>OU426967.1:1471250-2942500 GCA_911387765.1 Pyrgus malvae
CGCTCCGGTTACGAAAATTGAACATCCCTGGTAGTCGCATTCAACTGTACTGCGATGTCAGCACACCGACTCCCAGGCCGTTCATACCATCGCACTTACGCAGACAAGTTTTTGATAGTTTGCATTCACTAAGTCACCCCGGCGCTAACGCTACCACTAAGCTAGTAGCACAACGCTACGTATGGCCACAAATGAGGAAAGACTGTCGCGAGTGGTCTAGGGCATGTTTGGCATGCCAGCGCTCGAAGGTAAACAGGCACGTCACTACGCCTTTTGGCACACTTGACTTACCTTCGGCGCGGTTCAAATATGTTCACTTAGACCTCATCGGACCACTGCCTCCTTCTGCTGAGTATCGGTATTGCCTGACAGCGGTCGATCGCTTCACGCGATGGGCTGAGGCTGTCCCTATCACCGATATTACAGCAGAAACTGTGGCCAAAGCGTTTTTGTCCGGATGGGTAGCGCGATTCGGTTGTCCTACCGACATTGTCACTGACCGTGGTAGACAATTCGAGTCTGCACTTTTTCAGCAGCTATCAAAAACTATCGGCTTCAAACATCGGAAGACGACTGCGTACCATCCTCAGTGCAACGGCTTAGTCGAGAGGTTTCATCGACAGTTGAAGGCGGCTATCACATGTCACGCAGATTGCCGCTGGACAGAGACGTTGCCATTAGTCCTACTCGGTATTAGAACATCTTTTAAGGAAGACCTTCAGTCTTCCTCTGCCGAGTTGGTTTACGGGGAACCACTAAGGCTCCCAGGAGAATTCTTTGGCCATACAGATGGCAAATGTACGACTGACATGACCGACTTTACGGCTCGAATCAGATCATTTGCCAACAATTTGCAGCCTATTCCAACTTCACACCACACTACCAAAAATAAGATCTTTATTTTCAAAGACCTTGCCACTTCATCGCACGTATTCCTGCGAGAGGACGCTGTGCGAGGCACTTTCCAACCAGCGTACACAGGTCCTCATGAAGTGGTCAAGAGAGGCGCTAAGGTGTACAAGATACGGGTTAAGGGTAAGGTTGTATCAGTATCGGTAGACCGACTCAAACCGGCCTACATACTGGACACCACCACCACTACCACAAGCACACAACACGACACTCCACCATCCTCTCCAGACGTTAGAACAACGCGGTCAGGGCGACGAGTACACTTTCCTGATTACTTTCGCCCGTAGGACGGTCTCTGGAGGGGAGTGATGTGGCGATTACACACACATTTTATTCTTTCACTTATTTATTACACACAATTATTTATTTATACTTCTTCTTCTTTCATATGTATTAAATTTCATTTACCGTTTATTTACATTAATATTTATCTATCATAATTTACACTCCAATAATTTATTTATGTATATACGTAAAATTTTATATTTTCAAACATAATAAATAAATTATTAAATCAGTTGCCATGCGCGGCGGAGTACCGTTAGCCGGTGCATTCGATGCGGCCGCGCACGCTAACCTCGCGTGATCACCGTGAGAACAAAAGAGCCAGTCGTTCCCTACCGCTCGCACGGCTAACCCGCGTCGCTTTGCGCTATACTGCCGCCTAACGCTTGCATTATCGTATTGTGAATTTCTGTACTTCGAACTTTATTTCTTTGCGTGTATCTATCTTGTGTTTTCTGTGACTTTCTTCCTTCGTGTAAAAACTGTTTTCGTGTGTCTATGTACTTTCCGTTTCTCTGCTTTAATTCCCTTCTGTTTATATGTGTAGTTTTCTTGTGTGTGAACATTAAAAATTGTGATTTAGTGTCGCCTAGACTTTGGATTTTTATTTGCTACGACCTACATACACTCACACACAGTAAGTTTCCCGAACAATTACCATAACTTTTATAGTAGCTGTACTTCACTACAAGTGGTGTTTAAAAAATTGCACATAAAAAGTCACATTAGCGCCAGCCTAACGCTATAATATTATACGATTTCCTAAATGAAAATCCATATAACACGCCGGTCTGTGCCATATGGTGGCTCGCGCGGAGTTAGAGCGAATGGAAGTGGCTTGAGCGTGGTATGATTGGAATGAAAATCATAGAAAAAAAATTGAAAATAAAAAAATAAAAATCATAGAAAGAAAAAGGAAAAAGCGCACAAGCGCGCGCTTTCTCCCCTATTTTATTATTATTAACACTCTCCTAGATGCATACCCAGACTGTGATCTGTTTGCGGATGAATGGAGCGATATATTGTCTGATTGCCATAAGTTCTGTGAGCGAGCTGTATGAAAGTTCTGTCTCTAATTAATGTTATTGGTTTTGTATCGGTTTAATAAAATCCCAGTAAGTCACTTCCAGTGTTACCAACTCTTAAACAACATTCATTAAAATACACCAAAGCTGCGTCGGCCGCACCTGACGCCGGCGAGCGGCCGACGTGCTGTTGCGAACACTGCGGTGTACATTGCTTGCTTACTGCGAATTTATTATGTAATTCACACTGACGTACGCATATGCTTGCCGCAATGGATACCTTATATTGTAAAATGTATTCTAATCAATTAAAACATTTTTCATCATTACTGTGTTTAACTATTTATACTTTATGACTCATATTTTTTTTATTATTTCAACCTTTTTATGTCCCACTACTGGGCACAGGTATCCTCTCATAAGTGATAGGTATTTAGGCCATAGTCCACAACGCTGGCCAAGTGCGGATTGATAGACGTCATGCTTTCGAGAAATTATGAATTTCTCTCAGGCATGCACGGCGATGGGGAACATCGTAATTAATTAAATATCACGATATTTTCCATCACAGTGGAGCAGCGATAAATGCGCACATTACAAATTTCTTTGTCAGAGGTGCGCGCCGAGGATTTGAACCTAGGGTCGGTCGCTTCAAAGACCGCGGTTATTTACCACTCGGCCATCGCTGCTCCATACTAGCTAGATTCTTCTCTATCTTCTGTACTAACGATTACTACAGAAGATTGTACTAGCAGCTGTTGCTCCCACACCCCCAGACACTCCCAAACACCCTTAGTGCCACAAATATATAACAAGTAAACATTATACCTATATACTGTAACGAATAGTTCCTTTCGTGGAACTGAATCCTAAAAAATCACTAATCAATAGCAAAACCTGTTATTGAAAACAGTATACTTACAAACGAATCAATTTGAGGCAGATTAAGCCTCAGGTGCGGTCGACAGCGCCTGCCGGAGATTGTACTAACAGCTGTTGCCCCCACACACCCTGACACCCCCAAACATCCGCAATACCGCACAAAAATATATTTAGTGTGTATTGTTGCAGCGTCTTCTTTCTTGAAGCTACTACAATATTGAGGCTCTGACAAAATTTCTGTTAAAAGCGGCCAAGTGGGAGTCGGACTCGCCCATGAAGGGTTCCGTAGCAGCAAGTAACATAATATAAAATTTCTTGTAGTTCTTTTATTTTTATTTTATATTTGTTTTTTGAAGTGAAAACTTCTTTAGCGGCGTTGAGCACTTTTTGTGGGATGGGTAAAAACTGTGAAACTCGCGCGAGGTCACGTGTGCTGATCGAAAATTTTCGTAAGATAGTAGAGGAGACGAGGAAGATCGACCTTCACCGATCTGATAATTCGATGAGACATATTTTTTACGAAATATAATTTATAAACATATATGCCTATGATAACTTCACTATCGAAAAGTGTTCATAGCTATTTTTAATTTAATTAATTTTAATCAATTTTCTTTCATATCACCTTCACTCTTGTAACAACCGAACGAGTGAATATCTTCACAGGCTCTTAGACCAAGATGGAGGGGTGACTGCTGATGACGGCTCATCTGACGGCTGTTTATACTTTTTTTTCTTCAATTATGGCATTGCAAACTCTGCATATTGCCAGCGTCAAGTATAATTTTATCTTAAAATTCGTTTATATCAAGTATTTAAAATATGGACATTGAACAAAGTGCATCTATTAATGAAAAATGTGACGAAGAAATAGTGAAAGAAAATTAGAGTACTTTGTAAAAATACTAGATAGAAATTAATAGGAACTGATAATTCAAGCAATTCGTGCGGAATTATTCCCTAACGATTCCAAGACATCAAAAATGCACAACGTTAATGTTTTCACTTCTGCCGGCACTCCCGGAGTGCAACCCATTTTTTTTATATTTAAGTTGATTGAATGAAAGGTAAATTGCGGTTTACGATTTAGGAAGTATTAAAAAAACTACATACTAGTTTAGTTTTTTTTTTTGTTTTTCCATTCTCTTATTTTAGAAGTTATAGTTAGAAGTGTCTCTCGCGCAAACTATTCAGTTTAGAAAAAAATGAAATTAGAAACCTTAATATCATTTTAGAAAACCTATCCAGAGATACCCCTCAGGTATGGGTTTGGTGAAAAAAATTTTGAGTTTCAGTTCTAAGTATGGGGAAGCCCCAAAATTTATTGTTTTTTTTTTTCTATTTTTGTGGGAGTCTTAATGCGGTTCAAAGAAAACATCTACTTACAAAATTTCATCAGTATAGGTAGTTCTTATAGTTTCGGAAAAAAAGTGTCTGTGACATACGGGCGGACAGGCAGACAGACATGACGAATCCATAAGGGTTCCGTTTTTTGCCATTTGGCTACGGAACCCTAAAAATCGTGTACCAATAATTTTTGTATTTAAGACTAAACATGCCTTTCTTCTTTGGTTACCGCCCGTTTGAACAGCAAAGATGGTTGCTAGGTACTAATTTACTTTATTAAAGGGTACACTGTGTCGGTGCCATGGACATACACCAAGATATAACAGAGCAGGTGTCAGGGGGTGGGGGTGATAGTACCAGCTATGTGTCCAATCTTCCACAGGCGCTGTCGACCGCAACTGTGACTTTTTATCTAGGGTCAAATTGATTTGTTTGGAAAATGCGCATAAGTATACTGGGGTTTCAAGTTGATTTTCAGGTATGTTCAGAATACAGTTCAGTTTGTGCCTGATATTTTTTTTAAGTAACAAAAATACCAGGTGTGTGTATGTAAGCTTATATTGAAGTGAAAACTTCTTTAGCGGCGTTGTGCACTTTTTTGGGATGGGTAAAAAATGTTAAACTCGCGTCAGGACACGTGGCCTGATCGAATATTCGTAAGACGGAGGGGTGACAGCTGATGACGGCTCGACTATATCAAGTTTTAAAATATGGACATTGAACAAAGTGCATCTATTAATTAAAAAATAAACGAAGAAATACTGAAAGTAAATGAGTGAGTACTTTATAAAAATACTAGATGAAAACCTACCATACTAGATGAAAAATAATACTGATAATAAAAGCGATTCGTGCGAAATTATTCCCTAACCATTCCAAACTATCAAAAATGCACAACGTTAATGTTTTCACTTCTGCCGGCACTACCGGAGTGCAATTTTTATTTTCAAAAGTCGGAAGATCTTTACAAACACGTAACGAACGTTGGAAGTTCCCTATTAATGAAACTGTGAAAAATGAAATGTATTTTTTATCATTTGCCGAGAGTTCTCCCCCCTCTCCCTTCAGGGAGGCAGCAGCTGCGCCTACAATCTCAGGCCTGTCACCCGCAGCTGTGGCTTTTCGTTTAAGCCTAAATCGATTTGTTATTGTACATCGACGTGGTTGTATGTATGTCTTGATGACTTTAGTATATAGGCTGCAACCCTTTTTGCGTCCCACTGTTGGGCACGGGTCTCTCCCCATTATTGGAGAGGCCTGGAGCTTACTCCACCACACTACTCCAATGCGGGTTGGCGGCCAGCCCGCTGTCGGATGTTTTCAAACCGCCCATAAGGCCTCCGACAAGGTTTAACGACTGTTATATGTCGACAACAACTGGGACCGACGGCTTGACGTGAAATTTTTTGCCACTAGCGGTCACCCATCTCACACCCGACCCCGCCCGTTTGGGTCAGTTGCATGGATTGCTTGTGTACTACGCTAACCACGGGACCATGCGCGCTTCATAGTATATAATAATCACAGTCAAATCAATCATCAGTAATTTATCAGTCAAGTCGGTCAGATATCCTATAAAACTATGGCTTCTTCAAGAACGTGTCCGATACTCCGATGGAGTTTTGGAGGCAAACGAAAAAACATTTTTTCGCCCAGATATTTTACACACACTGCTTCACAACACGTGCAATGTGCTTAACGTATTGTATTGTGTAAATGCCGCCAGCTGTACCCGATATAACTCAAAAATAGACCAAGAAAATTTAAAAAAAAACTAAAGCTGTACCTAAACATGCTCTTCTGAACTTCTTACCAAAAGCGCTTTTATCGTTTCATAAAGTTTCCTTTTATGCAATTCTTTTTTTTTCTTATTTGCCATGCATCCCGCGACCGAAGGCTCAAATCCATACAAATAAATAAGATTGGAGTGTCTGTTTGTATTATTAAAATAACCGCTTTTTACCATATGCATAATTGCATATGAATGTATGTACATTACATATACCAAAATAACATTTTTCACAATTTTTGCCTGTTTGTCTGTCTGTCTGTCTCTCTGTTTGTTCCGGCTAATCTCTGAAACTTTTGAATTTTGACGGGACTTTCACTGGCAGGTGATGTAATAAGAAGTAACTTAGGCTACTTTTATTTCAGAAAAGTTTTAAAACTAAAGTCCAAGCGGACGAAATCGTGGGCAGCCGCTAATTTTTAATAATGTTTCTATAATTTCATATTTAAAAACAAAATACATAGATATAAAATCAATAACCTCCAAAGAAGCGCGTGGTGTTGACAGCTGGCATCGGCCACAGATGCTGCCGCCCTTCAGCCCCTTGCGCTCCGAAAACGGTTCACATTCACCGTCATGAAAACAACTGTATTTTTTTTGAAAGAAAGAAAAAATATTTATTTCATATTAGGAATACAAAATATTCGCTTAATGAATGTCATTTTTTCCCGGTCATCGCCTTTAAGTGCCCGTTTGGGCTAGATGTTGAGCTGAGAGAAAAAAGGCGGCGGAAAAAAACTCCCAGCACTGTTTTTAAAAAAAAGTACATAATAATAATATTTGTGATAACAGAATGGCTATGGGTTGATAATGGTCACACGTGACAGCTGATCGTGTGAGACACCATCTGCAACTACAAAGTCGAGTTTACTGATTAGTCCGGTCAAATTAGACATTCGAAGTTACCTAAATTCCCACCAAGCTGAAAATCGGTAAGATTGTTTGAAATATAATTAAAAACAAAATTTAAAAGTTCCCCATCTTTCCCCTGTAAGGAAAAAATTTTATTCAAGGTCAAAGGTATAAAAAATTTGTTTTTCGCGATTTTCAGCAAAACGGTAAGTTTTATCATAAAAATATGTCAGACAAAAATTGTAGATCATAAAATTATCTACAAAAAATTAATGAATTTTTTTTTCTACGAGCCACCGTTTTTGAGATATAACGATTCAAAAAGTTGTAAAAGTTGTAATCGTCATAATATGCACACGTTTCCTCGCCACTTATGAGGTAGTGTACTTAGCGCGTTTTTTTTGTGGTTTCCCCAGTAGGCCTATTCCACGGGTCAGTTTTGATCTTGTTTAATTTGAAACTATTGAAAAATAATGGATATTAGCAGAGATTGAAAAGATAAAAACAATTTAAGTTAAAAAAATTAGTGAAATTTAATAGTCCGAGTCGTAACTTTCAAAATCTTCTTCTTGATCTTCTTGTTCTTGTTCGTCTTGTTCTTGTTCTTCTTGTTCTTGTTCTTCTTCATCTTCATCCTGAGTGGATGTAAACTGCGTTAATAGCGATGTATCGCATGTTGCCTCGTTGGAATCAAACGGATCCTCTACTGTTTGGTGATTCAATATTAGAGCACAACCGGCCTTGACAATGTGTACATGCCGGAAAACAGAACAGTCCGACTTTTTTGCAACCACATTTAGCACTGCATCCCTTTTTGCAGTTGCAAAAAATAGAGTTCAGCAGTTTTTCCGGCGCAGGTGGAAGTAAAGTGTGCACTGGTTCTAATAAATTGTTGACCAACTTCCAACTCCAGTCTGTAGGGTCTAGCTGATAACCAAGCCACACTTGAACTTGGTAATATACCCTAAAATGATGTTGATGAGCAGCAACTGAGGTTGGAGGAAGACAAGCTAATTGTACTTTTTTTTACTTTTGGTGTTTTTAACGAAACATGCATATCTATACCTTATCTAAGCAGGTAGTTTTTTTAGGAGCTCCGTACATAGAAAGAAGAAAGCGAATGCCGTTAGTAATAATTTCTTGTCGAGTAGAATTACTATTTTTGAAAACTTCAGCACATTCAATTAAATTTTGTTTCTCAAATAGTTTGAAGACTGTTATTTTACCCCTCCTGTAAAATGCAGATGTCGTATCACAGCCAGTTATTGCGTGTATAAATAGTACATGATTTTGACACTTTGCAAAAGTAGATAAACTTTTTGATGAATACATTTCCGATTGATGTTGAGCTTTTCCTGGTTTTAAGAAGAAAATACGAAAATATGAAAAATATATATACGTGGCGTACTCATGCATATTATGACGATTACAACTTTTACAACTTTTTGAATCGTTATATCTCAAAAACGGTGGCTCGTAGAAAAAAAGTATTAATTAATCTTTTGTAGATAATTTCATGATCTACAATTTTTGTATGAGATATTTTTATGATAAAACTTACCGTTTTGCTGAAAATCGCGAAAAACTAATTTTTTTACCTTTGACCTTGAATAAAAATTTTTCCTTACAGGGGAAAGATGGGGAACTTTCATATTTTGTTTTTAATGATATTTCAAACAATCTTACCGATTTTCAGCTTGGTGGGAATTTATGTAACTTTACTCTTATTTTTTGGTCTAATTTGACCGGACTAGATCGAAAAGATTTTTACTGTTACACGTTAAGCGAACGCAGATCCTTTAAGTGATTTCCATAATTTCTGACTGATTCTACTATGAAACACCGTACCCTAAACTAATTGATTTCAAGCTTTTTTGAAATATTTACAAAAATTTAAGATTTTTGAAGTGAAAACTTCTTTAGCGGCGTTGTGCACTTTATTTGGGATGGGTAAAAAATGTTAAACTCGTGTCAGGACACGTGGCCTGATCGAAAATTCCTAAGACGGAGGGGTGACAGCTGATGACGGCTCGACTGTCTATACTTGTAAAATTCGATTATATCAAGTATTTAAAATATGGACATTGAACAAAGTGCATCAATTAATGAAAAAAGTGACAAAGAAATAGTGAAAGAAAATTAGTGAATACTTTATAAAAATACTAGATAAAAACCTACTGAAAATACCTACTAGATGAAAAATAATACTGATAAAAGCAATTCGTGCGATTATTCCCTAACCATTCCAAAATATCAAAAATGCACAACATTAATGTTCAAGTTTTCACTTCTGCCGGCACTACTGGAGTGCAACCCGTTTTTTTTTTAATCTAGTGTCCATTTATTTCTTAATTTGGTACCCTAATTTATTTGTTTTTATCATTTCTGTACAGTAGATAAGTTGTTTTATTATTCTCAATAGGAAAATTGCAGGTATTAAACTAAACACACTGCGTAGAAGTCGACGATTGATTTTAAGAAAGGAAATACATTTGTAAACAGTTTTTTTTCTTTCAGGACATTTAAGTAAAAGTAGCGCATACATACTAATACATACAGTTATATTAGCATAAGTATGCAGTATTTTATATTTACCAAAATCAAAACATTTATTAGCTAAATGTATAAAATCAATAACGGGCCTCCAAAGAAGCGAGTGGCGTTGACAGCCGGCTTCGGCCACAGATGCCACCCATCAACCCGAAAGAAAGAGTTCCAATTTACATGAAAACAACAATACTTTCTATACAAATTAGGGTTACCAGTAAACCATCACCTCTCAGGTTATGGAGTTATAGGTTCGTGACGAGAAAATGCGTTGAATTGCTGGAGCCTATGGCATCATATTTACAATTTATGGCATATTATCAAAATAACAATTTTTGAACTAGACTTGAACTTGACTTCTAGTTGTCCTACATATTTTTTTACTAGCCTTCCGCCAGCGGTTTCGCCTGCGTGGACCCGTTTTAAAGGTTCCCGTAGGATAAAAACCATATCTGTGTTTCAAATTTCATTGAAATTGGTTCAGTAGTTTTAACGGGAAATCGTTGAAGCGCGCATGGCCCGGCGGTTAGCGTAGAACGCAAACGATCTATGCAACTAAGCCAAACGGGCGCGGTCGGGTGTGAGATGGGTGACCGCTAGTGGCAAAAAAATTCATGCGCGTTTCCGTGCTTCGGAGGGCACGTTAAGCTGTCGGTCCCGGTTGTTGTCGATAGATAACAGTCGTTAAACCTTGTCGGAGGCCTTATGGGCGGTTTGAAAACATCCGACAGCGGGTTGGCCACTAACCCGCATCTCCACCAACCCGCATTGGAGCAGCGCGGTGGAGTAAGCTCCAGGCCTTCCTAATAATGGGGAGAGACCCGTGCCCAGCAGTGGGACGCAAAAAAGGGTTGCGGCCAACGGGAAATCGTAGTAGACAGACAGACAGACAGAGTTACTTTCGAATTTATAATATTAGTATGGATTGATATCCGTGTAAAGCTTCTTAACTATTACATAAGTATAAAAAAGTTTAATATGTGTTTTTTTTATCTTAACAAAAAATTAAAAAATAATGTTAAGCTATAATTACTTGTTATGTAAAGTAAACGTTGTATAGCACAGATAGTGGAAAAGTTTCGAATCCGTAAATTTTTAGTTACATCATATATTAAATATATTTTACGGATCCCTCGGTGCGCGAGTCCGACTCGCACTTGGCCGGTTTTTAAATTATAATTGTAGATGCCTGAAGCTTCCTCCACCTCACCAATGCGGACTCGTGGAGATACGGGCTACGAAATAGAGCGCAATGTTTTGTCCATAGCCTCCGATAACGTTAAATGACTACTATATATCATTAATATCCCGACCGACGCGGCGACGGCTAAACGTGCACTCAGAAGCAATATTTGCCAGTAAGGTAAAGATCTATAATGTAGACAGGCTATTGTAGGTACTCGTACTTGTATGGAATACATACAAAAGCGACCAACAGTTACAATTTTTGTATGAAAGACGCGTACCGGGACACTGACGAAAAATGACGATATTATGGACGTTTACCATACCTTTACCTTTACCCTTCTTACGCCTGTTTCTTAACTCAGTTCCAAAGCAGGGCCCTTCATGCTATAATAATTATAAGATCATGGACGCCCGAGCGTTGCTCGGATAAAAACAATTGATTTTCTTGATTTATTTTTAAGCAAATCATTCATTGGCTTAGTGTTACTTAACAAAGCCTCTTGAAATACCTATTGCCCAATTAAAAAAAAGTTGTCACAAAAAATAATAACGCAACTTGCCTACTTGAGGTTTGAACTCGGGTCTCTAGCTCCGTAGTCAGCTTTCGTAACCATTCGACCAAGAAAGCTTTAATTCCATTGTCGAAATTTTTATAGAGGTCTTTCATATCGACATTGTCATTTGTTTGAAGGGCTGATTGACGGTCGACATTTCTTTCGGCTTTCTACGCCACAATATTATTAATATTCTCCAATAGATGTCAGTAAGAGTAATTTTATATTTAACGGCACAAACATTAAATAAAACGACAATTTCTATCAATAAAAATTTGCTGGATCAATTTAACATCCCCGAAACCAGGGTACTAAATTTCATCAAAATCTTTGGAGCCGTTTCCGATATTCAAAAAATATATTTAGACACAAGAATTGCTCGTTTAAAGGTATTAGATTACTGAACAAATTAAAACTTTAAAAACCTTTGAACTCTTAAATAATAAAGTTTCAGTTTATTTCTATGTCTAGCTGGGCTTACCTCTAAATAAATTTAACTGCATTTGACAGCTTGCGAGTGGTTTCAGAAACAGATATATAATCACCTTAAGGCAATATCTAATTACTGTGGAAAATCATAGTGCTATTTTCCATATTCTCTTTAATTAATGAGTAGCAGACGAGCATGCAAGCCACGTGGTGTTAGTCCCTGTAGCTTCGGGATTAAGAATAGAGCTACGGTATCCCCTGCCTGATCGTAAGAGGCGACTAAAAGGGAGCTTCCGGGGTAGTGGGCGGTGAGAGTGGGAGCTCTATCCGTCCAGCCAGCAGCCCCGGGAAGGGCGGCGGTGTGTGCGTGGCCGCATCGCCGTATGCCGCCGTAAGCATCGAAAGGTGCAGGAGAGCACATCTGCTCTCCCAAAGATGGGCCCGTACTGGGCGGAGGACACCGGTGTGTTTCACTGGAGATCCCAAAATTCACATAACCAATAACCATACTATGTCCATTGCTATGAACTTTTGACGAAATTTAGTACCCTAGTTTCGAGGGTGATAAATCGATCCAGGTAGGTTTTATTTTTAAAAATTTTAAATTATTAAAAACTATTTGCCCTTCCGCAGGCTTTCTGTGTTTGGAAAAAAATCACCAATACCTCGTGTAACGCACTGAATACTTGGTTCGCTAACGAACCCAAAGATGTTTGCTCCCTTAAACTTCACCAGCTTCGTGCACCTTTGTTTAAAAAGTTCCCTGATTAATTTCCATACTCCGTTGTTATTATGTTTTAAGTTATAAGTTTGTTGAAATGTAACAATTTAAGAATATAGGTACCAATCTTCATGTTATATTTGCATGCAGTGTTTACCTGTAATTGATTGTGCATATTTTAGTTCTTAATACTGTCTTGAATACCTTAAAGTAATACTGTCCATGTAACTACTTTAAGTTTATATAAATCGTTGGTAGACCAAATAAATAAATAAAAAAACATTATTTTCACGCCTTAAAGATGTTTTGAAATATAAAAATCCAGCTTGGATGGAAACAGCTACCATTTCGATTTTTATAATGAATTCCGGGATGCTATATAAAATCTATAAGCAGTATAAAGTTGAAGCAGATGGCGCCACCGCCGACCTATTTCCAACCGCTGTGGTTATTCAAACTAAATAAAATATGGAAAAGTACTCAAAAGCTGGATACTTTGTCTGAAATGCCTGAGGTTTTGAGAGAACGAAAGTTTTAAATAAAAAAACCGCGATTTCTAGACACAAGTATAATGTATGTATTGTAAATTGTAGATACCTAGTGTATTGACAGATCATCATTACTTACGTCCAAGTACATTATTCTTTTTTTTTTTTTCAATTATGGCATCGCAAACTCTGTGCATACTGCCAGCGTCAAGTATAATTTTTGCATCAATTTTTTGCCAGTTTCAATGAAACTAGACGAACGAAGAAATAACAGTCAGTTAGTAAGTCGTCAGTAATCAGTCAGTCTAGTAAGTCCAACATTCAAGTAAAGCGATGGCTACTTCACTAGAACGTGTCTGATGGAATTTTGGAGGCAAGCAGAAAAAACATATTTTAGCACTGTTATTCTATTTCACAAACACTCGTGCACTGTAATAAACCTATATCAAACAAAATGCCATCAACTTTATCCGATATAACTCAAAATACACAAAGAAAATAAAAATAAAACAAAAGCACAATATGTCTTTTTCGACTTCCCGCCAAAACTCCTACATTATTCTTAGTCTAAGCTTACGTCAAAAAAGGAGGAGGTGTTGCTGTATGTCATTCGAAAGAATAAGTACCAAAATAAAAAAAATGAGTAAGTCTTAATTTTTTATTTAAAATTAATTTACGCATGCCATTCTTATAAGTTAAGCCTATTATAATTGAGAATGAGAGATGATATTGATAAGTGTGCAAAAGTTATAAAATGGTTAAGTGATGGATCACAGGCGAGGACGTCATACCAAATATGCTACCTTTATATTCTATATCCATCCATGATTACGTTTTTTTTCTCAGGCAAAACAGAAGAAACCTTCTCCCGGTCGGAAAATTACAGTTGTAGTTTTTTTTTTTTCTTCAATAATGGCATCGCAAACTCGGCATATTGCCAGCTTCAAGTATAATTTTTATAATTTTTGCATCACGTTTTTGCCAGTTTCGGTGAAACTGGACGAGTAATATCGGGACGAATAAAGTCAGTAATTCGTCAGTAATCAGTCAGTCAAGTCAGTCAGACATTCAAGTAAAGCGATGGCTTCTTTACAAGAACTTGATCTATGGAATTTTGGAGACAAGCCGAATAAACATATTTTCGCACTGATATTTTAATTCACAACACTCGTGCACTATATTAACCTATATCGAACAAAATGCCATTAAATTTATCCGATATCAAAATACACCAAGAAAGCAAAAATAAAACAAGAGCACAATATGTCTTTTTTGACTTCCCCCAAAACTCACAGTTTTTGTTTTAAGTGGAGGCAGTTGTTCCAAATTTGAATTACAATAAACAGTGCTTATATTCTACCGCCAGCAATATACTTTGTAGGTAATAAAGTGAGGTAAGTAAGTAACGCTTCGCTATTAAAATCCACGCACTTATTAAAGTAAAGCAATAATTAATTTATTACTCTTCAAAGATGGAATTTAAAGACTCGCCAGCTGACGTCTCTTCAACTCCTGGCTTCCATCCTGTTTAACATTTCAGAAGTAATTTAATAACGGCAGCGAAAAATTATTACTTTCACTGATAGACTTTAGCACTTAACTTAAATGAGCATTGGTCATGTAGGAATTAGAGCAGTATATTAAAAGGTGAATCATAATACCTTAGAATAAATACGTATAGAATGAGTATCTTCATACAAGCGCGCTGTCAAAAGTGAAGCACTAACACAACTGCTGTCACAACTGACAAACAAAATATTTTTATTTTGACCAAATAACTATAAAATAATACAAAATATTGAAAACACAATGAAAAGTTATTTTATTAGAATTTTATGTTTTTAAAAAGTGTGATAAAATTTAACCTTAAGTCTTACGGAGCGGCCCGGCGTTTGGTGCCATTAATGGCACCAATCAAGTTGCTTCAATTTGGGCGCGCAAACTTGGTTTCTATAACGTAATTGTAATTATTCTAAGCTTAATACATTATAAAGTAAATCTAGGCTAAAACATCTATGTATGTACATATTATGTACCTTAAAATATTTAAATTTTCTTAAAAAAATTCGTCTGCTCTTTTCTTTGTTCATCATTACCTAAGTGCAGGTAAAATGAATAGATTTTAATATGTTGTAGAATAAAACTATCTTTACTAACTTTGCTAATATTTTATAAGTACGTGTACTTCACATACGATTTTTTCCAAAATTTTTTTTATGAAATTAAATAAATTAAATAACTTTATTCATGAAAAATGAACTATTCTAACATAATGCGTCAAGTACAATTTTTGCATCAATTGTGTACCAGTTCATAGACTATGTTGTATGACTAAAGAGATTTGGTCATTTATGAACCCACGAAAATTCATAAAAAAAAGTCAACACACAGACTCCATTTTATTTTCAACAAAAATCCTGAAGCCACGGCAGTAAAAAAGATTTAGCGCATAGCTAATCTGTGGCGTCCAAAGCGCGGGAACGGCATCAGCGGGCTGTCAGGCGCACTGCGAGCAAAGTTTGATTAAACCTTGGCGGGTATAGCAAAGTATATAGTACACGTAAACTAGTGTACCTACTATTCTGATTTTACATGAAATGATATCATGTATGGTAACATATTAATGACAAGCTAGGACTTCAAATATACCCTGAAGCATTAAATTGTTTAGTTTTCTAATTATCGTGCCTGATTCATTCAAAAGATTAATATCACTAAGTATCTATTATTTAAAGTATTTAAATGAAAAAATATTTTTTAGTTTATATTTTGTTACCTACTGTTTTTATTTTTAATGCGCTTTTTTGTATTTTGGGCACTGTTAGTAAAGTTTAATTTTATGTTATTGTGTTACTATTACTCAATTAATATGGTGTAAGGTGTAATGTGTACTTAGTTAATGTACTTGTGTGTGTCCATGGTACTCACGACACTAGGCTTTTATTTATAACGCGCTTTTTTGTATTTTGGGCACTATTAGTAAAGTTAAATTTTATGTTATTGGTCAATTAATATGGTGTAATGTGTACTTAGTTAAAATGTACTTGTGTACCCACGACACTAGGAATCCTGGGGCTATGAGGTGTGTAGCGTTATTATTTATCATTATAGCGTTGTCGAGTAGGGAAACATCTGTTAGTAATTTTATGAATAGTTGGTAATTTTACCAATAATCCAATGTCGGGCTTTCAACTAGAACACTACGAGTATTAAACATTCGATCATACTTTGCGAACGCGCGCTCTATAGCCCGCAACCTCTAAAACGTAGCTCAATCAACCAACTGTTTATGATTCTAGATAATAGCGCGGGAATTGGACAGGTGGCTGAAAATCGTTCGCGAAAATGTTTAGGTTATGTTAGAGCACGTTAAATTATTTGATTTTCCACAAATATTCGGTAATGGACATTACTTGATGACCTGCGTGGTGCAATGGTTACCATACCGGACTGTCAATCGAAGGGTCCCGTGTTCGATTCCCGGCAAACCAGTTTAAATTTCTGTTCTCTGTCTGGGTGTTTGTATTTCTGTCTTTGTGTGTCCATGGTAACCACGACACAGGGTATATCAACCCTACTGTGGGGCTATGAGCGTGAAGCGTTATTATTATTAAACATATATTATTATTTTAGATAGTATTAATTGCTCCTAAATCCATAAACGAGTAATTTATGTAAAAAATAATGCTTAACAAAAGTGCATAACATCTCTTCAAACAGGTCTACCTTTGGCTTTCTGTTTGCATCCCCGGAAGCCTTGGTCTTGCTCAACGCAAGCCTTCCGACAAGGCTTGACCGATTTTTATATTACGTACTAGCGGCAGCCCGCGACTTCGTTCGCGTGGACGTTAGTTAAGTATAGATTTTTTCTAAAATAAAAGTAACTTAATTTACTTCTTATGACATCAGCTACCAGCCAGTGGAAGTCCCATCAAAATCGGTCCAGCCGTTTCAGTGATTAGACGGAACAAACTGACAGATAGACGGACAAAAAATTTTAAAATGTTATTTTGGAATATGTACCGTATATACATTCATGCATGTAGTAAAAAGCGGTTATTTTTATATTACAAACAGACACTACAATGTTATTTATTTGTATAGATGTATATTCGGTTGCCGATTTCAAACCTCTAAGTCATAAGGATGGTCCACCAAAAACATTCAATAAAGGCGGCACGGCACGTTCATTAGGTCAGCTATTTGTGTTTTTATAATTATTGACTCATAAAATCTTTAAGTACGTACGATATGCATCGTCCACTGAAAATTATTCAGTTACAAATTTAAATAAACATTTACACCTCCATAACAAGAGTGTGCCAAGCGATAATAACAGCAGTAAGTTCTAATCCTTCCAGCAACACCTAAAATCAGTTCCACAGCTGATTGGATCGCGTGCAATCAAACTTCCCGCGTGCGGCTGACAGATCCATTTGCCGCTCTCGCGCTTCGACCACAGATTATAGCAGAAATAGTAGTTATGCTGGTAAAGAAAGGAGTTGCGAATAAAATAATGTTAATTGAAATTACAGGTAGTTTGTTTAGAGCGAAGCAGAGATTGAAATTAATTTCAGTTTCTATTCTCGGTCTGGGTGTTTGTGTTCATGTCTTTTTGTGTGTCCATGGTTCGATACACTGTATATCTATCTACTCTACTGTAGGGTTATGAGTGTGAAAAGTTATTTATTTATCTAATAACTTCACTGCCTTGTTCAATCATAAATCATAATATAATAATTAAGCTTTAAATTCTTGCATGAATATTTAATAAGTAGAAGGTGTAAGGTGTATTTTTTATTCTTTTAGTATTGGCATCGCAAACTCAAAACAAAAAAAGTATAATTTTACATAAATTTTTAGCAGTATTGATGAAACTGAACTAAGTAAAATCAGTAAGAGGTTCAGTCAAATCAGACTCAAGTAGACTCAAGTATATGACTTTACCAGAAGTTGTCGCTGGAATTACGGACGCAAGCTGAAAATAGTATAGTACCCGAGCCGAGGCGCAGCCGAAGGGGGACATGACCCCCCCCCCCCCAAATCCGTCATCATCAGTAGATGGAAGGCGAAACAAGCCAATTTAGGACACCTCTTTCCCCAAATCTCTTAGTGAAATTTCTTGGCGACCCCCCCCCCCTAAAATTGAAGGCTGCGACCGCGCCTGACTAGAGCACGACATGTATTTTCCGACTTCCCGCCAAAACCCATTCAAGTAGTCAGTGAAGTCGTTATTGCAACTGACAGATCAATGACGGAGGCCCGCGGTCGCAAGTGTAGGTACGCACAAACTGTCGAAGCCAGCCTCGTTTTGACCCTTACCCGAGCGCCACACAACTGACCGCTGTACCATAGATAGATACTGTACATACCATAGACCACGAAATTCAAATAAATTTTTTTTGATGTAAAATATCTGATGAAAAATATTTTTGAAACATAGTTTAGGAAGCACGGTTCTGAAACCGGTAGGTAAAGCATAACCTAGTCCATGTAGCTTCGGGATTAAGAATAGAGCTACGGTATCCCCTGCCTGATCGTAAGAGGCGACTAAAAGGGGCTTCCGGGGTTGCGGACGGTGAGAGTGGGAGCTTCACCCGTCCAGCCAGCAGCCCCTGGCTGCAAGGACGGTGGTGTATCCGTGGCCGCATACTGCCGTAAACACCTGAAGGTGCAGGAGAACACATCTGCTCTTCCGAAGATGGGTCCGTTCTGGGGCGCCGCGCGTGGAGGACAACGGTGCGTTCTTATGGAAATCCCGGAGTCCTTTCAAGCGCAGAAGCAGGCTCCCTGATGTGCTTCAAAAGCGTGTTTTTTTAACTATATTTATTTTTCAATTTTAGTTCGATTTAATGTTAACATTTTTTTTCAAGTTCTCGGAATAAGATGAAATCATGAAATTATTGTATTGCCACCGATTCTTGATGTGACCAAAGTATGAATAAAATATTGCCGTTTAAAGTGGGTCAAAATCGCACCCAAAGGAGTCGGTTAGAAATATGTATACCTATGTACAAGAGGTAAGAGCAGCGATGGCCGAGTGGTAAAAAACCGTGGTCTTCGACGCGACCGATTCCAGGTTCAAATCCTTGGCTCGCACCTCTGACAAAGAAATTTGTAATGTGCGAATTTATCGCTGCTCCACGGTGATGGAAAATATCGTGATATTTCATTGATTACGATGTCCTCCATCGCCGTGCATGCCTGAGAGAAATTCATAATTTCTCGAAAGCATGACGTCCACCAATCCGCACTTGGCCAGCGTGGTGGACTATGGCCTAAATCCCTCTCAATTGTGTGAGAAGGAGACCTGTGCCCAGCAGTGGGACATAAAAAGGTTGAAAAAAAATGTACAAGAGAAGCTTATATAAAGCATGTAAAAACACGCGACGAATGTTTTCAGTAGTCTCTTCAGTAATCTGCCTCTTCTCTCACCCATCGTGTAAACAAAGTATGAATATTTTTTTATTTCTCAACGTCAACAATGTACATCTGTTGGACACCTGTGCTGCATTTGGTCAGGTGGCGCCACCAAACAGCCTCTCAAGGTTTGTGAACACGTGCGAGGAACGTGGACAAAGTGTCAATATGGAATTCGATAGTATTTAGTTGGAATTTGGAAGCATAAAAGTCATCGAATGTTCGGTTATTACGGCCCGGCTGCACTAATGCATCGGTTTTTAGCGTTTTCACAGATGCGATGCCCTAACTATAAGAAAATTTTAATCAGACGCTTAAACGTGTTAAAAATATAAAACTTTATATTTGTTTCATTAAGTACCTTAGGCCACGAACTTATCAGCCGCCTATCGTATATTTTTTTTATCCTGATGATCCTAGTTAGGACCTTAATATAAAGTTATGAGATTATTGTATTGTCATCGGCCCTTGACCCCTGTGCAAATTTTGAAGTTAATCAGACTCCTAGAAGTAAGTGAAAATGAAGTTAAAAGATTCCGTTACATACATACATACAGGTCAAGTTAATAAAAGCAAGCGTGTTAAAAAAACAACAGCCAATACCCGAGGAATGCGTACATACTCTCTGCATTATAAAGCGTTGTCGTGGTTCAAAAATTAGTTTTAAGCTGGTCACTAACGTGAATATTCTTGTTTCCTAAATGAATATGGTTAATTAACAGCCAACCTTTCTACTGGCCCATGTATATGATCAGCCTTATTTCCTAATAATAACAAAACAGTGTTCACCTGTAACAATCTCTGACAGATGTCGCACCTGATATATTTGAAGGTCTTTGAGACCATGTGCTTAGCGATTATTTAAAGTCAGTGAACGTCATGTCATAATAGAAGCAAAGGCTACAGACATCATAAGGGGTCATTCTTCAGATGCGAAAAGTGAAGATTAATAAGATTAAAATTATATAATAGCAGCAATAGCAGTCGCCCGTGACTTCCTCCGCGTGGACTTTGGTATTAGTCATAGCATGATGTTATATAGCCTATAGCCTTCCCCAATAAATAGACTATTCAACACAAAAATCTATCTATAACAGAAAGTGTGTATGTATGTTCCTTATAGACTCCGAAACGGCTGGACCGATTTCAATGAAATTCTCGGAGAATCTTCAGATTGGTCCAACGAGTAATCCTGTAAAGTTTGGTGGCGATCGGAGAATGGCGGGCGAAGCCGCTGGCGGAAGGCTAGTATTTTATAATTCGAATCAGTAGTTCCTGAGATCAGCGCGTTCAAACAAACAAACAAACTTTTCAGCTTTATATTATTGAGTAATAAGATATTTGCATCATTTACTACTTAACAACAAAATTGAGTATTTATCGCTGGCTCCGCGGTGAGGGAAAAATTACTGTCACCGTTTCTTTAAGATTATCCGGATTTTAAAACAAAACATTTTTAGTTAATTTTAATTAATAATATTGTATTCAATGACAGAATATAGTAGACTGTTAAAAACTCCTAACTATAATAATTTTAAACATCTTATTTTATGAAAACAGTTGACAATAAAGTATTTTCATTTCATTTCATCTCACTCCTAAGATTTAGCCCATAACCTAGCAGTAGGACATAAAAACGGTGAAAAAAATATATTTGCACTACTAGCCTTCCGCCAGCGTCTTCGCCCGCGTGGACCCGTTTAATGGGTCCCCGTAGGATAAAAATAGCCTATGTGCTATTCCAGGCTTCATTGCTATATTTAAACCATAGGCGTTTAGCCAGTTGCTTCAACCGCGTTGACCCTTTTACCCGTTGTACGTAGGAATGAAGCATTTTCCAGCGGTAAAAAGTAGTCTATGTTACTCAGGGTGAATGTAGCTTTCTAATGGTGAAATAATTTTTGAAATAGGAACAGTAGTTTTTGAGTTTATTCATTACAACAACCATACAAAAAAAATACAAATCTTTCCTCTTTATAATATTAGTATAGATATAGATAAAATACCCGTGTGTTTCATCAATACCAATTTATATTTTTTGTCTAATATTTCTTTTGAGTATAAACCGAACCCGTATGTAGCGGCTATCGAAACAGATTTCAACGCATGCGGGTCCAGTTATCTCAATTGAACGTAAATAATGATTCTAATGGTATACCAAATAATATTTGAATTTTAAAACAGAGGCCTTAGTGTAAGTCTGCACATGCGAAAACGTTACTATCGCGTTTGCGTTAAGAATTTAACTATCGACCTTATTCCTTTCAGGGTTAGATGTATCTGTAATGTAATGTTAACTCGGACGCGGTAGTAACGTTTGCGCGTTTACAATCTTACACTAAGGCCTCAGAACGAAGGACGGACGGAGTGGCGAACGATAGGGGAGGCCTATGTCCAGCAGTGGACTTCTAAAGACTAAATCGATGGATGAATCCTCCAAAAGGTACTCGGGTGCCTCTCTAGCGGCGAACAAAACGATTCAAGGTCTGAATCGCCGCCGCTTCTAATGGCTTTAGAAGATTCATCTACTATAATATCTTGCCTACTATAATCACAAGTAAATCTATTAGAAAAAAATGACAGTGTCAAGTCAAATTGTAGGTGGTAGAACTATTATGGTTCGCCCGGGGAAGTACCACCGCTGTAACCACTTCTGCCGTGAAGCAATTCTATTGTATTTCGGTGGAAAGGTGCTGTTGCCGGCCATACTTACATGAGGCGACCGCCAGCCTCCGGAGTAGCAGCGTAATTATGCATACGACCTCAGACAAGACTTACCTATGCTTGCTTGAGGTTGTATGTAGATGTCAATGGGCTGCAGCGATCACTTAACACCACGTGGCCTGCATGCTCGTCTGCTACTCCATTCAAATAAAAAAAAGGTACCCGACGCTGACAGATCGTTATCAGCCGGTCTCCAAGCGCTGATGACAGAAGGGAGTTTCATTTTGGTACATATCCCACGGGTGGGTGTTTCTCCCAAGGCGTCACTCGAGGGCATGTACTCCGTCCGTACTAAGTACCGGCATGTACTAAGTCCGTAACCTAAACTTCAGATAAGACTGAAGAAATTCTAGCAAAATTAATAATTAAATAATGTCTGGTCTCTGAGACACAGTTTTCACTAATTCAGGGACCAGAGACTTCACATGTTTTTACTGTACAAGTTTATACAAATAAATAAATTATTATTTAAAAAAATCATTCAGTAGCTAGCTTAATACCATCTGTGACTATAGCAATCTTATAAATTCGGGTCTAAAAAACGATTTGAGTAAGCCAATAATTATTCCGGAAATAAAAAGATTCTAAACGCCTCTAATGCCAAAACAAAGAGGTACGTACCATCATAGAAGATTATTATTAGTACGATTTCATCCCGTATAAGCTGGACTCCCATCGATACAGTGCAAGAGATAAAAGTGTCTCAAACAACGACCGCCACCTATATCTTGGATGCGGGTGCGGTAGCGTCAGCAGAAACATTCGTAAAATAAAATATTTGTTTCATGTTTTATTAATTAACCTATCTGCCGTCCAAACGTTTCTAAAATACCAAACTGAAACACTTATAAATAAGTATTCATAATATTGTGCAAAAAATAAATATATTCAAAAACATTACATTACAAAAGGTTTTTTTGCATTTTGGCCTAACTTTAAATTACCCTTTTTTTGAATCAAGTAAAGTGACTCGTTTCTTTTTTATTAGTTTCTTTAACGTGGCCATTTAAATAAAAGAAAATAAAATAAAACAATCAAGAATTCGGAATATGCGCTGCAGTGGAAGAAAAAAATTTATAATTACTTACTCTTTTTAAAAAATATACAATGATCATTCTACTGAGAAAGATATAAAGTATTCATTGATTTCAACAGCCATTATAAATTAACATTATAAATAATAATAATAAACACTATTATTATAAAACATTATAAAAATCGATTTATGCACTGTACTTAGAAAATAAAATAAAACATAGCTACACGATATAAGTATGTTTCTAATTGTAATAATTTGTCTCTCGAACACTTGAATAATATATGACATTTATCGTTACATAGTGTGAATGTCTAGTTATAGTAACACAATAAAAAAGAAAGATTAAAATTTTAATTTTTTAAAATAATACAAAACAGATTACTGTTAAATATTTTTTATTACTTTTTTGCCATCGGTACTGCCCGCATTCTGGCGGTATTTGAGCGCCCGCAGCGCGCATTACATAAACTGTTCCCAATTATACAATTAACACCTAATTATTACATTCTGTGGGCTCTGTGGCTCTACGGGTCTTTTAATCTGTGTCACGTAGAGATTTCTCAAATTTTGTACTTCTAACACGTTTTACAGCAGCGATGGCCGAGTGGTAAAAAGCCGCGGTCTTCTACGCGACCGATCCCGGGTTCAAATCTTCGGTGCGCACCTCTGACAAAGAAATTTGTAATGTGTGAATTTATCACTGCTCCATGGTGATGGTGAATATCGTGATATTTTATTAATTACGATGTTCTCCATCGCCGTGCATGCCTGAGAGAAATTCATAATTTCTCGAAAGCATGACGTCCACCAATCCGCACTTGGCCAGCGTGGTGGACTATGGCCTAAATCCCTCTCACTTGTGAGAAGGAGACCTGTGCCCAGCAGTGGGACATAAAAAAGGTTGAAAAAAAACACCTTTTACAATGCAATATTTAAGATTTCGTTAAAATTGCCATCAAGACCATATCACTAAAGTTTCGAGTCCGACCATGACCCACATGACCCATGACATACCTAATAATAATTTTATTTTACCACTAGCCTTCCGCTAGCGGCTTCGCTCGTTTAATGGATCCCCGTAGGATAAAAAATAGCCTATGTGCTATTCCAAGCTTCATTGCTATATTAAAATCTTAGGCGTTTAGCCAGTTGCTCCAACCGCGTTGACCCTATAACCCGTTATTACGTAGGAATGAATCGGGACCGGATACTTTTTACCGTGAAAAAATCCTATATGTTACTCAGGGTGAATGTAGCTTTCTAATAGTGAAATAATTTTTGAAATCGGAACAGTAGTTTTTGAGTTTATTCATTACATACAAAATACAAATCTTTCTTCTTTTTAAAATTAGTATAGATAAAAACAGAAATTGTTTCTAACTGGTCGTTCAAAAAGCAAGTAACTATCGTAATTATTTTAGAAACAGACGAAAGTACATTATTTTAATATTTTATTTGACAATAGAATAAAAACTGTTTATAAAGAAACATTTCTTCATTCAAGACTTCTCATAGATTTGTTGTGCAGTGTCCTATTTTCAAGGAGTTACTGTAATAAGACCCCCAAAATTATAACCCGAGGAGACCAGTGTCCATTGCTGGGCACGAGTCTAGCCATCTCCTCGGTTGTTTTGTCAATTTTAATTTATCTTTCCTGTTATCTCCTAAACAAAGCACACGAAAACTTAAAATCATCGTGTTTTCTAGTCTACAATTATTATTATTTTTGTTATTTACGAGAATACTTTCGAGGCACTCAGCTTTTCAATAATTCTAAAGATGAACAAAATCTACTATATAAACCTACAATGTACACGTAACTTATAAAGGAATATAAATTAAATAATAAGAAAAAAATTTACACGGAGAGATAAAAATAAATATACAAAAGACACTAATTATTAAATTAAAATTAAACTATATCTAAATTTACTTTGTGAAAAAAATATGTTAAAAAAATAGAAAATTTACATAATATTAAATATAAAAGGCAGCATCCAAATCCGGTCTTGGACTACCAAGTCAATTGAGATACTTTTAATGAGCTGTCAAAACGTGACATCCCCATACAGTTTTCTATGAAAAAATGATAAGTGACGTCACTTATCATATATAGTCAATTGACTTCATTATTATTGGTTTAAGCGGTAATAAAAATCATGCATAAAAAATAATTAACAATTATATTGCTTTCCAAGCGTGATTTATTTTAGATTTAGTGTCCAAGACCTCGGGCAGTGTACCCATTTACAAGACGTTTGATATTATAAGCAATTTTTGTATACCTATTTTACCTCAATTGCCAATAAGCTTGCGACTATTTTTTTGTCTTTTTTAAATTTACACGTGCCTACAATCAATACAATACAAGATGAAAACTTAAAACCACCTCGATACTTCCCAGCCTACGATTTTGTTAATTAAAAAATGTTTGATGTACGCACGCCACTGTTAGCTCAGCTGTGATAAGTCTGTCTCCAAGTTGTCATGTTTTAACGTCTGCTGAATTTTAATCTTGTTTTGCTCAACTTTTGTTTCTGTACTAGCCTGTGCCTTGACTTCGTCCACTAGAAATCTATCTTCACTATATCTATTATTTATTCTGTGTCTATATATAAAAATAGCAGAGCAGCGATGGCCGAGTGGTGAAAAACCGCGGACTTCGACGCGACCGATCCCAGGTTCAAATCCTCGGCTCGCACCTCTGGCAAATAAATTTGTAATGTGCGAATTTATCGCTGCTCCACGGTGATGGAAAATATCGTGATATTTCATTGATTACGATGTTCTCCATCGCCGTGCATGCCTGAGAGAAATTCATAATTTCTCGAAAGCATGACGTCCACCAATCCGCTTTTGGCCAGCTTGGTGGACTATGGCCTTAATCCCTCTCAATTGTGTGAGAAGGAGACCTGAGCCCAGCAATGGGACATAAAAAAAAAGGTTGAAAAAATATATATATATATAAAAATGAATTGCGGTTCGTTAGTCTCACTAAAACTCAAGAACGGCTGAACCCATGTGGCTAATTTTGGTCTTGAAATATTAGTAGAAGTCTAGAGAAGGTTTAAACGGTGAGAAAATATAGAAATATTGTGAAATTAATAGTAAAACCACTTATTTTATTTTCCTATATAAACTGTTAGTTACTGTCAAACATTAATTCTTCGCGCCATCGTCCAGAAGTTTGGCATTCTCTGAATAACAATACATCTGTCACTATTTGTTTTATATTTTTATTTGGCAGTAACATAAAAACTCTTTGAGATGATAAAGAAACTAATCCCCTTTCAATACATTTACACTACATTGTCCACTAGTTTTTTGTTTGAACGCGCTAATCTCAGGAACTACTGCTTCGAATAGAAAAATTATTATGTGTTGGATAGTCCATTTATCGAGGAAGGCGTGGGCTCACTTTTTCCCATAGGAAAGGTATATTTTCCCTGGGTAAAAAGTAATCTATGTCACTCTTTAATCTTTAGAGGTTGTTTCAAAATACCTCCGCGCAAAAAACAAACCAATCCGTAGTATAATACGGTTCACGAAAAATAACTACCAACTCTGCGCTTGTACATGCATGAAGAAAATACTTAAGACAAAATAATATTTTGATGTTTAGAAACAATATGTTACATTATAAATGATAATTATGAAAATAATTTCACTTTTACCCCACACTTCCAAAGGGACCTAAAATGCCTTCTGCGCAATGATCATCTTTCGTGAATCTATCTGTGCCATTGGGACGTGAAGGCGGGACAAACAAACAAACATTGAAATACACTTTCACATCATCAATTCATCATTGTAGGTGGTAAAACTACATATTATGGTTCGCCCGATGAAGTACCACCGCTGCTCCCACTTCTGCCGTGAACCAATTCTATTGTGTTTCGGTGGAAAGGTGCAGTTGCCGGCCACGCTTACATGAGGCGACCACCAGCCTCCGGAGTAGCAGCGTAACTGCATACGACCTCAGACAAGACTATAGGTAAGTCTTGCTTGAGTTTGTATGTAGATGTCCCCATGGACATCCATCCCAGTCCATACTGCAGCGACCACTTAACACCACGTGGCCTGCGTGCTCGTTTGCTACTCCATTCAAATAAAAAAAATCATAATATACTATATACTATTATATAAAACTTATACGTATGGATCTCTGCATAATAATCACTATTTAGATGTTCCACTGCTGCTAAATGCGTAGGCGCAACGGCTCTGCTACGGCACAGAAAACTGATAATTTGCATAAAAGGATAGTTAAAAATCGAAAGGAAATAATTATACCCAGATCAATAAAAACTAACGATTTGTAAAAGATTTTTTGTTATCTCATATACGCGTTTCTCGTCTTTAATAAAAAATCACAAGCTTGGTGCTGTTGACGGGTTTTTTTACTTTTTTCAATTTTAACAATGGCGTCGCAAACTCTGCATATTGCCAGCGTCAAGTAAAATTTTTACATCACTGTTGTAGTCGTACAAAAAAGCCAGTTAGTCGTCAGGTATCAGTCAGTCTAGTCAGTCAAATGTTCAAGTAAAGTGATGGCTACTTTACCAGAACATGTCCGATGGAATTTGGAGGCAAGCCGAAAAAACATGTTTTCGCACTGTTATTTTATTTCACAACACTCGTGGACTGTCATTAACCTATATCGAGCAAAATGCCATCAACTTTATCCGATATAACTCAAAAATACACTAAGAAAATGAAAATAAAACAAGAGCACAACTTGTTCCTTCAGTTTTCCCGCCAAAACTCCCTGTTGAAGGGTTTGTGAATCGCGCAAATGACGTTAATACGTATCACCTCAGATCAAACAAAAAGTACAGAAGGAACTCTGTGAACAACAATCTGAGGCCGATTTTGTAAACATGTGTGCGGGTGGGCATAGGGACCACCATGTTGCGATCATAGCTCAAATTACCCCATTATTGTTATTGTTATTTATTAATACTTAATACTATTCATTACAGCCTTTTTTTGTGAAAGAGTCACAATTCGTCATTTTTTTGTAATTTTTTATATTTTTTGCAACGACAACGTTTTGCTCGATGAGCTGCGATTTTCTATTGGCAAAACTAGGTGCAGTTTCGTTGTACTTTGCGTGTCATGTGTACACGGCTAGGTGCAAAACCGGCCACGCTTCGTTGTTCGCAGCGTTCTATCTATACTGTTTTATTTGATCTGAGCGCATGACCTATAGGTACCTACAGGGTTACATATAAAATCGGCCTAGATCCTTTAAGGGACATATTTCTGACTGATTACTGAAAGCTTACCGGATTCAATAATCCGTTACAAAAATGATAACGACTGCAGGAAACTGTAGGTAACTGCTAAGTGCTATTTGCCTAGGAAAATAAAATAATATCAATTACTTGCATATTTCATTGCTTGTTGAAACGGACGATAGTTTAACGTGACAACGTCATAACAAAACAATAAAAACCACATTAACTTTTCACTTCACGTTATATTAAGTCGACGAACGGCGCAAGCCGAACGCTCAAGCCTCAACGTAACGTTACAAGCGCCAATCGTAACGTACAATGAGCGTAACGATACAATGAGTCATCCTTTTTCGTGCGTGTTGCCGGCGTTTATAAATTTACTGTTATCACGTCAAAAAACTATAGCAATTACTTTGCAAATATCGTTTGTTTAAAACATCTTTGCATCTACAGCTATCCGACAAAGTAGTTTTCATCATCGACTACTTTTGTTGACTCAAAACCTGAACCAGCTGGTCAAACCCTGACAGATACCCAAATATATAAGGTACTCAGTGCCGACAGAAGAAATCTTTATGTCGGAGAGTTTTGGCGGGAAGTCGAAAAAGACATATTGTGCTCTTGTTTTATTTTCGTTTTCTTGGTGTATTTTTGAGTTATATCGGATAAAGTTGATGGCATTTAGTTTGATATAGGTTAATTACAGTGCACGAGTGTTTGTGAAATAGAATAACAGTGCTAAAATATGTTTTTTCAGCTTGCCTCCAAAATTCCATCGGACACGTTTTGGTAAAGTAGCCATCACTTCACTTGAACATTTAATTTTGACTGACTAGACTGACTGATACCTGACGACTTAGGTACAGATTTTTTCTATGACTACCAAATGATGCAAAAAATATACTTGACGCTGGCAATATGCACAGAGTTTGCGATGTCATTATTAAAATTAAATGAAAATATTAATTGGTTGAAAGGATTTGTATCCAATGCCGTAAAATTAATTATAAAAAAAAACTTTATGTCAATGCCCCAGTGGTAGCTTACACTTAGAATAATATACTAGGATTATTGGTATATGCTTCGTACAGACGGCTTATTTAAAAATTTAAGAATAGTACTTTGTCACCGGTCCGTTCTTACGTCATCCACAATGTTGTTTCAGGTTGGCGCCATCTGTTCAAGCGGCGCGTGCGATGGAAAACATTTGGTGCGACAACTGTTACTATTTCTGTATTTTACTCGAAAACCATTGTTTCAATGTTTGTTACAGAATATTACAGATCCTATTTGTTCGGAATAGCAACTAGGTATAATGTAAAAAGCGCCAATGGCTGAGCGGCTAGCGTAGAACACAAACGGTCTACGCAGCTAAGCCAAACGGACGCGGTCGGTTGTGAGATGGGTGACCGCTAGTGGCAAAAAAATTCATGCGCGTTTCCGTGCTTCGGTCCCCGTTGTTGTCGATAGATAACAGTCGTTAAACCTTGTCGGAGGCCTTATGGGCGGTTTGAAAACATCCGTCAGCGGGTTGGCCACTAACCCGCATCTCCACCAACCCGCATTGGAGCAGCGTGGTGGAGTAAGCTCCAGGCCTCCCCAATAAGGAGAAGAGACCCGTGCCCAGCATTAGGACGCAAAAGGGTTGCAGCTATAATGTAATTTCGTAGATTTTGTTTTTTGAATGGGGGATCTGTTGTAGTGTGTGTGCTTAAGGCATTGTATTTATTACAAACAAACTAGCCTTCCGCCAGCGGCTTCGCCCACGTGGACCCGTTTAATGGGAGACCCATTAAAGGTAGGATAGGTAGGTAGGTAGGGTAGTAGGATAAAAAATAGCCTATGTGCTATTCCAGGCTTCATTGCTATATTAAAATCATAGACGTTTAGCCAGTTGCTTCAACCGCGTTGACCCTATTACCCGTTTTCACGTAGGAATTAGGCATTTTCCCGCGGTAAAAAGTAGCCTATGTTACTAAGGGTGGATGTAGCTTTCTAACGGTGAAAGAATTTTTGAAATCGGAACAGTAGTTTTTGAGTTTATTCATTACAAACATACAAAAATACTACTCTAATTCAGTCCATGGAGAATCATGCGCGGTCTCAAGAGAGGCAATTGGAACCAACATGACCACAGTGGCACGAAAACAAAGGACGGGCTACACTATACCGTAAATTCAGATTAAATTGAGCTATTTGGTAGAGCAGCGATGCCCGAGTGGTAAAAGCCGCGGTCTTCTACGCGACCAATCCCGGGTTCAAATCCTCGGCGCGAACCTCTGACAAAGAACTTTGTAATGTGCGCATTTATCGCTGCTCCACGGTGATGGAAAATATCGTGATATTTAATTAATTACGATGTTCTCTGTTACGATGACTATGGCCTAAATCCCTTTCACTTGGAGGAGACCTGTGCCCAGCAGTGGGACATAAAAAAAAGGTTGAAAAAAAAAATTGGTATAAAATAAATATGGTGGTTTGACAGTCAGCAGATTTATAACGTCGAAGTATGAATGAAATTATTTTCTTTCGAACGAATTAGTGAATGATCTTAATCGTATTACGATTACGCTTAAGATTAAATCTTAAGCATGTACAATCTGGATTGGCTGCAACCCTTTTTGCATACCACCGCTGTGCACTGATCTCTTATTTTTTATATAACATTATTGGGGAGGCCTGGAACTTACTCCACCACGCTGCTCCAATGCGGGTTGGTGGATCTGTGAATCTGGATTAAATGGAACAAAATATTTTTTTTTTTGTTTCAATCAGAAAAAAAAACTGCGTGATATTTGCCGAGACCTCCATCTTTCCAAAGTAAGATTAGATGAGAATTGACTCGACCCCCCATCTCACGTAATTTATGGACGCCCCCTTATTATAAATAATTAGTTTGTAATTTAAATTTCAACATAGGTAACTTACATTATAACTTTTAAAATAAAATTTGTACACCCTAAAGGGTAAAAAGGCGATCTAGACATTTTTGTAAAACCTTTTTGTTAGCTATATTTGTGCAAAGAAAATGTTTTCTTTTATTTTCTTTTTCTTTTCAAAAAAAAGTTTTTACATTTATCTCCAAGTTGGTACAAAACCCTTAGTACGCGACTCGAATCGCACTCAGTTTTTATTAGATCTGAATACTGTACAGTAAGCCCCTATGATCAAGGGGATCCCGCATCTGCCCGCACCGCACCACGTCAGTTCGCTCGCATCCCTGTGATGCAGGTCATGTCATGCAGGCATGCTTACAATGCAGGTTCTTGGTGTTTGGGCACTTTGTTTGGAGGTACGTGCTAATATATGTATCCAAGTTTATTGTTAATGGGAATGTTAGGTTATGAATAAAGATTCACGAAAATATTGTCATTAAATATCAATAACAAATTTCTTTTTCAGAGGTGCGCGCCGGTATTTAAACTCGGTATATCCGTGTCGAAGACTGCGATCTTTACCGTTCGGACGTCGCTGCTCAAAGCTGCAAAGTTAATTATAATAAATAATAATAAATAAACGTTTCACACTCATAGCCCCACAGTAGGGTATGTATACCCTGTGTCGTGAGTACCATGGACACATATAAAGAAAGAAAAACAAATACCCAGACCAAGAACAGAAAATTAAACACTTCATTCAAATTACGGCTTCGTCGTGAATCGAATCCGGGAACCTCCGATTGGCAGTTTGACATGATAACCATTGCGCTGCAAAGGTTGACAAAGTGTACGCTAGCCTCTCATAACTAAACTAAAAAACATAAATAGACGATCTTTTGAGCTTCCAAATGAAATTAAAAGATCTTTAAGTAAAAAGCATTTTACACGATCCAGGAGTTTTTGGACTGCAATTTTCAATCTTAAGAGTCCGTATTACTCCGTATACGAAATTTTGCCGATTTACCTGATTTAACACATGAGATTTTGTAGTTAAATTAAAGTATTTCCATAAGTTTCATTGCACAATATAACTTATCACTTCATTAATAATTTAATACATTAGCCACTTTTTAGCTTGCGTCAAGAATTATAATGCGAGATTTAGGTTAATTTAAAATATTTATACTGCCTTTTCATTTTTAATTTGATTTATTTTTCAGAAAACGGATTGATTATGAACTGAAGTATATTTATGTCAAATAAATTTTTTGAAAGATTATTTCAATTTGCCGAAATCAAATGCAATATCTGACCCATTTTGCTCTCTAAATTGACTAAGTTCAATGTTTTTTTACTAATATTTTTTGTATGAGAGTGGCAAAAAGTGACTCATACACTATGTATGAGATTTTTACAGCAATACAAGGCATTTTTTCGATCTGTTTAGATTTTAAAATGATCCGGAAATATGTGATATTCTATACCTATTACAGTAAAATTTACAAAACCATCACCGGCTTCAGGTCCATTAAGCAAACTAACGTAATTAAAATGAAAAAGTGGCTCATTTATAGTTTATTATTGAAATGATCAGTCATATTGTGCAATAAAACTTATGGAATTACTGTATTTTAACCGCCAAATCTCCTGTGTGAAATAAGCTAAATCAGCGAAATCGGCAAGATTTCGTATACGATCTCTTAAATTCGTAAACAATAATTTGTAATTTAATAAATTACTTTGACTTGTTCTATCATATTATATTGTATGCCATGTATGGCAGGATAGGGAGGTATTTCGTAAATATTATATTTATACAACATCTGTAATTGTACCCCTTTCCACAATAAATGACATTTGTTTTGATTTGATTTGAAAAACAGTTTTTCGAATAATGACACTGGTGCTATTACAAAAAGTAGCGGAAAAATATAGAGAGAGAAGAAACTAAAATTTTACTGCTGAAAGTATTGGAGGGTATAAATAAAATGTTATTACGTTGTGTAAGGGCGCACCTGGTACCACCCTGGTACTGCAGATGTGGCTTATTGCCCAAGTAAGAGTAGCGCATAGCCCCGCGACTGGCGTAGAACGCCAACATTATACAAAGCTAAGCGAAAAGGGCGCGGTCGGGTGAGAGATGGGTAACCGCTAGTGGCAATAATTTTATACGCGTTTCTGTGGCACGATAAGCCGTCGATCTCGGTTGTTATCGATAAATACAACAGTCTTTAAAGTTTGTTGGAGGAAATATGGGCGGTTTAATAACATCCACACTTACATGAGACGAACACCAGCCTCCGGAGTAGCAGCGCAACTGCATACGACCTCAGACAAGACTTACCTATGCTTGCTTGAGGTTGTATGTAGATGTCCATGGGCAGCGACCACTTAACACCACGTGGCCTGCATGCTCGTCTGCTACTCCATTCAAATAAAAAAATATATATTTTAGGGTTCCATACCCGAAGGGTGCCAACGGGACTCAATTACTAAGCCTCCACTGTCCGTCCGTCTGTAGACATTAAAAATTTCACAAATTATGTATTTCTGTTGCCGCTATAACAACAAATACTAGAAATAGAATAAAATCGCAACTGTGAGCAGCTGGAAGTGGGTTTATAGTGTCTCATACGATCAGCTGTCACGTGTGCCCATTATGGACCCATAGCCATACTGTTATCTCAATTATATATGTACTGTTTTTTTTTTTAAAGAGTGCTGGGAGTTTTTTTCCGCCGCCTTTTTTCTCTCAGCTCAACATGTAGCCCAAACGGGCACCTAAAGGCGATGACCGGGAAAAAATGACATTCATGAAGCGAATATTTTGTATTCCTAATATGAAATAAATATTTTTTCTTTCTTTCTTTCAAAATAAATATTTATAGGGTCTCCCATACAATAAACGTGATTTTTTAGATAATGGTAGATAACTAATAGCTACTCTGTAAGAAAGCTAGCTATTGTATATATACCCCATATTTTAAAACAGGGCTGAAGTTTTTCTCCGTCTGCTCTTTTCTTCAGCTCAGCATTGCTTAAGCGCACCCAGAACAGACAGAAAAAAAAACGTTCACTAAGAGTTTGTAAAGGAAGCGTGCAGTGAATAAAGAATATTTTATTTCATTTCAACCCTACGTGCGTGAGTCCGACTCGCTCTTGGCCGGTATTTTCATCTTCCATCTCTTCAGGTTGGCAACGAACCCGTATCCTACCATTCGCATTGGAGCAGCGAGGTGGAGTAAGCTCCATACGTTCCCATTAATAGGAAGGAACACCTGCCCAGCAGTGGGACGCTAAAAAGGGTTGCAGCTATATTTTTCACGGTTTCACACGTGCCCAGCAGTGGGACGCAAAAAAGGGTTGCAGCTATTAGATATTTTTCACGGTTTCATTTTTAAAGTATTGATTTCAAGTATTTGATACACTACAAGTTCCAATACAAAAATACCTTTATCTTTATTAGAACTTTCAAAATTATTTTTTCAATGATTAGTCCAATATTACAAATTGTCTTACAAATTAATATTGGCGGGACCGAAAAAATATAATTGTGTCGTGTAAGCGCGCACCTGGAACCCAGGGGTAACATCTGTGGGGTGGATATTAAACCCTTCAGTGCTGGGGTTATTGAAAAAGTAAGGAATTTTTGTAGGTACGAGTATTATTAAATAGTACCTGGACGCCCGAGCGTTGCTCGGATAATAACAATTGATTTTCTTGGTTTATTTTTAAGCAAAACATTCATTGGCTTAGTGTTACTTAACAAAGCCTTTTGAAATTCCTAGCTCCCAATTTTTAAAAAAATTGACATAAAAAATAAAAAAACGCAACTTGCCTACTTGAGGTTTGAACACCGGTCTCTAGCTCCGTAGTCAGCTTTCGTAGCCATTAGAACAAGAAAGCTTTAATTTCATTGACGAAATTTGTTTGCGGAACATTTGTTTGAAGGGCGGATTGACTGCTTTCTACGCCACAATATTATTAATATTCTTCAATAGATGTCAATAAGAGTAATTTTATATTTAACGGCATAAACATTAAATAAAACGACAATTTCTATCAATAAAAAATTGCTGAATCGATTTATCATCCCCGAAACCAGTGTACTAAATTTCATCAAAATCTTTGGAGCAGTTTCCGAGATTCAAAAAATATATTTAGATATATACAAGAATTGTTAGTTTAAAGATAGTAGTATAAGTAGATCTAAGGGCCTCTTTCACCACCTTCAAGTAAAGTGACAAGTACGATAATTGTCGGTTAAAGTCACCCGTAACTTCAATATATTTCACGATGTTCGAGTAACACTAATCATATGATAAACTGACCCGTACTCATAGCTTTTACTTGCCAATTAACTTTACTGGGGTCGTAACTAACCGACACTTTTCTTAGAGATGGTGAACGAGGTCCTAAGTCTTGAGCGGCGATGGCCGAGTGGTAAGGATCGCCGTCTCCGACGCGGGAGATACAGAGTTCAAATCCTCAGCGCGCGCTTATGACAAAAGAAATTTGTAACTTATGCATTTCATTTCTGCTCCACGGTGATGGAAATTGTTGTGATATTTAGTTGATTACGATGTTTTCCATCGCCGTACATGCCTGAGAGAAACTCATAATTTCTCGAAGGCGTGATGTTTACCAATCTGCACTAGGCTAGCGTGTACTATGGCCTAAATCCCTCTCACTTGTTAGAGGAGACCTGTGCCCAGCAGTTGGACATAAAAAGTTTGAACAAAAGTTTTTACAGTTTTGACAGCCTCCGTGGCGTACTGGGTGATGAGCCGACTGCGAAGCGTGAGGTCGTGGGTTCGATTCCCACCCAGGACAAATATTTGTGTGATGAACATGACTATTTGTTCTGTGTCTGGGTGTTAATTTATCTATTTAAGTAAGTATTTAGAATTATATAAGTATGTTTATCAGCTTTCTGATTACCATAATACAAGCTCTGCTTAGTTTGGAATCAGATGGTTGTGTGTGAATTGTCCAAAGATGTTTATTTTATTTTTATTTTTTTATTTATATTTACATTTACAATTTTAACTAATAAATACCTAGTTTTCCGTCGCCTTTTTTTCTCATCGATTGATCGATCAATTGACAGTTGCTGTCATACGAGTTAAAGCGGTTCTCCATAAATAATTGTATTAAAAATATTTTTCGCTAGTAATTCGTACAAAATAGGTTGTTAAAGTAATAGTGAGCCTGTTAGCCGGTCGTGACAGTGTTATCCAATGTTAAAATTAAGTAATTAAGTAAATAAAACGAAAAAAATTGTGGTGCTCATAGCTTTCTTAAAAACGTATTATTTACACATCGGGTACTTTTTTGTTCATTTACTACTACAAAAAGTGTTTGTATTTGTGATAAACGACGAAGATACAGTGAATTATCATACATCACGTAATAATTTGTCATTTCAACAGTTATAATAAAGTCTTTGTTAAGTGATTTTACTTTTTACATCGCGGGTGTTTCAAAAATAAATTCCTATCATAACATCGAAGCACACTTCAAAAGATTAGATCTGATATTCAGTAACAATAAATAACATTTTTCGTAATTAACATTTAACGCTGTTTGGTGTATCGGTAACACCTATAGGCCCACATAAAAGCGACAGCCGGATCGAATCCGGTGATAAATTGATTTTGCCTTCTTTTTTTTTTTAATTTTTTTTTTTTGTATTTTTATTTTATTTTTTACTTTTTAAATTTTATTTTATAATTTTGGTAATATTTTTAGTTAAAAGTTTCAGTTATAAACGCATAGCCATATCTTCTTGGTTTTTCTTTTAAGTAACTGAAAGATAAACTTAAGAGGATTTTGCCCTTAAATATTAAGTGTAATTATTAAAATAAAATAAATTTATATAGTATCTAGTAATTCTATCTTTTTTATATAAAAAAGAAAGTAATTGCTGGTATGTTGGAAATTTAGCATTTGATAGAAACTGTTTTCTTATAACCATAAACATAATCACATTTTTTATTAACTCTCTTATAAATTACATACCTACCAACAATATTTGGAGAACTGTTTTCACTCATTTATATTGCATATTACCTATTCATTTTTACCAATAGTAAAAATTATCCTAACTTACCATTGCTTCACGTTTTGCAATAGGTAGTAAAGTAATTACATTACCTATATTACAAAGAAATAAGTTACTCCTTATCCATTGTTTCTGAAGGTAAAGTAATAAAATATAAATAACCTAATTGTAATTTACACAAACATTGCTACTTTCGCTTTTCTTCTTTATTATTATATTTTTTTAACCTCAAGTTTTCTTCGTAAAACATAATTTTACTTATTATGAATACTCGCGGTTCTACGGTCCGCCAGTTGGAGAGCCAACTCCAACTCGCTCTCCAACAACTTCGCGAGTCGAAAGAGCAATGCAATCAATTGTTAAAAGAAAGGGACGATAATGAAATAGAGACACTGGAAGTCATCAATAAATATAAGAATATTAAAACTGAAATGGCAGAATTGCATGTGCAGTTTTTGGACATCCGCGAGGAGAGGGACCGACTTAAAAGACAGTCTAAGGATTTTGATAACTGTTGCAATGAATACGACACTAACCTAAAAGTTATTACCCAGCTGCGTTCTCAACTGGCGGATGCCCGGGAACGTATTGATCAGCTCGAACAAAAGGCTCTTTTGGAAAATTCTAAAAATACTCAAAATTTATTTGACGAGTTGATCAATGCATCATGTAGTTCAGCGCCGGTCAAGACTATCCCCAAAGCGGTTACCATAGACCTGACAGGTGATGACTCAATCAACAGCTCACCGGTTGGGATGTGTGGTGCCAGTAGGAAAAAACTAAAGAAATATGTAAAACTAAATAAGTTTATTAAAAAGGCTAATAAACATATAAAAAGGGAAAATGTATTTAAAAACCATTTAAATTTATGTAAAAAATATAGATCTCTGTATGAAAACTGTAAGAACTCTACTTTACAAATGGATGCTCGTAGACGAAGTTACGAAGCGGACATTTCTGCCTTAAATAATAAAATTACCGTTCTTCACCAGTCTTTAGAACAGATGACTAAGAATTATAATGATGCTAGGAGGGAAATCAGTGACCATGTGTTGGCCATGGATGAGCTTTTACTGCTATCTAAATATAATGAAGAAAGATTCCAATCTTTAGTTAATAATGCGCAACACCCAGAGCCGCAGTTTTCGGGGCCAGCATCTGGGACTGAACCCTCCTTAATGATCCAGAATGCCAGCTTCGTAGCTGAGAATCCAATATCTTGTAAAAATCAGACACTCATGTTTAGCGATGAATTAGGCAAAAACATGGGTGCCAGATTACATAAAAAGATTGGCCAAAATATATGTAATTTTAGCATGCCCGGGGCTACAATGAGAGAAATAATGGATAAGGTACTTTTAGGCAAATATGACCCCACTACCACTTTAATTTTGTTATTTGGTAGACGGGGACAAGTACGGCAAAACCTACTTACTAGTTATATTAAAACACTACAAGACCTTAAAGTCAAAAAAATTATCTTGTTTACAATTCCTTATGTTAAGGATGATTATAATGAAAATAAATTAAGACATCAATTAAATATACATATGTATAATTTAATTGCCAATAATAACAAATGTATTAATTTTGAATGCTCTGATCATAATTATAATAATAATGACATATTTAATTTGATTGACATCAATAAAATATTTAATAATAATTTGATTTTGACATTGGATAGATTTCATCTATCAAATTTTTTTTATAAACAGATAGCTTCCCTGCTATCATATTATTTAAACCTAGACTCGGCTATAAACTTAGCTATAAAAACTTCTGCTTCTATTGAGCAGGTTAATGAATCGACATGTAGTAATACTTGTAGTACTACTGCATTGAAATCTTTAAATCATTTCCAAAATAATTTAAATTAAATGGTGAGACAACAGAGACATCAATCTCTAGCAACGGAATAAATACGTATATATGCCCTTTGTCAAGTAACATAATAAGAAATAATAAATGTCTAAACTTGGTGCATCAAAATATCCAAGGTCTGCTAAACAAAGAACTAGAACTAGAATTATTTTTGAAGGAATATAATATTAATATAATGTGTATTACAGAACATTGGTTGAAAGATTACCAACTTGTTTTTAACTTTGATACGCACCAAGTCGCAAGTTCGTTCAGTAGGCAGACAGCCTTACGTGGTGGCTCGTTAATTTTTGTAAGTAAGGACCTGAAGTTTAAGGTTCGTCACGACATCGTGAGCCTTTCTATTGAACGAACTATAGAAATAGCCTGTGTGGAGTTATTAAATTGTATTATTGTTTGTATTTATAGACCTCCAAACTCTTTGTATGATACTTTTGAGTCAGTTTTGGAACAATTATTGGATAAATTGTGCAACAAAACTAAAAAGAAGAAGGACATAGTTGTTTGTGGTGATTTTAACATAAATATATTGGAGGATTCAGCCATAAGCAAAAAGTTTTTGTCTGTCTTAAAATGCTGTAATCTTACTAACGTGTTCTCACAACCAACTAGGATTACACAATCCACAGCTACTTGTATAGATAATATTTTTACAGAGGGGTCACCAGAGCAATCTATGATAATAAACAACTTAAGCTCTGATCATTGTGGCCAATTAGTTTGCTTTAATTACAGGATGGACAGACAGGTTAGTAAGAGCAAGGTGGTCGTTCCAGTGACTAAAAAACGCATGGAGAGATTTAGATGTGCAATTGAAAATGGGTTTCCTATTCCAGCCCATAAAAATGTAAATAAACATTATGGGACATTATGTTCTAATATACACAAAATTTATAATACTGTTTTTACATCAAAAACAATCTCTCCTAAAAACTGTAAATCATTCAGTGATTGGGCGACTTTAGGGATACATAAAAGTAGACAAAAATTATATGACCTCTATGAAGAGAGATCGTATAATCGAGACGAGTCCTTTTGCGCACACGTTAGAAATTATTCGAAATTGTTTAAGCAAGTTTGTATCGCGGCCAAGTCATTGCATATTGGTAACCAAATTAAATCTAGTAAGAATAAAATTAAAACGACTTGGAACATTATTAACGCTGAGACTGGAAGAGTCAATGACCGTCATCGTGTCTATAAACTTATTATGGATGGTACCGTCATTGAATCAGACGAACTTGTAGCAAAAACATTTGAAAAATACTTTGCTGACATTCCAGTCTCAACAACTAAATCGCTTAGGTCTTCCCCTGAAGCCGCCGAATCATTGCTTAAGAAAAATGTAAGCGAATGCAAATGTAAGTTTACATTCAGGCCCGTAGACGCTAAAGATATTGTAAAGATATTTAAGACATTAGAAATTAAGAACACTACTGATCTTTGGGGTATCTCTGTAAAAATTCTTAGTTCAATAATTGACTTAATAGCACCCCACTTAGCTATAATATTCAATAACTGTATTAAAAGTGGTGACTTTCCTGATCTAATGAAACATAGTAAAGTGATACCTTTATTTAAGTCGGGTAGTACTTCAGATCCCTCCAACTTTAGACCTATTTCAATTCTGCCCTCCATTAGTAAAATCTTTGAGAAAATAATTTTAGAACAACTTCTAAAACACTTCACTAATAATAAACTTATACATAAAAATCAATTCGGTTTTACGAGGGGTCGATCAACCACAGATGCCGGTGTAGAGCTTTTTAAGACCATAGTGGATGCTTGGGAGACGTCACGGGATGCTTTGGGTGTCTTTTGTGACTTATCTAAGGCATTTGACTGTGTACACCATGAAACATTAATCAGGAAACTCAATCACTATGGCATCAAAGAAACCGCGCTCAGGCTTCTGGAGTCTTATCTGAGTGATAGGATCCAGAAGGTTGAAGTGAACGGTAAAAGGTCAAACGGGTCTGTAGTTCATTTGGGGGTCCCACAGGGCTCAATCCTCGGCCCCTTCTTATTTTTAATATATATTAACGATCTGCCATATATGGTGGAGAATAATCACGAGATAGTATTGTTTGCAGATGATACTTCCTTAATTTTCAAAACTAACAGACAAACTGATGATTATGACGATGTGAACAATGCTCTCTCTGAGGTGGTAAATTGGTTTAATGTAAATAACTTACTACTCAATAATAAAAAGACCAATTGTATTAAGTTTTCACCACCTAATGTTAAAGAAATTATTGTAAAACCACAATTGAATGGCGAGGAAATGAGCTTTATTGATGAAGCTGTATTTCTTGGGTTAACTGTAGATTCTAGGCTTCAATGGGGACCCCATATCTCTCGGTTAGCGAATAGACTAAGTTCTGCCGTCTTTGCAATAAAAAAAATAAGATCACTTACAAATGTCGATACAGCTAGACTGGTCTATTTTAGTTATTTCCATAGTATAATGTCGTATGGTATTTTACTGTGGGGAAATGCTGCTAATATCGACACAATATTTATTTTGCAGAAGAGGGCTATTCGCGCAATTTATAAATTAAATTCTAGAGAGTCTCTGAGAGAAAAATTTAAGGAAACGAATATACTAACATTTGCATCGCAATATATTTATGAAAATATAATGTATGTTCGTAAAAATAAACACGAATTTATGACTTTTTTGGATTTTCATAGTTCGAACTGTGTTTCGACAAGGAATGGCCACAAACTTGCATTCCCTAAGTGTAGGCTCCGCAAAAAGAGCCACTCTTTTATCGGGATGTCGATCAGAATATATAATAAAATCCCGGAAAGTGTTCAATCCCTTCCTTTACACAGATTTAAAAAGAAAGTCAAACAAGTCCTGTGCCGCAAGGCTTATTACGATCTTAAGGACTATTTAATTGATAAAAAAGCTTGGGATTGAGCTGTATTCCCACAAGGCTGTTTCTATAACTGATGTAATAGATTTAAATCAATCAAACTGCCAATGTTAACAGATGGCTGTGGGACGACATTGACACATGCGGTAGCTGTCACGTATGTTCCTTATCTGCCCATAGCTACTCTGTAAGAAAGCTTATTATTGTATACCTCATATTTTAAAACAGGGCTGAAGTTTTTCTCCGTCTGCTCTTTTCTTCAGCTCAGCATTGCCTAAGCGCACCCAGAGCAGACAGAACAAAAAAAAAACGTTCACTAAGAGTTTGTAAATGAACCGTACAGTGAATAAAGAATATTTCATTTCATTTCATTTCATCTTAACATCTAGCCCAAACAGGTACCTAAAAGCTTAAAAGAATATTCTGTATTCCTAATACGAAATAAATATTTTTATTTCTTTACACATTAAAACGCGGCTCGGCGGCTAGCGTAGAACGGAAGCGGTCTATGCAGCTAAGCCAAACGCGCGCGGTCGGGTGTGTGATGGATGACCGCTAGTGGCAAAAATTTCATGCGGGTTTCCGTGCTTCGGAGGGCACGTTAAGCGGTCGGTTCCGGTTATCGATAGATAACAGTCGTTAAACCTTGTCGGAGGCCTTATGGGCGGTTTGAAAACATCCGACAGCGGGCTGGCCACTAACCAGCATCTCCACCAACCCGCATTGGAGCAGCGTGGTGGAGTAAGCTCCAGGCCTCCCCACTAAAGGGGAACGACCCGTGCCCAGCAGTGAGATGCAAAAAGGATTGCAGCCACACATTAAAACATTTTTATTTATTTTTTTTTTATTTGACCGGATGGAGTGGCGAATATTAGGGGAGACCTACGTCCAGCAGTGGACTTCTAAAGGCTGGTGGATAGATGGCTAGATGATTTAATAACTTAAAAATCTCACCGAATAAAATATTTTCATCTCCTTCTTCATCTATCTGTCTATATATATAAAAATGAATGTTTGTCTGTATGTTCTTTATAGAATCGTAAACTATGCATTTGATCATGTCATGATCTTCAGCAAGTGTTGTGTATGAGCCCACAAAGGTTACTGAGTTGTTTCGACCAATCTTTAACAGATGGCGCCACCATCATTCCAATGAATTTCATTTATTGTTAGTAGCATAGCAACACGCGCAGGGTACAGCTAGTTTATTAATAAATTGAAGTTTTAACTAAAATTCTAATCAAAAGAACAGCAAAAGTACCCAAAAAGTCCCACATTTTTTTTCGAAGCGGTATTGAAAACAATAAATAGTTATTGCTCAGTACGGCACCTGTGGACGCCATCTGTGCGGATATTAAACCTCGCGGGCACGTGCTTCCATATAATAAAAGTTATGTTTGCTTTAACTATATTTTTACTATATTATAAAATAAGAAAATAGGCTAAATATACGTAAGTACCATCTGTGATTTGTAGCGATGGCCGAACGGTAATTACCTCGGTTTCCGACTAATTAACCAAATAAATTTGTAAAAAGCCTATTTATCGCGACACCACGGTGGTCTTAAAGCATCAAGGTATGACAGGTATAACACCCGTCAGAGGAGTGGCCTTTACGGGCGAACCCCTCGTCCCAACGTCCATGCACAATGTGCCTTCTAGTTATACAACTATTGTGTCAGTGTGTATGGGTGTCAATGTTGACGGTGCATAGAAAATAACGTTGTTAATTGAAATTGACATATTTAGAAATGTATGCGTCTGTAGCGATGAAAGAATATTTGTGAATGTGTGACAAAATTAAAATATGTGCGTTCTTTTCCCGCACCAGATTTGGCACAAAAATTATGTTTTAAAGCAAGGCACTATGCCGTCTCTTCTGAAGGGTGAGTCAGTAACTTTGATGCTCTAAGACGGTGGTAGAAAAACTTGTCATCTTAAATATTAGTGATTACCGGACGATAGCTGCACATAAAAATTTGGTTATGGTCTCATTTTGAAGAGCTCCAGCCGTAGATGTGCAGAAAAATAAACATTTTAATAGTAAATCAATTTAATTCATAAAAAAATCAATTTTCTTCCCATTATATATTAATTCCGGGTGTCCCTAAGAATAGTTCCGGCGTTCTCCATTCAAAAATATGACACAAGTATGAAGAATTTTGAAGTGAAAACTTCTTTAGCGGCGTTGTGCACTTTTTTTTCGATTGGTAAAAAATGTTAAACTTGCGTCAGGACACGTGGCCTAATCGAATATTCGTAAGACAGAGGGGTGACAGCTGATGACGGCTCGACTGTCTATACTTGTAAAATTCGTTTATATCAAGTATTTAAAATATGGACATTGAACAAAGTGCATCTATTAATGAAAAAAGTGACGAAAAAATAGTGAAAGAAAATGAGTGAGTACTTTATAAAAATACAAGATGAAAACCTACTGAAAATACTAGATGAAAAATAATACTGATAATAAAAGCAATTTGTGCGAAATTATTTCCTAACCATTCCAAAATATCTAAAATGCACAACGTTAATGTTCAAGTTTTACTTCTGCCGGCACTACCGGGGTGCAACAAGTTTTTTTTAAATTTGTAAATCGGTATTGAAATCAATAAATTATTCTATTTATGACGCTTTCTGAGCTTACACCTGGGCGTAACTTAATGCGAATTGCAGATATTAAATTTTAAGAAGAATGCTGTTCACGCGTTGTTCGTCTAAAACAATACTTTTGACACGCTTTATATAGGCTTAACCTGTATGTTTGTTTGTTTGTGTACATTTTTTTAACCTTTTTTTTTATGTGTTTTTGGATTTAGGCCATAGTCCACCACGCTGGCCAAGTGCGGATTGGTGGACGTCATGCTTTCGAGAAATTATGAATTTCTCTCAAAAAATATGTCGTGTGTACCACAAACAAACCGACTCCTTTGGGTGCGATTTTGACCCACTTTAAATGGCCAGATTTTATTCAAACTTTGTAGATTTATCAAGGACCGTTGACAATACACTAAGTAATATGTATTTTATGTTAAATAAATAATAGTTAAAAAAACTAAAAATAAATAATAGTTTAAAAAAACTAAAATTAAATAATAGTTTAAAAAACCTAAAAATAAATAATAGTTTAAAAAAACAAAAAATAAATAATAGTTTAAAAAACTAAAAATAAATAATAGTTTAAAAAAACTAAAAATAAATAATAGTTTAAAAAACTAAAAATAAATAATAGTTTAAAAAAACTAAAAATAAATAATAGTTTAAAAAAACTAAAAATAAATAATAGTTTAAAAAACACGCTTTTATAAGGAAACAACTAAAAAATAGAAGATAAATTTGAACTAAAAATAGTATAAAAAATGCATTTTATTGTAAAAAAAGCGTGGGGTATTTTTTAAATTATCAATATGATTATCCTTCTAATGGTACATATCTGTCAGAAAAACATTTATTAACTACTATTGACACCACCTTGCACCTTGAATATTTTCTTGAATATTTATTTGCATGTGCAAAATCATTAAAAAAATTCTCATCATCCAGGTGTCCCGAAATGGCTCAAATTTTAATTTCTTCACACTTTCTTTTATTACGAGTTGGATAGTGGAAAAAAACTAAAAAGGGATAAATATTAAAATGTATGTATATCTCGAGTACAGTACTAGCAACTTTGTTATCGGCGAAATAATTAGAAAAAGACATCGAATTCTTAGCAATACGGCCCGTAAGCACCTTTGAAAGGTCACCCTAAATTAGGTATTGCTAGAATTCGAAAACCGTCCCCACAAATCAATCGACAAGCCATTATTACACGACGCACCTGGGTTCAACAGCTGTGCGCTTATTGTACCGTACAGACACGTGCAGTATGAAACACCCTTTATAGGAATGGGGTTGCATTAACAGAAAGGTTATTAATTTATAACTCTTAAATAAAAACGCTGGATAATGTGTGACATAGTGTTGAGACAAGGACTCAAACACTCAGACCAAGAAAATAAATTTCTCCTTAAGATATCTACCCAATGAGAATTTAACTTACGACCTGTTGGTATGGCGACCAGTCGTCGGCATGATGTCGTCGATACAAATTTTTACAATACTTTTGGAACGAAGTTCAATTATCGCGCGTTGCGAAAGGGGGGCTAGACTGAAAAAATTAAGACCAAAAGTTGTAACGACACTTTTTTGTAATGACACTTTTTGCTATAGAAGCCTTACAACTATAGCAACCGCACTTGACATTGCTTAACTTTGTTGACTCCCATCCTTCTTATGATCGTACTCGATGTTGCTTAGTGGCCATCCATCCTATTTTTGACTGCACTCGACATTGCTTAGCTTTATTGCCACCATTCCTACATTTGACCGCACTAGACGTTGCTGAATTGCCACCCATCCTACTTTTGACCGCACTCGACATTGCTTAACTTTGTTGACGCCCATCATTTTATTAACCGCTCTAGATGTTGCTGAATGGCCACCCATCCTACTTATGACCGCACTCGACATTGCTCAGATTTGTTGACACCCATCCTTATGGCCGCACTAGATTTTGCTGAATGGCCACCTATTCTACTTTTGACTGCACTCGACATTGCTGAGCTTTATTGCCACCGATCCTACTTTTGACCGCACTCGACATTGCTTAGCTTTGTTGACACCCATCCTTATGACCGCACTAGATTTTACTGAATGGCCACTATTGGCCACCCATCCTACTTTGGACCGCACTTGTTTTACTTAGTTTATTTTTTAGGGTTCCGTAGCCAAATGGCAAAAAACGAAACCCTTATAGATTCGTGATGTCTGTCTGTCTGTCTGTCCGTCCGTATGTCACAGCCACTTTTTTCCGAAACTATAAGAATTATACTGTTGAAACTCAGTACGTAGATGTATTGTGTGAACCACATTAAGATTTTCACACAAGAATAGAAAAAAGCAATAAATTTTGAGAGTTCTTAGAACTGAAACTCAAAATATTTTTTTTTCATCAAACCCATACGTGTGGAGATGGATAGGTCTTCAAAAATGATATTGAGGTTTCTAATATCATTTTCGCGGAGCAGCGATTAATACGCACATAACAAATTTCAGCGCACCAGGGGTTTGAACTCAGTACATCTGTTTCAGTGTTCACAGTTTATGCTGCTCAGCCATCAGTATTCCATTACATATAAGTTAGAGATTTACCGCGCGGCGCCAGCCCGCACCAGGTGGCGCCACGCGGCGGTAATAACACATTATTTATCGTTGCCAATCCGCCTGCGAACACTTTAATTTGTCGTAACGAAAACATATTATATATTATATTTCGTTGTTTCAGCCGTTCGTTAAATAGATACGTGAAAAATTTGTATTGAAATTGAAGGGAAATATTATAATTTCGTTATGTTGAAGTCTAGATAGATAACTACTTATAGCGTTTTTAATAACCAGCGGCTACGCCCGCGAGGACCCGTTTAATGGGTCTTCGTAGGATAAAAAATAGCCTATGTGCTATTCCAGGCTTTATTGCTATATTAAAATCATAGACGTTTAGCCAGTTGCTTCAACCGCGTTGACCTTATTACACGTTTTAACGTAGGAATGAAGTCTTTTCCAGCGGTAAAAAGTAGCCTATGTTACTCAGGGTGAATGTAGCTTTCTAATGGTGAAAGAATTTTTGAAATCGGAACAGTAGTTTTTGAGTTTATTCATTACAAACATACAAAAATACAAATCTTTCCTCTTTATAATAAATAGCTTTGGAAGCATTTTTAAGTAATTCATTGATAAGGCTTTAAACAGGGTATAAAGGTGAGGATATTGCATTTGGCAACTATTATAGACACGGAACAGACAGTTAACTCTAAAACTTTTATGAATGCTGATTTTTAACACGCTTATATTAGCTTGACCTGTATGCATGGGCGTACCCAGGGGGGGCAGGTGCCCCCCCCTGGATCAACGTCCAGATTCAGGGATTCAGAAATCCCAAAAGATCTCCTAAACGAAAAAAGAAACCTATAAAGAGTACGCTAGATAATATTAGTATGCTACCTCCTGTTGTTTCCATTGTATATTTAATATTTTGTATGCGTGTCTTCGTATAATAGACCAGCGTCGATAATTTTGAAAATGGTAAAAAGTGAAAAAAATTATAGTAAGATGAAAGCCATTGGAAAAGGTAGAGAATATAACAAAAATGAAAGGAAAAATTTTACGAAACACATAAGTTGTATACAATATAACATAAAATGTTATGTTTTTCGAGTAATTTAAGTATAAATTTTAATAAATAGCCCAAAATTGTACTTAATGATTCAAAAGAAATTCGGATTGGAGTTTTCATTATTTGTATTTTCTGAGAACATTTACTGTAGTATTTTATATTTTTATACCATCAGAAAGTAGAGATAAAAATAAATAATGTACTTTAAAAAACTAAAAAACACGCTTTTTGAAAATACGAACTAAAAAGTTAAAAAATAAGAAGAAAATGTATTTTACTGTAAAAAAAGCGTGGGGTGGTTTTTAAGATACTATTGACACCATGCACCCCACGCTTTTCTTCACAGTTTATAAAAATCTCCGCGTGAACAATCACCATCTTCTGTTTTCGCGCCATTTTTCTGTGGTAGTTGGTTTTTTCAAACCTCGTTAAAAAGTTATAGATCTCATGTAAAGCTAAGCTTCTAACTCTACATTCTCTACATTTTAGTGATATATCGTGGCCTCGACATGAGTACAAATATCTTCAGATATTTTTACTAATACTTTACTACATGTTTTCTAAGTTGTTCGCAGTATTCAAAATTACACTAGAACCTGATGATAAGTTTTGATTACCTGGCTTTGTTATACCTAAGTACAGTGTAACTATACCACGGGAACAATATTTTTTCTGGATAAAAAGTAGCCTTTCTGTCTATAATCTCTCTCTACTGTGACAAGTTTCATAGCGATCCGTTCAGCCTTTCTTGCGTGATTGGACAACAAACGTTTGTAGCGTGTAGAATTAGTATTAGAATTAGAACACAAATTGTTGTGGGAATGTGGGCAAGGAAAATAACTATAATCTAGTTTAAATTAATCTTTTAATATATTCACAATAAATTTTGTACCCAACACGCGTGTTCGTCGAAATCGTCTTCTGTTCTCTCTATTTCAAATCTGTGACACGTCTTTCTTCCATCGTCTTTCATGTAATCAGCCAGTCATTCATCATATCTTACACACTTAATATTAAACCTCTTTTCTCTGTACACCATCCTTTAAGCCATATATCCCACACGGCCATCCTGTAATTCATCTGTCCCAGATGAAAGAATGGTTGGTTATATTTAAATTGAGATTCTTCAAATCCAGTCCATGGCTACATCAAATCAGCGTATGAGTCTTTTGAGGTCCGTCTAATTCCAGTATAGTAGGTATTCGTATAATATAATCATATATCTACTATATAAAAATAAGTCGGGTTTTCCTTCCTGACGCTATAACTCCAGAACGCACGAAGCGATTTCCACGGTTTTGCATTCGTTGGAAAGGTCTCGGGCTGCGTGAGGTTTATAGTAAAGAAAATTCAGGAAAAATTTCAACAGAAAAGCGGGAAAATCCTGGAATAGCACATAGGCTATTTTTTATCCTACGGGGACCCATTAAACGGGTCTACGCGGGCGAAGCCGCTGGCGGAAGGCTAGTATCATCTATAATCTATAATAAATGTAAACTTTAGTAACGTAAGTTAGTCTTAATAAAGACGTATTTCAATAAAAACCTAACACAGTCACGATACCTCAGTCTATCCAAACGGCCAAATTTTCACATTTTAAATATTGGTATAAATTTCTCAGGGATATGGTTTAATATTTATTAGTATAAGTAGTTTAATGAGTTTAATCATATAAACTCAAGTTACCCGAATGAAGTCGGACCGGATCAGTGTTTCATAAAATAACGTTTTTCTTGTTCAACTTGTTACCTTGTTTTGTTGGTGGTAGAACTATTATCGTTCGACCGGGGAAGTACCACCGCTACACCCACTTCTGCCGTGAACCAATTCTGTTGGTTTTCGGTGGAAAGGTGCAGTTGCCAGCCACACTTACATGAGGCGACCACCAGCGTCCGGAGTAGGAGCGCAACTGCATTCGACCTCAGACAAAACATAGGTAAATTTTGCTTGAGGTTGTATGTAGATGTCCATGGGCTGCAGGGACCACTTAACACCACGTGGCCTGCATTCTCTTTTGCTACTTCATAAAAAAAATACCTACGGGCAAAATTACTGAGTGTATAGATTTGATAAAGTGCTGACGTTGGCGACATCTAATGCCGTGCAGGTGTCCCGTACCTAACTTTGGACAGGTCTCACTCACTCTAGATTTAGCTTAGATTTAAATGATAATAATAAAAGTATGTTAAGTTAGAATAAAATAATGTAACTCCAACATTGAGTTCATTAAAGTGTTTCATAAGTGATTTCTCGACTTGCTGATTTCACCCCACGCCGATCCTTAACTAACTTCATGAAAATCTTGAAAAAAATGTTCCCTTATTACAAAACATAATTAATCGAAAAAAATTATCTGAATTTTTAAATTGTCTGCAACCCTTTGGACAGGTACGGCTCCTCAAGGCGGTGGATGCGAGGGCGTCCATCGTCTCACATGAAGACCTCGAGGTGATGCGAGCGTTTTCCATTTGTGCGGCCCCTAAATGTTGACAGGTGGCTCAATTCCACAAGATCGAATGGTCGTTGATGAGGTTGCGGAAGAATGCAAGAGCGTACCCGTGAACATCATAAAAATTGTGCTGAGGATCACCGTGGGGTTTCGGCCGGTTGGAGTCCAACATAACCTCTCTGTTGCTCTTGTAACATAGGGGTATCCATGATAGATTCCCCACGAAAAAAAAGGCACGGATATCTCGTCATAAATTGTATTATATATTTGGAGTATTTGCCACAATGCGGGTTGGTGAATCTTTCACGTTACCATTATGTTTGAAAGTATTCAAATAAATTACTCTTTACGAATAACGAATCATAATCGGATTCAATCCGAAAAATAAAAATAAAATAAATAAATAAAATTAAACAATTAAAATAAATATGGGTACGAATAATGATAAATATAATATAATAAATAAAACTATTAGTTAATTTTTAAATTATTGTAATATTTGCATACCTCATGAAGGTAAATATGGCGAACCAAATGTATAAAAACACCTTTTGTAAACACCCATATTTGTGCAAATAAAAGTATTTTTCTTTTATTATTTTATAAACTCCTTAGTCTCTCCTCACTTCTCCATTTAAGTTTACTTCTCCTTTTCTTTTTCGCTGTCATCTGTATCCTTGGTTGTCTTTGTTTATTTTTTGCTATTTTTTACTATTATTTGTGTCTCACTTTTGTTTTAATACGTTGTCTAATGCACCCTACCCACAAATTTTGAATTGTCTTTTATATATTTCCTTCTAGGTTGTCTGGAAGAGATTGCTATTTGTAGCAATAAGACCGCCTTTTGCTTTGTTTACGTTGTATCTTTTATTGTATGTATTATTTGTATTGGTGCAATAAAGAGTTTGTATCGTATTGTATTGTAAACTCTACATCAAAAAATAGATTAGGAATAAATTATTTACCTATACGCTCTTACAAAATTTTTATTTGACTAAAATAAGTGAATAGATTTAAAAATAAAAGCCACGAAAACGGCACTTAGCGTTCTAATAAAATTTCAATTTATTATTCAAGCTGTAGAAAAAGACTTTTAACTATGCATTTTTTTGCTAAACGATTGAAATAAATTAAGTTTTTAACAAAAAAATAGAACCGACTTCAAACGGTAAAAAATAAAATTGTTCAGTACCTACTTCTTCTTGCTTATGGTAATGACTCTTAAAACTATTTTTGGAGTCGGGCCCTTACTAAAATGTCGTACCATTCGTTCTAAATGGGCACCGACAGTACAGACAGTGGGACAGTACCAACTTGTCTTGATTATGGTAATGACTGTTAAAACTATATTGGAGTCGGTGCCCATTCAGAACGAAAGGTACACTATATTTACTAAGACAGGACATTTTACTAAGGGCCCGACTTCAAAAATAGTTTTAAGAGTCATTACCATAAGCAAGAAGAAGTAGGTACTGAACAATTTTATTTTTTACCGTTTGAAGTCGGTTCTATTTTTTTGTTAAAAACTTAATTTATTTCACTCTTTTTAGTAATTTTAATAATTCTGCACATATGTATAAGCATAATTGGAATTTTTTTCAGTTAATTTCTAAACGTTAAAGAGATACCTTTTATAATCATGTTTATCTAATAGCCATCGTATACCCTGAAAGAATACTACTATAAGTCCACTTGAACGTTTAATGAAAGAATTTGCTCTCAGCTCCTAACCGTTGAGGAGTTGTACCTTCAATCATCAGCTTAGCAACATGAGGTGATGATTACCGGACACAAATATTTGTATTATGTTAAAAAATATGACTAAAAGAATGTGTGTGCCTATTAAGTTTCAGTGTTTCCCTCGATTTTCCTAGTATCACATCATCAGATTTTGCCATGGTGACATTTGGACCACCTTAGAAATGTAAGATTTCCAACAAAAAACCATTTATTGAAAGAATTTGCTCTCAACTCCTAACCGGCATATTACCTTCCATCATCAGCTCAGCAACATGATATTATGATGATAATTATACACAAATACCTGTTTTGCTTTAGTAAAAATATGAAAATCATTTGTTGTGCTATAAAATTTGAATGTTCCCTTCGATTTCTCTGGGATACCATCATCAGACTTTGACTTGGTGACAGTTGGAACACCTCAGGAATGTAAGATTTGGAATAATAAACTATTTATTGAAAGAATTTGCTTTCAACTCCTCACTGTTGCAGTACCTTCCATCATCAGCTCAGCAACATGAGATGATGATTACTATGCACAAATATCTCTTATGCTTCAGAAAGTATAAGAAAATCAATGTGTGTGCCTATAAAATTTGAGAGTTCCCCTCGATTTCCCTGGGATCCCATCATCAGATCCTGATTTGGTGACAATGGGACCACCTCGGGAGTATAAGCATACGAACAAAAAAAGAATTTCGAAAATCGGTCCACAAACGGCGGAGTAATCGGTGAACATATATAAAAAAAAAAAATACATACAGCCCTTTGATACAGCCGAATACAGTACCTCCTCCTTTTAGAAGTCGGTAAAAATATGTTTATTCGCCAGGTTTATAAGATTCTTAACTAAAATTAATGTTATAATAAACACGTTTTTATTTGTCATGTAAATATTAAATGTAACCATGTATCTAGGTTTTGAATATTTATAATCAAAGGTATATACTAATATATAAAGCTGAAGAGTTTATTTGTTTGAACTTGAACGTGCGAATCTCAGGAACTACTGGTTCGAATTGAAAAAATATTTTTGTGTTAGATAGTCCATTTATCGAGGTAGGCTTTAGGATCTAAAACATCACGCTATGACTAATACCAAAGTCCAGGCGGATGAAGTTGTTTTATATGGATATGCTCTACCTAAATTTACCAATCTCTACTAATCTAATGTAAGCCGTTTAACGTGGATAAAAAAAATAGAAATATATTCAGTTTTCAAAATAGTATTTAGCGATTACATACATAAGATCAAGTTTTTTTTACTACTGACATTGTATCATAATGGTATTATAAGAATAGTATTTGAATTAATATAATCATTATTTTAAAATCTGACATTAATTATGTATATATTATGTGTGTGTGTGTTATTTTAAATTTTATTGAATGTTTTTTGTTTTAATATAATTTTTGTAGTTAATTTTGTATAACAAAACCACTTATTGCAATTTAAATGTTCTACACTAACGCATAAGGCTATCATCCGGTTATGTTAGTTGTAAGTAATGAATAAATAAATAAATGAAACTAAAAAGTATTTTAATAAGTCGCTTACAAATACTCAACACATTTAAATCATCCATTATTCCCTATAAATTGACATTTAAACATTTCATAAGAATATAAAATGTTTCTATTAGAGTATGCATTAATAGCGCCAACGAGTAGATATGATTGAAAATATAAATAAATTAACGTTTTATCGTTTATTACATAAAACACGATTATTTTTATTGAAAAATCTGCATAATTTCACGCTTCCGTTGAAACAGAAACATCAGAGCGATATTCAAAACCGTATTTTACATCTGTTTTGACAATCCCGCCTACCTGTAAATAAAAAAGTTGAAGCGACGCGATTTCCTGTAATTTACGCGTGCTAATAAATCTCCTCACTCACCTCAACGTTTTGACAGGTGACGGCTCGCAGGTCCCTAAAAATTTTATTAGGATTCACAACACACACAGATTGAATAAATTATAATCACTGCCAATTCTCACTGTATGTAAACAAGCACGAAATTGTTTGTGGTTTTGATACTGCCGGCTTCCGAACGTGTTCGCGAGTGTCAGCGTGACGTGTAAAAGCGCGGGACCGTCTGTTCGGAAAAGCGTTCGGGCGAGAACTGAGGGCGGAGCGCCGCCCGGTGTGCTAACCACCGAATGTTTTGGGCGTGAAACGCATTAGCAGACTTAGCAGTTGTTTTCCTACCATTTTCTCGCATTATAATTTTGAATGTTTATGGATTTTACGGTGTTATTTAAATTGTTATTGAAATTAAGATTTTAATTGATATTACAATAAAAGTGTAAGTAGAGTCTCTAAAATAAAATATGTAGAGTCTGTTCAGAGTTCAATATTTCATGTACTTCATAGTTTCGTTTTTTTGACATCGGATTTTATACAATATAAAAATAGCCTCGCCCATTCTTTTTGTCATCATACTTTATCAGCGTAAAATGTCGTAAGATTCCCATGTTAAGGATCCTTACCCAAAATTTTGTCCTCTTAAAACTTACCCGGAGCTTTCTCTTCTTAAACTTTAGTTGTTATTCCTTAAAATGTAAAATGCTATAGTAATATTACTTACTCGTAGTTAAAATTACTTACGCTTAAACTCAAAATAATTTATTTCGCAATAAATTATTCATTTAATCTTAATATATATATATATAAAAAGTAAAGGGTTTTCTTTGTACGTAAAGACAAGGTTTTCTCTAGTATCATTAACTCCAATCAACTTCCCGTTGGGGTGGTAAATACCCCTTAGTACGTAGATGATAGTAAGGGAGATTGATCGCGGTGGGTGGAAGTGGGTGGAAAAATCTGAAAAAAATATATCTGTACTTTTCTAACCAATAGGGACTTCTGGGTGGATCTCAAAATTTCTGGGATTAATCTAGCAAACTATTTTTATTTTTATTTTATTAGAATTTTCGAGAAAGTTCCAGAAACTTCTTGAATCATTTGGATTTTTTAAATAATTTTATTAATTGAGAATATTCGTGAAAGCTTTTCAAATGATCTGGATTTTTTAAAATAATTATAATCTTTTTTCGAATGATCTGGAGATTTTAAAAATAATTGCAATTTTTTTAAATAATTGAAAATATTCGAGAAAGTTCCAGAAACTTCTCGAATAATCTGAAGATTTTTAAAATAATTGCTAATTTTTTTAATTAATTGAGAATGTCCGAGAAAGTTCCAGCAATTTTTCAAACGATCTGGAAAATCCTACTTATATTATTAACGTAAAAGTTTGTAAGTATGGATGTTTGTTACTCTTTGATGTAAAAACTACTGAATGGGTTTAAATGAAACTTTACAATAATATAGCTAATACATCAGACTAACACATAGGCTAAAATTTATAAAGATATTGTGTGAATTGTCCAAAATGACGATAAGTGTCCAGTAAGTAGGAAAAAATCTATAGAGCTATTCTGGCGTGCGCTGCCAAAACCGCTAGAGTTACACATTAGTAATGTATGATGGAAATGTTTATCTTAAATAGTCCTACAAAATAGCCGGTCTACGGCGCTTCGGAAGGGACTTCAATTATTTATGCTAATGATCCTCTCTAACGCGGGAGAAACCGCGGGGCACAGCTAGTTTTTTATGAAGGTATTATAACTGGATTTAATATACTTTGAATAGATTAATATATTAGAGTTAATATACTAAAAATTATAATATTTCAGATACATATAAACAAAAGCATGCTCGAAACGCTCTGTGTGACCGAGCCCTTAATGAAAACTGTTGGGCGGTACATCCGTTAGCACAATCGCTGGGCGCGAATCACGTTACGCGTTACGCTAGCCTGAAGTTTTTCATAATTGCGATATGCTAACTAATTACAAGGATAACTATTTTTTATATTCTTTATTTTGATGACCAGCACATGGTAGCAAAATACCTTATAATAGGCATGATGACACTATTAAAGAATCAGAGAATAAATGGTTTTACAGAAAAATATATGCTAAAAAAGTTCTAAAATATGATCCCGTTTTAATATAAACATTAAGATTAGTAAGATTTTCAATAAAATAAAAGTATTATATATACAGCAATCGGCCATGATATCTGAAACGCCAATCAAAAGGAATGATGTCACGTCTCAGTAAAATTCATCGTGTTGCTTGAAGTTTGACGAGGAAGCCGACGCCATGACACCTACGAGCGTTTTCGCGCTTAATTCAAATTACATAGCCGAAAATACATTAATTTACGTTAAAACTTAAGTTTATTGCTGAAATAAACTTTTTTTCGAAACTAGGAGAAGTGTACCTACAATAAGAAAAGGTATTTAAAAATCTGTCATCATGCCCATTATGTTATTTGTAATAACTTTTTGACAGTGCAAGTTATTGTTTTTGTTGTATAATTTTATAGGTTCCCGTATGATAAAAACCATCCTATATCCTTTCCCAAAGTCCACTCTATCTGTTCTCCAAATTTCAATAAAATTGGTTCAGTAGTTTAAGCGGGAAAGCGTAGCAAACAGACAGACAGAGTTTCTTTCGAGTTTATAATATTGTATGATATGATTGTATGGATTTAACCGACGAAAAAAGCGGAGAAGGTTCTCAAGTCGACGCGTATATTTTTTTAGGTTTTTATTGGTACCACCACCAACACTTGTTTCGCCCCAAAACAGAACATCATCAGGGTTATTGACTCTACGACGGTTACTCGCAAACTCGCAAAATTGTGGATTGTTGCAAAGTAATTTTTACCTAACTTTATCATTACATTTACATATTTTTTTTAATATCTTTGGACAATTCACACAGCACCATCTGATTCCAAACTAAGCAGAGCTTGTACTATGGTAATCAGAAAGCTGATAAACATACGTATATAGTTCTAAATACATACTTAAATAGATAAATTAACACCCAGACACAGAACAACTAGTCATGTTCATCACACAAATATTTGTCCTGGGTGTGTGTCTTCTCGTCCCGAATACCTCAGGGCCTGAAGTCGAAAGTTTTCGAGCAGTGTGCGTTGCCAGACTTGCCAGTGATGACCTACGGCGCTGAGACGTGGTCCTTTACAGTTAGCCTTTTCCATAAGCTCAGGGTCGCCCAGCGAGTGATGGAGAGGGCTATGCTTGGTATTTCTCTACGCGACAGAATTCATAATGATGAAATCCGTAGAAGAACTAAAGTTACCGACATAGCTCTCAAAATCTGCTAGCTGAAGTGGCAATGGGCAGGCCATATAGTTAGGAGGACCGACAACCGATGGGAAAGGAAGGTCCTTGAATGGAGACCACGTCTCGGCAAAAGGAGTACAGGCCGCTCTCCAACCAGGTGGACTGACGACCTGAAGAAGACAGCGGGTAGTCGCTGGATTCAGAAGGCCCAGGACCGGGAGGAGTGGCCAATGTTAGGGGAGGCCTATGTCCAGCAATGGACAGTAAAAGGCTGATGGATGGATGGATGGATGAACGGGAATCGAACTCACGTCCTCACGCTTCGCAGTCGGCTCATCACCCACTAGGCTGTCCATATTACATTCTATATTAAAATGTGATTTAGTAACCAGGCACTGGGCCAAAGGTTACCACTCAGTTTTTGGTACCGCGAGGTGCTGACCTCGTGTAGCGCTGATTTTCAGTCGCCCCATCTCCCTGAGGTGTTGTGCTTGTGAGGGAGTTGAGGAAGTTTGAACCCCCGTCTATTAGTTACATTTTTCAATTGTACACATAATTACATGGCTGCAACCCTCTACGTCCCACTGCTGGGTATGGGTCTCTCCCCCATTATTGGGGAAGGACAGGAGCTTACTCCACCACGCTGCTCCAATGTGGATTGGTCGAGATGCGGGTTAGTGGCCAACTCGCTGTCGGATGTTTTTAAATCGTCCATAAGGCCTCCGACAAGGTCTAACGACTATTATCTATCGACAACAACCGAGACCGCCTGCTTAACGTGCCCTCCGAAGCACGGAAACGCGCATGAAATTTTTTACTAGTGGCTTTCTTAAGTGGCGTTCTTAAGTACTCAGTACCCCAGCGTCGAGGACCTTCTCCACTGTCTTAACCACTATCACTACCAAAACTTATTTATCATGGTTGGTTTGGTTGGTTAGTTGCTACCCTTTTTGCATCCCATTGCTGGGCACGGGTCTTTGCCCATTATTGGGTAGGTAGACCAACAACCGTGACCGACGGCTTAACGTGCCCTCCGAAGCACGGAAACGCGCATGAATTTTTTTTGCCACTAGCGGTCACCCATCTCAAACCCGACCGCACCCGTTTGGCTTCGTTGCATAGATCGTTTGCGTTCTACGCTAACCGCCGGGCAAAGCGCGCTTCATAATTACATAATTCATTAAATTAACAGAATATTATAGTGATCAACAACCGCCACCCAACCACCCATTGAACACACATTAAACAATTATCTAATCTAATAGGCGTTAATCGACCGGACGTTAAAACTGCGAGACGCACCTGTGTCTCAGGTGCTTAAACAAAATGGCGAAATGTAACGCATATTGTCGTTTCATTAGTTCACTAGACTACCTTGCCACTTTGCTTTTAATGTTTTTAACACGATTTTATTAACTTGACCTGTATGTATGTATGTAACGGAATCTTTTAACTTCATTTTCACTTACTTCTAGGTGTCTGATTAACTTGAAAATTTGCACAGGGGTCAAGGGCCGATGACAATACAATAATCTCATAACTTTATATTAAAGTCTTAACTAGGATCATCAGGATAAAAAGAAATATACGAGGGGCGGCTGATAAGTTCGTGGCCTAAGGAACTTAATGAGATAAATATAAAGTTTTATATTTTTCTATCTATAGTCTAAGCGTCTGATTAACTTGAAAATTTGCACAGGGGTCAAGGGCCGATGACAATGCAATAATATGAGAATAAAAATCCAACTAAAAATTAAAAATAAATAATGTACTTTAAAAAACTAAAAAGACACGTTTTTGTGAAAATACCAACAAAAAACTAAAAAATAAGAAGAAAATGTATTTTACTGTAAAAAAAAAGCTTGGGGTAGTTTTTAAGATATGACACCTTGACACCATGCACCCCACGCTTTTTTTACAGTAAAATACATTTTCTTCTTATTGATTATTATGATCACGAACAGAAGGCGGTCATATGGATACAAAATCTGACCTAAGAGAATTAATAAAAAAATACGAAAATATGTTTTATGTCACGAACTCCGTTTGGCTTCGGATGTTGTAAGGCGTGCACGTGCAATATTTTATTAGGGTTCCGTACCTCGAAAGCGAAAAACGGAACCCTTATAACCCCGGAACCCCGTCTGTCTGTCAAGATACTTTTTCTCAGGAACGCGGGAGGTATCAAGCTGGAATTTATATCAAATCCTGAGGTCTACCTACTGTCCTACTGTCATGACCTTATGCAAGAAGAAGTAGGGGCTGAACAATTTATTTTTTTACCGTTTGAAATCCGTTCTATTTTTTGTTCAGTAATTTTATATATAGAAGCGCGCATGGCCCGGCGGTTAGCGTAGAACGCAAACGATCTATGCAACTAAGCCAAACGGGCGCGGTTGGATGTGAGATGGGTGACCGCTAGTGGCAAAAAATTTCATGCGCGTTTCCGTGCTTCGGAGGGCACGTTAAGCCGTCGGTCCCGGTTGTTGTCGATAGATAACAGTCGTTAAACCTTGTCGGAGGCCTTATGGGCGGTTTGAAAACATCCGACAGCGGGTTGGCCACTAACCCGCATCTCCACCAACCCGCATTGGAGCAGCGTGGTGGAGTAAGCTCCAGGCCTCCCCAATAATGGGGAGAGACCCGTGCCCAGCAGTGGGACGTATAAAGGGTTGCGGCCAATTTTATTTAATAATTTTGTATATATTATGTATAAGCATTACCTATAGGAAATTTTTCCACCTAACTTCTAAACGATAATATTGTGATTTACCTTTTATAATCATGTTAATCTAATAATAACCATCTAATAGCCTGAAAGAATACTATTATCGGTCCTACTGAACGTATAAATACACTGTAAGTGGTAGAACTATCATGGTTCGCCCGGGGAAGTACCACCGCTGCACCCGCTTCTGCCGTGAACCAACTCTATTGTGTTTCGGTGGAAAAGTCCAGTTGCCGGCCACACATACTTACATGAGGCGATCACCAGCCTCCGGAGTAGCAGCGCAACTGCATACGACCTCAGACAAGACTTACCGCTTTTAGGTTGTATGTAGGTGTCCATGGGCTTCAGCGACCACTTAACACCACGTGGTCTGCATGCTCGTCTACTACTCCATTCAAATTAAAAAAATTGTAGTCGTAGTACCTTCGACCATCAGTAAGAATTTTGAAGAAAGGTCTACAAACGGCGGAGTAATCGGTGAACATACTTAAAATAAATAATGTAGTTTAAAAATAAACTAAAAAACATAACATAAAAAACACAGTTCGTATTTTCACAAAAGCCTGTTTTTAGTTTTTTTTAACTACATTATTTATTTTTAATTTTTTAGTTGGATTTTTATTCTCATATTTTTGCATTGTCATCGGTCCTTGACCCCTGTGTAAATTTTCAAGTTAATCAGACGCTTAAATGTGTTAAAAATATAGAACTTTATATTTATTAGTTTCATTAAGTACCTTAGGCCACGAACTTATCAGCCGCCCCTCGTATATTTTTATTTATCCTGATGATCCTAGTTAGGACTTTAATATAAAGTTATAAGATTATTGTATTGTCATCCGCCCTTGACCCCTGTGCAAATTTTCAAGTTATTCAGACTCCTAGAAGTAAGTGAAAATGAAGTTAAAATATTCCGTTACATACATACATACATACAGGTCAAGTTAATAAAAGCGTGTTAAAAAAAATAATAGTTTAAAAAAAAACTAAAAAACACGCTTTTTATAGAAAACCGAACTAAAAAATAGAAAATAAATTTTAATGAATTTAAATTAAGAAAATAGTGTTAAAAATTTCAATGAATATAAGTTAATAATAGTGTGAATAAAAAAAAATATTTTATTTTAAAAAAAGCGTGGGGTGCATGGTGTCAATAGTTATAAATATTTTATTGACAGATATGAGTAGAGTGATTATCATTTCGATAATATTTTAAAAAGCACCCCACGCTTTTTTTTAAATAAAATATTTTTTTTTATTCACACTATTATTAACTTATATTCATTGAAATTTTTAACACTATTTTCTTAATTTAAATTCATTAAAATTTATTTTCTATTTTTTAGTTCGGTTTTCTATAAAAAGCGTGTTTTTTAGTTTTTTTTAAACTATTATTTATTTTCTACTTTTTAGTTTGGATTATTTATTCTTTCCATGATGTTTCCACGAGCAATGGACTGGTTACTGAGAACCTTCTTCTTTCTTTCAAAAATATCTTTATCTATCATTAGGCTTGTTACATAACAAGGTTACATATTTTTTTAATTTTTACGTTTTCATAAAATTTCACCTGTCTTACGACTTAACAAATTATTTATATTCTTTATATATCTCATACACGTTTTCGGTTACTGAGCACCAATAGTCTACTCCCAGTCCAATAGTAATTAGATTACTCAGCCTTTAATCGTATAAGAGCCGAGTAACCGTTCTTAAAACACCCATTTATCGTGTAATAGCGGTTATCTCGACTATTTGGCAATATTTGCTAATGTGTGCTTTAAGGACGTCGAATAAACGTTTACAGCACTATGTTTTAGCACTTTTACTCCACCTTTTAGCAGATGCTGAATTAAAGTGGCTAAAATACTCGTTATTAGATCGTTTGATCTATAACAGTCGTATAATAGCTGTAGCTCTATAAACGCAATCGAACAAAAATCATATTTTGCAAATTGAAAAATGGAATAATTTTATCAAATTAGTGTATTGTCATCGGTCCTCAATAAATCTACAAAGTTTGAACGAAATCTGGCCGTTTAAAGTGGGTCAAAATCGCGCCCAAAGAAGTCGGTTACAAACATACAAACATACAAACATACAAACATACAGGTGAAGCTAATAAAAAGCGTGTAACATACAGCCAAATACAGTACTTCCTCCTTTTGGAAGTTGGTAAAAAAATTTGTGTGCCTATTTTTCGCTGCACCACAGTGAGGCAACATTACGATATTTTCCCTCACTGTATATCCCTGGTAATCCTACTAAATTGCATAAAGGCATGCCATGTTCATCAAATGCCACTTGGCCAGTATAATGAAGTAAGGCCTAAATCGCTATCAACTTGCTGACGACCTGCGTGGCACAATGTTTACCACGTCGGACTGCCAATCGAAGGGTCCCGGGTTCGATTCCCGGCGAAACAAAAATTTGAATTAAAAGTTTAAATGTGTGTCCATGGTACCCACGACACAGGCTATATCTACCCTACTGTGGGGCTATGAGTGTGTAACGTTATTTAAAAAAAAAATACTCCGATAAGACGGTTGTACCACATATGTCGCCACAAACACCTTATGGTTTGTACACTGGTGGAAAGACAGACAGACAGACAGACATCACGGGTATTTTGGGTATGATATTCTTGATCAGCGCGTCAAAATACACAAGTGTACCAAATTTCAGATCGATTGGAGGTATGTTCTAAACGGAAGTACACCCCAGTTCAGGTTGAATCATACACATTGTATGTACCCGTATCACCCTACAAAAATATAAGTTTCAAACATAATGTTAAATTGTTATGTACCGATATTACAGTAATCGACAATTTTTGTCGAGCAACGCCGATCAGTCGATAATGATATGTATCATAAAATCTAAGTGCAATGGCGGCATCGATACCGAAATGAGTTCGGTACAGGCGCGAACAGAATGTTGTATCAACGTTGTCAAGAGATGATGTTGTCCACAGATTTTTAACGAACTTAAAGTTGGATAAAAATCCTCATTCAATGACAGAAACACCAACACCCAGATAAGGATCAGTAGTTTAAGCTCACCAATAAAAAGACCTTTTTAGTAGATCTTACAACGAGACTACACAAATAGTTTTATACCTAAGTTTATGGGTTTACGGGGACAATAAATCGATCCAGCTAGGTTTAACTTTTGGATAATATTGTTTTATCCGTGTTTTCTGCGATATTTATCTTAAACATACACTGAAAAATATGACTCTTACAGACATCTATTAACGAAGTATGTAATACTATTATTTTTTTTTATTGAAAAACCCGTTACCGAACCCGGTACCCTCGATCACTTGAACTTCAATAAGAAAATAAATCGTTATAACATCGATGTTCGCGCGTGTCCCAGCAATATGGGTACCGCGGCTCAGCGCCACCTGGTGCCGACAAGCGTTTATATTGACGCGTGTTCGCGATGTGACGCTCACTGACAACGTTTAACCGGGAACCGAACCCGGAACCCTCGATCAATTCAACTTCAATCCTACTAATATTATAAATGCGAAAGTAAGTTTGTTTGTTACTCTTTCACGCGAAAAATACTCAACCTATCATCATGAAACTTTGCACATATATTCTTGGAGTTATCAGATATAAAATAGAATACTTTAAAAAAATTAAGGCGGGCGAAACCGCGGGGCACAGCTAGTAAGAAAATAAAACGTTATAACATCGTTGTTCGCGCGTATACCAGCAATATCGGTACCGCGGCTCAGCGCCACCTGGTGCCGACAAGCCTTTATATTGACGCGTGTTCGCGATGTGACGCTCACTGACAAGTGACAACGTTTAACGACTGCTGTCTATCAATAACAACTGGGATCGAAGGCGTAACGTGTCCTCTGAAGCACCGAAACAAGCTTGGTAGCCACTATAGGTATCCCATTTAAATACATAAAAAAGCGTTTAATTTACCCGTATTATAAATAAATGCAGGTTGATTATAACTTAGGGCTTACGTCTAGTCTAATCTGTCGGTTATAGTACCTATACTAGCCTTCCGCCAGCGGCTTCGCCCGTGTGGACCCGTTTTATAGGTTCCCGTGGGATAAAAACCATCCTATGTCCTTTCCCAAGGTATATTCTATCTGTTTTCCAAATTTCATTACAATTGGTTCAGACTGACTGACAGAGTTACTTTAGAATTTATAATATTAGTAGGGAAGTAGGATTTTTGTATCGATTATTTTCTACTCTTTAGTTCGATTAGCAATAAAAGCGTGTTTTTCTCAGTTTTTTCATTCTTAGTTTTTTTGGAACGAAGTTCCTTATGGGGCGTTGCGGAGAGGTACCCTTTTTTTGGTATCGGGGGGGAAACCTTCAAAAGGTACCCAGCACCTTGGGAGAGGACACCGGGTTATCTGGGATTTGAACCTCACTAAAGCCCCCTCGGTGGCCTTCCTCTGCGTTTTGGGAGGACTCCGGGATCTCCCATGGAACGCACCGGTGTCCTCCATACGCGGCGCCCTGGAACGGGCCCATCTTTGGGAGACCAGATCTGATCTCCTGCACCTTCCGATGCTTATGGCGGCATGCGGCCACACACCGCCGTCCTTCCCGGGGCTGCTGGCTGGACGGGTTGAGCTCCCACTCTCATCGCCCGCAGCCCCGGAAGCCCCCTTTTAGTCGCCTTACGATCAGGCAGGGGATACCGTAGCTCTATTCTTAATCCCGAAGCTACAGGGACTGCGGAGAGGTACCCTAGCCAGGAATAAACGTCCGTAACATAAGATTTTTATGTATAGTCTACGTATGATGGCTATACAGTGCCTAATGTGTAGGCACGTGATGACTGTTATTATTATTAACTATTTTTTTGCTTAAATTACGCAATATTGATCACGAGGTATTTGTTATCACGGTGACTATGACTACGTCTTCTAACTATTAAAAATGTCAGAGAAGTAACCAGCCTAAGTATCTGTGATATAAATAAATCAGAATCATGATATCTACACGTTTATTGTCGTTTATACATCTTTACATTTTTTTAATTTATAAATCGAGGCGCTAATAATAAATCAACAAACCCTATTCACAACTTCCATTATTATCAAAAATGTATGAGTTTTCTTTACAATTGTAGGTTGCCTTTATGAATATACAATTTGAATTTATTATTTAATGTTAATTGTAGGCATAGGCAATGCTTAGCGCTGATGGACGGGTAGACAAGGAAAACAGTGATTACTGGGTGAAATTATTTATGGATTGGTTGTTGACCTCGGGACGGTAAAATATTACTTATTAAGTTTAATGGATATCCATCCATCCGTCAGCCTTTTATAGTCCACTGCTGGACATAGGCCTCCTCTAACGTTCACCACTCCTCCCGGTCCTGAGCCTTCTGAATCCAGCGACTATCTACTGTCTTCTTCAGGTCATCAGTCCACCTGGTTGGAGGGCGGCCTGTAGGTACTCCTTTTGCCGAGACGCCATTCGAGGACCTTTCGTCTCCATCGGGTGTCGGTCCTCCTTACTATGTGGCCTGCCCATTGCCACTTCAGCTTGCAGATTTTGAGAGCTATGTCGGTAACCTTCGTTCTTCTACGGATTTCATCGTTACGGATACTGTCGCGTAGAGAAATACCAAGCATATCTTTCTCCATCGCTCGCTGAGCGACCCTGAGCTTATGGAAAAGACTAACTGTAAAGGACCATGTCTCGACACCGTAGGTCATCACTGGCAACACACACTGCTCGAAAACTTTCGACTTCAGGCTCTGAGGTATTCTGGACGGGAAGACGCTTTGTAATTTCCCGAACGCTGCTTTGATGAATAAGTAAAAATGAATTAACTATTATCCTGCTTTCCAAGCATGGTTTAGTGTCACCTTTTTAAGTTAACTACCTATGCACTTTTAATTGTTTTTGTGCATATTGTCCTATTGCTTCAAGGCAGAAGTCTCAGATCAAATAAAAAAGTATAGAATAAACTCTGCGAAGAACAACGTGAGGCCGGTTTTGTAAACATGTTGCGATCATAATTCAAATTACCTCATTATTGTATTTATATATATTAATACAATTTAATATAACTTTTCGCAACAACAATATTTAACACTATGCGTGATATTCGACTAGAAAAGCCAAGTGCAGTTTCGTTGTTCGCAGCGTTCTGACTGTACTTTTTTATTTAATCTGAGGCACCTAATGTTTTAAATATTTGGATTTTAGACTTAACTTAAGATATACTTAAACTTAAGATACTGAAATTAATACGATCACATGAACCTTACAAGTGTATGTGTGCCCTAAGCCTTTGTAATTTATTCACGCAGTAATCACCGTTTGCTATCTACGGGGGTAAGGGCAATGAAGGGTTGGAACTGTAATTTTAAAGCTTTTTGTAAACTATGATAACTATCTTGTGTGATAGATGGTTTTTATGTAGCCTTGGTGACGAATAGAAGAACGTACAGCTAAACACTTTTATTATAATGCATTTATCAAATTGCCTACTATTAAATAGATTAATCGGAGTCATCAATCGTGTAAATAACTTAGAATAATTACAAATACATTATAGAAACAAACCAAGTTCACGCGCCCAAATTGAAGCATGTTGATTGGTGCCATTAATGGCACCAAATGGCGGGCTGCTCAGTAAGGCTTAAGGTTAGCTTTTATCACACCACTTTTTAAAAACAAAAGAAGTCTAATAAAATAACTTTTCACAGTGTTTTCAATATTTTGTAGTATTTTATAGTTAATTTGGTCAAAATAAAAATAATTAGTTTGTCAGATGTGACAGCTGTAGGAACCTATTTAGTGCTTCAATTTTGACAGCGCGCTTGTATGAAGACATTCATTCTATACGTATTTATTCTAAGGTAAATAAACATTATAACTGATATGTTTTTACCCTAAGGAAGTAACGAAATTTGACTAATGTGTAGTATAGTTTGTGAAGTTAAAGCTTGAGCAGCACAGAACAGTCATATTCTCCTAGTTCTAGATTTGGGGCGTGCAGATTTGAACCTTTACATGAGGTCTGATAACGGAGTTCCAAATAACCCGCACCAGTCTGATATCTTTTACACAGTGCGTGCGTTTGCATTTTACATGAAAATGTTTCGATGCTCGCAGCAGGGTGCCTAAAAAGCTGGAATACATATATATACCTACCTCTGGGTGTGGCTGCAACCCTTTTTGTATACTGCTGGGTACGGGTCACACCCCATTATTGGGGAAGCCTGGTGCCTTATCCACCACGCTGCTCTAATGCGGGTTAGTGGAGACCTCCTGGTGTAAGGTAGCTTTGGTTACTCAAACATTATTAACACAAGAAAAGAAAAGAAAATATTTTATTTGCAACAAATATGGATAACAAAAAAAAGTTTTACAAAAATATTTAGATCGCCATATTAACCCTTTAGGGTGTACAAATTTTACTGTAAAAGTTATATGTTATAAGTTAAATATAATTTAAATTATAAACGAATTATTTACAATATACATGAAAATACGCACACACGCACTTAAATACAGACTTAAATAATTTTACATTATTATTAATTTAGTTACTTGAATTTAATTTTACCCAATTTTGTGCTTTTTGTACAAATTTATTTTATTTGAACCGTACGTGGTTCACCGTAATCAGCTTTGGATACCCACCATGAGTTTTTGTACGCTGAGAGGAAAAAACCGACCAAGTGCGAGTCGGACTCACGCACGAAAGGTTCCGTACCATTATCTATAACAAATAACGTTTATTGTATGGGAGCCCCCTTAAATATTTATTTTATTCTATTTTTAGTATTTGTATAACAATAGCGGCAACAGAAATACATCATTTGCCAGAAATACATCATCGCCTTCGATTATCCATGGAAATCATTGCATTAAGATTGAATGAAAGGTAAATTCTGTGGCCCTAGTGAAAAGGGATTTAAGTCTAAAACTACAACTTTACAGGAGAGGCAAAAAACACACGGCGCTCTCAAATTGCGTGTTTGTCCTCGTATGACATTTAAACCGCCAGCAAAAGTAATACATGTGATGTTTTTTATAGGTAAACAGAGTATGTTCTTTATTATTATTGAGTTATTTTTTATGTAAAGTTAATAGTTTTTAAAATAATGACTTATACCCTCAACAAAATAAATTCCTCGAGGGTATAAAATAACTTATACCCCTTCACACATAAGTAAATTGAGAATTCGCTTAGGTGAAAAGGAATACGCATTTGAATGAATTTTATGATAACCAAGTAATTAAATAAAATATTTAATAGCTCATTTTATAAGAAAATAGTGTTTAGCTGTGTACTTTAAGTCAACTTTAAAAAAAATTGAAAATTATGAAAAAAATATCTTGGCGTCTTTTTGACTAAGATTTTATACGTGGCGTGTGGTACATGTAGACTTATATGAACTATTTTGTGCTACTTAAACCCATATTTTAATGGAAATAAAACAAGCGGAATACAAAATTATATTTATTTTTTTTAAATTTCTTGCGTATTTTTTTATTTTATATATGTAAACCGAACAAAAAGGCAGACGGGCCGCGTGGTGTTAAGCGATCACCGTCGCCTATGGACACGGGCAACCCCAGGGGAGCCACCCGAGCATTGCCGGCTTTGGAGGAGAGCTTTTTTTGCAGCTTTCTTGAAGAACCCCATGTTATAGTCCACTGGGAATGCCTCAGCTGGAAGGTTCTCCCATAACCTACACGTCCGTGGTAAAAAGGAGCGTGCAAAGCGGACTGTGGAGGACCGCCACGAGTCCAGATGATGCCTGTGGAACTTTAACCTTCGTCTGGTGGTATAATCATGGAATGTTGATGTAGGCATTAGTTTGAAAAGTTCCTCGGAGCACTCACCATAGTAAAGTCGGTAGAACACGCAGAGCGAGCCTATGTCTCTTCGCAAGCTGAGTGGTTCTAGCTGTCAGTCAATCTTGGGTCGTTGACGATTCGGACTGCGCGCTTTTCAACGGAGTCAAATGAGTGTAGCTGGTATTTTGGTGCTCCTGCCCAGAGATGAGAGCAGTACTCCATATGGGGTCTGACCTGGGCTTTGTACAGCGTCAGGAGTTGCCCCGCAGTGAAGTACTGCCTCGCCCTATTGAGGACACCAAGCTTTTTGGACGCCAATTTGGCTTTGTGCTCCAAATGACTCCGGTACTGCACTTTACTCGTAATGTTAACACCCAAGATACCGACACTTTCACCGAAGGTGAGCGCGGTACCCTGGAACTTGGGCGCTATAACAAATGGGGTTTTTTAGCGGTAAACGCGCAAACTTGTGTCTTTGTGAGGTTACACTCGACAAGGTTAAGTCGACCCCATTCCGAGACCCGCTCCAGAGAGTTCTCGACTTCAGACACAAGTTTGATTCTACTTTTCTCTACTTGTGACCGAGAGGCATTGGCTCGACAGGTGTATAGTGCGTCCACCGTACTATCATCTGCATAGCAATGTATACTGCGTGATTGTTGCAGCATGTCATTGATATGCAGAATGAATAGTGTAGGAGACAGTACTGAGCCTTGGGGAACACCGGCATTAATGGGTTTCATATCTGAGCAGCATCCGTCAACAACCACCTTAATCTGCCGCTCAGACAGAAAGTTTGCCACCCAGTTGCATAGCCTCAGGGGAAGACCGTAAGATGGAAGCTTCGCGAGAAGGGCCCTGTGCCAGACCCGGTCAAAGGCCTTTGCGATATCCAGGCTGACTGCCAGAGCCTCCCCGTTGCCCTCGACGGCTTCAGCCCAACGGTGTGTGAGGTATACCAAGAGATCACCGGCCGACCGGCCCTGGCGAAAGCTGATCAACCGGTGCTTCTCGAGGTACCTAAGGAGCTGCGTATTTATAACACGCTCCATCACCTTAGAGAGCAAGGAGGTTATCGCAATGGGCCTGTAGTTGGACGGGTCCCTGCGGTCACCCTTTTTCGGGATTGGGTGTACTAGGGCTACCTTCCACGAAGAGGGTACTATACTAGTGGTGTAGGAAAGCGAGAATAAGCGCGTTAAGACGGGAGCCAACTCGGTAGCGCACGTCTTTAATACGATCGCGGGGATATCATCCGGCCCGCTCGACTTCTTGACATCGAGGGCTAGCAGAGCTCGTCTGACGGCCTTTTGAGTGAAACGCACGTCCTTCATCGAGCTCTCATACTGCTTGATGGTCGGCGGTGTGGCACCTCCGTCGTCCAGAGTCGAGTTTGAGGCAAACAGGGTACCCAGGAGATCGGCTTTCCCTTTTGCCGTGTGAGCCAGAGTATCGTCCGGTTTGCGTAAAGATGGTAGAGACGACCGACAGAAGTTACCTTCGACAGCCTTGGCAAGCGACCAAAAAGCTCGACTCCCGCAAGGGTAGCTAGATAGACGCTGGCCAATTCTGCCGACGTGCCTAAACTTCGCCTTGGCTATTTGCTTCTTTGCCGAACGGGAGGCAGCGTTGAATTTTTTCCGAAGCTTAGACGTTTCGGGGTCCTTGCGCGTGTGCGCATCAGCCCAGGCTAGAAGCCTTAGCGCAAGAACCATTAAACCAGGGCTTGTTTCGCCCGCCAATGGATACTACAGAGTTGGGAATAAAACCAATCATGCCCTGTCGTATCACATCGGCTATCGATTCCGCACACGTGCTAGGATCACCCGAGGTGAAGCACAGCTGCCTCCAGGGGTAGGAAGCCAGGAATTCCCGGAGTCCATCCCAGTCCGCTGACCCGTAATGCCAGACTTGACGCTTCCCATTGGGTCGAGAACCTTCTAGGGGCGGCAATGGTACGGCAGAACTTACCAGGCAATGGTCAGAAGTCCCAAGTGGGGCCCCAACCGTCACCCGGTAGACAGATGGATGGGTGGTCAGCAGAAGGTCCAGCAGAGAGGCAGTATGGGTCTCAATATCTGGTACTCTGGTGAAATTGTGTACCACCTGCGTCAACCCATATGCCAAGGAGAAGTTGTAAGTGTGTATTTGAACCAAGAATACCAAAAAAAATAAGAGAAACTCACATCTTAATCTGCAGAAAAATCACAAATTGAGATGAAAAAAAGGATGCGCGAGCGACTGACGGGACGCGGGCGCTACTATGCGCTCCCCACTCACCCGCACCACTCCCCCGCAGCGACGAGTTATATCGTTTCTCACGTAAAATGAAAGCTATTCGTAGGATACAACTGGAATTGTATTATATTACATTTATTAATTTCACAATAGCATAATGTGAATACTGATCTCAAAAGAGTTATACTTGATTTTTGACATTTATTTTGGTGAAAACAAATTGATGTCTAGTAATATCATTACTCACTAAGCCATTTAATAAGGACCATCTGTTGTTGTATTGGTAAACACCAATTTGATAAAAACGTAGGTAGTTTATGTTAATTTAGATTAAAAAACACAATTTTATTTTTTTATTTTTCAGTTTAAAACAATACGAAAGTACTTGAATCCGATTATTGTAGTTTTGTTTGTATTAGTTAAACCCATATGCACCAAATAACTTCTTTGTTTTTAGAGATAGCTTAGATCCGTTTACACCAAATGATAGAGCAGTTCTTTCTGATCAATTTGGTATATTTAACTCATTTTCGACAAAATCGGACTTGTACCCCTTTTCACTAGGGCCACAGAATTGTGGTTTACGATTTATGACGTATTAAAAAAACTACTTACTAGATCTTTTACATTTGTGAATTTTATTCTTAACAAAATGAAATACCTAGTAAAAATATGTGTTTGTCAACAAATAATATGAAAAAAGGTTTTTGGCGCCATATGTAAATAGTGAATTGCAGTTTACAATTAAGTAAAATCAAAACAAAACCTTTCATAGGTTTCAAAATTCCTAAAAAATCTGTTAAATTAACGAGAAAAGTTCGCGGGCAACCTACTAGTTTTATAATAAAGTTCGGTTAAAACTATTTTCAACGGTTAAAACATTTCACTCACGCCCGTTTTGCTTATTAGCTGCATAGATCGCTTGTGTTCCACGCTAGCCGCCGGGCCATGTGCTTAATATACTATTTTATAAAAATCTACTTGCTAATAACATTGACTGCTAACTAATCTTAATATATATAAATTACGTGTCAAGTGTTTGTCCACGATGGACTCCTAAACTACTAAACCGATTTTAATAAAATTTGCACACCGTGTGCAGTTTGATCCAACTTGAAAGATAGGATAGCTTACATCTCAATTTATAGTCGCAATATTATTTTATTTCTGATACTTTAAGGCAGGGCAACGTCCGCCGGGTTAGCTAGTATAATTTTATTATTAAACATTTTAATTCTTAACAAAATACCAATCAATTAACAAACAAAGTAATTAACAACACTCCAATTCGTTCGACCATTTAGCATACGACCTCCCGGCGGTTATCTAATAAAATAACATACAACATTCCGTAAGTATCAGTTGCCGTGCTTATCACCTGTACAGCACACCTGAGCGTGTGGTAATTGTCGATCATCACCTGGTGGTAGGGCTGGCAGAAATATTTATTTACGTTACTAGAAATGTGAATGAAAATAAATCTTTGTTACAATTATTTTGTGATAATGGTTTGAAGATTTAGTGTTAGAAGTTAATACAGGTTTATGAGTTCTAAATAAGAATCTTAATTAAATAACCTTAATTACCATTCGCATTAAAAATTCCATGTATTATGAAAACTATTTTTTTATATCTATTTTAATGTGTTAACATGTTTATTTACTGTTACTGTTTATTCTTTATTTCAACCACAAATGATCATTTTATTTATTTATTTATTTAACCTTATAGTATTACCTTACACTAAGGATACAAGGGCGTGCTTAATGCCTAATGGCATTCTCTACCAGCCAACCCTGGGGGATGATCATATTATATTGAAAATTTTAAAAAACAAAAATCATTGAAATATATCACATAAACATCAAAATTAAAATCATCAAAAATCATATTAAATAATCGTACAAATTTAGAATAATTAAATAATAATAATAATAATACAATTTAATTCGTAGGATAAAATTAAAATAAAATTTAAACTAAAATTATTAATTATTTACGTTAAACTGTTTTTAGTTAAACACTAGTCTATTTTTAGAGAAAATCTGAGTATGTATTGTATACTATAGTCACACTATAGTATTGTATTAAGAGAGTGAATTCATTCCCTGTGTTAAAACCCTTATGATTAGATTTCTTTAAAGACGTAAATATGGAACTGACCTATCCAATCCCCACTAATAATATAAATTCGAAAGCAACTCTGTCTGCCTATTCTTTCCCGCTTAAACTACTGAACCAATGTTAATGAAATTTGGAACAGAGATAGAGTGGACTTTGGGAAAGGACATGGGATGGTTTTTACGGGAACCTATAAAATGGGTCCACGCGGGCGAAGCCACTGGCGGAAGGCTAGTAATAAATAATTATCAAAATCGAAGAACATTATAAAAATTTGTGTGCGTTTAAACATAAAAAATACGAATTGACTAGAGACCTTGTCCGTTTTTTCGTCGATTGAAAATTGACAACCCTATTAATAAGCTAAGATGTCATTGTATGCAGTTATGTAAGCATTGCGTCAGCGTCAGATGTGTGATCATGTGTGGCATACTGACCACTGACCAACACATGATTTGAAGGTTTCGAGATTAGTATGTGCATGTGATGTGACCTTTGGGTCATTGGACCACCTTTACCGTAACTAGAACAGAAGCTAAAGGTGCCGTCCATTGGATATCTGACTGATCAGATCAGATTATGAAAATTAATTCATTTTTCAATATATAATAATGGCATCGCAAACTCTGTGCATATTGCCAGCGTCAAGTAAAATTTTTGCGTCACTTAGTAAAATGGAAAAAATCAGTAGTTCATACTCATCAGTAATCAGCCAGTCTAGTCAGTCAGATGTTCAAGTAAAGCGATGGCTACTTTACTAGAATGTGTCCGATGGAGTTTTGGAGACAAGCCGAAAAAATATGTTTTCGCGCTGTTATTATATTTCATAACACTCGTGCACTGTCATTAACCTATATCGAACAAAATGCCTTCAACTTTATCCGATATAACTCCAAAATACACCAAGAAAATTAAAATAAAACAAGAGCAATACATGACCCTTCAGACTTCACGTCAAAACTACTTATCAAAATTCTCGGAAACATTTATTTTCATTTTTTTACAAATAAATCAAGCTAAAGCCCATAGAAACGAATACATAGATAAAGAATTAAAATATTACAAACTAGTACATAAAGGAAATAATCTGTATATATAAAAATGAATGATGAAATGCATTTGATCATATCATGATCTTCAGCAAAGTGTCGTGCATGAGCCCACAAAGGTTTCTGAGTTGGTGTCTGTCTGTCTGTTCCGGCTGATCTCTGAAATGGCTGGACCGATTAACGGGACTTTCACTGGCAGGTAGCTGATGTAATAAGGAGTAACTTAGGCTACTTTTATTTCAGAAAAATTCTCCACGCGGACAAAGTCGCGGGCGGCCGCTTGTACAAAATAAAATTGACTAAGAATAAACACTACATAAATAATAATTTATCTAGGTAACGCGAGATTTCGGCTTCGGATTGCGGTCAGGTAACCAGGTCTCGGATTCGCCGGAACACAACACCCTTTGGCCAAAACGCTTCCTTCGTGAAGGCTGACAACTGTTTCGTAGGAACTCTCACCTTATATGAGTTAAAAGAGACTCCAATCGCTCAACCTCAATCTGCAGTTGTTCATATGCATTGTTTTGTACTATCTCAGTAGGACGATCTAACTATGTAATTCTAATTTCTGTCGACTCGCGTGGCGCAATGATTACCACGCCGCACTGCTAATCGAAGGGTCCCGAGTTCGATTCCCGGCGAAGCAGAAATTTGAATGATGAGTTAAAATTTCTGTTCTCGGTCTAGGTGTTTGTGTTTTGGTCTCTGTGTGTGTCCACGGTACCCACGAATATATCTACCCTACCGTGGGGCTATGAGTGTTTTAAGAAAAAATCTACACCAACACAATGAGGTAAGGAAGATTTGTTTCACAGAACATTATTAAGAGAGATTAGAATGGAATTGTGGGCGGGGCAGGCGCGCCACGGAATTTTGAGCAAACGCTCAAAATTCCAAAATCTCTACAGAAACCCGCGATCGTGCTACGATATGCGTGCTTGGGTGTGATTCGTTCATTTGAAATCGCGTAATTGTGCGGCGCTAAGATTGGCTACATTTGAAATTGCAAATACGTGCGTAAGCTTCGTATTTATTTAAGTACAGATGTAATGGAGGTGAAAGGCGGGGCTTGATCGGCGACACCAGTCTTCATACGAACGGCGCATTATTGCCGTTCTACCTCTCTTAATAATGTTCTGTGGTTTGTTTGTTTGTTGTCTTTCATTCACGTCATAACGGTGCTTAGGGATTGACCTGATTTTGACATGACAACGTCCAATAAATGGATGAACGCCGGCTGCACGCACGAAAAGGATGGGTCATTGTAACGTTACGCTTGTAACGTTACGTTGAGGCTTGAGCGTTCGGTTTGCGCCGTTCGTCGATTGTTTATAAAGTGAAGTGAAAAGTTAATGTGGTTTTCATTGAATTGTTATGACGTTGTCACGTTAAACTATCGTCCGTAAACCGACTTTACAGATATCCAATTTTTTGTAACGAGATAGAGTGATATAGACTACTATTTACCCGAAAATATCTAATTCTTATGTGGAAAATATGTAGCTGATCTCTCCCTCTCTCGTCCCAACGCGCATGCACAATGTGCCTTCTAGTTATATACCACTAGTGAGTGTTTGTGTGTCGTTGTCAGTGTTGTCGGTGCATAGAAAATGACGTTGTTAATTTAAATTAATACACACATATTTAGAAATGTATGCGTCTGTAGCGATGAAAGAATATTTATTTGTGAACTAGTTGTGCCCGCGACGTCGTCCGCGTGTATAAAGACTTTTATAAAATGGATTGATTAAAAATTAAAGATTATTTATTTGCATTGAATAAGTAGTAGGTAGATTATTCTTACATATAGTGAAATCATTTATAGTACAATGTTCATATGTTCAGAAGAAACCTAATGTATTTATTCTAAATCCTTCAAACCTAAAACAGTAAGGAATGCTTACTGTACTGATCTTACTATCCACTTTTCTCACGTTTCGCTTTTCTCGCGCAATCAGATTCTCTTTACAAATATGTACCTCGTTTATTAAAGTTAAGAGATACTGCTGTGCCCGTGGCATCATCTATGTTAAAAATAGTATCTTTAGTAAATTGGGTGAATTTATACTGCAAAGAATGTATAGACTCATTCTATACTTATACATAGCTTTAACCTACTGCAGAAAAGAGGTGCACTATACAACTACTTGTAGTTGGGAGATAAAATTTCTAAACATACACGTGCTTAGGATTAAACAATCGGAAAAATAATTGTAAGGTCAATTAATAAACTATATGTTTAAAACTTGCGGACAGCAGTTTGGTCATAAGTCATAACTCATATAACATTGTGAAAACTAAAGCAGAAGGCAGGGTCTCTACACAGTGTGCTGTCTGTATTTGGAAATAAAGAATATTTTTATAAAGAATCCTTAATATCTCCATCAATCAACGTGTGTGGATGAGCCCTCAGCCCGTACGCAATAAAGAGACGCAAAAAATGAGTTAAGTTATCATTGGTCCAATTAACAATGTTCAGCATCATACGTATACCTACCCAACGATGGGACAACCCGCGTGGCGCAATGTTTACCATGCCGGACTGCTAATCAAACTGTCCCGGGTTAGAATCCGGGCGAAGCAGAAATTTCAATTATGAGTTTAAACTGTTCTCGGTCTGGGTGGTTGTGTTTCTGTCTCTATATGTGTTCATGGCACCCACGACACAGGGTATATCTACCCTAATGTGAGGCTATACGTGTGAAATGTTATTTTTCATTTTTTTACACTATGTACTTAATTTTATTAGACTTAAGGCTTTTATTTGAAATTATCTCCATCGATTCACTTTGGAGAAGAAATGAATATTGCTCAATAACGCCATCTACCGTATGACATGTAAACTTTGTGGTTGATAAATCGAATGTCAAATTACCAAATAGGTAGATATTGAGATTAACAATTGGTTCACTAAAAGTTTTACTATTCGTCACCTAGATGTCTGCAGTAGTCTCGTTTTGTTAAAGCTTTGTACATTCTGTATGAAGGTTTAGATTCCGTATCTTACAACCTTAATGCTGGATGCATTGAGAGTGTAAGATTTGGATTTCGGTTCATCGGAGCTTGAGGCCTCCTCAATATTGGGAGAGATCCATGCTCAGCAGTGGAATGCTAAAAAGGTTGCAGCTTGATATAATGTAGCGATAATAATCGTTTCAGCTGCAGCCTGTTCATAATCTTCCACCCAAAAGAAGACTAATAAGCTGAGCAACTAACTCAATGGAGCCTTTGATGTAAGGTTCGGCGGCTGTAAGGCTCGCGATGCGCTTATTAGGTACCTATAGTCTAGCCATACTCGGCCAACGAAAGAAAATACAGTAAGCTGATCTAAGTATATTTAATATAGTCGACAATATTAGTGAGAGTTCAAAATAATTTTACTTAAATTTAAACTTTTATTTATTTATATATATAGGTTTTGAATGGGCTGTTACCGAAACTTTCATACAAATTCCCCAAAGTGCCTTTTAAGTTTATGTAAACGAATGAATAAAATGTAAATGAACATAACTTTTTTGTTTATCACCCGATTGATATGAAATACACACTAATGTTACGGAAATTCATTCAACAATATATCAGTAAACACATCATTCAAAGAAGGGAAAAGAATTTGAGAATGAAATATTAAGTTTAGGTTAATTAGATATACCAATTGAGATACCAATTTTCGAATCCATTTTATTTGCTATTGAGGGGTAGTTTTGAAAAAAGCTTAAATAGAATTCTTACTATGTTAGTAAAGATTACAAATACAAAATTATAAGTATATTACTCTGCACAAAAATATTATGTACATCAAGTTTCGACACTCAATTTTCAAAGAGTTTCAAAGAAAATTGACATTTAAAGGGTGAATTTCGGGAAATGCTGAAACACGTATTCTTTTATTTTGATTAGAAAATATTTATACCAAATTTCAAGAAAATCTATTGAAATAATCCAAGTTTTCCATACAAATTTTCATCACTCATTTCACACCCTTAAAGGGTGATTTTTTAAATTATCTATAGCCTAAATGTTAGCGAGGACCAATATATATAAAACAAAAAAAGTTTCATCAAAATCCGTCCAGTAGTTTTTGCGTGAAAAGCTAACAACAGACAGACAGACAGACAGACAGACAGACAGACAGACAGACAATAATTTCAAAACTTATATTTTTAGCTTCTGTTACTTATAAAAAGACCCCTAGAAGTATTTTTTTTAATTTATATGCAATGTACAGAATTGACCCTGCTTACAGTTTTATTATATGTATAGATGTGTGACAAAATTAAAATGTGTGCGTTCTTCCCCCCGCACCAGATTTGGCACAAAAGTTATGTATCGACCCACCACTGACGGGTGAGTCAATCAGTACCTTTGATGCTTTAAGGCACTGGTAAGACCTCATATTATTGTTTATGAATACAGATGATAGTGTTGTACCCCAGTACAGCGATCTAATTTCTACACTAACACAATGAGATAAACAGTAAACCATAAAACAGGGCCGTTAACCGTCTTTACGCCGCCATTTCCGTTTTGAACAGACGCGTTTTGGATAACTCTATTATTATTTTATTGCTAGGTCGTGGCTTCAACTGCATTATAAAATATAATAGGTATGATTAGATAAGCAACGTTGGGAGTCGTCGAGAGTTTGATGGGTGGCGTGAACTGGTGTTACAGTTACCTACATAACAAACATACATAAAAAATGCACAATGTGGGCTCCTTACATATGAAATTGCCGATACTCAATACTGGCAAATTAAAAACCAAATATCTTGTTTGATTAGGACTTTATATCGAAATAAAGCCAGAAAAATGTTGTTTTATAATTCGTATTTCATTTGTTTTCACATCATTTTTTGAAGCTCAACATTACTTAACAACTATGGACAAATTGAAAATTCGCGGTATTTACGAATACGAGTTTCACCGTGGTACCAGTGCTGCAGAAAAGACTCGAAGAATTAACGACGTGTACGGACTAGGCACCGCTAACGAACGAACGGTGGGTTATCTGTTTAAACGTTCCGTTCTAGAAATTTCGATTTACACAATGAGCCTCGTGGGCGACCTGATACTCAAGTGAATAACGAAGAATTGAAGGCGATGGTGGAAGCAGATCCATCTCAAACCACTTCTGAATTAGCAGCAACATTCGGCGTATGTGTTGATACTTAACTAGGGCTGCCATCTGTCCGGATTTCCCCGGATTTGTCCTAGTTTGAAGGGCGTCCGGGGGCCGTCCGGCAGGGTTTTTGAAAAGTGTCCGGGTTATACCCGGATACTTTTGTTGTCAGGAGAAATCCATTTTTGAAAAGATAAGCGATAAATTGAAATAACTAATCTTAATTAAAAATTCATCCACAATAACCCGCATTCAAGAAGGCTCGGCAAAATAGTCATTGAATCGATTGATCGAATAGAATTAAAAAATTATAATGATGTTTTTATTTTTGTTGCAAAAAATAATTTTCCAGAGATGTCCGGGGAAAAAACCATATTTTGCCCAAATGTCCGGGATTTTTTCCGTGTTTATCCGGCGTCGGCAATTTATGTGACGGCAGCCCTATACTTAACGGTAATTTCATAAATAAGTACCTAAATCCACTGTGGTGCTATGAGTGTAAACTGTAATACACATACGAGAACGAAGATGTATTCTGTGAATCGCTTCATGAATTTTTATTCCTAAAATTATGAATTAAAAAATTAACGTAGGTAGGAACTGAACATGAATAAACTTGAAACTGTAAAAAAAATACCCAACACTTGCGTGCTGAGTTGCTTATAGTCTTGAATAATTACATTTAGCTGGTTTCTAAAAATCATATTCAAAAGATTTCTAAAGTGGTCAAATTCCTCCCCCGTTAATTTTTAAAATCTCTCTCTTTTTCTCTCTATCTCCAGACCGATTTAAAAACTTTTAAAATAATATATTATATTATTTTCAAAGTGTTATACACAAACATCCGGGCTGGCAAAGATTTCAATTCATCATTTAGATATCTTCTCCGCTAGAAATCGAACAAAGGACTTTTTTGTATAAAAAAACCAGCAAACAGGCATACGGCCACCTGATGGTGAGTGCGGTCACCGTCACCTACGGATATTTGTAACTCCAGAGGAGTCGCCTATGCGTTGTCAGCTTTGCTTTTATGGGCTCTTTTAACGCCTTTCTTGAAGAACCCCATGTCATAGCCCAACGTGAATACCGCAGGTTGGAAAAAAATTGACTTCTTGGACACCAGCGTAGTGACCACTGTGCCATACATAATTAGCAAAATTAATTACGAAGTCGTGTAAACTCTTAACATTATCATAATTAAAGTTGGAAGTTTCTGGCTGAATGCAATGTGTTCACAGTAATTAAAACAATATCGGTCGTTTGGGACAAACATACGAGGTGGCAGATGGTGCCAGACGTGACGCCATGCCGGCAATTTTTCCCGCCAACTACAGCAGTTTGTGAAAAGGGTTGAAAATATTTTTTTCAACATTTTTATGTCCCCAGGTCTCCTCTAACAACTGAAAGGGATTTGTATTTATAGCCATAAGGTCATAGGGATTTGTTGAAAATATTAATAAATCACGCTATGCGGACAAAGTCGCGGGCGGCCGCTAGTTTATATATAAAATATAGCGATATTGTTGTCTATTTGAAGAAAAAGGAGCGCACTGCACTCAGCCCTCTTGCAGTGCAGTCTAATGGCCTATATTGGTCCTGGATTCATGAAATATAAATGAATATCGCTACATTTTCTGAAAAACTGTCCGTTCAGCGCAAGCCGTTATAATTAAAACGCCATCACATGTGGCAGATGCTAACGGACGTGACATCACGCCGCCATTTGCATTTTCCTGTGATGTCTAAACCCATAGAATAATTACAATTACATCAAAGAAACCTAGTCCGCGCGCCCAAATTGAAGCATGTTGATTGGTGCCATTAATGGCACCAAACGACGGGCCGCTCCGTAAGACTTAAGGTTAAATTTTATCACAACACTTTTAAAAACAAAAGAAGTCTAATAAAATAGCTTTTCACAGTGTTTTATTACTTTGTAGTATTTTATAGTCAATTTGGTCAAAATAAAAATATTTTATTTGTCAGATGTGACAGCTGTAGAATCTATTTAGTGTTTCAATTTTGACAGCGCACTTGTATGAAGACACTCATCTTAGAATATAGTATATTTCATTACCTACAAGTGCGGAAAGGCTGTCATTGCAAGGAGTTCCGACAAATGTCTTAACCCGAGCCGAGGCGCAGCCGAAGGTGAGGGTTGACAGTCGGAATTCCTTCCAATGACGGTTCCGCACGTGTACTGAACAACTATTTTTAATTTAATACAGTTGCGAAAAAATTAAGCAATTTAAAAATTAATAAAGTCTCAAAGAACATTTTTGAAAAAATGGCGCCAACCGTAAAAGAATACCTATATATGCAGAGATTTTTTTTCTTCACCCATTCTGGGTAGGCAAAGGGAACTATGCCCATACAGCCAAGTCTTCAGTAGATTTTTTTTATTGATATGAAATGAAAATGTTAATGAGATGAAATGAAATGAAACCTAACCTAACTCATTGAATCAAATCATTAAATCTGATATTGAAATAAATTAGTAGCTTCTTTTTAGAAATATTTGCATGAATCATAAAAACTTCTAAAACATCGTGGTTGGTTTTTTTCTTTTTAATAGACATTATTTTGACAGTTGGGAACGAGAACGCACGAGTGCGGAAAAGGTTAAAGAAAAAGCACGAGTGTGTAATAGCCCACTTTCCGCACGCTAAACGTCCCTGCAATACGTCACTTTTTGAGCAACTGTATTAAAAAAATACGTATAGAACTTAGATAGACTAAGAATAATGTACTGATAATTCTTAGACTAAGAATAATGTACTTACGTACTATAGACAGAGTCCTATTTTTCATTACGGCACGCTAAAGCGAGATCGAAATACACTTAATGAACTTGTTAGAAAGAGATGGGAGCGAGATTTTCTGTCCTTTTCGGTGTAACCAGTTTTTTTGACATTGCCCTTTAATTAAGTGGCAGACAAACTGTGGAAGTCGGGGTGACATAGTTGTTTTATCATATTTATGTGTTAAAATCGATTCTCTCTGCTGTAAATTGTGTTGTATTAAAAGCAAATAACATTTTTCGTGTTTCACAATATGGTGAGCTGCAGTATTTTAGGTTGTAAGAGCCGCAGTGAGCGTAAACAGGAAGGCTGCCGGAAGGCATTACCATTTACGCGTAAGTTCAATATTTCTTTTTAAACATGTACTAAATATGTATTGTTTATATATAGATATTTAATTACTTTTGTCTTATTACTAGTCATTCAACGTAAATATAGTGAAATTCGTGAAAATAAACTTATATTTGTTCATTTCAAACATTGTCAAATTCGAAATTGTGTTGTCAGATCTCGAATCAAAATATCCTGCCCGTATTACTAAAAAATTAACCATCTTATTGAAATATAATAATTTTTAACAAAAACAGTGACCATAAATAATAAAATCAAAGATTATGTGTTACCTCATTAGTAGTTAGTTACATTTCAAGCGGGAGGCTCAAATCTCACCTGTTTATATATAACTATTTAAGTGGAGACCAGTAAAATGTTATAGGCTGGGTGGACATTATGAGCATTTTCCCGACATATTAAATTTCACTCAGACAGACTATAAAAAGGTCCAACTCCATACATTTGGTATTTGGTATTAGACATTATGAGAAGTTTACCAGACGAATTTCATCTCATGTTGCTGTCATATTTTTTTCAGTTTTCCAACTGACGCTCTTGCCGAAAATAAATGGATTCAGGCCACTGGACGTATTGACTGGCAACCATCAATATAATTCCGAATTCCGAATTCCGTAATTTGCTGACCCAATTAACTTTATGCCAGTCAACCAATCTAAACTCACAAACAACCAACCATAATGCACAAGCATATAAATCCTTTCACAGTTTGGTCTGCCAATGTTTATAGTTTACTTGCTTGATATTGTAGATTACCAAATTTGGGGGAAAATATGATAAGTGGGTAACACTGGCTGCGAAAAAGAGATGCCAACAAAGTGTTTACACCGACCCGCTGTCTTTAGGATTATTGGTCTTTGTGATAATTGGTCTATGAAATGTACATTATTCTTAGTCTAAGAGAATGAGTCTCTATTTTATTTTTATTTTTAATAACAGCATCGCAAACTCGTGCATATTGCCAGCGTCATGTATAATTTTTGCATCACTTAATAGTCATAGAAAAAATCAGTAAGTCGTAAGTCTAGTCAGTCAGATGTTCAAGTAAAGTGATGGCTACTTTACCAGAACATGTCCGAAGGAGTTTTGAAGGCAAGTCGAAAAAACATGTTTTCGCACTGTTATTTTATTTCACAACACTCGTGCACTGTCATTAACCTATATCGCACAAAATGCCATCAACTTTATCCGATATAACTCGAAAATACACCAATAAAATGAAAATAAAACAAGAGCATAACTTCAGACGTCCCGCCAAAACTCGTCTCTATTATTATTAATCCTATTTTATAATTATGACAGTGATGACATTTTTTATTTTATTTTTTATGTGATTATGACAACGAAGATATTATTATGACATTTTGACGACCCGTGTGGTTTAATGGTTACCATCTTATCACGCTGGACTGCCGATCGGAGGGTCCTGGGTTCGATTCCCGGTAAGGCAGAACGTTAGATGATGAGTTTAAATTTCTGTTCTCGGTCTGATGGTTTGTGCTTCTGTCTTTGTGTGTGTCCATGGTACCCAAGTCACAAAGAATCCTAGTGTGGGAATGTTAGTGTGAAGCGTGTACCGATGAGGGTTACTATTTATTATAGAGACAATAAAATAACTCAGTTAATCCAAACGAGCCCGGTCGATTGTAAGATGGGTAACCAGTGGCGTAAAGCAAAGCCGTTATAATTAAACTGCCATCACACGCGGCAGATGCTAACGACGTGACGTCACGCCGCCATTTGCATTTTCCCTGTGATGGCAAACTTTATTCTGTACACGTCACAAAAACTTAGAAAACCCCTAATGTATGATTTTGGTCCTAATGTATTATTTGGTTTTGTAAGGTTTGAAAATGATTATATCGTTAAATAGCAGAAGTAAATGGTTCTTTAAAACCATCGCGATACTATGTACTGTTAGTAGGGTTAGTAGTACGTACATAGCATCTCAATGTTAAAAACTACGTTCTAAATTATTCCCTATATCTTGTTTTTTACCGTAGAACGCGTAGATGTTGTCATTCAAATAAATTTTAAGTAAAATCTAAGAAAGCACAATACCATACTAACATTCAAAAATATAACTTTAGAAAATTATTAGCGTTTTGATAGCAAAATATCCAAATGTTTTCACTAGTTCTGGTACAGGTGGTAGACCTTTCGTGTCATGCTTCGACCTGGTAAGCACCTCCGCTGTACCCATTTCCGGCGTGAAGCAATTCTTTCATTATTTAATAATGGCATCGCAAACTCTGTGCATATTGCCAGCGTCAAGTAAAAGTATAATTTTTGTATCACTTACTAGTCATAGAAAAAATTAGTAAGTCGTCAGGTATCAGTCAATCTAGTCAGTCAGATGTTCAAGTAAAGCGATGGCTACTTTACCAGAACGAGTCCGATGGAATTTTGGAGGCAAGCAGAAAAAAACATGTTTTCGCACTGTTATTTTATTTCACAATACTCGTGCACTGTCATCAACCTATATCGAACAAAATGACATCAACTTTATCCGATATAACTCAAGAATACACCAAGAAAATGAAAATAAAACAAGAACACATTATGTCTTCGACTTCCCGCCAAAACTCTTCGAAATCTAAAGATTTTTTTTTTCAATTATGGCATCGCAAACTCTGTGCATACTGCCAGCGTCAAGTATAATTTTTGTGTTAGGAATCAACGTCGGTAGTTGAATAAAAAATATGACGAAGTAGGAGAAAACGCCTATAAAAGCGAGGCCTCCTCTAAGGGAGGATTATTAGTGCTTTAATCTTGATAACGGCTGTAACTCTGCCCGATTGCGTACTGAAATTCTGTGTCTGTGCTTACTTATTATTTAATTGTTGTTGTATAAGGAAATGTTAATTAGAAACCTTAAATCGTTACCTGTAAATTGTATCAAAGGCTTTGTGAATTAAATGGTGATCTAAATATTCTGCTTCTGGTTTTCATTTCTAAAATCAGAAGTGGGATAGACGCGCGCCCCACATTTAAAGTTTCATCCTGAACAAATGCAGAAATCAGTACGCACGTTTTTTTACATTTTTCGTGTATCGATTAAACAATCTGTACCAGTTCAGTGATAACTCTCGGAGTGAGATTGAAAACGTTGGGTAAGGTCAGAACCCGTAAGTAAAAAATAATTCTTTTAAGAAAATATTTATTTGCTCGAATGTGGTATAGTTTTATGTTAAATTTTACCATAGTGAAGTTTTAAATATTTGTCGGTAATTTATTGTTAATTTTGACGCACATGTGGTAGCAATTTTTTGACCTTATAGCTGACTAGGTTATTGACAGGCACCAATAGTCTTATCAGGAAAACAAGTAAAATAATTTACAATATTCATCTTTCCTTGTAAATAAAAATTTGTGTCTTTACAATTAAACGGGCTTCATATATGTACAGACAGGGCACATATTTTAAACCTTTTAAAGAGAGGCTCGCAGCTTGTTAATGGAGTGGTATTAGCTATAGCGCGAATACATCTCTTTTGTGCTATAAACGCTTTATTGAAATTTGTAGTTTCCCCAGAGTAGTATTCTGTATCTAAGATTCGACGATGGATACGTCTATCCATGATAAAATTTTAATGCTACATTTGTTACTTATTAGTTTTGCGAATCCAAGTGAAAAAGCATTTTTTTTGTTACTTTAAAAATACTCTGCTTATCCTTTGCTTTTGAGATAAGTTTATGTATGAAGAAAATGAGTACCTAGTTCTTACAGTCGGTTACTTTTGCCTTTTCAAAAGTATTTATTTGTACCCAACGAGTACAGTACCGTCACTGGGGAGTAAGTAATGGCAACATTTTTGTTAAATATTTCCGAATCGAGAGTGCACGCAATTATTTCCGTGAAACAGTGTTTTTGAATATTTGTAGTCATTTCAAAGCAAGAAGTCAATTTATAAACTTGGTATCTGATATTTTTCTGAATACCTACAAATGTAAGCATTAAACAAAGACGTTTAATCTTTACTTCAAAAATTGAATTGGTTGGTCTGTACCAAAAGTAAATTTTGGCAAACTTGCATAACCGAATACAATCTTAAAGTTAAAAGTGCCAGTTGATATTTTATATAGATTGCATATGCTATGAGTATTATTTATTAGTAACTTTATTTTATAGTATAAGTATTTACATAGTAATTTAAAAAACTACTTAAAAAGAAAAATACACATATTTTACAAAATGTATATGCCATCCAAAAGACCTGATTGCGGCATGGTGCCCAGAACGCTGGCAGCATTCCCTCGTTGAACCAAAAGACTGATTTTTTGAGCAAAGTAACTGCCAGCCCTCTGGTCACCCGAAGCGAGGACAAGTCTGGTCGACATATCCATACAGAATTTTTTCATGTCAGCCGACCATGGACCCAACGTCTCCATTGCGAGCGCCGCAAATTCATAATTTTCCGATATAGCACAATATTTGCGGCGCTTTAGCGACTGAGCATGGTCGGCTGCGGCCCCTGCCTTATTACATGTTCCTGGTAAATGTGAAGGGGCCAATGTGTCAACACATGTTACATCCCATACCAGGGCCCGACCTACACGCCATGGTACCAGTGTCGCCCCGTCAGGTCGCTTGCCATCGTCTCTATACATACCAGAAGGTTCTAAAGATGCTGGTACAGAGACGGTGGCCAGAGACCTCCGGATCAAATCATTGATGGCACCATGGCGATATAAACGGCCGGCGCTCCTGGTACAGGACAAACCATGTCGACCAAACGAATCCACGCCTCGACCACATGAGCAATGATGAGGTTCACAAATCTTGGCTCCGAGACGGAGACCTATTGAAATTCTTAGAGTCGTGGGGTCTAAAATTGTTCCCAAATTATCGGATGGTAGCGCGTGTAACCAATGGCCAGAGTCTACATCGGATACAGCAAGCAACCTCGCGCGATCCGTGTTGTCACCACACTCGTCAAGGAGACAGGCATATGTAGCCTTGACACCAGGCAAGTCCCAAAAACGTTGTGAGTGGGCCTCCTCAATATTTATGGTAACATTAGGGAAGGTAGCCCTCCAGACCTCCACAGCCTCATCCAAGCAAGCCACCCGAACATCAGCAGGAACAGTGTTTAAAATATTGCTGATGAGGGTAGCCGTACTGTGGGTTGAAGCCAAAAAGGCCGGGAGAGTAACACTTGCACTGGTGCGGATGCCTAAGCCTCCAAATTTTATTGGTAGGCAAGCCTGTCTCCATGCTCGATCGTTAAAATTTAAATTTAAAATTTGGGATACACAATTTTTCAAAGTTTGATCAATCATATTTAAAGCCGAAGGGAATTTCCAAAAGGGACAACATCGCAGTAAATACATATATTTTGGAGTAAACAAACAAAGGCGAAGAATGTAGGTAGCAACGTGTGGCTTTAAATCAAACAAACGTCCAGAACAATTGTTAAAAAGATCTAATTTTGAATTTATTACAGATGTAACTGCATCCTCAAATATTGGAGCACCTAAAAGTGTGAGATTATTTTTATTTTTGATAGTTATATTGGGTATGAAAGATTTAAATTTTTCTACTATTTCCAAATGTTCTAATGATGAAAAGTGCTCTGCTATAAATAATTCACACTTAGATGAATTAATTGTTAGTCCTATTGATGAAAAATTTGCAATGATAATTTTATAATCATCCAATACAGAGGATGCAGATCCACCTAAAGTGCCGTCATCGAGATACCATACATTTAATTTTGAATTTAGCTGAGAAATTATTGGATTAATAGCCAAACTGAAAAGAGCAGGTCCAAGAGGGTCACCTTGCTGACATCCCACGGAAGAATCAATTTCGTTATTACCAAACATTAATTTAGAAGGAGTACCATAACATTGCCAAACATAATCAAATATTTCAGGTACTTCTTTTTGAATTTGCCTTAAAAAGGTACTTCTATGGACCGAATTAAAAGCGTTTTTTATATCTAATTTTAAAAAGACTTCATAATTTTCACGCGTATTCAAAAAAGTTCGTGCAGCATGAACAGCTGCCTCACAACCGCCCTTGACTCCAAAACCAAGCTGTCGTGGCTTAAGCTTAGAAGTCAAAATAGGCCGAAACTCACGACAGCAAAGCTTTGAAGCCATTCTCCGTAGAGTGGTACCAACTGCAATTGGACGAATGCCTCCATCCTTTTTTTTTAAAGCTACTAGGTTAGCGCCATAAAGAATTGATGTTATTTCTTTAGGTACCTTACCCTCTAGCATCAGGTTTAGTAATGCAGTCAGCTCTTTCAGTAAGAGCTGACCAGCATCGCCAACTAAAGGACTAGTGAGGTCTTTCAGATGCTGAGGAGAGAGACCATCAAGGCCACTCGCCGATCCGTTTGGGAACGTTTTAATTGTTAGTATAACAGCATTCCGTTAGCTGGCGAGGCTGGCTGGTAGTCGGAGAAATAGGTAATTGTGAGGCAGGTTCTGCCGTGGGATGTTTATCACGGAGGGCTCTTAAAGTATCCTGTGAGTATGTAGCCAAAGAGTCATCTGAAAATAAAATTTTTGCAGCTCCTTTAACATCCCCGTTATTAATTTTACCTTCTATTATTTTAGATATGTTATAATCATTTGATTTCCTAAAAATTGACTCATTATGAATGCTACTTTTTGAAGGTATTGGGATTTTAGTACTCGAATTGTTATCTTTGATTAATTTTGTTAAATTTGGGGTGTTATTACGATTTTCTAAATTTAGTGATCGATAGGCAAAAGATAATAAATTTTTCCATGATTCAACAGAATTTTCAGTGACTACTTTAGCTACACACTCACTAAGACATCTTGCCACAGTTACCCGAGCTCCTCTTGGGATGCGTCTAATGATTTTTACGTGATTCTTAAGATGTGCTAAAGTTATATGAAAATCCCCATCATTACTTGCCCCATCTGTATAATTAGACGTGTCAGCACTATAGTTGACTATGATATCTGTCCTGGGGACATGTCGGCGGCTACTGTGGATGGATAAGCCACGACTACCTTTGTATAACTTATTATCATTACAGATGGAGCACCGCACCAGGTCAAAGTTGTTAGAGTGTTGGATGGACATATACCTTAAAATAAACACTAAAAATAAAAAACACCAAGAACCTAAAATTAAAAGTAAACAAAATATCATATAAATATTATCGCTATAATAAACTAATTAATTAAAATTTAATATAATTAAAAATATCTTCAGTAGGTATGTAAATAAGTCTTGACATTTGGTACAATCTCCATAATGTTATTTTGGTCTGGGAACGGCACGAAGGTAAAAATAAAGTTGGAAACAGTGTTGAAAATACCAATTGGATGTAATATTATGTGGTTTTGTATTAAAAAACTTTTTTTTTCATTTAAACTAAAAACTTTTTTTTTTACTTTTTTTTTATGAGTATTCGTATAATTAACTATCAAAGTTGTTGGCTGAGAGTTACGAGTATCTATCAATTTCTATTCAAGTAACATGGGACAAAACCTTGAGATTTTTCTTGAGTTTTCAGACTCTCCTCTAATGAAGGAAGCAAGTTGAGAATGGGTGCTGGAAGCTTAAAAATGACACTCTAGATCAGTGGTTGAAGTAGTGTTGACAACCAAGAATAACAGTACTAAAAAGAAAGTTGCTCTCTTTACCAATAACTTACTTTTTATGGTTAATGATTTTTTAAGGTAAATAAGTGACATTAAGCAAGCTCAATTATAAACCAACGGTATAATGTGATATAACAGTTTTGTCAGATTTAATTGATGTCTAGTGCATTTACAGACAAGGTTTATAGTGGATACTATTGTTCTTTTTTGACTACCTAACTACTTTGTTAATCATTTTGTTAACGCACAAATTGCTAAACCATTTTCAGATGAAATAGGTACAGGGAGTTTTTTTTTCGACTACCTATATACCTTTACCGCTGACCAATTTGAATATTTGTTACTGACTGCGATTAGTAAAGATATCAGAAACGGTTTTGTAAGTTGTAGCAGAGTAATGTCAGGTAGACCGAGCTTCAACCTGTGTACCTTTACTACGGGAGAACACGGGGACATGTGATTTGGTCAGTTCTAACTGTGCACATTGTTATTCTAGCTGGGAGCAATAGTGAACCGGCAGTGAGTTACATAAATCTTTCATAATAACAAATTACTTTTCCTTTAAAAGTTTGTTCATAAAATTTCATTTTCTTAATGTTACGCTTGTGTTTCAATGTGCAAATAAGTTTTTTTTTTCGCGTGATACTAAACTTGTCATTATGTCTGCTATCGAATTTTTATTTTTGGTAAATGAGTGTCGTCTGTTGGCCAAGACTGTGTAATGCCTGGGTATTACTAGTGATGACAGCGTGACGATATTGGCTGAACTTGTAATAAAACATTCTACTGGTTTAAGCATGCTTTTACCATGGTGCTATAAACATTAAAATTTGTAACAAAGAGTAACACACTGTGTACTATTGACAGCAAGATGAAAATATTAAGAAAAATGCTAGCATACAACCCGCGGGCTCTGTAACCCCGGGGGCTTTACTGGTGACTTCATTTTTATATTTTACATCCTATCTGACCCAAGTTTTTTTTTCTATATTGGTAAATTTTTGTTAGTTTTATTGGACCTAAAAGTTCTTCTAAGTACGTTGTTCCTAATTTATGCACAAATATATTAATTTTCTTTACATGTCATTTTTGAAACTGTTACCATAAAATGAAACCTGATTCATATTTCTTCTTTGATATAGTTAAGTGTTCTAAACGATTGCCTTTCGAACAATTAATAAGTCTAATACATTCTCTGCAATATCGGCTGCGCATTTAATGTAACCTATAAAGAGTGCCTGTGAACAACATATTATTATGTACAACAGAAATCTACGATGAACACTGTTTTTACAGATTGAAATGCGGTGATACAAGACTAGTGTGATCCTATATAAACATCTAGTTGAAGCCGTGTTATTGTTAACAGAAATCCGTGATGAACACTGTTGTTACAGATTGCAATGCGGTGATACAAGACTAGTGGGATCCTATATAAACATCTAGTTGAAGCCGTGTTATTGTTAACAGAGATCCGTGATGAACACTGTTGTTACAGATTGCAATGCGGTGATACACGACTAGTGTAATATTGTACGAACATCACCTAGGTCAAGCCGTGTTTAAGTTTGGGCTACTCAAGTTCACATGCAAGCCGGTATTGTAAGAAGTCATAAAAATTTAAGAAAAATATAAGGTTTTAACAGGACTTGTTTCATTTTGCAGTTCTTGAATCACCCACACGATCGAGGACGAACGTGTAAACAGGACGGCCGGATGTTATCGTTAAAAAGGAGCTCAGTTGTTATGTTAAACTTTTGAACTAGATGGCGCTACGAGTACATTCATTTAGAAAAAGCAACAACCTGTTAATTATTATTCTATTTATAGCCATTTATTTTATTTATTTTACTGTGTTCTTTTACCTTTCGCTTCAAAGTTCCATTACTATTTTTGTTTTGATTCTGAAGCTTAGTTTTAATGACTGTTCCAAAACTTTAATGAAATATCTCATAAGCTTAATTCTTATCTAGAGGCGCTTGTTATAAATTGCAGTTAAGTCACTAGAACATCTCATGCTTTATGATTCAAAACCTAATTGCTAGATTTATTACAAAAAAAAAAAACTTTAAATTTCAAAAAGTGCTGCAGACAACAGGCCGATCTTTAAGTTTGGTATTTAGTTTGATTTGTTATCATTTGCAGAAGCTAATCCTTGAGATGTCATCATGCGTTTGAAGGCTGCTGCCTCCGCCACTGTACGGTACGTGGCGCTCTCGTGTGCTTCTACGTGGCACCGGGAGCTCAAGAGCTTCAGTGCACTGCTACTTAAGTGTATGGCATTGAAGGACCTTCACCGCCTGGCGGGGACGCCAGGATGTCAGGAGAGGCCGTGTTAGGAATCAACGTCGGTAGTTGAATAAAAAATATGACGAAGTAGGAGAAAACGCCTATAAAAGCGAGGCCTCCTCTAAGGGAGGATTATTAGTGCTTTAATCTTGATAACGGCTGTAACTCTGCCCGATTGCGTACTGAAATTCTGTGTCTGTGCTTACTTATTATTTAATTGTTGTTGTATAAGGAAATGTTAATTAGAAACCTTAAATCGTTACCTGTAAATTGTATCAAAGGCTTTGTGAATTAAATGGTGATCTAAATATTCTGCTTCTGGTTTTCATTTCTAAAATTTGCATCAATTTTTTTTGCCAGTTTCAATGAAACTGGACGAAGTAATAACAAAGTCAGTAATCAGTCAGTCTAGTCAGTCCAACATTCAAGTAAAGCGATGGCTACTTTACTAGAAATGTTCGATGGAATTTTGGAAGCAAGCAGAAAAACCATATTTTAGTACTGTTATTCTATTTCACAAACACTCGTGCACTGTAATTAACCTATATCAAACAAAATGCCATCAACTTTATCTCACCGATATAACTCAAAAATACACCAAGAAAATGAAAATAAAACAAGAGCACAATATGTCTTTTTCGACTTCCCGCCAAAACTCAAAAATTTCTTTTGTTTGTCTGACAATTGACATTGACAGTTCCAGTGGAAAGGAGCTGTTACCCGCCGCCTTATACTTGAAATGACCATTTGGCTCCAAAGTAGCAGCGCTACTGCACAGCACACGAGCCCAGGAATGACTCAGGATTCGATCTGTTTATAAAGTGAAGTGAAAAGTTAATGTCGTTTTCATTGTTTTGTTATGACGTAGTCACGTTAAACTATCGTCCGAAAACCGACTTTACAGACTATCAACTTTTTCATTATATTTTTGTAACATTGATTAATTTCTAATCCATTACAAATTCAATTTCAATTTCGATAAGCTGGTAGTCCCATCAACCAGACATTTATAATTTTTTTGTTTGTAAGCAAAGCATTGTAGTACCGAATACCTAAATAATAATCTAATACATAAAAAATCTTTTAACGTATTTTTAAGCAATGAAAATTATTCAAGTGGTATGTATTCTGATCGGCTGACATTGTTATTCATCCATCCCATCCATCAGCCTTTTATTGTCCACTGCTGGACATAGGCCTCCCCTAACGTTCACTACTCCTCCCGGCCTGGGCCTTCTGAATCCAGCGACTAGCCGCATTGTTATTATTTATTTATTGTTATTATTTAACTACTATAAAACAAATTTTTATTAATAATTGGGCCACATTGCTAGGACGTCCGATAATAGTCCCTGTAGCTTCGGGATTAAGAATACATCTACGGTATCCCCTGCCTAATCGTAAGAGGCGAGTAAAAGGGGGATTCCGGGGTTGCGGAAGGTGAGAGTGGGAACTAGACCCGTCCAGCCAGCAGCCACGGGAAGGACGGCGGTGTGTGCGTGGCCACATGCCGCTGTGAACATAAGGTGCAGGAAAGCACATCTGTTCTTCCGAAGATGGGCCCGTTCTGAGGTGCCGCGCGTGGAGACACCGGGGCGTTCCACTGGAGATCCCGGAGTCCTCCCCAAGCGCAGAGGCAGGCCACCGAGGGGGTTTTAGTGCGGTACAAATCCCACATAACCCGGTAAAAGACATATGCAAATTGATACGACGTAAAGATTGCAATAGCATATCCTACTGAAATCGAAAAAATGTTGCATGTATGTATAGTCAAGATACTAACTCTAAAATATTTTCAGATACTCAGTTGCATATTCTTCTTCAGTCCAGTGCTTAGTCAATATAGTTACAGCTCCGCACTGCGACCAGACGTGACTTTCGGGGACCACAACGACAGATACGACATTACAGATTTAGTGGACTATCAAAATAAATACTTTAGAACTGATAGTTCTGCAGACTACCGACGAAGGTCAAATTACAAAACCAAAATGCATAAATCCTTGAGAAGTGATTTAAGAAACTTAAACAAAGACGCATTAAAATTTGGCCTCCTGTCACAAAAGGGCAGGAAAAAACTAGCTAAACGAATTAAGAAAGAAACAGAAAAGCAAATCAACAATTTAGCTAATCAAATACTCTTAAGAATGAAAAATACAGATATGAGACGCATTGGCAATGATAAAGTCGATTTAGAAGATAGTGGAGGAGACATTTATGACTTTAATGAAAATCTTGAAAAGTTTCATGCTGGGTCAAAACTATCAGCGCCAGAAAAAGCAAATAAACAGAATCAGGAAGGTTACAGAAGACATGACAATCCACTAGGAAACCAAGAAAGAATTGGGTATAGAAGAAAGGATACGGCTCCAGATAACCTTAAACATATAGGGTACAGAAGAATGGGACCTACCTCAGAACTATTTCACTATGCTTTCCCCATCAACATGAATGTACAAGGTTACTTAATAGCGCCTGAATAAATTATTTAAAATTTACTTTTTTTCTTCAACTATGGCATCGCAAACTAGGCATATTAGCAGCGTCAAGTACAATTTTTGCATCACGTTTTTGCCAGTTTCGTTGAAACTCGACGAGTAATATTAGCTAAAGTCAGTAAGTCGTCAGTAATCAGTCTATCAAAACAGTCAAGTAAGGCGATGGCTTCTTTACCAGAACGTGCTCAATGGAATTATGGAGGCAAGCTGAAAAAAACATATTTTCGCTAATGTTATTTTATTTCACAACACTGTAATCTTAATCTTAATATATATATATAAAGTAAAGGGTTTTCTTTGTACGTAAAGACACGGTTTTCTCTATTATCATTAACTCCAATCAACTTCCCGTTAGGATGGTAAATACCCCTTAGTACGTAGATGATAACAAGGGAGTTTGATCGCGGTGGGTGGAAGTGGGTGGAAAAATCTGAAAAATAATATCTGTACTTTTCTAACCAATAGGTACTTCTGGGTGGATCTCAAATTTTCTGGGATGATCTAGCAAAGTATTTTAATTTTATTGAGAATGTTCGAGAAAGTTCCAGAAACTTCTCGAATCATTTGGATTTTTTTAAATAATTTTAATTAATTGAGAATATTCGAGAAAGCTTCTCAAATGATCTGGAGTTTTTTAAATAATTGTACTCTTTTTTTAGTGATCTGGAGATTTATAAATAATTGCATTTTTTTATTAATTGAAAATATTCGGGAAAGTTCCAGAAACTTCTCGAATGATCTGAAGATTTTTAAAATAATTGCAAACTATTTCAATTAATTGAGAATATCTGAATTATTACTTACGGGATATATACCAACTAATAATTCAGATATAATTGAGAATGTTCAAAAAAGTTCCAAAAATTTCTCAAATGATCTGGAAAATCCTACTTATACAATTATAAACGCAAAACTTTGTAAATATGGATGTTTGTTACTCTTTCACGTAAAAACTACTGAATGGATTTAAATGAAACTTTACAATAATATAGTTTATACATCAGAATAACACATAGGCTACAATTTATAAAGATATTGTGTGAATTGTGCAAAATATGACGATAAGTGTCAAGTAAGTAGGAAATAATCTACCATCTGCGAGCTATTCTGCGTTAGACAGCCTCCGTGGCGTAGTGAGTGGGTGATGAGCCGACTGCGAAACGTGAGGTCGTGGGTTCGATTCCCACCCAGGACAAATATTTGTGTGATGAACACGACTATTTGTTCTGTGTCTGGGTGTTAATTATCTATTTAAGTATTGTAACGAGAACACTCAACAATAATATGAATCACTGCATGCGCACGCACACATCAATGGCTACGAGTGTCTACGAGGCAACGTCACATCTACATACGTCACCAAAGCATATAAAAGGCGTGAACGAGCTCCAGCCAGTCAGTCGTTAGCTAGACGGCCACGAGTGCGATAGCCCCGCAGTCCACTCTGTGACCTGACCCAACTTGAGCGGTAGCCACGCAGCCCTCAAGGAAGGTACCAGCTAGGAGGTTAGGGGATGCGATAGCCACGCAGTCCATCCCCAGAACCACTAATAGGCTCACTATTTTTTTATGTTTCTGTATGATCTTGTTTATATATAATAAATGACTTGGATGTCAAACGCTGTTTCCTTCAAACCAACGTCATACCTGACACCCAACGTCATATCTGGCGCCCAACGTTAAAAACATTTGAAATTGACATTTGTTATCTGACGCCCAACTTCAAAGAAGACATTTGAAATTGACATTTGTTATCTGGCGCCCAACGTTAAAGAAGACATTTGAAATTGACATTTTGTTATCTGGCAACAAAGGTCAAAACCACAGACAATATTTAACGGAAGTCTAAACCACAGAAGATATTTGACAAACGTCAAAGTTTGCGCTAACATCAGCTGCCGTACTTAAACAAGCTGACATAGATTTACCTTATAAAATAAAAACAGATGACAGTCAATATGCAATTGGAGCAGCTTTACTCCAGGGGGAGGGAGAAGACGAACATCTAATAGAATACGCAAGTAGACTCTTAACTCCAGCCGAAAGCAAATTTTGGGCAATATCAAAGTTCCGTGCAACCTAGAAAATCCATCGGAAAATATCATGCATCTGCGCTTACAAAATTTGAGAAACGAGAGGATCTGGAAGCATATCCCACATACCCAATACGTCGAAGGGGGAGGCCTCGTAAGCATCTTGATGCTGGTACTCTGTCGGGACGACTATAGAGTACCAGAGGGGGAGAATGTAACGAGAGCACTCAACAATAATATAAATCACTGCATGCGCACGCACACATCAATGGCTACGAGTGTCTACGAGGCAACGTCACATCTACATACGTCACCAAAGCATATAAAAAGGCGTGAACGAGCTCCAGCCAGTCAGTCGTTAGCTAGACGGCCACGAGTGCGATAGCCCCGCAGTCCACTCTGTGACCTGACCCAACTTGAGCGGTAGCCACGCAGCCCTCAAGGAAGGTACCAGCTAGGAGGTTAGGGGATGCGATAGCCACGCAGTCCATCCCCAGAACCACTAATAGGCTCACTATTTTCTTATGTTTCTGTATGATCTTGTTTATATATAATAAATGACTTGGATGTCAAACGCTGTTTCCTTCAAACCAACGTCATACCTGACACCCAACGTCATAGTATGTATTTAGAATTATAAAAGTATGTTTATCAGCTTTCTGATTACCATAGTACAAGCTCTGCTTAGTTTGGAATCAGATGGTGTTGTGTGAATTGTCCAAAGATATTTATTATATTATTTATTTATTATTCTGGCGTACACTGCCAAAACCGCTAGAGTTACACATTCGTAATGTATGTTGGAAATGTTTATCTTAAATAGTCCTACAAAAAAGCCGGTCCACGGCACTTCAGAAGGGACTTCACTTTATGCTAATGATACTCTCTAACGCGGGTGAAACCGCGGGGCACAGCTAGTTAACCTATATTGAACAAAATGCCATCAAATTTATCCGATATAACCTTAAAGCATCAAAGGTACTGACTAATAACTGTCAAGACCTTGATGCTCTTATAACTCAAAAATCAATCATCAATCACAAAGAAAATGAAAACAAAACAAGAGCGCAATATGTCTTACGACTTCCCGCCAAAAAAACCTAAAATATTATATTACTTAGTTTCGTTTGAATTCCCATTCAAAAGCAGCCACCCCTGTCTGTAGACCGGGAAAAGCTGAGAACGTAGAACAATGATTGCAAAGCTGATTGAGCTAGTCGTTATTATGGACTTAAAATGGTTTAAAGCCCACATATCCTTATGGCTGCAACCCTTTTTACGTCCCACTGCTGGGCACGGGTCTCTCCCCATTATTGGGGAGGCCTGGAGCTTACTCCACCACGCTGCTCCATTGCAGGTTGGTGGAGATGCGAGTTAGTGGCCAACCCGCTGTCGGATGTTCTCAAACCGACAAGGTTTAACGACTGTTATCTATCGACAACAACCGGGACCGACGGCTTAACGTGCCCTCCGAAGCACGGAAACGCGCATGAAATTTTTTGCCACTAGCGGTGACCCATCTCACACCCGACCGCGCCCGTTTGGCTCAGTTGCATAGATCGCTTTCGTTCTACGCTAACCGCTGGACCATGCACGCTTCTACATATATTTCTATTTCTTTCTTTCTACATATATATACATTTTTTTCTTTCTACATATATATACATATACCATTATCAACCCATAGCCATTCTGTTATCTCAAATATATTATTATGTACTTTTTTTAAAAGAGTGCTGGGAATTCTTTTTCCGCCGCCTTTTTTCTCTCAGCTCAACATCTAGCCCAAACGGGCACCTAAAGACGATGACCGGGAAAAAATGACATTCATTAAGCGAATATTTTGTATTCCTAATATGAAATAAATATTTTTTCTTTCTTTTTTTTCTTAAATTTGTATCGAATATCTTTGAGGAAACCTGAAAGCACTCATGTGGGTTTAGCCTGGAACTTTGATAGTGATATATTTTTAAACAGCTATTATTTAACGCCTTTAGCAAAAAAACGCAGCACGTTGCATGAATACATAAAACTGATAATGTCATTGTTTAATCCACACAGTTTATGAGAATAAGCAATTATTTTATAACTCTGGCCTCGTACACCATCCTCAAGTAAAGTGTTGATTAGTTACGTCCCAAGTAAACTTAATGGCAATGGCAATTAAAAGCTATGAGTACGGGTCAGTTTATTATATGATTAGTGCTACTCGAACAGTGTGAAATTGAATTTGAAGTTACGGGTTTCTTTAACCGACAATTAGCGTAGGTACTTGTCGCTTTACTTGAAGGTGGTGAAAGAGGCCCTAAGCCTGATATGTTATATATCTGGTAAAGAGTTACCGAACCTATGTCGAAAAGTGATATAAATATCGCAAAGTTCACGACCTGCGTCGCGCAGTGGTTACCATGCCGGACTGCTAATCGAAGGGTCCTGGGTTCTATTTCCGGTGATACAGAAATTTGAATAATGAGTTTAAATTTCTGTTCTCGGTCTGGGTGTTTATGTTTTTGACTTTGTGTGTGTCGATGGTACCCACAACACAGTGTATATCTACCCTACTGTGGGGCTGTGAGTGTGAAGCGTTATTTATTACTCGTATATATAAAGTTTTACTGACCAAATTTTTTCATTTAGACCCTGGCCGACAACCACACCTTTTCACCCAAATACAGCATCAGCACAACCGTATTCGACCTTAGGCAAGTCTTAGGTATTCTTAAGTATGTGAGATTGTGAGTAGATTCCACGGGCCGCAGCGAGAACACCACGTGACCCGCATGCCTGTTTACTACTCTATTTAAGTTTAAAAAAATCATATTTTATAATCATAGTATCAAAATAAAAATCCCAATGCTGCGATTTTAATTACTTCTCCAGGCCTACAAAAGAAGACAAAATGTTATTTTCTCAGTGACACAAAATGCCTGCGAAACGTGTGTGAGACCCGTGAACTTCAATTTACTGTAACGGCAATTACACGCTTTGTTTAATATCCGCCTGATTACAGGAAAATCAACTTTAGAAAATCAATTACTGCTGCTTATCTCTGCCACGGCTCGTTGGAAACAGGATGGTATATCTCTAAAAATTTCCTTCCTAAAATGTCGTCGGTAATCGTTTATCTCGTATTTATTTTCGGAATTTTTACCATCACTGAACAAAAGAAAAAACCTTTAACGGATGAGAATATCATCGAGTATTTAAGCGACAGCAAAAAATCACCTTTATTTCGCGCTCAAAAAAGACGATTGCATGGCGGCGATAGTCCAAATCTGATGAATATACAAACTCTCAATTTGTTTTATAAACACAATAATATGAGGGATAAGCGAAATAAAAAACTATTAAACGACGACGTGGAAAAAGCATTGCGGCTAGAAAGTGACAGGATTTGCAAGATAACAGGCAGATGTGGGTGTAGCGGTGGGAGGTGTGGTGGACACAGATCAGATGACAGCGAAGACAGGACTGTCAAAGAAGTACAACAGCTCCTAAGGGATTTGGAGAATGACTTGAACAGAGAACACGACGAGGATAGCCGCAAAGGTATGGAAAATCCAAATAAATATCATGATCGCAAAGATGATGATGACTTAGACTCAGATTTGAAAAGAGCTGGTAAGAAATACAAAAATGATAACCTCGATGTTATATTTCTTGAAGTACCCGACACAGATGATAAGCTTCAAATAGATGACTTGCAAAACCTGGCAGACGATGTAAAAATCGTTGATCTTAGGGATATTGATTTAGAAAGTATTTTAGATAACAGAAAATTTATCGAACACAGTGAAAACATTCAACGAAAAACATCTCAAGTTACTCCTGAACATTTCAATATGTTTTATAACGAGGGTAAAAAAGAGATAGTTAATTCCCTGTTGGAATACGTCAAAGGGCGAAGCGATAGTTCATATTTAGGTAATCTTACACCAAATCAAATTAGTGAAATAAATGCCTTAAAAGAAAACTTAAAAGTTGTTCCAATCATAGACGATGAATTAAAAGCATTTTTAGTTAAAATATTATTTGAGTCTTCCGGTAACATAAAGGTATTGTCACAATCGCAAGACAATAACATTTATATACCACAAAACATGTACCACGCAATTGTTAGATTTATTAAAAACAAGAACTTGAGGATAAAAAAGAGGAATGTATTGCCTTTAACGACACAGCAAAAGAAACGCCAGCAACAGCATAATCAGGGAAAACCATTGGAAAGGAAAATCATACCGAAACATACTTGGAGACGAAATATGCCGGATACACCTAAATACGGAGTGCCGTTTAGTTTAGAAGTGCAGGGCTTGGGGCAAATAAATTAATATCCTCCACTTCAACTTCGAAGTTTTATACTCAATTGTGAAACATTGAAATTAAAATTGTCGATACACTAATAACACAAATTGTATTTTTTTTCTGAAACACATAACTTTCTATTGCTAAGAACAATTTTATTCTCTCCCCAGTATTGAGCTTATTACAAATCCAATGCAGGTTGATACGGATACAATACGTTATATTATTATGTACGTTCGGATGCTTTTAACTCTCTCATATCATATCGCTTAGTACCTAGACAACCGAGCGTTGCTCGGATAAAAACTACTGATTTTCTTGGTTTAATTGTCATCGACAAAATTTTTATACAGCTCTTTCAAATCTACCTTGTCGATTGTCGAACGAACGGTCGATTAAACTGCGGATTGGAAGACATTTGACGGCGTTCTACGCCACAACATTATTATGAGTACCTAATACTTTACAATATGCCAGTAAGAGTCGCAGTTCTCAGTTTATGAAAATTCGAATAAAACCACAAATTCTTAAAATAAAACCTAGCTGGATGGATCAATCTATCACCCCCGAAACCCTGGGCACTAAATTTCATGAAAATCGCCGGAGCCATTTCCGAGATTCAAATTATATATTTCCAAATATGTATTTATAAGAGTTGCTCGTTTAAAGGTATTAGATATAATAAGGTTTGCCTGGTTTCATGTCAAGAACAACCAAGGGCCGATCACTGAAGAACGAGGGATGACTGCTTGCGCTTTCATTTCAATTTTTCAATATCTTCAATGCTATAAGAGGGACAATAGCTTAACATGTTCCTTGAAGACGGAAAACTCACCTGTTTTTTTTAATTTATTTAAAATTTGTACCACCTTAATCTAAGCGCTACAGGGTAAAACTTAATGCCTAATGGCATTCTCAGCCAGTCAACCCTGGGCGATGGTGAGAGCTATAGGTAGGCACGACAGGTCTTATTCGTAAATTATAATAAAAATACTTACTATATGAAGAGGAAAAAAATTAAAATTAAAAAATTGTAATTGAATAAACAAGATTTTATTATTTTAAAGTATTTATTAATAATGGGTCTTAGCGTATCAAGGTATGACAGGTATGACACCCGTCAGTAACTTTGATGCTCTAAGAGTCTATGTAATGGGTACATACTTAAAATACACAAACTAAGTAATAAGAGATACTGCGTGTTTCGTAATATTCAGAGAGTGAACTCATTCAATGTTTTCGAAACCTTATGCATAGATTTTTTAAAATAAATTTGGTTAAATGCTCTAAGGACCTATACTGGCCGCAACCCTTTTTTGCGTCCCACTGCTGGGCACGGGTCTCTCCCCATTATTGGGAAGGCCTGGAACTTACTCCACCACGCTGCTCCAATGCGGGTAATAGGAGGTAAGGACCTATACAATAAAATATAATTATAGAAAGCAGATAAATTTCTAAAAAGTTTTTTTATTTGAATGGAGCAAGAGTAACAGCCTAGGATACAGGCCACGTGGTGTCAAGTGGTCGCTGCAGCCCATGGACATCAACAGTAGTCTACACACAACTTCAAGCAAGGGTCGGACTGAAAATCAGCGCCATGGTAATTTATTTTACCTTGGCATACGCTGAGTCTAGATCCCATTCGCAATGCATTGTTACAGCACAGATTTTATGTTTAGTTAACATGTTTAAAAATAATGTTTGTCTTTGTGGTTTTCACTTTATTTTTATTTTATTACTGCTGCTTTAAATCATGTGTGCTCCATGTGCTTTCTTTCTTTCTTTCAAACCAGTCTCGCCTGTCATAATGTTGCGCTTCTACTCCGAAGTCTAGTGGTCGCCTAATGAAACTGCACCGTTCCATCTAAATATAATATACTTACCTAATTAATTCACGGCAGAAGTGAGTGCAGCGGCAGTACTTCCCCGGTAGAACCATAAAAGCTCTACCTCGTCGTAGTTCGTGGGGGAAGAACACCCGTGCTTATCTAAGAAAATAGCTGATTACCGATCTCTGAAACTGAAGGGTGAACTTAACAAGAGGGGAAGGTACGGGAGGTTACTAATGTTAGGAGGTTAATAACAGTGCGACAATATGTTTTTTCAGCTTGCCTCCAAAACTCTATCGGACACATTCTGGTAAAGCAGCCGTCGTTTTATTTGATTTTCTGACTGACTTGACTTTCAACGAAACTGGCAAAAACTATGTAAAAATTATAATTGATGCTGTAAATATGCGCAGATGTTTGATGCCATCCTCGAAAGAAAAAAGACATTGACAGTATCCTGTCATGTCATGTCTGTCAATCAATTTAAACATGTCGAGAGTTTTGGCGGGAAGTCGAAAAAGACATATTGTGCTCTTGTTTCATTTTCATTTTCTTGGTGTATTTTTGAGTTATATCGGATAAAATTGATGGCATTTTGTTTGATATAGGTTAATTACAGTGCACGAATGTTTGTGAAATGGAATAACAGTGCTAAAATGTGTTTTTTTCTGCTTGCCTCCAAAATTCCATCGGACACGTTCTAGTAAAGTGGCCATCGCTTTACTTGAGTGTTGGACTGACTAGACTGACTGATTATTGACGACTTACTTACTGACTTTGTTATTACTTCGTCCAGTTTCATTGAAACTGGCAAAAAATTGATGCAAAAATTATACTTGACGCTGGCAGTATGCACAGAGTTTGCGATGCCATAATTGAAAAAAAAATATGTCAAGTCGAGTTTTGGCGGGAATTCTAAAAATACATTACCTATTGTGCTCTTGTTTTATTTTCATTTTCTTGGTGTATTTTTGGGTTATATCGGATAAATGTGATGGAATTTTGTTCGGTAAAGATTAATTATAGTGCACGAGTGTTGTGAATGAAAATAACAGTGCGAAAACATGTTTTTAGGCTTGCCTCCAAAATTTCATTGGACACGTTCTAGTAAAGAAGCCATCGCTTTACTTGAATGTCTGACTGACTTGACTGTCTGATTACTAAACTTTACCTATTATTACTCGTCCAGTTTCACCGAAACTGGCAATAAAACGTGATGCAAAAATTATACTTGATGCAGTGCATATGCAGAGTTTGCGATGCCATAATTGAAGAAAAAAAAGTCAGACAGACAGACCAATGACAATGACCTACCAAACCTACCAAGAAAAGTAAAGAAAAAAACGCGGGAAACTGTGAAAAAGGGCGGTCGAGTTTTTGGTTTCGCTGCAAACTTTTTATAATATTTTTAGTATTTCTCAATCAGTAGAGTGTTATTCTGTAAATATTTAGTGTGTATATCTTGTATATATTTTAAATTAGTGTAGTTCTTTGTATTGGGTAAGTTTTTTAATGTATTAAATTCAATATGAATGAACCGCCGGATCCTGGGGGCACGGTCCCCCAGGCTTCGGCTTTCGTTACTATTGATTGTGACGAGTCTGCCATAGACATGGAGTTGGATGGTTTTGCGACACAAAATAATCGCAAAAGGAATTTAAAAAAAAACATTTGTATTCAATGTGATAAAAAACGAAGAAAGCATTTAGGCAATCAACCTGATATTGGTTGCCAATGCTCACAACCAAATATTACTACCATTGATGAAATTATGTCAGATACCTCCCATACTCAGGCCACAAACATAATTTCGGATAGCTCTAGTCCTGTAGAACCTCAACAGATTAGTAGGAAATATTATAATGAATCAGATTCTTACCCATATGTTGTGCATGTTCAGAAAATACAATCATCATTAGATGATCCTACCATACTTCATCCTCTTGAGTTTGGAAGATTTTTACGACGTAATAAAATATCAAATATTATTGACGGAAGCCTCAAACGCATTGGCAGAAACCGTATCACTCTTGCTTTTGGTAATTATTATGATGCTAATGCTTTTATCAACAATGAATCTCTTCAGGCAAACAATTTCAAAGCATTCATACCATCCTTTAATGTAACCCGGCTAGGAATAGTTCGTGGGATCCCAGCAGAATGGTCTCCAGAAGAAATTTTAGATAATGTTAAATTACCTTTGGGCTGTGGGCCTATTTTGAAACTGAGGCGGATTAATTATAAGGTCATTGAGCATGGGTCACCTGTATGGAAACCAACTCAATCAGTTATTTTTACCTTTGACGGACAAACATTGCCCAATCGAATATTCATATGTTACAGCTCTATTCCAGTAGAAATTTACATTTATCCTACTATTCAGTGTTATAACTGCTGTAGATATGGCCACACAAAAACCCAATGTAGGTCTAGACCTAGGTGTTTCAGATGTGGAAATGAACATACAGGTGATACATGTTCAATGGACCCCGAAAATGCAACCTGTTTATTGTGTGACGGTAATCATTTCGCTACAGATAAGACATGTCCTGAATTTAATAGGCAGAGGGAAATAAAGCATACAATGTCACACAAAAATATATCGTACTTGGAAGCTGTGAAATTACATCCTCCTGTATCAAAGTCATATGCCAATGTTTTAATCTCTGCACCTAATAGAATAACTTCTGAAAATTCAACTATGGGATCTAGTGTCTCTAGTATGCCTCACAGAGGACTAACACAAAATTTATCTTACAAAAAGAAAATAACCATTAAACCACGAGATAGAGTTAAATTAGGTAAAACCTATGATCGCCAAGCTCATGATGAAATAACAAAAACCCCCAAGTTGCCTGAAATTAATGGTTCAATGTTTAAATCTCAATCGGATTCTTTACAACAACCTTTAATAATTTCTGATGTGACAAGTGCCCTGATCAGCACTATGTCGCAATTTAACATTCATTTACCGTCCAACGCTGCTTTAAATGTAATTGCTCAAATTTTGAATGTCATCAATAATGGATCAGGATCAACTGTCCAAGGTTCTCCAGTGGAACTGTCGCAGTTTGATCAATAAGAAACATGAATTATGTTTCTTATTAAACTCTTACAAACCCTTTTTAGTTTCTCTATCTGAAACCTGGCTCAAGCCAGGTTTCAACTTAAAAGTTACAGGATACAACATAGTTCGCGAAGATCGCCCTGACGGGTATGGTGGTGTTGCCATTTTAATAAAAAATAATTACCATTTCTCGACTATTTCATTTCCTCCTCATAATGATAATTTTTCTATTGTAGGAGTATGTATAAATAATATTTGTTATGTGTCTCTTTATATTCCTCGGCCTAATTTCCTAATATTAAATGAGATAAATAGTTTCTTTAAAAATATCGCTCAACCACTCCTAATTATGGGGGACTTCAATTGCCAAAATCAAACTTGGGGTAGTTCTGTAACTAATTGTTGGGGTGAACATTTATTAGATATTATTGATGAAAATAATTTTTGCATTTTAAACACTGGTTCTCCTACTCGACGTACTGGCCCATATGAGGGTAGAAGTGTGATTGATTTATCTATATGTTCAGCTTTCTTAGCTTCTTCTTTAATTTGGTCTGTTTTACCTTCTACTTTTGGAAGTGATCATTTTCCTATTTTAATAACTTTTCCTACAAAACATAAAACTACTTCCAAAAAACCTTGTCGTTTCAAACACAACATTTCTCAAGCTACCAATGACAAATGGGATCTATTTCGCAAACTTGTTGAAGAGAAGTTTCAATATTTACAAATTTCAGACCAAAACTTTTTAAATTTAACCTATAGGGCAGAAATGTTAGCTAAAATTATCATAAATGTAGCAGACTCAGTTTTCCCCCTTAAACATAAACGTAGAGTAAATATTCCTTCGCCTCCTTGGTGGGATACAGAATGCAAGAAAGCAATCGAGGATAGAAAATTAGCGGAAAAAACATATAATGAGAACATAAACGAGAAAAATTTTGTTTTATTAATAACTGCCATAAATTATTCTAAATCGTTATTTAAAAAGAAAAAAAGGGATAGTTGGAAAAAATTCTGTTCTTCTTTATCTCCAGATTCATCCCCGTCCATGGTCTGGCAAAATATCAGGCGATTCAGATCCGGTTTTATTCCAACGTCAAACTCTATTCCTACTCCTATAGCAAATCAATTTTTGGATAACTTGGCTCCAGCCAACGCTCCTCAGATTATAAACTTAGATTTTACAGTGCCATTGAATATAAATAATAATTCTCTTGACTCTCCATTTTCTCTTGTAGAATTGAAAGGTATTTTGAAAAATGTAAAAGATTCTTGTCCAGGATTAGATAGCGTTGTTTATTCATTTGTGACTCATTTATCTGATACAACTCTTGTCGGTTTTCTTGATATTATTAATTCTATCCTGGATACAGGCAATATCCCGCAATCTTGGAAAACCCAGGAGATCATTCCTATATTGAAGCCTTCCAAAAATCCATCAGATCCCTCTTCGTATCGTCCTATAGCACTGTCTTCTGTTATCGTAAAAATTGTAGAACATTTGATCAAAAATCGGTTAGAATGGTACTTGGAATCTAACGGTCTGCTGTGCGAAAGTCAATTTGGTTTTAGAAAAGGGAAAAGTACTATAGACAGCATAAGTATTTTTACAACTGATATCAGGTTAGCATTTTCGAAAAACGAATCTGTAGTTGCAGCTTTCTTAGACATAAATGGAGCATACGATAATGTTCTCCCAATAGTATTAGCTGAAAAACTTAACAAATTACACATTCCAGTTAAATTTATATCTTTTATAATAAATTTAATATCTGAGAGGTTTATTGTTTTATCTGTTAACTCTGAGAAATTATCAAGAACTGTTTGGAAGGGTTTGCCTCAAGGTTCAGTTTTAAGCCCGTTACTTTATAATATATATACCTATGATTTGTTGTCTTCATTAAATAATACAGTAAATGTTCTCCAATATGCAGATGACTTGCTATTGTACTCTACAAACCTAAATATAGATAAAGCCTGTGCCTCTTTAACAACTGCTTTAGTCTTATTAAAAAATTGGTTAGATAAAAATGGATTACAATTATCCATTCCAAAAAGCTCTGTTGTTCTATTTTCCCGAATGCGAGCTCCTCCTCCAGTTTATTTATTCTTTGACAGAACCTTAATTCCACCAAGAACTAACGTTAAATTTTTAGGAATTATTCTTGATTCAAAATTAACAGGGGATATTCACTGTGAATATGTCTCAAATAAATGCGAAAAATTATTAAATATTCTTAGGTGTCTTACAGGCGTTTGGTGGGGTTCGCATCCGCTTTCTTTAAAATTATTATATAATTCAATTATTAGGAGTGTTATGGATTACGCGACCTTTTTGTTAGAACCATGTAATAAATTAGGCCTTAAAAAACTTGATAGTATTCAATCAAAATCGTTACGAATTATTACTGGTGCTATGAAATCTAGCCCAATAAATGCTTTACAGGTAGAATGTTGCGAACCACCTCTTTATCTTAGACGACAAATGTTGTCTGATAGATATTTATTTCGAGCACTACAATTTTCAAATCATCCACTATTGTATAAACTCAAGTCTCTGTTTGAATTAGTAAACAGCTCTTCATATTGGTCTCATAAATCTCCGCCATGTCTAGTTATTAGTTATCAGAAATTTTTATCTCTTTCATCCCCTTTGCACAGATCTACGAGACTTCCATTATTTGATTACAGTTACGAATCAATTATTACCCCTCTTAATATAATTTATGATTTAGGTATACAAAAAAATGACCCCATTGCTAATGCTATGTTCAATTATGTCATGGATAAAGACTGGTCTCTTTTTCATCAAATTTATACAGATGCTTCAAAACATGACCGTAATAATATTGCTTGTGTAGGAATAGGCATTTTTCATTTACAATACAATATAGTTCAAAAAGTAAAACTTCCTCCGGAATCATCAATATTTACAGGAGAATGCTTAGGGATTCTCAAAGCAGTTGAGTATGTCCTGTTAATGAAACTAAAAAAATCAATAATTCTAACAGATTCTTTAAGTGCACTACAAGCACTTGATAAATTTTCTTTTAATAGCCGTCCATTTCATCCAATTATTTTCCAAATAAAGCACCTAGTTCATCTTTGTTCCTTAAGAAACTATTCTGTCTTCTTTTCTTGGATTCCTAGCCATAGTGGTATATGTGGAAACCAAAAAGCCGATATATTAGCAAACGAAGCTGTCTTAGAAGGAGACCAGGTTCCGTATAAAATATTCTGTCCAGATCTTAAGTCACTACCCCTCCTTTGAAAAAGTCTTGGAATAATTTGTGGAAAATAAGCAGTAAAAATAAAGGTAAACATTATTTCCAGATTCAATCTAAAATCCCCGTAAAACCTTGGTTTTCTAAAATAATCTTAAACAAGAAAACTACAAGCATTCTTATAAGAATGCGATTAGGTCATACGTGTTCTCCAAATCATCTTGCAAGACTAGGTTTAATAGACAGTTCGAAGTGTGCTTGTGGTGCTGAGGTGGGAGATTTAAATCATATTTTATTTTCCTGTCCCCTCCATGATAGTTCCTCTTTTGTAGAATCACTTCTATCCCTAAAAGTTCCGTTCCCATCGTCAATTTCTTGTTTACTATTTAATAATGATATTAAAATATATCAAAGTATATCAGCATTTATTCTTTCCAATAATATAGAAATTTGAATTTAGTGTACATGATTATACTTTACCATACTTTATTAATGTAACATGTATAATATATTCTATGTTTTTACCTATGATAGTAATATGTTCTCCTTTCTATCCTATTACCTACTCTCCTGATTGATTCTTTTCCAAATTACATCCGATTCCTTTTTTTTTATTACCCCGAATGTTTCCCCGTTTTGTCATTGGCATGATGTGCCCCAGGCGCGTTGCCATTATATAAAAAAAAAATAAAAAAAAAAGAAAAGTAAAAGCTGTCACTGTCAGAATGTCAGAGTCAAAGTCAAGTCAATGAAGTCAAAAAATTATTGAAGTCAAGCAAGTCAACAAAATCGATTTTTTGTTTTGTTAATAATAACTGCAGTTATTCCTTAGGAAAAAGATAAAAAACCTACATTAGAAAGTAAATATCAAAATGGCAAACGATACCCCCGAAAGCGATTTCTCTATAGAATGTTTCCAAAATTATTCGGCGCCAGAAGTATTTGTGCAAGGATTGGCAGGAATGGTAGACCAAACCGACGTGGAAGTTATCATTCGGGCGCAGAAAAACATGTACGTTACTTTTTCATCAGATCTCATAATAAAATTGCTTTTGGCTGGCTGCAACCCTTTTTACGTCCCACTGCGGGGTACTTATCTCTACCTATTATTGGGGGGAGACCTGCACCTTATTCCACCACGCATTGGCAAGCCTTTTTTTTGTATTGGGGGGAGGCATTCAAAACGTGAGAGGATACCAGTTTATGTTGGATTTGATCTTACTAAAGCCCCCTAGGTGGCCTGCCTCTGTTATTGGGGAGGACTCTGTAATCTCTAGTGGAACGCACTGCTGTCCTCAGACAGGCCCATCTTCGGAGAGCACATGTGCTCTCCTGCGCCTTCCGATGTTTATGCGGTCATGCACACACCGCCATCCAACCTGGGGCTGCAGACTTACATGACAATCTCAGGCAAGACATACACTACACTTGCTTAAGAAACTTTAGAAGTCCATGGGCTGCAGCGGCCACTTAGCACTATGTTGCCAGCATTGTTGTCTCTTACCACACTTTAATCAATAAAAGAAACTTGTAAAATTTCCAGGTTACAGCGTTTCGAGAAGACAACTGAAATGCTGACAAATTGCAACCAGTTATCAGCAAGTCGGCTGAGAGCAGCGTCAGTGGAGTTCAAAAAGCACACTCAACTGCTTGTGGACATGCGAAAGGATCTGGATTATATATTCAAGAAAATCAGGGCGATAAAAACAAAGTTGAGGTACATTGTTTTATCTATAAAATGTTACTCATATCACAGTAAGGTAATTAATACCCTGTGTTGTGGGTACCTTGGACACATATAACAAAAGTTACACACTCAAGTAAGGTAATTAATACCCTGTGGCGTGGGTACCATGGATACATACCTACACAAAAACATCAGACCAAAAACAGAAATTTAAACTCATCATTCAAATTTCTATTTTGCTGGGAATCGAACTCAAATCTCTTGCGAACTAACATATAAACATAAATGATTCAGTTCTATTTATTCTATATTCGTGTAAATGAGTCAACACTTACAGTGCTGATATAGTCTTTTTTTATTAGCCTTTTTCACAGGCTCAAAGTCTGTGAGCAATGAATAGACTTATGCCTAGTACATATTTACCTATATTATGGTGTCCATAGAAATAGTTGTGTTAAAGAATCCGGGCATTTCTATTAAATTTAGTAAGATAGAAATAAAAATCAGTTTAACCTTTTTTAATTACACATCCAACAAAAAACATACTAGGCATTGCAGTCTTAAAAAAAGTATATAGGCATTATTTGTAATTTAATTTACTGCCTTACAGTCGACTCAATGGATCTTTGCTCCTCTGAGGTCAGGTGTAACAATCTGCTAAGCATATACTGCTGTGCAGGACTTGTTTTCATTTGTTCAGAACAATATTTAGCTTCTGTGCAGCAGGTGCGGTCGCAGCCTTCAATTTTAGTTCTCCAAGAAATTTGGGGGTGTCACTAAGAAATTTAGGGAGAGAGGTGTCCCAAAGTGGCTTGTTTCGCCTTCCTTCTATGCATGACTGATGGATTTTGGGGGGGGGGTCATGTCCTCTGTGACCTGGGACCCTAGGACCGCGCCTGCTGTGCAGCCACTTGCACATACTGAAAGACAAAGATCTGTTGTGAGTATTAATTAAATTAATAACAAGACAAGTATAAAAATTTATGCTTGGAAAGTGAACCTTGATATTGCAAGTTGAAATCAAATTAGAAGAAAATATTTAAAGCGGAAACATTACACTTTCCAGTACACAATACCCAGAAGCATACAAGCAGGCAGTAGCAGCTGCTGCATCTTACAGGGTACCAGTTGATGAGGATGAAGACGAAGACTTCAGACCACCAGAGAAAACAGAATCCAAAATGGTAACCACTGTATCAACAGAGACATTAAAGCCAACCACTAGTGATGACAAGAAATCCAAAAAGGATGTCAAAGAAGCACCTGTGGATAAAGAGGAATCTAAAGCTGATAGGACAGAAGTTAAGAAGGTTAAGAAGAATAGCAGTTCATCGGAGACAGAGAGTGCCAGTTCCGGTGATGAAAGCAGTACTGATACAGGTTGAGCAGTAAATAATAATACCAAACTTTTTATGAATTAACATTGCCTAAATCAAAGCATTAGTATTTTTTTTAATGGAAGGACCTAGCTGGGCGACCATATTGTCCCGTTAGTCTACAGATACACAAACAGATATAATTTTGCTAATGAATGAATTTTGGCTTTACTAGCCATGGGTTCCGCCAAAATGCTATTTGCTAGACTGAATTTTTTTATCAAATACGCAAACTTTTTTGATGGAATATGCCCCGAACGCAGCCTTAGAGCTGTCCTAGTGATGTTGCGGCTAGCATTAGTATAATGCCAGATACAGGCGCAGTGGATTTTGGGGGAGTTGGGGTGAATAGGTTTATGGACACATTTGGAAGACTAAGAGTGTATATGTAAGCATAAAGATAATTCCAACCTGATGTCCATGTCAGTTGTAACCTTAAAGCATCAAGGTATGACAGGTATGACACCCGTCACATGAGTGGCTTTTTCGGGCGAGCCCTTCATCCCAACGTGCATGTAAAATGTGCCTTCTAGTTATACAACTAGTGTTTCTGTGTGTGTCGGTGTCAGTGTTGACGGGGCATAGAAAATGACGTTGTTAATATTTAGTTATTTAGCATATTTAGAAATGTATGCGTCTGTAGCAATGAAATAATATTTCTGAATGTGTGACAAAGTTAAAATGTGTGCGAAAGGAAAGAATTCCCCGCACCAGATTTGGCACAAAAATTATGTATCAAAGCGAGGCGCTATGCCGTCTCTCTCTCCTGAAGGGTGAGTCAGTAACTTTGATGCTCTAAGGTTGTAACCAAATATTAACAAAATTTAAACGCTTTTTTCATAGTTTCGTTTTTATGTCTCACTTCTGATCACAGGTCTACTCTTGGAAGTAATAATAATATAATATAATAATAAATTCTTTATTATCAGGCAACAAGGCCCATAGCATATTAATACCTTAGAGACTAACATACATATTTATTATATCTTATAACTAAGTCACATTTTTTCGCCGATGTGATGTGAAGTAAGAGAGACGTAAGCCATAGTCCACCTCGCTGGCCGAGTGCAGGTTGGTGGACGTTAAGCATTTGAGAATTTATGAGTAAATCTTAAGCATGCAGAGTGATAGAAAATATCGTGATTTAATATCACATTTTTTCCCTCACTGTGGAGGAGTGATTAATGTGCACATAAAAATGCTGGTTGGCAATTAGCAAATCAAGCAAACAAATACTTATAATGACAGTCTTATTTGTTTCAATTATGTTAGGACAAAATGCTGCCCAAGACTTGGAGATTTTTTAATAGGTAATTGAAATAACAACTATAGCTCTTATTTATTTATGTTTAGTAAACTTACACACTCAAGTCATAGCCCCTCAGTAAGGTAATTAATACCCTGTGTCGTGGGTACCATGGACACATACAAAGACAGGAACACAAACACCCAGACCAAGAAGAGATCATTCAAATTTCTGTTTCGCCGGGAGTCGAACCGGGGACCCCTCGATTGGCAGTCCGGCATGGTAACCATTGTGCCACGCGGGTCGTCATCAGTAAAAAAGTGGTATCCAAAGAATGTTTTATGTACATATGTATTTGCTTATTAAAAATCTCTTGTTAAAAGTCATGTTACTATTAGTGTTGAAATTTTGTGTACAGTCATTCCGGGTAACTTTGAATTGATGTTTAACTTTGGAACAAACAAAAAACAAACAAAGTTGGAAAAAAGATTTAACAATTTATTACATCGAAACTTTTTGATGTTTCAATATGAATATCTAAATACTATAAGGGCACATGTCACACATTAAACATGAAGTAAAATTTTTACAGGAAATATAAAAAACAAAATATATGTAAGACCCTTTTTATTTAGTCTGTGATTTTAATATATGTTAAAGATTACATAAATAGCAATATATTTTAATATAAAAATTAATATATATCTTTATATATTTTAAGATATAGCTTCAAATAAATCATGGACAAGTGACCTTTTAGTAATAAATCATGTACATGATGGAAATGAGCCCCTTTAACACCAAAGGATATTAATATCAAATAAATAAAATATAAATAAAACACTAAAATATAATCAAAATGTTTTATTATTCATATAAATTATTATTATTCTGTTGGCCAATCATATATATTGTTCCAGAAAGCCATATATTCCTCCGGAATGTACTCTTTTAACTTTTTCATATCAGTCATCTTGTTTTGTGCTATAGGAATCTTGTTTTCATACATATTTTTCAAGGGAAGATGAAGGTCTGGCTTGTTCCTTTTCCTAAGGTCAAAAGTATGAGATACAAGCCCATCAATCAATTCTTTCACAACAACACTTTGAGATTGTTTTGCACTGAACTGAAACTCATGATATTTGGAGATCATGAATTTCTCCTTTAATTCTTTTTGCTGTGCAGTTTTTGATAACTTGGTTTTATAATAAAACATTGAAAACCAATCTTGAAAATTAAAGATATTTTCATTTTCTACCAAATAAACAGTGAATTTATCTTTTATTTGTGAGCAGTCCAAAATAATAGACTGAACATACTGATCCAAAGTATAAACTCTGTCAATTTTTTTCAATTTTCTCTTTATAAGTCCAAAGCTGCGGTCACAGGGAAGAAAAGAGTGTCCTCGAAATGGAAAATACAGGTGAATTTTCTTGAACATTTTCTTCTCAACAAGTGCCATGAGGAATCTAACCATTGCATAGTTTTTGTTTTGACCCCCACAATTGTCACAGAATAAGTTCAGTTCATCATATTCCCTGTCTAAAAAATTTTGTAAATAGTGCCACAGCAATGAACATACAATGACATCATCAGGTGATTTTCGAGCAACACCTTCATGGTACACATAAGTATGTACTTTGTCATTGCCAAAATTATAAATTCCAAATGTATTAACAGAGAGTTGCCTCAAGTAATAAACATCCTGTACTGGTATGCGGGGTAAGTCAGTTACTGCCATATAATCAAAACTCAGAGACAAAATTTTCTCATTTTCTTTTGACATTTGGGTACATGCCTGGTTTTTTTTGTAAAACTTTTTGCTACGGTTTTGGTGCACCATTAGCTCTGCAGCATATGTTCTTTTGGCATTGTCATTAAGGGATTTGTTTCTCAGTTTAGCTTTGAGTGATTCACATTCAGTGCATGCATCCACAACTGGGCGGCCAAAAGACAAACTGAAATTATTTTTGAAGTACTGCCAGTAGAACTGATACTTTACACCAAGCTCTGGATATTTTTGCGTGAATAATTTATGCATTTGTCTAACAGATAGGTCAGCTGCTAAATAGTATCGTACCTCAGATGCATAATGTGTTTCCTTAGTAGGGAATGATGCAATGTGATTGTGTATCATTTCACATATATCTGAAGAGATTGCATTTGCACAAGGATGCTTGCCACGTTTGTCTTGTGGAATATCACCTGCCTCAAGCAAGTTGGCTATGCGGCGAAGACGTTTAGCAGTAATATTATGAGCATTTATAAAGGCTTTTTTGCACACCTTAGTTCGCTTACGGTTTAACAATAGATGATAGACAATATGTTTTGTTTTAGGTTTCCTTTTCGTCACCAATGTAGCATCCCGTCCTCTTCTCCTATCCACCCCTTTCAGCTCCATAAGTCTCTGTAGATGTATGTCTTGTTCATCTTTTGTTCCCATCGCGTAGAACGAAGTAAGAACCTCATCAAGCTCTTCTCGAGGATTTATGTTCTTGAGACAATTTGAGTGGCAACTGAAACATTAACAAACAATAACAACATCAGAAAAAGATATATGAGCGACTTAAATATGAGATAATAAAGAATATCATAATTATTTACCAGTTCAGATCAATAATTTCTGGAAGATTTCTTGCAGGAACGTATCGCCCTTTCCAATTTCTATGACCCTCTCCGGAAACCCTACATTTCTTAATTTGATTTCTTCGATATTCTTCTTCATGGCGAATTCCCTTTTTCCTCTTTCTTCCATCCATTTTCCACAGTTTAGTTATGTTTTCTATTATAATGTAAGAAAAGAATCGAAAAAACCGTTTCAGATAAACGGGTATTTTCGCGAAAAGTTGTCAACGTGACGGAGGTGGAATTTTATCACATACATAAAAAAGTATTAGTATTTTATTCAATATATACATAATTTGATAATCTAGGGGTTAAAGTGTTTTATTAAATCTTGCTTTACTGCGTAATACACGAAAAAAATAACTTTTGTGTGGCAGGGTGAGGCAATACATTCCACATCGTCACTATATTTAAAGAAAGATTTAAATAAAACTAAACAATATTCGAGAATATTTTTATTTTACAATCTTTATACTGAATGAAAATAGTAAAAATATGTTTTACTATTTATGTATACAGTCATGGTATCCGAACAATTATTACGTTTGTGTCCAAATCGTCACAATTTCGGCAATTTAATAGTCTAATATTGTCTTTAGTTAATCAGTCTTTCATTAAAATATAATATTTTTAACAATTAATTTAAACTTAAAACTAAAATGTTCAGTTTGACTTAATTTTGTGACTTTAAGCCTTAAACTATTGAAAAATCAACAATTATTGGGATATTAAAACTAGGACAGTTACTATGTAGAAACTTAGTGTGACATAATGGAAATGTAAAGCAGTGTTTACATTTTTTTAAATATATAGGTACTCATAAGAACTATCTAAGATCACAGTTTAGCCTACAAAAATAAATGTTTTTTTTTAAATATAATTTATTCTTCTTTATTATGTGGAAACTTATTTTACTTCAACTAATCCCATTCCTAATCTTGTATTCCGTAACATCAAATCAAAGTAAGTCGACTGTATCAGATACCGTTAAACTAATTTTATCTTACAAACGCTACATATATAGGAATCTAATTGATAAGGTTTAGAGACACATGAAATGCAAGACCAAATCTTACAAATCTTACAAATGACCATTTTGTCTAATCTAAATGGGTAATTCGTTTTACAAATCGTGCAGTAAAATTTCCTATTTGATTTAGATACTACAATAGCTTTTGTAGTTTTAGTTTTTTTATTTGGACAAAATGTTATGTCATTTAAAATGTGTACACGTTTTCTATTAGACAAGTCACTTACTTTTGAATATTTGTCTTCATTAGTAATTGTTTGAAAAGATTTTAAGTCAGAAGGGTTACTATCAACCATGGACAGGTCCATGCTATCAACTAGTGAGATTTTTGTAAGCGGTGACAAATTTTCTACATTTTCAAAAAGGTTAGAGTCTTTTGCTTTTACTGTACTTACACAGTCTTCTAACGTATTTACAATCATATTTGGTTGGTTAGCAATAATTTTAAACGGCATGTCATTGACAGGCTTAGTAGCTTGTGTTTGAGTTAGGTTATCTACTTTTGTTTCAATGATGATATTTTCAGTAACACTTGTACAAGCACTCTTAGTTATCTCAGTGTTTGTAAAAGAGCTTTTAAAAACGTCGACGTCCAGGCCGGAAAGATCAATGTTGTCAAGTACAGGTAAGTTATTTTGAATATTTTCGTTGCTAATGAATAACTCGCGATCAGAATTGAGTTCACATTTCCAAGTATCATCTAGAGGAATGTTTGCGGGTCTCGGTTCGATGGTAATGTTAGAGTCATGCCGTCTAGAGCAATGCAACTCAATTGACCCTGAGCTTATGGGAATATGATCTTTAGTTGCTTCTATTTTGATTCCGAACGAATTGAAGTCGAAAGGAATGTCTTCGTTTCGAAGTATATCATTGTCATATGGTTGGATGTTATCCCAGTCGGGTTCGTGTTCAGTTTGGAGTAAACGACCCCTTGGTATCGTAAAATAATTGGATGATGTTATTTTTTGCATATCAAATACGTGTTTTTGTGGATCGAAACAAGCACATTGACCGCGTAGTTTCCCACAAAAGCAGCTCAAGTGCCTGTAATATATTTGATTTTCTCCTTTTTTTGTTATAATTTGGTGGATTTGCATTGTACCCGGAATGGCTTTAAGATTATCTTTAATTAGAGATTTCATATTGACAATATCTGATTCAGAAATGTAATAACACTTGACTGATTTCATAGAAACTTTTAAATTTTGTAGGGCATCGGTCGCATCAACGATGTCATGACCGTATAATACACGTCTATCAAGGGTGCGTTTGACAGAGCCACCTATTCCGTCTGCAATCCCCTTCCCATGACCGCTTTCAGAAAAATTCCAAGTTTTTTTTCTGCCTGTATTGTGATGACGGCCTATCCGAAAAAAAATGTACTACACGTAATTTGCCGAACAGCTCCTTTGCCAACTTTAAAATGGGGAAAAGATGTGCCCATATGGCACTTGGTTCGTGGCAATTATCGTCACTTATTGTAGTGAATGATTGACACTTGTTTTTCCCAAAAATCATTCCAGTATGCAAGGTGATTGAATTTTTTGAACCACCATAATGCATCGACTGAACTTCTTGCGCCAATTTACAGTTAAAATTTTCCGAAAAATCGCATAATATTGCAATTTCGCCGTCTTCTAAATTATTAATGCAAACGCGGTATTGTCTTTGTTGCTCCTTCATGTTATAATAATGTTTTTTAAAGGTTTGGAGTTGAGTCTCGAATTGATGTACTAACTCTGCCGTAGTGCCGTTTTTTAGTTCCTTTTTGATGATTTTTGTTGTCTGCTCTATACCCGATTTTATATATACTTTGGTAACCCTTTCCCATTGCCACCAAGACACCTTATTATCGAGCTCACTTTGTTTGTATTTCATTTTAGAATTTTTACATTTATTGCAAGTATTATACATACAAGTGTATGAATTTTCGCTACATGTAACCATCGATATCAATTCTTTTACAGTTTTACACGATATGATTGATTTGTTTTTCAGAGCGTCAAAAACAAATTGGAAGTTGCTATGCTTAATACAGAGACAGGTGTCTCGAATTCCAGCTGTAGGTGCCAATACATAGAAAGGCTTATATTTAAAAAAAGTCGTTAATCCATATTTACCACCCTCTGCTTTGTAAATGTTAAATAAATTCACAATCGTGTCGGTTAAATATCTAACCTGATTCTGATGCCCATTTTTTGACCTGAAATCTTTCTTACCAGCCGTGCAGCGGCTTATATCATCGCGTTCATAAAACTGTTTTATTTCGTTTTGAACCTTGTTAAATGTTTTATATTTATTACTAGACCTAATTGCACTTTTCAGGCCTAAAAATTTGGCAATAATTTGAGACCCTTGCTTTTCTTTCGCTAATTTAGTAGTGCCAATCGATCGCAATAATCTCTTCTCCTGTAATGTTTGACACTGGTTGTATTTTTCTTTCAGAGATATTTCTAAAACTTCCTGACGAGCTTGTAGTTTATTATTCTTTTCTTCTAAATTTTTTATTTCGTTTTCATATTTAGTTTTTGTTCTATATAATTGTTTCCTAAGTCGGCCCACAGTAGTTTTGAGTCTTTCTATTGTTCCTAATGTTTTTAAATATTTGTTCTTAATTGTTTTGTACTTGATCTTACATGAATGCTGAGCTCTTGGTTCAATACTCATATCAGATATTGGTTTAGGTTGTTCTTTATTTCGGTCACGGTTTAATTTTTGTCTCTGTTTCTGTTCTCTCCATAATTTCCTCTTCTTAATTTTCTCTTCGTCACTCAGCTCTGATATCTTTTTTTGGTTTTTCTTTAGTCGCTGCAGCTGTTTTTTTCTCTGAGCTTCAAATTTTACTGGGTCATTTTTTAATTTCTCCCTATAGCGTTTTGCTCTTTCAGCTGGGGTGAGAGCCATGACGTCTAAGATCTAAAAATACAAATAAGCATTGTAAAACATCATATTTCTATGTAATATATAACATCTATGTAATATGTCACACACACACACACACACTGTAAAACTGTAGTGTAATACCTAAACACATACCTAATCATATTTATATTTTGCGTAATAAACTTAAAAAGTACGATGTGTATACTGCTTTATTTTCCAAAACGTTACTATTATTTTTCCACCTATATGTCACGAAACGCTTCGGACGTGACGGTAACTGTGCAATACAATAAGATCTTTATTTTCAACCGTTTTGTTCGATTTATCGTTTTAGAAAAGATAATACGTACAAACAATTAAACAAGTAGTAGAGTGTAGCATAATTGTAATAAAAATACTTACTGTATGAGGAGAAACGCCGTTACTATTGTGGAAAAATATTTTTTATCTGCACTGAATCACAAACCTGTCGTCACACGTTTCAACGCCAAACTAATCGTGTCAAATAAAATGGCTGTTTTCGTAGCACAACAATGTTACCAGGATTAAAATAAGAATACATTTTGGTAGCTTTTAATAAAAAAACTATATAAAACTGCCGAATAATTCTCGTGACTATGTAGGATTTTCCACCATGTGCGAATTTTGAAGACAAGATTAAACCTATATTTTTTATATATTTTTTCTAGAAACTTTGCAAAATAAGGCTATTTATAAATGAAAGACAATAATATTTATATGTATAGATATTAATATCCAATAAATATAAATATATAAACAAGTGTGAAGCATTCAAAGTTGACGGGTGTAGCGTAGGACATAGCAAATTACCATGGTTTGTAATTATAAAATATAAGTTGTGTTAAAAAAACTTATTGTATTGTAAAAATTCTGTTTAAATAAAAAAAACACGTATGTAGGTAGCACAGAAAAAAATACATTTACGTTAAATGTCACAAAAAGAGATAGCAATGCTTTAATATAGGCAGGAGACAACCATAACCATTTTCAAGCATTTGCAACATTTCGCGAAAACACCCAAACAATGACACAAGCGGGAAAATACGATGACAGTAAAGTGACGTTTGTATGAAACGTTCAGAAATAAATGTCAAAAGGGCACATGTTGTTGAACAAGTGCCCCTTTGGAATTTAACCGTATGTTGACAGGCCTGTCAATACGTATTAAAGACACGGACAAGTGCCCCTGTATCAGAAAACGATGTAAATAGGTGTTGCCAAGATAAAAAAGCGAGAAAAAAATTGGATTGAAAATGTGACAAGTGCCCTTTTAGTATTTAGATATTCTTAAAATAACTGTATATAATGGATTGCTAAAATGTTATTGTACCAAATAAAAATTAAAAAAAATAAACTGTTAATGTCATAATTCTGAAAATTCCCGCCTTTTCCGTGGTGAAGTTGCTGGAAGTTTTTGAGCTCTGATTTGGAATCGTAAACAAGTCCACTTTGATTCATATGGCAAAACCAAGCTATTTGTTACTTATGTACGTCAGTGTACATGTCATTTTTATAGATTAGGTTTTTAAATTTAATAATACCTTCTTTTTATTTTAACTAAACCTTAAAATATTAAGGTTTTTACTTTCTAAAAAAAATTATTCAACGTTACCCAATATTCATGATAAATTAAAATTCGAGTTTTAGGGGAAATTATGGATAGTTCTGATGTTTCTTCCGTAAATTTATTTTGTTAGAAAAGAAAACCAACTCAAAAGGACACTATTCATTCATTAAAATAAAGGTGTCATTGAAATCATTTTTAATAATAAAAATAACGTAAAAAATGTTCAAAGTTACCCGAATTGTACGTATAGCATATTTATGAAAATAAACTTAATAGATCAACTATAATATATTGTTTCTTTTTACTCTCTAGTAAACTCATTTATACAGCTTTTGAACCACTGCCACTAACATTGTACCATGTACAGTGATGCTGCAGTACATCCAAGGGCTGAAGTTGCGACTGATGAAGTCAGAAGGGACGTATTCTTATCCCCCAGATAGTCCACCAGCTTAGCAAGGAAGGAGAGATCACCCGCCAGGTGAGATGGTCATGCTCGGGGAGCGACCATATTTCGACTGACTCGTTTCGGAGCTTGTATAATATGTGGTGCGATATTTACATAACTTCGATAGCGCGATTTAGCATACCAGTGGCGCCATCTCTTGATGAGTTGCGGAAGGTCGCCAATTTGGCAAAGATATTTCCTGCCAGCAAGGTAGTATCTTGTAGTCGTAATCGGATATTTATAAAACTTTGATAGCGTGATTCAACAAACAGCGATGGCGCCACTAGACCGTAGTGTAACATCAACGAGGTTTTTAAAAAAAATCGGCGTTATTTGAATCATACGAATATTATTATACTCTATTGTTCTAGTCCACTTCTCCATGAAAACACCGGCCCACATGCTGCGGGCTACCATTCCATTTTGTTTAATTGATGAATGGATGGATGGATGGATGTTGACTGAAATTTTGTCATTTTAATCAACAAAATTCAAATATTGAAATACTTAAAAAATTGCAAAATACGAACGTTTCAAAGTGAACATTAGACAGAGGGGGCCATCGTGCATGACGGCTGGATCGTGCGTGACGGTCCGGTCCATCACACACTGTCTTCCTCACAGTAAAAAATATTTAGTTTAGCTAGAAAAACAGGGGTAAATCTTCGAAATTACGTATACGGCCTCTTAACAATTATTATATGTGCATATTTACAAAAGGGTAGGAATAGTACATCAATAAATTATTTTACTTGAAGCTTTAACAATTAATAAGATCTCTGGACCTGTATCATCGAGCAAACGCGCCAAAAAATACACTACGTAGTTTGTATTGTTTGAAACAGCTGAGGACCCACTCTGTAAGCATCCGTCCGTAAGTTCTAACATTTTCGGAATCATTTTTGGCATACTCAGATCGGTTTTTTTCCACAAAATATCAAGATAAGCGTTTTTATTGAAGTCATTAAGCTACTGAATGAATAATATTGCTAGAATTTCTTCAGTCTTATCCAAAAATGAGGCCAGAAAATTCACTTAGTTTCGGATACAGACGTAGAGAGTGGGCCCTCTGTTTCGAGGATAAAGATACCCAATCCACAAGTATTTTTTTCCTCCTGTAGTTAATTCGTAATGATTTTTTGAATTTTGGTGTGATAAGGTAAAGAACATAACGGTGGTATCTTATTTACTTTATTATTTGACTCTGGCAGTATACTTTACATGTCGTAATGTAAGCGGCTAAGCGCATAGATAAAAAATAGACCATGACATGCCATGACGCGCAATTTGAAAGTGGAACAATCAAAATACAAAATTAAGAAAATTTTATTTTGTACAACATAATTAATCTCATTTGTACAAACAAAGGCTTATCAACTCTGCAGACTGCAGTCTCCTTATCAATATGAAAACAAAAATAGATAATGTATTAGTATCTATACTACTTAGTTTATCACATTGTTAACTTATTTTACAATAGAAACACATTTTAAGAAAAACATTTATAATGTTTTTTCCTACATTTAAACATTTTTTACAAACAGAAGCTGAAATGTTTATTACTAAAGCAGCTCTTATTGATGTTCTATTTCACGAAGTCCACTCAGCTATGAATGTTGTACGGCGTGCACATGTACATTACACACACATCGACACATGCACATCGACATGTACATACATTGTTTTCTTGTGCATAACCTCGAGAGCGAGCGCTCAGTGTCGCGCAACGTCACATGATCATTACAACGTAGGGTCAACACGCCTGTTTGGCGTCCACCGCCTTTTTTCGCCCAAATGCTAGTCTGTTTTTAAAGTACTGCGTGAAATAAGTCTATTATCGCATTCACTAACACAAATTTAAACCTGTCCGAACTTGAACGTCTCAGGAACACGCACACATAGATAAATATGCCCTACAAGCAAATAATAACGAGCAAAAAAACGTTAGTCTGTGCCCCGCCATTGAGCAGTGAACACGTGTTGGTTTTTGTCAAAAAAATAGTGGCGAGCTACGTCTTGCGCGGTAAGTATCTCATGTTAAATTGTATGTTTTTCGTAGTCTTATGTTTTGTAGATGTTGTTCATAAAGTATAGTACTCATAAAATAGTTTATTTTTCTACGACTGGACTTACATTTTACAATAAATCCTTTTTGCGTCCAGGCGGACGAAAATAGGTTTGGTTAAGCCAATAAGGTTCCTTGTACATTTTTTGTTTAATAGGAATAACATGAAAGGAAAATAACGAATTTGAACTGTATTGAATCCATAGAATGTTCTTTCCCATTTTCGTCCGCGTTATATCGTATGTATAGATAACTACAGCTGGTTAAAATATCATGTGGACGAAAACCGGGATGTTGTAAACAGTGTAACAGTTTTCGACCAGTCCATACAATGACACGTGGACGGAAACTGGACATACTATGAACACCAGCCACAGTTTTCGTCCATTCCATACAACTATGATAGGTCGAAAACAATTCCTGTAATTCAGAAAACTACCCAATAGCCGTCCACTGCTGTTTTAAACGCAATTATTTAACTTTTTTTAGAGTTCTTCACAACCAAAAATGAAACGAAAAAAGACCCCAGCTTATTCAGAAGAGACCTTAAAAAAAGCACTAGCGGAAATACGATTAAAAGAAAAATCGATAAGGCAAATCTGTACAGAATATGGAATACCGAAAAGTACGGTTATGGATAGAATAAAAGGTCGTACAACCGACGAAATAAAAAAACGAGGTCCTGACCCCGTTTTAGGAAAAGAAGGGGAGAAGAAAGTAGTTGAATGGTTAATAAACATCTCGAAATGCGGATTCCCTGTAAAGAAAAAAGAACTTTTGGACACAATACAAAAAATAATAACAGACAGTGAAATCAAAAACAATTTCAAAGATAATCGCCCTGGAGACAAATGGTTTCAAAATTTTTTACATCGTAACCCAGAAGTGTCGCTTAAAAACGCTGAAAGTATAAACAAAGCTCGAGCTCTAGTCACGGAGGAATCCATCAAATTATGGTTCAAGGGACTCAAAACATTTTTAAATGATATTGGCCAACAAGATATCTTAAAATATCCAAAGAGAATTTTTAATGGTGACGAGACTGGCTTTGCACTTTGTCCAAAAACTGGGAAGGTGATGGGTCCACGCGGTTTTAAAAATCTTTACCAAATTAAACCTGGAAACGAAAAAGACAATATCACGGTCCTTTTGACATTTAACGCAGCTGGAGAGCAGTGCCCACCGTGCGTGGTATTTCCTTACGTGAGACCACCAAAGGCCGTCGTCGATAGTATGCCCCCAGACTGGTGCTTAGGCAAATCAGAATCCGGATGGATGCGGGGTGACGTTTTTTTTGAATATGTCACCAACGAATTCAACAATTGGGTCAAAAAAAAAAATATACCAAAACCAATCCTGTTACTAGTTGACGGACATAAGTCACATATGTCTTTGATGCTCAGTACTATATGCGAGGAAATGGAGATAATTCTGTACGCACTGCCACCAAATACGACGCACATTTTACAACCAGCCGATGTGAGCGTGTTTGCACCCTTAAAATCATACTGGAAAAGCACTGTGAGAGATTTTTTAAGCAAAAGCGAAAACTCGACTGTCACAAAAATAAATTTTTGCCAATTGCTGAGTGACACAATATCAAACCCTAATATGCGACAGAATATAATTAATGGCTTTAGACGCTGCGGTCTCTATCCATTCGACGAAAACAGTCCAGACTATACCAAATGTGTCCGAAATACCTTAGAGGACTTAGACTCCGCCAGGAAACAACCGCCAAATACTGACATAACACATTCTGACATTGCAATCACAAAAAAAGTTATAAAGAAATTGAAACAGGCTCTGAAACAAAAAAAAATTGATACTCGTATTATTCTGAAGGAACTAAATATATTTAAGAAATCGTTACCGTCTGAAAAGGGAGAAAATGCAGAATTATCCATTGAGACCGAGTCTGAAAACAATGAAAGTTCTTGCATAGATTTTTCGAAAGAAAACAACACAGGACAAAACAGTTCGATAAATGTCGATAATGAACTGAATGCAAATCAAGAAATAGCTTTCGGTTTGTCTAATGAGAGTCAACAAAATAAAGAAAACTATTCTTGGCCTTCTGCAGAGATAAAAACGGTATCTGCTCAAATACATGATACGTCTCGTCAAGCAACCACGCCCCAAGATTCCTTATCAACTTTACACCTGATGCCTGGGAGTTATCTCGACGTAGGATCTATTGTCTCTTTGGATGATGTCCTTATAATGCCATGTCCGGATGAAATAATATCAGAATCTGAAACACCTGATTATCCAGAACCTGTTATTGAAATATCGACTATGTTTGGCACTCCACTCGCAGAAAGCAGCCGAAGAAATGTCTTAAGTGAAGCGTTTCAAAACCACTTAGTTTTACCGGATATTGTTGACCCTGTAAGAAAATCTAAACAGAAAACTCCTGCGGCGATCTCTTCTAGTGCGTGGCGAAAATATTACGAAGATAAGGAGCGAGTTCAGAATGAAAAGAAAGAGGCAGTATTAAAAAGAAAATTAGAAAGACTGGAAAAACAAGAGACGCCTAAACGATTAAAGGAGAGTGCAAAAACAAGAATAACTAGACCGAAAAGAACGACTAAAAAGAATATAAAATCAGGACCAAATAAGGACTCTGGCGAAAATGCCGAAAATCATCCATCTGCAACTGCAAATAAAATAAAGTGTGCGGAATGTGATGAGACACTTATCTCAGACGTCGAAGATGATAAAGAACCTCGGCTGCGACGAATGTGTTAGGTGGTATCATCTAAGATGCACACATTTCACTGGAGTTGCATATCTTGATGTTCAAAATGAAACATTTATATGTGACATATGCAAAAAAAAAGATTTATAATGGGATAACGGATAACCTCAAATACTGATTCTTTTATTAGATTGAGACAAGAGAGGTGAGAGATTTTGCTATTTTTTATGCATCATCTGCTCCAATTTAATTATTTTTATATGTACAAGTTATTTGTTACTTAATAGTTTGTGTTTTTTGAGATCTCTATAATATGTTCAAGGATAACAATAACAAATATTTATTTTTAATTTTAGTTAACGTCTTACTGAAGCCGTTTATTCTCTGAAGTAAGTGAACATTCTGAGACTGACCAATAAGTTTTAGTCTGAGAGTTCTGAGACTGAATAATGTAATTTCAGAGTAAAATTATGATAAAAACTTAACTTTTGTGCAATCATTTACCAAAATAAGTTGTTTTAAGTTTAACTTGCTGACAAATAATATATTAATTAGTATTTCTAACGACGATTTTTAAAAAAGTTTAAAGAAAATCATGTTACCATATTATAAGCTTGCAAGCATGCAAAAAAATGGTTTGTACTGATTACCACGACTGATTATTGTTGATACCTAAATAAATAAAGGTTGATTTGAAACTGTTTTTTTATTGTTTGCACTTATTTTTTTCTGTAATCCTGAGTTTTAAAAAGTGGGCGAAAACTAGACATGAGCTGGACGAAAACTAGATTTTGTGGGCGAAAACTGAGGAAATCGCTATATTTCTAGTTTTATATTTATTAAAAAAGAATGGTTAACTTAACTGTAATTAGCTAAACACTACATTAAAATAGACTATATATGACATTCATAATTGTAAACATGGGTTTCATTACATCACAGTAACATTTTTTTTTACTTGTCAAACTAGACCACTTCACTAATTGGACGAAAACCGGCGTAATTACCCTAGTCAGTAGTAGAGTTTCCAACCGTCCTGTTTTCCCAGGACATGTTCTAGTTTTTGTAGTGTCCTGGGACGTCCTTAATAGTTTTAGGCAGCGTCCTGGGTTTCTAAATTTTAAATTCGCGCGCGTTTTTTTTTTATTCTTACGTTACGGATGACCTCACGGCTCGCAATTGATTACGCTGCCTCGCTGCCGTGCGGTTTCAAAACAAAGGCGAATTTTTTTTCACTTATTTTCACTAGATATTAATTAAACTATTGCAACTCTATTACTGCATCCTGTTTTCAAACTGAATTGTCCTGGTTTCTCCAACTTCAAATCCTGTTTTTTTTTTAATTTGAGGTTGGCAATCCTATAGTAGAGGTTGTATGGATAAGGAATAATTTTTAATGACAGAGATGAATTTCTTGGCAAACGATTCAAAATCTTACTCACACAAGCACGCTTGTTAGTACTCACAATACTACAACCAGAGCCGACTTCATAAAATATAATAACTACTTATAATTTAAGTGATAACCATGGGATTATTCATTTAAGGTAAGCATACCTTTTTGCGGCCGTTTTAGGGACTTCGTAACTTGTTGGCTTTTTTACAATATTTTTAATGTATTGTACACATTACTCTATCACAAAGTAAATCATTCTTATTAAAAAGCTAAAAGGCAGATTATCACGATATTGGTTCAGACATACAATGTATGTACCTACGTGCTTATGTGTAGGTAGGCTACAACATTCCGCCGCAAAAGGCTCGGTTGTCTTTTATGTCGAATATTTTTTACTATTTACAAGCGAACTCGGCAGACGTTATCCTGCCTAAAAGTATCAGAAACAATCAAGCTTGAAGTACTCAAAGACTTCAAAATATAAGCAAAAAACCTTTAAGTAGTAAAAAATATAAGAAAATCAAGAATCACATTGCAGATTCTGAATCAGATCCAGTTAATTTTAACACAATTTTATAAACCAATAAAGGTTTAGGAAATTCAAATAGGTACAACAAAACTATTAAAAACAATGATATTAAATAAAATTGATTAAAAAATGTACATAAATTAATGTTTTTTTCTTTTTTGGGTATTCATATTATCAAATAAATATTAAAATATTAAAGATTAAGTTATGACACCGCAACTTTGACATTGGTAAAATGGTGAAAAGACCAAAATGTGATTACAGAAAAAAATAAAATGACAACACAAATAAAATTGAAATTTCTATCATATTTTAAGACTTTTATCCTATTCCTAGAAGAATTATATTTAATAAGTATGTTTATCAGCTTTCTGATTACCATAGTACAAGCTCTGCTTAGTTTGGAATCAGATGGTGTTGTGTGAATTGTCCAAAGATATTTATTTATTTATTCCTGTCGAAGACATATCCAAAATCAAAACAAAAATCATAAAAATTGGTCCAGCAATTCTAGAGTTCTAAATGGTGTAACTAACACAACTTTGTTTTATTGTATACAAGCCTTCTTGCCAAGGGCTTCGCCTGCGTGGACCCGTTTTATATGTTCCCGTAAGATAAAAACCATCCTATGTCCTTTCCCAAGGTCCACTCTATCTGTGTTCCAAATTTCATTAAGTTTGGTTCAGTAGTTTAAGCGGGAAAGCGTAGCAAACAGACGGACAGAGTTACTTTCGTATTTATAATATTAGTAGGGATAGATTGGCAGTTCAAAATTTGATACTTTCGAAACTTATATCTTATAACTTAGCCCAAAACTAATTTTTACAATTTAATAGGAACTTAACCTATTCTCCTAACCTGCTATTTATAATTGCAATTTTGAAACTGCAAATTAAGAAATTTTGTATCTTAAATATTAAAATCCAAGTAGCCAAAACCAAACCAATTACTGATTTGATTAATCAACTTGAATAAATATAATAATTTATACTTTTTTTTTTCAATTATGGCATCGCAAACTCTGTGCATACTGCCAGTGTCAAGTATTATTTTTGCATCAATTTTTGCCCGTTTCAATGAAACTGGATGAAGTAATAACAAAGTCAGTAAGTAAGTCGTCAGTAATCAGTCAGTCTAGTCAGTCCAACATTCACGTAAAGCGATGGCTACTTTACTAGAACGTGTCCGATGGAATTTTGGAGGCAAGCAGAAAAAACATATTTTAGCACTGTTATTCTATTTCACAAACACTCGTGCACTGTAAATAACCTATATCAAATAAAATGCCATCAACTTTATCCGATATAACTCAAAAATACACCAAGAAAATGAAAATAAAACAAGAGCACAATATGTCTTTTTCGACTTCCCACCAAAACTCCTAATTTATACTTTTATACTAATATTATAAAGAGGAAAGATTAGTATTTTTGTATGTTTGTAATGAAACTAATGAATAAACTCAAAAACTACTGTTCCAATTTCAAAAATTCAAAATTCACCATTACGAAGCTACATTCACCCTGAGTAGGTACTTTTTGGTATTACTGCGGGAAAATGCTTCACTCCTACGTGAAAACGGGTAATAGGGTCAACGCGGTTGAAGCAAGTGGCTAAACACCTATGATTTCAATATAGCAATAAATCCTGGAATAGCACATAGGCTATATTTTTATCCTATGGGGACCCATTAAACGGGTCCACGCGAGCGAAGCCGCTGGCAGAAAGCTAGTATGTTATGACGTCATTCCACTTGCAATTTTTTTACAAAACTTGATTTCATTATGTAAATTTTAAGATGGCTCTTGAGATCTTTAATTGCAATACTGGCCAACAATGGTATAGTTCTACTGGATTGAATGGCACACAAATTAGGAAAGTGTGGCTTATAACCACTATTATTATTAAAAAATACAGTAGAATCTCACTAATATGGCACTTTAATAGACCAATACATCCAATAATCCGATACCCTCCAACCTCGTCTCCCTCGCCCCTCTTTGCCTATTCTCAATTAAGGATTATTTTAATTAACTACATGTTAATTTTGAGATATACAATGTAACATTTACAATAAAACCTGTCGAACAAGAACACAAATGTGTACATACAAGTACATACATTATTTACTGAATGGTTTATTTTGTATGATTTTTTTATCTATAATCCAGTAATCTGAACACTCCAATACTCCAGCGCCTCTGGTTTTAAATAGTGCTGGATTAGTGAGATTCTTCTGTATCTCAAGTGATGTAGCCAGGAAACATGTAATTTTACCCTCCCCTCAACCAAGTCATCATGCTTTGGCATTGTTCTCTGTATGTTCCCGAGCATTTCTCTTGAATCTCTCAGGGTCCAGTTTGTACTCCATTGCAATGTCCATCATAAGGGGGTCATCTGGATTTGGTTCGGCTAACAAAGACCGGATGGCAAGCAACAAAGATACAAGGGTGATAGTAGGCCTCCATTCGCCTTTTGGTGGCATTTTCAGCAAGTCCATGCAGATACGGCCAGCTGAAATAGTAAAGATGGCATTTTGTGATAACAAGCAAGTCTGCAAATACAACACACCCTGAATAGTATAACTATTCAAAGTGCAAAGTTTGAAACAATTAACAGTCTGTTTTGGACATTTCCGAAGTTTTTTTATTTTTCAATCTCCAGATAAATTGTCAGATGAATCAGAGAATCTTTAACAAATAAATAAAAGATTGAAGACTGGTTATTTGGGGGTTGGTTGGTTGGGGTGGTTTAAAAAGAAATTTATCAGCAGATTTGCCACGAACCCACATCTCAATCAACCCTCATTGGAGCACTGTGGTGTAGTAAGCTTCTTTATTAAGTGGAAAAGCTCTTGCAGTGGGATTCAGCCCATGGACGTCAACACACTACCCCCATTAACCCTAGAGACCTAACCTAACATTTTTTAAGGGTTTTAATTTATAGTGAAATAAAAAAAACTATATTTTTATTACACATATGAATAGTTAAACTATTATTTTACAAAACAAAACTATAAATTGTGTATTTGTACCACTTTATTACTATATATAATAATTATCATATTCAGAATACGTATAAAAAAACAATAATAATAAAAAACAAGAAAGAAGAAAAGAAAGTTTTTTTTTTATTTCATATTAGGAATACAAAATATTCACTTAATGAAAGTCGTTTTTTCCCGGTCATTGCCTTTAGGTGCCCGTTTGTGCTAGATGCTGAGCTGAGAGAAAAAAGGTGGCGACAAAGAAATTCCCAGCAGCACTCTTTTTTAAAAAAGTACAATATATTTGAGATGAATATATTAGATAGATTTGATATTAAACTGAAAATCACCCAGTAAAACGCTATAAATAAATAAATATTGATTTTATTACTCATTAAAAAGATACAAGCTTTCAAGAGGTCACTAAAGACAACATATTTATAGAAATTAAAATAATATAAAAAATCTTGATTTTTTTTCTTTCGTGAACTTAAATTATAATATATACTGTTCAGAAACATAGATTTTTTTATTTATTTCTAGAGTTGTTATTTTTAATTACTGGCTTTTTTTAGCATATTACTATAATGACTTTTTCATTGCCTTTTTAGTAGGTATGTGTGTAGTATTTATATAATTTTACAGTGTACTCATGTGTACGAAGGTTAGGTGTCTAGGGTTAATGAGATTCTTTGGCCGAGATTATATCCAGATGCACTGCTACATGACTGCTACTCTGGAACTGATCGCCTAATGTAAGTATGGCTGGTAACTGCACCTATTCTCAAAAAACAACAGTATTTTGTTACAAACCATGAAATTTCTACAATATGTAAACTTGATTACTTCCAGAGACTTGAATAGATTTTAAACCACGAAGTTGTTTAGATATAAACAAAACTAAACTGATAAAATCAGTACATACAAATATTAATCATAAATAGATATTATTCATAGCTCGGAAAGTTCACATTATAGTCAATGAAGACCATATAAATATGAAAGCAGGTAGGAAATATGATATAGCCTTACAATTGTCTATATTCGGGTGCATTATCGGCGTGATGAACTTAACATGAGGGGGCTCAAACGGATATTTCTCGGGGATGTGTATTTCTAGTTTAAAAGTTCCCGATTCATATGGTGTGCCCTCGGGACCCTTCATTTGCGCAATCAAAACATCCAAAACGTCGTTCACTCGTGGCCGGCAAGAAATTCCCTCCGTTGGGTTTGCCGTGAAATTACGCAGGTCTTGCGCTACTCGGATCATTCGCAAGTCCATTCTGTAGTTTGCACTGAATAGTCAACAGTCTACCTACTCCCGAAAAACAAATTCTTGAGGCGCTCTTTGGAATTATAATTCCAACACAAAACAAACACAAATCACAACAACATACAAAACGTTCAAAACAATGATGAAATGAAATGAATGAACTTTCCCTTCCTTATGTATAAAATGTACTCCACAGAGTACATTTGTGTCATTTGTATATACTGATGTACTCTATGAATGAACTCATTCATTGAACGATTGCAGAATGAAACAACTCACTCATTACAACTCACTCATTAATCACATTGATTAATGCGCGGAATGCGCCTTGTGTGATTTATTCTTATGCCTTGCTCATAAGAATAAATAATACTACAATTTATTCTTATGCCTTGCTTGTGTATTCCTAATTCCCTCAGCTAATTCCTACCTCTATGGTATATGCCGTATATGGTATAACACAATTGACATTTGACACAGTCACATTTGTGATATGACACTGACATAAGTATGACAGTTTGACAGACCAGACAGAAAACATAAGAAACCAAAGACAAAACTACACGTCATTTTTTTGGGGCTGCTTACTACTAAAAGACTAAATTCCCAACAAATTTTTTTCCTGATTTTTTTGTCAATAGAGTTAATAACAAATAACGTTTAGAGTGTATTGTGTAAGAAAAATATGTTTGTACGGTATAATTGTTCTAAATTTCCAAAGCCTATTCTTAAATTATTATTAGTAAAGCAATTATTAATAAAATTAACTGGCAATTTGAAAAATGTATATCTTCTTATAATGTCACCATCTAATAGAGTGTATGACTCCATTTCTGTGTCCTACTACCTTGAGTGCTCCAAACATTGTCCCTCCCTCACCCTTCTTCTCTCTTTTACCAAAACGTATCCCACTCTAACTAGTGACTGCTGTACAACAACAGTATAGTTCAGCAGTGTCGGATGGCATTACTGTATTTCTAGTATCGATGGGTCATATTCAGTCATTAAATAAAAAAATCTTGAAAAAAATCATGCTGAGCTCTTTGGGATCATTCAACTGATTGAAGAATGGTTCGCTACTGTAACTTCTCCTATATTGCAAAGAGTTTATGATTTAGTTCCTGGAATTCAGCATCATCTATTGCTGATTGGACTAAAGAAGTGGCGTGCGTAGTATAATAGGTATTTACCTATCTAATTTCCGTTCTTCAGTGCTGGTCATTTCAAGTAGAAAAAAATAATTGTGTGTCAGCTCCGACGCACGACTGGAGTTTACTCCTTACGAACGATAATTATGATTGATATAATAAAAAAATAATTATAGTAATTAATAGGGTTCAAATCCTCGGCGCTCGCTCATCTGCGACAAAGAATTTTGTAATGTGCGTATTTTATCGCTGCTCCACAGTGATGAAAAATATTGTGATATTTAAATATTAAAAAAAAGATTTTTAAAGAAAGAAAAAAAGACTGTTAAAAGATTTTAATGCCAAATTTTCATTGTTAATTTGATTTTTTTTCAGAAAACGGATTGATTATGAACTGAAGTGTATTTATGTCAAATAAATTTTATGAAAGAATACTCCAATTTGCCGAAATCAAATGCAATTACTGGCCCATTTTTCTGGCACATCTCGCAAAATTGACTAAGTTCAATGTTTTTTTTACTAATATTTTTTCTATGAGACTGACAAAAAGTGGTTCATTTACTATGTATGTGATTTTTATAGCAATACATTGATCTGTTTAGATTTTAAAATGATCCGGAACTATATAACATTCTATACCTATTACAGTAAAATTCACAAAACCATCACCGTTTTCAGGTATATTAAGCAAAACAACGTAATAAAAATCGAAAAGTGGCTCATTTAATAGTTTATTATTGAAATGATCAGTTATATTGTGCAATAAAACTTATGGAAATACTGTATTTCGACTGCAAAATTTCATGTGTAAAATCAGCTAAATCAGCGAAATCGGCAAAATTTCGGATACGGCCTCTTAAGGAGTAAACTCCAAAAAAATTGGAATGGTTTTGTATTCTAAATTCAAAATAATTTTGTTTTAAAAACATGACATTCTTTTTACAAACTCAGTCTTTTGTTTATTGATTAGCATTGTATTTTCATTACATTTGAACATTTTTCGTCATAATGGATACTTTAAAAATTCGTGTAATTATGGAATATGAGTTCCGTCTTGGCACCAACGCGACACAAACGGCACGTAACATCAAAAACGTTTACGAAGAGAACTGTAGAGACGATCGCACAACCCGTTATTGGTTTTCCTGGTTCCGTTCTGGAAATTTTGACTTGAAAAATGAAGCTCGTGGTCGTCTGGAGACTTTGGTCAACAATGATGAATTAAAAGCGATTGTGGAAGCTGACGAAATTCAATCTACAGCTGAGCTAGCAGCAGCTTTTGATGTTAGCATCAAAACAATTTTGATCCATTTGCGACAAATAGGCAAGGTAAAAAACTTGATAGATGAGTGGCCCACGTTAAGTTCGTGATCGCCAGCGCAACGTACGTGTCGAGATCTGCCTCGCGCTGCTCAATAGGCAAACAAATGAAGGAATTTTGAACCGAATTGTTACGCGCGATATAAAATGGATTCTGTTCGACAATCGAAAGCGCTCAGCTTGGTTAGATCCTGGTTCAGTGCCAAAGCAATGCTCTAAACCAAAAATGACCCCTAAAAAGGTGATGGTCACTGTTTGGTGGTCAAGTACGGGTGTGCCGTGTGGTTCACCACAGCTTTTTACAAAACGGCATGAGCATTACTGCAGATGTGTACTGTGAAGAACTGGAGACAATGATGGAGAAGCTTGCACATCGGCAACCAGCTTTGGCCAATCGGTCGTCCCCACTGCTCCTTCACGACAACGCGCGACCCCATACTGCACAACAGACAGTCTCCAAGCTGCAAGAGCTGGGGTTGGAAGCTCTCCCTCATCCGCCATACTCACCAGACCTTGCACCTACCGACTATTACTTTTTCCAAAATTTAGACAACTTTTTAGTGGGTAAAAAATTCAATTCCCGAGAGGCAGTACAAAATGCCCTTGAAGAGTTTTTTGCCTCCCGTCCAGCAGATTTTTACAAGAAGGGCATCAATAAATTGTCAATGTGTTGGCAAAGATGCGTCGATTGCATGGGGGAATTCTTACTTTAAATAACAGAAATAAAAAAGTTTAAAAAAAAGGTACTTTCTCTTATTCCATACAAAACGGCAATTTCATAGGTAAAGACCTGATATTTTTTGAAGTTTTTGTTACAAGTACTACTTATATCCAGCAATATTTTTTTAAATCTTACATAATATTTAAAGTTACTTTAGTTGAATCTTAAATAATTAAACCAAATATCACAAAGTAACTACAATAGAAAAAAATATTTTATATATATATAATAAGTATATCTTTAAATAACCCAAGGTTTAAATAAATTTTAGTTAGCTGCCTATGTTAATTTAAAAAATGTATTGGATGGAATCTAGATTTTAATTAGATTTTTATTATTCAATGTAGTACCATTTCAAGTAAAGATAAATAAAACTAGAACCACAATAATCGGGAAGTATACTAGAGCTGGCAATCTAATTACTAAACCATAGACATGCAAGTTCGTGTCATTTTTTATCAAAAAGTTAAAAAGGGAGGCAAAACAAAAATTTTTTGCTTCACGAAAGAATACATAGAGTAATAATAATAATATTTTATTATTTATAATTTTTGATTTAAAGACTAAAAAAGAATTCACTAATGTGTTAATATTGATAAATAATTTATTAGAATGTGACATGTTATAAGTTTTTGAACGTAGTCCTGAAACGTCACTAGGGTTTTTAATTTTTTTTTTTTGGCAAAGTTCGAACGATCGGAGAAAAAGGTGTGTGTGGTGTGTCTATTTGAAAGTTATTTTCTTCAATTAAGTGTTTGTAATTCCATTAATTAAGCTACAAAATATTAAAAGACACTGTAGTTTCTTTTTAGGCAGACACTGTAGTGCATTAATTATATTTAATCGTGTGCAATATCTTTTAATTGTTATGGTTGTCGCTGCACCTCTGCATACTGCTATGAAATCGGTACGTATTACGTTTTTCTATATTATTGCTTAATTAAAATGCAGAGAGCCATCGAAGAAATCGTTTCCGGTAGTGTTTTATTTATTTTAACCGAACCGTTAAGGTATTTTTATGTGATAGTAAACACGTAAATCAATACTACCAAAACTTATGTAAACGCGTTTAAAGAAAAGATTGAAGTTCATTTGATGGCTATTTTATTTATTTACTGGACGGATGTTTATTTTATTTCACTTAAAACAAAGCTTACGTAACGCGAGCATTGCATAAATGCATAAAATGTTAAACTGTCGTGGTACCGGGTGTCGCTTCGCTGAAATCCATACTGTGAAACGTTCAGTAAGTTGAAATGTTTGTTATTACGTTCGCCGATTGTCTTACCTTTTAATACAATAATATTGAATAATAACAGTCTGAGAATATTTATAATTATACACTTCATAATATTTTTTTACAAATGATTCTTTAGTATATCAGATTACATGACCATTTAATGATTGATTTATTTGAGTGTATGTGACAGGATAAACACTTAGTTTGGCATGAGTAGTAATATAACATATAAATGTCGCCAGATTGAGTTAAGACCTACATAATTACTCTAGAACACCATTTTTAATGTAATAAGTAAAATACAAATCTAATAGTTTTCCTCTAAAATACATAGTATAATGAAAATACCTCGCCCTTTTTAACACGTTTTTATTAGCTTTTATATTTGTTTGTGTGCTTGTTTATAACTCTCCTTTGGACTAAGAGCATTCATAGCATATGTAACTATAAAGTGAAAAATACTTAAATATACTTAAAAAAAAAAAACTAAAAACAAGACGTGGCGCAACGGGAGTTTAACATTTTTTACCCATCCCAAAAAAAGTTCACAATGCTGCTGAAGTAGTTTTCACTTCAAAAAAATTTTTTTTTCTTTTTTTTCTTTTCTTTCTATCTATGTTTTTAGTTTATGTAATGTGCTCATGGAAGGTTAACCAACAAGTTGATGTGATGGTTATTTTGCAAATGCTACATAACTTCTGAATCTTACATCTGCATCTTGGGAGGCTCCCATACAAAATTATATTGCCCCTTTGTGGGCAAGTCCTACTCGCTCTTGAACGGTTTTATATGTTAATATCTATACACCAGCTGATATGTAATAGTTAACTACAAAAATTGATGCCCATAATTATGGCCGTAAAGAGATCTACGCAGACAAGTGCAGTTGGATGACCACTAGTGGCAATTTCAGGCATGTTTTCCTACTTTGAAGGGCAGGATACGTTGATCCTGGAGGTCTACTCGTAAAATCGATATATCGTTAATTTTTAGAACATTTATGAACCTGTTGTGACATTTCTCTTTGTGGATACATAACTTTTTAGTACTTAAAGTTATCAAAAATATGGTGCTATTAAAATTAATTTATCAAAATTTAACAAAATTTTTTTTTTCAAGAAAATAAAATATTTTATTTGCACAAATATGGGTAACAAAAAAGGTTTTACAAAAATATTAGATCGCCATATTTACCCTTTAGGGTGTACAAATTTTATTGTAAAAGTTATATACATATATTACTGATCTCTCAAAAATACACGATACTTTGTATGATCGCGCTTTGAGTAGGTTTATCGATAGATAACAGCAGATAGAGCAATTAGCAGTTGTTAAACCTTGTCGGGTTCATGGGCGGTATTAAGAGGAAACGCTAGCGCCGTATTCCCGGACAAGAGTATTCTCCTATTTTCTCCCTGGATAATGCTTCTAGAGGATTGATTTTTGTGACAATATCTAAATCTGCTATAGCTATGCCCCTATGTTTTGTTTTTTTCAATCAACTAAATAGATCAGAAAATAATATGACTTCAAAAATCGTAGAAAATGCCTCTTTTATACAGCCTTAATCCAACAACTGCAAAACAATTTTAAAAGGTTTTTAAAACTTAATAAAAACATAGGGGCATAGACTTATTCTATTTCTTGATGTTTGTGATTTTTTTTTAAAAATAAACTCAATTTTGAAGGAGGAAACAGGAGAATACGAAACCTCGATTTAGTCAAAAAGTTTGTAGACCAGGTATAATCGATCTGAGCTGCATCTGTCCCTATCGCACGCGGCGGACAGCGAAGGGCGCAGCGCGATAGCAATGGTTACATACGCTCGCTCATGTCAGGTTGTCTACCTAATCTGCATCTCCACCATGGCACCAACCCACATTCAACAACACCTCCAGCAGTGTGGTGGAGTAATCTCCAGGCCTCACCTATTATGGGGAGATATTCGTGATCAGCAGTGGGACATATGTATCTAGGGTTGCCATCTACTATGACTATTTGTTCTGTGTCTGGGTGTTAATTTATCTATTTAAGTATGTATTTACAATTATATAAGTATGTTTATCAGCTTTCTGATTACCATAGTACAAGCTCTGCTTAGTTTGGAATCAGATGGTGTTGTGTGAATTGTCCAAAGATATTTATTTATTTATTATTATTATTATTTATCTCTAAAATTTGCCAACCAGGACAAGACGCGTTAAAACCCCGGATTTTAAAGTCCAGAACCCGGACCTGTCAACAGGTTTTTCTAAACGTAGTCTATATAATAAAAAACAGTTGAAAAGTCTAACGGTGAATTTAGCGAATCGGTTGATCGCAGCGTGCGTGTCGCGGGCGGTCCAAGACTTTATTTTTTTAAACCCGGACTACAAATGAGGCCCCGTCCGGACGCTCCCCGGATGCCCTCTAATCTAGGACAAATTCGGGGAAACCCGGACGGATGGCAACCCTAGAACAAATAGTTGATCGAAATGATCATAATATTTACGTAATCTAGGACTAAGTTTTAATTTTAGAGCTGACATTGAACTAAAAATGCAAGTCATGCAAGGCGAGGTTACGAACGCTAGGTGTAGTACATTACTGAGTTTTGTTTACGTAGAGATGGTGGGTTGTATAGTGGTATATAGATACGTCTTGTAAGTGGTAGAACTATTATTGTTCGCCCGGGGAAGTACCACCGCTGCGCCCGCTTCAGCCGTGAACCAATTCTATTGTGTTTCGGTGGAAAGGTGCAGATGCCGGCCACACTTAACAAAATACCAAAAGAAATACGGAGAATAGATAACGATCATGCATTTAAGCAAAAGCTTCGAGAGTACCTTATAAATAAATGTTATTATAGCATAAATGAATTCCTGAGCGACAATGATGACGATTTACTAAAAAGTTAATTAATTAATTATCTATTTTTAACTTATTCATTTCATTAGTGATGTAAGATTAAGTGATGTGACATATTCAATTGTAAATTATTATTATGTAACTATTATTATATTTGTACGCCATTACTGGTAGGGTAAGAGAACTATTTATAAATATTTAAGACCATTAATTGTACCTTACTTCACAAATAAAGAAATTGAATTGAATTGAATTGAACACTTACATGAGGCGACCACCAGCCTCCAGAGTAGCAGCGCAACTGCATACGACCTCAGACAAGACTTACTTATGCTTGCTCGAGGTTGTGTGTAGATGTAGATGTCCATGGGCTGCTGCGACCACTTAACACCGCGTGGCCTGCAAGCTCGTCTGCTACTCCATTCAATAAAAAAATAAAAAAAGTAGGTATATTTACTAGCTGACCCCGTGAACTCCGTTCCGCATTCTAAGGTTTAGGTTGGACCACCCTTATGAATTAGAGGCTTGATAAATAGATTACAACCGACAATCAGACCTACCCAGTATACCTACATACAAAATTTCATAAAAATCAGTCAAGAATTTTCGGGGGAGTATCAACGACACATTACACGAAAATTCTGTATACTGTCTGAAGTGAGACCCATGCTCGCTGGGGTTCGAACTCGGAATCTCCATATCGAAGACCGCGGTATTTACCGAGCAGCCATCGCTGCTCTTAAAAACTGTTAAAAACTATTATTACTACAAGCATCTAGAAACTGAAGCATCGATAAACTTAATGCACAACCCTCACGTGCAGGCTATAAAATTGCGCAATCTTTGGTATAGTAATAACCCGTAACGGCTATAAAATTTAACATTCGTAATCGTATAGAAAAATTCGCCGAGAATTTAAATAAAACTTATCCCTGAAATGTAATGTATTCAGCACGCGAATCTACCTTGGATGTTGAAATATATTATCACACGGCTGGCTAGCTGAAATGACCATTTTCATACTCAATCTATATACTAATACTAGTGGACCCCGCAGACGTCGTCCTGCCTTAAAAGTAATAAAAGAGGATTTGTTTTCTTATTATCTTAAAGAGATTTCATGTTACTGTCAAACAAAAATATAAAACAAATAATGACACACGAACTGTCTTGTTATTCTGACTGTGTCAAAGTTTAGAACAGCATGGCACGAAATACAAACGTTTGAATTTTTATGGGAACAATTTATATGGAAAAACTACTTATATACAAAAAAAATATTAAAAAACATTTCCAGTGTCCCAAATTGTGAATCTAAACCATTCTCAAATCCCCTTAAACACACACAATAAATTTCATCATAATCCGTCCAGTCGTTTAGGAGGAGTTCAGTGACATACACACTCACACAAGGATTATATATATAAAGATATAAAGCTGGAGAGTTTGTCTGTTTGTTTGAACGCACTAATCCCAGGAACTACTGGCTCGCATTGAAAAAATATTTTTGTGTTGAATAGTCCATTTATTGGGGAAGGCTATAGGCTATATAACATCATACTATTACTAATACCAAAGTCCACGCGGACGAAGTCGCAGGCGGCCGCTAGTTATTTATGCCTATAGTTCAACTAGAGAAGTATGTGTCACTGCTGCAATCAGTTTTGTTGTGAATCAATTCTATTGTTTCGCTAGAGAGGTGCGGTTACCGGCCAGACTGATTTCTTCGACAATCAGCATTAAGAGAGACAGTACAACTGCGCAAGAAACTAGAAATACTCCTTAAGGATGTGTGTGTAAATGTCCATTACCTCAAACATCCACATCCAAAGCCACCCTTTTTTGTCTCCGGGGAAACTTCAAAAGATACCTCTCCCAAGCTTGGGAGAGGCAGCGGGTCAGAAGGTTTTTAATAACAAAATTTTGACTTAATCTCTTATGGCTGCAACCCTTTTTTGCGTCCCACTGCTGGGCACGGATCTCTCCCCTTTATTGGGGAGGCCTGGAGCTTACTGCACCACGCTGCTCCAATGCGGGTTGGTGGAGATGCGGATTAGTGGCCAACCCGCCGTCGGATGTTTTCAAACCGCCCATAAGGCCTCCGAAATCTCTTATAAGGAGCCTAAGTACACCATCACTTCCTTGAGCGATTTTATTCTGTGAGCCTGTATCTCAGCGCAGCGCATAAAATCGGCAAAATCTAATACTTTTAAACGAGCAATTCTTGTATATAAAGAAAGATTTTGATAAAATTTAGTACCCTGGTTTCGGGGATAATAAATTGATCCAGCAAATTTTTATTGATAGAAATTGTCGTTTTATTTAATGTTTATGCCGTTACATATAAAATTGCTTTTACTGACATCTATTGGAGAATATTAATAATATTGTGGCGTAGAAATCCGTCAAATGTCGACCGTCAATCCGCCCTTCAAACAAATGACAATGTCGATATGAAAGACCTCTGTAAAAATTTCGTCAATGGAATTAAAGCTTTCCTGGTCGAATGGTTACGAAAGCTGACTACGGAGCTAGAGACTCTTTTGAGAGAGAGATTTTTTTTAAAATTGGGAGCTATGTATTTCAAAAGGCTTTGTTAAGTAACACTAAGCCAATGAATGTTTTGCTTAAAAAAAACCAAGAAAATCAATTGTTTTTATCCGAGCAACGCTCGGGCGTCCAGGTACTGTACTCTTTAAGTCTGCTCCCATGATAGCTGCCGCCCAGGCCACCCTCTAATTACGACCCTGTCCACTTCACAGGTTTAATAGATAAATGGTTTTCTCCGTTTTTAAATTTTAAATACATAGATGAATCTATGAAACGTGAACGTTTACCCACGCGTTTACAGTTGATTTGCGCAATGGTTTCTACATAAGAGGATTTCACTGTCACTTCACTATTGTAAAATGACATGTGTTTATTGAGGCAAAATACCTTATAATTCAGTTGTAAATCACTAGCGTATTATTATCTACACTACATACGCGACACACTCTTAAATCTATATCTATACTAATATTATAAAGAGGAAAGATTTGTATTTTGTATGTTTGTAATGAATAAACTCAAAAACTACTGTTCTGATTTCAAAAATTTTTTCACCATTAGAAAGCTACATTTACCCTGAGTAATTATTTACCGCGGGAAAATGCTTCATTCCTACGTGAAAACGAGTAATAGGGTCGACGCGGTTGAAGCAACTGGCTAAACGCCTATGATTTTAATATTGCAGTGAAGCCTGGAATAGCACATAGGCTATTTTTTATCCTACGGGGACCCATTAAACGGGTCCTCGCGGGCGAAGCCGCTGGCGGAAGGCTTGTAAATAATAAATAAAAAACGTTTTACACTCATGGTCCGATAGTAAGGTAATGTGTTGTGGGTGCCATGGACACACAGAGACAGAAACACAAACACCCAGACCAAGAACAGAAATTTTAAACTCATCATTCAAACTGCTTCGCCGGGAATCGAACCCGGGACCCTCCGATCGGCAGTCCGGCATGGTAACCATTGCGCCACACGGGTCGTCAAAATATTCGTATGAAATTTTCAATCCGGCTTACACTTTTTGTGTTATGCGTGGACAAACATATATTATACATTTTTTTTGAAGTCTGTTAGTAATATACGATTGTCAAGAAGTGGGTTATTTCCATTAGTATCAGTAAATGCATAATTTATCATGGATACGGAGTCTTGGCAGTTGTAGGCAACTAATTTGTGATACTATGTAGTGAAATAGAAATAAACGACCAAGTGCACGCCAACACTATAAATTGTAAGTTTTATTATAATGTTAATCGCAATTACGCAGTAGCACAAGTCAAAGTTGAACGAGAAGTAATTATTTTTAGGGCTCCATACCTCGAAATCATAAAATAAAACCGCGCACGAAGTTTTCCGTACCAGCCCTGCTTCCCTACTAATATTATAAATTCGAAAGTAGGTAACTCTGTCTGTTTGTCTGTCTGTCTGCTACGCTTTCCCGTTTAAACTACTGAACCAATGTTAATGAAATTTGGAACACAGATAGAGTGGACCTTGGGAATTGGACATAGGATGGTTTTTATCCTACGGGAACCTATAAAAAGGGGTCCACGCGGGCGAAGTCGCTGGCGAAAGGCTAGTTATCTATAAAAACCGGCAAAAAATCACGTTTGTAGTGTTTTAGCCCCCTTAAATACTTATTAGTATCTCATCCTCAGATGTCACATGTGGGGACATGGGTCCAACACGTAGAGACCCTTTCGAGACACTTTAATGTTGTTATGTGGTTACGCGTGGCGGATACCATCCTCGGCCGTATTATATAAATTATATGACCCGAAGATAGTCCCCGCCATGTACACAGGAGTTATTGCAAGAATAAGGGAAACTAACATTGGGTCCATGGGGGTGAAATAACGAGGGAATGGTAAATGGGCTATGGGAAACTATGAGACACCTGCCATTCAGACTAGTAAATAATCTAAAATGAGGCAGGTGGTGCCATTGTTAAAAAGTTAGGTAAAAACTACTTTGTAACAATCCGCAAACAGAACGTATGATGGTGTATACTTTTATCATTCAATAGCACCCTCTCCCTCCCACATAGGATACATGCACTGATGATGCTCTGTTTTGGGGCGAAACACGAGTTTGTGGTGGTACGTATGTTGGTGTATATTTTTTATTGTTGCATGTGCAAGTGTCCTATGTGGTCCCTCCCTGGGTTGTGCTATTGCATGAAAAAGTATACACCATCATTCGTTCTGATTGTGGATTGTTGCAAAGTAGTTTTTGTGCCCATTAATCAATAAATATCTTATCAAAGTAATGTATTATACTGACCACACGTGACACATCACTTCATTTGCAAACATAAGGAAGCTTATGTTATCACAATAACATAAGCTTCCTTATTTTTGCAAATTAAATACATAAAAGAGAGTTAAGTGGATTAATGCTAGTAAAATTCTTCATTGTTGGGAATCTAGGCATTAAATAGATTAAATAAATTTGCCGTGGCTTGTGGCTCTAGCCGCGTATTTCGAAAATTTAATTCATCCCGCGGGGACCCGTTTTATAGGTTTCCGTAGGATAAAAACCATCCTATGTACTTTCCCAAGGTCTACTCTATCTGTGTTCCAAGTTTCATTAAAATTGGTTCAGTAGTTTAAGCGAGAAAGCGTAGCAGACAGACAGTTTTTTTCGAATTTATAATATTAAGTAGGGATCAAACATTCCATAAGTCTGTATCGACCGTGTATACAAAACTAGTTGTACGCTGCAGTTTTACCCGCGTTATAGCGTGATGTTAAATAGCTTAATTACTTTGTACAATCCAACCCAACGAAAATAATCCAAATGAAAAATCTTTCAATTCCAGTAGTTTCTGCGGTTAGCGCTTTCATACAACCCTTCAGCTTTATAATATTAGTATGGAGTACCTGGATGACCGAGCGTTGCTCCGAAAAAAAAACTTGGTTCAATTTCAAACGAAACACTCATTTGTTTCGTGTTACATAATAACTCTGAAATAGCTCCCAATAAAAAAAAACACAAAAAATATAAAAATAAACGCAGTATTTGAACCCGGGCCTCTAGTTCCGCAGTCAGCCCACGTAACCATTCGGCCAAGGAAGCTATAATTCAATGAACGAATTTTTTACAGAGCTCTTTGTAATCGACATTGTCATTCTCTTTGAACGTCGGATTGACGGATGGCGTTGGCGGATTGATGGATTGGCGTTTTGACGCCACAATATTATTAATACTTACTCTACAATAGATGTCAGGAAGAGTCTTATTTTTCAGTTTATATTTAAGTAGATTATCACTGAAAATATTTTTTTTTAATTTTAAAAATTTTAAATATAAATCCTAGCTGGATCGATTTATCACCCCCGAAACCAGGCTTACTAAAATTTCATCAAAAGTTTTGGGGCCGCTTCCGAGATTCAAAAAATATATTTAGGTATATACAAGAATTGCTCGTTTAAATATATTAGATTTCCAGAGAAATTTACGGGTTGAACATTTATTTAATTGTTCACAGCTTGGGTTGCCAACCATACTGTTAACTGTTTTTCACTACATTATACTTTTTACTGTTGAACAAAAATAAAGTATACAAAATACATACTGTTTTCAGTATCAACATCTCGGACGAACACTAAGTTAGTGCAGCGCAGGCGCAGTCACAATCGACACACACACATTTTTTTCGTGTACACCTTGCTCGCCTTTGTTTTTTCAATTAGTGTTTTTAGTACACAAAAGATAGAAAGTGGAGAGGATTCACCTTACCTTCAAAAAATAAAATACTGTTCATTTATTTAACATACAGTTTATTTTCCCTCTCAGACCTAAATATACTTACCTTTAAACGAGCAATTCTTGTATATATCTAAATATATTTTTTGAATCTCGGAAACGGCTCCAAAGATTTTGATGAAATTTAGTACCCTGGTTTCGGGGATGATAAATCGATCCAGATAATTTTAATTGATAGAAATTGTCGTTTTATGCCATTAAATATAAAATTACTCTTACTGACATCTATTGGAGAATAATAATATTGTGGCGTAGAAAGCCGTCAAATGTCAACCGTCAATCCGCCCTTCAAACAAATGACAATGTCGATATGAAAGACCTCTATAAAAATTTCGTCAACGGAATTAAAGCTTTCTTGGTCGAATGGTTACGAAAGCTGACTACGGAGCTAGAGACCCGGGTTCAAACCTCAAGTAGGCAAGTTGCATTTTTTATTTTTTACGACAATATTTTTTTAAATTGGGAGCTAGGTATTTCAAAAGGCTTTGTTAAGTAACACTAAGCCAATGAAGTTTTTGCTTAAAAATAAACCAAGAAAATCAATTGTTTTTATCCGAGCAACGCTCGGGCGTCCAAGGTACTATACTTTAATTCTTGTAGAAACTAACCATCAGAAAGTTGACATTTACTCCGCCGAAGACCCCATCCATGCTTCGAATCCTCTAGATGTCCTTAACTATCAATTTATATGTGACAATGACGCACCTATTCGATAAGATACATATGGGTTAACCCTAATTCCGTTATCTTATCACGGCAATCCATTATTTGGTACCAACTGATCGATAAAATTATGTAAGTAGTTTATTACATGTACTCCAACTCCTTTTCGCATATGACTAAAAGCAGATTAACATTAATCTATACGGTTAATTATGTTCGGACTGAGATATGATCTATACTAATATTATAAAGAGGAAAGATTTGTATTTTTGTATGTTTGTAATGAATAAACTCAAAAACTACTATTCCGATTTCAAAAATTCTTTCACCATTAGAAAGCTACATTCACCCTGAGTAACATAGGCTACTATTTACCGCGGGAAAATGCTTCATTCCTACGTGAAAACGGCTAATAGGGTCAACGCGGTTGAAGCAACTGGCTAAACGCCTGTGATTTTAATATAGCAATGAAGCCTGGAATAGCACATAGGCTATTTTTTATCCCACGGGGACCCATTAAACGGGTCCTCGCGGGCGAAGCGGGTAGTTTTGTATAAGCCAGACGCCCCGAGACGACTAACATTTTTAAAGACTTCGAAAAAAGGAGGTTATCAATGTAAAGTGTACGTATTTTTGTTAAAATTGCAGTTTTTAGATAGGTTCGTCAGCTTCTAAACACATACAAATGTGCCATACATAGCTCAAAAAGTATATGCCGGATTGAAAATATTCCGTTTTAGTTGTGTTGGTTACACTTAGGGATTGGTGCAAGTTTCATTAAAATCGGTTTAATAATTTTTTTAAATTGAGGGTTCAGAGTTACAAGAAAAACTGATTTAAAACGTATTAGCGTGTTTCATTTCTAAACTATAGAACTAGTCACTCATACAACACACACATGCACGCAAACAAAAAATTACATCCGCCTTTAAAAAGAAAAAAAATAGATAATAAAAATTCCTTAACAATAACTCTTCCTATAACTTATTAACGTAATACCTCTTAAAGCTGTTTTGGAGTGCCCTTTTTAACACGCTTTTATTAACTTGACCTGTATGTATGTATGTACCTGTATGTACTTCTAGGAGTCTGATTAACTTGAAAATTTGCACAGGGGTCAAGGGTCGATGACAATACAATAATCTCATAACCTTATATTAAAGTCCTAACTAGGATCATCAGGATAAAAAAAAATATCCGACGGGCGGCTGATAAATTCGTGGCCTAATGTACTTAATGAAACAAATATAAAGTTTTATATTTTTAACACGTCTAAGCGTCTGATTAACTTGAAAATTTGCACAGAGGTAAAAGGGCCGATGACAATGCAATAATATGAGAATAAAAATCCTACTAAAAAAATAAAAATAAATAATGTAGTTTTAAAAACTGAAAAACACGCATTTGTGAAAATACGAACTAAAAACTAAAAAAATAAGAAGAAAATGTATTTTACAGTACAAAAAAGCGTGGGGTGGTTTTTAAGATACTACTGACACTATGCACCCCACGCTTTTTTTACAGTAAAATACATTTTCTTCTTATTTTTTTAGTTTTTAGTTCGTATTTTCACAAAAGCGTGTTTTTTAGTTTTTAAAACTACATTATTTATTTAACGATAGTTCTGAATGGGCTAAATAATGGAGAATGAAGAATCAGTTCAAGTAATGTTGTTATTATAAAAACGCAAAAATTCGTTCCTTTGGCACAGCATACCGGAAGTCTCCATCATTTTTCAAATAGAGCCCAATCCATACGTCCTTGGTATAATGTCCTACAATAAAAGTCAACAAAACATAGTTTTACGCTCTGGCAACTCTTGCCAGTACTACGCATCATATCGGATTACCAGGAAGCCAAGGGTTTGGCAACTATTGTAAACTAGCGGCCGCCCGCGACTTCGTCCGCGTGGACTTAAGTTTTAGAATATTTCTAAAATAAGTTAGGCCTAAGTTACTCCTTACTAGATAAGCTACCTGCCAGTGAAAGTCCCGTCAAAAGCGGTCCAGCCGTTTCAGAGATTAGCCGGAACAAACAGAAATACAGACAGACAAAAATTATAAAAAATATTATTTTGGTATATATATGTACCGTATAAACATTCACATGCATGTAGTAAAAAGCGGTTGTTTTAATATTACAAACAGACACTCCAATTTCAACTCCAATAGCTCACGGGCAATGGAGAAGCACCTTGAGTTAGTCATAATATTCGGGAAACGTTGTTATCCATGATGTCGTGATGCTATTTACGACCGAAAACAAAATTCAGTAGAAATTTTTATTTAAATGAGCAGACCCTTATGTAGGCTACGTGGACATCTACGCACAATCTCAAGGGTCGCTTGAGATTCTCAAGCGACCCTTATTCTAACGTTTGGTCACATGCGGTTTCGCTGTTACTCCGAAGGCTCATGATTGCCGCATAGTCTAGTCAGCAAAAGCACCTTTCTACTATACACTAGAATTGGTTTACGGAAGAAATTTCCCCAGTTGACATGATAGGTTCATTACATACATATGTAATGTATACATACGTATAGAACCCTGTTTCAGTGGTGTGGTTCTCTTGCTAATAAATAATATGCTTTACAGAATGTGTGTGTTTGTGTGTGTGTGTGTGTGTGTGTGTTACGTTTTCACGTCTATACTACTGAACCAACTTTGGTACACAGATAGAGTGGACCTTGGGAAAGGATCTAGGCTATTTTGTATCCCGGAATAATGTATTAATTTAGTGTAAATTTGTGTAATCATCTATACTAATATGTATTATAAAGAGGAAAGATTTGTATTCTTTCACCATTAGAAAGCTTCATTCACCCTGAGTAACATAGGCTACTTTTTACCGCGGGAAAAATGCTTCTTTCCTACGTGAAAATGGGTAATAGGGTCAGTCAACGCGGTTGAAGCAACTGTCTAAACGCCTATGATTTTAATATACTTAGCAATGAAGCCTGGAATAGCACATAGGCTATTTTTAACCTACGGGGATCCATTAAACGGGTCCACGCGGGCGAAGCCGCTGGCGGAAGACTAGTTTATTATAAACTCAATTCACCCGAGCGAATCTCGGCCACACTTTTCTATAATCTATTTTGCTGACTGAATAAAGGTGCAGTATCTTATAAAACTGTCTGGTACAGACGCAGCTATGACGTAATCGTTCATATCCATACCCCCTAGCTAGTCTAGCTACGTCAAGGTTTACTTGGCAACGACCCAAAAAAACTATACAGCAGATAGACATCTTTATTACGAGCTTTTGACTAAAGCTTTCCGCATTTGTAGAAGTCTTATAGATCTACTTATATTGTTGAAGTTAAAACTTCTTTAGCGGCGTTTTGTACTTTTTTTGGGATGGGTAAAAAATGTTAAACTCGCGTCAGGACACGTGTCCTGATCGAATATTCGTAAGACGGAGGGATGACAGCTGATGGCGGCTCGACTGTCTACACTTGTAAAATTCGTTTACCTATATCAAATTTAAAATATTAAAGTATTTAAAATATGTACATTGAACAAAGTGCATCTATTAATGAAAAAAGTGACGAAGAAATAGTTAAAGAAAATGAATGAGTACTTTATAAAAATGCTAGATAGAAATTAATACTGATAATTCAAGCAATTCGTGCGGACTTATTTCCTAACGATTCCAAGACATCAAAAATGCACAACGTATGTTTTCGCTTCTGCCGGCACTCCCGGAGTGCAACCCGTTGTTTTTATTTTTATTTTGTATATGTGTTTAGTATTAGTGAATTGGTATTATACTGTTATGTTAGCGGTAAGCTTAATAAATAAATGAATGAATAAATAAAAGTATACGCGCCGAAAAATACGCTAGTTTGAAACCGTTCTAAATCTTAGAAGAAACAACGGGTTGCACTCCGGTAGTGCCGGCAGAAGTGAAAACTTGAACATTAACGTTGTGCATTTTTTACCGACTTCCAAAAGAAGGAGGTACTGTATTCGGTTGTATGTATTTTTTTTTTTTTTATATATGTTCACCGATTACTCCGCCGTTTGTGGACCGATTTTCAAAATTCTTTTTTTGTTCGTATGCATATACTTCCGAGGTGGTCCCATTGTCACCAAATCAGGATCTGATGATGGGATCCCAGGGAAATCGAGGGGAACTCTCAAATTTTATAGGCACATACATTGATTTTCTTATACTTTCTGAAGCATAACAGATATTTGTGCATTGTAATCATCATCTTATGTTGCTGAGCTGATGATGGAAGGTACTACGACGGTTAGGAGTTGAGAGCAAATTCTTTCAATAAATGGTCTTTTTTTCGAAATTTTACATTCCTGAGGTGGTCCAACTGTCACCAAGTCAAAGTCTGATGATGGGATCCCAGAGAAATCGAAGGGAACATTCAAATTTTATAGTACAACAAATGATTATTATATTTTTACTAAAGCAAAACAGGCATTTTTGTATAATTATCATCATATCATGTTGCTGAGCTGATGATGGAAAGTACTACGACGGTCAGGAGTTGAGAGCAAATTCTTTCAATAAATGGTTTTTTGTTCGAAATCTTACATTCCTGAGGTAGTCCAACTGTCACCAAGTCAAAGTCTGATGATGGGATCCCAAAGAAATGGAGGGGAACATTCAAATTTTATAGTACAACAAATGATTCTTATATTTTTACTAAAGCAAAACAGGCATTTGTGTATAATTATCATCATATCATGTTGCTGAGCTGATGATGGAAGGTACTACGACGGTTAGGAGTTGAGAGCAAATTCTTTCAATAAATGGTTTTTTGTTCGAAATCTTACATTCCTGAGGTAGTCCAACTGTCACCAAGTCAAAGTCTGATGATGGAATCCCAAAGAAATGGAGGGGAACATTCAAATTTTATTGTACAACAAATGATTCTTGTATTTTTACTAAAGCAAAACAGGCATTTTTGTATAATTATCATCATATCAAGTTGCAGAGCTGATGATGGAAGGTACTATGACGGTTAGGAGTTGAGAGCAAATTCTTTCAATATATATTTTTTTGTTCTAAAAGTTAAACTCCTAAGGTGGTCCAACTGTCACTATGTCATAATCTGATGATGAGGGAAACACTGAAACTTAATAAGCACAATATTATACATATGTACAGAATTATTAAAGTTACTAAAAAGAGTGAAATAAATTAAGTTTTTAACAAAAAAATAGAACCGACTTCAAACGGTAAAAAATAAAATTATTCAGTACCTACTTCTTCTTGCTTATGATAATGACTCTTAAAACTATTTTTGGAGTCGGGCCCTTACTAAAATGTCGTAGGTACCATTCGGGCACCGACAGTACAGACAGTGGGACAGTACCTACTTCTTCTTGCTTATCGTAATGACTGTTAAAACTATATTGGAGTCGGTGCCCATTTCAGAACGAAAGGTACACTATATTTACACAGGACAGGACAGGACATTTTACTAAGGGCCCGACTCCAAAAATAGTTTTAAGAGTCATTATCATAAGCAAGAAGAAGTAGGTACTGAATAATTTTATTTTTTACCGTTTGAAGTCGGTTCTATTTTTTTGTTAAAAACTTAATTTTGATATTTTGGAATGGTCAGGGAATAATTTCGCACGAATTGCTTTTATTATCAGTAGGTATTATTTTTCAGTAGGTTTTCATATAGTGTTTTTATAAAGTACTCACTCATTTTCTTTCACTATTTCTTCGTCACTTTTTTCATCAATAGATGCACTTTGTTCAATGTCCATATTTTAAATACTTGATATAAACGAATTTTACAAGTGTAGACAGTCGAGCCATCATCAGCTGTCACCCCTCCATCTTACGAATTTTCGATCAGGCCACGTGTGAGTTTAACATTTTTTACCCATCCCAAAAAAAGGGCACAACGCCGCTAAAGAAGTTTTTACTTCAAAAAACTTTAGGTCCATCCATATCTATCTCAAGTCTTATACTTAATGTTTGAACCCATTCATTTCTACAACCTACGTTCCAACGTTCCAAAAACTTGGCCGGAAAAATTATAAATTTGATGATTTTTAGATTTAAATAAACAAATAAGCAACATAACCAGGTCAAAGTATTTTTGGTTTATCTTTCCAAAATAACAAAACCTAAATCGAAAAAAATCGCAAAGTAATCCATAACCCATAAATCATTTGTCATCGAATCAGTCCCATGGCAAGCAATCATTCAAGTAATTCGGATCATCGCGCGGATTACATGACAATTTATTTGGAGCATATTATTATCGGCATTATCAGTGTTTTTGTTGGAAAATTTATATCTGAGACATTGATGTCTAAAAATTTGCAATTGAATTATTCTTTTCTCGATTCCAATAGTCAAATTAATCATTTTTTCGGCCAAGGTTTTGTAACTATGGAACGTTGTTGTAGAAAAGAATGGGTTCAAACCTTAGAGAATCAAAGTTACTGACTCGCCCTTCAGTAGAGAGCGCCTCGCTTCGATACATAATTTTTGTGCCAAATCTGGTGCGGGGGAAGAACGCACACATTTTAATTTTGTCACACATTCACACAACACACACAGACACACTAGTTGTATAACTAGAAGATATATTGTGCATGGACGTTGGGACGAGGGGTTCGCCCGTAAAGGCCACTCTCTCTGACGGGTGTCATACCTGTCATACCTTGATGCTCTAAGGTTCAAGCATTAAGTTACGTGACATTTGAATTTTTTTTTTAATATGTAAACCGAACAAAAAGGCAGACGGGCCGCGTGATGTTAAGCGATCACCGTCGCCTATGGACACGGGCAACCCCAGGGGAGCCACCCGAGCATTGCCGGCTTTGGAGGAGTGCTTTTTTTACAGCTTTCTTGAAGAACCCCATGTTATAGTCCACTGGGAATGCCTCAGCTGGAAGGTTGTCCCATAACCTACACGTCCGTGGTAAAAAGGAGCGTTCAAAGCGGACTGTGGAGGACCGCCACGAGTCCAGATGGTGCCTGTGGAACTTTAACCTTCGTCTGGTGGTATAATCATGAAATGGTGATGTAGGCATTAGTCTGAAAAGTTCCTCGGAGCACTCACCATAGTAAAGTCGGTAGAACACGCAGAGCGAGCCTATGTCTCTTCGCAAGCTGAGCGGTTCTAGCCTGTCAGTCAATCTTGGGTCGTTGACGATTCGGACTGCGCGCTTTTCAACGGAGTCAAATGGGTGTAGCTGGTATTTTGGTGCTCCTGCCCAGAGATGAGAGCAGTACTCCATATGGGGTCTGACCTGGCCTTTGTACAGCGTCAGGAGTTGCCCCGCAGTGAAGTACTGCCTCGCCCTATTGAGGACACCAAGCTTTTTGGACGCCAATTTGGCTTTGTGCTCCAAATGACTCCGGTACTGCACTTTACTCGTAATGTCAACTCCCAAGATACCGACACTTTCACCGACGGTGAGCGCGGTACCCTGGAACTTGGGCGCTATAACAAATGGGGTTTTTTTAGCGGTAAACGCGCAAACTTGTGTCTTCGTGAGGTTAAACTCGACAAGGTTAAGTCGACCCCATTCCGAGACCCGCTCCAGAGAGTTCTCGACTTCAGACACAAGTTTGATTCTACTTTCCTCCACCTGTGACCGAGAGGCATTGGCTCGACAGGTGTATAGTGCGTCTACCGTACTATCATCTGCATAGCAATGTATACTGCGTGATTGTTGCAGCATGTCATTGATATGCAGAATGAATAGTGTAGGAGACAGTACTGACTGAGCCTTGGGGAACACCGGCATTAATGGGTTTCATATCTGAGCAGCATCCGTCAACAACGACCTTAATCTGCCGCTCAGACAGAAAGTTTGCCACCCAGTTGCATAGCCTCAGGGGAAGACCGTAAGATGGAAGCTTCGCGAGAAGGGCCCTGTGCCAGACCCGGTCAAAGGCCTTTGCGATATCCAGGCTGACTGCCAGAGCCTCCCCGTTGCCCTCGACGGCTTCAGCCCAGCGGTGTGTGAGGTATACCAAGAGATCACCGGCCGACCGGCCCTGGCGAAAGCCATACTGACGATCGCTGATCAACCGGTGCTTCTCGAGGTACCTAAGGAGCTGCGTATTTATAACATTTCTAGTATCATTGTGAAAGTATGTCACAACACTCACAAAAGATAGGACTTGAGATAGATATGGACCTAAAGTTTTATATTTTTCTAAGATTTACAGCGTGATTTAGAGCGGTTCCAAACAACGTATTTTTCGGCGCGTATATATACAGGGTGGTCCAAACAGTGACGTCCAAAGAAAAAATTTTGATTCCTCGCCTCTTGGGGAATCCAAATATACCCCATGTATGTTCGCCGATATTTTGTTGTTTTCGAGTTATTTTTTTTTTTAATAATTTTGGAATTTTTCTACCCTTATGACTAAAAAAATTAAATAACAAATAAAACAAAGCTTTTTCAAAAAAAAATTACTTTATAGTAATCCTTATGAGTTGTTCTTTGATGCATAAAGTAATCAGTTGCTTAATATCAGTGGAACTAACAAAATTTTTAAACAGTTTCGAAAATTTTACGTTTTTACGAGACATACAAATTTAATAAATCTTAAATTAAAAATACAAAAAAATAACCAGAATGTCTAAGTTACTTAATACAAATTACCTTAAATAAAGATTAATGAGTCTTAGCTGCTCTAAAATAACGTAGTGGAGTATTAAATATGTTAAATTCGCTAAATATGTGTCGACCCACGTGGCGCAATGGTTACAATGCCGGTCTGCCAATCGGAGTCCCGGGTTCGATTCCCGGCGAGGCAGAAATTTGAGTGATGATTGATGAGTTGTCCATGGCACCCAGACCTTACTGTGGGGCTATGGGTGTGAACCGTTATTATTATATTTAGTGGATAGCGTCATGTTATCTAAAACCTTATGGTTATATAGACGAAACATACATAATAATTTACAATTTAGGACTTTCAGATCATTCAATCTTAAATTGCAGAAAAAAAGAAGATTTTATATTGTATCTACAGCTCACTTCCGTCTGGTTATCTGTGGTCTTGTTACATTTAAGTGCGAGTTGAAAAAACCCATTAAGGTTCCGCTCCCACTGTAGTTGGCTCTTCCCAACCATGTTACCGCTTTCTGGTTGTCATTAAGGGCCCCTTGTACCGCAAATGCTGTTTTTAAAATCATTATGAATCAGTCAAAAATTGACGTGAAATTCTGAAAAAAATATATGTTTCAGGTGAGGATCTTACAGAGTACAATTCGCTTACAGTTACACAATCAGACGCATTTCGCTCTTTAGAAAAAATCCAAAGTTGCCTCTTTTTTTAAATATTTTCAATACTGTGTCTAAAATAATAAATTTATTAACATTATTTTTACACCAATATTTAGATAAATCATTTTTGTAGTACATTTCGCTGAGGTGAATTTGATAATGTTATTCTGTGGCGTTCTAGCCTGCCGAATAAGGTCTCCGGAGTTCATATCCAGTCGGCTCCCGCGAAACGCAGATACAAGTCTACTGGGTGACTGAGTGAAATGCCAAATCTTCGGAACAAGGTGCCCTTAACCGAGTTCCTTTCGTGTCTATACGGTGCGAGTTGGCCCTAAAAATAAAAAAACAATAGGTTGCACTCCGGGAGTGCCGGCAGAAGTGAAAACATTAACGTTGTGCATTTTTGATGTCTTGGAATCGTTAGGGAATAATTCCGCACGAATTGCTTGAATTATCAGTACCTATTAATTTCTATCTAGTATTTTTACAAAGTACTCTCTCATTTTCTTTCACTATTTCTTCGTCACTTTTTTCATTAATAGATGCACTTTGTTCAATGTCCATATTTTAAATACTTGATATAAACGAATTTTAAGATAAAATTATACTTGACGCTGGCAATACGTAGAGTTTGCGATGCCATAATTGAAGAAAAAAGTATAGACAGCCGTCAGATGAGCCGTCATCAGCTGTCACCCCTCCGTCTTGGTCTAAGAGCCGGTGAAGATAGATATTCACTCGTTCGGTTGTTACAAGAGTGAAGGTGATATGAAAGAAAATTTATTAAATTTAATTAAATTAAAAATAGCTATGAACACTTTTCGATAGTCAAGTTATCATAGGCATATATGTTTATAAATTATATTTGGTAAACAATATGTCTCATCGAATTATCAGATCGGTGAAGGTCGATCTTCCTCGTCTCCTCTACTATCTTACGAAATTTTGCGATCAGCACACGTGACCTCGCGCGAGATTCATAGTTTTTACCCATCCCACAAAAAGTGCTCAACGCCGCTAAAGAAGTTTTCACTTCAATAAGTCTTTCTCCATTAAAACGCATTGAGCACATGACGTGAGCTTAACTTGCCGTCGACAAGGTGTTACATCATCGAAATAACTTTAGGAACTTAATAAAATAACCCCAATGACGTCATCGAAGTAACTTTAGAAGTATGTCGTCATAGTGCAGCAGAAAAGCAATCCACGTAGTTTTAAAAGGTTATTTCAAAGAGTGACATTTGTGATATTAGTTAAGTGCTGATGAATTGTTATAGGAGTAATGACAACATAATTGGAATTGATCATTATTATGATACATAATAATGATCAATTCCAATTATAAAGCGCGCATGGCTCGGCGGCGAGCGTAGAACGCAAGCGATCTATGCAGCTAAGCCAAACGAGCGCGGTCAGGTGTGAGATGGGTGACCGCTAGTGGCAAAAATTTCATGCGCGTTTCCGTGCTTCGGAGGGCACGTTAAGCCGTCGGTCCCGGTTGTTGTCGATAGATAACAGTCGTTAAACCTTGTCGGAGGCCTTATGGGCGGTTTGAAAACATCCGACAGTGGGTTGGCCACTAACCCGCATCTCCACCAACCCGCATTGGAGCAGCGTGGTGGAGTAAGCTCCAGGCCTCCCCAATATTGGGGAGAGACCCGTGCCCAGCAGTGGGACGCAAAAAGGGTTGCAGCCATGATACATAAGTTCAGGTAGTGATAGTGGTTAAGACAGTGGAGAAGGTCTTCGACGCTGAGGTACCGAGTTCAAACACTTAAGAAATTTGCCGCAAATGTTATATTTCATTGCCATGTTTTCCATCCTCGCGTGTGCCAGAGAGTTACAAGAAAATCTCAAAAGCCCTTAATGCCTCGCAATTCCAAGAGAAAACCTGAAAAATTCTCCCATAGTGATGAACACTGATGGTGATGAGTAGCAGCTTTTATGCGCGTTTCGGTTGTCGATAGATTTCAGATAACAGTCGTAAGCCTTTAATGGAACTATGCCATATGCAACTATGTCAGTACTGTTTGAGAATGCCCGACGGTGGGTTGAACACACAGGTTGAACACTAGTGTTTCCAACAACCCTTATTGGAGCAGAATGGTGGATTATGTTTCAGGTGTCCCTAGTTTTGGGTACCTAAGACCCATTCCCAGCTGTGGGACGCAGAAATGGTTGGATGTCATCCTTTTTGCCGAATATTGAAACAAATTTGACGACCTGCGTGGTTACCATGCTCAATGGTTACCATGCCGGACTGCAAATCGAAAGTTCGATTCCCGACGAAATAGAAATTTTAATGATGAGTTTAAATTTCTGTTTTCGGTCTGGGTGTTTGTGTTTCGGTCTTTGTGTGTGTCTATGGTATCCACGACACAGGGTATATTCATCCTACTGTAAGGGTGTGTGTGTGAAGCGTTATTTATTTATTTAAATTACACAATTTCTACGAAAGACAAACACATGGTTGTTTCTCATTAATTTTGCCATGTGTGTCTTTCAGTAGCCATGGCAATGACAAATTGAAGGATAATCGATCCAATAGTTAGTATGCTGTCCAATCTTAATGTATTATTTTAGGCGATTCTACGTCCTACATCAGTATAGAACTTTTTTTTATTTCATAAATGGCAACGCAAGATGTGTTCATATTACCAGTGACTAGTAAAAACATTAGATTTGAATTTAAATTTTGGAGACATCAGTCAATCCTCAGTAATCTGTCAGGGAAGTCATTCAGATATTCGAGTAAAGCGATGGCTACTTTACTAGAACATAATATGGGTGAGCTTTGGCTGTAATCATTAAAATATGTGTAATACCTTTAAACGAGCAATTTTTGTGTAAGTATAAGTATGTTGGACGCCCGAGCGTTGCTCGGATAAAAACAATTGATTTTCTTGGTTTATTTTTAAGCAAAACATTCATTGGCTTAGTGTTACTTAACTAAGCCTTTTGAAATACCTAGCACCCAATTTAAAAAAAAACTATCGCAAAAAATAAAAAAACGCAACTTGTCTACTTGAGGTTTGAAGCCGGGTCTCTAGCTCCGTAGTCAGCTTTCGTAACCATTCGACCAAGAAAGCTTTAATTCCATTGACGAAATTTTTATAGAGGTCTTTCATATCGACATTGTCATTTGTTTGAAGGGCGGATTGACGGTCGACATTTGACGGCTTTCTACGCCACAATATTATTAATATTCTCCAATAGATGTCAGTAAGAGTAATTTTATATTTAACGGCATAAACATTAAATAAAACGATAATTTCTATAAATAAAAATTTTCTGGATCGATTTATCATCCCCGAAACCAGGGTACTAAATTTCATCAAAAATATATTTAGATATATACAAGAATTGCTAGTTTAAAGATATTAGATATTATTTGAATCTCGGAAACGGCTGCAACGATTTTCATGAAATTTTGTACCCAGGGGGTTTCGGAGAATCGATCCAACTAGGTTTCATTTTTAGAAATTTTCGTTTCGTATTTTCAGCGATAATCAATTTAAATATAAACTGAAAAATATCAAACATCTATTGGAGAGTAATAATAATATTGTGGCGTAGAACGCCGTCACGTCATCCCCAGCTCAAACAAATGACAATGACAATTTGAAAGAGCTCTATAATTTCGTCAATGTAATTTAAGCCTCCTTTTCAGAATGGTTACATAGGCTGACTGCGGAGGTGGAGACCCGGGTTCAAATCTCAGTCAAGCATATTGCGTTTCCTTAATTTTTATGACAACTTTTTTTAATTGGGTGCTATTGCAGATGGCGTTGTCAAGTAACACTATGACAGTGGGTGTTTTGTTTGAAATTAAACCAAGAAAATCAATTATTTTTATCCGAGTAACGCCGGTCGTCCGGGTACTATTTATTATGATGGATTGTTCTATTTTAAAATAGTAGTCCATACTTCCATTTCCATACTCCATCTTATATATAAAATTCTCGTGTCACAATGTTCGTTCCCATACTCTTCCGAAACGGCTTGACCGATTCTCATGAAATTTAGTGAGCATACCGAGTAGGTCAGAGAATCGGCTACTATCTATTTTTCATCCCCTTAAGTGATAAGGGTGACTAAACATTTAAACGCGGTAAGAAGTCTGCGGGGTCAGCTAAACGTCTTATAAACGTGAAAGTAACTCAGTCTGTGTGTTCCACTCCAGTTTTATTGAAATTTGGTACACAGATACAGTGGACCTTGGGAAGGACATAGAATAGAATAGTTTTAACTCAAAAAATATATAGTTTTATGTAACTCAAAAAGTGTTTAGTATAATCATTTTGTAGGAACTATTAGGTTCGCCCGGGGAAGTACCACCGCTGCACCCACTTCTGCCGTGAACTAATTCTATTGTGTTTCGGTGGAAATGTGCAGTTGCCGGCCACACTGAGGCGACCACCAGCCTCCGGAGTAGCAGCGCAGCTGTATACGACCTCAGACAAGACTTACCTATGCTTGCTTGAGGTTGTATGTAGATGTCCATGGGCTCCAGCGACCACTTAACACCACGTGGCCTGCATGCTCGTCTGTTACTCCATTCAAATAAAAAAAAACTCAAATCATCCGAGCGAAGCCGGACTGGATCACTAGTACTAGTATATATAACGACTGACGACTCAACTTGATGACAACTTGACAAGTCATGTATGTGTTTTGTTGTCATGGTACGGCGTGACTGGTGGATATGTGAAGGTCTTTCATACTTGTAATTATTGTATCATTTTTATTGATTATATACAATGTTTGCACAGTACATGACTTGCTGGTTTTATATAAAAGTACACCAGGAAATGTTATTACTATATCATCCGTTAAATTTAAAGGTAAAAGTCCTTTTGCTAACAGTTTTAGTTGATAGACACTTGCGTGGCTCCTGCAGGTAGTTTCATTATTGCTATTCCCGTCTCCACCAACCCGCATTAGAGCAGCGTGGTGGAGTAGGTAAGCTCCAGGCCTTCCCAATAAGGGGGAGAGACCCGTGCCCAGCAGTGGGACGCAAAAAGGGTTGCAGCCGTTCCCGTATTTATTTTAACCCCCGACGCAAAAAATAGGGGTGTTATAAGTTTAACGTGTCGCGGTCGGTCGGTGTATCTGTCTGTGTTCTCCACAGACTTATAGTGGTGGTCTCGTAGCTCCCAAACGGATGAACCGATTTTCGTTTAGTTTTTTTCTATTTCGATGGGAAGTTGTGGTTGACGGACATAAGGCTGTTATATTCTCTGGAATGTCAAGGTACTGGCATATGAACTCAGAAGAATTCGAGTCCTGAGCTCGTAAAGTGCGACGAAGGTCCTTAGAGAATGGGCATAGGTATCGTTCACAGGTGTCGGCTAAGTTACACATCCAAGATGGCGACATAAGATCTTATTTATATTATTAGATTTTGGACCGCGCACCAATAATAGATGCTTATCGCGCCTTAGTTGAATATTGGCAATTCTTTTACGTCTCACTACTGGACAAGAGGCTCGCTCCATAATAGGGAACTGCATGTTTTTTTATTGTATCAATAGATCCTATTTGGCATAGGTGTTCATCATAATCATTAAGGGCATCAAGTGTAAGAATACTTGATTCCGCTCCAATCGATGTGGTCCTTTTCTTAAAGACCCTGAAAGACTCGCGTAGCCATGAAAACGGCCCATTCTAACCAAGCGAAAGATATGACATCACCGTCCGGGAACGCAGTACCAAATACTATGGAAAAACAAGTGATTTGCTATTTTAAATGGTAAATAAATACTGCGTTTAAGTATATAGTTATCGTATATTTTTTCTTGTTTTATAAGAATTCTGAAAAAAATATTATTGTATGAAATAAAAAAATAACAAAATTTTTCATATTTCACATTTCCATAATTCCTGGAGTTTTCGAAAAAAAGAACTGTTTCATTTTGTCATTATTACTTTATTTGCATTTTTTAAATTGAAATATACCTATACATTTTACGTTAAAATAAAATTTCTGGATATTCCCTATTGGCTTGACCAATTCCACCACGCAGCTCTAATGCAGGCTGGTATAGATATGGCATAATGGCCAGCCCGCTGTACGATGTTTAAAACCGCCCATAATGACAGTTTAAGTTTAACGATTGCCATCGAAAACAACCAGACGGCTTATCGTCCTCTCCGAATTTGCTACTAGCGGTCACCCCATCCGACACATGCATGACCGCGTCTGTTTCGCTTAGCTGCATAGGTTGCTTGCATTCTACGAAAGCCGCCAGGTTAAACGCTTCACAAGATAACTACAACAAGACAGCACTCAAAAACTTTAGCACAGAGACTATATTTCTGTTTTCCAATAAATGTCTTGCGGTGTTATTTGAACCTAAGAACAATAACTATAGGCATAGAAGGAACTTTACGACATTTGAAGCGTCCACTGTCATTGACAAAAGAATATTAGCTAGTGAAGTGACTATGCACAAAATGAATACCGATATCGATACTGATTTCTTTCTCTATGGTATCGCCCTATGAAGCTATGAATATTTAAATTGTAAAGTTGATTAATTCTTAAAAATATTAATATAAACAAAAATAATGCAAAGCAGTTTTAAGAGAAAGGGCATCAATTAAATTTGATGTTTGAAGTATTAAGGGCGTGGCGCTCTCAAAAATAAGAATTACTGACAAACTAAACTATTTATTTATATTTATTTTTTATTCATAAAATTTTATATTTTATGTATTTATAAAATTCGCTTAAATTACGATTGAAGCTATGGTATTTTTGTCTTTCTAAATCCTAGTTTTTGCGTTATAATAGTTTTCTGTAGTTAAGGACGGCGAAAGTGTAAAAACGGTCACATTTGCTATGATACATCGGTGCACCATGTTTTATAATGTAATTTCTAAAAATACTTAAGTACCCGCTAGCTTCAATCGTATGTAAGCATATTTTTAATAACTTGTTTGTTTTATGACAAAATATTTGTTAAAACCCCCATCTTTTAACTGTACTTAGCTGTACTACTACTATTACAACAGCCTGTGAACATCCACTGCTGGACGTAGGCCTCTTTCATGTGACATGCTTGTGACAGTTTATACGTGAGAAGATTTGCCCTTAGTCACCGTACTGAGCAGCCGGGTTGGTGACCGCAGTGTTTTGATTGAAGAGGTGATACTTTTAAATATTGGAAAAAACTGTTGAATACCTAAATCTAAATACGCTAAGGTAAAAATGAAATAATCATTTCTGGTCAACTCATTTATTTATAAATAAACACCACATAATACTATTTCACTAGTTCCACTAATTCATTGTAGGTAAATGTTTCACCAACAAATTACAACATACAGTATTAACTATATTTCAATAATCTGAACTAGTATATTAATTGTCCTTTAAAAAAATGTAATTATTGTTAGAAACGATCTTAGTTTTTTTACAGGGGAAGTTAATTCTTTTATGATACAATGAATTCGAATTGTTAAATATTCTTTGCTAATCAATTTAATCAATAAATTTCTATGATCATCCAATAAATCAGTGTCAGACTGAATGTTCGAGTAAATCATCAAAAATTGTCGTTGGTAGCAATATTTTCGATATTTTACTTATCATTGACAAAAAACACTTGGGTTGTCCTAAAACTTTGGAACCTGCACGAATTTCGTATTCTTGCAGTATTTTTTTCTGCGATTTTATAGACTTTGCTAACCCCATCGAAGGGCTTACCTCTATCTTTCATAGAAATCAAGGAAAATGTTGATTGACTGAATTTATTTCCCAAACATTGGACACATTTTTCGCACTTTATTTCTTTTTTTATTTTCCGCACTACATAGCCTACTGCATAATGTACGACGTGATTTCTGATGTTGTTTTTTCCATTCCCAGTTATTACGAGTAATAGCGTTGATCTATTTTTGCCTCATATCAACATCGGTGGGAAATCTGAAAATGACAAAATAAAACATTACCGCACGCTGATTTTTGCCAACTGTCATTTCAAAGGTAACTGGCATTATTCGCTCGCAAAACTACGAGTGAAGTAAAATAATACAATAATTTATGATGCTTGTTTGATTATCGATATTGACATAATTTATTAGAATATGGCTGTCCATATCAAAAATCTTATAAAGATTGTGGCAACGTTGTACCGTAATTGATGGTACAATAATTTGATAGAAGAATTGTTGATGCCACATGGAAACCTCTTGTAAGAATTCAAAAATAACTGCTATAGGAAATAGTCTTTGTTTTCTTATCACTGTCCAATTTATAAGTAATTTGCTGCATAATACATATCCAAATTATACTTCAAACACCTAAATACAAAGAAATACTAAAACTGAAACTAAATCACAACCGCCATCTTCGAATATCACAAATCGAATTTTATCGATAGTTTATTTTTCGAAGCACTATTGCAAAAAAAATATACGCCTGTTAAAAACCTATAATTACCATATAATCTGACTATAATTGCACAAAATATTCATTTGCATAACACTACCGTGTACACTTAGCTCGATTCAACTGAAAAAATTATAAAATATACAACAAAGAGAATGCAAATCTGACAAAATGGCCATATTTCATTACTTACCGATGAAAGCTTATGATTTCCATATAATTTTCTGTGCTGGACGGACGTGATTTGCATCCCACTACAATGCAGGACATTACTTAATATTTAAGCTTTGCGATTTACACTATAGCACTGATAATTTTGCACTTTTTTTATAAAAATACGTAAAATTACCGGAGCAACTCAACTCACAATCGCGCTTATGTATTATACGACCAAATTATGATGAACAAAGTCATAGACGATAATCTGAGACGTTTAGTAGCTTTTAAATTTGGTGTCATTAAGGTAACCGAAATATGCAAAAGGTAACCAAAATGGCGTCTGCCTTGTGGACATTTTACATTCTGAGCAACCTACATCCGTCTCGTTCTAATGCTGTTGTAAGTGCATAAGAAAACAAGTACGACTATATTGGTTGAAATTTCGGTTCCTTCTATGCTTTAGTTATTGTTCTGAGATTTGAACCTAGATATCTTATCTGTGGCCATACATATTCTGTGGTATAACAGATTGTGACAAGTGATGAGTTATGTGTGTGCTTCAGTTGTCATGGTACGGCGTGACTTGTAGACATGTGAATGACGTTCATACTTGTAATTATTGTATCATTTGTATCGATTCGACAATTGCTTTTAGCCTTGTAGGTTCATTGTAGCTTATACAATTCCTATTCAAAGAATTCATGACTGGTATTTGGACATTTGTCATGTCATGAAGCAATGTAAACTTTTTAAATAAAGGTACCTGGTACAAGTCCTTCTATTTCTATCATTTAATCATTGTTTTTTATGTGAAACATGAAATTACACCGATTTCGGCGTGGCGACCTTTTTTGTTAAACAAATAACGTTTACAACCTACGCAGTAACATCGTTAGCGCGGTTTAGGAAATGATACAGCGCCATCTAGCTAGAAAACAAAAGAAGACCTAGTGCAGGAACCGCCACCTAACTAGTTTTATATCTACCAACTTTCTTAAGCGTTACTTATTTATTATGTGAATCATTAGACAATTCATTTTTAATCATTTTGAGATACGAACCCTTAAAAAAGTTCATATTTTATTCTACACATTAAAGCAAAACAGGCGCGGTCAGGAATAAATAGGTGAAAGCTGATGGCATATTTCATGTATGATTTTGAGGTTCAGATCCTAAACGGCCTCTGAATCTGGTCTGAAGTAGAGTCCCGAAAACTGTTGGAACCCCGAAAGATTCAAGCCTCGCCATTTCTCGCATCGTAAAAACAATAAAAATAACGTCTTATGCAAAGGTTTAACGTACATAGCAACTAATATATTTATAATATTTATATCAAAAATTACACAAAAAATGATTAAGAAATAATTGATACCATTTGGTTTCAATAACCCCTACGGCTTATCTGGTATCGGTGAACAATGTATATTATAAACAATATCGTTATCTATAAACAATTGTGTTACTACCCATGACTCCGGCAAGTAACACAATTTTTTTTGTAAAATTATGACATGTTGTAATTATGTTTCAATTATATTCTGAGTTAATGGTTCGCGCAAAATTTATTGATTTTCTTTGTAGTAGGAGTGAAGAAAAACGAGAGAATGTTTACCAAACAATATTTACAAGTACCCGCAATCTACTTTTGGCTAAGTCCTAACATGTGGGTAGTCACATTTTGTGTGGCTCTGCGATTATGTATTAAATAGATTAAATATTATAAATAATATTAAATTGTCCCAGTCAGATATTAGTTCATAAAGTTTTTTGTGTAAAGTGTTTTACAGGCATAGCATGAAAGTCGACTTTATCTTAATACTAGCGTAACTTCGTCCGCCTGGACTTACACAAAAATATTTTTTCAATTCGAAGTAATAGTTCCTGAGATTAGCGCGTTCAAACAAACAAACAAACTCTTCAGCTTTATATATTACTATAAATATACATATATTTCTTGTGTTCGTGTGTATGTCACTGAACTCCTCCTAAACGACTGGACGGATTATGATGAAATTTTTTTTGTGTGTTCAAGGAGAGAATATTGTTTATGTTTATTTGAGAATGATTTAGATTTATAATTTGATCCACTCGATTTTTTTAATGTATTTTTTTTATTGATTGGTATTTTTCCCATCTATACTAATATTATCAAGAGGAAAGATTTGTATTTTTGTATGTTTGTAATGAATAAAAAAAATCTTTCACTATTAGAAAGCTACATTCACCCTGAGTAACATAGGCTACTTTATACCGCTGGAAAATGCTTCATTCCTACGTGAAAACGGGTACCTAATAGGGTCAACGCGGTTGAAGCAACTGGCTAAACGCCTATGATTTAATATAGCAATGAAGCCTGGAATAGCACATAGGCTATTTTTTATCCTACGGGGACCCATTAAACGGGTCCACGCGGGCGAAGCCGCTGGCGGAAGGCTATTGGATATAAATTGATCCTACCTGTCAAACGTTTTTATTTCGTGCCGTGTCGTTCTTAACTTTGACAAAGTTAGTATGTCACTATTTGTTTTATATTTTTGTTTGATAGTAACATTAAATATCTTTAAGGCTGGACTCACACAGCCGGAATTGGCTTTCTGAAATCAGATTCTGATTTCAGATTCTTAATTCCCAAAATATTGCGGCGCCTGGCCTCACACTATTCTTAAAAATTCAGATTGATCAGTAGTCTCATGATTCCCGGCACACGCATACGTTTATATGGAAGAGGAGTCACTTATCGCATTCGGTTTGGCTCTATTATAAATAAAAAAAGAGATGCAAACGCAAATACTGGATTCATCCCTTAAATTTAAACAGAATAAGGGAGAGACATTAGGGCGAGAAAATTACGTCAGTATCCTGACAAATTCTTTGATTACTACAGAATGTCAGTAGCATCATTTGATGAATTACTGTTTGGTGGTGAATAAAATTAAATTTTCCGTGTCAGACATCGCATCAAGAGGTCGCAACTCGCACGCAACACGTCCAAACTCTACCGCTTCCAGTGTCAACTGAAAAAATCAGAATCTGGATGGCACGTCAGTGCCCCGCCAAGTCGAGCGCAAAGCAAACACTGCCGTACCATCCTTTACTGGAACCATTTCGCCGCATTTTCAGGCCCCTATTTGAGAACCTCTGGATAAGACCAGAGCGCTGAAATTTTCATCATCCAGTAAGCTATAATCACATACTTAAAATACAAAATTTCAAGTCTGTAGGTTATTTAGTTCCGAAGCTAAGCGAAAGCAAAGTTTCGCATTTACGACACTCACTCACTCATGGATCATCAAAATAGAACTAGTACTTCCCATAAACTCAGAGAGCTGAAATTTGGTACAGAGTTAGGGTTTAATGGCCACATAAAGAGAAAACTATAAAAACTAGGATAACTAGGATTATTTAGTACTCTTGGTCCATCCTTTACTGGAACCATTTCGCCACATTTTCAGGCCCCTATTAGAGAACCTCTGGATAAGACCAGAGAGCTGAAATTTTCATCATCCAGTAAGCTATAAACACATACTTAAAATCCAAAATGTCAAGTCTGTAGGTCATTTAGTTCCGCTGTTAAGCGAAAGCAAAGTTTCGCATTTTCGTTCGCATTTACGACACTCACCTCACTCATATAATCAAAATAGAACTAGTACTTCCCATAAACTCAGAGAGCTGAAATTTGGTACAGAGTTAGCGTTTAATGGCCACATAAAGGGAAAACTATAAAAACTAGGATAACTAGGATTATTTAGTACTCTTGGTCCATCCTTTACTGGAACCATTTCGCCACATTTTCAGGCCCCTATTAGAGAACCTCTGGATAAGACCAGAGAGCTGAAATTTTCATCATCCAGTAAGCTATAAACACATACTTAAAATCCAAAATTTCAAGTCTGTAGGTCATTTAGTTCCGCTGTTAAGCGAAAGCAAAGTTTCGCATTTTCGTTCGCATTTACGACACTCACCTCACTCATAAAATCAAAATAGAACTAGTACTTCCCATAAACTCAGAGAGCTGAAATTTGGTACAGAGTTAGGGTTTAATGGCATGGCCACATAAAGGGAAAACTATAAAAACTAGGATAACTAGGATTATTTAGTACTCTTGGTCCATCCTTTACTAGAACCATTTCGCCACATTTTCAGGCCCCTATTAGAGAACCTCTGGATAAGACCAGAGCGCTGAAATTTTCATCATCCAGTAAGCTATAATCACATACTTAAAATCCAAAATTACAAGTCTGTAGGTCATTTAGTTCCGAAGTTAAGCGAAAGCAAAATTTTGTTTATTTAGTTAGATAGTACCTGGGGGCGTCCAGCGTTGCTCGGAATAAAACAATTTATTTACTTGGTTTATTTTTAAGCAAAATATTCATTGACTTAGTGTTACTTTACAAATCCTTTTGAAATACCTAGCTCCCAATTTAAAAAAATGTCACAAAAAATAAAAATGCAACTTGCCTACTTGAGATTTGAACCCGCGTCTTTAACTCCGCAGTCGGTTGTCGTAACCATTCGACCAAGAAAGCCTTAATTTTATTGACGAAATTTTTATAGAGGTCTTTCATAATTATCGACATTGTCATTTGTTTGAAGGGTGGATTTTCAGTTTATTTAGTTAGATAGTACCTGGACGCCCGAGCGTTGCTCGGAATAAAACAATTTATTTACTTGGTTTATTTTTAAGCAAAACATTCATTGACTTAGTGTTACTTTACAAATCCTTTTGAAATACCTAGCTCCCAATTAAAAAAAAATTGTTACAAAAAAAAAAAAATTGCAGCTAGCCTACTTGAGATTTGAACCCGGGTTTCCAGCTCCGTAGTCGGCTTTCGTAACCATTCGACCAAGAAAGCTTTAATTTTATTGACGAAATTTTTATAGAGGTCTTTCATAATTATCGACATTGTTATTTGTTTGAAGGGTGGATTGTCAAACTTGTATATAAGACCCAGTGTATGAAAATTTTTAAAGCAATCGCAAATAAATGGGGCTCGAAGTCACATCCTTTCTTCGACTCCGAGAATAAGTGACCCGAAGTTTTTTCGAACCTCAACTCCCTCTCCTCGAGTCCTCCAGGAGGCAGGACAGTAGGTTGGTAGAAAGTTCATTGATTTTATTATGTAACTAGCTGTGCCCGCGACGTCGTCCGCGTAGATAAAGACTTGTACAAAAGGCTTGATTAGAGTTGGATTATTTGTTCCTCCTCCTCCTTAGTCGTTCACTCTTGTCAGAGTGGTCGTTGCTGATGAGGTTGCAATTTCGTTCGTGACCGCTTGCCCTCCACTGTCCCTTGGATTATTGTTACCTTTTATGAAATTACTTATGATACAAAAGTTCATATTATTATGTTGAGTAGATACATTCTTCCTGAGTCCTTACAATCTTACTGTATTCCTCTTATAATACCGACTTTTCAGTCGTTATCATCAGTTTCTCTTTACAAATTAAACGTACTATAATAGCCTGTTTATAAAGTGTTTAGATAGTACTGCTGTGCCCGCGGAAAGGATCATTATAATTAAATAATTTGTGCTGCAAATAATGCATAGATTCATTATCATCATGTAACTTAAACATATTGCAGAAAGGTGGTGAAATGTCTACGCTATGTCAGGCGTGGTTAGTAGTTGGTTAGTCAAATTCTTGGTTGCTTACACGTTGGTTGCAATTGTCGTTAACATACTGTCGTTCATACTTAATGGAGGTCTTTTGAGCGATTTAAAACTTGCGACAGCAGTTAGGCCACTAACAATGAAGACGTCATCAACCTGAATTGGAGCAGCGTGAGAGGATCAGGCCCTACGCGATTAAGAGTCAATTGGTCCTATTAACAACCCTTCACACAGCATCAGAAATAAATATATCGATTACTGATATTATTCTGGGCGTGACCATTATGCCGTGCTGCTGCCGTGACGCTTTAGCATATTAGTATAACACCAGTGCCAGTACTGCGTATGTATGTAATAGCTCTTATTAAATTAACCACTGAAAACGTCTGCTCATTTCTATAACATTTTTTTATTAGACCCTCGGCAATTGCTTATTCGTTTATTCGAAATCACTTTTTTTATAAATAAACCGAACAAAGAGGCAGAAAGGCCGCGTGGTTAAGCGATCACTGTCGCCTATGGAAACGGGCAACCCCAGCGGAGCCACCCGAGCACTGCCGGCTTTCAAGAAGAGCTTTCTTTACAGCTTTCTTGAATAACCCTATGTCAAAGTCCACTGGAAATGCCTCAGCTGGAAGGTTGTCCCATAACTTACACATCCGTTCAAATATCAAAAGCAGCGTGCAAAGCGGCCTGTGGAACTTTAACCTTCGACTGGTGGTGTAATTATGATATGGAGACGTAGCTATCATTTTGAAAAGAACACTCAGCATAGTAAAGTCGGTAGAACACTTTGATTTTTTTACGTTTCACACTGATAGCGCCAGAGTAGGGGAAAATATACACTGTGTAATGGGTACCATGCGACACACAGAGACAGAAATACAAACACTTAAACCTAGAGCAGAAAATTAAACTCATCATTCAAATTTCTGCTTCGCCGGGAATCAAACTCGAGACCCTTCGATTGGCAGTCCGGCATGGTAACCATTGCGCCACGCGAGTCGAGGCGCGGTCGCAGCCTTCAATTTGGGGGGGGGGGGGGTCGCCAAGAAATTTTGGTGGGGGGTCCCTAAGAATTTTGGGGATTGAGATGTCTCAAATTGGCTTGATTCGCCTTCCATCTACGCATGAGTGAGGGATTTGGGGGGGGGGTCATGTCCCCTGTGACCCCCCCCCCCTGGGACCGCACCTGCGCGAGTCGATAATTATTATTGTCTATTAAATAAGGTCGATACCAATAATATGTGGATGTAACCACCGCGCCGCGCCTCCATAATGCTCTACCACAATGAGTACAATATCAGCGCCAGTTCCAAAGCTCTCTGTTGTTAATATTTTATTAGATACTTTATTATGTTAATATACTCGTAATTAATTATTTGAAATAATCTCCACCTATCCACTTTGTAATAGCGTTATTGGGTAAAATAATGATTATGTAACACCACCTGTAAATCTACCTGTAAAAAGCAATTAAATATGAATAAATGAATAACAACGACATCTATCGTATAGCATGTAAACTAAATTGTCGATATACCGAATTTGCAACAGATCACTAAATAGTTCTGAATGTGAACATAGATGTCGGCAGTAGCCTCGTTTTGTTAAGGTTTTGTACATTTTGTATTGAGGATTTCTTTGAATATGTGGTGATATGTATGGTTTTTTTAAATATTTAGAGATGAAATCTAGCATAAGTGTTTAAAACTTGCTATCAGAATATTAAGGGATGTTAGTAGTTATCGAAACTTGTGGTGTGACCGCTCGCATTAACTTTATTATAGCGTGCAGGTGTTCATCCATTTCATCATTCTTGAAATTGACGTAACTTTTTTGTTTGTGAACCGATTTAAATAAAACAAACCCTAAATGTTAATCCAAAAAAATACCAATACTTCAGTGAAAACCGCATCCTTCTACGTTAAGCCGTTCCTGAGATTAGCGCGCACAAACGAACAGATAAACAGACAAACAGATAAACAGACAAACAGACAATAATTCTAAAAATCATTGTTTTGGGTTCTATTACGCTAATAAATAGCCCTAGTGACAGTTTTTTTCAAATATCTTCAATGTACAGAAACGGACTTGTTACAGATTTATTATATGTATAGATTATTAATATTAATTATAAATAACACTAAACTTGTCTAATAATAAAGATAAAGAGTTAACGGTATGTTTATAGTTTGTATAGATTGAGTAGGTTCTGTATTATTTTCTTTGAGTTTTTTTTTATTAATATCTAATTTAATCTAGCCTATTGCGTCCCAATGCTGGGCGAATGCCTCCCCTTCTGCTTTTAATACGCATATAAATAAAATTAAAGGAAAACTCTGGATAAGACAAGATTGGCTTTTATACTTATACTTACAAGTATACAAGAAGAAACAGTCGAACGATTAACTTTATTCTACTCGAACATTACATAGGTAAATTAAATAAACAAATTACACTAAACTTTTAATTTCGCTCATTTGGTCAAAATATAATGCATTGGACTAAGAGTGGCGGTGATAGTGAGGTCGCTAGATGGCGCTGACTGTATTTTAAAACGCGCTTGCGGCCGCGTTACAGTCGACTCGTTTACGACATTCTTCTACTGCGCTTGAAAACGTTTGCTATGGATTAGGAGGGATTATTTGCATTTTGTTGATTTCGCTTATTATTTCGTGAGGTTTGCTAAGGTTTAGGGCATGCATCAATGCGAAATACCTAATCACAAGCCACGCCTCTACCCTGCGGCGGGGTGATGTTCCCCTTCGGGGATTCGCCATCTATCGGTGACTTTAAGTAAAAATAAGTTGATTTCTAAATTACGAGCAGGCGTCACCTAGCGGAACAACGAAGAAGCTCTTATACAACGAAGAAGCTCAAATAACTGTCTTGCAACAATGTCATTTAGTAACAAAATTTTGAACAAAATTAAATACGTATAATATATCAGCAACGTACAGTACTTAAACATTGCAAAAAATACGAATGTACAGCTTCGACTGTTCTACGATTGTATACAGTGGGCCGCAGCTCATATGTAAAATTATAAATAAAGTAAAAAAATCGATACTTAAAATAAATTCACAATTTTGTTCACTTTTTTAATGAATCAGAAACGGAAAAACGTTTTCACTGTAAAAAAAATATATGTGGTTGAGGACTAATTTTACAAAAACTGTACAAGTGGGAATCGAACCCAGAACATTCCTAGGTACGAAATGCACGAGATTTTATTACGAGCTACGCTCACTACTTCACTAAGAGTGAAATAAAGGATCAGTATGGCTACACATTACCTACGTAAGGATTTCTCGTTGTCAGTCTATCGACTCAGTCGATATAGATAGGGGCAGTGTAATTGTAGGTTTTTATTTATGAAACAAAATTGATTACGGTGTAAAAAAAATAAACACCTAAAGTATATAATGAATCATAGCTTTGTACCTAGGTTACTTACTTACTTTCTTTTGTTCATGTAGTTCTTTCGGCCGTAAGAATTTCAAATATTTATGTTTTCAGTCTGTCTTTTTATAAGCTTTTTTATTGTAAAAATTTAAAATAGTAAAAAAAAAAACAAATTTATATAATATAAAAAACATAATGCTACGCTGGGGATCGAACCTGAGTCGTATTGCAAACGTGAGTGAAACAAGACTTCAAAAACTGGACTACAGACGCTACTTTCCAAATCGTGAAATAAGGACCAAGTGTGACTACCGAGTAACCTAAATATTCTTTGCTCATAAATAGATAGCTAGCCTAAAATAAAATATATTACGAAAAAAATTATTGTAAATAGATTATCGATATATCGGGTATTGTTTCTTTCTACTTATCTTTTTTCTTCGTTCATATAAGCTATTTGCTGTCATTTGAATTGTAAATATTTCCGTTTTGATAATTTATTTTTACTTTTATTTCCTATTTTCTAAACTTTAAAATTACCTAATTCTTACTAAAAATAATAACTTATACCTAATACTTACTTACTAAGAAACAAAATATATTTTCAAAAACTAAACAAAATGAAATAAAATTTGAAATTTTCGTATTTCGCGGGCGATACGGGCATAAAAAGTACGCGTCCATCGTTGACAGTGGTCACGGGTGGTATCATGGTGGGATGGGATGGGAGTGGCGAAGAGAAGAGAGTGATGGCATGCGTTACTTCAGCTCTCGCGAGGAAAAGAAAGCATCATCTTATTTTGAATGTCGTAAGCGCCAAATCAAAAAAATTTTTCGTTAAATAACTAAAACAAAACATAGAAAACTGTTTGCATAGAAAGCTTTATAATAAAATTAGCTTGTTGTTAAAAAAATAATGATAAATACTTACATTCAAACTCGTTTTGACATAAAAATTGAAAATATTGTCCTAATTTTGAATAATAAATCTATCGAGAAAATTTTATGGCATCGTGTTTTCTGTTGCATAAAAACTTAGTAAATATAATGAAAATTCAGATTATGTAAAAACTATTCTCCAGTCGTTTCTACGAAATGAAACATATTCAATTACAATACCTACTCCTTTTTTATGCATGCCCTTAATTAACAGGTTGTTATTATAACGTATAGATTAGTGACGTATTACTGATTATTACTTAATTATTAGATTTGAAAGAAGTTTTAATTGAATGCTTTATTTAATTGTTACTTATTTAGTACTCTTAGTTTTCTAGGTTTAATTTACAGTTAGGCAGTACTTCGAATAAAAAGAAAAAAACTGTGTCAAATAAGAAAATCTAATAAAATAAATCAATATGCCCACGTTTCTACAAAAAGAAGTGAAATCCCACCAAAACATTCTGTAAAAAACTAGCCAAGTCTCGATGGAGCTGCTTGTTTATCTCTAAAAAGTAATGAAATCTAGAGAAAGTCGTGCCAAGTCTAAGGTTCCTTACTGCGATTTCTTTATTATTATAGTTAATGTTGTGTGACTTGGCCGTTGAAGGATACACAAGTGTTATTTTATGTTAGATCGGTGGTCGATTTGACGCTCCAAAAAGAAGTGAGCACAATCAACAACAGCCTAAAATGAGACACTAGCGTCCAATTACCAATACCAGTATGGGCTATTATCTCGCTTAACATGGTACATACATGGTACGTACATGAACATAGGTAGTTAAAACAGATATAACATTACGTGTAAACAAAAAGAATGTTCAACGGCCAAGTCACACAACGTTAACTATAATAATAAAGAAATCGCAGTAAGGAACCTTAGACTTGGCACGACTTTCTCTAGATTTCATTACTTTTTAGAGATAAACAAGCAGCTCCATCGAGACTTGGCTAGTTTTTTACAGAATGTTTTGGTGGGATCTGATTTTCAGCATGTGTGTGCGGCCGCTCTATTGAAATGTATGGGAATAGGTGCGTTCTGAAATCAGATTCTTATTTTTTCAGATCCGGAATTCAGAACGCTCGTCAGTACCATTTTGTAAGATTGATCTGAGAAATTAAGAATCATTCAGATTCTGAATAAAAGAGAATGTGTGTGGAACATAGTGATTTTGTATGTTATTCCGGCCGTTCTTAATTAATTTTCTTAATTCATCAGATCTGAATTTAGCAAGCCATTCCGGCTGTGTGAGTCCAGCCTAAGATAAGTAATAAAAAAAAATCCTCTTTCAATACTTTTAAGGCAAGACAACGTCTGCACCCGTGCGGAGTTGGGCAGGACCATTAGTTAATTTTTCTCTCTCTATCCCTCATAACAATCAAACCAATGTTTAATATAAAATTTAATATATACGTACATAACCTAGAATTATTTTATTTATTTTAACAAACGGAACTGAAGCAAAAGTGCGTTGAACGTTCTTATAATTTATCGTTTCAATAACAAGTTATTTTTAAACAACAATTAAGAAGAGTTACACGAATTTTTGTAGTGTTAGGTTTCAGCTGCGACCCATATTGATAGTGATAACCTGCGTCTAGAAGTCTCCGAAGTGACATACATTTAGTTATCGGTCGCCGAAAGCACAGACGATTTTTTTCTGATACCGTGCTGATAAGAGACTCGTTTGGATAGTGGTCACTATTTAAGTGACATACACGTACATACATCATACATACACACACACAAATATCTAATACCTTTAAACGAGCATTTCTTGTATATACCTAAATATTTTTTTTGAATCTCGGAAAAGGCTCAAAAGTGTTTGATGAAATTTAGTACTTACCCTGGTTTCAGGGGTTAAAAATCGATCCAGCAAGGTTTTATTTTTAGAAATTTTAAATTATAAAAAATATTTTCGGCGATAATCAACTTAAATATAAACTGAAAAATACGACTCTTCCTGACATCTATTGAAGAGTTTTAATAATATTGTGGTGCAGAACGCCGCCAAACGCCATCAGTCAATCCGATGTTCAAAGAAGAGATGAGACTCTAGAAATAAGAAGAAAATGTATTTTATTGTAAAAAAAGCATGGGGTGCATGGCGTCAATAGTATCTTAAAAACCACCTCACGCTTTTTTTACAGTAAAATACATTTTCTTCTTATTTTTTACTTTTTAGTTCGTATTTTCACAAAAGCGTGTTTTTTAGTTTTTTAAACTACCGTAAAATGTTCCTACTTTGCTCCTATGAGGTTAATTATGCTCCAATTTTCTTAAAAGTTTTATCGCTTAATATTCCCAAATCAGAGCAACATTTCATTTAATTGTGAATGCACTGGAAACATTTAACTTATAAGTGACAACAATGAACCGGTAAATTTTACATCGGCCATATTTTTCTTATGTCAGGTGCAGCTGAAGTGTAAGTCGTTAAAAGTATATTTTTTTTGTCTTCGAAAAAGTCACTTCCATCTTAAAATCAGCATAGCACATTAAGGCAATTATGTTCTAATGTCATTATGTATATAATCAGGTAAACGAATCCGTAAATATTTAATTGTATTGCTGAGTTGGTCTTAATCTGACCTCACTTATTTGGCGTGTTTATATTTTCTTTTGTACGATGGGGTAACTTTGCTTTGTTATTTGTTGTTAGAAAAGATGCCAAGAAATTTTAAAAGACGTTTAGGGTCGAGAAATTATAAAAAAGGACGTCGCAGGATAATACACATTACACCTTGAAAAAGTGTAACTGCAGAACTAAGCACACTTTTGGATGATAAAGAAATTGAAGAGTTGGCTCAGCCGTTCATTTCAAAGCAACCACATCGCCGTAGATCCAGCACTAAAAGCTCTCTTCCGATCAGAATAGATCCATTGGAGATTTAGAAAATCTTGAAACTAACTATACAGTGGCCGAAATTTGTAATGAAAATTGCAATTTCAAACCAATTGTGAAGGCTGGGCAATATGTAGATTTCGCGTATGAGGAGGAAATTTTTCCTGAAAAAATTATAAAAATAACTAAACAAAGGCCGTATTCTTTTTTTCTTTACATAAAATGGAATGAAACAAAGTGATTTTGTAACTCATTTAAGAATATAACATTATTTCTTAAAAACACGGTTTATTTAAATTTTTATCCATTTTTTGACCGAAAATACTATCAAAAATCATAAAGCGTAATATCACTTGAGCATAGTTTGAATAAGGAAAGCATAACTTTGCTCAAAAAGCTTCCACAATGGAAATTGCTTGTGGAATATACCCAGGAGCAAAGTTACCCACGACCATGGGTAACTTTGCTCCTTATTCATAATTTTATATATATTATGAAATATGTAATTAAGTTAATTTAACGTTAAAAATATGTTAGATAACATGACATTCTTTAAATTTTTACATGTGAGTATATTTCATAATTAATAGTTTAAACAATATTCATAATTCCCTTTTTTTGGAGCAAATACTGGTTAACAATGCTTTTGCCCATGATTGATGAAATACAAAAATAGGCAGGACTTGGTAAATACTAATCATCAATTATAATATTACAAGTGTCTTAGCTCGAGTTATCGAGCTATGCAAGTTTAATCTTGTAATGCATTCGCCGCACTCTCGCAAGTTTCGACTTGTTCGTTATTATAGCACGGCTTTACTTTACTAGATTTAATACATCATAAAGAACGTTAAGATTGCGCTGGCACTTGCTATCAAACACCGTGAAAGTATGACGTGGTAATAACACTGTAACATACAGCAAGGTCTTAAGTGTATTAAACAAATTTTGTTTTTAGTTTTTATTGTGAAGTTTGAACTAAAACTTTGTGAATTTATATTTTTGATATGCCTCGTTCCTGTGAAAGCAATCCTAACAATTTTTGTTACGTGTGTGGTAAATTCACTACAAAAAATACGAGCGAAAACTTCAGTCCCAGAATCTGTCGTGCATACGAACTTTATTTCGGAATACCAGTGAAAAATCAAGACAAGCCCTGGGTTCCGCATGTAATATGCTCGAGTTGTGGTAAATACTTGCGAGATTGGCTATCCGGCCGCCGATCATGTTTGCCTTTCGCAACACCGATGCTGTGGAAAGAACAAAAGGATCACATTGAACATTGTTATTTTTGCATAAATAAGATAGAAGGGCTTAATACGCGCAAAAAGAGAAAACATAGTTATTTTGAAACGCCATCTGCTCAAAGACCTCGCCCGCATGATGAAAATAACCCCGTTCCGGCGCTACCAATGGATGCTTCTGAAGAAATTGACCAGCTTAGCACTGAAGAAGACGATCTTACGGATCCTGATTTTAGTCCTCACAGCCAGGTACTGCAACCCCATCTAATTACTCAACCAGAATTAAATGATCTAGTACGAGACCTAGGTTTATCAAAATCACAAGCTGAACTTCTTGGTTCGCGTCTCCAGCAATGGAATCTCTTGGAAAAGGGAACAAAAATTACTGTTTTTCGGAACCGACACGATGATCTTGTAGCTTTTTTTAGTATGGACGATAAGAATCATCTTGTTTACTGCAACGATATTGATGCGCTGTTCGAAGCTTTCGGAATGGAGCATGAACCAAATGCTTGGAGATTATTCATAGACTCATCTAAAACCAGTTTAAAAGCTGTATTATTGCACAACGGTAACACGTATCCTTCTATTCCTGTCGGTTATGCTGTATCTTTAAAAGAAACTTATGAAAATATTAACCATCTATTACAAATGATAAAATATGAAAGATATTTTTGGAAAATATGTGCAGACTTTAAAGTGATTGCAATCATTTTAGGCATGCAACAGGGTTACACAAAGTATTGCTGTTTCTTGTGTCTTTGGGACAGTCGCGACAGGAAAAACCATTACATAAAAAAAGTGTGGCCGTTACGAAAAGCTTTTACACCAGGAACTGAAAATGTTTTTTATCCACCTTTAGTGCAAAAAGAAAATATTATTATACCCCCTCTGCATATAAAATTAGGATTGATGAAAAACTTCGTAAAAGCACTGAATCGCGAAGGTCAAGCTTTTCAATATTTAAAAAAAAAGTTTACGAAAATGACAGATGCCAAGTTAAAAGAAGGAATTTTCATAGGACCTCAAATAAAAGAATTAATGAATGACAAGACTTTTGAAAGCACATTGAATAGAAAGGAAAAACAGGCCTGGACATCCATGATAAAAGTTTTTCAAAATTTCTTGGGTAAAAGAAAATCTGAAGACTATGAAAACCTGGTTAAGAATATGATCCAAGCATTGTACGTTCTCGGTTGCAAAATGTCCCTCAAAATACATATTCTCGACTCACATTTGGATTTTTGTCCTGAAAATATGGGAGATGTTAGCGACGAACATGGTGAACGTTTTCACCAGGATATTTCAGGCATGGAACAGCGATACCAGGGCAAATGGAGTCCTGCTATGTTAGCAGACTACTGCTGGACGTTGAAGAGAGAGGCTGTAGATATTATTTATAAACGGAAAACCAATATACTAACTCATTTTTAAATTTTATAATATGTGATTTATGAATATAATGTTATCTTAAGTCAAAAGATTTTTATTTGATTCCACGAAAAACGCGAGCTAACTCGACCTTAAAACTTACATCAAAATGTATGTTTAGAGGTATTCTTTCGCAATTAGCACAACTCATTTCATGGATTAACAAAACCTTAAAATTTGTTAACCAGATATTAGAGCAAAGTAGGACCATTCTACGGTACATTATTTATTTTTAATTTTTTAGTTGGATTTTTATTCTCATATTATTGCATTGTCATCGGCCCTTGACCCCTGTGCAAATTTTCAAGTTTATCAGACTCCTAGAAGTAAGTGAAAATGAAGTTAAAAGATTCCGTTACATACATACTTACATACATACATTCAGGTCAAGCTAATAAAAGCGTGTTAAAAATACAATGATATTAAATGTTCTCTGCAAAAAAATGTGCTTCAGTACATTTCTTAGAAAAAAAAACGCTAAAGTACGGAACCAATCTATTATTAAAATGGAATTTATGGGAATCTACAATGATTTGCTCAAGGGCCAACGCGGAAGTAAAATATCAATTGTAATTTGCTAAAGTGCGCAGTTTTTAAATTATTGCGGAAGTCGATATTATTAATACAGTTATACAAACAGGCTCTTCAAGTGTTATCGAAGGTCGCGGACTCAAAAAGGGTTTCTAAATATATCTACACGTGTTTTCGGAATTAGGGTTCTGTAAGCTTAAAGTATCGAAACAGACTTCAATAGTCCCTAAAACAAGGTAAACATTACCGTAATATCGTCAGCGCACTCGTCATTCCATGAAAAAACGGCCAAAAGTTATACTTTATCTATGGATGACGAGTACCGAGACACTGACTTAAACTGACGATAATACACGCGCGCTATTTTTTGTACCGGAAAATGTCAAATCTAGCTGTTTCGGGCGTACACGCGCTACAGAAAACAAAAACGCCCAAACACCAAAAATTAGCTACGGCGCGCTTGAAACAGCTCTTATGCTCCTGAGAGTCCTGAGGCAGAGTGGGCTCATTTGGGGCACCGCGCGTGGACAACACCGGTGCATTCTGCCGGAGGATCTAGAATCTCTTTTTTTTAATTAAATTCTCAGTCTACCAATTCACAGTTACAATCTAATACCTTTAAACGAGCAATTCTTGTATATATCTAAATATATTTTTTGAATCTCGGAAACCACTCCAAAGATTTTGATGAAATTTAGTACACTGGTTGCGGGGATGTTAAATCGATCCACAAATTTTTATTGATAGAATTTGTCGTTTTTTTTAAATGTTTATGCAGTTAAATATAAAATTACACTTACCGACATCTATTGGAAAATATTAATAATATTGTGGCGTAGAAGTATGGCCTAGCCTTACGCCAGCGACTTAGCCCGCGTGGACCCGTTTTATGGATCCCCTTACTTTCTTCCATCCATTTGAAATAAGACGTAAGGCGATATAAATAAATAAATAAATAAATATTGCTATATTAAAAACATAGGCGTTGAGCCAGTTGCTTCAACCGCGAGGAACCTATTACCCGTTTTCCCGTAGGAATTAAGCATTTTCTCGCGGTAAATAGTAGCGTATTTTCATCAGGGATAATATAGGCTTCTCATGTTAAAAGAATTTTTCAAATTGGTTCAACAATTTCGGAGGCTTTTCAATACAAACAAACAAATCGTCAAATCTGTCCTCTTTATAATATTAGTGTCACCTTCACCTATTTATCTACTCTTGATAATCTAAAGATAAAGTTATTAGCAAAATCAATCCATTATCAGCTTAATACATGTTTGTTTACAAGTAGGAAGTAATTTTGCGAATTCTATGATAAATTTATTCGCATAATTTGTCAGAATAGATAAGTGTGTAGGTATAGGAGTTTTGTCTACGGATTCGTAGGGTCACAGGGTTCGTGAGGTAACTAAAAAATTTTGTCCCTGTAGCTTCGGGATTAAGAATAGAGCTACGGTATCCCCTGCCTGATCGTAAGAGGCGACTAAAAGGGGGCTTCCGGGGATGTGGACGGTGAGAGTGGGAGCTTGACCCGTCCAGCTAGCAGCCCCGGGAGGGACGGCGGTGTATGCGTGGCCGCATGCCGCCGTGAACACCTGAAGCACGGAGAGCACATCTGCTCTCCCAAAGATGGGCCCGTTCTGGGGCGCCGCGCGTGGAGGACAACCGGTGCGTTCCTATGGAGATCCCGGAGTCCTCACAAACGTAGAGGCAGGCCACCGAGGGGTTTTAGTGCGGTCAAATCCCACATAACCCGGTATCCTCTCCCAAGGTGTCGGGTACCTTTTGAAGGTTTCCCCCCGATACCAAAAAAAAAAAGTAGTAAAAAAGTTTAACGACTCTTCTTCCGTCACCCTTATTTGCGATTAAAATGTTTTCTAATTATACCTATACTTTTATATATTCTGGAACGAAGTTCCTGATGGGGCGTTGCGGAGAGGTACCCTAGCCGGGAAAAAACGTCCGTAACGTAAGATTTTTATTTATAGTCTATGTATCATACATGTACGACTCCGGGATCTCCAGTGGAACGCACCGGTGACTTCCACGCGCGGATATGACGCAGATATGCTCTCCTGCACCTTCCGATGCTTACGGCGGCATGCGGCATTCGGCCACGCATACTACGTCCTTCCCGGGGCTGATCAAGCTCCCACTCACACCGTCCACAACCCCGGAAGCCCCCTTTTATTCGCCTCTTACGATCAGGCATACCGTAGCTCTATTCTTAATCCCGAAGCTTAGGTGCGCGAATCCGACTCGCGCTTGGCCGGTTTTTTATAGATAAGCACTCAAATCACTTGTGGAATCTTAAATATAAAGCACCTGCTTAATTCAATTGCAAATTTATTGCAGGTACTAGTCACATACTCAAGATAACATGTAGATAAAGAATGTAGTATCTAAGTCAAATGCGTAGTTTCATAGAATTGGACCCGTGGAAGGGACATAAAGGAAATCAGTTCATAAAAAGAATAGGCATGACGAATAGACTGTATTCTATTCACTCTTGCAGGTGGTAGAACTATGAGGCGGGTTTTCCTGTCACGCTGATCGCACGCTGACGGTCGACTTTGATGGGTCAATATGTAGGTATGTAGTTATATGCCGCTCACCAAGAGACGCCGACGCGCCTCCACACTCCGTGAGCATTTTCGTGTCGCGCTGAACTGATAATACTAACATTAATTGTTTGCGTCTTTACGTTGATCAGCGCGATTCTAAAACGATCCGAGCTGACCGTCAGCGCCGACGGTAAGCGTGAGAGGAAAACCAGCCTTATGGTTCGCCCGGGGAAGTACCACCGCTGCACTCACTTCTGCCGTGAACCAACTCTATTGTGTTTCGGTGGAAAGGTACACAACACCCACACTTACATGAGGCGACCACCAGCCTCCGGAGTAGGGGCGTAACTGCATACGACCTCAGACAAGACTTACCTATGCTTGCTTGACGTTGTATGTAGATGTCCATGGGCTGCAGCGACCACTTAACACCACGTGGCCTGCATGCTCGTCTGCTACTCCATTCAAATAAAGCGTCCCACTGCTGGGCACGGGTCTCTCCCCATTGTCGGAAGATCTGGGGCTTGCTCCATAGTTTACTCCAGTCCTTTCTGAAGCTGTCAAAACTCTACTTCATGACAATATATTTTTTCATTCGTTTTAATGATATCTCATAGCTACAGTGTTTAATATTGGTTTAATCTAATGATAAATGAGTTGTTTTGGCGAAAATGAAAATCTTCCACAAGGCCGCGGCAGCCATCTTGGCTTGGGTGGCCGAGAACGACGTTCTGTGACGCCTTATCTACTATGATCCTTATGTGTGTTGGTCCGTGGATATGCAACAATAGGTATAAATAAGATAGAAATTGCGTAGCTCCGGAGAAGTACCACCACTGCCATATCTACCGTAAAGCAAGTCTGTATGTTTCGGTTTAAAGATTGAAGTCGGCTTAGCTTGAGACGACTGTCCGCCTCCGGAGTACACAGCGCAATTTTTTTAACGCTTCACACTCATGGCCCCACGGTAGTGAAAGTAGGGTAGATATACCCAGTGTCGTGGGTACAATGGACACACACAAAGACAGAAACACAAACACCCAGACCGAGAACAGAAATTTAAACTCATCATTCAAATTTCTGTTTCACCGGGAATCGAACCCGAATTCGATTGGCAGTCCGGCATGGTAACCGTTGCGCCACGCAGGACGATATACCACCTGCAAGACTCAGCCTTACGGAGGATGTGTGTAGACGACCAAGACCTGCAGCAACCACGTAACACGACGTGTTCTTTATGCTCGTCCTATTAAACAATTTCTGTAACCAATTCGCAATGTAAATTATGTATCTAATCTATACTAGTAATATCTGCAAGACTCAGCCTTACTTGAGGATGTGTGTAGACGACCAAGACCTGCAGCAACCATGTCACACGACGTGTTCTTTATGCTCGTCCTATTAAACTATTTCTGTAACCAATTCACAATGTAAATTATGTATCTAATCTATACTAGTAATATCTGCAAGACTCAGCCTTACTTGAGGATGTGTGTAGACGACCAAGACCTGCAGCAACCATGTCACACGACGTGTTCTTTATGCTCGTCCTATTAAACTATTTCTGTAACCAATTCGCAATGTAAATTATGTATCTAATCTATACTAGTAATATCTGCAAGACTCAGCCTTACTTGAGGATGTGTGTAGACGACCAAGACCTGCAGCAACCATGTCACACGACGTGTTCTTTATGCTCGTCCTATTTCTGTAACTTATTCGCAATTTAAATTATATATCTAATCTATCCTATAGTCCGGCCAACGAGACGAGATAAAGAATGTAAACAAACGGACCGTTACCAAGTTTCTATTGCGAGAGCGAGCAATTATTATCTCTGTCCTTATCACACATATGCAGTAATAGCGTCAGTTAGTCAACGACAGCTTTTGTTGCCTGTTTCGTGGTACAGGAAAGCAGTCAGTACCACAGTTGTCAACATTTGGTCGTGTTTTGACGGGAAGTCGAAAAAGACATTATGTAGTGATCTTGTTTTATTTTCATGTTATTGCTATAATTTTGAGTAATATCGGATAAATTTGATGGCATTTGGTTCGATATAGGTTAATTACAGTGCATGAGTGTTGTGAAATAAAATAACAGTGCGAAAATATGTTTATACAGCTTGCCTCCAAAATTCCATTGGTCACGTTCTGGTAAAAAAGCCATCGCTTTACTTGAATGTATGAATGACTTGACTGACTGATTACTGACGACTTACTGACTTTACCTATTATTACTCGTGCAGTTTCAACGAAACTGGCAAAAACGTGATTTAAATATTGTTACGCCCTATGGGTAATAAAATACCGATTGCAACGTAGAAGTTGTTTATTGTCTTCTTATACAAAAATCCACTCAACAGAATCCAAATCATCAAGCACAATCACTATAGTCAAATATCTTCGCTGTAGTCGTCGAAATAATTCTTCCTTGTTGCTTGGAGTGATCGCTTTGATTTCACTTCCGGAACTAAACTATGTCCTGTCGCGGCCCGGTGCGTGCCTTACATTCTTTTGATCATATGACTTTTCGAGAACTTTCATCATTGTTCGATAGTAGACCTAATAATTGTTTATGCGTATTTGGGGTTTTGCTGTACGACGCTTTGTTTTCGAGATATAGGTACTCGAAAGTCGTAACAATTATATAAATCGTTGTTTTTCTTATCACTGACTTTTCGAGAACTTTCATCATTGTTCGATAGTAGACCTAATAACTGTTTATGCGTTTTTGGGATTTTGCTGTACGACGCTTTGTTTTCGAGATATAGGTACTCGAAAGTCGTAACAATATTATACTTGGCGCAGGCAATATGCACATAGTTTGCGATGCCACAATTGAAAAAAAAAACTTTTGTTCCGCCATTTTGTGAAAGTTCATTCCTATTATGATTGCGTTCGATTTTTTGATAATATTAATATAATAGTGTTTGTTGTTGATTTTTGCTGTTGTTGTGAGGAGTTGTTGATTTTAACTATGGAATCACAGTTTGGGGGCTCTAGACAACGTTTGAAAGAAATCAATTCACCACGCAAAAATTGACAAAAGTTAAGTTAACTTATTAATTCACTAGGGGCCGCCCGCATTATCGTAATTCAATTTTTAAGGTTCTGTACCAAAAAGGCTTCTTTTCGCTGCTCCAAAAATATAATTTTTAGAATTGCAATGTTACTTTCTCAAGTAGGTACTCGGAAGAAGTATTGTAATAAATCACTACATATTATAAAACAAATTCGCTTCCCGCCGCTTTCCCGCGCCCCTATGTATGCTTAGATTAATTTTGCTAAATAAAAGTCCGCATTAATGTACTCTATCTCTTACGGTTGACTTACAATAACTACTTTTATGTTTAAAATGTTAATAAAAATATCACGTTATCTCGAATCTGTTTATTCTGCTCAGTATGAATCCTTATCTAAATAAAAACGTTAATTAGCTTCGTCAATTCAGATTAAAATTGTACAAAATGTAATCAAATAAATAGTTTAGATGATATATTGTTTTACCATAAGTCATAACATCCCCCGGCGCGCATTCTTATCGCGCATCTATTTTTTGCCTTTAGTACTTAAATGGGTTTTTGTAAAATAAATTTTAATGTATATCACTTAATCACTCGAGCGAAGCTGGGCCGGGTCAATTTATTCAAATAAAAATGTTTTAAACCCCTGAAACTTTGTTTACATTTTTTATCACGTCTCGTTGGCCGGACTATAGTAATATAAAGCTGAAGAGTATGTTTGTTTAATCGCGCTAATCTCAGGATCTACTGGTTCGAATAGAAAAAAATATTTTTGTGTTTTTTGAGGTAGGCCATAGGGGCAAAAAGGCCCACGCGGACGAAGTCGTGGGCGGCCGCCAGTTTCTTATACATACAATCCATAAGAATCGGTGCTCAGAACGGTATGTACATTATTACGCTAAGGGCCTCTATCACCACCTTCAAGTAAAGTGACAAGTACGCTAATTGTCGGTTAAAGTCACCCGTAACTTCAATTTCAATTTCACGATGTTCGAGTAGCACTAATCATACGATAAACTGACTCGTACTCATTGCTTTTACTTGCCAATTAACTTTACTTTGGAGATGGTGAATGAGACCCTAAGGGTACCGCAAAGTAGTTTTTACTTATACCACAATAATATGCTAATTAACAACTCTTTTTTACTTTTTGAGGGCCGTTTAATTTTTTTCTTTAAAGTTCAGTATTACCACGAAATATTACCGTAGTATTACAGCGGCCAAGTTGTAATAGTATAGTTATAAAATAATTGCCTGTTGGCCTTTCATGCCGATTAAGGCTTACGACAGGTTTAATTGAACGTTTATGTACTCGTAATTATCACATATGAATATAAATAAAAACATACAACTTAAAAGGTCCTATTTGAGCTTATTCAATATCTATTTGGCTCCAATAACATACCAACGTGAATACATAACATGCGCCTACATTTTTAGGAGTTCCGTAGCCAAATGGCAAAAAACGGATCCCTTATGAATTCGTGATGTCTGTCTGTCTATCTGTCTGCCCGTCCGTATGTCACAGCCACTCGGTACGTAGATGTATTCTGTGAACCACATTAAGATTTTCACACAAAAATAGAAAAAAGCAATAAATTTTGAGGGTTCCCCACACTTAGAACTGAAACTCAAAAAATTTTTTTTTTCATCAAACCCATACGTGTGGGGTATCTATGGATAGGTCTTCAAAAATGATATTGAGGTTTCTAATATCTTTTTTTTTCTAAACTGAATAGTTTTGAAGGATTGATACAACAATATTTTGCACAAATATTGGTTTATTGCTTATAACAAAATTATAGTACATACGGTTCGTTCGAGCGCGCGGAGTGGCCAAGAGAAAGAGAGTGATTTAGAGGGAGCGACAGATTAAAAACATGACGTTTATGACCACAGATAAAATAAGGGTTGCGTTCATACTATTACATTAACATCCCCCCCTGAACGCAAACCCATTTTACTAATACAAAACAAATGCTTATCTAAAGTTGTACCCTTGGTTAGAATGTCTGCAACCATTTCACTACCTTTACAATAACAAAATGTAATCTTTGACTTGTTTACTTGATCCCTGAGAAAATGATACCTAATATCTATATGCTTCGTTCGAGGTAAGTAACAATCATTATTTGAGAGTCTTATTGCACTTTGGTTATCATTATAAATAATAATAGGGCTGGCCTGTTGTTGTCCAAGCTCAAGGTGAAGCTGTTGCAGCCAGAGAGCCTCCTGGGTAGCGGATAACATGGACATATACTCCGCCTCAGCCGTCGACAGTGCCACGGTTTGCTGTTTCCTTGAACACCAAGAAATAGCTCCATTCTGAAACATAAAAATATTGCCAGTGCACGATCTACGGTCTTGTGTGTCACTTGCCCAATCAGCATCACAGTATCCTGTGATAGTTCCATCACCATCTTTGGTATAAACTAGCATTAGCTCTTTGGTACCTTGTAGATATCTTAATACTCTTTTTACTGCTGTCCAATGTTCAGTTTTGGGTTCTTTGCTGTATCTACTTAGCATATTGACTGCAAAAGCTATATCTGGTCTTGTGCATTGTGCAACATATAAAAGTGAACCTATAGCCTGTTGGTATGGACAGTCACATATCACATCTTCTTCTGAGAATTTTAACCCCACTTCAATGGGTGTCTTGGCAGGTTTACAATCAGACATTCCAAATCTAGCTAATATTTCTTCTATGTACTTTCTTTGATTTAACATGACTGTATTTTCTTTTTTCAATATATGTAATCCCACACACTGACTAGCTTTTCCAAGATCCTTCATATCAAAATGTAATTTTAATTTTTCCTTAATCATGTTCTTTATACATTGTTCATTAGTAAATAATATTAGATCATCCACCCACACAGCAATGAATGTATTTTTTTTTATGTTATAATAAATGCAAGGGTCTGTTTGAGATTGCAACATACCAATTTCTAGTAGCACTTTATTAAGTTTTGTGTTCCAGAGCCTGCTGGCTTGTTTAAGACCATAAATAGATTTATGTAAGTAACATACCTTGGACCCTTGTTCATACAATTCAGGCTGTATCATATATATTTCCTTGTCAATTTCACCTTGTAGGAATGCAGAGACAGCATCCATCTGGTCTATATCAAAATTGAATCTAGCAGCTAAAGCAAACAAATAGCGGAGAGTTGTATACCTTGCTACAGGAGAATAGACCTTCTCATAATCTGTGCCCTTTCGCTGTGCATAACCTTTTATTACCAGTCTAGCTTTATATCTAACAATGTTGCCATCTTGATCTGATTTGGTCTTAAATACCCATTTTGAAGGCAATGCCCTTTTCCCAGAGGGAAGGTCAGTCAATGTCCAGGTCTTATTTTTCATTAATGAATTAAACTCTTCGTCCATAGCTTCTCTCCATTGGGCTGCATGTGGTGATGACAGTGCCTCTTGTACTGACTGTGGATCCGACATGTCAGTAAACAAACAATACATACTGCTTTCACTTACTTGTTTATTTGCTTTAACATGACTCCTTAGTGTTATATTTTTCTTGCCCGCCTCTAGTGACAGTCGAACATTATCGGGTAGATGATAACTCTCATCCAGGTCACCTGTATCAGTCTCATATTCACTTGAGTCGTCTTCACCGGCTTCAACAGTATCTGACTCAGTACTAGGCTTGCTACGGGGTTGTGGAGACTCCGCTGACACTTCAAAGTGACAAGTTGAAGGTTCAGATGGTGAACTGACACTGGTGGCTTCTGAAATTTTGTTCTGAAATTTTTCAAAGAAGATTACATCTCTACTTACAAGTATCTTATTAGTTTTGGGATCCAATAAGCGATACCCTTTGGAATTCTCACAATATCCAACTAATAACATTTTAGTCGATTTTTTATCCCATTTACGACGTTTTTCTTTAGGTATGTGTACCATAGATTCTGAACCAAATATTCTCAGATGGGATAAATTTGGTTTCTTTCCTGACCACATTTCATATGGGGTCTTATATCCTAAAGACTTAGTAGGGGATCTATTAGTCAAATAAGTTGCAGTGGCTATGGCTTCAGCCCATAAACGTTTATCCATATTAGCATAAAATAACATGCATCTGGCTCTCTCAACTAATGTACGGTTCATTCTTTCTGCCATGCCATTCTGTTCAGGGGTATAAGGAGCAGAAGTCTGATGTATTATACCACAGTGAGACAAATACTTTTCAAAGTGCATGTTGCAATATTCTTTACCATTATCTGTTCTTATACATTTAATTTTATGAACTAATTGGTTTTCTACTTTCATCTTATAATCTTTAAATATTTCCAAAACATTTAACTTATCTTTCATAAAATAAACATGCACCATTCTTGTGCAATCATCAATAAATGTAATAAAGTATTTCATACCTCCATGTGATGTATTTTCCATTAGTCCACATAGATCTGAATGCACAATTTCTAGGGGTTGGGTAGCCCTGGTACCAACCTTTGTAAACGGCAGTCTGGCTTGTTTACCTTCATAGCAGTGGATACATCTGGTTGCATTACTCCCCTCTCGAGTCAGAGCCACTCCGTCTGCGCAGTCAGGTAATTTATTTACAGCTGAAACATTCAAATGAGCCATTCTAAGATGCCATAAATCAATGCTACTAATATTATTATTATCCGAAGTTAAGTGAGCAGCTTCATAGCCTCTAGTTTTTGTCTCTAAAACATATAACTTATTTTTTAATATAGCGGAACATACATATTTTCCATTCATATCATAGATATCACACCCCGTATCGTGAAATGTTACTTTATGGCCACATTTAACAATACATAGTACTCACGGAGAGCAGATTTGTAGCTAGACCGGGAACATAAAGGACATTTTTTACCTGTATTTTATTTCCTTGTGCCAGATGTATATCGACACAACCAAGCCCCTTTACCGGAAGAGGTTCTCTGTTGGCCACTGTGATGCTCTGTACTGATGGTTCGGTGACGTTGTACATCCAATCCCGCCTGCTAGTCATGTGCATGGATGCACCGGAGTCAATATACCATTTATCTGTCTCCTCTCCCATTGTTGCTGAAAACGCTGCAACAAAGCTAGAACTCTCCTCTTTCTTGTGGTCCTTGCTATTGATTTTCTTGGAATTTCTACAAAACTTTGCAATGTGCCCATGTTTGTTACAGTTGTAACACCTGGGGCCCTTGAATTTTGATGATTGTTGATTATTTTTAGTCTTCTTAGAGTTTGTAAAGAAAGCAGCGCTATTATCATTTGTCTTTATTTCCTGTAACAGTTTTGTTTTTATAAGATCAGCGCTTATCTTAATACCGGAACTCTCCAGTCCCATGATCATGGGCATGTAGACATCTGGTAAACCAGCCAACATAAGGGTGCCAAGCCATTCCTCATTGACATCAAAATCTATGTTCCTGAGCTTATGCGCTGTTGTCATGATTTTACTTACGTAGTCCTCGACACCACTGCAGGATTCCAGTGAAGTATTTACCAAGTCTTTTAGAAGACCAACCTTTCTTGTAAGTCCTCGGTCATCAAACGCCTTTTGTAGATTGTCCCAAACTTGTTTTGCTGTCTGGCAGTTCTGTACATGAACATATATCTGTGGGCTCAATAATAATATTAGTTTTGCCTTTGCCTTGACGTCTTTGCTTAAATCAATAGTTTTTCCGGCGGCCGGCTCGACACATTGCCACAAATCTTCGTGCTCTAAATAAGTTTTTGCTGCAAATTTCCACGTGGCAAAGTTCTCGCGACCCGTCAGTTTCTCCAAATTAAATATTTGACCATTACCATGAGAGCTCATCTTGAATTATCGCGATCGGTTACGATTTTACACGTGTCACGTTTTCTTTTCCCGTAACGGATCTTCAACTTGAATTTGAATTGAACTTGACAACTTGTCTTGTACGTACTCAGTAATTGTAATTGCCGGTAAACTTTCTGAATATTTGTGCCTGAATCCGAATTTCCCGAACCACGCTCTGCTACCATGAAGGATTTTACGGATTGATACAACAATATTTTGCACAAATATTGGTTTATTGCTTATAAAATTATAGTACATACGGTTCGTTCGAGCGCGCGGAGTGGCCAAGAGAAAGAGAGTGATTTAGAGGGAGCGACAGATTAAAAACATGACGTTTATGACCACAGATAAAATAAGGGTTGCGTTCATACTATTACATTAACAAGTTTGCGCGAGAGACACTTCCAAAGTGGTAAAATGTGTGCCCCCCCCCCCCCCCTGTTACTTCTAAAATAAGAGAATGATAAAACTAAAAAAAATATATGATGTACATTACGATGCAAACTTCCACCGAAAATTGGTTTAAACGAGATCTAGTGTGTAGTTTTTTTTAATACGTCAAATCGTAAACCACAATTTACCTTTCATTCAATCTTAATGCAATGATTTCTATGAATAATCAAAGGCAATGATGTATTTCTGTTGCCGCTATTGTTATGCAAATACTAAAAATAGAATAAAATAAATATTTAAGGGGGCTCCCATACAATAAACGTGATTTTTTATAGATAATGGTACGGAACCCTTCGTGCGTGAGCCCGACTCGCACTTGGCCGGTTTTTTTAATCCTTCATAATGTAGAATATATCAGGTATATGTGAAAATAAAGCAGTTTCGATAATATTACATACATACGTATCAAATTGACAACCTCATTTCTTTGAAGTGAGTAATTCCTTACTAGTCCATACTAATATTATAAACTAGCGGCCGCCCGCGACTTCGTCGGCGTGGACTTTGGTATTGGTCATAGCATGATGTTATAAAGCCTATACATAGGGTTGCTATTTCTAAAATATGTCAACCAGGACAAGACGCGTAAAAACCCTGGATTTTAGAGCCCAAAACCCAGACATGTCAACAGCGGGAACGGTGAATTTGGCGAGTCTGTTCGTCGGTCGCGATTGCAACGTGCGGCCACAGTGCGTGTCGCGGGCGGCCAAGACTATTTTTTTTAAAACTCGGGCTACAAATGAAGTCCGGCCCGGACGCTCCCCGGATGCCCTCTGAATTAGGAAAAATCCGGGGAAACCCGGACTGATGGCTACCCTACCTTTACATAGCCTTCCCCAATAAATGGACTGTCCAACACAAAAATAATTTATCAATTCGAACCAGTAGTTCCTGAGATTAGAGCGTTCAAACTCTTCAACTTTATAATATATTAGTACAGAGGAGCTAGTTAGTGACTGTGTGTATGTTTGTGTGTTTATGTTACTTTTTCACGACTTAACTACTAAACCTACTTTTAATGAAATTTAGCACAGAGACAGATTGAAATTTGGCAAAAATGGGGAAAGTTTTTATAAAAAAAATAAAATAGAATTAAACGGGTTGAATTGAAACAAGAGATGAAAATTTGTATGAAGTTTTGTCAGCGTAATGATAAAAACAATAATCTTTCTAATAAATCACTGGATAACCGTTGGCTTAGTAACAGCAGCACGCGTACATTATTCGGCCGTTGAACATGTAACGTCAATCCGAAAAATAAACTCACTATAAAAACGTGATTGGGTGTTTAAAAAACTCGTTAGTTATGCCTAAAACTGATACGACCATGATTTTATGGCACCAAGGAGGAACGATGCTAGACTATTTATGTAAGGCATAACGATATTTGTTTTAACTTCTTGCAAATGTGAAAAAAGGATGCCAGGTTTACCAGTTTAACTAAAAAAGCGTGGGGCGCTCTGTGCCACATTTTTCGTATATCGAGGAACCCATACTTTTCTCACAATAATACTACCTTGTATTTTTTGTTCATTATTATTTTCTGCTTATATTAAGGACTAGTCTGCCGCCAGCGGCTTCGCCCACGTGGACCCATTTTATAGGTTCCCGTAGGATAAAAACCATTCACTGGCTTCTGCAACACAGTTTTTATTAACTAAAGCGGAAGTCAGGGATTCCAGAAGCAAATTTATATTTATATTTATTTTTTATATTTATTATGTTAATATAAGCACCCAAATAATATAATAAAGTTGGCTGCACTCTATTAACATAAACATAAACTTAACATACACTACAGTGAATAATATGGTCTGTGATTAATAAAGATTTGTATATAGGTATGTAGTTGTATTTTGTATATTCTATGTCCTTTTCCAAGGTCCACTCTATCTGTTTTCCAAATTTCATTAAAATTGGTTCAGTAGTTTAAGCGGGAAAGCGTAGCAGGCAGATAGACAGACAGAGTTACTTTCGAATTTATAATATTAGTAGGGATAGGGATTATCTTTCACTTTTGTAGTTTGATGTTTTTTAGTTTAAAAAAACTATATTTTTTGCACTGTGCTTGTGATGCCATTACTGAAAAAAAAACAGGTAGCTGAGGAGTGCGAGGACAGTCCCCTTTAATAAAATAAGAAGTATGGTCACTAAGTTACCACGCTAACCGTAAAGACCGGCTGTGATCAGATGCCAGAGTCAGTGACCTGCTGCGTAATAATGTCAAGGCCACAATGTTATAGATGAAGTGATTGTCTGAACGTGTGTTCTACACAAAAACGTAATCGATTGATCATTCATACTTTAATTAGATTTTGAATGAAATAACAAAGGAGGGTGGCAACACTGGCAACGTGCGTGAAACACAGCCACGTGTCGATCGAGTGTAGACTGAGATCAAAATTTGATTTAACACAATTTTTTGTGGATATTTATTTTCGTCACACACACACACCACACACGTCATGTACTCATGGATCTATTTATATCAGCTGCAACTTCGGACTCTGAGGGCTTATATTCGTGCAACCTCCCCGCCGGGACCGCGCCTGACCTCACTGCAATTGCTTCCCAGCCAAATTGGATGCAGCTTTTGATATGTACTAATTTATTTTTTAAATACAGACTTAAAATGAAAAATGAGTTGCTAAGGCGGACCTACTAATAACTAGAGCATAAGTCTGTCTTTTACATTACTTTTAAAGTAAAAATAGTATTGTCCCAGAGTAAAAATATTATTTTTACAAAAATCAATTGTAGAAGTGGAAATGGGGAAACAAAAAGACAAAGTAGGATTGAAAATTAAAGAATTCTATTTCCCGAGTTATTAATTTTGAGTTCGGCAATATAAAAGACAATGAAACCGATATAATGTTTAATATTGCCAGCATGAAGATCATAGATACGTAAATTGTAAGTATATGATATGGATAAGTGTCGCGAATTTGACCATCACGATATTCATTAGTAGCACTTAGCTATAAATAAAACAAGTCCAGCAGTGACCTATGAAAGGCTGATGGATGGATGTCACCTAAAACATTACTGTTGCGTCTCTTTAATAATGTAAGTTTTAAAATTCATTGTTATTTTTTTTGGCTTTACTTACAGGTGGACCACAAATTTCAATTAGGGAAAATTTCTCTTTTATTTTCATTTTGTAATCGCTTCTTCCCTACTATATAAGTCTGGGAAATTCATTTTCTAACTTTTAAGACACGTAATTTATTTTCACTTTGCTCTTTCACCACCTTCAAGTAAAGTAACTAGTCGGTTAAAGTCACTCGTAACTTCAATTTCAACTTCACGATGTTCGATTAGCTCTAATCATATGATAAACTGACCCACACTCATAGCTTTTACTTGCTAATTAACTTTACTTGGGACGTGACTAATCAACACTACTTGGAGATGGTGATTAACATGGTCTTTTGGGTTGACTGAAGAGCACAAGATTTTTTTATTATTTGCCAATTAAGTAGAATAAATTGCGTATTAAAAATAATTGCGTTTAAATAGCAGAATATTTTCTGTTAAAGACTAACCTTACAGTTAATCGCTCTTGACAGACCTTTACATCTATTTTGGGAGCACTCGAGATTCGGTCGACAAGCGAACCAGCTATTTCAGTACAAGTCTCTGGAGATTTAACTATTTATGAAACAAGTATTTAAATCTGCTTCTAGAACTTGCAGGAATGAGAAAAAATTAAGTATCTTATCTCTACATTCAAATAAACCAGTCACTTCATCGAACTAGATAAACGCCGCACCGTGCGCCTCTGACACAGTCTAGTGTATTCAATACGAAAATGATTTATGTACTGAGAATACTGTTTTGTATACAACACGTGCGATGTTTACACTGTGGCACAATAATGTTTATATACTGTACGTAGTAGTGCCTGACAATTGTAATTTTAAATTCGGAAGTTACTGCAGGGTTGCCAGACGTACGATAATTATCGTACATGTACGATAATTTTGACACTGGTACGATGTACGATACAATATGTATTATCGTACGCAAAAGTACGATAATATTCAACCCTTCTCCGAAGTGAGGTGAAAAGGCTAGTAAAGAAATCATCCAAAAATACAAAATTATGTCCATGATCGGGGATTTCCAGTCTAATCTATCAAAATACGGAACGAATGACAGTTCATACATTCTTTTCCTTTTAATCAGAGTTCAGTTCGCTAGCCAAGTTTAATTTAGTATGGAATTGTTAAAAGTCCTATTGTCAACGTCTGTAAGTGACTAACTTTGTTTTTTACTTCGTTCGTTGCTTGTAGAAACGTTCGTTGGGTAACAATGTACACATCTTTCAATTTTAGTTTGCAATCATTTTTCTCAGGTTACATTTAAGGTATTTACTTAATATGTATTATTAGGGATTTCTTTCAATTTTAGTTTGCAATCATTTTTCTCAGGTTACATTTAAGGTATAGGGATTTCAGAAATAATAAGACCCAGTGACATAAGTCAAGTGACACTGATGACAACAGTGAAGTTTTGGGTTTTTTTTTTCAATTATGGCATCGCAAACTCTGTGCATACTGCCAGCGTCAAGTACAATTTTTGCATCAATTTTTTGCCAGTTTCAATGAAACTGGACGAAGTAATAACAAAGTCAGTAAGTCGTCAGTAATCAGTCAGTCTAGTCATTCCAACATTCAAGCAAAGCGATGGCTACTTTACTAGAACGTGTCCGATGGAATTTTGGAGGCAAGCAGAAAAAACATATTTTAGCACTGTTATTCTATTTCACAAACACTTGTGCACTGTAATTAACCTATATCAAACAAAATGCCATCAACTTTATTCATATAACTCAAAAATACACCAAGAAAATGAAAGTTTTGGGTTATCAAACCTCCAAAAAGAAGAACACAGATAAATCAAAACATCGGCTTCAAAAATACAGAGAAGATTGGGAGAAAAACACAAAAGATTTTTGACCTGAAGGTGGTAGAAGTGGATAGTGACTCTGATGATCCCACTCTTTTGTAAAATTAATAAGTTACTTTTTTAATTTCGTTCACATATTTAATTTCCTAAAATTCCTATATTATTTTAGTTCCGTGTGGCTCTGGCCGTTGTTGTACGATAATTTTTAATCTGGTACGATAATTTTTGAATATTGATACGATAATTCGCCCGCACTTGTCTGGCAACCCTGAGTTACTGTCAGACTGTTTCAGTTCACGCGTGCTCTCGGTGCCGTGCGCACGTCCTTGCGATCGTGGTCGATCGATAGATTTTTTCAATTTTTTTCGTGACTTAGTTCTGCGTTGATTGCGGTTTAGTGGTGTTAAATTGTGGTGAAATATTATTGACACCAGGTATTTATAATATTCGTTTATTTTACATTTTATTTGAGTCTCTCAAAAATACTTTTACAGGTGAGCGCATGATTATAGTAAAAAAAATTACCTGTCATAAAAGAAACTTACGTACGCATTAATTACTATTTCATATTTAAATTTGCTTAGCGAGAAAAAGTACAAAGGTATTCCATGTGTACTATATTTGTATGTTTTACCGGCATTTTGTTTAAATGTTTTTGTAATTTAAAATTTTGAGAAAAGCTCTTTACATTGTTTCAGTAGAATAAATATTCTTTTCACATCACACATTTACACATTTTTAAACAAAGTAGGAAGCAATTTCAGAAAACTTTTGAATCATTTAACATCAGCAGGTCACATGTCGGCAACTATGAATCTTGAGGTTACAATCTTTTGATAAATAAATAAGCACATTAAAAAAAAACAACGGGTTGCACTCCGGTAGTGCCGGCAGAAGTGAAAATTGAACATTAACGTTGTGCATTTTTAATATTTTGAAATGGTTGGGGAATAATTTCGCACGAATTGCTTTTCTTATCAGTATTATTACAAGCTTTTTATTAGCTTCACCTGTATGTTTGTATGTTTGTATGTTTGTATGTTTGTAACCGACTTCTTTGGGCGCGATTTTGACCTACTTTAAACGGCCAGATTTCGTTCAAACTTTGTAGATTTATTGAGGACCGATGACAATACACTAATTTGATAAAATTATTCCATTTTTCAATTTGCAAAATATGATTTTTGTTCGATTGCGTTTATAGAGCTACAGCTATTATACGACTGTTATAGATCAAACGATCTAATAACGAGTATTTTAGCCACTTTAATTCAGCATCTGCTAAAAGGTGGAGTAAAAGTGCTAAAACATAGTGCTGTAAACGTTTATTCGACGTCCTTAAAGCACACATTAGCAAATATTGCCAAATAGTCGAGATAACCGCTATTACACGATAAATGGGTGTTTTAAGAACGGTTACTCGGCTCTTATACGATTAAAGGCTGAGTAATCTAATTACTATTCGACTATTTTGCTGCTTGGGTTGCTCATATTTATGTAGGGGAGTAGACTATTGGTGCTCAGTAACCGAAAACGTGTATGAGATATCTAAAGAATATAAATAATTTGTTAAGTCGTAAGACAGGTGAAATTTTATGAAAACGTAAAAATTAAAAAAATATGTAACCTTGTTATGTAACAAGCCTAATGATAGATAAAGATATTTTTGATAGAAAGAAGAAGGTTCTCAGTAACCAGTCCATTGCTCGTGGTAACATCATGGAAAGAATAAATAATCCAAACTAAAAAGTAGAAAATAAATAATAGTTTAAAAAAACTAAAAAACACGCTTTTTATAGAAAACCGAACTAAAAAATAGAAAATAAATTTTAATGAATTTAAATTAAGAAAATAGTGTTAAAAATTTCAATGAATATAAGTTAATAATAGTGTGAATAAAAAAAAATATTTTATTTAAAAAAAAGCGTGGGGTGCTTTTTAAAATATTATCGAAATGATAATCACTCTACTCATATCTGTCAATAAAATATTTATAACTATTGACACCATGCACCCCACGCTTTTTTTTAAATAAAAATTTTTTTTATTCACACTATTATTAACTTATATTCATTGAAATTTTTAACACTATTTTCTTAATTTAAATTCATTAAAATTTATTTTCTATTTTTTAGTTCGGTTTTCTATAAAAAGCGTGTTTTTTAGTTTTTTTAAACTATTATTTTTCATCTAGTATTTCCAGAAGGTTTTCATCTAGTATTTTTATAAAGTACTCACTCATTTTCTTCCACTATTTCTTCGTCACTTTTTTCATTAATAGATGCACTTTGTTCAATGTCCATATTTTAAATACTTGATATAAACGATTTTTTTAAGTATAGACAGTCGAGCCATCAGCTGTCACCCCTCCGTCTTACGAATATTCGATCAGGCCACGTGTCCTGACGCGAGTTTAACATTTTTTATGTTTTTTACCCATCCCAAAAAACAATGCCCAACGCCGCTGAAGAAGTTTTCACTTCAAAAATATCCATTTCAAAAAGAAATGTTTTTAGGATGTTCTATTTTTGTACAATTAGTTTTTAGTGCACACGTACCTAACACTATATCTGTAAGTGGTGTAACCTATTTCGACCAATGTTATAAAAAGCTAGTCGTGTTACCTGCATTTTTTTTTAAATAAAAATTTTTTTTATTCACACTATTATTAACTTATATTCATTGAAATTTTTAACACTATTTTCTTAATTTAAATTCATTAAAATTTATTTTCTATTTTTTAGTTCGGTTTTCTATAAAAAGCGTGTTTTTTAGTTTTTTTAAACTATTATTTTTCATCTAGTATTTCCAGAAGGTTTTCATCTAGTATTTTTATAAAGTACTCACTCATTTTCTTCCACTATTTCTTCGTCACTTTTTTCATTAATAGATGCACTTTGTTCAATGTCCATATTTTAAATACTTGATATAAACGATTTTTTTAAGTATAGACAGTCGAGCCATCAGCTGTCACCCCTCCGTCTTACGAATATTCGATCAGGCCACGTGTCCTGACGCGAGTTTAACATTTTTTATGTTTTTTACCCATCCCAAAAAACAATGCCCAACGCCGCTGAAGAAGTTTTCACTTCAAAAATATCCATTTCAAAAAGAAATGTTTTTAGGATGTTCTATTTTTGTACAATTAGTTTTTAGTGCACACGTACCTAACACTATATCTGTAAGTGGTGTAACCTATTTCGACCAATGTTATAAAAAGCTAGTCGTGTTACCTGCATAGACTCTAGAAAGTGTCGACGATGTTGCCCTGAATTCTTTCGAAGCCAAATTTTAATGAGTTTTCTGTTTAGTTTGTATTTTTTATAGCTTCTTATTGATTGTTTCTGCTTAAAGGTCGGAAGTTTGTAAAGTTTTGTTTACGATTTTTGTGTCCAACAAATTAATAAGTAAGACTGCGCTGTTAGGAACATTGTTTGATATTTACTTTTTCTTATTTTTAATTAATTCAGATTAGCATCTTGTAGGCTACCCTGTAGGCTTCAGGATTAAGAATAGAGTTACAGGTATTTATTATATTCGTTCTCCCTGCTTGATCGTAAGAGGCGACTAAAAGGGGGCTTCCGGGGTTGGGGACGGTGAGAGTGGGAGCTCGACTCGCCCAGCCAGCAGCACCGGGAGAGACAGCGGTGTGTGCGTGGCCGCATGCCGCCGTGAACACCTGAAGGTGTAGAGAAGAGCACATCTCTCTCTCTGTCTCCCGAAGATGGGCCCGTTCTGAGGCGCCGCGCATGTAGGCCACCGGTGCGTTCCAATGGAGATCCCGAAGCCCTCCCCAAGCACAGAGGCAGGTCACCGAGAGGGTTTTAGTGCGGTACAAATCCCACATAACCCGGTATCCTCTCCCAAGGTGCCGAGTACCTTTTGAAGTCACCCCGGGTACCAAAAATAGGCGGTAGAACTCTAATGGTTCAACCGGGAATGTACCACAGCTGCACCCACTTCTGCCATGGAGTAGTTGCCTACGCAGAAGCAGCGCATCGACTTGTTTGAGGTTGTGTATAGATTGTCCACAACACCTTTTGGCCTGCATACTCGTCTGCTACTTTATTCAATAAAAAAAACATAAAGACAGCCCAATTGCGTCAAAAGAAAATAGTGTTATAAACTCAATAAAAATCAAAAAATGACACATTATATTTGCTGTAAAAAAGTTTTCTATCTCGGTTATTTAATTAAAAATTAATTCCTCAAAAAACGATACTTTGTTATAGAGTTGATATTCACAGTTTTATGACAATAGGCAATAAGGAAATATTTCTTTTTATAACTTCATTCAACCTCATCGATATCAGTTGTGGCAAGGACTTACTTCACTTTATTTATTATTAAATAAACATTTATTGTTTCGACTATGATTCAACCTTTCGGAAAATACGCGATCTTTTCCTAAAACTTGATATAATTTGCATTTGCCCGGGTATATTTACGGTTTAATAATAATATTAGGTTTACGCAGACTTTAATGCAAACTGAGTCCGAAAAATGCTTAAATTAAAAAAAAACTCATAAAATAGAGGACTTACTTTAGTAAATGACTGTGACTTTAAAACTTTTGTCTTTTTGAAAAAAAACTACGTTGAGTCAATTTTTTTTCAATTATTTTTAAAATTTGGAAATAAAAAAATAGGATGTAATAGAAGGATAGAACCCGTACTTAATTAAATGACTCTTAATGCAAAAAAAAACTTTTTGAAAATTTTAAAACTTTCCGATTTTTTTTTCATATTTTTTGAAATTATTTAAATAACAAAAATAAGACATGGATATGATACTATTACTGATACTCCAAAACATATCCTTTTTGACTTGTAAATTTTTTGTTGAGTACAATTTACGACTTTTAATAGTTAATTTACATGTTTAAAATATGTCACGATTCTTTTTATACATCATTAGCATATTTGGTACAAGATCATGTGACGTTAAGATAGTACATATAATTGTATGAAGGTATAAAATATGTACTTACCTATATCAGATTACGCTTATCACATCAAATGTAATAAAATTGTAACAGCTGTATAATTAATTGCGTTTTCCACGATATGTTCGTATCATTTCATTGAATCCGCAATATTAATGAATATTTAAGTATTTTTCTCTCCGTTTTTTAAAGATACTAATCGCTATATTAAATCAACTCAGGTACAAATTATTTGAAACAAGTGAAAAATAAATTACTTCAAAAAATATAATATTAAAAAAACGAATAACAAGGCTAGAAAAAAATGGGTTACAGCCTACAAATCCTTTTTGTTTCGTTATAGAAGTAGAATATTGTTTATTTCATTTTCTTTGATTACACGCTTAAAAAGAAAAACTTATGGGAGTATCAATAAAACATTCATTGAATTTCTGAAAAAAAACACTAATAATTTCTAAAAGAATATTTTTTTCTTATTTTTAATTTAATTTTTTCCTTGAATTTGGTAATTCAATTATGCTCACTTGTCGTTTTACTCCAGAAATTAAACTAACGCATGTGATACTGACAACCTCGTTGATGACCCCAAATAAATAAAATAAACGTTACACACTTATAGCCCCACAGTAAGGTAATTAATACCTTGTGTCGTGGGTATCATGAGCACATACAAATACAGCAACACAAACACTCAGACCGAGAACAGAAATTTAAACTCGTCATTCAAATTGCTATTTTGCCGGGAATCGAACCCGGGACCCTTCGATTGGCACTCCGGCATAGTAACCTATCTGCCAAGCGGGTCGTCAAAATTTCAAAATATATTTTTTGAAGTGAAAACTTCTTTAGCGGCCTTGAGCATTTTTGTGGGATGGGTAAAAACTGTGAAACTCGCGTCAGGTCACGTATGCTGATCGAAAAACCGTAAGACGGTTGGAGAGTAGTGTTGTAACATCGAAATCGATTAATCGAACAATCGATTTTAATGTAATATAAATTGTAATGTTTGTGTACGATAGCGCAATAAATAAATATTGTATTCTACGACATAAATGATAGTACTTTTATATTGATAATAAAAGCAATTCGTTTAAAATTATTTCCTAACTATTCCAATAAATCAAAAATGCACAACGTTAATAATCAAGTTTTCACTTCTGCCGGCACTCCCGGAGTGCAACCCGTATTTTTATTATGAGTTTATAATTCTGGTGTAAAATGACTGGATATTAACTGCCGCGCGTTTGTTACCAAATAAAACGGTAGACGCTGACGGTGACGGTAACGCTGGTGACAAGACCGTGCATTGAATCAATCATTGAATCAAAACTACCAGCCTTCTTATCGAAAAAAATAAAATTACTACTATCTTCCCTCATTCAGTAATTGCCATTTGGTTATGGTGTATCCCTCCAAAAACATAAATGTAAAAATGTAGGCCAAGTTCTTGTACATAAAAAAAGAGTTGAAATATAAAAACTACAGCCAAGTCAATAATAATCAGAACCGATATTAACCATTCGAACTTGGCAGGTTTTCATCTCACCAATACTTCTGAAAAGAGCAAATCTTGCGGAGGTAAGTTTTAGAGTTGGACTTTTTTCCTTCATTAAAATTTCAAAACCCGCCAAGTTCGAATGATTAATATCGGTTCTGATTATTATTAACTATATACTACTTGTATTATTATGTATTATGTGCCCATACTCAATCATTTTTATTAGCAGTCTTAATGATAAGTTAAAGTTTAATCTATGCAGAAACACGTATGTGTGGTTTAAAACCTGAAATATTGTATGTAAATGTATGTTTACCAGTTCTTATTGGAGTTCTTTCTTATTTAAATTTGCCAACTTTATTTAAAAAAAACAACGGGTTGTACTCCGGTAGTGCCGGCAGAAGTGAAAACTTGAACATTATCGTTGTGCATTTTTGATATTTAGGGAATGGTTAGGAAATAATTTCGCATGAATTACTTTTACTGATAGTATTATTTTTCATCTAGTATTTTCAGTAGGTTTTCATCTAGTATTTTTCCATGTCCATATTTTAAATACTTGATATAAACGAATTTTACAAGTAGGTATAGACAGTCGAGCCGTCATCAGCTGTCACCCCTCCGTCTTACGAATTTTCGATCAGGCCACGTGTCCTGACGCGAGTTTAACATTTTTTACCCATCCCAAAAAAAGTGCACAACGCCGCTAAAGAAGTTTTCACTTCAAAAACATTGTTTATCTGTACAACACTAATTATTTATAATTTGTATGTTTTAAGATGAAGTCATAAAAGGCTATTGATTGTTTTGTAATGAATTTAAAATCTTCATTAATGGAATGGAATAAAATAAAGTGAAATGCGGAAAAGAGGAAGGAAACAAGATTTTAGCTAATTTTAGAAAACTTATAATTACTTTTTGACAAGTACGCTAATTGTCGGTTAAAGTCACCGTAACTTCAATTTCAATTTCACGATGTTCGAGTAGCACTAATCATATTATAAACTAACCTGTACTTATGAGTACTTACGAGTACGCATAAGTACGGGTCAGTTTCTCATATGATTAGTGATGATTAGTATAATATATTTATTATTTACAAATAATACACATTTGTATTTTCACTGATTCATTTTTATTCTGACAATCAACAAAACTGGTTGCCTAGCAATCACATACATATCAATTAGTATGATGAGATTACTTACTTATGAGTACTTATGAGCTTTTACTTGCCAATTAACTTAACTTGGGACACGTAACTAATCAACAATTTACTTGGAGATGGTGAATAGGCACTTAGAGTGGAACATCTTATGAATATTGCGATGAATTTTTTGTAGATATAATTCCTCCAATGGTAAAGTATTGGTTTTTGCAAGTCATACACGTAAGTTGATAAAGTTGATTACATTATATGACGACATCGCACCGCATTTGAAACTCCATCGTGATTACATAACATCATTACAATTTATTGTAATTTTACGCCTTGGTAGATGAACGGGCTTAACTTATACAATACTAGATGTTCTCCGCTGTTTTACTCGCGTTAGAAAGTATCAGAAGCATGAAATAAATATTCTCCATGCGTTTCATGGGACCCAAATATTCTCTACTTTATCCTCTTTGATGTCCCCTACCACACCGCTTTGTTGGGCACCCGGTAAGCTCTCCCAAGGTGCTTGGTACCTTTTGAAGGTTTCGCCCCCGATACCAAAAAAAATAGATAAAAAAGGCGGTGTAGCGATGGTTCTTCCCAGTGCGAACCGTAAAAGTTCTACCAGCTACAAATTTTGTGGATTATTCAATTCCTCCAATGGTAAGTATATATTTCTGAAAGTCATGCACGTATGTCAATAACACAGAACATATTAAAGAGGTGTGGTCGATAACATCGATTACATTATGTGACGTCATTGTATCGCAATTGAAACTTCATCATGATTCAAAGTATCGTAACGTTTTTATTGTATTTTTATGTCTTGGGTGTGTGATGTTAACTGTGGGTTACATTTCGTAGCAGTATGAAATATGATGTTATCTATACTAATATTATAAAGAGGAAAGATTTATATTTTTGTATGTTTGTAATGAATAAATTCAAAAACTACTGTTCCGATTTCAAAAATTCTTTCACCATTAGAAAGCTACATTCACCCTGAGTAACATAGGCTACTTTTATCGCAGGAAAATGCTTCATTCCTACGTTTTATTCTATTTTTTATCCTACGAGGACCCATTAAACGGGTACACGCGGGCGAAGCCGCTGGCGGAAGGCTACTTTAAAATAAGCGAAAACTCCTGATGTCATTGCGTTAGGAGTATGTTATCTTAATATATATAATTCTTCTGCGAGTGTGTATGTCACTGAACTCCTCCTTAACGGCTGGACAGATTTTAATGAATTTTTTTGTGTGTATTCAAATGGATTCGAGGATGGTTTAGATTCACAATTTGGGCCACTGGAAATGTTTTTTAATTATTATTTTTTCTAGTTTTTTTTTTTAGTTTAGTTCTAAACTTTGACACATTCAGAATAACAGGACAGTTCGTATGTCATTATTTGCTTTATATTTTTGTTTGATAGTAACATGAAGTCTCTTTAAGATAATAAGAAAACAAATCCTCTTTTATTACTTTTAAGGCAGGACAACGTCTGCGGGGTCCACTAGTATATTACATATAAGATCTCACCCTCAGACCCTCAGATTGGAAGTCCGACATAATAACCATTGCGCCAAAGGGGTCGTAGTCGTTACCTGTGACTAGATAATTTTCAGTAAGTTGACCTTTATTCCTGACTCAGTCACCCTGAACATTGGTGAATTACGATTTTCAGAGCTACTATGTTGTGGAGTTTTCGGGGTGTATTATTTTAATATAATAATAATAATAATTCATTTATTGCCTTAAAATTACATAATACGAAATAATACAAAGTCTTATTGCTAAAAAAGGGCAAAAGGAGTCGGCTCAGCTTTTGCTCACGCGAGGTGTTAACTTCGCGCGGCGCTGTTTTTCAGCCGATCCCTGGTCCCAGAGGTCTTAGTCGGAAATCTGATGTCTGTGGTTTTTACGTTTATATGTTTATTATTTTCTACAAGGTGAACCTACTGACGAATTCTTAAAAATTAAGACCTAATTAGATTCGTCTGGTCACAAAATTCTATAAAGTAAAAAAAATGAATATTCAATGCAGACCCAAGAACAATCTAGTTAGTCGTCACGTTGTTCCGGCAAACCAAATATATCTATCTAATACCTTTAAACGAGCAATTCTTGTATACCTAAATATATTTTTTGAATCTTCAAACGGCTCCAACGATTTTGATGAAATTTAGTACCCTGGTTTCGGGGGTGATAAATCGATCCAGCTAGGTCTTATTTTTAGAAATTTTAAATTATTAAAAAATATTTTCATTGATAATCAACTTAAATATAAACTGAAAAATACGACTCTTCCTGACATTTATTGGAGAGTATTAATAATATTGTGGCGTAGCGGCGTTCTACGCCAAACGCTATCCGTTAATACGACTTTAAAGAAATGACAATGAAAAAGAGCTCTATAAAAAAAAATGCACTCCGGTAGTGCCGGCAGAAGTGAAAACTTGAACATTAACGCTGTGCATTTTTGATACTTTGGAATGGTAAGTTAATAATTTCGCACTTTATCTTTTAATATCAGTATTATTTTTCATCTAGTATTTTTATAAAGTACGCACTCATTTTCTTTCACCATTTCTTCGTCACCTTTTTCATTAATAGATGCACTTTGTTCAATGTCCGTATTTTAAATACTTGATATAAATGAATTTTACAAGTTACCCCTCCGTATTACGAATATTCGATCAGGCCACGTGTCCTGACGCGAGTTTAACATTTTTTGCCTATTCCAAAAAAAGTGCACAACGCCGCTAAAAAAGTTTTCACTTCAAAAATTCGTTCATTGAATTAAAGCTTTCTTGGCCTGATAACCAGGATCTGGTCTTCATCTTAAAACACAAGCGTTTATCAGAATGCAGCATTCATAATGTTTGACAATTATTCTTGTCCGGAATAGTCCGGATACATGTTCGGATGTAGAGCACAGATGAATGGTCGCTCATATCTTGTAACTTATTGCTTGAAGTATTCACGTAACCTCCTGGTATCTCCGCCCTTGTCGTATAGTAAAGTGTGAAATATAAGCGAGCACGCTTGGCAATTCGTAGTAGAACTTTTGATCGGGGAAGTGCCTCCACTGCACCAACTTCTGCCGGCTAGCTATTATTATTCTGTTCTGTTTCGTTCGGTACATAGGTGCAGTTGCCGACCAAACTTATATACATGAGACGACCTATACAAATAAATAAAATTAGGTGTCTGTTTGTAATATTAAAATAACCGCTTTTTACTACATTCGTATGAATGTATATACGGTACATATACCAAAATAACATTTTTTACAATTTTTGTCTGTCTGTCGGTCTGTCTGTCTGTTTGTTCCGTCTATACTCTGAAACGGCTGGACCGATTGTGACGGAACTTTCACTGGCTCGTATCTGATGTAATAAGGAGTATCTTAGGCTACTTTTATTATAGAAAAATTCTAAAACTGAAGTCCACGCGGACGAAGTTGCGGGCGGCCGCTAGTTAATTAATAAATTATTTATTTTTACTTCGTAATCAGAATATTCGTATTAAGAATTGATATTGCAATCTAATTATAATTTTTATGTTCGAAAACTAGAACATCAGGATAATTATTCAGTTACTGTAGCTAGGCAGTCGAAGCGAAGTCGTCCATCACACTTATCCAAAAAAAAAAACGATACTTAATTTATTTTTACTACTTTTAATACTTTTTATTCAAAGTTTACATTGAAGCTTAGCGTAATACAAAATTGGTCAACTAAGTCAGTTTATAGATTTTTTTTTATTTTATTGAATTATTTCAGTTATTTCTTTTTAGAAATCCTCAGAATGTACTTATTTATTTTGGTTTGTATACCTAATATATATATATATATATACCAAAATGATCTCTAATGTATTACACAACGTTTGGTCAGACATGAGGCTAAAGTCGATGAACGATTCAATACTATGTGCCAGTGCACCCCTTGTAGTTGATACTAAATAGTGCATTGATGTTTGTAGGTCTGTACTTTGCACTCATAGTGCTTTGAAGCATTCATAACATTCTTTATCTTATTATTAAGCACATTAAATTTACGTTTGTTTACGTAAAACCCAAATACATTGAAGTTAATTTACTGCCGTTGATACTAGTACATATTACGTTTTGCATAATATTCTTATGTTTATATTGTGTTTAAACTTCTAGATCAAGGTCTGCTATAAATAGAAGTGTTTGAGCTGTGGCCTTAAGAGCTTTGCATTGAAAAAGTGAGATAACTTATCGACAATGCGATCACACCAAAAACATTTTCATGAAAAAGTTGTTAAGACGAGTGCATATCTAAATACCTTTAAATGAGCAATTCCTGCATATACTTACGATTACATACCGAAATATATAATTTGAATCTCGGAAATGGCTCCTATTCTACGATTTTCATGAAATTTAGAGTGCAGCGGTTTTCGGGGGTAATAATCGATCTAGGTAGGTCATTTTTAGAAAATACCATTTAATCCGTGTTTATAACTTAAATATAAACTGAATAAATAATGTAGTTTAAAAAACTAAAAAACACGCTTTTGTGAAAATACGAACTGGCTGCAACCCTTTTTGCGTCCCACTGCTGGGCACGGGTCTCTCCCCATTATTGGGGAGGCCTGGAGCTTACTCCACCACGCTGCTCCAATGCGGGTTGGTGGAGATGCGGGTTAGTGGCCAACCCGCTGTCGGATGTTTTCAAACTTAATAAGGCCTCCGACTAGGTTTAACGACTGTTATCTATCGACAACAACCGGGACCGACGGCTTAACGTGCCCTCCGAAGCACGGAAACGCGCATGAATTTTTTTTGCCACTAGCGGTCACCCATCTCACACCCGACCGCGCCCGTTTGGCTCAGTTGCATAGATCGTTTGCGTTCTACGCTAGCCGCCAGGCCATGCGTGCGAAAATACGAACTAAAAAGTAAAAAATAAGAAGAAAATGTATTTTACTGTAAAAAAAAGCGTGGGGTGCATGGTGTCAATAGCATCTCAGAAAGCACACGCTTTTTTTACAGTAAAATACATTTTGTTCTTATTTTTTACTTTTTAGTTCGTATTTTCACAAAGCGGGGCTTTTAGTTTTACATTATTTATTTTTAATTTTTTAGTTTGATTTTTTTTCATATTATTGCATTGTCATCGGCCTTTGACTCCTGTGAAAATTTTCAAGTTAATCAGACGATTAGAAGTAGGTGAAAATGAAGTTAAAAGATTCCGTTACATACATACATTGTACATACAAGTCAAGCTAATACAAGCGTGTTAAAAATATGACTCTTTCTGCCATCTATCGGCGGGTATATTATAAATTCTATTTTTTTTAATATGAGTGTGATAAATCATTTGTTTTTATCCGAGGAACGCTCGGTCAAACGGGTATACTGGTTTACTATGTGAATTATGATATGCAAATATCTATATGTAATTTCTTAAGTACCAAAACGGCCAAGTCATACTTTTTCCAAACAATAGCGTTAAAATAAATTATTTACACAAAAAGAATTTTGTTATTCAACCACATACCTACGTGATAGTATTGCGGTAACACAAGGATGTTAAATTATTTGGAAATAAGTAAATATATTATGTTTCCATATGTATGCACATTTTCATCGTATCGCATTACAATTGTTTTACTTTTTTTTATTTGAATGGAGTAGCAGACGAGCATGCAGGCCACGTGGTGTTAAGTGGTCGCTGCAGCCCATGGACATCTACATACAACCTCAAGCAAGCATAGGTAAGTCTTGTCTGAGGTCGTATGCAGTTGCGCTGCTACTCCCGAGGCTGGTGGTCGCCTCATGTAAGTGTGGCCGGCAACTGCACCTTTCCACCGAATCAATAGAGTTGGTTCATGGTAGAAGTGGGTGCAGCGGTGGTACTTCCCCGGGCGAACCATAATAGTTCTACCACCTTTCTTTTTTTTTTGTATTCGGGGGGGGGGAAACCTTCAAAAGGTACCCGGCACCTTGGGAGAGGATACCGGATTATCTAAACTCCCCTCCCACTAAAATCCCCTCGGTGGCTGCTACTGCGCTTGGGGAAGACTCCGGGATCTCCGGCGGAACACACCGGTGTCCCCCACACGCGACGCCCCAGAACGGGCCCATCTTCTTGAGAGCAGATGTGCTCTCCTGCACCTTCCGATGCTCACGGCGACATGTGGCCACGCACACATCGCCGCCCTTCCCGGGGCTGCTGGTTGGTTGGACGGATCGAGCTCCCATTCACACCGCCCACAACCCCGGAAGCCCCCTTTTAGTCGCCTCTTACGATCAGGCAGGGGATACCGTAGCTCTATTCTTAATCCCGAAGCTACAAGCAACTTAAAATGTGCTAGTATTTATATATTTATATGTGAACCTGTGTACATAATTTTAATAAAGTTTTTTTTGTTTCAGATTCTCACTGCCCAGTGAAAAACAATAATAATAATTAAAAAGACATAGAAATACCAAAAGTGGCGGGAGTTTCTCAGAAGACGGCCGCATTTAATTCCTACAAGAACTTGAAAAGGAAAAAGAGATAAAATAATTTATAATAACTGAAAACCAGTCCCAACGACTTTAAATTGTCTGTGATATATTTAAGTTTAATCGAAGAGGAATTCCAATTCGAATACTCAGTAGAGATAGTGACAGTTAAAACATAGATTAAGTAGAAAAATTGATTTGGTGGCGTTTGGTATTTATCATCTGTGACGAACAATGAGGGATAACATGAAGGCGTGTCAACACACCTTGTCAGATGACGTCATATACAAGGAAGTGGTTGTGATTGGTAAGTTTTTGACCACACATTTTTTTTACACGCTTTTTATTAGCTTCACCTGTATGTTTGTATGTTTGTAACCGACTTCTTTGGGCGCGATTTTGACCCACTTTAAACGGCCAGATTTCGTTCAAACTTTGTAGATTTATTGAGGACCGATGACAATACACTCATTTGATAAAATTATTCCATTTTTCAATTTGCAAAATATGATTTTTGTTCGATTGCGTTTATAGAGCTACAGCTATTATACGACTGTTATAGATCAAACGATCTAATAACGAGTATTTTAGCCACTTTAATTCAGCATCTGCTAAAAGGTGGAGTAAAAGTGCTAAAACATAGTGCTGTAAACGTTTATTCGACGTCCTTAAAGCACACATTAGCAAATATTGCCAAATAGTCGAGATAACCGCTATTACACGATAAATGGGTGTTTTAAGAACGGTTACTCGGCTCTTATACGATTAAAGGCTGAGTAATCTAATTACTATTCGACTATTTTGCTGCTTGGGTTGCTCATATTTATGTAGGAGAGTAGACTATTGGTGCTCAGTAACCGAAAACGTGTATGAGATATATAAAGAATATAAATAATTTGTTAAGTCGTAAGACAGGTGAAATTTTATGAAAACGTAAAAATTAAAAAAATATGTGACCTTGTTATGTAACAAGCCTAATGATAGATAAAGATATTTTTGAAAGAAAGAAGAAGGTTCTCAGTAACCAGTCCATTGCTCGTGGAAACATCATGGAAAGAATAAATAATCCAAACTAAAAAGTAGAAAATAAATAATAGTTTAAAAAAACTAAAAAACACGCTTTTTATAGAAAACCGAACTAAAAAATAGAAAATAAATTTTAATGAATTTAAATTAAGAAAATAGTGTTAAAAATTTCAATGAATATAAGTTAATAATAGTGTGAATAAAAAAAAATATTTTATTTAAAAAAAAGCGTGGGGTGCTTTTTAAAATATTATCGAAATGATAATCACTCTACTCATATCTGTCAATAAAATATTTATAACTATTGACACCATGCACCCCACGCTTTTTTTAAAATAATTTTTTTTTATTCACACTATTATTAACTTATATTCATTGAAATTTTTAACACTATTTTCTTAATTTAAATTCATTAAAATTTATTTTCTATTTTTTAGTTCGGTTTTCTATAATTTAATCTATAACTAAACGAATGCGGTAACGATGGGTTTTACCAATAGTTAATAATTTACCGGTACCAGTACCACGTATTTATTAGGATTTTACGTTATTTACGAATGGTAATTTTGAAAGGGATGCTTTTAATGAAATGGTGGTTGAAATGAAATGAAATAGTGTATTAATACCCTGGGTAATAATCAATAGTATTACGCACTTGATGTTTGTCATTTTAAATAAATAATAAATAAATAAATAACGATTCACACTCATAGCCCCACAGTAGGGTAGTTATACCCTGTGTCAAACACCCAGACCGAGAACAAAAATTTAAACACATCATTCAAATTTCTGCTTCGCCGGGAATCGAACCCGGACCCTCCGATCGGCAGTCCGGCATAGTAACCATTACGCCACGCGGGTCGTCATTGTAAGCTTGATAAATGTTTTTAACATTTGCAGTCATCTATGTGTCAATTAGAAGTACTATAGAATTCCACTGCTGGACTGCTGCCGGTCTGTCTGGTTCTATGTCATCTGCATCCAACGGCTACCCGCAGTCTTCTTAGGATCGTCAGTCCATCTGATTGTACGGCCTGTGCTTCTGTTACCGAAATGTGGTCGAAGTTCGAGGACTTTTCTCCATCGATTATAGCTCCACCCAAAAATATAGCATTATTAGGAGAACCTCTTATTTGCGGTCACTGTCACTCGTCTAAATTACTACGTATCAGGATATTGGTTTGCTTTGTTGACCGCTTCAAGATTCCATACTTATATCACTTACCGTAATTAATAAAACACCTAATCTTTTAATGGAGGGATGGACTGAAGCTAACGCTTTAATACGATATCCGTATCAAATTTCATCACGTGCGACGTCAACAAACGTCGGTTCCAGTAGTTGTTCTATTTTTATAAGCAAACATATCGTTTTCAGAGTCTTATTACTTGCCAGGGTCAATATTTTGCAACCTATCATTCTTCATATTTACTAGTAGGTATAGACTAATGATCAAAAGGAAGAAAGGAAAACTTACAGAATAGGGTCTTGGACACTAGGTATGCACAAAAAAATTCAAAATCCTTACCTTAAAAAGATTGCACTAAATCACGCTTGGGAAGCAATATAATTGTTAATTCTTTTTTATACATGATTTTTATTACCGCTTAAATCAATAATAATGAAGTCAATTGACTATATAATATGATAAGTGACGTCACTTATCATTTTCTCATACAAAATGTATGGGGATGTCACGTTTTGACAGCTCATTAAAAGTATCTCAATTGACTTGGTAGTCCAAGGCCGGATTACTTCCAAACCACAGAATTTTGTTGAGTTATTCCCAATCGGCAGTTTGTACATTAATGTGAGAGGGCTTGAGCATCCTTCCCCCGCCACTATCCGCTAGTGTGTGAACCTATCTGTTGGGTTGAGACCTTTTTTACCTTTTTTTTACAGTTGTAAGCTAGAAAATTCTTTACGTGCCTATTTTTAAAGGACCGGCGTGGCCCAAGTTGTCGAAAAATAACAATCGTATAGCCTTGTTGGATCCTTAAGAGAGGTTTGAAATTAACAACCATAAATCCGCTAATCCCCACTATATATACCATAGTGGTAAAGTATGCACCAGGTCTCCCTAAGTTTGATGAACGAAGCACCTAATAAAAAGGATAGCTCCTACCACTTAAAAACTTTTATACCTATTATGTCGAGGTAAGTGCCAATAATTATAACTAGCGGCCGCCCGCAACTTCGTCCGCGTTTAGTGTTAATTTTTTTCTAAAATAAAAGTAGCCTACCTAAGTTAGTTGTTACATCAGCTACCTGTCAGTGAAAATCCCGTCAAAATCGGTTCAGCCGTTTGAAATTAGCCGGAACAAACAGACAGCCAGACAAAAAAATTAAAAAATGATATTTTTGGTACAAATATGTACCGTATATACATTCATATTATTATGCATGTAGTAAAAAGCGGTTATTTTAATATTACAAACAGACACTCCAATTTTATTTATTTGTATAGATATCCGAAATATTCCAAAATGGATACATAACGAATTTCTAATCAGAACTACAGGCTTATGTTTTGGATAAGAACGCTTGAAATAGATGATAATGTGAGGCTCATTATCATAACACTCATAGAATTGATGTAATCCTACCACCTGTTTCGTTCGAGTTGCCAAGTGAGTGTTGCGAAGGCCAGTTCAATGACCTGGTTCATGAGAGGATGTAGGCAGAATTTGCATGGTTCGATCTGGGAAGTACCATGGCTGACTTGTTCCCACTTCACTTTTCCCACTAATAATCCCACCGTAGGATACCCTGTTATTTGTATTTAACCAGTATGAAATAATCTTATTCTCTTTTAAGAAAAAAAAATTAAAATGAATGGTCGTCAAGAAAGTTTGACAGTCAATTAGCGTACTTGTCACTTTACTTGAAGGTTGTGAAAGAGGCCCTAAAGATCGCCCAATAGGCATGAGGACACTATTAAAGAATCAGAGAATAAACGGTTTTACAGAAAAAAAAAATGCTAAAAAAGTTCTAAAATATGATCCCGTTTTAATACAAACATTAACATTAATAAGATTTTCAATAAAATAAAAGTATTAAATACAGCAATCGGCCATGTTACCTGAAACGCCAATCAAAAGGAATGACGTCACGTCTCAGTTAATGTGTCATCGTGTTGCTTGAAGTTTGACGAGCAAGCCGACGCCATGACACGTCTACGAGCGTTTTCGCGCTTAATTCAAATTACATAGCAGAAAATACAGTAATTTACGTTAAAAGTTGAGTTTACTGCTGAAATAAACTTTTTTTCGAAACTAGGAGACGTGTACCTACAATAAGGAAAGGTATTTAAAAATCTGTCATCATGCCCATTCTGGCCGGTAACTGCATCTCTCCATCGAAACAATAGAATTGCTTCACGGCAGAAGTGGGTGCAGCGGTACCTCCTCGGGCGAACCATAAGTTTTACCACCTACTACATGTTACTCAGGTTCAAGGCCTTCTTGAGAAGAGTATTGCTTGTGATCAATTCTGATCCCTTGGTCCTTTAGCAAAATTAGTACTAAATGGCAAACTAAACCTTGCATACGATATCATCGTGATACTCACGTGCTTATAAGTCACGCAAAAGATCCGAAGTTATTGGATCAAATGGTGGTAGTGTGGTGTCACCATTTAAATTTGTGCTCCCTATTGACCTCTCAATGGAATCGCGTGGAATTGTGATCCTTATTGACCTCTCGACGTAAGGGCGTGTCTGGTTATTGTTGCCGACTGCTCAGATACGGAGATACAGAGTAGGTGCAGCTGGCGAAGTCTTTGGACAAAAGTTTTGATTTTTGGTCATGTTTTGCACCTGTTAGGAAGCTTTTACAAAAAAACAAATCCTTACAAGTTTGTGATTGTTTGTTATTGCATTGAAAACCTAACGTTAATATTTCGATTGGAAATCAGGATCCTTTGCAGCCATTTATCGACAGTTCCGTCGCAATGGTTACAAAGCCGGACCATTGTTGAAAGGCTTGAATTTCCAGTGGGGCAGAAAGAACGATGAGTTTAAATTTCTGATCGCATTCTGGGTATTTTTGGGCGCGCTTGTCAGTACATGTCACTACTACAACCAGAGTCGATAGAACTTCGTGAAATAGAATATCTTTAAATAAACAGATCAACGGCGGCAATTTATCAGCGCTGACACTAGTTACGTTGGCATAACCAACCCTTACCGCGACCTAGATCCAACCAACCTCAACCCGGTCCCTCGAGTTCTAGACCAGCAAGGATTAATTACCAGGAGGACCCTGTCAACGAAGAAGTTGACTACGAACAGGAATCCTTTCCTGAGGAAAGCGAAAATTTTTGTGTAACTATAGACAACGAACCAGAAACTTAGTTTATGTAAATACCGAAACTAAGAATAAATTGCCCTATATCTATATAAGCGAATTAGGTGGTAGATTTTTATTAGACACTGGAGCTTCACAATCATTAATAAGCCCGGATGTAGCTCGAAACTTAAACATCAAAACACTGATAAGAGCCGAAACCCATTACATAAAAACACCGCACGGTATAACAAAACACAACCAGGTCGTTTATATTAAATTACCCAGGATTACCCAGGATGATTAGATGTAACTTAACACACAAGTTCCTTATGTTTAATTTCGACGAAGACTTTATCGGACTATTAGGAGTCGACTTACGAGGCTTATTAGGTTCGCAAATAGATATGAAGAATATGATATTGAGAACCGAGTCGGTAATGTCGGTATGCATTCCCATCCAGGATGACATTAAATCTTATATTACAATCCATCCTTCTTGTGAACAATTAATATCTTTAGCTTGTAATTATAGTGAAGGCATTTATGAATTAGAGGAGCAAGAAACCGAAAGTGGATTATTGTTTCCTTCAGCGTTAGTAGCAGTGAAAAACGGAATTATTAAAACAACGGTTATAAATAAAACAGAAAATAAATTAAAATTAAGGAAAGGTCACCCAGTCAAAATGACATTAAACCCATTAGTTAAATGTAATGATGAAAAGCCCGTGTATGTTAATGCAGTGTATAGTGATGATTTATTAAAAAGTAATTTAAATCGTTTGCGAACAGATCATATGAATGAGGAAGATAAATCAGGAAAAATTAGTAGAAGCAATAAGCGAAATCAATAAAATGCAAAGCTACGCACAAGCAGCAACTATCTACAATCAAATTGGAAAATGCCTTCAGCAACTTTATGATAGATTACTTACCTTAGAATACGCTATTACGTTTTCCAACTTAGGTCAGTTGCATCCAAGTGTCGTAGATCCAAATTATTTAATTGCTGAATTAATAACGGTGCAAAATGAAATTGATTTGCAGTTAGCGTACTCGCCTTCGTTACAACACATACATCAAATTACCAAATCTATTACGGTAAAAGCCTACAGCACAAACGAATCACTTAATTTTATTTTGGAGGTACCATTAGTTACTAACCATCCGTATACCTTACTCCATCTTTATTCAATTCCCAATGAGAACAATACAGTCCTTATTCCCAAAAATCCATTCCTTATCTTGGGAAGCTATGAGTTTGCCTATCCTCGCGAGCGATGCCTGCACATCACGGAGTCAGAAGCAATATGTCGTCATGTGGAGTGGCAGTCTCTCAAGCAGTCTGAAGACTGCATCGCCCAGCTGATTCAACATGAAAAACCTCATAATTGTTCGTACGCTAGAGTCAATTACGAAAACAACATTATACAACAAATTAAGGAAAATAGTTGGATTATTATCTTGAAGAAAGAAGAAATAATTAAATTAACCTGCGGTAACGACGTCCAATACCAACGCACTAAAGAAGTGTCCCTCGTTTCCGTAGACAACAAATGTGTAATTAAAATTGGCGATAGAACTTTAAGAACCCACAAAAGATTCGTCAATATACAAGAAAGTATACCGCTACCAAAAAGTTATAAAACACCAAATAACTCTTCAATCAACATAAAATTAGAAGATGTCCAGTTGGATTCCCTAAAAGATATCCTACAAAAGGCAAAGGAGATCAAGGAACCCATCTACTTACCTGCAGTATCATCACGACCAAGCTGGTCATCGATTGTTTTATACATCATCATTATATCCATCGGTGTTGGAGCAGCAGCCAAGTGGTACCGAAAGTACCGTCTCAATAAAACAACAGCAGCAGCGCAGGCAGCAGCGTCGCCAGCAGACGAGCAGCAGCAGCCATCGTCTTCGGCACGCTTCTCTCTTAAGGGGGGAGGAGTTACGTTGGCATAACCAACCCTAGCAGTTTAGCCGTCTTTGCAATAAAAAAAATAAGATCACTTACAAATGTCGATACAGCTAGACTGGTCTATTTTAGTTATTTCCATAGTATAATGTCGTATGGTATTTTACTGTGGGGAAATGCTGCTAATATCGACACAATATTTATTTTGCAGAAGAGGGCTATTCGCGCAATTTATAAATTAAATTCTAGAGAGTCTCTGAGAGAAAAATTTAAGGAAACGAATATACTAACATTTGCATCGCAATATATTTATGAAAATATAATGTATGTTCGTAAAAATAAACACGAATTTATGACTTTTTTGGATTTACATAGTTCGAACTGTGTTTCGACAAGGAATGGCCACAAACTTGCATTCCCTAAGTGTAGGCTCCGCAAAAAGAGCCACTCTTTTATCGGGATGTCGATCAGAATATATAATAAAATCCCGGAAAGTGTTCAATCCCTTCCTTTACACAGATTTAAAAAGAAAGTCAAACAAGTCCTGTGCCGCAAGGCTTATTACGATCTTAAGGACTATTTAATTGATAAAAAAGCTTGGGATTGAGCTGTATTCCCACAAGGCTGTTTCTATAACTGATGTAATAGATTTAAATCAATCAAACTGCCAATGTTAACAGATGGCTGTGGGACGACATTGACACATGCGGTAGCTGTCACGTATGTTCCTTATCTGCCCATAGCTACTCTGTAAGAAAGCTTATTATTGTATACCTCATATTTTAAAACAGGGCTGAAGTTTTTCTCCGTCTGCTCTTTTCTTCAGCTCAGCATTGCCTAAGCGCACCCAGAGCAGACAGAACAAAAAAAATAACGTTCACTAAGAGTTTGTAAATGAACCGTACAGTGAATAAAGAATATTTCATTTCATTTCATTTCATTTCATTTTAAGTAATAGCCTAATTAAGTTTCATGTTTAGTTGATAAGAATTTTAGCACCTAAGAATTTTATTACATTAAATCAGTCTGAATCTGCTCTCTGGCTTGACCAGTCGTTTATATTTTCCATTTTAAAAACCCTTCGGCTGTGGCCCGATAGTTAAGTCACTATATACAATTTCTATACATATTTTCTTCCGATATTCCAATCTTTGACTTAGTTTGTTTGACAAACTTAGGAAGTGCTTACCGCGGCTTATTTTTGCTTCTTCTTCTTACACTAGGCATGTAAGTTATTCTCTCTCCGTAATTAAAAACCTTGAAGCGCGCATGACCCGGCGGTTAGCGTAGAAAGCAAACGATCTATGCAACTAAGCAAAACGGACGCGGTCGGGTGTGAGATGGGTGACCGCTAGTGGCAAAAAAATTCATGCTCGTTTCCGTGCTTCGGAGGGCACGTTAAGCCGTCGGTCCCGATTGTTGTCGAAAGATAACAGTCGTCAAACCTTGTCGCCAGTCATCGCCAAATGTTTTCAAACCGCCCATAAGGCGGGCGACAGCGGAGGACAGCGGGTTGGCCACTAACCCGCATCTCTACCAACCCGCTTTGGAGCAGCGTGGTGGAGTAAGCGCCATTCCACCCCAATAATGGGAAGAGACCCGTGCCCATCAGTGGGACGCAAAAAGGGTTGCGGCCAATTAAAAACCTGGAGCTTACTCTACCATTCATAATAATACACATTAAACCATAAGAATTTCCTTAAGTGATAACCAAGTACTACCAAAAGTACAAAACCAAAAACTGCGCCATGGTTCACAATGAATCATCTGGAAGCTTCCAGATATTAATAGACGCCTGATGAACTTTAGACTCCAATTGTCGCGATTCCAGCGATGCCGGCGCGTTGTCTTCTATGATTATTTCGTAAGTATTATGATACCAAATTACACTAATTTAGTGTGTGTAATTGTATGTGTAGTAACTTCGAGGTGTCCTTTCTAGAATTTTCTGTGGAATTCATGGAAATAATTGAGTATGTATCTTTGAATAAATACGTATAGAATGAGTGTCTTCATTCAAGCGCGCTGTCAAAATTAAAGCACTAAATGGATTCCTACAGCTGTCACATCTGACAAACAAAATATTTTTATTTTGACCAAATTAACTATAAAATATTTTTTCTCGGTCATAACCTTTAGGTGTCCGTTTGGACTAGATATTGAGCTGAGTGAAAAAAGGCGGCGGGGAAAAAACTCCCAGCAGCACTCGTATTTAAAAAAGTACATATATAATTGAGATAACAGAATGGCTATAGGTCCATAATGGGTACATTTGACAGTTGATCGTATACGACACTATAAACCCACTTCCACCTGCTCACAGATGCGAGTAATTACTAAAACTATGTATAATTACATTTAATTTAGAAATAGCATTGTGTTCACACAATCGCTCACGAGCGATATTCATTCCCACGCTCCTTTATCATTAAGATAGTCCTTAGTGTTATAGTAAGCCTTGAGGCAGAGGACTTGTTCGACTGTCTTCATAAAAGGTTTTAAAGGCAGGGATTGAATGTTTATTGGGATTTTATTATATATTCTGATGGACATCCCAATAAAAGAAGGGATACTCAAGCTTACCGGAGTTTTCCCTGAGGTCGTGTGCAGTGTGCACTGCTACTCCGGAAGCTGACCATCGCCTCATGGAACTCTGGGCAGATTTGCTTTACGGCAGAAATTAGTAGTGGTTATACTTCAAAGCCAAAGACAAAGACTTTTATTTGCACAAATATGGGTGTTTGCAAAAGGTGTTTTTATACATGGTTCGCCATAATTACCTTCATGAGGTATGCAAATATCTCAATCGAATCTTGAAACTTCTCTCACCTATAAAATTTAGTCGTCGTCTAAATTTCCAGCGATTCTATGACTAGTTTTTTTATCTTCAAGCTAAGTAATTCAGCAAAGACTCATTAAACCTTCAACTGTCTCATTTAAATGGATATTAATGATTTCAATTCAATGCCGTTTTCGGCCTTGACGCGAACTGTTCGAGCACGCGACTATAGGTTAATGATTCTAGATTTTTCTTTGCGTTTTAAATTATCAAAATAAAGCTTATAATATCTTGCAACATATAAGTCATACATAGTGAGATGATAGGGCTCTCCTCAAAGTCCAAAGTTTGAAAAATTGATAGCGAATCACCGAACTTCTAACTTTCTGTGTCAGATCCAAATTACAATAAAGAATTAAAACCGGCCAAGTGCGAGTTGGACTCACGCACGAAGAGTTCATTATCTAAAAAAAATCACGTTTATTGTATGGGAGCCCCTTAAATATTTATTTTATTTTATTTTCAGTATTTGTATAAAAATAGCGGCAACAGAAATACATCATTGCCTTTGATTATCCATAGAAAAGGTAAATTGTGGTTTACGATTTATGAAGTATTAAAAAACTACTTACTAGATCTCGTCCAAACCAATTTTCGGTGGAAGTTTGCATCGTAAAGTACATCATATATTTTTTTAAGTTTTATCTAGTGATGCAACGGAAGTGTCTTAGCGGAACCAGAAACGGAAACAGATGTCTAAAGTAAATTTTAGCAGAAACGGAAACGGAAACGGATGCAGAAACGGAAGTGTAAATAATATGGAAAAAAAAACAAATTTACAAATATAATTTTTATTAAGTATCAAATACACCTAGATTAGAAATAGATATATTAGAAATCTATTATAGAAAACAATATTGCAACTTTGCAACTGAACATTTTATTAATATTCAAAATTTAGTAGTGGCAAGTTATATTTTATAAAAAGTATGTAATTTGGCCGCTTTTGCACCTAACAATCGGTGTTCTTTGTATATAAGACCAGCTCCGCTAAATAATTGTTAACTGGCGACGCTGCTGGGGGGTACCGACAAATATTGGCGCACTAATGGCAAAAGATTACGGTATTTGTGTGAATTTTATTTCCACCACACAAGAGAATCTTCATTTAAAGGTCTTTTCTTTTTTTTGTTACACACATGACACAAAAGTATTGACACAAACAGCAGCAGAAAATATTACGCGCTTACATTCACAAAAAAGTACGTAAACAAACAAATGTGACAAGTGCCTGCGCAGCTCGCTGGCTGACCCGTCCCCCGCGCGTTCAACCGTCCAGCGACTCGCACGCGCCTCGTGCCGCGCATGCGTAACTCTCAGCCGTCGGTTGTAAACTTCCGTTTAAATCTCCGTTATAAAAGTTGCGGAAACAGAAGCAGAAACGGATGTTGAAAATCGCGCGGAACTTCCGCACTTGCGGAAACAGAAACAGAGATCCGTTGCATCACTAGTTTTATCATTCTCTTAAAGTTACAGGGGGGGACACATTTTACCACTTTGGAAGTGTCTCTCGCGCAAACTATTCAGTTTAGAAAAAAATAATATTAGAAACCTCAATATCATTTTTGAAGACCTATCCATAGATACCCCATGCGTATGGGTTTGATGAAAAATAAATTTTGAGTTTCAGTTCTAAGTGAAATGAAATGAAATATTCTTTATTCACTGTACGGTTCCTTTACAAACTCTTAGTGAACGTTATTTTTTTTGTTCTGTCTGCTCTGGGTGCGCTTAGGCAATGCTGAGCTGAAGAATAGAGCAGACGGAGAAAAACTTCAGCCCTGTTTTAAAATATGGGGTATACAATAGCAGTATAATACAATACAATACAAGCTTTTAAGTATGGGAAACCCTCAAAATTTACTGCTTTTTTCTATTTTTGTGTGAAAATCTTAATGTGGTTCACAGAATACATTTACGTACTGAGTTTCAACAGTATAGTTCTTATAGTTTCGGAAAAAAGTGGCTGTGACATACGGACGGACAGACAGACAGACAGACATCACGAATCCATAAGGGTTCCGTTTTTTGCCATTTGGCTACGGAACCCTAAAAATCCAGCGGTCATTCGATGCTCTAATTATTTCAAACTAGCTGTGCTTGCGATGTAGTCCGCGTTTGTTAATCAATGGTAGCCTAAAACCTTCCTCGATAAGAGGACTATTACAATCTAAAGGTAATTCTTTAATTCGAACCATTAAAGTAGCTCCTGAGATTAGTGCGTTCAAACAAACAAACAAACTCTTCAGCTTTATATATTAGTATAGATGATGAATTGATGATGATAGACAAAGACATTTATTTGCACAAATATGGGTGTTTACAAAGTTGTTTATATATATTTAGTTCGCCATATTTACATTCATGAGGTATGCAAATATACAATGATAAAAATATAAAAGGAAAAAACTTGATGATGATGATCGTATTTCGTTTCAGGCAATGGTCCCAGCGGCATGGTCACATCCTTCATGCTGGCGGGCAACGTGCCCTACTTGAAGGCGATCCCCGAGGACCTGCCCATTGACGAAATGCTCAGAGCTAGGTAAGCACGACTTTTTAACACGCTTTTATTAACTTTAGTCGTATTTTTGTATGTAACGGAACCTTTGAACACGTTTTTTACTGCAAGATGTCGGATTAATTGAAACTTTGCATACTTATCAAAGACCGATGACAATGCAATAATATGAAAAGTTCATGCAACTAAAAAATAAGAAATAAACAATATTTAAAAAACTAAACAAACACGCTCTTGATAAAAAAAAATAACTACCTAAAAAGTAAAAAATATTTAAAATTTGAATAAAGAATAATGTATATTACACTCTGATTTTTTATTCCGTAGAATTCTGACAGCTGTCATTTTTTGACATGTCAGAGATTACAAACCTTTTTGGCCAGGCACATTTTTTTTCAATACGAGTCTGATTATCTGAGTCTATACATTGTGCTTGTTAGTGAATGTAACCATTTTATTACGTGCGGTGCTCCAAATCAAAAGAGGATTTACGGCGAGCCGTTTTCATCACAAACTGTTAAATAATCGATATAAAATATATAAAAAAAACTGTGAAAACTGTATCTGATTAAACAAACATACAGATGAACAGACAAAGGAACAAAAAATAGTTTTGATTCTATTTTTATAAAGACCCATCATATTAGTTCTTTTATAAATCCTTCTAGCTTTCAGCCGCGGCCTATTTTCTATATTATATTTGTAAATATTTAGAATTTTGGTCTTTTCATTGGGCGTAAAAGCACCACGAGGACGCTTCTTTCTGGGAGAAAGAAAGTCTGACCCTTGAGCTCTGTCAGATGAGTCTGCTTCCTGGGAAGGGCCAGGTTGTGGCTCCATAATGATTATAAAAATCAACAAATGATCACAACACATGAAAGTCAACAAGAAAAACTTAACGGAATAACAGAAACTTAACAAATATAACAAGATAACAACAAATAGCAGCAAATACCGAGAACACATGAGAGCATTCGAGCATTCAGAGAAGTCGAATGAAAATCCATGAAGGTGACAGCTGACAGCGGCATACTTTTTTTTTCTTCTTGATGAACTAACAAAGACATTAAAATAGCTTAAAAACTTCCTTGTGAATTATAAAAAACAATAATTTGGAAACGCTTTGACTAAAAAGGTTTATTAAACATGACTTAGTAGGGAGTGATGCCAGCTAAAGAAAAATAAACTGCTAACTTAAGAATGTAACTTTGATAATTGAAAAAATGTTATAACATTTAAGATATACCAGAAAGTTTATAATTTATCTTTTTCTAGGTAAAACATAAAAAAATATCAAGCATTTTATTTTTTATTGCCCTTAAATAGGTTCCCTTTTCAGTTGGAGAGCTTTTTTAGTAGCAACACTTATGAAATGTCAGAATTCTACGGAATAAAAAATCAGAGTTTATATATGTATATGAGTAAAACATGTATTTTATTGTAAAAAAGCGTTTGAGATATCAAAATGATGATCCTTCTACTCATACCTGTCAATAAATGATTTATAACTAACTAGCCTTCCGCCGTTTTTGAGTTCCCGTAGGATAAAAACCATCCTATGTCGTTTTCCAAGGTCCACTCTATCTGTGTTCCAAATTTCATGAAAATTGGTCCAGTAGTTTAAGCGGAAAAGCGTAGCAGACAGACAAACAGACAGAGTTACTTTCGAATTTATAATATTAGTAGGGATGACACCATGCACCCCACGCTTTTTTTTACAATAAAGTAGGTAATTTTTTTTCTTATTTTACATTTTTCTTAAATCAAATTTTAATTATACATTTTTCAGTGTTTTTTAGTTTTTTAAATTATTATTTTAATATTACTATGGATTTTAAGAAAATTGAGCAAGGGGTAGCCTTGCTCATCATCCTCAACTCAATATGTGGACTCGGAGTTATTGAAGTGAAAACTTCTTTAGCGGCGTTGTGCACTTTTGGGATGGGTAAAAAATGTTAAACTCGCGTCAGGACACGTGGCCTGATCGAATATGCGTAAGACGGAGGGGTGACAGCTGATGACAGCTCGACTGTATATACTTGTAAAATTTGTTTATAGTATTTAAAATATGGACATTGAACAAAGTCCAAAGTCCAAGAACAAAGTGCATATAAAAAAAGTTACGAAGAAATAGTGAAAGAAAATGAGTGAGTACTTTATAAAAATACTAGATGAAAACCTACTAAATAATGTAGTTTAAAAAACTAAAAAAACACGCTTTTGAGAAAATACGAACTAAAAACTAAAAAAATAAGAAGAAAATGTATATTACTGTAAATAAAGCGTGGGGTGGTTTTTAAGATACTATTGACACCATGCACCCCACGCTTTATTTACAGTAATATACATTTTCTTCTTATTTTTTTAGTTTTTAGTTCGTATTTTCTCAAAAGCGTGTTTTTTTAGTTTTTTAAACTACATTATTTATTTTTCATTTTTTAGTTGGATTTTTATTCTCATATTATTGCATTGTCATCGGCCCTTGACCCCTATGCAAATTTTCAAGATAACCAGAAAATTATATAAATTAACAAAAATCATATTTTGCAAATTGAAAAATGGAATAATTTTATCAAATTAGTGTATTGTCATCGGTCCTCAATAAATCTACAAAGTTTGAACGAAATCTGGCCGTTTAAAGTGGGTCAAAATAGCGCCCAAAGAAGTCGGTTACAAACATACAAACATACAAACATACAGGTGAAGCTAATAAAAAGCATGTAAAAATACTAGATGAAAAATAATACTGATAATAATAGCAATTCGTGTGAAATTATTCCCTAACCATTCCAAAATATCAAAATGCACAACGTTAATGTTCAAGTTTTCACTTCTGCCGGCACTACCGGAGTGCAACCTGTTGTTTTTTTTTTTTACCGTTCAATAACCAAATGGCAAAAATCGGAACCCTTATAGATTCTTCGAGAGCTCGAACCGCCCGGAACTCGCCGTCGAACTTGCCTTGCAGTGGCTTGACCTGTCTAAAAACGCGCAGTCACCACTCTCAAGGTTACTTAAAATGGTCATTGTTTTTTGCTACTGATTCGACGGAAGTCTAGAAAAAAGTGGTCAACAGCGTGTCGGACTCGCCCATGAAGGGTTCAGTAGCAACAAGCATCGATTAGGGATATAGAGTACCTTTTTTTGTATCGGGGGAAAACCTTCAAAAGGTACCCAGCTCCTTGCGAGAGAAAACCGGGTTATGTGGGATTTGTATCGGCCTAAAGCCCCTTAGCCTGCCTCTGCACCTGGGGAGGACTCCGGGATCTCAAATGGAACGCACCGGTGTCCTCCTCGCGCGGCGCTCCAGAACGGGCCCATCTTCGGGAGAGCAGATGCGCTCTCCTGCACCCTCAGGCGCTCACAGCGGCATGCGGCCACGCCCACACCGCCGTCCTTCCCGGGGCAGCTGGATGGACGGGTTGAGCTCCCACTCACACCGTCCGCAACCCCGGAAGCCCCCTTTTGTCGCCTCTTACGATCAGGCAGGGGATATCGTAGCTCTTCCGAAGCTACAGGCACTACATTGAGAGTACCTAACTTTGCCAACTTGTGATTTTCGCAAAGATTATGCTGTATCTCAAAAACTGCTGACCAAGTATATTTTATTTATTTATTTATTTATTGCTATTAAATTAAAATAACTCTTATTGTAAAGGTTAGAAGGATTTTTACTGAAATTGTCTATCTTTCAATCGATTAGCTTGGAGATAATAATATGCTTTTAGGAACCTGAAGGTCGTTTTTGAAGGCCTATCCCGCACGCATAAGTTAGATGCAAATATTTTTTTTACTTAACTTTTCTTAACAATTTATTTCTATATAAAAATCTTAAAGCCATTAACAGAAAAATCTGCCTACCAAGTTGTAACTTTTTTACGTCCCACTGCTGGGCATGGCTCTCTACCCGATATTGGGGAGGCTTGGAGCGGACGACAGTTTTGTGAAAAAAGTGGCTGTGACATGCCGGCGGACCCACAGGTATGGCAGCGTAATAAGCATTATAAAGGTTATGTATTTTGCCATTCGGTTACGGGACCCTAAAGACGCAAGTTTAATTGTACTCAAATATCCTTGCATGTACCAGAATACACCTGAATAAACCCCATTAAACGACCTTGTCCAATTGGTTTCAATACTTTCAATGGCAAGCCTATCATTATTGAATGCCTTGATGCTGTCAATTCTATCAGCCTTTGATGAAAAAATAATGTAGTTTAAAAAACTAAAAAAACACGCTTTTGTGAAAATACGAATTAAAAACACAAAAGCGTGTTTTTTAGTTTTTAAACTACATAATTTTTTATTTATTTTTAATATTTTAGTTGGTTTTTTTTTCATATTATTGCATAGTCTTCGGCCCTTGACCCCTGTGCAAATTTTCAAGTTAATCAGACGCTTAGAAGTAGATGAAAATGAAGTTAAAAGATTCCGTTACATATATACATACAGGTCAAGCTAATCTAAGTAGAGTAGTTAAGTGTAAATAAGAGTATGACTAAAGTCGTATGGCCCGGCGGCTTGCGAAGAACGCAAACGATGTACGCAACACAAGTCGCAAAAATATCATACGCGTTTCAGTGCTTGGAAACCGGCACGTTAAGCCTTCGGTTCCGATTGTTATCGTAAGACAACAGTCGTTAAACCTTGTCGGAGGCCCTATCAGCAGTTTGAAAATCCGAGAGCGTGTTGGCTCCGCAGCTCCGCCAACCCGCATTGGAGCAGCTTCTTTTAGACCTTCCTTAGAAACCTGCCATTAATACAAATACAAATCCTTTATTTGCGAGAACACAGTATTTCTGTAAAGATCTTATCTATCTATTGATTGTGAGTTCCACTCCACCAACCCGCATTGGAGCAGCGTGGTGGAGTAAGCTCCAGGCCTCCCCAATAATGGGGGGAGACCCGTGCCCAGCAGTGGGACGCTAAAAGGGTTGCAATCGATTGTGAGTTCAGTATGTTTAGTATGTTCTACCACACAGGGTGTGCAAAATTTGACTTAAGTAAACAGAATAAACAATGTTTTTTCTTGTGACCTTCCAGATTATCAAACCTCCCACCTGGACAAAGTCTGTACGAAACTGATCTCATGGAGCTAGCTGAAGGATTGGAGGGGAGGAGTCAGAACCCGATCCCACTGCTGGTAAGATTTTCGTCATGTTGGGCTAAGGCTTGATTTATTAGTTTGGAGGAAGTTGAGGTTTCTCAAAGGTGAACCGGAATGGTTTTGGGGGGGGCTTGAGCCCACTAGCCCCCCCCCCTCCCTTAGATCCGCTAGTGCCTATGTCACTATCCTCTCTCTCAGCCTCCTAACTATTATATGTATCCACGCACAAAATTCATTTCATAAGATCACTCCATCGCGACGTGAAAAAATAACAAACACACAAACAAAAACACTTTCTCATTTCTAATTAATATAGTTTTGTAACATATGTTAGGATTTGTAATACCCAGTAAAGTCAACTCAGACAAAGTCGGAGGCAGAAAGTAGTGATGCCATTAAAAAAAAGCTGGCCAACAGTGATATGAAACAGTTCAATCATCCCCGATCACACCTTTGACATTATAAATCGTAGAATCATTGTGATTAACAGTGATACCGTCGCGTGTTCCGATAAAGTAATCTATTTAATGAATTGCACTCACGTACTTACGGTACTTATATATAACTAGCGGCCGCCCGTGACTTCGTCCGCGTGGACGTTTGTTTGTTTGAACGCGCTAATCCCAAAAACTACTGGTTCGAATTGAAAAATTCTTTTGGTGTTGAATAGTCCAATTTCATGCGCGTTTCCGTGTTTCGGAGGGCATGTTAAGCCGTCGGTCCCGTATCGACAACAACCGGTTCTCGATAGATAAAAGTCGTTAAACCTTGTCGGAGGCCTTATGGGTGGTTTGAAAACATCCGACAGCGGGTTAGTGGCTGGCTGGCTTCTCCACCTACCCGCATAGGAGCAGCGTGATGGTGTAAGCTCCAGGCCTCCCAATAATGAAGAGACCCGTGCTCAGTAGTGGGACGCAAAAAGGGTTGATTGAAGGTTGAATCCAAACGTGAAAGTAGAAAACTAATTAAAAAAACGAATTTAAAAAAGGACTTAAAACGTATTTACTGAAAAAGGCGTATTACTCAGTCACTGATTTCATAAACGATAAAACGGCATAAAGGAATTCCATAAAAACCTGGGAGGTTTTTTTTCCGCCGGCTTTTTTTCCTCTCAGTGTACAAACACCCTGTGATATGGGTACCCAAAGCTGACGATCGGAACCGATCCGAAATATAAATAAATAAATATTTTTATTTTTATTTATAAAAGGCGCAATATGGGATAAATAAAAATAATAGTAAAATAGATGTAAATGTATATTTCGTAATTGTATTATAGTTTAGTTTTTTCCTTTTATATTTTTATCATTGTATATTTGCATACCTCATGAAGGTAAATATGGCGAACTAAATATATATAAACAACTTTGTAAACACCCATATTTGTGCAAATAAATGTCTTTGTCTTTGTCTTTGAAAAAACTGTTCTGTAAACTCCAGCTGGTCTCCTGGAATCTACTGTAGATTAGATTTAATTGTTAAAAGCGTGGGGTACTCGATCGCAATTAGAGCAAACTTATTCTTAGTTTTTTTTTTTACTGTAATTCGTATAATAAGTTTAACTAAACAATTGTTGTTTACTGACATAACCTTAGCTAACCAGCCCTAACCTTGTATAATAGCTAATCCGGATATTTACTGCTGGCTGATCATTTCCTTCCGCTAAATGACTACCTCCTATTACCTACATATTTATGTATAGCGCGAATAATATGTAGGCACTTTCTAAAACTAAGATAACGGTCTACCGGAATTCCTCAAAATTAAAACTGACAACGAGTTTAAAAAGAACTTAAAACGTGTTTACTGAAAAAGGCGTATTACTCAGTCACTGGTTTCATAAAACGGCATAAAAGAATTCCATAAAAACCTTGGAGGTTCTATTTCCGCCGGCTTTTTTCCTCTCAGTGTACAAACACCCTGTGATATGGGGACCCAAAGCCGACGATAGATTCCGATCCGAAATATAATAAATAAATATTTTAATTTAAATAAATATAATAATAAAAAAAATTAAATAAAAATAATAATAGAATAGATGTAAATGAACATTTTTGTAATTGTGTTATTATTAAGTTTCTCTCTTTTATAATTTTATCTTTGGAATATTTCCATACCTCAAGAATGTAAATATGGCGAACTAAATATGTAACTTTTGTAAACTTTCGTTTTTTGTTGGTACATATTATGTACGAGAATGTTATGTACCTATCATTCTCAATGACTCTTTATACTTAACGGTAGTTTGAATCACTGCCATACAATATTATACTGTATTGTTTAATAAAATAAAATAAACCGATTACTCTGATAGAAAAAAGCATTATTATTTAGTATAATTCATCATATATTTATTCATTTAAGTGTGGCCGACAGCCGCACTTTTGCATCAAGACACACAGAAGTTCATTAAATAGATGCTGTAAGAGATACTTTCCTGTTCTAACCATACAAGATCTACCTAAAATTAAAATTATGTGTCTTCCGCATAGAAAAAGTTACAATTCATATTTCATTCGCTATATGCCGGTCATAAGTCAACGTTGAGCACAGAAAAAAAAACAAAATGAGCAAAAACAGCAACATTGTATTCTCGCAAGTCATAGTAAGGTTGACAAAAAAATGTAAATTTTTTGTACAAAGTGTTTTATAGTTTGATATTTTGGCTATTTTGTAGCACAAGGTAGTTGATAGTTTTGTTGTTGTGATTGCTTAATTTTTAATGCCTTGAATTACTGCTAAATCAGGCGTTCAATGATACTCGTAAAAAAGGTTCACAAAATAAAATTAACTAGTTAAGTACCTAGCATAAAACTGTTGACAGCTCAAAAATATTTGCACTAATTTTTAGGTCTTTGATGATACCTATGTTTTTTTCTCCTTTATCTATATTTCGTTTGTGCGTGTGTATGTCACTGAACTCCTAAACGACTGGACCGATTATGATGAAATTTTTGTGTGTGTTCAATGGAATTTGGGAATGGTTTAGAGATCCAGAATTTGGTCCACTGGAAAATGTTTTTCTTTTATTTCTTTTTATTTATAAGTAGTTTTCCCATATAAATTGTTCCTACCTGTCAAACGTTTGTATTTTGTGCCGTGCCACAGTCAGAACAGGACAGTTTGTATGTCATTATTTTGTTTCATATTATTGTTTGACAGTATCATGAAATTTCTTTAAGATATTAAAAAAACAAATCCTCTTTTAATACTTTTAATTCAGGACAACCTCTGCATCCGGTCGGAGCTGGGCCGAACCACTCGTGAAAAGTATAAAAATCTAATTCAAGTTTTGCGATCGTCAGCTACTCTATTCAATTAAAAATATATTATGTAGTATGGAACAGCGTGGAGTAGAAATCTGCAGACCTTCCTAATTATGGAATGTTAATTCTTAGCAGTGGGATAGAAAATATTCTTCAGCTTAGCTACACTTAATACGGAAAAAAACTTTTATATTATTATTTTTGCTGACGATACTTTTGAGTAAAACTCATTATACAAATTCCTAAATGATTTATTGCTAATGCCGCGTTATATGCAAAAGCTTATATTTTTTTGCTAACGTTACTTTAACGAATGAGCCATTCAATGTATTGCGTAACTATGTAATTAATTACGTAATACAGGTATATTTTCTTATAATTCTTTATTCATACAATTCCGTTGCTAGCCGTACTGATTTGCAGGTTTTTTGTCATTTTTCGTTGTGGTATCGGAACATTCGGAACTGGTTTTTGGGTTCATTGTCACAGTGGCCATGGCTGATTTGAATTGGTCTATTGATAGTATTATTCTAATTTTTTTTTCAATTATGGCATCGACGCAAACTCTGTGCATATTGCCAGCGTCAAGTATACTTTTTGCATCAATTATTTACCAGTTTCATTGAAACTGGACGAAGTAATAATAGATAAAGTCAGTAAGTAAATAAATAATGTAGTTTAAAAAACTGAAAAACATGCTTTTGTGAAAATATGAACTAAAAATAAAAAATAAGAAAATGTATTTTACTGTAAAAAAAGCGTGGGGTGATTTTTAAGATACTATTGACAAAAAAAGCGTGGGGTGATTTTTAGGATACTATTGACAGTATTGACACCATGCACCCCACGCTTTTTTTACAGAAAAATACATTTTCTTCTTATTTTTTACTTTTTAGTTCGTATTTTCACAAAAGCGTGTTATTTAGTTTTTTAAACTACATTATTTTATTTTGCATTTTGATAATTATTTGTTTTGTACGGTATTTTTTGTCCTTGTCATCGCGCTTTGGGCACCAATTGGGTTTTCATACACTGAGAGGAAAAAAAAGCCGGTGGAAAATACCTCCCAGGTTTTTAATAGCGTAATCCCATAATCCCTACACTCACGAATTTCAAAGTAATAAATATAACCGTTTTAATTGAGGTTAATAATTAAAATCACTTCAACCGTATCATACTCCTTGGGGGAAAGGGGGGGAGGTGATAAACGAATCGTTTTAAGATTATATAATATAATAAATAATGTTTTTTGTTCCCAGGTCGACAATTTGCTAAGACCGTGCGCGGATTTGGGCATCCAAGCTGACTCGCTCATCGAATGGCGATATGATGTAGAGAAACAAGTATGTATTGTTCGTTTTTCACAATGACATCCTTACTTAATATTATAAATTCGAAAGTAACTCTGTCTGTCTGTCTGCTACGCTTTCCCGCTTAAACTACTGAACCAATTTTAATGAAATTTGGAACACAGAGTGGACCTTGAGAAAGGATATGGAATGGTTTTTATCCTACGGGAACCTTAAAACGGGTCCACGCGAGCGTAGCCGCTGGCGGAAGGCTAGTAGGACATACTGACAGTGATAATTTGTAACCAAGTGACCTACATGTTTATTTGGCATGCAAATGGCGCACTAGGTATTCTATTTCACGAAGTCCGATGCTCTGGTTGTAACACCGAGAAGGGCAGAGGCGGATCTCCCCCCCCCCTCCCCCACCTTCTAACCTTCTGAAATTAATTTTATTTAAACTTTAAACAAGTTCATATTGAAAGTCTTTTTGACGCAGTCAGGTTGTCATTTAATTTGGTGAAACAAAAATATTTCGGCCAAATTTACCGCCCCCCAAAATCTGCTTCCCTAGCGTGCTACTCAGCCTTTTGGGAAATCTGGAGACGGTCGTTTGTCTGCGTAAGCTTTTGAAGCATTTGCAAAGAAATCTGAATAGTAATAATGATAAATAAATAAATAAATATCTTTGGACAATTCACACAACACCATCTGATTCCAAACTAAGCAGAGCTTGTACTATGATAATCAGAAAGCCGATAAACATACTTATATAATTCTAAATACATACTTAAATAGATAAATTGACACCCAGACAGAGAACAAATAGTCATGTTCATCACACAAATATTTGTCCTGGGTGGGAATCGAACCCACGACCGTACGCTTCGCAGTCGGCTCATCACCCACTACGCCACGGAGGCTGTCAAAATATATATAAATAAATAAATAACGCTTCACACTCATAGCCATACAGTAGGGTAAATAAACCGTGTGTAAATATGTCGTGGGTCCCATGGACACACACAACGTCAGAAACATAAACAAACACCCAGACCGAGAACAGAAATTTAAACTCATCATTCAAATTCTGTTTCGTCGGGAACCGAACCCGGGACCCTTCGATTGGCAGTTCGGCATGGTAACCATTGTGTGCAGGTCGTCGAGCTATGATATGATATTATGTAGATATGATATGATAAGAGCACATCATTAAAAATACCACCTCACTACGGACAACTATTCTATGTTTAGTTGTCATGCTGACGTTACTGCACAGTGAGTGCTCTCGAGGTTACGCACACTAAAACAATGTGCATGTGCATGCCTCACAACATTCATAGCCGAACGGTCTTCGATACATTATAATATTTTTTTATTTATTAAAATATCATTTATTTGCTCTTACATTATGATCTAAAGGTACATGATACACCGCTTTATACATAAAGTTTCTGCCTAAGACCCTTCTTTGTAAGAGCCTGGTGCCTGAAGTAGGTTTAAAAACCTGAGTTACAGGTCACCAGTGCCCCTCCGCGGACTGGTATTAGGTGACATAACTTAAAATTTGCTGGTAAGTATATTAAAGATCCTTCTTTATTAAATTTAATTTACAACTAAGTAAGCTATGTTATATATATCTAATACCTTTAAACGAGCAATTCTTGTATATATCTAAATATATTTTTTGAATCTCGGAAACGGCTCCAAAGATTTTGATGAAATTTAGTACACTGGTTGCGGGGATGATAAATCGATCCACAAATTTTTATTGATAGAATTTGTCGTTTTTTTTAAATGTTTATGCAGTTAAATATAAATTTACTCTTACCGACATCTATTGGAAAATATTAATAATATTGTGACGTAGAAAGCCGTCAAATGGTCAACATTTGACAATACACCCGTTAAAAAAAAGAACTTTATAAAAATTTCGTCAAGGGAATTAAAGCTTTCTTGGTCGAATGGTTACGAAAGCCGACTACGGAGCTAGAGACCCGGGTTCAAATCTCAAGTAGTCAAGTTGCGTTTTTTATTTTTTGTGACAATTTTTTTTTAATTGGGAGCTAGGTATTTCAAGAGGAATGCTTTGCTTAAAAATAAACCAAATAAATAAATTGTTTTTATCCGAGCAACGCTCGGGCGTCCAGGTACTAAATTATAATGCTATGTAGTTTTTTTAATTAGTATGTGATAGTATAGTAGCTACGTGTGTATTATTGAAGTGTAGCGAGTTAATTAATTAATACATTAAATCATTAATCAAGGTAGGTACCTACTGATAGTTATTTTCCAGTATGTGATAAATAAATACTAACAAACATATCGTCACTGCAATATTTATTTATCAGCAAACCAATTAAATAGATGCATGTATCCGCTTAGTAAACGGAATAATTCAATATAGTTCCGCGTATAATATAAGATATTGTGCAATAGTTCTAGTAATGTCAGTATGAATCACCTTGAGACCTCGAGGTTTGTTGTACGTCAGAGGTTTGAAAACTCTGAACGTACGTCATACGTCAGTGGTTTAAAAACTCGCGCGGTAGCGATGGTTGTGCTTGCGTATTTCGGGGAAAATTTGGATATCGTTATACTGTTGTTTCGATTGATTTCTAAAAAAAACGGTCAAGCGTGATTCCGAATTGTAGATGACTAAGCTAACAATATTTAGTTTAGTTAATTACATAGAGACTACTTACTTATTTTAGTAGTCACAATTACCTAATTTACACAAATATTAATTGTGACTAATGATCGGATCTTAACAACTAAACTTGTTTTAAATATTTTAGTTTTATAAATATATACTACAAAGCTTTTGAAACTAATAAAAAATTACTCGACATACTTGATCAAAAATTACCTATATTCAATACCTAATTTAAAAAGATGAATATTTAGTAATAATTCCATCGTTCTGTAAAGTCATTCAAGGTTATTTATTAAAATTAGAATCATTGAACTGTATATTAACACTTTATCCACTTCGAAAGGTCATTAACACGCTATAAATCCATTAAAATGTCAAAAACGTAGGTAGTTTTTCTAAGCTCAAACGGGAGTTTTGGCGGGAAGTCGAAAAAGACATTATTGTGCTCTTGTTTTATTTTCATTTTCTTGGTGTATTTTTGAGTTACCTATATCGGATAAAGTTGATGGCATTTTGTTTGATATAGGTTAATTACAGTGCACGAGTGTTTGTGAAATAGAATAACAGTGCTAAAATATTTTTTTTTCTGTTTGCCTCCAAAATTCCATCGGACACATTCTAGTAAAGTAGCCATCACTTTACTTGAATGTTGGACTGACTAGACTGACTGATTACTGACCACTTACTTACTGACTTTGTTATTACTTCGTCCAGTTTCATTGAAATTGGCAAAAAATTGATGCAAAAATTATACTTGACGCTGTCAGTATGCACAGAGTTTGCGATGCCATAATTGAAAAAAAAAAAGCTAAAACGGTAAATCTCACTATTTTAGCGCTAAATTCGAATTTCGAATGCATGTTCCTATAGGTACTGTATGTCGAGTTTCCCTAAATAACTACAACTCTTTTAGCATCCCACTGCTGGGTTTCACCACATAAATTAGGGAAGCCCAGTTTCTGAAAAACCGGGACCGATGGTATAACGTACACTGCGAAGCACGGAAACGCGTATAAATTTTGCCACTAGCGATTTCCCATCTCACGCTCGACCGATGCGGTTCTTAACTGTATACAAGCAATGCACGCGTTCGACGCCGTATATGTGCTTATGTGTGTACGCCGGAAGCTCCTTTTAGTCGCCTCTTACCCTACTTATATTATATCGATGCCTCTTACGATCAGCGGGGATACCGTAGCTCTATTCTTAATCCCGAAGCTACAGGGACTGTTCATCAAACACTACAATATTAAGTTTTTCTTTACAGATAGACCACGTGGTCCTAGGCCGGGGTCCGCCTGGCGGTGCATGGCACACGTTTCCGCCCAGCGTGCGGACGTTGTCGCCGGCAGCGTGGCTGGCGTTACCCCCACACTCCAGCGCTGGGCCCACGCCGACCAGCAGACTGCCTGCGAGGGCGGTCGCCGCTTACTGCAGGCGATACGTGCAAGCTTGTAGATTGCAGGTTCGTTTAAATAACTTTAATGTATCGACATCATCGTTCAGTCATGTTTGTCTCCGTTAATTAACATCGGAGCGATTTGGTATCCACCTATCCAATCCACCGATCCAGTTGTCCGCATTACGGATAAAGATCCGTTTTTTACTGTGGTAGGTATGTTAGAGGATTGAGCGATTAAGGGACGAAGATCCAGGCGCGGTCGCAGCCTTCAATTTTGGTCACCAAGAAATTTGAGGGAAGAGGTGTCCCAAATTGGCTTGTTTCGCCTTCCATCTACGCATGACTGATGGATTTTAGGGGGGTCATGTCCCCTGTTATCTGTGAGTTAAAAAAAAATAACGAACTTTTATTTAACACTTGTTAAAACGTACAAATGTCTCCATTTGACGTCATGTAAAGTAACATTCTCGTTATTAATAATAAATTTATAATTAGCTTTACATTGAGTATGTAACCCATAATTTGCCACACAATTTTTATTTTATTGCAAAAAATAAATATTTACCAGCGACCGAATCATTTCCTCCGCTTTCGGAAAACGGCACCTCTACAGGCAACATTACAAAAGTGTGCATGTGTGTGTTTCCTAGTAAACGTCACTTATGTGTGAATCTGTTTCGTACTTCAATTTTGACAGCGCGCTTGTATGAAGACTGACGTTCTTAACGTTGTTATTCTAAGTAAACTACATTTTTTTTTCAATAATTTCATATCCCATTCAGCAAACCCTTTCATTTAATACCCGTATCATGGGGGTGCATTTCAAATAGCCAATCCACCATCTTGGATGTCCGCCATGTTGGATTTAATTCACGTGACTATTCGTATTTTTTCGTATTCCTGACAGCAAACCCTTTCATTTGATACCCATATCATGGGGGAGAATTTCAAATAGCCTGTCCGCCATCTTGGGGAGACTGCCATATTGGATTTGTAATGACGTTTCTTAGCTAGTCATGTATTGTCATCAGAACTCAGAGCGTGTGCAAAATTTCATCCTAGAAGACCGAAAAGTGGGTCAAAATAAGTATCCAAGATTTTCTTACATACATAGTTACAAGTGAAGCTAATAAAAGCGTGTTAATAAAAAGTGGCTTCCGCTACTCTTTAGCCCCTTAACTATGTCCATATAAATCCAGTCAATCCGGAGCACCGTTGCGATGTAAAAGAAAGACAAACATACTTTCACTTTTATTATTTTAGAATAATTATGGATTCAATAAGTTTATATGATTGCAATTTGCAATAACAGGGGCTCAAGTTCACAAGTTTACTAAGAGTTTGTAAAGGAACCGTACAGTGAATAAATAATATTTTTAATACAGTTGCTCAAAAAGTGACTTATTGTAGGGACGTATAGCGTGCGGGAAGTGGGCTATTACACACTCGTGCTTTTTCTTTACCTTTTCCGCACTCGTGCGTTCTCTTTCCCAACTGTCAAAATAATGTCTATTAAAAAGAAAAAACCAACCACGAAGTTTTAGAAATTTTTATGATTCATGCAAATGTTTCTAAAAAGAAGCTACTAATTTGTTTCAATATCAGCCTTTCCGCACTTGTAATGAAATATACTATTCATCCATTTCATATCATTTCATATTAATAAATGAAATTGCTGCCAGAATTCATTTCTTAGTCTTACTTCGGTTCGGACCTGATTTGACCTGATTTCTCATCGTCGTTGTCGACAATCTTCTTCAAATGAAAATGTTACAGTTCAAATTACATATAAAAAAAACGGCAAATTGTTTGTAAAGTAGGTTTACGATCGAGATGTTTACGTGATAACGTCCGCACGAGAAAATCTCCATTCGTTTGTATGCCGCTAGAGTGAGAGGGACGGAAGATCGGTCCACTCACTCGAACGCTATGCCAGCCTCCGCTCGTGAGGATTCCGCGTGACAAGCTTCACGGAATGACTGGCAGCGCTCGAGATGAGACGGGAGATCGGTCCGTCTCTCTCTCGTTATACCTGCGATCGCGCTCGTGAGGTTTTGGTGTGACACAAGTTTCTGAACATGTCACCCGACTAAAACGATTTTAAAGACGTTATCACGTCAAAAAAAATCTTAAATTCCGAATTTAATATGGCAATGTCATAAACGTGTTGATGGTTTTTTACAGCGGTATTTCCGGTCGGGCGTGATAGTGAGCAGCGTGACGCGAGCCCCGCGCGGCGCTCCGCCCTGCGCGCCCGCCTGTCCCCGGAACGCGCTCTTCTGTGTCTCCGGGTGAGATTCCACTTTAAATAAAGAGTTTCACTTGGAGTTTTGACGGGGATTCGGAAAGGATTGTGCTCTTGTTTTATTTTAATTTTTTTTGGTGTATTTTTGAGTTATATCGTTATATTTCGCTGCACCCACTTCTGAGGTGAACCAATTCTATGTTGTTTCGGTGGAAAGGTGCAGTTGCCGGCTACACTTACATGAGGCGACCACCAGCCTCCGGAGTAGCAGCACAACTGCATACGATCTAGGTCAAGACTTACCTATGCGTGCTTGAGGTTGTGTGTAGATGTCCATGGGCTGCAGCGACCACTTAACACCACGTGGCCTGCATGCTCGTCTGCTACTCCATTAAAAATAAATAAAAAATCATTTTATTACATTGCAAAAATTATGCGCGTGTAAGCGCGGTTCCAAAACGGTACGGTCGTTACGGCAAATGCGTCGAAAAATACGCCAAATTTCAATAACATTATGGGGTATTTTTAAGTGTTTTTGCATGTGTGACTGAGAATGCGTAAGAATAGGACAAAACATAAAAAATTGTCACAGGTTTATTAAACGTATATTATTAATTTTTAAATTTAGTACAAGCAGCGATGGCCTCTGACAAAGAAATTTGTAATGTGCGCATTTATCGCTGCTCCACGCTGATGGAAAACATCGTGATATTTAATTGATTACGATGTTCTCCATCGCCGTGCATGCCTGAGAGAAATTCATAATTTTTCGAAAGCATGACGTTCACCAGTCCGCACTTGGCCAGCGTTGTGGACTATGGCCTAAATCCCTCTCACTGGGACATAAAAAAAGGGTTGGATTTTTTTAGTACAAATAAAATATATTTTTTTTGTCAACCTTTTTTATGTCCCACTGCTGGGCACAGGTCTCCTTCTCACAAGTGAGAGGGATTTAGGCCATAGTCCACCACGCTGGCCAAGTGCGGATTGGTGGACAATAAAATAATAAATAATAATAGGGTCTTGGACACTATGCACAAAAAAATTCAAAATCCTTACCTTAAAAAGGTTGCACTAAATCACGTTTGGAAAGCAATATAATTGTTTATTCTTTTTTATACGTGATTTTTATTACCACTGAAATCAATAATAATGAAGTCAATTGACTATATATTATTATGATAAGTGACGTCACTTATTATCTTCTTATACAAAATGTATGGGGATGTCACGTTTTGACAGCTCATTAAAAGTATCTCAATTGACTTGGTAGTCCAAGATCGGATTGTAAACACCCATATTTGTGCAAATAAATGTCTTTGTCTTTGAAAAATAATAATATCGTTTCCAGATACGACAAGAGCGAAGGGCGCGGTTTCCGCTACCTGTGCCGGCGGGTGGTGGTGGCGTGCGGCGGCGGCGACCGCCCCAACGCGCTGCCGCGCCACCTCGCCACCCACGCAGTACACTCGCTGGCCGCTGTGGAGAGGGGGCTGCATTTATTAGCTAATCATTGTAAGTGCATGAAAATTATCACTAAACTAGCGGCCGCACGCGACTTTGTCCGCGAGGACTTTAGTTTTAGGTTATTTGTAAAATAAATTAAGTAGTAAGTAAAAGTACTCCTTATTACATCAGCTACCTGCCAGTGAAAGTCCCGTCAAAATGTTTCACAAATTTGCCAGAACAAACAAACAAACAGACAGACAGACAGACAAAAATTGTAAAAAATTGTTATTTTGGTATATGTGCCGTACCTATATACATTCCTTGCTGCAAAAACGTTATGTGAGCATAAAATACATAACCTACTAGATAATCTATAAGAAATACATATTATGTATATGCAATGTTGCTGACAATTTCAAATATTTTTGTCTACTACCGATCTGTTACAATTCAGTTCAGTTTTTGTTAACGTAAAATGTGTTTTGAAGAAAATGACAATAGTATATTTCATTACAAGTGCGGAACTCCTTCCAATGACGGTTCCGCACGTGTACTGAACAACTATTTTTAATACAGTTGCGAAAAAATAATTAATTAATAAAATAATAAAAACTCGCAAAGAACATTTTTGAAAAATGGCGCCAACCGTAAAATAATACCTATATGCAGAGATTTTTTTTGTTTTCTTCACCCATCATGGGTAGGCAAAGGGAACTATGCCCATACAGCCAAGTCTTCAGTAGAATTTTTATATTGATATGAAATGAAAATGTTAATGAGATGAAATGAAATGAAACCTAACCTAACTCATGAATCAAATCATTAAATCTGATATTGAAACAAATTATTAGCTTCTTTTTAGAAATATTTGCATGAATCATAAAAACTTCTAAAACTTCGTGGTTGGTTTTTTTTTTTAATTTTTAATAGACATTATTTTGACAGTTGGGAAAGAGAACACACGAGTGCGGAAAAGGTAAAGAAAAAGCACGAGTGTGTAATAGCCCACTTTCCGCACGCTTTTTAAAAAAACATTTTTTAAATTAAAATAATGTAGTTTAAAAAAACTACAAAACACGCTTTTGTGAAAAAACAAATTAGACAGTAAAAATAAGAAGAACATTTACCTACATATTTTATTGTAAAAAAAAAGCTTGGGGTAATTTTTGAGATATAAAAATGATAATCTTTCTTATTTAATCTTTACTAATATTATAAATCGGAAAGTGAGTTTGTTTGTTTGTTCCGCTTTCACGCCGTAACTACTGAACCGATTGCTTTGAAATTTTGCAGACGTAAAGTTAGAAGTCCGGATTAAATAATAGGGTACTTTTTATCCCGGAAAAAATTGATATTCCCGAGGGAACACAAAAATAATGTTTGCTTCATACCAGTTCGGTGATAGATGGCGCTGTGTGTCATTTAAAACAAGGTAATATATTGCAAAAGAATATGCACATGTAAACTTTGAAGCTAAATGATACGATAATCCGGATAATCCCCGAAAATGAGGAATCCCCGAGGGATGACGTACAATTTGGTTTATCGTCTAAACTGGTTTTTTACATCTACTTATACTGTGTACTTAGTATATTTATTAGTGCAGCTATATTTTTTTACTGCAGCTAAGCAAAAACTTCTGTACTTATTTACCTTTATCCTGGTATAATATATTGTTCCAGAGGGTTAAAAAAAGTTATGAATAATCAAAAATGAAATGAAATATGAATAATGAAAATATTTTGGATGAAGTTATGGGAGAAACTACTGAATATTTATCTGTAGACACAGTGATAGAAACAGAACATAGTACCTCATATCCTGTAGAGTTCTTAAATTTTTTGGAAGAATCTGGGGTGCCTTTTCATAAATTAAAAGTAGGGATTCCGGTGATGCTCATGCGTAATCTCGATGTCCCTAGATTGTGTAATGGTACCAGTCTGTGTGTCACTCAGCTTGGGTGGAATATTATTGCAGTAACTATTTTAACTGGCGCAGCAAAGGGTGTAAGTGTACTCATTCCTCGGATTCCAATTATTCCAACAGACCTCCCATTTCAATTTAAAATACTTCAATTTCTTATAAGTGTTTCATTTGTAATGACCATTGATAAAGCACAAGGCCAAACTCTAAGGGTAGCTGGAGTACACTTGGGAAAACATTGTTTTTCGCATGGTCAGTTTTATGTAGCGTGTTCCCGGGTATCCAGTGCCCAAAATCTGCATGTTTTTGCTCCTCAAGGTAAAACATATAATAGAGTTTACCATTCAATTTTGGTTTAACAACTCATCGTATCTAGCGTTATATCGCGCTTTTTAGATTTTCCCGTGGGAATGAGAATGTTTTCTTATAGTTGTGCTTTATTAATGGTATATGGTATTTATGGTAATGCGAAAGTAACTCCATCTGTCTGTTGTTCTTTCACGCCTAAACGGCTGAACAGATTTTGATGAAATTTGGTATGTAGGTAATTTGAGTCCTGGAAAAGCAATGTTTTACCGCGGGAGAACTTCTCATTCCCACGGGAAAATCTAAAAAGCGTGAATAACCGAATTCCACGCGGGCGAAGCCGCGGGCGGAAAGCTAGTTTTATAATAATACTAGCTGACCCGACAGACGTTTTCCTGTCTTAACTATGGATATTAAAATCGAATTTGTAAAAAAAATATATATTAATTATCAATTTTCTTAATTTTTTTCATTGATAAGAACCTTCTCCTGATAATAACAAACACAACAAAAAAGAATTATCGAAATCGGTCTAACCGTTCACGCGTGAGGCCGAGACCAAGGGAAATAGGAATTCAGTTTTATACATATAGAGTTAAGAGAAATGTTTTGCCCGCGACTTCTTCCGCGTGTACTTTAGTTATCAGGACACAGTTTAAATTAACCCCGTTATAATTGTGTCATACGTATCTGTTCTGCGTCTGCAAGTAGGTACTGCTATAAAAGATAGGTAACAGGTTACTACAGTACCTACTTCGTTTTGAAGCTGGTGTTAAAATGACCAAGTTATTTGGTGCACTAACCCGCTAGCAAGCCACATAAACCAAACCGTGAGAAAAACAGCCCCCTTTTTAAAATAGTCCGACGAAATATAAAGGTTGTCATAATAATATTTTTAAGAAATAAGAAAGTCAGGCCCTATATACCAATGTTTATACTGCTAAGTTCAGAAATGAGATGATAATTAATTTCTATACATTTTACTTAACCCTTCCCCCGCCATTTTACCCTTTTAGGCGGAAGTTTATCCATTTCACCTGCACAAATCATTTTAAATTGTAATCAATCACATATTCGTATGTATATTACCTACTCTACTTATTAGAAGTATAAGTAGAGTAGGTCCAGAAAGAGAAAATTCCATGTAAACTTCACTCTCCTATTTCACTCTCGTAGGAGTTAGTTTACTTTTTAAAGGCTCAAAAATATTTTGAGTATATCTAGTATCGTGTTGCAGAGCCAGCTCCTGATTTACCTAATAACTTTATTCAACAATTAATTATTTTCACTTAAATCTACCTTCTTACGGTATCTGAGGCTACGCCCGAGAGAGACAGCGAGTTAATTATTTAACATTTCAACCGCACTAAAACCCACTGAATAGGATTTTCAGCGAAACCTGCCAAATACGCCGTCGTTTTTCCCGTGGCTGTTGGTCCGACTCCCAGTATAGCCGTGAAAGCCTCTACTTAGTCGCTTTTTACACGCTTTTTATTAGCTTCACCTGTATGTTTGTATGTTTGTAACCGACTTCTTTGGGCGCGATTTTGACCCACTTTAAACGGCCAGATTTCGTTCAAACTTTGTAGATTTATTGAGGACCGATGACAATACAATAATCTCATAACTTTATGTTAAAGTCGTAACTAGGATCATCAGGATAAAATAAAATATACGAGGGGCGGCTGATAAGTTCGTGGCCTAAGGTACTTTAACACGTCTAAGCGTCTGGTTAACTTGAGAATTTGCATAGGGGTCAAGGGCCGATGATAATGCAATAATTTGAGAATAAAAATCCAACTAAAAAATTAAAAATAAATAATGTAGTTTAAAAAACTAAAAACACGCTTTTGTGAAAATACGAACTAAAAAGTAAAAAAATAAGAAGAAAATGTATTTTACTGTAAAAAAAAGCGGGGGGTGGTTTTTACCACTGTTACTGTTGACACCATGCACCCCACGCGTTTTTTTTACAGTAAAATACATTTTCTTCTTACTTTTTTACTTTTTAGTTCGTATTTTCACAAAAGCGTGTTTTTAGTTTTTTAAACTACATTATTTATTATGATTACGTGAAGGACACCATATTTCATTTGTTAATGCCGAGGTAACTTTTATGTTTTCGGGACGGAATCTTCGCAAGGTACGTGTCAGATTGAAGTGATACCGGGTTATGTGGGATTTATACAGCACTAAAACCTCCTCAGTGGCCTGCTGAACACTCGTTCAGAGGACTCCATGCGCGGTGCTCCGAATCGCCGCCCACAACTCCAGAAGTTCACATTTATTACGATTAGGTAGCTGATCTGTTCTTACTGTATCTAGTCTTATTGTAGCTCATATTCATAACTTCCACCTACGGAGAGCAATCCCGAGCTAGCCAGTTTAGCTTCTTGAAGAAACTACCTACATTGTACAGAAACCTACAACAAATGTATGAAGAGTATTATTTTAAGTATTCATATTATATTATCTATGAAGTTTTTAGGTTACTGTCCAATAAACTGTCATGGAAGAAAATAAAATAATGACAGATCTCGTTTTAACGTTTGATTCCGAGAGCTATTTCGAGAGCCAGCGACAAAAAAGTACAAACATTTTCAAATAGCAATTTTTTAATATTCCGTCAAATTGGTGGAGCATAGAAATATTTTTGTCAGTCAGCAGGATTTCTTAACGTTTGGCGTAGAAGGCACTTACCTCAATTTAAAAATAAATATTCACTGCAGTAACTTTTCTAAAACCATAAAAAATAAGAAGAAGCAAGCAGTCAATTAATGATAAGTTTCACAGTGTTCAGTCATGCAAAACTTGTAACTCGGTGTATCACGTATGAAAGTCGATAAAAATAGTAACTAACATTTTGCAAGTCAAGAGTTTTCATATAAAAAATCAAAATCTTTTCCATAACTGATGATCAACGCTTAATTTTTTAATACCGTGCAACAGTTCATCATGGATTTCAAACAATAAGAAATTTAGCTGATGTGACGTAATTAAAACAAAATATTAGAAAATGGTTGCAAGTTTTCATTGCTTAGCTCTTTGAATATTTCATGTGAGTCACATTTTTGAAGGACGCTGTCTTGTCTTAAATGTTAATGTTGCATTCGAATTGGAAAACAGTTTTTAAAGTTTTCGTGATATTTCCTTAATGTTTTATTACATAAGTACCTTCTTCTGCCAATTACAAACACAACAAAAGAAGAATTAGCGAAATCGGTCCAGCCGTTCACGCGTGATGTCGTGACCAAGGGAAAATGGGATTCATTTTTATATATACAGATTATATAGGTACATTTTCTTCTTATTTTTCCTTTTAGTTCGTTTTCACAAGAGCGTATTTTTTGGTTTTTTAAACTACCTACATTTTTTATAATGTGACCATCATTTATAGCAGCAAACCCGCCGCCGTCCGTGCTGGTGGTGGGGTCCGGCGTGAGCGCGGCCGACGCCGTGCGCCTCGCGCGGAGCGCCGCCCTGCACGTGCGCCACGTGCACCGCGCGCCCGCCGACGCGCTGGCGCGGCTGCCGTCGCAGGCCTACCCCGACTACTGCCATGTTAGTATACCTGCCTTTATTCATTGAGTTATATTACTACGTATAGAGACGACATTCTGAACAAAATCAGTGCGCTCATCATGCATTGCGAAATGTGTAATGAACCAAATAACCAGACAAATGTGCCAACCAATAAAGACCTCTGTCAATTGGTAATAAGGTACAATACGCAAGAAGGCATATTTGACGTTACACTTTACATTCCAATGCGTTGAACAGCTTCAGACGTCCGACACTGACTGAGCGCGTTGATGCTGATTGGCTCTAACACGTGTAACAAGAAATCTAGTAGAGACGTCCACTCTATACGTAGTAATAATAACTCAGTGCCTTTATTACACTGTAAAGGACCCCACTCACCTACAGTTCGCCGGACGGTATAAATCTGTCAGTACATTATATATTTGAGATAACAGAATGGCTATGGGTTGATAATGGTCACACGTTACAGCTGATCGTGTGTTACACACTTATAGCCCCACAGTAAGGTAATCAATACCCTGTGTCGTGGGTACCATAGACACATAGAAATCACAGGAACACAAACACCCAGACCGAGAACAGAAATTAACTCATCATTCAAATTTCTGCCTTGCCGAGAATCGAACCCGGAACCCTTCGATTGGCAATCCGGCATTGTAACCATTACGCCACACACAAAAAGATACCCGGCACCTTGGGAGAAGATAATTTAATTGTAAGGTTATCTGATCAAGGAAATTCAATCCCTGCACTCATTTCTGCCGTTTAACAAGCCCCTGGCGTTTCGATGGAACCACATTTGCATCAAGCAACAATAAAGCAATGAAAATATGTATATCTTGTTTACAATTGAGTATACAAAGCCACAGGCTACAAAAATTTAATAAGTAGTTGTCATCCTTAAAACCTTTTTTTACATATAAACTTACGTACAAAATTAGAAAGAAATATTAGGTACAAAATTTACAAATTCCCAAAAAAATATTTTTTACCATATTAAATTTTCTACCTAAAACTCTCTCAATAACCAAATACACCAAAGCCTCCTTGAACTACACTCTATAGTTATAGTCAAATGCTGCACTTAGCAGCCACAAAAACTGCCGCATTCTGCAATCATTGTTATCCCTTTTTTTGTATTTTGTATCGAGGGAGAAACCTTCAAAAGGTACCCAGCAACTTGGGAGAGGATACCGGGTTATGTGGGATTTGTACCGTTCTAAAACCCCCTCGGTGGCCTGCCTACACTTAGGGAGGACTCCCGGATTTCCAATGGAACTCACCGGTGTCCACGCGCGTCGCCCCAGAACAGGTCCATCCTCGGGAGAAGATCAGGCGCTCACGGCGGCATGCGCCCTTCCCAGGGCTGCTAGCTGAACGAGTCGAGCTTCCACTCTCACCGCTCGCAAACCGGAAGCCCCCTTTTAGCCTCTTACGATCAGGCAAGGGACACCGTAGCTCTATTCTTAATCCCGAAGCTAGATGGACTAATCATTGTTATCCCAGCACTATTAACTGAAGTACGTTACGTACCTGAGTATAAAGTATTCAACCGTTAGCGAATTTTTACAACCAAAGGACCACGAAGAAACACCCAAAAACTAAAAATCTCAATCATTGTGCGTAATTAATTTTTTCTTTTATTTCACAGGTATACAAAATGATGATCGACGGACCATCCGGCAACCACCCCAACTACACTCCATACCCCGAACACATGATAGTCGAGATCACCCCAGTGCAGCACGATTCACCAAAAATCAACCAAGTCGAAAACTCCCTCCGCCTAAAGAAGGTCAAGCTTCTAAACCTAGTCACAAACGAGACCGTGGAACTAACCGTCAACCTTGTAGCAGTCCTCATTGGCTCAAAACCAGACCTCTTCTTCCTACAAACAAACTTCAACCTCAACAATATTGATGTCAAAGACTGCATCAAATGCATGGAAGAAAGGAAAATCGAGAACGAAGATCAAAAACAGTGCTTCTTTAAAAACCACTGGCATTACATCAAAGCGGTTTTAGGACAGAGCATCCAGAGTTGCAAGTCTCGATACTTGAATTATACAGAAATTAATGGTAACACCAACACTAAATGCATAGTACCGGACTGCAATAAAAGGGATAAGTTTACTGATAAGTTAGTGAAATCAGAAAATGGTGATTGTAAGTGTATTGAAGAAGTTAAAAGCAATGTTTGTGAGTGTCAGCCAACAAATCCATATTCTGCTGGTATAGGCTTCGGAGTGGACCCAAATAAGCCAGTGGATGGGCGATCTAACCCCATAGCCATCGATAAAGGTACACACGAATTGCTGAACTCTCCTAAAGGCATCTATGCACTTGGTCCACTGACTGCTGACAATTTTGTTCGGTTTATACCCGGTGGGGCTCTGGCAATAGTAGCTGATATACATAAGGACACCAAAACGACTGCAGAATGACTTAATCCAATGTTATTGTGATGCTCTACTTATTTTTTTTACAATAAATTATTTTTTTATACCCATTTGAACTTTTATTTATACTTAACTCAATATGCACAGTAATGCTATTTACATTATGGTATTAAGGTGCGTTTCCACTGACGCGGAGCTGGACGGTGAGGAGCGGAGGAGCGGTGAAAAGTGGTGAGTGTTTCCACTGAAGGGGAGCAGAGCGGAGTAGTGAAGCGGAGATATCCGCACCCCAATGCCGGCTGTCCTCCGCTCCGCATCGCCTCGCTGTAATTTTATGAATATCCGTTCAGCTCTGCTCCTCTCCACTCGTGCTGTTTCCATTGAAGCGGAGCGGAGATTTCGAGCATAGTGATTGGTCAATTGATTCACCGCTCCGCGTCAGTGGAAACGCACCCTTAGTGTGCCAATCAGTTAAGAAATTCTCAAGTTTCAATGCATAATATGTAAATTAGTGATTCACTGTGATTCTCAGAGCTACAGCGTCAATTTCGTGCTGTAATATCACAATAAAACCTCTACTATTATTGTTTATGGTCCACATGTTTAAATAAAAAAAAAATAAGACTACAACTGATAAAGTAAGCTAGTGATCGAATTATTTTTTTTACTAGGAGTCTGCATCATAAATATGCTGAATAAGCGGTCTCTGCAGACATGTAGATCGCTATATTGTACGCAGTTTCATAAAATACTCCTATATACTCCATAGTCTTCTACAAGTTTAGTGTGACCAGCAAGTAAATCATAAAATCACCAATGACATTAATTTTTATAGCATACGCTTAGAGCATCAATGTATGACAGCGACAGGTATGACACTGAAGGGTGAGTCAGTAACTTTGATGCTCTAAGAGCATACGTGACTATCGGCTATTAAAGTATTACGCAACCTCAATCAGCCTAATAAAATAAAACTACACTTTACACTTATTTTACACTTTATTTTGATTGCTGAACAATGTTTAGGTACATAGGTAATATTATGTAGAATTTTTTATAAACCTATAGTAGAATACAATATAATATGTATAATATAATAAAATCCATATTAATAGATTCCTACACTTACAATTAAACAGTTGACATGGCACATAATAAAAATATTGGATCTAAAAACGTTATCGACGAGGAATAATATAACACAAATGCTTTGCATAAACTTCAGACAAAATAGTTTTTATCAACAACATTACCCCACTTTTCAATGCCTATGATAATTCTTATCAGTCCTTCCATTTCATGACAATATTAAATATTGTGCGTCAGTAAAACTCGCAAGTTTAGGCCACAGGTGCCATGCTGGCCCAGTGCACACCAGTTCATAGCCTTAATACCCTTAAGAATATTAATAAAATTCACTTATGTTGTTTTAATTTTAATACCTAAAATGCTTTTTACTAACTTACATCGACCGATCAGCGACCATCAGCCTTCGGAGTAGCAGAGCAACTGCATAAGATCACAGGCAAGACTTGCTTGAGATTGTGTGCAGATCCATGGGCTGCAGCGATCAAAGAAAAATTTTTTGGACATACACTAAGTGCGGGGACCATTTTGATTTACAATGCAACAATATAAACTTTTTTTGTAGGCTGTGCCTTATTTATTATACTAAAATAAAAGCATTCAGTAAAATTCCTTATACTACATAGTTCCACAATATGTATAGTATGAGATTACAGCAAAAGATATTATCTAAAACCTTTTCCTACATTATTACTATGACAAAATGCTTAAATCCGATTTTTAATTGCGACTATCTCTTTGATTTGACACAAAACACCAATAATTTATACATTTGTATCTATGATTTGATTAGGGACATCATAATACTACAGATATAATAGGTATCTTATAAACACAATTAGTTTTTCGTGATAAAATCTTTCCATTTTATGTGTAGAGGAATTAATATAACAAACTATCTCAATATATATAAATTACGTGTCACGTGTGTCTGTGATGGACTCAACTACTTAATCGATTTTAATAAAATTTGCACACCGTGTGCAGTTTGATCCAACTTGAAAGATAGAATAGCTTACATCTGAATTTATAGTCGCAATATCATTTTATTTCGGATACTTTAAGGCAGGGCAACGGCTGCCGAGTTCGCTAGTATACATATACTGAAAAATTTGGATTGTTTGGTTTGTTTGTCAACACACAGATATTGAATACAGTGTACAGATAAGTTACAATAAAATCGAAGTTTAAAAGTAGTTTAATAAATAAGTTTGATAACAATGTTATCGGGCAAGGGTATAAATTCGAGCCCGAACTCCGTCTCAAAGAGTCGGTCCCAGTTTATACAATTATATGTTATCCCATTAGGCTGATGTTTAGATCTGTAACAAATTTTGCACATTATTCTAAATATCTTTAGACATCTCAAAATCAATAACATTATCACAGATAGCTATTAAAACTAATACAGTTATATTTTATGCATTATCTAATAAACTCCGAAAAATTAAAGGACACAACCTTAAAGCATCAAAGGTACTGACTCACCCGTCAGTGGAGGGCATTGCACCTCGCTTTGATAATTAATTTTTGTGCCAAGTCTTTTGCGGGGGAAGAACACACACATTTTAATTTTGTCACACATTCACAAATATTCTTTCATTGCTACTGACGCATACATTTCTAAATATGTCAATTTCAATTAACAACGTCTATTTCTATGCATCGACTAACTAGAAGGCACATTGTGCAATCACGTTGGGACGAGGGGGTTTGTCCGTAAAGGCCACCCTGACGGGTTTCATACCTGTCAGTACCTGTGATGCTCCAAGGACACAACTAAATAAAAACTACAAACTTCATGAATAAATGACACCGTCATGAAACAATGATCTACACACCAATTTGAAACAAAATCCCGATTAATAAACAAATAAACTGTCACAAGCATATTTAGTTGTCAAAACTCAATTCAGATGATTGTAAATGTGTTTAACCTTTAAATTATTTTGTAATACAAGGTATGGTTAAACATAAGACACTCAATTAAGGATAATTTTGCCCTTAATTGAAACTTTTTATATTTGAATACGTAGAATAACAGTAACAACAACTGCGCCTTCAAATGAATCAAAAGTTAGTGTCACATACTATCATGCATCAAAAATAGTAGGTGTACTATCGAAAAAATTGAAATGTATCATTTGTTATTGCATTTTATTTTTTATTTTCTACATAAATATTAGTAAAAGTGTGGCTTATGAATTAAAAAATAAACTATTTCTATGGTCACTTAACTAGACATATAATATATGAATCAGATTTTAACTAACATACCACTGTTTCAGTACATTGTCCATATTTGAAGTAATCTTAATAAACATAAAAGAATCTAATAGAAACCAGTAGTGTGTTGTATTGTCACCTGGCAGTGTTAGGTGCTTTGTGGTACAGAGTTATGGTTTCTCGCAGGTCCTCGGCTATAACTCTTGGCAACTGCAGTCTGAACGCAGCATTGGGGTCGGATACACGTTTAGCGACTGCTAACATCGCACTATGTCTTAAAGAGCGAACTCCAATAGTAATATTCCAATTGGTACGGAGTCCTCTATCAGCAACATGTGCTGGTGGTCTGAATATGCGCTTGTTTTCAATAACATAGCTCTCCTTTGTAGTCACATCTGAGAACTCCCAGGGATGCGTTATGAAGGAATTTATATCGAAGAAAGTGTGTGCCTTAAGTCGCACGTAATGTACGCGAGATCCTCGGAAATTCCGCCACCAAACGTCTACAGGCCTACCGGTCTTATTAGTGAAGCGAAGATATGCCCGTTGGTTCGATTTTATAGATCTCACGAGCATTTTTTCCCCTTTCTCGTTCGTTTCGTACTCGAGAGACTCAGGTTCTTGGTCTTGAGCCATTTTAGACGATTACTCTAAAAATGCGCAACAGGCGTTACATAGTCAAAGAAATAACCGGATCCTCTGTTCTCCATCGTACGGAGAAAATGCACAGACGAAAAATATCAGGAAAATCAATAAGTGCGACGATTCCTATTTGAGTTTCCCACCCCTCTTCAATCTCAATGACAGTAGCTGTCAATGGCCAATCACTTCCGCTTGGCTTTGTGTATACAATGGCTGTTTGTGTCGCAGTTATCGGCAAAGATGTAAGTTTTCTGCACTTTTCTTTGATACGTTTAGATAGATGTCCACTATATTTACAGTGAATCTTGAAACCTTGAAAGTAACAAGGAATTAACGTATTTAACAGCTATTTTAGGAAACTGCTATGAAAAACACACTCACACGTCAACACTTACTTTGACAAATTTGACAATATGACCATAGACTAACGTAATAACTACTTTATCATCACTTCCACAATACATTTTTAAGGCATCAACAATTTTTTCATTCAGCCATACTTTTTTGTACTTTTTTACATATTTTTTTTTGTTAAATTAAATTTTTAAACTGTATCTTTCAGAATTCTCCATTATACATTGGTGGAATCGGCAATGATACCAGCACTGACAATGAGCTATCACGACAATGGCTCGTTCACACTGCACTCGACGCATTAGAAGAGCGACTAGCTACTACCAACACCAATACAAACTCTAGCTCAAACGCTGCTAGAACAGATTTAAGAGATTTATATCTTGGATTGCTCTATTCCACAGATACGCATAGAATGTATGTATTTTTTATTACATTTATTTCAAACAAACAACCAACTTCTGCGCTTTAATTTCCGGGGTTTATGATTAATTTAATAAGTGTACCTAACAACGCCTTATTTAATCTGATATTTTTGTTTGTCATAATGAAATGTATATAAAGTACACAGAAAATATCACATAATGTTTGTGAATTTTTACAAACTTAAAATGCTATGACTATTTAACGACATCTCTGTATTTCAAATTATTACAAACTTTATATTCAAATTATTTTATTCTGTTAATACAACTATTCTCTTAATGAACGTCAATCTTTACGTGGTCATGTGGCTCTAGGTGTCCGTATGGGCAATGAGTTAAGCTAAAAATGCCTTAACTTATTTAACCACTTCTTTGTATTTCAGTTACGGATACGTTACAAATACACGCATCAAGCTCGTGTTAGTGACGAGCTGCACTTCTCCATCTGGCAGTAACATTCGCGACGCAGAAGTTCGCACGGCCTTGCGCCGACTCCATGCGCTGTATGCAGACGCCATCTGCAACCCCTTTCACCTGCCCGGCGACCAGATCACCTCTACGTAAGTTGTTCTCAGTATTAAGCTTAAAAATAATTAATTAATACTTTTTGTTACCATTACAATGTTTTTGAACATTCTGACTTTAGTCTATTACTTTTTACCAACTTAGTATTTTTCGGAATTATATAATATAAATATCAGGTAGGATACCTGAAGTGAGAGGAAAGTAGGCCATGGTCAACCAAGCTAGCAAAGTGCTGATTGGTGGACCCAAGTGCGTATTGTGAGCAATATATTGGTAATTAATTACGTGTTTCATTTTATTTTCAGAAAATTCGACAAACAAGTTAAGAGTCTCATGATAAACAACGTGTAATGTATTCGAGAAGTATCTGTTAGCGTGACTACTGCAATGTTTGTTTCTGTACGTACACATACAATCGCAGATAAGCTTTAATGTATTTAGTATCTTTATTTTATAAATAAATGTAATTTACTTCCATCTGTTCTTATTACTTCCACTTTCCTACAACCCGAGCATGGCACATCATGCATACAGACTAAATAGACATACTTATAATAAGTTTATACTTTTATCTATTTGTTTAATTTTTTAATAAAAATAAATTGGTAGGTTCAACACTTAAATCTATACATATAATAAAACCGTAAGCAGGGTCAATTCTGTACATTGCATATAAATTTTAAAAAAATACTTCTAGGGGTCTTTTTATAAATAACAGAAGCTAAAAATATAAGTTTTGAAATTTTTGTCCGTCTGTCTGTCTGTTGTTAGCTTTTCACGCAAAAACTACTGGACGGATTTTGATGAAACTTTTTTTGTTTTATATATATTGGGCCTCGCTAACATTTAGGCTATAGAAAATTTTAAAAATCACCCTTTAAGGGTGTGAAATGAGGGATGAAAATTTGTATGGAATACTTGGTTTTTTTCAATAGATTTTCTTTGAATTTGGTATACATATTTTGTAACCAAAATAAAAGAATACGTGTTTCAGCATTTTCCGAAATTCATCCTTTAAATGTCAATTTTCTTTGAAACTCTTTGAAAATTGAGTGTCGAGAATTGATGTACAGAATATTTTTGTGCAGAGTATTTTACTTATAATTTTGTATTTGTAATCTTTACTAACATAGAGAGAAACATATTTAAGGTTTTTTCAAAACTACCCCTCAATAGCAAATAAAATGGATTCGAAAGTTTTTATCTCAAGCGTACAATAAATTAACCTTAACTTAATATTTCATTTTCAAATTCGTTTCCCTTCTTTGAATATGTTTACAGATATATTGTTGAATGAATTTCCGTAACGTTAGTGTGTATTTCATATCAATCGGGTCATAAACAAAAAAAGTATACGCATCATAAACTTAAAAAGCACTAAAAGGAATTTAGATGAAAGTAATTTAACAGCCCTTTCAAAACCATAAATAAAAGTTTAAATTTAAGTAAAATTATTTTGAACTCTCACTAATGTTAGTGATTAATATGGTCGATCATATGATCAGTTTACTGCATTTTGTTTCGTTGGCCGAGTATGACTAGACTATAGGTACCTAAAAAGCGCATCGCGAGCCTCACCGCCGCCGAACTTTACATCACAGGGCTCCGTTGAGTTAGTCGCTCAGCTTATTAGTCTTCTTTTGGGGTGAAAGATTATGAACAGGCTGCAGATGAAAATAATGTTATCGCTACATTATATCAGGCTACAACCTTTTCAGCGTTGCACTGCTGGGCATGGAGCTCTCCCAATATTGAGGAGGCCTCAAGCTCCAACGAACCGAAATCCAAATCTTACAAACCTCAATACATCCAGCATTAAGGTGGTAATATACGGAATCTAAACCTTCATACAGAATGTACAAAGCCTTAACAAAACGAGACTACTGCAGACATCTAGGTGACGAATAGTTAAACTTTTAGTGAACCAACTGTTAATCTCAATATCTCTACCTATTTGGTAATTTGACATTCGATTTATCAACTACAAAGTTTACATGCCATACGGTAGATGGTGTTATTGAGAAATATTCATTTCTTCTACAAAGTGAATCGTTGGAGATAATTTCAAATAAAAGCCTAAAGTATATTAAAAGTAAGAACATAGTGTAAAAAAATAACGTTTCACACTTATAGCCTCACAGTAGGGTAGATATACCCTGTGTCGTGGGTGCCATGAACACATACAGAGACAGAAACACAACGACCCAGACCGAGAACAGAAATTTAAACTCATCATTGAAATTTCTGTTTCGCCGGGGTTCGAACCCGGGTCCCTTTGATTTGCAGTTCGGCATGGTAAACATTAACCACACAGGTTGTCCCGTCGTTAGCAGTCCTTACTGTTTTTGGTTTGAATGATTTAGAAATAATAAATTAGGTGTCTTCTGAACATATGAACATTGTATTATAAGTGATTTCACTATAATGTAAGAATAATCTACCTACTACTTATTCAATGCAAATAAATAATCTTTTATCTTTAATCAATCCCTTTTATGCAAGTCTTTATTCACGCGGACGACGTCGCGGGCACAGCTAGTAAATAATAAACAAATAAAATAAATTGACACCATGTGTAAAGGCTGATTTACATTTATCCAGTAGCTGGATCCAACGTCACTGGATTTCAGCACCGAATTGGCATTGCTACTGAATCAGGCCATTTACTGTCAGTCCAGTATGTAAACACCATAGACTTATGATAAAACGTAGTAGACACTCTTACTTTGTTGGGATGACAACACGATTGCAGCAAAAATGAGTGTTTCGCATTTTAGACAGCGCAGGTACATAATTAAAATACTATCAATGAATCTGTCGTGTCATACTGCTTTACGCGAAAAAAATCTAAATCTATGATTTCACGATGTGTACGAATTGTTTGAGGAAGAACGGTCAAAGGAAAAGTTAATTTGAAAAAATAGATTAGTGACAGGCAGAATTCTGCAAAAATATAACAAAATAGACCCTGTTTTGCTTTAGACATTTTGGGCAAACTTGAATTGTACAATTATTATTTGTATATAGAACAGTCGTCACTATACGACTACGCGACGGAAGCTGGCCTATTGCGTTTACAGTGTAATCGTGTAAACTTTTGACGGTTCCAGACTTTCCAATGCTAAATGCTATTGGCGCGAGGTGCGTAACGGGCGGGGGGGGGGGGGGGATGAAAAATAAGAACGAGTCTATTCGTATCCAACATTAGATAACAGACGCTGCATTGGATTGGAACATGTTTTCATTGATCCAGTGCCGTGCCGATCCAGTGTTGGAATTCAGTGACGCTGGATCCAGTTACTGAATCACTGTAAACAAAACATTAACATAATTCTAGTCAAAAGTTAGGAATCGACGATCTCAAATTATGGTCTCTGAGTTTACCACAATTTTATTCAAAATTCAAAGAGTCTATAGTTCAGTTCAAAGTTAGAACATAAGTTTTTTTACCTACTATCTTCCTACTATACATATTATTTATATACATCATTTATTTAAATTTTATTCAATGCCATCACTAATAACTTTTCTGCAAAATTGACAGACTGGGGTTGTGGCGTGAAGTTGAAAAGGACATATTGTACTCTCGTTTTATTTGCATTTTATTGATGTATTTTGAAGATTTTTTGCCATTATTGAACAAAAATAAACCAACATATTGAATGGCTGTAAGGATTTTATCCAATGCCGTAAAACTAATTAAAAGAAATGCATTTTGACAGCTAAGATAAATAACCTAATTTTTTTTCTTTTACGTTTGACGTTTGAGTTTAGCTGTTCTCCGGTTCAGCGCTGAGCAATTTTCATCGAAAAGTTGTTTATCTCGACCGGGAAATCGCATCAACATGGTAAGTAAACATTTGTTTATTCATTAAAATTAAAGTTTTAGATAATTCACGCATTACTTGAAATCTGCCTGAAATAGCGTATAGGTTAGGCCGCTGTCTTTATTCCACGTGTGTCATGTCAATAAAATTCATCTAATATTTTTGCCTGCATAGTATTCAAAAAGGGCTTTATTATGTTACATTAGGATAACTTAAATTAATAAATTATTAATAATCTATTGATTCAATAATTTGTAAGTATGTATGTGAAATAATAACCAAATTTTGTTCCCGCGTTTCTAGTCGTATTTTAAATTCCCAATGCGTTTGTGAATTTATTGTAGAGGTTACACTCTGCAATACTTTACTAGGAAACCTAGTTAATTATTTTTTTCTAAAATAAAAACTGTTCTGGCTCCCTTATGCCAATGAAACTATTCAAACCCCCTTAATGTGTCTCTCAGTTACAAACTTTTTAAACTTCTATTGATAAATTCCAGGCAGCGGCTGTCGTAGCAGGCAAGGACATCGAGAAGCCCCAGGCTGAGATCTCGCCCATCCACCGCATCCGTATCACGCTGACTTCCCGCAATGTCCGCTCCCTGGAGAAGGTGTGCGCTGACCTCATTAATGGAGCCAAGAAACAGAAGCTCCGTGTGAAGGTATAATAGTATAATAAATATCATTGGACATTTCACACAACACCATCTGATTCCAAACTAAGCAGAGCTTGTACTATGGTAATCAGAAAGCTGATAAACATACTTATATAATTCTATAAACATAGTGTAGTCCGATTAGAATGACTTCACGTATAACAACCTACTGTTTTGAGCGACGTTAGTGTAGGCACCTGGTTGGTTTTAATATGCTTTTATATGAAAGTATATCTGTTTATTACTACTCCGCTTACAACAACCGACCGCTTGTAACTACGGAATTTTACACATAATTGATATAATTGTCCTGTTACAAAGACAAGCTTTGACATTATTTATAATTAAATCGTAGGAAAGAAGATACTCCGCCCTGTGCAACCCTGTTATAGGTAACAGGGTATGTAGGCCTACACTACATACCCTGTTACCTATAACTACATACAACACCTATATAATTTTAAAGATGACACCATGACATATATGTGATCAATTAAAACAAAAATTGTCTGTTCTATTAATACAACTTCCAGTTAGTAGAATGTAATATCACTGGTCCCTTGGCTTTCGTTATAACTGGACTCTACTGTACTTAAATAGAAAAATTAACACCCAGTCACAGAACAAATAGTCATATTCATCTAATATTTGTCCTGGGTGGGAATCAACCCACAACCTCACTCTTCGCAGTCAGCTCATCACTCACTACTCAAAGGAGGCTGTCATATCACATTGTTTTTAAAATCTGTTACCCACTTTATCCCCACATTAAGATTCCCTGTGTTGTAGGTACCATGGATACCTAACCTATATATTTTTAGCCAAGGGAAGTAAGAATTAGACAGAACTTCCGAGGCAATTATTATTTGAAAAAAATATATATTTCAAAGCTGAGCAATTGATTGATGTTTTTATTTATTTATTTATTTATCATTTGTAGCTCCTTAAAGAAAGGGTTACAGGGTAAGACTTAATGCCTATTGGCATTCTCTGCCAGTCAACCCTTTTTTTAATAACTGTTTAATATATATTGAGGCAAAAAAATATTTTAGCACTCTATGGTATGAAAAAAATTTGCTAAGCAATTACTTAACAATAGGACTTGTTTATAAATAATACGGAGATAAGATATGAACACAAACCTCTAATAATAAATAAAATAAATGTTACACACTAGCCCCACAGGGCCCACAGTAAGGTAATTAATACCCTGTGTCATGGGTATCATGGACACATACAAAAACAGGAACACAAACACCCAGACCGAGAACAGAAATTCAAACTCATCATTCCAATTTCAGCTTCACTAGGAACCTGAATTCACCTGAGACCTTTGATATGCAGGCCTGCATGGAAAGTATTGTGGCGGTTGTCCACACAGGTCTTGTCCGCATAATTTTTTTTTTTACCTTATTTTTCCCACTCTCTCTCTCTCTTCTTCTCACAAGTGAGAGGGATTTAGGCCATAGTCCACCACGCTGGCCAAGTGCGGATTGGTGAACGTCATGCTTTCGAGGAATTATGAATTTCTCTCAGGCATGCACGGCAATGGAGAACATCGTAATCAATTAAATATCACGATATTTTCCATCAACGTGGAGCAGCGATAAATGCGCACATTACAAAGTTCTTTGTCAGAGGTGCGCGCCGAGGATTTGAACCCAGGATCGGTCGCGTAGAAGACCGCGGCTTTTACCACTCGGCCATCGCTGCTCGTCCGCATAATAGCGGATTATAATTATTAAAGAATATTTGCATAAGATATGACCAAATTAATACTACCATACTCAAAATGTCAAATACACACAAAGATTCAAACACAAACATTATTGGAATCTTGGAGCATCAAATTTACTGTCTCACCCTTCAGTAGAGACGGCATAGCGCCTCGCTTCCATACATAATTTTTGTGCCAAATCTGGTGCGGGAGGAAGAATGCACACATTTTAATTTTGTCACAGATTCACAAATATTCTTTCATCGCTACAGACGCATACATTTCTAAATATGTCAATTTCAATTAACAACATCATTTTCTATGCACTTCCACCGACACACAAACACTAGTATATCTAGAAGGCACATTGTGTTGAATTTTATTATTATTGACTATTTTATTGTTTTGATGAATTTGTAAATAATTTTATTTTTAATTTTATTGAATTTTATTTTTAATGATTTTAATTTAAAGCATTTTCGATGAATTGTTATATTTAATATTGACGTGCTGTTACTGACATTTGTGTTTCCTTCCTTTTATTTTGTAATACATATTCATTATTGTTACTATTACTTTAAACATTTGATATGGATTGTGTTATTGTCCGAAATAAATGATTGTATTATTATTATCATTATTATTGTGCATGCACATTGGGACGAGGGGTTCTTGATGCTCTAAGAACTGAATGTTTAAAATATTATGAATGAATTTATGTGAACCTGTAAAAATTCACATACGCAAAATACAGATAGTATACACTCTAATAAAAAACAGATCTAATTTTCTATACTAGATTTGGTTGGAAAATTTCTTTTGGCTGTGTTCAGTGATTGAAGGTTGTGTGATTTTCTGCCTCAGGTGTTGACAGCCCGTTTTGACTAGTTGACTATGATATGTATTTCATGTAATATTAATAACTATAGCTTTAAAATAATACTTAACCACAATCAATTGAAAGCACTTGCTAATGTCTAGAGACTCATAATCATTTGTTATGATGCCTGTTATGAAGTGCAAGATTAGAGCTTTTCAAAGTGCAGTATGTGTGTAATCTATGCCTCATGCTGCTCATAGGAAAGCGACATGAACTTTGGAGTCTTGGCTGGAAGTTAACTTTACACATACAGTACTGACAACTGAACTTTCTCTCATGAATCTATTTGGGAGTAGCTGTGCTGAGGTCAGTAAAGTTATAGTTATAAGTCGTTAGTAATCAGTCAGTCAAGTCAGTCAGACATTCAAGTTAAGCGATGGCTTCTTTACTAGAACGTGACCAATGGAATTTTAGAGGCAAGCCGAAAGAACATATTTTCACACTGTTATTTTAATTCACAACACTTGTGCACTATAATTAACCTATATCGAACAAAATGCCATCAAATTTATCCGATATCACTCAAAAATACACCAAGAAAATGAAAATAAAACAAGAGCACAATATGTCTTTTTCGACTTCCCGCCAAAACTCCTTGACTGACTTATTACTAACAACTAATTTGACATTTGTTATCATATAGCCTAGTTTTAATGAACAAAGCAATAACTGGATACATAATATGTATACTTTATACAAATGTTCACTTGACTAAAACATATAAATAAAAATAAAAAAACATGAAAATAATTGACATTCTCACAAATATTACATACCTAAATAACAGACCAAGTATTGCCAGACTTGTCCTATAATGTGTCATGAAAGGTAAACATGACTAACTAAAATATGTGACCAACTGTAGCAACTCATATTGTTTATTGTTTTTGACCCGCGTGACGCCGATCAGAGGGTCCAGGGTTCGATTCCCGGCGAAACAGAAATTTAAATGATGAGTTTAAAATTTCTGTTATCGGTCTGGGTGTTTGTGTTTCTGCATTTGTGTGTGTGTCCATGGTACCCACAACACGGGTATATCTACCCTACTGTGGGGCTGTGAGTGAAGTGTTATTTATTAATTCCCATAATATTTAATAAATCTTTTCTCATCATCTATTCCAGGGCCCAGTCCGCATGCCAACCAAGATCCTCCGCATCACCACCCGTAAGACTCCCTGCGGTGAAGGTTCCAAGACCTGGGACAGGTTCCAGATGAGGATCCACAAGCGAGTCATCGACCTTCACTCGCCCTCTGAGATCGTGAAGCAGATCACGTCCATCAACATCGAACCTGGCGTAGAGGTGGAGGTCACCATCGCCGACGCGTAGTCATAACTGCCAGATAAATAAATGTATTTTTACTGAAGCACACTTGTTTTATTATTTGAGCGAAATGGAATGGCCAGAATATGTAGAGAATGGGCGTGGTGATTTTTTAAACCTTAAGTTCACAAAACAAACTGAGTACCTACATAACTTTATTGGTTCGACGGAGGAAATAATACCGTTGCACTCATTTCTACTCAATCCGGTCTTGGACTACCAAATCAATCAATAAAGCAACAGTACTGGCGAGGGAAAAGTTCCTAGTACCCCGTAAAGTACGCGAAGCAATTGAAATTAGTCGTCCCAACTACAATCGAGACAGTGGTTGGACTGTCCCCTCAGCCTGGAAACCGATTCGTCATACCATGTCAGACCTCAGTGCAGCTCATACTCTGGAGAGCGACACAGCGTTGTATGCGCCCCTGGTATGGTCTGGTAACACCATAAGCGCACACGAGGATGATAACGACGCAGACGCACAAGAACCGGAGACTGCCTACACCACCAACTCCCTCCGCGCGCCGCAGCCCGCAGTCTTCGCCGGCCGAGGCCATCTAGCGATCGCACGCTATGGCTCATGATGAAGGACCTCAGTACGGTCCGAAACATGTCGGGCGCCCCCGAAGTATTCCGCGAGGTAAGCCGGGGCTTTCATAAACATAGAAACACAAAAGCTGAGTATTACCTACAAAATGTTGAAGTATACGAGTAGGTGCTTAGAATTGTTTGGTATATTATATTTGAAAATACTTCCTGTGCCTCAAGGCTTATTTTGCCATTGCGTACTACCTACCTACCTACTAGTTGGCTGCAACCCTTTTTGCGTCCCACTGCTGGGCACGGGTCTCTCCCCAATATTGGGTAGGCCTGGAGCTTACTCCACCTCGCTGCTCCAATGCGGGTTGGTGGAGAACCCACTATTTACATGAGGTTTATCTTTAACAAAAATCTATCGCATCGGTAGCTGTCACCCCAACCAGCAAAAGGTGGTTCTATAAAAGACCATAGAACGTTTCCTTAAAACCAATGGGTGGTGAAATAAAGGGCCTAAGAAGGTGCACCTACAAAGAAAGTGGCGCAATTATATCTCCATTCGGCTCTAAAGTGGAACTATAGCGGCATCAAGCATTATAATTTTGGCCTATACGGTTGATGTAACAGTAACGCAATCTCCATTTGGTGATATACAAGCCACTACAACGCTTCTAAAGTACCTTTTTGTACTGTAAAAGAGTTTATGATTCCATTACTACACCATTAATTTATCATTCACTCGTTTTTCATTCGTTCACGCGTTAATTCACACAGCTGGAATGTTTTTTAGAAAATAAATAATAAAAGAAGAATACGAGGATATCCTGCTAAGTTAGAATTTATTTTGTAATTAAATTATTCGACTCTTACGTGTGTAATGATGTGTGGGAAGGTTATTTTACTGAGAAAGCATAGGTGATATTACGAGAATATTTTAATGCCCTCTTCGAATTATTGAGATTTTATTAAAACAATTACGAATTTAACGTCATAAATATACTTTTAGCGTCCTGAAGTCCACTACAGCACTCGTCATTACAGACCACAGCCACCATTACATGAAATTAGGGATCCGTTTGTGCCTGTTCTAGTGCCATACATAAATGCGATAAGTTTTTTATTCAATTTAAAAAATATAACAATTATAAAAAACAAAGGTGTTTCATTAGTTACATTAAATATAAATGGCGATTAAGTTTTAAAGAGTGATAGAAATGCCTTTATAAAACTGAATTATCGTTTAAAAGTAATTAGCGTACCTTTATATACCGTATTTATGTTTTAAAAGAGAAAGAACTCCTTTTATAACACTGTGGTGTAAAAGAAGGACTATAACAGTAACGAAAAAACAATCCTGTTCTAAAAAAGTGTCTTTGTGACAATTTTAACACTGGAACTATAAAGGGCATTAGCAAACCTTTAAAGGACAATTTAAGCTACATAAGGGTAATTTGAAACTCGTTTGTATCACGAAATAGCTATGTTGCAGAGTTTTTGTGATCACTATAGTGCCATGTGTTGTAACGGCGTTCTACAAAACCACAATATCACAATATCGCCCTATTGTAGAATTTTCAGCTCTACTATAACAAAAGACGTATTAAAGTACATTCAGAACCTTTATAGCGTAAAACAGCCACATTATGGCGACAGTAAACACTGGTATAGAGTTCTATCGTTGTATACTGGTCACATTGGAGGTTGCTATAACATCTGCCTATAACAGCTATATAAAGTGGCGATATAAGCCTTTACATCACTAATTGATAATAGGTATTTTTGGCTGTATAAACTTATAGAGCTAAACTGTTTTATCGAACGCTATTATACAACCTTCGGTCACCGCTAAAACCTTTATACATCGCTTAGCCAGCTTTTTTGAGTTCTAAGGATTTGTTATAGGGCAAAATTGTTGGTTGGTACGTATATTCCTTATCTGCCCATAGCTACTCTGTGAGAAAGCTAATTATTGTGTACCCCATATTTTAAAACAGGGCTGAAGTTTTCTCCGTCTGCTCTTTTCTTCAGTTTAGCTTTGCGTAAGCGCACCCAGAGCAGACAATAAAAAAAAAGTTCACTAAGAGTTTGTAAAGGAACCGTACAGTGAATAAAGAATATTTTATTTCATAAAATTAGTCATCAGCATGTCATCAGCTGTCTCTACCTAATCAAATTTGCCATATTAATAGATAATATTCAAACGGCACTAAAACTAATAAAATTTAACTTAGGCTGAGTCACCTTTTCACCACCACCTTCAATTAATATATATATTATATCTTTGGACAATTCACACAACACCATCTGATTTCAAACTAAGCAGAGCTTGTACTATGGTAATCAGAAAGCTGATAAACATACTTATATAATTCTAAATACATACTTAAATAGATAAATTTACACCCAGACACAGAACAAATAGTCATGTTCATCACACAAACATTTGTCCTGGGTGGGAATCGAACCCACGACCTCACGCTTCGCAGTCGGCTCATCACCCACTACGCCACGGAGGCTGTCAAGTGTAAAGTGACAAGTACGCTAATCGTTGGTTAAAGTCACTCGTAACTTCAATTTCAATTTCTCGATGTTCGAGTAGCACTAATCATACTTATGATAAAATTGATCTGTCCTCATAGCTTTTACTTGCCAATTACTTTTACTTGGGATGTAACTAATCAACACTGCTTGGAGATGGTAAACGAGGCCCACAGTCTTTTACCTTTTACTATAACTACTTTGAGGCAATTAACGAATTTCGTTTTGGGTTAGGATAAGAGTACTGTATTCACTTCTTGTAAGAACTGATTAACCTTATCTTGCAAATAAATGAAATTGAAATTCGTAAAACATTTTAACGAAGCGCATATTACAGAAATACTGGCTGTAAGTTGGTATAATTGCCAAATGAAGCTAACCAAAACCAAGCAATCAATAGTATCTGCGGGCGTAATGGATTGGTTCTGTAATTACTTTCAACCAAAAATATGTACAATTTCTACCTTTCATCGCTATAATAGATCTAAATCAGATTAGAAAAGTGGCACATTTTCGACTACATAATCCGTCGTGACCGACGACTGACTTGCCTCCGTACCGTACTGAGTGAGTCTGAGAGTTTTTTTTATTTGAATGGAGTAGCAGACGAGCATGCAGGCCACGTGGTGTTAAGTTGTCGCTGCAGCTCATGGACATCTACATACAACCTCAAGCAAGCATAGGTAAGTTTTGTTTGATATCGTATGCAGTTGCGCTGCTACTCCGGAGGCTGGTGGTCGCCTCACGTAAGTGTGGCCGGCAACTGCACCTTTCCACCGAAACACAATAGAACTGGTTCACGGCAGTGGGTGCAGTGGGGAAAGTGGGTGAATTGTACTCGATCACGCGTACGGGCAATGCCGTCACAATTCTAACAATAGGCTTCAGTGCACAAGAAGGCGTTCCTTCATCAATAATTTATTTCAGACTTCAAAATTAGGAATAATAGCAGAGGGGGTTAGCACTGGACTTCGAACTGAGTGGCGAGCCTGTGGATGTTACAAAAAAAAAGAACTTTACCCAAAAATGCTTCGTTATAGAAGTAATGAAGTACATAACGTATGTGATTAAAGTTCTACGACGCGACGACCCGCAGTACTTATCATATCGGACTGCCAATCGGGGTCCCGGGTTCGATTCCCGGCGAAGCAGAGATTGAGTTTTATGTTCTCGGTCTGTTTGTGTTCCTGTTAATGTGCGTCCACGGTACTCACGACACAGTGTATACCTACCCTAATGCTGGGACATTGAGTGTGAAACGTTATTTATTTTTTATTTATAGCGACCACCCGCGACTTCGTCCGCGTGGACTTTGGTATTAGTCATAGCATGATGTTATATAGCCTATAGCCTTTTACCAATAAATCGACTATTTAACACAAAAGGATTTTTTCAATTCGAACCAGTACTTCCTTAGCGCGTACAAACTAACAAACTCTTCAGATTTTCCCCGTTTTTGCAACATTTTTCACTGATGCTTCGCTCCTATTGCTCGCAGCGTAATGTTATATAGTCTAAAGCCTTCCCCGATAAATGGACTATTTAACACAAATTTTTTTTCAATTATTCGAACCATTACTTCCTGAGATTGGCTGCAACCCTTTTTTACGTCCCACTGCTGGGCACGGGTCTCTCCCCATTATTAGGGAGGCCTGGAGCTTACTCCACCACGCTGCTCCAATGCGGGTTGGTGGAGATGCGGGTTAGTGGCCAACCCGTTGTCGGATGTTTTCAAACCACCCATAAGGCCTCCGACAAGGTTTAACGACTGTTTTAGGTTTAACCCTCCGAAGCACGGAAACGCACATGAATTTTTTTGCCACTAGCGGTCACCCATCTCACACCCGACCGCGCCCGTTTGGCTTAGTTGTATAGATCGCTTGCATTCTACGCTAACTGCCGGGCCATGCGCGCTTCCTGAGATTAGCGCGTTCAAACAAACAAACTCTTCAGCTTTATTAGTATAGATTATTTCACACCCTTAAAGGGTTATTTTTAAAATTATCTATAGCCTAAATGTTAGCGAGGCCCAATATATATAAAACAAAAAAAGTTTCATCAAAATCCGTCCAGTAGTTTTTGCGTGAAAAGCTAACAACAGACAGACAGACAAAAATTTCAAAACTTATATTTTTCGCTTCTGTTATTTATAAAAAGACCCCTAGAAGTATTTTTTTTAATTTATATGCAATGTACAGAATTGACCCTGCTTACAGTTTTATTATATGTATAGATTTATTTTCAAAGGCCGTCTTGGGAATGTACCACCGCTTCGGCTTTTTCTACCGTAAATCAATTTCGTGTTTCTGCGTTCCTAACTCCTAATGTAACATTAGATCTATAATAACTTTACATAACCCCAAAAAATACGGCCTTTCATCGCTATAATAGATCTAAATCGGATTAGAAATGTGGCACATTTTCGACTACATAATCCGTGGTGGGCGGCGACTGAATTGCCCCCGTGCCGGCCGTAGAGAGGTAAGTAAATTGTACGCGATCACGTGTAGGGAAGTGCGGTAACAATCGGCTTCCGTGCAGCATGAAGGCGTTCTTCAATCAATAATATCGTATTTCAGCCTTCAAAATAAGCAGTGATGGCGGAGTAGGTTAGACATGGGACACTCAGGTGGCGAGCCTGTGGATGTTAAAAACAAAAATGGATATAAATAAATCCGGCCAAGAAATTTTGGTCACTAAGAAATTTGGGGGGAAGAGGTGTCTCAAATTGGCTTGTTTCGCCTTTCATCTACGCATGACTGATTGATTTTTGGGAGGATCATGTCCCCGTCCCCTGTGACCTGTGACCCTAGGACCGCGCCTGGTCTGTATAAAGCCGACATAGGTAGGCTTTTTGATTGCGTGTCCGGCCAAAATAAACGGTGTCCGGCTTGTCCGGCTTTTGTTGGGCTTTTTACATTTCGCAAGCGATTCCGATTGTCGGTCGCTCCCGCAGACCGCAGTTCCGCAGTTTTTTGTCGCTACAAAATCCTCAATATTTAAGGTGTCCGGCCTTTCCACACAAATGTCCGGCCAAACTGGCTGGTCTGTCCGGCTATTAGGTTTGGCAACCTGACAACCCTAGCCTCAAGCAAGCCTAAGTCTTGCTGTAATCGTTTTCAACTGCGCTGCTAATCCGAAAGCTCATGGTCGCCTCATGTAACTTTTTATTTTTTTGGTGTGGGGGAAACCATCAAAAGGTTGGGGTTCAACACCTTGGGAGAGGGTACCGTGTTATGTGGGATTTGACCGCACTAAAACCCCCTCTGTGGCCTGCCTCTGCGCTTGGGGAGGACTCCGGGATCTCCAGTGGAACGCACCGGTGACTGCCCATGGAAACACAAAAGCATTGCTTCGCAGCAGAACTGCAGGTATTTCAACGAACCATCAACGTTATACCAGCTACACTGAGTGACTCGGGAGCGCCTCCTGTGAAGCTCGAATTATGGTCCGGATCGAATCTAATTCATCGAGAGAATAACAATAAGAAATCATCACACAAAACAACAAACAAGCGATGAGTCTAAAACCTCTCAGTGTACTATTATGGTAGCGTGTGGTCTCTGACTAATGCGTATTGTGAATCATTTATAGACTTATGTAATGCTACATGTTTTTAGTTTATTGTTTAGCGTTTTGGGATGTGATCGATCACAATCAAAGGCTTAGTTGAGCAAAAACTTGTTGTGTCAATAAAAATAGGTAGGCTGTAGGCTGTTTCAATACGTATCAACTATTCAGTACACTTAAATAGACCAGGCAAGGTCCCGAGGGGGGGTCACACCCCAAAATCCATCAGTCACGCGCGATGGAAGGCGAAACAAGCCAATTTGGAACACCTCTTCCCCCAAATTTCTTAGTGACCTCCCGCAAATTTCTTGGCGACCCCCCCCAAAAAGCTGCGACCGCGCCTGAAATAGACATGGCTATGGCCCGTCGCTGAACATAGACGATCTTCGCATCTAAGCTAAATGGGCGCGATCGAGAGTGAGATGGATCACCGCAACTGGCAAAAATTTCTTGCGAGTTTCCGGTTCCGAAAACCCACACCACCACCAACTCGCATTGAAGCGGCGTGGGGTTCAGGCCGCCTCAATAATGAAGGGAAACCCGTGCTCAGAGGGCCCACTCTGTAAGCATCCGTCCGTAAGTTCTAACATTTTCGGAATCATTTTTAGCATACTCAGATCGCTTCTTTTTCATGAATTAATAAGATAAGCGTTGTCATTGATGACATTAAGCTATTGAATGAATAATATTGTTAGAATTTCTTCAATCTAATCCAAAAATAAGCACTTAGTTTCGGATACGGGCGTACAGAGTGGGCCCTCAGTTGTGGGACGCAAAAGGGTGGCAATCATGATTACGATACCTTTTTTTTTTTTTTTGGTATCGGGGGGGAAACCTTCAAAAGGTACCCAGCACCTTGGGAGAGGACACCGGGTTATGTGGGATTTGAACCTCACTAAAACCCCCTCGGTGGCCTCCTCTGCGTTTGGGGAGGACTCCGGGATCTCCCATGGAACGCACCGGTGTCCTCCATACGCGACGCCCTGGAAAGGGCCCATCTTTGGGAGAGCAGATGTGATCTCCTGCACCTTCCGATGCTTACGGCGGCATGCGGCCACACACACCGCCGTCCTTCCCGGGGCTGCTGGCTGGACGGGTCGAGCTCCCACTCTCACCGCCCGCAGCCCCGGAAGCCCCCTTTTAGTCGCCTCTTACGATCAGGCAGGGGATACCGTAGCTCTATTCTTACTCCCGAAGCTACAGGGACATGATTACGATACCTGGGGATGGGAAGTTTTTTCTATGAATTCTGATCTTTCAAACCTTTGTTTCTTTGTACTTTTTTTTACTTTCATACCTTATTGAGGTTTGATGGATAGCTGTATATAGAAACGCATATATGCTACGTAAATTTAATATACTTTGTTCAATATCGTAAAAGGAAAAAAAATCATTGTACATATTTCTTAACAATCAGTTCAATTTCTGTATTGAGAATTACTCGTATAAAGCACCTTTCTTTCATACAAAAATGGGTAAAATAAATTAAATAATGGTTCAAAACTGACTTTCGAAATAAATCGACAAAAATTGACAATTTTTATTAAAAAAAAAAAAAAAAAAACCTTCATAGTCAAATATGTATCTAGAAAACGGTAAAATTTGGGGTAAGTGTAGTGTTTCATAGTAACATTAGTCAGGAATGATGAAAACTATACTAACTTACCATGTAAACATGTATAAGCGTTGCTCCATGGTATAAAGGAAGTCATTATGTAATAAGGAAATTAAATAAAACTTTTTTCAGCAAAACCAGGTTGTTTGTTATCGTTTCAGCTAAAGATTGCCCAGTTGCGTGTTTTCGCGTTTCCGTTCGGAACGCGATCCTAAAATAAAATATTAAGCTTTGATTGGTTCTGTTTTGTTGGTTAAATAAAATGTTATTACCATAAATTGGTAAAGAGTAATAGGACAATTAATAAGAATTGCAGAAGCATTTCACAAGCACATCAGCAATTTGAAGATAGTTTTAACTAGGCCCTAGGGCTGCCATCCGTCCGGAATTCCCCGGATTTGTCGTAGTTTGAAGGGCGTCCGGGGGCCGTCCGGCAGGGGATTTTGAAAAGTGTTCGGGGGTGACACTTTTGTTGTCAGGGGAAATCCATTTTTGTAATAGATAAGCGATAAATTGAAATAAATTTTAATTAAAAATTCATCCACAATAACCCGAATTCAAGAAAACTCAGCAAAATAGTTAACGATCGAATGGAATAAAAAATTATAACGATGTTTTTATTTTTGTTGCAAAAAATAATTTTCCAGAGATGTCCGGGGAAAAACCATATTTCGCCCAAATGTCCGGGATCTTTGCCGTGTTCATCCGGCGTCCGCAATTTAGGTGATGGCAACAATAACATAACAAGCAAAACCTGCAAAACTATGGAAGCAAGAAAGCAAGCGATGTAGTCTGTTGGTATCGATAGAAAGCAATCGTTGAATTTTGTCGAAGGCCTTATGCGTGGTTTTAAAACATGCAGCAAGGTTGACCATCTAACCCGCATCTTCTTTGGTGATTTGAGACCCGCATCCGCATTAGAGACGTGTGAGAATAATAATCCCATCTAACATAATTTTTTCATGGTTCTACGATTCGGGTAGGACATTGAGTAATATTTTTTATCTGTGTCAGTCAGTCATATTTTGGGCGGGAAGTAGCGTGCACGAAATATGTAGGTAATGTTATTGCGTAAGTTTTTTTCGATATTTCATTGATTTATGGTCTTGGTAACTCGTATTTCTTCTATATTTAGGTATTCGACCCCGTTCTCTGTAATGATGATTATTTCAGCTGTAAGATTTATTAAAAAAGAATGGATCAACCTTTTTCGGTTTCAGTTAGGTTTCGTGCATAAGCTCTTGGTTCTGTAAAAGATCGAGCCATCAACGGATGTTTAGAAGTTACTGCTGTAATAGTAGGCCTTCACAAGCCTACGAAAGTCTATAAATCTATACTGACCGGGAAAAAATTACATTCATTAAGCGAATATTTTGTATTCCTAATATGAAATAAATATTTTTTCTTTCTCTCTTTCTTTCTATATGGGTTTCAATATCATCCTGAAAGGCCTGATCGTAACCAAATTCAATTTAAATTTCTTATAACGCCGTATTTGGTTACAAGCCTCACAATTTTTATAGTTTAACTATAGGAGCAAGGAAGAGCAATTAAACGAATTCAGAAATTGCTTCAAACAGACAAAAACAAACGTTTATTATATAATTACGACAATCGATCGCGTTATCTATTCCTGCTCCGTTCTACGAATTAGTGTGCAGTATAAATATAGAAATTTGTTTTTTCTTTGCTCTGTAAGTATAAAAATTGTTATTTGTTATTGAAGATGTGCTGTGTCTTAACACGACGTGTTTATAGCAAAAAGACGTTCCATCCATCAGCCTTTAGAAGTCCACTGCTGGACATAAGCCTCCGTAGCGGTTTCCCGCTGTCTTATTGCCGGGACTTGGTCCATTTTCCGTGTTCAGGAGACATTTACTGCCCATCGGTTTTCAGTGCACTTTACTTTACTTATAACTAGCCCAGCCCTCCAACTTGCAGATTTTGAGAGCTACGTCAGTAACCTTCGTTCGTCTATGTATTTCAGCATTACGGATAAAAAGTCTTCGTCTTTGTTTTATTTTCATCTTTTTCTTTTTTTTCTATCTTTACTTTTTTCCAATTGATGCTGTATAAAAGCAGGAAAATTATGCGATGAATGCGAAAAGAAAATATGCGTGGCTAGTTTCATGTCAAACATATAACGCAACTTGGTATAACAGCTTGTCATACTACTCATACATATGTACATATAACGCCTTGGGTATAACAACGCCATTTACATAGTGTGGCATAAGAGATAGGCCTCACCAACTACCTATACAAAGAGACTCGTGCCCACCCAAGGGCAGATCCATCCTCGGAGGGTTGGTATAGGTTCACTACTGGCATTTTCGTGGCGGGAGGGGTCAGGTCTTGTATCAATATTTTCGTAGAGATGGAGAGGCGATTGCACTGATAAGCATTTTCGCAGGAGGATTACGGATAAGCTTCTTAATTTCAAATCCAAACTGTTTACTAAAATAATAAAGTTTTTAATGATAATACAAAAAGCATAACATACGTTTTTGCATACCAACAAAATCTTTGTTGTGCCAAATTAATGACCATCTTAAAGCCCTCAACTCGCCCAGGGGTCAACATGACCTCTCCGTCCCCCCTTGATCCTGTGCCCACCCTAAGGACGCAAAGTGGTTGCGCGGAAGGCAAATTGCGCACTACAATCTGTTCAATATTTATTACCTCACGGGTAATTGCAGACATAATGTCAATAGGCAGCAGAATGATGCCACCGTTGTTACCGAGACCGAGTGATAAAAATAAACTGGTCTCTGGCCGGCGCCACGCTCGATTGGGCATAGACAATCGGATGAAATAATGGCGGAATTAGCCGATCCATTTAGTTTTAGGAAAAAATGCCTTCATTAAATTAAATTATTAAACCCGTCCTTTAAAGTAATAAGGGCAATTGTCCATGTCGTGTAAAAAACACGGAAGTACATGGGTATGTTAATAATTGATAGGAAAAAAATACATATTCCAAAAATTTATTTTTAAGAATTCGTAAAAAAGTAAAGTTTAAGTAAAGCGATAGCTTCTTTATCAGAACGTATCTGAGATGGAATTTTGGAAGCAAGCTGAGAAAACATATTCGCACTGTCATTTTATTACGCTTTATGCTTATACATATTAGCTTCACTTGTATGTTTGTCACCGACTCCTACGTGTGCGATTTTACCTACTTTAAACGGCCAGATTTTATTCAAACTTTGTAGATTTATCGAGGACCGATGACAATACACTAACTTCATGAGTTTATCTAATTTCGAGACCTTAAAAAAACAGCGGCAGAAATAAAAACTTGAACATTAACGTTGTGCATTTTTGATATTTTGAAATGGTTAGGGAATAATTTCGCACGAATTGGTTTTATTATCAGTATTATTTTTCATCTAGTATTTTCAGTAGGTTTTCATCTAGTATTTTTATAAAGGACTCACTCATTTTCTTTCACTATTACTTCGTCACTTTTTTCATTAATAGATGCACTTTGTCCAATGTCCATATTTTAAATACTTGATATAAACGAATTTTACAAGTATAGACAGTCGAGCCGTCATCATCTGTCACCCCTCCGTCTTGGTATAAGAGCCGGTGAAGATCGACCTTCACCGATCTGATAACTCGATGAGACATATTTTTTATCAAATATAATTTATAAACATACATGCCTATGATAACTTGTCTATCGAAAAGTGTTCATAGCTATTTTTAATATAATTAAATTTTAATCAATTTCCTTTTATCACCTCAATAACCGAATGAGTTTTATCTCAATTGATAGTTTTTAACCCACAGAATAAGTTTTAGAATTTAAAGTGCCCTAAAATATATGAGACTTAATTTCCTACAAAACTAGGATTTTCAAGCCAAGTAATAATGAAAAGTAATTAATTTTTATCCTCCTTTTACTGCCAACGTTTAAAATTACATTGAGGCAATTTAAATATTTCATCTGTAAGATAAAGTATCAGTAAAACTTAAACCAAAATGTTTAACAAGGCGTGGGCAGAAGGCCTACCAGCTTCTGAAAGCCGGTCGTGTGGGTCGAACAGTCGAACTCGATCGTAGGATGCCATTTATCAACTCTACCAATTACAAGTTGACATTTGCTTCTAATAAGCCACCTGAAAATCAAAATCTCACGCACTGATTTTATAAATGTCGCAGTTAAAAACAGTTTAAGAATCTTTTTTAATCCTATTAAGAAAGAACAGACAGAGCAAACAGGCCAAACGGTGTTGGCTTACGTAGTGGTTTGAGGTCGTATAAATAAATAAATATCTTTGGACAATTCACACAACACCATCTGATTCCAAACTAAGCAGAGCTTGTACTATGGTAATCAGAAAGCTGATAAACATACTTATATAATTCTAAATACATACTTAAATAGATAAATTAACACCCAGACACAGAACAAATAGTCATGTTCATCACACAAATGTTTGTCCTGGGTGGGAATCGAACCCACGACCTCACGTTTCACAGTCGGCTCATCCACTACGCCACGGAGGCTGTCAAAAGTATGCCGCTAACGCTGTTGCTCCGGAGGCTGGTGCGGTGTTGTTTCGTTTTAGTGTGGATGGCAACCACTAACGTTTCCCCGGTGGAACGATGAATGTTCTACGATCTATTGAAATAACAGTTGTGAACATATTTTCGTTGATAGAATTTATAATATCAGTAACAATAAACAATTAAAAATATACAATCAAGGAAAGATTGAAGTTGTAAAGATAAGTATTATCGGTTGAAGTTGTTGATAAGATAGTTTTACTCGCCCTTTCGGAATAAAAGATTGCTTACAGGGCTGGTGGAGTGTTTTTCCGTCCGCTTTTTTCTCCTAGCCCATAAGCCTTAGCGCACCTAAAACGGATGTCTGTTAGCCGAAGACCGAATGACAAATATCAAGTGTATATTATTATATTACCCAGGATGTTAACTGATTAATTTAAAAATATTTCATTTTAAGTAGGTATTTCATTTGTTTTTTATTTTATTCGACGTAACTTTTTATATGTAAGATGATAAAGAAACATTTCCTCTTTCAGTTATTTTGTAATTTGTTCAAAAAGGTCATAATTTAATTTAATATTTCAATGTGACTAACATAGACTAAGTACCTACCACTAACAATTTTATATGAGAATAATTTTCTTGAAATAAATGAAATTATTATTATTTTTATTATAAGCTGTGTACAGAATTTAAATGAAAATGTTTTTATATGTTCATGTAATAATAAGTACCTTAAATGGTTTTTAATTCTTAACGGTTTCGTCTAACGGTTTCGCATCTTAAATCTGGAGTTTCTTGGATATTTTATTTATTTAAATTTCTTGCTAACGTTTTTTTTACTGCCTACGGTGGTTTAAAAACAGCGCAAGCAAATAATGATAGCTCCGAAAATTGCAAGCAGTTTCAAATGGTTGATCGGATAAGTGGTTCGTTTCCTAGTTTCTGAACGATAATAACGTCCTATTTCCAAAAGAGCCTACAACAATATTACTTGCGGCAAAATTGTTAGCGTTTCCGCCATTTTGTATACCGCAGTGCACACATTTTATTCGGCCCGCAGTATACGGACATTGCTTCAATGAAAGCGATAAAAGATATTTTAACACGCTTATATTAGCTTGACCTGTATGTATGTATGTAACGGAATCTTTTAATTTCATTTTCACCTACTTCTAAGCGTCTGATTAACTTGAAAATTTGCACGGGGGTCAGGGGCCGATGACACGGCAATAATATGAAAAAAATACTTACAACTAAAAAATTAAATACAATTAAAAAATTACTTTTTAGTTCGTATTTTCACAAAAGCGTGTTTTTTAAACTAAATTATTTATATAACGTCAGTTTTAATAAATTAACTTTATTATTTAGTCTGTTGAGTTTACTAGCGCTGTCAGGATGCTATTTTATTTCTGTTAGAAACAAAATTGACTAATTGAATATAGCAGAAGAACCTGAGAAATGTTTGAGCTATCATATATATAGGAAAGCAAGTAGCCACATCTATATCCAAAAATACGCAGTAAATAAACAATTTAGTAGTATTAAACAAGTATCGAGCGGCGATGGCCGAGTGGTAAATAACCGCGGTCTTCAACGCGACCGACCCCCCACGTTCAAATCCTCGGCGCGCACCTCTGACAAAGAAATTTGTAATGTGCGCATTTATCGCTGCTCCACGGTGATGGAAATATCGTGATGTTTAATTAATTACGATGTTCTCCATCGCCGTGCATGACGTCCACCAATCCGCACTTGGCCAGCGTGGTGGACTATGGCCTAAATCCCTCTCACTTATGAGAGGAGACCTGTGCCCAGCAGTGGGACATAAAAAGGTTGAAAAAAAAACAAGTATGTCCAGCAGTGAACCTGTAAAGTAAAGGCTGTCGAATGGATATTATCGGTTAAGAGTAACCAATTTCATCTATCCTGTACAAAACTATTCTATTTACTTAACAAACTCCGTCTAATATTTTTGCATTAAAACGAAAAGTACACTTGGAATCATCGAATTTTTGAACCGGGACCAGACTTCCGTGCAGTGCGCATTTATTGGCAAAAATTTGTAGGTGGTAGAACTATTATGGCTCGCAAGGGGAAGTACCACCGCTGCACCCACTTCTGCCGTGATCCAATTATATTGTGTTTCGGTGGAAAGGTGCAGTTGCCGGCCACACTTACATGAGGTGACCATCAGCCTCCGGAGTAGCAGCACAACTGCATACGGCCTCAGGCAAGACTTACCTATGCTTTGATTACGAGCTGATTATTTATATCTCATCTTGGCACACTGTAACTCAAACTCCAACCTTAATTGGATATGTGGGATTCTAGTGGTTTCCGTCATTCCGTTTTTAATTGACACGAGGGAGTGAGTGTCGTGTGGACGGGTCATTATGAGGTCCATTGCTTCATTCTATAACGGATAGTTTTTTTAGAAATTGGGTATGGCCATTGTTGAGTGACTCTCGGGTGTGTATATATGTGTGTCAAGTGTGTAGGGACAAAGGTTTATTAAAACAACTAAAGAAGAAAGAATTATATATTATTTATATCACAATCACAATCACACACTATAATATATAAAAAGAGAAATATATAATATAGACAATAGAAAGGAAAGAACATCGAAATATGTTAGGCCGGAAGGAATACAATAACAATTAATAAATAATAATATGTGGACCTAACATGTGTGTCTGTACCCGTGCAGTGTCCGAGAGTCACTGTCGGGCCGGGGGAGGTGCTGGCGCGAGGCGGTGAGCCTATCGCCGAGTCAGCTCCCACAATATTCCCCCCTTTTTTAAAAAAATTTTTGGACTGACTCAAAAGAACAAAAGTTATGGTTACTCTATCATTCAATTAAAATTAAAGAAACTTATAAGGCACACACATTAGGTACACATTGTACAAAAATGTTGATACGGTGAAACTGTAGAAGTCATAACAACAATGCGGATTGAGCAAATGGTTTACATTGAATATAAAGGCGAGCTTACACTTATGCTGAATTGAATTTAACACTTATAAATATTCTAATGTAATGTTTAATATTTTTTAAGAAAGATTTTACATACATTTATTATGGATATAAGTAAGTTGTATAATCACTGGATATAAAGTTTATACAGATAAAAATTAATTTGGAAAAATAACATTAAAGTTTTTTTATAAACACAAATAATTGTTTTATTGTAACAAATTATTCAAATAATGTAAAATATGCATTTTTAATAAACATGAGCTACAGTAGGTTGTGGGTTACCCTGAGAAACTTCACCAGCGCGTCCTTTTTCCATTGTGGACACAACGTTTTTTATTAATTTATTTTTCATTATTCTTCCACCTTTTCTAATAATTACACAAAAACAAATGGATATGAAGAGTACAATTAATATAAGCACCAAGGTGTGAATGATGTCTACCTTCTTTTCAACTGCTGTTGTACTGGCTGAGTTACTCGCTCCATTTTGGGCAATAATAACTTCAGAATTCTTGGATTGCGCTTTTCCCATTTTGAAAACGATAATTGACATATAGCGTCTACTAAACTGATTAACAATGATCAACTATACGAAGTATTACGTATGTATCAAACAATTTCAATGAAAAAATTTATAATGAATGATCATGATATTAAGCTATGTTATATTTATCTGAAAAAAATGATTAGTTGCAAGAAATACTTGTTTTCGTAACCTACATTACATTGCTACCAGGTGTGGTGTATAAGCATTAAATTAAAATTATGTTTATTTTAATAACTATTTAGAAAACGCACAGTAGGCTTAACAGTTCTACCGCTACGTGTAACATAAGTGTTAGAAAATGATTGATGTTTACTTTGATTTTCACTATTGTTACAAGGTACATAAGGTATAATTTTGTCTGCATGATTTAAAAGTTTGTCAGAATTGTTACAAATGCTACTTTCATTTAACAAATATGCTGGTTTTAGCCTATCTATAGAAATATCGATTTGTCTATTAGGCAATTGCACTTTATACACTTTAGGTGTTCTACTTATAACACGATAAGGTCCATCATATGTAGGTGTTAATGATTTTTTAACCATGTCGTTACGAATAAAAACATGACTACAAGTAGTGAGATTTTTATGAACGAAAAATTTTTTAGAGTTATTATCATTTCGTAACTTAGGACGAAGATTATGAACGATGTTGCGTAACTTTTCAACATATGTATATTGATCAATAGGCGTTGGACTTACCTCGTTGTAGAAATCGCCGGGCAGTCGTAAAGACTGTCCTAAGACTAACTCTGCTGCACTGAGAGAAGTATCGGAACGCGTTGCTGCACGAAGACCTAATAAAACAGTTGATAATTCTTCATCCCATGAAGATTGTTCAGTTAACCTACAAGATAAAGCTACTTTAAGACAACGGTGCCATCTTTCTATCTTACCGTTACTTTGCGGATGATATGGCGTGGTCCGTATTCTTTGAATTCCTAATAACTTTAATAAATTGTTAAAAAGTTCACTTTCAAATTGCCTACCTTGATCGCTAGTGAGGCGGTTAGGACATCCGAAACGGCATATCCAATTCTCGTAGATAGCTCTGGCTACGGTCTCCGCTGTGACGTCAGGTGTTGCTACTGCTTCAGGCCAATGTGTGAATCGATCTATGATGGTGATGCAATACCTATTACCATGTCTCGTAGTTGGTAATGGACCCACGATGTCAACGTGTATGTGTTCAAAACGATTGCTGGGCTGAAAATTACCTAATCCAGAAATTGTATGACGATTAACCTTGACTTTTTGACAATTTAAACAAGATCTAGTCCATTTTCTTACATCTTTATTAATACTAGGCCAAAAGAAACGTTTACAAATCATGTTTTGAGTTGCTTTGGTACCTGGATGACTAATATTATGAACTGATTCAAAAATTAATTTTCTAAACCTTTCTGGAACATAGGGTCTTACATTGTTATTTGAAATATCGCAATATATACTTTTGCTTATGTTGGGTAACTGTACTTGTTTTAATTGTACACTTCCCATGCTACTCGTACCATTGCTGAATCGTGAAATGTGATCATCGGTTTCCTGCGCTGCGGCCAGTTCGTCGTAATCTATGACTGTTGGGCAAAAAATAGTCTCAACACGCGATAACGCGTCGGCTACGGGATTTTTACTACCACTAACATACCTAATATCGCTAGTAAATTCACTAATGTACATAATTTGTCTAATTCTTCTAGGTGTTTCCTTTTCTGAACCGATTTTTGATAATGCAAATGTTAAAGGTTTATGATCTGTAAATATCGTTAACTGCTGCCCTTCAATCATGCTTTTAAAATGTACGATAGACATGTAAATTGCAAGTAGTTCACGGTCATAGGTACTATATAACTGTTGAGTAGGCGAAAGTTTTTTTGAAAAATATCCTAGCGGTTGCCATGACCCTTCTATTTGCTGCTGAAGTACTGCACCAACGCAGGTGTTAGATGCATCTGTCATGAGGGATAAAGGAGCACCTGAGACTGGATGAGACAACGTAACGGCGCTTTGAAGGCTTACCTTACACTGCTCGAATGCTGTGGCGGCTTCCTCGTTCCACTCAATTTTAGTTTTATCTTTTTTCTTAGAGTTGTGTAAGAATTTATTTAGGTGTGCGTGGTACTCTGCTGCACCAGGTAGATGTAACCTATAAAAATTAACCATGCCTAAGAAACGTCTGAGCTGTTCAATAGTATCCGGTTTAGGATACTCGGAAATAGCTTTAACTCTGCTGGGTAACGGGCGAATACCACTTGGCGATACTGAATAACCTAAAAATTCAATTTTGTCTTGGCCAAATAAGCATTTGCTTAAATTTATGGTAATACCTAACGTATGAAATTGTTCAAAAATTAATCTAATGTGTTCTCTATGTATTATATCGTTTTCGGAAGCTATAATAACATCGTCTATGTAGCAGAACAAAGATGACTTACCTGTTTCATTTTCGATGTTTTCGATACCACGGAGGACTGTGTTATCCATGAATCTCTGAAATGTCTGTGCTGCGTTTTTTAATCCGAAAGTCATTCGCGGAAATTCGAATAAACCAAAAGGAGTAATGATAGCTGTTTTTTCTATGTCTTCCTCTGCAACTTCAATAAAATGATAAGCTCTGTTTATGTCTATACGAGAATAAATTATCTTACCAGCAAGTGCGTAGGTAAAATCGTGTAAACGTGGTACAGGATAGCGGTCTGGCTTCGTCACAGAATTAAGTCGACGGTAATCGCCACAGGGTCTGATTTGTCCATCCTTTTTCGGGACGACGTGTAGTGGACTTGCCCACTGACTCCTGGATGGTCTGCAAATACCTAATTCCTGCATAAAACGAAATTCATCTTTTACCTTACGATACATGTCCGGTGTGAGAGGTCTCGCTCGAGAATGTAACGGCGGGCCTGTAGTCTCGATGACATGCTTAACAGAGTGTGAAGTCACTTTATCCTTAAAAGAAATAGGTTTAGTAATACTTTCAAATTGTTCTAATAAGTCGCGAAAAGGGTTATCGTTCTGTATGCTTTTGATTGAAGGTTGATTAAAATTTATGATGGATCCTATCGAGCATAAGTTAGTAACATTATCAATTAATTTCTTATTAAATAAATCTACCATCAACTTATGTGTTTTCAGAAAATCGGCACCTATTATTGGTTTGTCTACGTTACAAATAATAAAAGGCCATTTATAGCTACGGCGTAATCCTAAATTTAACTCTAAAGTAATAACACCATAAGTAGTTATTTCTGTGCCATTAGCGGCATAAAGTTTATAGTTGCATGAACGACATTGTTTACGGCTCACTTTACTTACGGGGACCACTGATACGTTAGCACCTGTATCGATGAGAAAGTTCATACCAGTCTTTGAGTCTAAAATACACAAGCGATGATTTACACTTAGATTCACGGTACAGTCTTCCATCGCGATAGTCTGCACCACTCCTAGTTTTCCGGATTGGGCTTCCATGCGCAAGGAGATTGGCATTTCCTGGCTTCTGCTTGAAATTTGTGGTGATACCAGCATAAACGGTCACTGCGATGAGGTGATCGGGTGCTGCCGTGAGGTGATCGTCCTGGGCGCCTTCGGCCGGCGCTGGCAGAACGTGAACGGTTGCGGCTCCAGCGATTAAAATTGCGGTACATCTGGCGACCTCTGATGCTGTTCACTTCACCGCGTAGGGCTTTGATTTCCAGTGCCATATTGCGTAGGTGTGACAAAAGCTCAACGTTGACGTGCTGGTCCTGCACAGATGTCGAAGGTGCATCGACAGCTGCCACTTCTCCACTCCGTAGGTTGTCCATGATTTTGTCAGCCATGCCTGCCAGTTCATCCAGCTTGGTCTCTGCGTTACTACTGGCTAAGATAGCACGCACCCATCCTGGCAGGCGAGCAAGCCACAGGTTTTTTAAGGTGTCAGTAGCCGTACCTGTGTTTTTTGCGAGCTCACGCATTTTAGATAGGAGCTGAGATGGACGCTGTTGTCCTAAGTCCATTTCCTTAACAAGTTTGTGGAATTGGGCTTCGGCGCTCTCTTGGAATATTTTAAGTAGACGATTTTTCAGCATAGTGTATCGCTGTGACTCTGGAGGATCATCGATGAAGTCTGCTATCTGGCTCAGTTCTTCTCTTCCGAGTTTGGATAAAACTAGGTCGTACTTGATGTTTTCGCTTTGGTGTTGCGGACCGACGATGGCTTCAAATTGCACGAACCACATCCGAGGCATGTCCGTCCAGAAACTAGGTATTCTCGAAGCTAAGGAGATTGCTGCCAATTCGTTACTTTGTTGCACTTGTGACGGTAACTGTTGCGACGGCTGCATGATGCGCGGTGTGGGACTTTTGGTCAACCACGAAATACGGAAACTACGATATGATGCGGAACACGGGTACCGGTGACACTGATGTTCGTCGCGGGGATGTTCTTCGCGGGGTCACCACTGTTGAGTGACTCTCGGGTGTGTATATATGTGTGTCAAGTGTGTAGGGACAAAGGTTTATTAAAACAACTAAAGAAGAAAGAATTATATATTATTTATATCACAATCACAATCACACACTATAATATATAAAAAGAGAAATATATAATATAGACAATAGAAAGGAAAGAACATCGAAATATGTTAGGCCGGAAGGAATACAATAACAATTAATAAATAATAATATGTGGACCTAACATGTGTGTCTGTACCCGTGCAGTGTCCGAGAGTCACTGTCGGGCCGGGGGAGGTGCTGGCGCGAGGCGGTGAGCCTATCGCCGAGTCAGCTCCCACAGCCATCTATAAAAATCCATATAGTGCAAAAGTTTTATTCATGGTAAACACTATTATGAAAATCGGCCGTAAACATCCTATTTATATTTTATATAAGTAGTTCACCACGTCTACTCTGTAAATTACGGAACCGATTACCGCGTATTCATATTAAAAATAAGTACCCGAATGATCGAGCGTTGCTCGGATAAAAACTAGATTTTTCAGAGACTCATTGGTTCACTTAACACGCCATTTACTTCAGCTCCCAATTTAAAAAAAAAATAGAATTACATGTACTCGCCGATGTCAGGAAGAGTCCTATTTTTCAGTATATTTGACCTAGATCGTATTATTACCCCCGAAAACCTATGCAATTGCATACTCATGAAAATCGTAGGAGCCGTTTTAGATATTCAAATTATAGGTACATGTACATAGGTATATACAAGAATTGCTCGTTTAAAGGTATTAGATTTTTCAATTCGAACCAGTAGTGCCTGAGATTAGAGCTTTCAAGCAAACAAACTTTTCAAATTTACAATATTAGTACCTATAGATTAGTGTTAAAATCTTTTTTAATATAGGATTTTATTTAAATTGGAGAAAACTGGCTCGGGTAATACATACTTTTTAGAAATGAAAACCAGAAGCAGAATATTTAGATCACCATTTAATTCACAAAGCCTTTGATACAATTTACAGGTAACGATTTAAGGTTTCTAACTAACATTTCCTTATACAACAACAATTAAATAATAAGTAAGCACAGATACAGAATTTCGGTACGCAATCGGGCAGAGTAATTGCCGCTGCCGTTATCACGATTACAGCACTAATAATCCCCCCTTAGAGGAGGCCTCGCTTTTATATGCGTTTTCTCCTACTTCGTCACATTTTTTATTCAACTACCGACGTTAATTCCTAACATACTCGTATTAAGCTCACGAGGAAGTATTTATAGTTCAAGCAATCAGAAACTGTACACAAAGTATAGTTTTTTCCTTTTCAAGTATACCTAGTAAAACGTTTAAAAATAACATGTATGTATATTGGTGAAGTCTAAAATATCCTAAAGGGAACCAATGCTCCTTTTATGAATCAAGCTATTTAAAACAGGACTGACCAAAGAATGCGTACACCTGGCCATCCTAGGGAACGTGATATAAAGGTTGGGGCGCAGTAATGTACTGTGGTCAAATGGCATATTTGTCTTGGCATGGGGTTGATGGGGTACAGCGACAAAGTGTAGTCATTACTTTATTATCGGATGATTTTTGAACAACATCGAAAAGTATATTTTTTAATGAAAAACACCTTTTTGTACTTAGGTTGTAGATTTTGTTTAGATTGAACGTGAAACTATCTAATACCTTTAAACGAGAATTTCTTGTTTATGCCTGAATAAATTTTTTGAATCTTGGAAACGGCTCCAAAAATTTTGATGAAATTAAGTACCCTGGTTTCGGGGGTGATAAATCGATCCAAATAGATTTTATTTATAGAAATTTGAAACCACAAAAAAATATTTTCAGTGATAATCAACTAAATATAAACTGAAAAATACGACTCTTCCGGCGTAGAACGCCATCAAACGCCATCCGTCAATCCGACGTTCAAAGAGATGACAATAGAAAGAGCACTATAAAAATGTCGTTCATTGAATCAAAGCTTCCTTGGCCGAATGGTTACGTGGGCTGACTCCGGAACTAGAGGCCCGGGTTCAAACCTCAATCAAAACCATATAGTGATTTTTTTATTGGGAGCTATTTCAGATGGCGTTATTAAGTAACACTAAGCAAATGAGTGTTTCGTTTGAAATTAAACCTAGAAAATAAAATGTTTTTATCCGAGCAAACCGAGCGTTGCTCCAGGAACTTTTGATTTAATTGGAGTATCAGGAGTTTTGGAGGGAAGTTGAAAAACACGTTGTTGTTATATTATTTTCCTTTTTTGGGTGTTTTTGAGTAATATGGGATGCAGTTGGTGGTATTTTGTTAGATATGGGTTAGTTACAATGAATGAGCGTTGTCTAATTAAATGCGAAAAATTGAATCTTCAGCGTGAAAACTGTACATTAGAATATAAAAATTTCACTCAATTGATCTTTAAAACAGTCAATAAAAAAGGTACTTACCTAAAAGCATACCTGAATATTTTACAAAGACAAAGACATTTATTTGCACAAATATGGGTGTTTACAAAGTTGTTTATATATATTTAGTTCGCCATATTTACCTTCATGAGGTATGCAAATATACAATGATAAAAATATAAAAGGAAAAAACTAAACTATAATACAATTACGAAATGTACATTTACATCTATTTTTTACTTAACTCATTCCCTAAATTCTCGTCCTAACTGAAAAGCAGCCATTATCGATTCATCGCAATAAATAAATAAAACAAAAATAAATTACTGAGTTGCATTCAGCGCTGAATCAACTCGACAAGCTTTCAGCGTGCAGCCTGCAATATTCATTTCCGTGAAATTTGAAGTAGAAACCCTTCGAGGGTGACCAAACTATAGAGTACGCCTGTCAACAAAAGAAGAAATTAGTATGAACAGTCGTTGAGAAATTGTTTTATTGCCAACTGTTGTGGTTTTGAGCACTCCTGCTACCAGGCGCGGTCGCAGCCTTCAATTTTGGGAGGGGGGGGGGGTCACCAAGAAATTTGGGGGAAAAGGTGTCCCAAATTGGCTGATTTCGCCTTCCATCTACGTATGACTGATGTATTTTGGGGGAGGTCATGTCCCCTGTCGCCTGCTACTCGACGTCAAGCTGGATTTGTCGTTGGAGTATAATTTATCCTATATACAAATAGCGCAAGCCAATTTTTGTCCTAGTGATTAAATTATGGGACGATCGCTGCAAATTGGTCTCATTTTGAACAGCTCCAGCTGTAGATGTACAGAAAAATAAAGAATTTAATAGTAGATTAATTCAATTAATAATAAACAACAATTATATTTCCATAATGGTTCCAGCCTGTCAAATATTTTTTATTAGTTCCTTCCTCATTCAAAAAAATTGACAAGACAAGTATGAAAATGACAAGAGGTGTTTTTTGGCGGGAACTCTGAAAGGACATGTTTGTTTTGTTTTCATTTTCTTGGAGTATTTTTTTGACGTGACAACGTCTTATTATTCGATGGAGCCGGCTGCACGCACGAAAAAACATAACTTGTGCGGCGTTACCTCACTCTGAGGCGTTCCATTTAAGGCTTGAAGTGCAAGCGAGAGCGCGGAACGAGCGACAAAGAGGCACAATCGGCCTCGTTCGGCAGCGTTCGACATCTGTCTCTCTCCTACTTAAGTGAGCGATGCGTCCGCATGGACAGCTGCTATACAATAATAAATTTACATGTTTTCGTCAAGTATGAAGTGCAGTGAAAAGTTAATGTGGTGTCAATTGTTTATAGCAACAAGTATTTTCTTATGACGTTGTCACGTTCAACTATCGTCAGTAAACCGACTTTACAGACAACCGATTTTTTTTCATTTGTATCGGATAAAGTTGATGGCATTTTGTTCGATATAGGTACATATATTTAGGGCGGTTGCAGCAGGGTGCGAAATGAAAACTAATTGTTTTACTAAACTAAATTATTTTAATTATTAAAATCTATATTATGATTATCTTAAAAACGAACGAATGTTCGTGCAGCTGCGGGCCTCTTCTTTCCCACGCGCCGTACTCCTGTATCAGCAAATGCTCGAACACGATATCTTGCCTATACAAGGCTACGACGCGGTTGTCTTCCGATTCAAATTATAAAATATGTGTACGTAACAAGGTTAATGACACAGAGCACAAGTGTTGTGTAATTTTTTTTTCAGAGCGTCGGTCGTTTGACCATTTTGTCAAAGTTCTTAAAAAATCTGTTGGATAATAGGATTTAACATAGAAATAAATTGAACATGATTGTTATTTTGACGCAGCCACTAAGCACCGCGTAGTTAAAATAGTCGCTGTCACCCATGGACATTATTACTAACTCATAACTTCAAGGAATCCCGTATCTTTTCCGACTAGTATTTTGATAACCACTTCATATAAATTGGGTAAAAGTAACATTTAGGAAGGAATTGCTTCACGACAGAAATACTTGCAGCGGTAGAACTTCTCCGTTTAAACTATGCAGAGCGTAGCATTTTCTAAGATCTCACAAAAACTCTCTAATCACAAGATCTCACTACTATATTGGACTTGCATAGTCCTAATTGTGTTTCAACTAGGAACGGCCACAAGCTGGCATTTCCGAAATGCCGGCTTCATAAAAAAAGTAATTCTTTTATTGGGATGTCCATCAGGATATATAATAAAATCCCAATAAAGATTCAATCCCTGCCTTTAAAACCTTTTAAGAAGGCAGTCAAACAAGTCCTGTGCCGTAAGGCTTATTATAACACTAAGGACTATCTTAATGATAAAGGAGCGTGGGAATGAATCTCGCTCACACAAGGCTATTTCTTCATAGATTGTATTAGTTTTAGTAATTACTCGCATCTGTGAGCAGGTGGAAGTGGGTTGATGGTGTCTCACACGATCAGCTGTCACGTGTGACCATTATCGACCCATAGCTATTCTGTTATCTCAAATATATTATTATGTACTGTTTTTTTAAAAGAGTGCTGGGAGATTTTTTCCGCCGCCTTTTTTTTCTCAGCTCAACATCTAGCCCAAACGGGCACTTAAAGGCGATGACCGGGAAAAAATGACATTCATTAAGCGAATATTTTGTATTCCTAATATGAAATAAATATTTTTTCTTTCAATAACTCTATGGGAGTATGTGTTACGCGTGCCCATTATCTTATTTCAACATTCTGAAAACGTTAGTAGCCCGTAAGCCTACGCGCGCTCGTTAGCTTACTCGTATACCCTCTAAGGAATGTACTCACGTGGTCTGGTAGTTGGAAATGAAAATGCTGGTGAATGCTCCTCGTAAATCTGGAACGCCGGCAAGCTTAATACTATTGAAGGAGCACTTGCGTTATACTTAGATATATTAAAACTCTATCAGAGAGTTAGTTTGTGAAATCATACAATCTAATGTGTCTGTTACGTTTAGAAGTGTTACGAATATATATCCTCTTTTTGAAGACGAATAAAAATTACACTGCCAGTTACCCTCAGACTAGTACTTACTTAATACTCTGGGCATTTTACTTGACTCCGTTCAAAAGCACACAGTCCGCATCGACAACGACCCAAGATTGATTGACAGGCTAGAACCACTTAGCTTGTGAAGAGACATACTCGCTCTGCGTGTTCTAACGATTACTATGGTGAGTGCTCCGAGGAACTTTTCAAATTGGTGCCCACATCACCATTCCATAATTATACTACCAGACGAAGGTTAAAGTTCCACCGTCGTGGCGGTCCTGCACAGTCCGCTTTGCACGTTCTTTTTTAACATGGATGTGTAAATTTTGGGACAACCTTTCAGCTGAGGCATTTGCAGCGGACTATAACATGGGGTTCTTCAAGAAAGCTGTATAAAACTCTATAAAGCTCTCCTTCAAAGCCGGCTCCTCTGGGGTTGCCCGTGTCCATAGGCGACGGTGACCTCTTAATATCACGCAGCCAGTCTGTCTTTTTGTTCGGTTTATGTATAAAAAAAATCCACAAAAATTCAGGTCAAACTAATAACAGCGTACTAAAATCCCACTCATGTTTCTATCAACCTAGATCCACTCTCCCTAAACTAATGGGATGCCCTAAAAGTGCGTTTCCTATTCTGATTATGTATGTATTTTCTAAATCAACCAACGAATGTTATTTGACATGTGCTGAGACCATTGGGGGGCAAAGTGATGCGACTCGAGTACACTTTTACTCGAGTGACTGGAGTGGTCTCATTCAGAGAGGAGACTTGTGCCCAGCAGTGGGACATAAAAAAGGTTAAAAAATGTTGCAGTCGGTCATGCATTGTTTCAGGAAAAACAGCTTCAAACCAAATCTAATTGTATTTTATAGTTTGTTACAATATTGGCAGATATTTGTTGAAATCAAACGAAATCAAAAACTAATCTAATTTTCCCTTAAGAGGCTTGAAATGAAATGAAAAGAAATATTTATTATTCACTGTACGGTTCATTTACAAACTCTTAGTGAACGTATTTTTTTTTTGTTCTGTCTGCTCTGGGTGCGCTTAGGCAATGCTGAGCTGAAGGAAAAAGCAATCGGAGAAAAACTTCAGCCCTGTTTTAAAATATGAGGTATACAATAATTAGCTTTCTTACAGAGTAGCTATGGGCAGATAAGGAACATACGTGACAGCTACCGCATGTGCCAATGTCGTCTCACAGCCATCAGTTAACATTGGCAAAGTTTCCGCGCGGGCGTGCGGGGTCGATGCTCGCTGGATCAATACCGTCTGCTGCTGCAGCCAGCTATTGAACTGTGTTACCAGGCTCAGAGCTGAGGGGTGAGAGGGGTTCAATCAAGCCTGACCACTTGACCCGGACGGTAGTTTTAGGGGGCATTAACATTATTATTTTTTACAACATTATAATAAGTAACTACATACAAACATATATGCCTATGATAACTTGCCTATAGAAAAGTGTTCATAGCTATTTTTAATTTAATTAATTTTCTTTCATATCTCCTTCACTCTTGTGATAGCCGGATGAGTTTTATCTCAATTGATAGTTTTTAACACACAGAATTTGCTTAGGTAGGCTTGCTTACTTATTTCCGTGCATGGCTACCTGGCAAGTAGATGTGAACAGGTAAGTCAATATAGGTACCTAGGCATACAATACAACATAAGTACCTAGGCATATTCTGTGTGTAAAAAACTATCAATTGAGATAAAACTGATTCGGTTATGACAAGAGTGAGGTGATGAAAGAAAATTGATTAAAATTAATTACATTAAAAATAATGTAGTTTAAAAAACTAAAAACACGCTTTTGTGAAAATACGAACTAAAAAGTAAAAAAATAAGAAGAAAATGTATTTTACTGTAAAATAGCGTGGGGTGCATGGTGTCAACAGTAACAGTGGTAAAAACCACCCCCCGCTTTTTTTTACAGTAAAATACATTTTCTTCTTATTTTTTTACTTTTTAGTTCGTATTTTCACAAAAGCGTGTTTTTAGTTTTTTAAACTACATTATTTATTTTTAATTTTTTAGTTGGATTTTTATTCTCAAATTATTGCATTATCTTATTTTTTTACTTTTTAGTTCGTATTTTCACAAAAGCGTGTTTTTAGTTTTTTAAACTACATTATTTATTTTTAATTTTTTAGTTGGATTTTTATTCTCAAATTATTGCATTATCATCGGCCCTTGACCCCTATGCAAATTTTCAAGTTAACCAGACGCTTAGACGTGTTAAAGTACCTTAGGCCACGAACTTATCAGCCGCCCCTCGTATATTTTATTTTATCCTGATGATCCTAGTTACGACTTTAACATAAAGTTATGAGATTATTGTATTGTCATCGGTCCTCAATAAATCTACAAAGTTTGAACGAAATCTGGCCGTTTAAAGTGGGTCAAAATCGCGCCCAAAGAAGTCGGTTACAAACATACAAACATACAAACATACAAACATACAAACATACAAACATACAGGTGAAGCTAATAAAAAGCGTGTAAAAGCGTGTAAAAATATAATTATAAATTATATTTGATAAAAAATATGTCTCATCAAGTTATCAGATCAGTGAAGGTCGATCTTCCACGTCTCCTCTACTATCTTACGAATTTTCGATCAGGCCACGTGTCCTGACGCGAGTTTAACATTTTTTACCCATCCCAAAAAAAGTGCACAACGCCGCTAAAGAAGTTTTCACTTCAAAATTTTAGATCTAGTAATTCGTAGCAGATGCAGTCAGGAACTAGTTTTCCTAGTTTTCCCTTATAAAGCTTGAAAGTTTAAGTTTTATGAGGGAATGAGTGAGGCGCGGCGTGCGGGGTCGATGTTCGCTGGATCAATACCGTCTGGGTCTACGCCAGCCTGACGCTGTTCGACTCCCGGTGAGGGCGTGGCTGTATGCTTTGAAGTTCTGTTAAAGTTAGAAAATATGGAATTGTGGAAACTACAACGTAGACTGGGTTCAAATATAAAAACATACTACGAAACATAACATGAAAATGTTAGAAATGACGGAAAAAAGCTGTACGCATTCGTATGTACTACCGAGGTGGTCCCATTGTCACCAAGTCAAGATCTGATGATGGGATCCCAGGGAAATCGAGGGGAACTCTCAAATTATAAAATTCGGGTCGGGCCCTTAGTAAAACGGCGTAAGTACCTTTCGCTCTCATTGGGCACCGACTCCAAAACAGTTTTAAGAGTCACTACAATTAGCAAGGAAAAGTATCAAATGCCAAGTACTGAAAAGCTTTTTTACCTTTTGAACTCGGTTTTATTTTTTTGTTAAAAACTTATAAATTGGCAAATTCGCTTTTTATTAGCGTTACTAAATAAATAATATCGCTTATTCTTCAGTCTTGTCCAATAATAGGCCCGATAGTTCACAAAGTTTGGGTGTACAGAGTATTAGGGTACTCAGGCGCGGTCCCAGGGGGGGGGGGGGTACAGGGGACATGACCCCCCCAAAATCCATAGGTCATGCGTAGATGGAAGGTGAAACAAGTCAATTGGGGACACCTCTTCCCCCAAATATTTTAGTGACCCCCCAATTGACGGCTGCGACCGCGCCAGAGGGTACCCTCATAGATACCTGCTAAACTCCATGCCTCCCCAGTAATGGGAAGAGACCCGTGGCTAGCTGCTGTGCACACATCCTAGAGCAAGCCTGAGCATAGTAGCCTGAGTCTTACCTGCCGCTCCGCTACTGGTCAGCTAGTTCATAAAAAATCTGAAAATGCTTGTGTAAGTTTTTTTGAACTATAAATAGCATTTACATTAAAACCTTCTTAGTCCACGCCCTGCAGATCAATACTGTCTGGGTTTCTGCCATCCCGGCTCACGCACTGTTAAACGGTGTTTAACTCGTGGTTAAGGGTGTGGCTTCGTGCATGTTCTTATCTATCCCAAACGGGAACCTAAAGGCTATCCTATACTATATCTATATCCTATCCTATACTAGGCTATATCCAACCATCCATTATCCATTTGTAATATGAAATAAATATATTTATTTTTTTCATTTATCTTTTTTTTCATACAATCTTAGAACAATAACTACGGCATTGATAATGACACCCATCAATGACTTTGTGCCCGGCTTCAATGCATTACTATTCGGAATAAATGGTAGGGGTGGAGGTAAGCGCCTATTCCATTTTTCTTTTACCACGACTTCATTCCTCGTAGTGCAGTGCCTAAGGGGCAGACCGATAGGGACGGCTTCATCAAGAGGAGGCCTCCCTGTCGCAACCAGTGCGGCACTGCACCGACTGGACACAACAATCTGCTGCGTCCCGCCATCCCAGCGACGTACATCTACGTCTCTCGACTTCACTTCACTACGAAGGCCTCCGATGTCGTGGAGTACCTGAAGGTGAAGACGAAATTCGTATTAAGTGTTGAGAAGTTGGAGTCACGCAACGCAGTGAACTTTAGTTCGTTTACGGTGCGTGTCCCCACTGAATTTCTCAGTACTTTTATGGACTAGAAGTTGTGGCCAAAGGGGGTCGTGTTCCGAAAGTATCATGGACGTCGACGACCGCCAGAAGTCACCGGACCCGCGCTCACATCGCCGCAAAAAGTGTGACGTAGTTTTTAAGTTATAATTATTATGTATGCTAGTCTGTAAGGTATTTATTGTATGGGCCTTGATGCCTGATATAAAGGAATTATTATTATTATTCACGAGAGGAAGGCCTGTAAGGACAACACATTTCAGTAATTTTTTACTCGCATATATGAGCAAGTGGTATTGGATAATTGTTGGGGTCAATATATCGTATATTATCTAATTTTTTAAAAGACTGCTGCTGGGAGTTTTGACGCCGTCTTTATTTCTCTCTTCTCAACATTTAGCCCAAACTAATAATTACAAGTCGATGACCGGGAAAAAATAACATTCGTTACGTGAATATTTTGTATTCTTAATATGAAATATTATTTTTTGTTTCTCTTACTTTTATGTTGGTACCTATTCGTCGTTGCTCGAAGGCTTTAAGCGACGACTAAAAAACATTTATGTATGAGTATATAAGTGCTTTTTTTATGTCCCACTGCTGGGCACAGGTCTCCTTCTCACAAGTTAGAGGGATTTAGGCCATAGTCCACCACGCTGGCCAAGTGCGGATTGGTGGACGTCATGCTTTCGAGAAATTATGAATTTCTCTCAGGCATGCACGGCGATGGAGAACATCGTAATCAATTAAATATCACGATATTTTCCATCACCGTGGAGCAGCGATAAATCAAATGTAGAAGACCGCGGCTTTTACCACTCGGCCATCGCTGCTCAAAAAAAAAGGTTGAAAAACAAAAAATATAAGTGCTAAGACTATAAAAGTGCAGCATCAAACGCTCGAATTGTCTGAGCTAAAGTTCTAAGCTTCTAAGTTTAATTTAACCATAGATTAAACAGTCCTGTGCCACCGGTCTGTAAGGTCCCTGTTCGGGCTAGACTAGGCGGGATTCCAGGCTCTCCAGTTATTATTAGTGCGTCAGAAAGGGAACCTGCCATCTCCCTCGCACTGCGGTGTACTGGCGCGTTGTCATGGCAACGCTAGAGGTTCGATATCGAACAAGATTACGCGGAGTTACGTAATATGAGGCAATGTGGGTGGGAAGGGGGATGGGAGTCATGGGAGGAATTGTATATTCTGTTAGAGTAAAGAAAACCTAATTGTTAGACTAGAATATTGGATTACGCGAATGGCGAAATGTTTACTGAAACTCGAGTCCTGTTTGCTCTGAAAATAGAAAATTTAATATGGGCTACTAGTCGAGTCGAAAAAGAATTTGCGAGACCATTTTGAGACTTTATACGACAACTAAAACAGTAAAACTAAATAGGTAAGATACTATCAGAAACGTCGAACAGGGTCCTGTTCCAAAACTATTGTGGCAATCAGACCATGTTATGATCGTCTTTTTACTCCGCAATGAAGAATATGAACTACAAATCCCACATAACCTGGTATCTCTCCCAGGATCAGCTGTTACGTGTGCCTATTATCGACCCATAGCTGTTATCTCATTTTTTTAAAAAGAGTGCTGCTGGGAGATTTTTTCCGCCGCTTTTTTCTCTCAGCTCAACATCTAGCCCAAGCTGGTACCTAATGGCGATAACTGGAAAAAAATGACATTTTTTAAGCGAATATTTTGTATTCCTAATATGAAATAAATATTTTTAAAATAATGTACCGAGAACTTTTTTAAGGTTTCCCCATCGATAACAAAATAACCGGTCAAGTGCGAGTCGGACAACAAAGTGATCCTATAAGGGGTCCGTTTTTTCCTTTCGAGGTACGGAACTCTAAAGAAGAATATTATGTTAGGTGGTCGGTGAAGGCGGATATCAACATGCCTCAATTAAGAGTCACTCGAGTTAACCTAAAGCAGTTTGTAGGCCTTTTCACCGAAACACATTAGAAAGGCTTCACAACAGAAATGGGTGCAGCGATGTTACTTCCCCGGTTGACAGACACGGTCCCAGGGAGGGGGGCCCAGGGGACGTGACCCCCCCCCCCAAATCCATCAGTCATGCGTAGATGGAAGGCGAAACAAGCCAATTTGGGACACCTCTTCCCCCAAATTTCTTAGTGACTCCCCCAAAATTTCTTGGGGACCCCCCCCCCCCCCAAATTTACTGCCGGTTGAACTGCACCTATTCACAGAAAAAGAAATGGATTTTTTCATCATCCACACATCCACTTTAGCTGTCGATGCCCATGGATGCTTGACTGTTACTTGGTGGTGTGAACGTGGTGTCATTTGTTTGGAACATATAATCATATAATATAAAATAATGTAGTTTAAAAAACTAAAAACACGCTTTTGTGAAAATACGAACTAAAAAGTAAAAAAATAAGAAGAAAATGTATTTTACTGTAAAAAAAAGCGTGGGGTGCATGGTGTCAACAGTAACAGTGGTAAAAACCACCCCCCGCTTTTTTTTACAGTAAAATACATTTTCTTCTTATTTTTTTACTTTTTAGTTCGTATTTTCACAAAAGCGTGTTTTTAGTTTTTTAAACTACATTATTTATTTTTAATTTTTTAGTTGGATTTTTATTCTCAAATTATTGCATTATCATCGGCCCTTGACCCCTATGCAAATTTTCAAGTTAACCAGACGCTTAGACGTGTTAAAGTACCTTAGGCCACGAACTTATCAGCCGCCCCTCGTATATTTTATTTTATCCTGATGATCCTAGTTACGACTTTAACATAAAGTTATGAGATTATTGTATTGTCATCGGTCTTCAATAAATCTACAAAGTTTGAACGAAATCTGGTCGTTTAAAGTGGGTCAAAATCGCGCCCAAAGAAGTCGGTTACAAACATACAGGTGAAGCTAATATAAAGCGTGTAATAACGTTTCACATTCATTGCCTTACAGTAGGTAGGATAGATATACCCTATATTCGTGGGTACCATGGACTCAAACAAAATAAAAGTAAAAATCATTTATTTGCTATTACAATGAGGTCTTATTATCTAATGGGACACTGCTTTGTATAAAAGTTTTTGTCAGAGACACGCCTTTTAAGATCTTGTTGCCTGAAGTAAGTTTAAGAACACCTGACTGTCTGCCAGAGGCAGAACCAGAAACACACAGACCGAGAACAGAAATTTAAACTCATACAAATTTCTGCCTCGCCGGCAATCGAACCCGGGACACAATGATCGGCAGTCCGGCCGGCTGATAACCATTGCGTAACACGGGTCGTCAGTCCTCATATAAGATGGATCGAAACGTCCTTAAGGTTGTGTGTAGATGTCTTTGGGCTACAGCTACCACTTAACACCACGTGGCCTCCATGATAGTCTGCTACTCCTCTTAAATAAAAAAAAAATACTTATTTATTTTGTATCGAGGACACGTGTCCATCAGTGGCACATTTAAAAGGGGTGAATAAGTACGATATAACAATAGTTTTGAATGCTTGTTTTAAGTATTTGAAGCACACTCCCCACATCTGGTATCTTGCGGCATTCCCATACGAAGTTATCTTAACAAACAATCTCAGATGAGCCGATATGTGTTCAGATTGAGATGGATGTTGATTCTTTTAGTGACTGTTGTTCGCTTGTTCCACTGGAAACGAGATGCGAAAAGCAGAAAAGGGTCTTGGACACTACGCATAAAAAAATTCAAAAGAATTGCACTAAACCACGCTTAGAAAGCAGGATAGTTGTTAATTTTTTTTTCAACCTTTTTTTGTCCAACTGCTGGGCACAGGTCTCCTCTCACAAGTGGGTCATGCTTTCGAGAAATTATGAATTTCTCTCAGGCATGCACGGCGATGGAGAACATTGTAATCAATTAAATATCACGATATTTTCCATCACCGTGGAGCAGCGATAAATGCGCACATTACACATTTCTTTGCGCGCTGAGTATATGAACTCGGGATCGATCGCGTCAAAGACCGAGGTTTTTTACCACTCGGCCATCGCTGCATTATTTCTATTACATACCTTTTAATTAAATAAAATAACAGTTAATTAATAAAAATAGTTAATTGATTGAATTGACGGAATCAGAAATTATGAAATCAAAATCTGCAAGCAGAAGTGAAAATAGGCAGGCCAAATTAGTCATACCTATAGTTAGGAGGATCGACAACCGATGAAGAAGAATAAGTCTCGGCAAAACGAACACTGGCCGCGCATGGGCCAGGTGGACTTACGATCTAAAGAACAAAGCGGGAAGTCGCTGGATTCAAAAGGTGCTGGACCGGATGGAGTGACGCCAGTCCTTAGTCCAACAGTGGACTATGAAGGGCTGATGGATGGATGTTTATGAAGTTACAGCTAAGCCGATATGTTTGTGTTCAGATTAAGAAAAATTAATTAATTTTCATAAAAATAAAAAATACACAATATGGTTTTGATTGAGATTTGAACCCGGGTCTCTAGTTCCGCAGTCAACTCACGCAACCATTCGACCACGAAAGCTTTAATTCAATGGACGAAATTTTCATAGAGCTCTTTCAAACTGACATCAAGTCATTTCTTTGAACGTCGGATTGGCGTATGGTAATAGGGGAGCCCAAGAGGGGATTTACGGATTTACTCGAGCGCGTCAGTTTAAGATATGGGGTACACCTTGCATCCTGTTCAGTGCTGCCACGATTAAAAAAGAACTTCTATGTAGGTACAGTTTTTTTTCTTACTTCTGGATGTCAAAATGGCCAGATTAGAAAACCCCTTTGGCAAAGTGAGATCTCCCGCCGGGCGAGGTGATCATGCCCGAGGAGCGGCCGCGCTCCGGCTGACTCAATTCGGAGCTTGTATATATGGTAGGATATTCCGAGAACTTCGATAGCGTGATTCAGGAATACCCGCGGCGCCATCTCTTGATGAGTAGCGGAAGGTCGCTACACCCCGTTACCGTTGAGCCATGAATTTTAAATAATAAAAATTCGAATTCTTCAAGAGTTTGCCAAAATTCCTTTTTTTTATGGGATATTATAAATTGCATATCAAATAAATAATCGCCTATCAATACATACTCATCATTTTTATTCTTTTTTACATCAAATAACTTACGTCACTACAAATAAACTAAATGTTTAACAAAACCCAAACTGCAGATAATTCGAAATTTTACATCAATATGACATTACTTTTTTCCTCATATTGCAATACAGTTAAATTTATTTTTGTACAAAAATACTACATACATAGCATAAATACTGACTGCACAGCAAATTTTTCATATTTCATGTTTTTCATGTTTTACGTACTCCTGTAAGTTTACACACAACGTTTGACTACCATGGCGTCTCCGAAGCCCTTTGCTTCTGTGTCTGAAAAATACCCAAAACCAAATCAGAGCACCCCACTATCCACGTGGTCTTATCTGTACTACCCCTAGAGTGTATATAAAAAGCCGGAGGCGCGGAGGGAGAACACTTCCCGCCCGCCGTAGGAAAGCGCAGGCACCAAGAGAGCCGTAGCGGCTGAGGCTGGTCGCCGAAGGAAAGTCGGTCCGCGTGACACTAAAACCAGCCTTACGCTGGGGCGGAGGGAGTGGTTTTCCCGCAGCGCCGGAGAAGTCACGGAGCCAGAGCTTCTTCCCACCTCCATTTTTGATGGGAAAAATTGCTGTACGCTGCGAAAATAAATTGTAGTGTGATATTTTGAGTTGAATATTATGCTGTGCAATCAGTAATTTTGATGGGAATTTGGAATCTTATTGCATAGAAAAAGGATATTTTTTGATTTGCGTTTAAATACTACCCTTTTTTTATTTCGCTGTTTTGTATACATTCATACTTAAATCTTCAGATTACTGAAATATGACTTACTATGCATTTAAGTTACTGAAATATGACTTAGCATGCATTTAATTTATTCTACTATTTTACCTGGACCTTTCGTATAAAATTTTTGAAAACCTATAGGCGCTCTCTCCACCGGTTAAACGCAAAACGTCATAAAATATAATAATATTAAATAATATAATATTTTAATCTTACTACCACCCAACCTATAAAAAGCACAAGGTCCTGATGACGCTTGAGGAAATCCACAATGAGCCTTGTGGGCTCCCCAGTTTGACAGCGTTTACGCCACAATATTATTAATACTCTCCAATAGATGTCAGGAAGAGTCGTATTTTTCAGTTTATATTTAAATTGATTTTCATTGAAAATATTTTTATACAGCTAAAAATTTCCATCAATAAAAATTTTGTGGATCGATTTATCATCCCCGAAACCAGGGTACTAAATTTCATCAAAATCTTTGGAGCCGTTTCCGAGATTCAAAAAATATATTAAGATACATACAAGAATTGCTCGTTTAAAGGTATTAGATTTTTTATGAATGTGTGTGTGTGTACAGAAATAAATAAATAAAAATTAAATTAGTTAATTTTCTTTTAGAGAATGTGGTCCGTTTGTCTTATAGTGTACGATCCGAGGTATGAGATGTAAAACGATGATATTTTTACTTCTTTAACTCTATTTGTACCCTATTTAATGTTCCTACTGCTGGGCACAGGTCCTCGTTTTGGTACTGAGAGGGATTTAGGCCATTTCATCATCATATCAACAGTTTTGAAGTGAAAACTTCTTTAGCGGCGTTGCGCACTTTTGTGGGATGGGTAAAAACTGTGAAACTCGCGTCAGGTCACGCGTGCTGATCGAAAAACCGTAAGACGGTTGGAGAGTAGTGTTGTAACATCGAAATCGATTAATCGAATGATCGATTGTTTATTTTTAATCGATTGTATGGGTTTCGATTAATTAAAAAAATCGATTTTTTTAAAATCTATTTTCATAAAAAATGGGTTAAAAAAAATTTTTTTCAAAGTATGAAAAAAATTTGAAAAGAATTAGAAAATGAAATATAAAATGTAATGTTTGTGTACGATAGCGCAATAAATAAATATTGTATTCTACGAAATAAATAATAGTACTTTTATATTGATAATAAAAGCAATTCGTTCAAAATTATTCCCTAACTATTCCAATAAATCAAAAATGCACAACGTTAATAATCAAGTTTTCACTTCTGCCGGCACTCCCGGAGTGCAACCCGTAATTTTTTTAAACCATCGTAATGAATTAATACAATGTTATACCTTACCGTGAAACATATAACATCAGATGATTGATCTGAGGTGCGCGCCGTTACTTGTGAGGGACCCCCGAGTTGGCTTGACAACAGCGCTAGGTAGGCTCTAGGATTTCATTTTAGTCCAGTTATATGACAGGATTCTGAAGTTTATCAACAACCTATGATAATAGAAACTTTTGCTCGCTTCACCACCATGAATGAGACAAGTGTATAACTTTTGTGTGTTTAGTGTGATAAATAAAGGATGGGGGGATATGGTTCTTGCGGGCCTGGTAACAGGGGTGATTGTCATGCTTCGGTGCTGTAAACGCAAAGTTGGGTCGAATAGGAAATATTAGGTTCACCCACGCGAAGCACAGAGTAGGAATCAGTAGAGCGTGACTATGACATCATGACATAGAAGAATTTTTCAGATTGCTACCAGGTACCTGACTATTTAAAGTAAAGTAAAAAATTGGTTGTCTGTAATGTCAGTTTACGGACGATTTACGATTTTAACGTGACAACGTCATAACAAAACAATGAAAAAGACTATTCACTTCACTTTATAAACAGTCGACGAACGGCGCAAGCCGAAATGTTTTTGCCGAATATTTTTACTGCTTGCAGGGAATCCCGGTGTGCCAAAATACAGGCTACGGCTTAGCTTGGGCACCAGGTCTCGCACCAGATATTAAATAATATGAAGGAATCAAATGTATGTCATGAAATATGTGTGTTGAGACAATAAACATTTTTTGAGTTTGAGTTTGAGTTTGAATTTGAGTTTGAAAGCTCAAGCCGCAACGTAACGCACAAGCGCCGATCGTAACGTACAATGAGTCATCCTTTTTTGTGCGTGCAGCCGGCATTCATCGATTTACTAGTCGTTGTCACGTCAAAATGATTAGGTATTATAATATTATCGGAACTGATATTCTTAGAAGGATTGCATTGCAAACGAAAATATAAAATTTTATAAGCGTGTGTATGTTTAGTTGTTTGTACTTTGTATTTAGATATGATTCTCAATTAATTCCTCTAAAGCTATTACATAATCTAATCGGATTTTCTTCGTTGAGTGTCGTCACATGGGCGTAAAGTAAAAGATATTTTATTCGTTATTCATTGCTTTAAACAATAGTTCTTGTAACTTGCTTATGTCTATACTGATATATGACGTAACAAATGGTCAAGCCACTAATTTTAACTGAGGTTGTAAAGTATATATATTAGGGCTTGTAGAGTTAGAACTTTAGAAACTTGGCTCTGCAGGAGTGATGATTATCTTAATATATATATTTCTTGTGTGCGTGTGTATGTCACTGAACTCCTCCTAAACGACTAGACGGATTATGATGAAATTTTTTGCGTATATTCAAGGGGATTTCAGAATGGTTTAGATTCACAATTTGGTCTGCTGGAAAATGTTTTTAACTATTTTTTTAATTATTTAGTTTTCCCATATAAATTGTTCCTACCTGTCAAACTTTGTATTTCGTGCTGTGTCGTTCTAAACTTTGACACACTCAGAATAACAGGACAGTTCGTATGTCATTATTTGTTTTATATTTTTTTTGACAGTAACATGAAATCTCTTTAAGATAATAAGAAAACAAATCCTCTTTCAATACTTTTAAGGCAGGACAACGTCTGCAGGGCCCACTAGTCCCATATAAAATAGCGCCTTGAACCGAATATCGTGAAACAAAAATTATTTATTTTCAACAATAGGTTCACAGTACACGACCAAACACATATGTGATTATTTATACTCGTATTATACAAATACAAATCATGGTTACAATAAATTAATTAGGAAGATAATTTAATTATGATTAATAGAAATAAAAAACAAGTTCAAGGTGCATTACTGCTGCCAATGACCGTACTTTCTATCAGGCGACTACTGCTGGGCACGGGTCTCTCCCCATTATTGGGGAGGCCTGGAGCTTACTCCACCACGCTGCTCCAATGGGGGTTGGTGGAGATGCGGGTTAGTGGCCAACCCGCTGTCGGATGTTTTCAAACCACCCATAAGGCCTCCGACAAGGTTTAACGAGTGTTATCTATCGACAACAACCGGGACCGACGGCTTAACGTGCACTCCGAAGTACGGAAATGCGCATGAAATTTTTTGCCACTAGCGGTCATTCATCTCACACCTGACCGCGCCCGTTTGGCTTAGTCGCATAGATCGCTTGCGTTCTACGCTAACCGCAGGGCCATGCGCGCTTCAATGCAATAAATTTAATGCAATGCGCGTTGATCTTAATAATCAAGTTAAATAATCTTGTCGCCCAATTGAAAATATTGTGATATTTTGTAACATTTTGCCAGTTAAAGTCACGTGGTCTAGTCTTGGGATTTTACGTGAAAATGTTTTTAGTGGAATAGGTACTCTATCTTCAAACTAATCTATAATCATAAGACAGTCAGCACACCTACACAGAAACATAAAGTTGTGATAGGCCGTTCCTTAAGGATGCCTTAAATTGATACAAGGTCTTATTTGTGTTAGTAATGGTTAATCGATTACAACTTTCGATTATCAAAATGAATTATCATCGATTAACCATTAATTAATGGGTGAATAAGATTAAAAAAAATGTTAATGGATTGGAATTAAAAAAGACTAACATGAGGCTACTTCATCAGCTTTTGGAAACAGAAACAGTAAATAATTAAATTAAATAAATCCATCCATCCATCCATCAGCCTTTTAAGGTCCACTGCTGGACATGGCTGCAACCCTTTTTGCGTCCCAATGTTGTTCACGCACGGGTCTCTCCCCATTATTGGGGAGGCCTGGAGCTTACTCCACCACGCTGCTCCAATGCGGTTTGGTGGAGATGCGGGTTAGTGGCCAACCCGCTGTCGGATGTTTTCAAACCGCCCCTAAGGCCTCCGACAAGGATTAACGACTGTTATCTATCGACAACAACCGGGACCGACGGCTTAACGTGCCCTCCGAAGGACGGAAACGCACATGAAATTTTTTGCCACTAGCGGTCACCCATCTCACACCCGACCGCGCCCGTTTTGCTTAGTTGCATAGATCGTTAGCGTTCTACGCTAACCGCCGGGCCATGCGCGCTTCATACTGCTGGACATAGGCCTCCCCTAACGTTCGCCACTCCGTCCGGTCCTGCGCCCTCTGAATTCCGCTATCTTCTTCAGGTCGTAAGTCCACCTGGTTGGAGGGCGGCCTGTGCTCCTTTTGCCGAGACGTGGTCACCATTCGAGGACCTTTCTTCCCCACCGGTTATCAGTCCTCCTAACTATATGGCCTGACCATTGCCACTTCAGCTTGCAGATTTTGAGAGCTATGTCGATAACCTTCGTTCGTCTACGGATTTCATCGTTACGGATTCTGTCGCGTAGAGAAATACCAAGCATAGCCCTCTCCATCGCTCGCTGGGCGACCTTGAGCCTGTGGAAAAGGCTAACTGTAAAAGACCACGTCCACGTCGTCAAGAATTATATAAATAAATGAAAGAAAAAAGTAGATAGATGTAGGCATTTATTGATGGGGAAAAAGCATAGTTATTGACGACAGCTAATATTTCTTGGAACGTATCGACATAACGCCAATATGGTCATACCTGGTTTCCATTCGTGGTGGTCATACGAATAAATATGAACAAGCCACAACACTATAAGTGAATATGATTTTGCATCTTAGAGTTTTTGTCCGTAAGTAATATTACTAATATATAAAGCTGAAGAGTTTCGTTTGTTTGAACGCGCTAATCTCAGGAACTACTGGTTCGAATTGAAAAAATCTTTTTGTGTTGAATAGTCCATTTATTGGGGAAGGTTATAGGCTATATAACATCATGCTATGGCTGGCTGGCTGGCTGCAACCCTTTTTGCGTCCCACTGCTGGGCACGGGTCTCTCCCCATTATTGGGGAGGCCTGGAGCTTACTCCACCACGCTGCTCCAATGCGGGTTGGTGGAGATGCGGGTTAGTGGCCAACCCGCTGTCGGATGTTTTCAAACCGCCCATTAGGCCTCCGACTAGGTTTAACGACTGTTATCTATCGACAACAACCGGGACCGACGGCTTAACGTGCCCTCCGAAGCACGGAAACGCGCATGAATTTTTTTTGCCACTAGCGGTCACCCATCTCACACCCGACCGCGCCCGTTTGGCTCAGTTGCATAGATCGCTTGCGTTCTACGCTAGCCACCAGGCCATGCGCGCTTCTACAAAACAAAACGTTTTTACAAAACCTTTTTTACTTTGATCAGGAAGCGCCCACCTTGGCATAGAACGCAAGCGATCTACGCATCTAAGCTATACGGGTGCGGTCGTGTGTAAGATGATTCGCTAGTAGCAACATGCCACATACTCGTTGAGGCCGTCGGTTCCAGTTGTTATCTCTTTTGTTTGTTATCGGGGGGGAAACCTTCAAAAGGTACCCGGCACCTTGAGAGAGGGTACCGGGTTTTGTGAGTTTTGACCGCACTAAAACCCCCTCGGTGGCCTGCCTCAGCGCTTGGAGAGGATCTCCACGCGCGACGCCCCAGAACGGGCACATCTTCGGGAGAGCAGGCAGATGTGCTCTCCTGCACCTTCCAATGCTTACGGCGACAAACGGCCACGCTTCCACCCTTCCCGGGGCCGCTGGCTGGACGACGAGCTTCCACTCACACCGCCCACTAGCCGAGGCTTCCGCCTCCTTTTGTCGCCTGTTACGATCAGGCAGGGGATACCGTAGCTCTATTGTTAATCCCGAAGCTACAGGGACTTCCAGTTGTTATCCCTAGTTTGAAATCGTTAAACCAGTTTTACATCCGACAGCAGGTTTGCAACCAAAGATACATTTTTCGATTTCTATGTTTGCAACTACCTAATCCGAATTCGCCTTTGTCCAGCAGTGGACTGATATGGGCTGATGTTGATGATGACGATGAACTAATCCGCATCTCCACCACCCCGCTTCGCAATATAGAGGGAGATCCATGCCCTGAAATGGGACGTATAAAGGGCAAATGATAATATAGTTAAGAACAATACTTCGATCGATAGCAAATAAAATAAATAATAGTTACAAAAAACCTAAAAAAACACGCTTTTGTGAAATCTGAATCGGAAACTAAATAGTAGAAAAAAAAATCTTTTTAATTTGAAATTTGAATTAAGAATAATATTGTAAAAAAAGCGTGAGGTGCATGGTATCAAAAGTTCATATTTCACTATCTCAGCACCCCACTTTTTTTGCAATATTAAGTATACTTAATTCAAATTTCAAATTAAAAAGAATTACTTAATTATTTTTTACTCTTTATGTAGTACGTAAAAAGTACATTATTCTTAGTCTAAGTCTTTAAGAGTTCGTATTTTCACAAAAGTGTGTTTTTAAGTTTTTTTTTTTTTTCAATTCTACATTTTTAATAATGGCGTCGCAAACTCTGTGTATATTGCCAGCGTCAAGTAAAATTTTTGCATCACTTTGTAGTCGTAGAAAAAAATCAGTTAGTCGTCAGGTATCAGTCAGTCTAGTCAGTCAAATGTTCAAGTAAAGTGTTGGCTACTTTACCAGAACATGTCCGATGGAGTTTTGGAGGCAAGCCGAAAAAACATGTTTTCGCACTGTTATTTTATTTCACAGCACTCGTGCACTGTCATTAATACTCATTAACCTATATCGAGCAAAATGCCATCAACTTTATCCAATATAACTCAAAAATACACTAAGAAAATGAAAATAAAACAAGAGCACAACTTGTCCTTTCAGACTTCCCGCCAAAACACTGTTTTTAAGTTTTTTTGTTACTATTATTTGTTCTTCTTCTTTAGTTGGATTTTTTTCCATTGTTGCATGTCATCGGTCCTTTTTTTTAATATTGGCATCTCAAACTCTGTGCATATTGACCCGCCAAATGGAAAACACTGATCTAATACCTTTAAACAAAACGAGCAATTCTTGTATATAATCTGAATTTATTGCATATAACCTAAATCTCAGATATGGCTCTAACGATTTTCAAGAAATTTAGAATGCCGTGGCTTCTTCTAAGGTTTCTGGAGCGATACATCGATCTAGCTACGTTTCATTTAAAAAAGACGTTAGACCAATTAAATTAATTATTTTTATCTGAATAAAGCTCGGTTATTCAGGTACTCATGTTTATTTAGTAATTCAGTATTCTTTATTGCATTATAACAGGTAGGTACAGTACAAGATAGGTGTTTAACTCTTACAATAGTATCACTGTAATGCCCTATAGGCGTGCAACATTTAGAAATTATTTTAATAGCAATTAAAATTTAATTTACCATTAACTTATTGTTCCCTAACACAAGGTAACAATAAGTGGCAAAAAAACGTTTAACAAGTATTGTATAACTTTACTTCCATACCAAGAAACGCATAAATATATTTCTCTTCATAAAAAATATTTCTTTACATATTTAGCAAGTTTGGACAAAACAAGGCTACTCACTTTCATTTCAACGTTGTTTCGTTATGTAAGGACAATAATAATTGATAAAAAACTTTATTACCTCTGACAATACTCTTGCCTAAATAGTCGATTCATTCATAACTAATTATTATAGACCGATGAGTCGATTAGAAATGGCACATTACGCTTATTTTAATTTATAAGCTTTGCACCAACCACATTTGCAGCATTGCAGCAGCGTGGTGGAGTAAGCTCCAGGCCTCCCCAATAATGGGGACAGACCCGTGCCCAGCAGTGGGACGCACAAAGGGTTACAGCCAAGATTTGCACGAAGGCAAAGAAATAATAGATTCCATTTTAAACTACTATAAAATTAACTTAATTTTGGACACCTTTGGAATCTATTTTCCAGGTTCACTGTAGCTTCAAGATTAAGAATAGAGCTACGGTATCCCCTGCCTGATCGTATGAGGCCACTAAAAGGGGGCTTCCGGGGTTGTGGACGGTGTGAGTGGGAGCTCGATCCTTCCAGCCCCGGGAAGGACGGCAGTGTGTGCGTGGCCGCATGCCGTCGTAAGCATCGGAAGGTGCAGGAGAGGACATCTGCTCTCCCGAAGGTGGGCCCATTCTGGGCGCTGCGCGTGGAGGACACTGGTGCGTTCCACTGGAGATCCCGGAGTCCTCCCCAAGCGCAGAGGCAGGCCACCGAGGGGGTTTTAGTGCGGTCAAAAAAAAAACCTTTTGAAGGTTTCCCCCCGATACCAAATAAAAAACTACGACCGTACGGATCTCCAACAGCTTGAACCCATTATCATTACAGCATAGAAATCCAATATCTTTGCATTACAGCATCTACGCGTATAATACATAAACGGCCGCCCGCGACTTCGTCCGCGTGGACTTTGGTATTAATCATAGCATGATGTTGCATAGCCTAAACCAATAAATGGACTATTCAACACAAAAATAACTTTTCAATTCGAACCAGGAGTTCCTGAGATTAACGCGTACAAACAAACAAACTCTTCAGCTCCAAATATTAGTATAGATTTTCCCCGCATTCATCTGCTTGCATTGCTGTCATCTGCAACATGTTTCACTGACGCTTTGCTCCTATTGGTCGCAGCGTAATGTTATATAGTCTAAAACCTTCATCGATAAATGGTCTATCCAACACAAAATAATTTTTCATATCGAACCAGTAGTTCCTGAGATTAGCGCGTTCAAACACACAAACTGTTCAGCTTTATATATTAGTATAGATTTTATTCGAATTCCTCTTCCTTCCGCCAGCCCTCAGTTGCAGTGTTTTAGTTCTTAACACGGGAACAAAAAATTTACTCACTTCTATTAAACCGTGTTATTTAGTCACTTCTATTAAACCGTGATTCTACATCGGGTACACAGTTCGCCTTGAGTGGCTTTCAAAGTTGTCGTCCCACTGGGATGACTTCACCAGACTCGAACCCGCACCTACGTGGCTGAGTCACGACCGGTTCGCCTACACGACGCATGGCGCTAGTACCGAAAATACACAAAACGAATCTGTTTACTTATTTGTTCATAATTCAGGAAATACTGAACCGATTTTGATAAGACTTTTACCATTCTGTGGGTGGAGAAAGGATGTTAAATAATGGAAATTTTTGGACAGGTAATTGTTGGAATTATTAAGTTACAAATGCTTGAATGGTGTAATAACACTGATCATTGTCTGTATATAATTTACTGCCCTAAATTCAAATTTACAGGTTTTAAGTAGGTTCCATTAATATTTCAATTGATACCTACTTGTATGTTTATGAGATATTTTGATGGCTCTTAGTAAGCACAGCTACACCTGTACAAACAAACAAACAAACATACATATACAACATAGATATTGTAGATGGTAGAGCTTTAATGGTTCGACCGGGAAGTAACGCTGCACCCACTTCTGCCGTGAATCAATTCTGCTGTGTTTCGGTAGAAATGTACAGTTGCCGACCACACTTACATGCGGCGAACATCAGCCTTCAGAGTAGCAGTACAACTGCATATAATCAGAGGCAGTGGCGGATCCAGGATTTCAGTTTGGAGGGGTCTTGATTTTAATTCGACGTTCCAAAGAATTCCAAGAATTAGAGGCATCACATGTACTCGGACCGCAGTTGGTTTGGGGAGGGGGGGGGAGGGTAAGACAAAGTACAAAGTAAGACAAGATACCTATATAATATATGTATATTGTTGCCTTTAATAAATAAAATATTATTATTATTATTATTATTATTTGAGGATTGTCAAGGGTGAACTCGTCGACGACCCGCGTAACGCAATGCTTACCATGCCGGACTGCCAATCGAGGGGTCCCGGGTTCGATTCCCGGCGAAGCAGAAATTTGAATGATGAGTTTAAACTGTTCTCGGTCTGGGTGTTTGTCTTTCTGTCTCTGTGTGTGTCCATGGTACCCACGACACAGGGTATTAATTACCTTACTGTGGGGTTATGAGTGTGTAACGTTTCTATTAAAAAAATTTTTTTGGAGGAGGCTTGATTTTAGTTTGGGGAAGGAGGGATAGTTTGTCGAAGGGGGGAGGCGGGGGAGTTGACTGGCGACGAGTCACGTGTACTCGGACCGCACCTGGTTTGAGGGGAGGGGGGGGGGGGCTAAAGTCGAGATACCTATTATTTGAGGATTGTCAAGGATGAACCCGAATGGTTTAGGGGGTGGGGTAGCTTAAACGTCCTAGCCTGCACTAGCCCACTAGTGACCAGAGGCATGATTTAAGCTTGAGGTTGTGTGTAGATATCCATGGGCTGCAGCGACCACTTAACACCACGTGGCCTGCATGTTCGTCTGCTACTCCATTCTAATAAACTAAAGACTGACAAACATATTATTAACCTTATGCGTCGCGCAGTCTGATAAAATACACAAGCAATACAAAAATAAGCCCAAATATTGTGACTTGGCGGAAGCCATATTCACCCCCGAATGTTATCGACCGGGGTGAGTCATTGACGTCAGCCCGGATGGGATAGGGGTGCGCAAATTTCTAATGTGTCCCAAGGTGAACCAGATTACATTATTGCTATTACACTAATAGGACCGGTAAACTATTATTTTTAAACGACTTTTTATACGGTTCCTTTACAAACTCTTAGTGAACGTTATTTTTACACGCTTTTTATTAGCTTCACCTGTATGTTTGTATGTTTGTATGTTTGTATGTTTGTAACCGACTTCTTTGGGCGCGATTTTGACCCACTTTAAACGGCCAGATTTCGTTCAAACTTTGTAGATTTATTGAGGACCGATGACAATACACTAATTTGATAAAATTATTCCATTTTTCAATTTGCAAAATATGATTTTTGTTCGATTGCGTTTATAGAGCTACAGCTATTATACGACTGTTATAGATCAAACGATCTAATAACGAGTATTTTAGCCACTTTAATTCAGCATCTGCTAAAAGGTGGAGTAAAAGTGCTAAAACATAGTGCTGTAAACGTTTATTCGACGTCCTTAAAGCACACATTAGCAAATATTGCCAAATAGTCGAGATAACCGCTATTACACGATAAATGGGTGTTTTAAGAACGGTTACTCGGCTCTTATACGATTAAAGGCTGAGTAATCTAATTACTATTCGACTATTTTGCTGCTTGGGTTGCTCATATTTATGTAGGGGAGTAGACTATTGGTGCTCAGTAACCGAAAACGTGTATGAGATATATAAAGAATATAAATAATTTGTTAAGTCGTAAGACAGTTGAAATTTTATGAAAACGTAAAAATTAAAAAAATATGTAACCTTGTTATGTAACAAGCCTAATGATAGATAAAGATATTTTTGAAAGAAAGAAGAAGGTTCTCAGTAACCAGTCCATTGCTCGTGGAAACATCATGGAAAGAATAAATAATCCAAACTAAAAAGTAGAAAATAAATAATAGTTTAAAAAAACTAAAAAACACGCTTTTTATAGAAAACCGAACTAAAAAATAGAAAATAAATTTTAATGAATTTAAATTAAGAAAATAGTGTTAAAAATTTCAATGAATATAAGTTAATAATAGTGTGAATAAAAAAAATATTTTATTTAAAAAAAAGCGTGGGGTGCTTTTTAAAATATTATCGAAATGATAATCACTCTACTCATATCTGTCGATAAAATATTTATAACTATTGACACCATGCACCCCACGCTTTTTTTAAAATAAAATATTTTTTTTTATTCACACTATTATTAACTTATATTCATTGAAATTTTTAACACTATTTTCTTAATTTAAATTCATTAAAATTTATTTTCTATTTTTTAGTTCGGTTTTCTATAAAAAGCGTGTTTTTTAGTTTTTTTAAACTATTATTTTTTGTTCTGTCTGCTCTGGGTGCGCTTAGGCAATTCTGAGCTGAAGAAAAGAGCAGACGGAGAAAAACTTCAGCCCTGTTTTAAAATATGGGGTAAACAACAATTAGCTTTTTTGCAGAGTAGCTATGTATAATATTTATAGTTTTATGTATGACAACGCATAACTGTTTACAGAGTACTCCGATTTTGTTAATTATTTCCGTTATTGGAAAGAGAATACCTCGAAGTTGGGACAACATTCAATTTCAAAATTATTTTTGTTTATAACCTTATACTTATGCGGATGACGGGAGCCCAGGGAATAAGATGGAAATGCTCAAATATTGTTGACATTGTTTGTCATAGTAATATACTTTCCGAATTTTCCGATACAATTAACATAGTGCCTAGTCCGGTTATCCTCAACTTAAGGTGTTGCTAGGATTAGTGGCCAACCCACTATCGGATGTTTTAAACTGCCCATAAGGCCTCCAACAAGGTTTAACGACTGTTATCTATTGACAACAACCGGTACCGATGGCTTAAGGTGCCCTCCGAAGCACGGAAAACGCGCATGAAAAGTGTTTGACCGCTAGTCACCCATCTCACACCCGACCACACCCGTTTGGCTTAGTTGCATAGATCGTTTGCGTTCTACGCTACCCGCCGTGCCAAGCGGGCCATGCACTCAATTTTGAGAGGAAAATAAGACATAGTCAACCATGCTGGCTAAGTTCAAATTGGTGGACATCACGCCTTCGAGAAATTATGAGTTTCTCTCAGACATTCACGGTGATGGAAAACATCGTAAGACATCAAATGAAAGGGCTTAATTTGTAGAACCCAAAAATTCAGACACAAGATGGCCACAAAATGGCAGATTACATATTTTTATAAAATCCCCGAATGCTATCGACCGCGAGTGAGTCACGCCACAGTCACGCTGACTTTACGCCTGGGTTGGGGACAGGGGTGCGTAAATTTAATAATGTGACCCAAGGTCTCAAGGTAAACCTAATTATGTTTTGCTATAACACTAATGTGAAGTGACTATTGAACTATTCTTTTTTTTTTCAATAAGTACCTACCTACATAAATATCCAATTGCTAAATAATCCAGTATTCTTTAGTGGTAAAAATGATTATTCAAATGTTAAGAAGAAATACCTATAAGCATATACAAATACCTACAAACCTATACAATCTATACATTATATAGAACTAGGCTTCCGCCAGAGGCTTCGCCCGCGTGGACCCGTTTTATAGGTTCCCGTAGGATAAAAACCATCCTATGTCCTTTCCCAAGATCCACTCTATCTGTGTTCCAAATTTCATTAAAATTGGTTCAGTAGTTTAAGCGGGAAAGCGTAGCAGACAGACAGACAGACAGAGTTACTTTCGAATTTAGGTATAATATTAGTAGGGATTATCGCTAAGTATCTGTATAGTTATCTAATATTAGTAGGGATTATCGCTTAGCATCTGTATAGTTATCTAAATCTTCAGAGTCTGTTTGTAATTCACGGTACATATACCAAAATAACATTTTTAATCATTTTTGTCTGTCTGTCGGTCAGTCTGTCTGTTTGTTCCGACTATTCTCTGAAACCGCTGGACCGATTGTGACGGGCCTTTCACTGGCAGGTAGCTGATGTAATAAAGAGTATAGGCTACTTTTATTTAAGAAAAAATCTAAAACTAAAGTCCATGCGGACGAAGTCGCGGGCGGCTGCTAGTCATACATACATTTTGACATTGTCAAGAAAGTAAGTCTTGATCCATCCATGTATTTATTACCATGGTAACCACTAAGGCACTAACCACGTTGACGTCATTTTTATCCGTCATTGCCGCCCACCCAAACAACGTTTTATAGGCCTATACGGCTTGTTAACTGTTATGAGGTTTCACTGATTATAATAGGCCTTGTTGATTCTGCTTAGAACTATATATACTACTAGTGGTCCCGCCTAGCTCCGCCCGGGTGCAGACGTTGTTCAAAAAGGATTTGTTTTTTATTATCTTAAAGAGACTACATGTTACTATCAAACAAAAATATAAAACAAATAATGACATACGAACTGTCCTGTTATTCTGAATGTGTCAAAGTTTAGAACGGCACGGCACGAAATACAAACGTTTGACAGATACAAACAATTTATATGGGAAAACTACTTATAAATAAAAAAAATAATTAAAAAACATTTCCAGTGGCCCAAATTGTGAATCTAAACCATCCTCGAATCCATTTGAATACACACAAAAAAATTCATTAAAATCTGTCCAGCCGTTAAGGAGGAGTTCAGTGACATACACACTCACAGAAGAATTATATATATTAATTAAGATTTCATTTTCATTTTAAAGTCATTTATTTTCATTACGGCGTTATTACCATCAAACCTTTTTCTTTTAATCTCATTTTCGAATTAAAACTTCTAATCAATGACCTTTTTTAGGGCTACGTACCCGAAGTGTGCCAACGGGACCTTATTACTAAGCCTCCGCTGTCCATCCGTCTGTCTGTCATCAGGCTGTATCTCATGAATGTGATGGCTAGTCATTAGAAAATTTCACAGATGATGTATTTCTGTTGCCGCTATAACGAACAATACAAAAAATTTAATAAAATAAATATTTAAGGGGGCTCCCATACAATAAACGTATTTTTTTAGATAATGGTACTGAACCCTACGTTCGACTTGCACTTGGCCGGTTTTATTCGATAATTATATCACTGATTCCAATAAAGTCACGTAAGATTGCTTATCCAAAGTATTCACGAAGAAAAAACTCAATAAGCTTATACATGTTCAAGTTTCAAGTTCTTGTCGTAATCAATAACGTTACTATTGAATACAGCCACTGCTATATGTAGTAACATTCAGAATAAGTCGCTGATTTCTTTACCAAAATTAGTATGTTGTTCTGCACATACAAAAGGCCTTACCATTCAACCCACTTTGAAACTTGCCTCTTTGGCTTAAGGTCAAAAATAATGTGCGTTATTTTGATGGGATTACAATACGAAGAGAAATCTTTACAGTTATGAACAAGATTGTAAAGTTAATTTAATTTTAAAACCCCTGAATGGAATGGAAACGATAAGATGTCACTTTGATGAAGAGCTTTTGTTTAAATATTCTTGGGACCTGTATCTCTTAGTAACAATTTTGGCCAGTCTTACCTTTACTTAAATATTTTAGTTTTCACTTGTTTCTAAGCAGCGACGGCCGAGCGGGAAATACGGTGGTCTCCAACACGGTGATACCGAATTCAGACTGCGGCACGAACTCCTGGGCAGAACAATGACGAATAGGGGTACAAATCTCTTCCAAATTGCCGCGTACTTTTGGTTTATAGATTTGGGATTAAGAATAGAGCTACGGTATCCCCTGCCTGATCGTAAGAGGAGACTAAAGGGGGTTTCGGGGTTGTGGGCGGTGAGAGTGGGAGCTCGAACCGTTCAGCCAGCGGACCCGGGAAGGTCGGCGGTGTGTGCGTGGCCGCATGCCGCCACCGAGGGTGTTTTAGTGCGGTAACAAATTCCATATAAGCCGGCACCTCTCTCAAGGTACCTTTTGAAGGATTTCCCCCGATACCAAAAAAAGGTACTAAAAAAGAAACAATTATTGTCAATCTAAATAACATTCCTTCAAATTGAGGGTCTTATTAGTAAGGATTGTTTATCGGAATGACTCAATTCAACCGTATGCAGTGTCAAGGGTGACTACAAATGCGCTTAAAACGCATTTTAACCCTTATCCCTCTAACATAGAAGTCATTATTGCTTGATTGAACTAAACCTCAGATAAACAAAGTGCTATTGCATTTTATTTATAACTTCTTATTCATCTTCTTACAAGTATTTAAATAACAATAAGCTTATGGTTTACCCCTTATATTGTGTCATTTCTGCCTGTATCGGGACATTACGTATTACATTCTTCTATCTGAACTGAGATGGATTTACTCCTTAGTACACCCGCTGGACATGACATGTATTTGAAAAAAGATTTACATTTTTTTTATTTGAATGGAGTAGCAGACGAGCATGCAGGCCACGTGGTGTTAAGTAGTCGCTGCAGCCCATGAACATCTACATACAACCTCAAGCAAGCATAGGTAAGTCTTGTCTGAGGTCGTATGCAGTTGCGCTGCTACTCCGGAGGCGGTGGTCGCCTCATGTAAGTGTGGCCGACAACTGCACCTTTCCACCGAAACACAATAGAATTGGTTCACGGCAGAAGTGGGTGCAGCGGTGGTACTTCCCCGGGCGAACCATAATAGTTCTACCACCTACAATCGGAATAATTCGGTAATAAAATGAATCAACACGGTTAATCCTTCAAATATGTATTTGGCGACCCGCGTGGTGTAATGACCATGCCGGACTGCCGGTCGGAGGGTACCGGGTTCGATTCTCAGCGAAGCAGATGTTTGAATGATGAGTTTAAAATTTCTGTTATCGGTCTGGGTGTTTGTGTTTCTGTCTCTGTGTGTGTCCATGACACACAAGGTATCTACTATCTACATACCTGTGGGGCTATGAGGGTGTAACGTTATTTATTTATATATTGCTAATGTATTTTTAATAAAGGTGTGTTTGCCAACCATACTTATTTGGGCGCCCATTATCCACCGGGGTTTCATCGCAACCGTACTTACTAATCGGTCAAGTTAACATAACACCTGCTGCAGGGCGGCTATTCTGGACAGATGCCCATAAGTTCTTACATTTTCGGAATCATTTTTGGCATATTTAAACAGTTTTGATTTAAGATAAGCGTTGTCATTCATTAACTCAAACATTGAGCCACTGAATTAATAATGTTGCTAGAATTTCGTCAGTCTTATTCAAAAATGAGGTCCGAAAATTCACGAAGTTTCGGATACGGGCGAACAGAGTTGTCTCCCAGGTGTTAATTGGACCGATTAGTATATGACCTCTTATAAGTATTAAATACCTAAATAAATAAATGAATATATGACCTCAGACAAGTCTCGCTTGAGGTCGTCTGTAAACGTGCTGACGGCTAAACGCTATATGACCTGGATGATCGTCTGCTCAATTGATATACAAAAGAAATGAAGAAACCTTCTTGTATTACTTAACAGAAAAACAAATCAAGTGTCATACACTGCAGCTTCCAAATAATGCACTTAGTACATCATTGCATTTGCATCGCATCGCGTACATGTTGCAATCGTCGTTTAATTGATGCAAAAACTGGCTCGCCGTGACCACCATCGACCACCAAATTGGGCAGAAAAAGCCGTACTCGTTGTTTTGTTGGTAAATTCATTTACTGTTGTAGCCATTGCTTCAAAATGCTACGAGAATACCAACTACATTGTGACTACATCGAAGGCTATTCGATGATTCAAAACTTAGTGTTTCCACGGGTGTAATCTTCCAGAAGATTTGTTACCTTTTAGTAGGGAGATATTGGTTAATAAAGTTTATTATATCGTAAAAAAATCTATAGTTTTTAGTCCTACAATGTCCATTATTTACCTACTACCCCAATTTGTTGCGTAAAATTAACCTTCTCTAGAACAAAAGGAAATTATCATCAGATATTTATGAATTGTGGAGGGTGTTGGTCGGTGAATGTGTGAATTGTTGGAGGAGGCCTTTACTCTACAGAGAGGTCCTTAATAAACAAATAAATAAATATATATAAATGTATATTATTAGTATAGTATAGTATATATTAATTATGTGTGTGAACGATATAAAAATAAATTTGAATATTAATTAAATTAAATAATTAAAAATGTAATTAAATTAAATATATTGCAAATGCAATTTATCAAAAATGTTAAAAAAAATCCATTAATAATTAAATTGCATGCTATTCAAATGATATATTTATTGTAAATTGAATTGTAAAATTAATCTTATTAAGGAAATAAAAAAGGCTTTATTATTATTATTATTTATGAATTGTATGACCAATAAACTGATAATGACGTATTCTATACTTTGCTAACATAATTAGGTCCTTTTGGTCGCCTTATAATCTTAAAATGTGGCAAATTTTACTTAATATCAAAGCAAAAGAACGTGGATAAATCTAGAAGCATAAATCGATACTCGATGTCTATTAACGATCAAAGTTAGGGTTGCCATCCGTCCGGGTTTCCCCGGATTTGTCCTAGTTTAGACAAAGTCCGGGGAGCGTCCGGGCCGGACTTCATTGATAGTCCGGGTTTAAAAACAATAAAGTCTTGGCACGCCGCGGTCAACCGACGAACCGACTCGCTAAATTCACCGTCCCCCCGCTGTTGACATGTCCTGGTTTTGGGCTCTAAAATCCGGGGTTTTAACGCGTCTTGTCCTGGTTGACAAATTTTAGAGATGGCAACCCTAATCAAAGTTCCTGGCTACTATGCAAATCCGGATTCAAGTATTTTTTGAACCCCGGCAAAATTTCATAATCCTCTCCCCATCTTTTAAACTTTATGGTTTTACACATTTCTCTTTCTCTTCTCACACTCATAGTTCTCAGTTACAGCTACGTTAGCTCCTAGGTTGACTAGGTTACCTCAGGTATGACATGAGATGTGGACGGAGGTTGTGAGGAGAGGAAAGGGCAAGGCCAAGAAAGGGGAGGGGAAAGGAAAGAGTAAGGGCAAGGGACAGGAGAAGAAAGCGGCCTCCTCCTCCAAGCCCATGCAAGCGCCCTCCAAAGCAGCGACGGCCCCAGCCGGCGTCAAAAAATTGACTCCCCCTAAAACCGCGGCTGTCACCGTGACCATCGTCCCGGAGGCCGCGGAGAGGGGAGAGACGTACGAGTCCGTACTAAAGCGGGCTCGCGCTCATGCCGACCCTACGAAGCTGGGGATCGGCAGAGTGACGTGTCGCCGGACCGTAACTGGGGCTCGAATATTCGAGTTCCCGGGGGCCAAGGGGGCGGAAAATGCGGACCTCTTCGCAGCCAAGCTGCGAGAGGGTATCGCGGACGTGGCGAAGGTCGTTAGGCCCGCAAAGTCCGCAACCTTGGAGGTGACCGACCTGGACGACTCGGTCACCAAGGAGGAGGTCGTGGCGGCCATTGCAGCAGCTGGAGGCTGCTCGTCTGAAACTGTGCGTGGCCGGGACATTAGGCCCGGCCGCGGCGGACTGGGCACCATGCGTCTAGAGTGCCCAGTCACAGCGGCAAAGGCCGTCCTGGCCAAGGGGCGGCTGCTCGTCGGCCTCAGCTCGGCATCGGTCCGGGCACTTGAAGATCAGCCTCTGCGCTGCTTCAGGTGCTTCGGAATCGGCCATACCCGAGCCACGTGTCCCTCGCAAGAGGAGAGGACGGACGCGTGCTACCGCTGCGGGAAGCAGGGGCACCTGGCGTCGTCGTGCCAGGCCGCCAAGCCACACTGCGTGGTGTGCGCGGCCAGTGGCCGCCCTGCGGACCATGTGATGGCTGGGAGGAAGTGCAGGCCTCCCACCACTAAGGGAAAGCAGCAGGTCGCAAGACAACCTGCTGCTATAGCCGCCCCCGCTGCTGGCCCAGCAGCGGTGGCCGATGAGGGGGGTACGATGTCCGAATAATGCAGTCCGGACATCGTATCCTTCAGGCGAACACCAACCACTGCAGAGCGGCCCAGGATCTGCTCATGCAGTCCATGGCCGAGTGGTTGGTGGACGTGGCGGTAGTCGCCGAGCCGTACTCGGTCCCTGGCCACTGGCTGGGCGACAGGGATGGTTCGGTGGCGATTGTGGCGCGGTCTTCCACAGACTCCCCTCCCCTCTCACTACTAGAGAGAGGACCGGGATATGTGGCCGCCGCGTGGGGAGATCTGGCCCTCGTCGGGGTCTACTTCTCCCCCAACCGCCCTCTCCAGGACTTCGAGGATTTCCTCGAGGTCCTGGCCGCCGTGGTCGGCAGGGCAGCGCCACGACAGGTCTGCGTCCTGGGGGACCTGAACGCCAAATCGGTGGTGTGGGGAAACCCGGCCACCGACGCGCGTGGGCGGGCAGTGGAGCTGTGGGCGGCGTCCTCCGGACTCTCCCTCCTGAATAGGGGGAGAGTCCAAACATGCGTGCGGCAGCAGGGTGGGTCCATTGTGGACCTCACCTTCGCCACCCATGTGCTGGCCGCGCGTGTGCGGAACTGGCGGGTGGACATGGTGGAGACCATCTCGGACCACAGGTATGTGCGGTTCGAGATCTCCGCCCAAAGTCCACAGGGGAACGCCAGACCATCCGGCCGATCCCCCTTCCCGCGGTGGGCCCTCACCCGCCTGGACCGGGAGGCCGCAGAGGAGGCGGCTTTCGTCCAGGACTGGCTGTCGCCACCAGTCGACGTCCTGGACGTGGACGCCGCGGCGGCCCAATTGGGAGCGTCCCTGGCCGAGGTGTGCAACTCCAGCATGCCTCGGTCACGCCGCCCGCCTCCCCGACGTGCCGTGTACTGGTGGTCGGGAGAGCTGCAGCGCCTCCGTGTTGCCTGCACGGCGGCGCGGCGGGAGCACGCACGGGCTCGACGGCGGCGCCGCAGGGACGGGGACGAGGAGGCCCGCCTGCGGGACGCCCTCGCAGAGGCGAAGACGGCCCTCAAAGTGGCAATTGCGGACGCCAAGGACTCGGCGAGGGCCGAGTTGCTGGCGGGTCTCGACGCCGACCCATTCGGGAGACCATACAAGGCGGCGCGGAATAAACTGCGCCCCTCTGGTCCCCCGGTGGCCGAGACCCTCGAGCCGTCGTCGCTGGATGGGGTGGTGCGGTCCCTGTTTCCAAGCAGGGACGTAGACTTCACCCCTCCAACGATGAACCCTCTGCGGGGGGCGGCTCCGCCGGAGGAACAGCAGGAGGACCCTCCTCCCATTTCAGGGGCCGAGCTTGGCGCGGCGGTATTTCGCCTCCGCTCCAAGAAAACGGCCCCTGGCCCAGATGGGGTCCCGGCTAAGGTGGTCGCGATCGCGGCATCCGTCATGCCGGGACGGTTTCGGGACCTCTTCAGCGCGTGCCTTGCGACTGGGAGGTTCCCGAGACCATGGAAGGAGGGGCAGCTGTGCCTCCTCCGCAAAGAGGGCCGTCCTGCGGACTCCCCCTCGGCATACCGGCCTATCGTTCTGCTCGATGAGGCCGGTAAGATGCTCGAGGGCATAGTGGCGGACCGCCTCAAGGCCCACTTGCGGCGTGTGGGGCCGGACCTGTCGGACGCTCAGTTCGGCTTTAGAGCTGAGCGTTCGACGGTGGACGCCCTGGCCCGCCTTAAGAGCCAGGCGATGGAGGCGATTGAGGCGGGGGATGGTCTTTTGGCTGTGTCTTTTGACATAGCCAACGCTTTTAATACCATCCCCCATTCCACCATCTTGGAGGCACTCCGTTTTCACGGAGTGCCTTCCTATTTGAGGCGCCTCCTGGCCAACTATTTGGTGGACCGGGAGGTGGTACTGGTGGACAAGGCGGGCCAGGTCCGGCAGTATAGTGTGGAGGCCGGCGTTCCACAGGGGTCTGTTTTAGGACCCCTGCTTTGGAACGTCGGATACGACTGGCTCCTGCGGGGATCGCTCCTGAGAGGCACGAGTGTCATCTGTTATGCAGATGACACTCTCCTCACAGCCCGCGGGAGCTTCAGGGAGGCGGCCAGTCTGGCGTCGGCGGGCGGATCTTTGGTAGTGGACAGGATCCGCCGCCTAGGGCTGAAGACGGCGCTGCACAAGACCGTGGCGGTATTCTTCCACGGTCCGCGGCGGCGCCCACCGCCGGATGCCCACATCCACGTGGGGGGCGTCCGCATAGCGGTTGAGGCCCAGATGAAATACCTGGGTCTCATAGTCGACAGCAGGTGGCACTTCAGCGCGCATTTTAGTGCGCTGTCGGGGCGCCTGCTGAAGGCAGCGGACGCCCTCTCGTGGCTGATGCCCAATTTGGGAGGGCCCAGCAAGCGGTGCCGGCAGCTGTACGCCGGCACCCTGCGGAGCATGGCCCTGTACGGGGCCCCTATTTGGGTGGACTCCCTCCGTAGAAGGGAGAACGCCGCCGCCCTTAGGGCGCCCCAGAGGGCCATCGCCCAGCGGGTGAGCAGGGCTTACCGCTCAGTGAGCTTTGCGGCTGCGTGCACCCTGGCCGGCACCCCGCCTTGGGAACTCGAGGCGGAGGTGCTTTCCAGGGTGTACGAATGGACGGCGGGGCGGAGGGCGCTTGGAGAGCGCCCGGCCCCGGAAGAGAAAGCGGCCGTCCGACAGCAGGCGCGCGATGCCGTCATCGCTCACTGGGCGGAGGACCTCGCCGCCGCTCACTTCGGCCGCCGGACGCTGGACGCCGTCGGGCCGGTCCTAAGGGACTGGCTCGAACGAGCGCACGGCTTCCTCTCGTTCCGCCTGGTGCAGGTACTGTCCGGACACGGTTGTTTCGGATCGTACTTGCACCGAATCGGTAGGGAGGAGGCCCCATCGTGCCACGACTGTGGCGCGGCGGAAGACACGGCGGAGCACACCCTCGAGGTGTGCCCGTCGTGGTCCGAGCAGCGCCGCAGTCTGGTTGCGGTGGTCGGGCGGGACCTCTCGCTCCCCCGCGTTGTGAGCGCGATGCTGGGGAGCGAGAGAGCGTGGGCGGCGGTTGCCTCCTTCTGCGAATCCGTAATGGCGCAGAAGGAGGCAGCGGAGCGCGCGCGAGAGGAAGACCCTCTTGCGCCCGCGCTCCGGAAGCGGCGAAGGGGACGGAGGAGGCGGGCGTATGACCGCCTTCACCTTCCCGATGGTGAGCAGCGGGCGACAGGTGCGGAAGCTCCTCCGCCCGCATTGCACCGCTCACCATCAGCGGATACGGGGACGGTCGCGCACTCTCGACCGTCCCTGTTGCCCCACCCATCATAAGGGGGGGGCGCGAAGGGCTCGCCATATAGGCGGGGCCCGCCGGAGGGGGACTGGATGTAAAGGCTCTGCCGGATTCCCAGGCCCCCTCCAGGAGGCGAAGCCGGAGTGCCGCTGGGGGTTTTAGTGGGTATACCAGGGGGTATTGACCCTGGGGAGTCCCACATACCCCTCCGCGGGAGGGGATGCGTAACGCATTTCCCCCAGCGAAACCAAAAAAAAAAAAAAAAAAAAGGTATGACATGAGATAAGAGTTTGTAGATGGTAGAACTATTATCGTTCGCCCGGGGAAGTACCACCGCTGCACCCACTTCTGCCGTGAACCAACTCTGTTGTGTTTCGGTGGAAAGGTGCAGTTGCCGGCCACACTTACATGAGGCGACCACCAGCTTCCGGAGTAGCAGCGCAACTGCATACAACTTCAGACAAGCTTGCTTGCTTGAGGTTGTATGTAGATGTCCATCGGCTGCAGCGACCACTTAACACCACGTGGCCTGCATGCTCGTCTGCCACTCCATTCAAATGAAAAAAGAGTTTTTTTTTTATTCCAGAAACATTCAGAAAGAAGTTTATTCCTCAATATGACTGGGAATCTTGCAAACACCAAGACACTTTTATGTTATTATCGATAGGCTAACATTAAATAAATAATAAATAAATATCTTTGGACAATTCACACAACACGATCTGATTCCAAATTAAGCAGAGCTTGTACTATGGTAATCAGAAAGCTGGTAAACATACTTATATAATTCTAAATACATACTTAGGTAGATAGATAAATTAACACCCAGACACAGAACAAATAGTCATGTTCATCACACAAATATTTGTCCTGGGTGGGAATCGAACCCGCGACCTCACGTTTCGCAGTCGGCTCATCACCTACTACGCCACGGAGGCTGTCATTAAGGAGAATTTCACTTTGAAAAACATCCTTACTTCCAAAGCACAACTTACAGTATGTTAGTGCAGGAATATCAGGTTCAAGGATGTTATTTAAAGTGGCGTTAATCTTAATTAACTTGATTATTTATCCAGACGTTCTCTCAAAACTAAGTGAAACAAATGGGGTCTGACAACTTTCGCCTGTCAGAGATTGCCTCCCACGCAGAAATAAACATTTTTACTCAGTAAATGTAATCTTTGGCCTCAAATGTAATATCAAATCTATTCTTAATCCTGAAGCTACAGGGACTTGATTTCATATAATATACGTACCAAAAAGTTAAAAGCCTTATCCATCTTCAAGAGAAAAGTTGGTTGTTCTTTAAGTATAACATTATTTACAAACTGAGCTTCAAATACCGCTATAAAATCATAACGTTATTATCTACTTGTGCACATATCGTTATAAAAAACATTTTACAACTAAACGTTATTTACACGTCAAAATAACGCTATATCACTAAACGCTAATTAGAAAATAACGATATAAATAACGTTATATTTACGGGGAATAATAATTATCATTATGCAGCGACCTAACAACGCGGCAATATCGCTTAGCAATAACGATATTATAACGTTATTTATTTCGATTTTGATATTTCATAACGTTATTCTTTTAATACCGCTATTCGTCTTTTCGTTAGTAATGTCAAAATAATAACGAAACGAAATACGTATAACGTTATATAACATTATATTTTGATATTTTTTATAACGTTATGAAGCTCTGTTTACAAAACGTTACATTAATAATTTAGGTTATTAAGTGCAGCCAGGGTTAGTAGTAACCCAAAAGGTGTTAATATCATCTCCACCACACAACCACCGGATCTGTTACCACGGGCCCGTCATATGGAAATTTCTAACTGTGGACTCCCACGCTCGGTAACCCCAAAGGTCCAATCAATTTAGATTAGTTATCAAGTGAATTTATGCCAAAAGGAATGTTTTAAAACAAAAACGGTGAGTGTGTCAAAGTCACCTGCAATTTTTAGGTGGTAGAACTATGATGGTTCGCCCGGGGAAGTACCACCGCTGCACCCACTTCAGTCGTGAACCAATTGTATGTGTTTCGGTGGAAAGGTGCATTGCGAGACATGACATGAGGCGACCACCAGCCTCCGGAGTAGCAGCGCAACTGCATACGACCTCAGACAAGACTTACCTATGCTTGCTTGAGGTTGTATGTAGATGTTTTGGGCTGCAGCGACCACTTAACACCACGTGGCCTGCATGCTCGTCTGCTACTCCATGCTCCATTCAAATAACAAGTAAAAAAGTCAGCTAAACTTTCTCAAGGACATGCCCTAGAAAAAAATTGAAGTAGTCCACTAACCCTAATCTAACGTAAATAGAATGATGACACTCACAAATTCTTATATTATGGTTAGTACCTGGTCTGGACGCCCGAGCGTTGCTCGGATAAAAACAATTGATTTTCTTGGTTTATTTTTAAGCAAAACATTCATAGGCTTAGTGTAACTTAACAAAGCCTTTTGAAATACATAGCTCCCAATTAAAAAAAGTCACAAAAAATAAAAAACGCAACTTGCCTACTTGAGGTTTGAACCCGGGTCTCTAGCTGCGTAGTCAGCTTTCGTAACCATTCGACCAAGAAAGCTTCAATTCTATTGACGAAATTTTTATAGATGTCTGTCATAATATATCAACATTGTCATTTGTTTGAAGGGCGGATTGACGTTCGACATTTGACGGCTTTCTATGCCACAATATTATTAATTTTCTCCAATAGATGTCAGTAAGAGTAATTTTATATTTAACGGCATAAACATTAAATTAAACGCCAATTTCTATAAATAAAAATTTGCTGGATCGATTTATCATCCCCGAAACCAGGGTAGGTACTAAATTTCATCAAAATCTTTGGAGCCGTTTCCGAGATTCAAAAAATATATTTAGATATATACAAGAATTGCTCGTTTAAAGGTATTAGATAATAGTCACAGTCTTCTACTCGTACATTCCAAAACGCCTAAAAACCTGGCATCCGTGCATGCCATACCTGGATTCAAGCTGACATCATTTCCTTGACATCTTTATCAGCTTGTCGTGATAAAAAATTGCATAACAAACACACTCAGGCAACCTTGTGACATCACTGCATTATAATGTTGTAAACACTAAAATGGGTAGAATAATTTCGGTGATCTGTACCTAGGTTAGTTCGTTCGGGGTCAGTAATCTCACGGTCATTCTAACTTCGTAACCACCCTTTTTACGTCACATTACGGGGCCCTAGTCTGTTCCCACTTTGGATGCCTGGAGAATAAAGGTGTAAAATACCAGGCCGCGTCGCCCTGCCTGAGCAGCCTGTTGACTGACATTCAAACATGTTAACTGATATAGAGCGCATAGCTGTGTGTGCAGCCACTATGGTTTTATTCAGTGGTGAACATTTGATAAACCAAGCAAAAAGGACAACCAACAGGCAATGTCGCGTCGCACCGCGCAGCGTCGCGCCTTTGAACTCACCGACTCCCGATGGATCGGACGGGCGACAACAGGCCACCGTAGGCCTCATCGGATGCGTCGGTTCTCACGGCCTGTCGGCCTGGCCTGGCGCGGTCTGACCTGTGAGAAAGCAAGCCGTGGGACCCCAGCTTAATAGAGAAAGACCCGTGCCCAGCAGAGCGACGCAAAATTTGCAGCCAGTCTGTTAGTCTGTTCAAAAAGAGAATAACGTGCAAATGCGGGCGTTTTTTAATGTTTCTCAGTGTAAGGTCTATTTTTTTGCATATGGTTTCCTTATATTAGTAAAATGGCCAAGTTTATTGTATTTCTGAATAGATTTAAACACGAAAGACCTTCATGTAGATATTTGGTCTAATAGGTCTCATTGTTGCCCGAATAGTAGGTAGGTACATATAACAATTAATTTAATTAGTTGTTTATAATTGAAACAAAACTCGGCTGAGACATTCTGAGAATTCAACTATCAAGTGTAACTCCTTGAGTAATTCAGATTCAACGAAGTATAATTCATAACTGTTATAATTTCAGTTTGTAAGGACTGTTCTAAATAAAATAATTGGGTCATTTGCCATTACATGGTGATTTTTTCCTTAAGCAAATTTACGCTATGGTATGGACGTATAGTAATACCTCGCTACAGATCTATATATACATAACAAATGTAGGTATAGGTGTAGCATTGTAGGTGGTAGAACTATTATCGTTCGCACGGGGAAGTAACACCGCTGCACCCACTTCTGCCGTGAACCAAGTCTATTGTGTTTCGGTGGAAAGGTGCAGTTGCCGGCCACACTTAGCGCAACTGCATACGACCTCAGGCAAGACTTACCTATTCTTGCTTGAGGTTGTATGTAGATGTCCATGGGCTGCAGCGATCACTTAACACCACGTGGCCTGCATGCTCGTCTGCTACTCCATTCAAATAAAAAAAATTAAGCGCAAAAAAAGATGTCACATTATTTTTCGAGATACTCTCAACAAGCCCTTTCATTTGATACCCATATTGTAAAGTGCATAAAAAATTACTACTCCGCCATCTTGGATGTTCCGCCATATTGGATTTAGATTAACGTCACATTATTTTTCGAGCTACTCTCAACAAGCCCTTTTATTTGATACCCATATTGTAGAAATTCATTAAAAATAACTATTCCGCCATCTTGGATGGTCCGCCATATTGGATTTAGAATAACGTCACACAGCTTATCGTGTATGTATTGTCTTCCAAACTAAACGTATACAAAATTTCAGCTCAATCGGTTGAAGATATCTGCTTCAAAATTGAGTAGCATGATTCCACCTGAACAAACATAGGGTATGTTCGGGTTTTGTATGTTATTTCCCTTGGTCACGGCATCATGCGTGAACGGCTAGACCGATTTCGCTAATTCTTTTTTTGCTATGTTTATTATCAGGAGGTGATGTAAAAATATAAAATGTATGAAGATGACGTCACGTTTTGACAGTTCATTAAAAATATCTCAATTGATTGGGTTGTCCAAGACCGGGTTCTAATTAAGTTCTAATTCCCGAAGTCCTCCACAAGGTGACACAAGTGTTATGACAACGATCAATAATATTATGAACTTGACATAAATATTATTTGCAAGAAATATTATTCACCTATCCACATACGCCCATTACTACTCGTATTAATGGTATGAGTGACACGATGACACAATTACTTTTTATATGAATACACTTTATGCAAATCAAGTAGGTAACTAAAGTTACTTTACGATAGTAACGATACTTTTTTACTACGAACTAACTTCTTTCAGACCTTTTTTATGACTCACTGCTGGGCACAGGTTTCCTCCGATACTTTTTTACTACGAACTAACTTCTTTTAGACCTTTTTTATGACCCACTGCTGGGCACAGATTTCCTCTCAGAACTGGGAAGAGAAGGCCTATAGCCCACCACGCTGGCCAAGTGCGGATTAGTGGACAAAAATTAATTAAAGATAAATAAATAAATAAATACATAACGCTTCACACTGATATCCCTAGGATTCCCTGTGTCGTGGGTACCAATACTACCAATACCCAAAACAAGAGCAAAATTTGGTACTTCTAATTTTTTCCTCCCGGGAGTCATACCCGGGACCCTTGATTACGATACGGTATGGTTAACCATTGCGCGGCAGGGATCGTGAAGCAAATCAAACAATAATAATAAACGTTAAACACTCATATCCCCACAGTAAAGTAATTAATACCCTGTGTTGTGGGTACCATGGACACATACAAAGACAGGAACACAAACACCCAGACCGAGAACACAAATTTAAACTCATCATTCAAATTTCTGTTTCGCCGGGAATCGAACCCGGGACCTTCGATTGGCAGTCCGGCATGGTAACCATTGAGCCACGCAGGTCGTCGAAGTTCGAACTGAATCTAAAACTGAACATTGAACTAAGACTGAACGTGTTGAGATAGCTCTAAGTACTGTAGTGACCTTCCGCTATCCGCTTCCTGAATCACGCTATCGAAGTTTTCGGAATATCCTACCATATATACAAGCTCCGAATTGAGTCAGTTGGAGCGCGGCCGCTCCCCGGGCATGACCACCTCGCCCGGCGGGAGATCTTCCTTTGCCAAACTGGTGACCCCGGACAAGAATACGTCCCTTCTGATCTGACCTTCATCAGTCGCACCTTTACTCCCTGGATGGACTGCAGCATCACTTCACCAGCTCGTCAGGGTCATCGCAGCGCATCGTGATAACGCTTCCTGATCCTGATCCAGCTACCTCCTGCGACTTCGTGGACGGCTTGAGTACCCACTCTACTCGCCTCCACGTTCCAACCTACCCTCACATCTCGACTCACCGAAGATAGAGGGCATCTCCACACTTCGCTACACCCTCACATCCCGACTCACCGTGGATAGAGGGCGACACAAGGTCTGCACCCTCACATCTCGACTCACCGCAGATAGAGGGCATTCAAGGCGCTTATTGTAAGCGAAGATTACTCAAGCATGGATAGAAGTTATCGACCTCCGGTCTGAGCAGGGGGTGATGTAGCGACCTTCCGCTACTCATCAATAGATGGTGCCACGGGTATTCCTAAATCACGCTATCGAAGTTTTCTGAATATCCGACCATATATACAAGCTCCGAATTGAGTCAGTTGGAGCGTGGCCGCTCCCCGGGCATGACCACCTCGCTCGGTGGGAGATCTCCCTTTGCCAAACTGATGTAGCGACCTTCCGCTACTCATCAAGAGATGGTGCCACGGGTACTCCTAAATCACGCTATCGAAGTTTTCTAAATATCCGACCATATATACAAGCTCCGAATTGAGTCAGTTGGAGCGCGGCCGCTCCCCGGGCATGACCACCTCGCCCGGCGGGAGATCTCCCTTTGCCAAACTGGTGACCCCGGACAAGAATACGTCCCTTCTGACCTTCATCAGTTGCACCTTCACTCCCTGGATGGACTGCAGCATCACTTCACCAGCTCGTCAGGCTCATCGCAGCGCACCATGTACACGCTTCCTGTTCCTGACACAGCTGCCTCCAAGGAATTCATGGACGGCTTGAGTAGCCATTACTCGCCTCCATATCCTACCCTTACATCCCGACTCACCGTGGATAGAGGGCATCTCCACTCTTCGCTTCACCCTCACATCCCGACTCACCGAGGACGGAGGGCTACACAAGGTCTGCACCCTCACATCTCGACTCACCGCAGATAGAGGGCATTCCAGGCGCTTGTAAGCGAAGACTACACTTGGATTACTGAAGTCATCGACCTCCGGTCTGAGCAGGGGGTGATGTAGCGACCTTCCGCTATCCGCTTCCTGAATCACGCTATCGAAGTTTTCGGAATATCCTACCATATATACAAGGCAATACAAGCTCCGAATTGAATTAGTTGGAGCGCGGCCGCTCCGCGGGCATGACCATCTCGCCCGGCGGGAGATCTTCCTTCAGTGTTGCCAACCCCAGGAAAGCAAAAAGCAGCAAATGGAACTTAAAAAAACAGCAGAAAACAGTAAAATTGTAATTTTAAAACATCAAATCTACTGTCCGACATAACATTCATAGAATTGATAAATAGTTATACAACTACTCTTAGATTTACCGCTAATTGCCTATATTTAAGTAATTTCTAGGAATAGTAAAGTAATTAAAGTCAAAATGTAAAGATTTCATCAAAACTATTTATTTTATTACAATGGAAAAATTACTCATTAACATTTAATTTTTCAATTTCGCGGTCTTCAATGTTTTCGGAATAATTTTTTTAATATTAAAATCGTACATGTTTTTATTAAATTTTTTCATGTGCTCCTCAGTTGCATTAAATGCAAAACATTCTTTTACTTCTGGCTTCTGCCTTCGTGTACAAAGTGCCTTTAATTGCCGTCGTGGACATATTATTTCTTAACTTCATTTTCATTAAGTATATATTTATAGCTGAAAAAAGCCTTTCTACAGCTTTTTTTTAATGGACGTACGCAATAAGTGAGCATAGAGCAGCATATAAGAATATCTGCTCTTGCTTAAATTGATTCCTTTATGAAACTTAAATAGTGCCAGCTAGTGATACCAATTCACAATAATAATTGTAAAAAGGCGTGTGACCGATGTATACAAAAACTGTCTTTAATGCTTTCTCTAAAAAGTTATTCCGGTTTGACATGTTGGTTGTGACTATGGTGATTTGGAATTAATTGTTTTTTACGCAGTTCGAAATTCAGATACATCACCTAAAATCCTAAAAACAGTAGAAATACGAACTAAAACAGAAAACAGGGATGTCAAGGCGAAAACGGTAAATCTACTGTTAAAACAGTAGAGTTGGCAACAGTGTCTTCCTTTGCCAAAGTACCATTGTTTCGGTCGACTTCCTGAGGAGCAGCATAATCTTATGACCTCCGAAAACACTGGGAGTTGTTGCTCCAATAATATCAATATTATGAAATGAAATGATACGATACGATATAAAGCGTCAATATCTTTTAATCTCGTGGGCACATCTCTTATGCGCATGTTTATTTGCTTTTCAAATAAGTTTTCATTATTAAAAACGAAAGTACAAATCTCTAATAAATATATTCCAGTTAATGTAAGGAATTTATTTTCTAAAAATAGTGAGCGAATAGATTCATCACCCGCTTTGCCATACAATATTCTGAGACTACGTTTTTGCAATATAAATGTTCTACTAATATTGATAGAGTTTCCCCAATATAATATGACATTATGTTAGAAGGGGGTAAATATTTGCATAATAACTTCAAGAGTTGACGCATCTAATAATACTGAAAGAGAATAACAATAAGCAGATATTTTATTATCAGTTTTGATTATTAGTATGAAAGAAAATATTACATTGCTCCAATACACGTAAGTTTATTCATTTGACCTATTTACTTGCGGAAGTAAGGCTCCACGACTTATAAACTTTGCTATAATTTATGGGACGGTTAACAGTTAACCTAATTACTTTTCTGATGGTTAAAAATGTCACGCCAACTCAGTCCCGTATTTATAAATAGACTGTATAGGCCGCGGCCTAGGGGCGGCAGCGTCCTAGGCATAGTGTTTAATTTTTCTATGGTCCTAGGGGCGGCAGATTTCAGAGGAGGGTCCCTCGATTTCAGAGGATAAAAGTCAAACACGTTCACTGGTTTTCTCGTGGTATTTTATAGTTTAAAAAAATCCCTATAAAACTCATTCCTATCGAAACCTATATTATCGTGTAAGTGATAGATGAGAGCAGCGAGGCGGGCAGGCGGCAGTGTGGCAACGTAGCAACCCCTGCTTTCCGCCCGCACTCTCCGAGGGAGCCGTCTGCGCATGGTAATTGGTATTTAAGTAGAAGTAAAAGTAAAATTACTTTAAACTAGAATAATTCTGATACTTTAAAGGCAGAACAAACACTGTCGGGTTCGCTAATTATTTTTGTATATGTATGTACATGGGACATTCCTAGAGACAAAAAACGGAGAAGAGGACCTTTAAAAAGATGGAATCACGACATAATCAAAGTGGCTGGAAAATTTTGGCATCGAACAGCCAAACAAAGAAATAAATGGAGTAAATTGGAGGAAGCTTTAACCGCAAGTGGCGGTCCTTACATTAAAGAAAATTTACCTACTTACTAACACAACAATTTACTAACACGCTTTTATTAACTTGACCTGTATGTAGGTATGTATGTATGTAATGGAATCTTTTAACTTCATTTTCACTTACTTCTAGGAGTCTGATTAACTTGAAAATTTGCACAGGGGTCAAGGGCCGATGACAATGCAATAATCTCATAACTTTATATTAAAGTCCTAACTAGGATCATAAGGAAAAAAATAATATACGAGAGACGGCTGATAAGTTCGTGGCCTAAGGTACTTAACGAAACAAATATAAAGTTTTATATTTTTAACACGTCTAAGCGTCTGATTAACTTGAAATTTTGCACAGGGGTCAAGGGCCGATGACAATGCAATAATATGAGACTAAAAATCCAACTAAAAAATTAAAAATAAATAATGTAAAAAACTAAAAAAACGCTTTTATGAAAATACGAACTAAAAAGTTAAAAAAATAAGAAGAAAATGTATTTTACTGCAAAAAAGCATGGGGTGCATGGTGTCAATAGTATATTAAAAACCACCCTACGCTTTTTTTTGCAGTAAAATACATTTTCTTCTTATTTTTTTACTTTTTAGTTCGTATTTTCACAAAAGCGTGTTTTTTAGTTTTTTAAACTACATTATTTTATTACATGTCAGACTACTAACCCTTTTTATACTTTATTTCTAAATTTTTCTTTAAAATTGTATTAGTGTAAGTAATTAATCAATAAAGCTTTATTATTATTATTATATGTACATGGGGCGGCGGATATAAAGTGGCCTACACTCATAAAAAATATAAATCCTACACTGCGCCAACTTATGCTAGGATTCACTGTAAGTATTAAATATAAAAATGTGCGGAATTTGCATATTTAATTTGACTGTTGGTTTGTAACAGTAACAGTTCTTCTCCTGTATATTCCTAAATAGCTCTTCACATTCAGAAAAACGGCCATCACTTTCTTCACAGGCGCGGTCACAGGTCACAGGGGATATGACCTCCCCGAAAATCAAAATCAAAATCCATCAGTCTTGCGTAGATGGAAGGCGAAACAAGCCAATTTGGGACACCTCTTCCCCCAAATTTCTTACTGAAAATTTCTTGGCGACCTCTGGGCTTGGAGAGGAAAGGATCTCCAGTGGAACGCATCGGTGTCCTTCACGCGCGGCGCCCCAGAACAGGCCCATCATTAGGAGAGCAGATGCGCTCTCCTGCACCCTGAGCTCAGCGGCATGCGGCCACGCCCACACCGGCGTCCTAACCGGGGCTGCTGGCTGGACGGGTCGAGCTCCCACTCTGAACGCTCGCAACCCGTAAGCTTTCAGTCGCCTCTTACGATCAGGCAGGGGATACCGTAGCTCTATTCTAAATCCCGAAGCTACAGGGACTCATAAGCCTGGCCTGCAGATGACTCAATAGCTTATCTGCTACTTCGTTTGAGTAACAAAGTAAGTGCTCCTCAAGTCAAGTAGTATTAGCATCTTGACTTGGAGTGTTAGTGGGAAACTCTCAAGCGATAGGTATTATGTGACAAGACAGATACTGACATTACTAGTAAAACGCTTCAGAATACAGTTCCACGAATTATGTGTAAACGTGAAGGCAGGCCAGATCTCCATATTAGTACCAATAAAGAGGTCAAGAGCAGCAATGGCCGAGTGGTAAAAATCCGCGGTCTTCGACGCGACCGGTCCCGGGTACAAATCCTCGGCGCGCACCTCTGACAAATAAATTTGTAATGTGCGTATTTATCGCTGCTCCACGGTGATGGAAAATATCGTGATATTTAATTGATTACGATGTTCTCCATCGCTGTGCATGCTTAAGAGAAATTCATAATTTCTCGAAAGCATGACGTCCACCAACCCGCACTTGGCTAGCGTGGTGGACTATGGCCTAAATCCCTCTCACTTGTGAGGAGGAGACCGTGCCCAGCAGTGGGACATTTAAAAAAAAGGTTGAAAAAAAATAAATAAAGAGGTCAAGACCTATGGAACGCAGCGAAGCGAAATAAGCGCCGGGATTTTGATGGGTGATCGTTAGAGGCAAAGTTCATTCGCGTTTCTGAGCTTCAGAAGCTAAGCACGATGAACTTTAGATTTGGTTATTGTAGAAGTCCATATGGTCCCTTGGATCACATCCTCGTTACTCTGAAGTTTGGAGGCCGATGGCCGCCTCATGTAAGTCTGGCCGGCAACCTCACCTTCACGGCAGAAAGGCGTGCAGCGGTGGTAGTTGCTTAGTCGGACCATGAAATTTCTAAGTTCTAAGTAAGTGATAGAAATTTATACCACAGCTTCTATAAAATTACACAATTACAAATCTTATAAGTAATATTTATGGGTTACATTGCCCGTCCAAATTATCTTCAAAGCAAAACGAAGTATAACCTGTACTTATTATGTATTAAATGTGGTATAACTAAGGAGCCTTAATAAAATGAAAAAAATAAAGCTATAAAAATAGATATTCGTCAACAATAGCATTTAGGTATTAAAATTATCGATGGTATCAGCTGCGCCTTATGAATTATCTAAATTGTATCAAACAGCTGTGAGCGTTTTACCACTTACTGTTTGAAAACCCACTGAAAGAATACTTAAGTCTCAAACAAAACAAACATAACATGTTTACATTATGCGGGGCGAATAGCTACAGTTTAAAATAGCAATCTATTCACCCCTTACAGAGGCTCCCTTGAAACTAAGAGCTTTTCATTGTTCTACGACCCTGATTGTTATATTTCTTTGCAAAATAACCGGCAATAACACTTTCACACCCTAAAAAGGCTTCGAGAGTACCTACATAGGGCGATTTAGTGTTATTACCGCAAGGGGTAGCGTGAGAAGTGGGTATACGGCACTTAACATGATGAAAAACAACCCATATCTACTAAACTAAAACGGCTAAAAATATGCGTGAGCTCAACATGCAGGAGGGAACCAAAATAAAAAGACCACTCAACCAGCTCTTCAGGCCTGAAAGAGATAAACATTCAAAGTACTGCATACTGCAGTGGAAACGCAGAGCCATATATAGAAAAACTCAATTCGGCGCTCGTGAATCGGGTGAAGTGCGCAACGGAACGCCAAGTCGGCCGACCAATCAGCGCTCGTTTTCCGAATGCCGCGGAGGCGACGCTGTCCTCAAAAAACCTCACCGGCCCGCCGGCTGATCAAATCTGCGAGTAGTGTTGTGCGAGCGTCGCGCATATAGTGTATAAGTAACTTATTCAATTTAATACTACAAAATGAGGGAAATCGTGCACATCCAGGCCGGCCAATGCGGCAACCAGATTGGAGCTAAAGTAAGTAAAGCTAATTCTTGATTTCTTTCAGGTTTTTCTAAGTTTTAAGTAACGGTATTCTTATCAATGCGTGGAATTCACTGGAAGGATTACGACTGACAGTTTTAAACACTTGATATAGCTTTTGTGAAATATAAAAAAGTAAATAGGTTGGTGTTGCATAATACCGTTCTCCCGAAATGAGGTGGTGTAGAAATTAGAATTTTTCACGCACGCCACACCTCAGTTGTCAAACGTCAATTATAGGGTTGGCGCACCCCCAAAAAACACGCATCTAAATTCATTAGCCTTTTGTTTATTTGTAAATGTTTTACCAACATGACAATCTATTGTGATCTAATGTCATGTGGACTTGTGTTAGTATTTGTGATTTAATCCCCTAATTACGTTGGTTTTTAATTTCTAATGAGAATTTTATATAATGTTATTTTATTATTAGTGCGCTCATAGTGGTCGTCTGAGCTCATTATTCGATTATCGAATATTTTTAAAACATAATCAAGAACATGATAACGCTATCTTGTTGAAATTTAAAATTTTGATTTATTTAGATTAAGGTACTAAAATTAAAATCAAAATTTTATTTTTTAATGGCTGAGAACAATTAAAACAGCGTTTGACCAAGCTGGTAGTAAAATTCTATGATTAATTAAGTATAGTGTTAACGGTAAACATTTTATAACTCCACTATTACGAGTAAACGTTAAAACTTTTCGTTCCAGTTCTCAATTTTTCTCATTAACGCCATTTACTCGCCGACATTCATTTTCCTGTCAACAGGCAACTGGGCTAATTTATATAGTTGTTTACTTGATTAGTAATATTCTAAAACAGGCGGTGACTCAACTTATTGATAATTTATAAGTAGTTTATAGCGATGTTTGTTAAAGGTAACATCGGAGTTAAAAAAACCTGTTTTTAATTTTTTGACAGAACAGGTAGTATACGAGAGCATCTCGCGTTGTATTTGATAACAGGAGATAATAATCAGAACTAGTTTTAGTCACGTTAATTTAATAGTCAAATAAATGGCTACCAATTTCTAGTTCCATCGCTGAACGAAGGTCGTCTCGCTTCTCACTGTCAATCTGCGATACTCAAACTGGGAACTCATGGTGTATTTTCATGTCATTCGTTTTCAACTTTGTAAATATTCGTGACAAAACTGTATAAGAACAATGGCTCTTTTATCTTTTGAAAGTGTGAAAACTTGACGTAGTGCAATTGTGTTGCAAATAAGCCATAATTACCAACTTTCTTATCAAATAAAGCGGTGAAATTTCCAACAGACAGTGCATAAATTACGTGCAATTTACTTGCATCCGCTCTATTGGTCGTACTGATACCTATCTGGATGCTAATTAATTTTTAAACTTTCACCAATTTATGGCCATAGATACAATGAAATGAGATTAAAAACAAATTACACAGGACTTAGTTATATTTGTGTACTAGCCTTCCGGCAGCAGCTTCGCCCGCGTGGATCCGTTTTATAGGTTCTCGTAGGATAAAAACCATCCTTTGTTCTTTCCCAAGGTACACTGTATCTGTGTTCCAAATTTCATTAAAATTGGTCCAGTAGTTTAAGCGGGAAAGCGTAGCAGACAGACAGACAGACAGAGTTACTTTCGAATTTATAATATTAGTAAGGACACAGAATAAATAATAGTACAAGTAGTAAGGATTGAGTCAAAGTTGCAGCAAGTTACACTAATCTATGTTGCATTTTATGTTCTTGGAATTAGTTACCTACAAAGATATTGGAAACCGATTTCTATGGTTACCTATCTTGATTGTTATCTCGGTATTAATGATGTAAGCGCTTCGTTTGGAAAAATATTACTCAACTTGATAGATAAAACCATCGATGAAAGATACAATAAACTTGTTGATTGTCTTATCATTACAATTCTTAATTGAAAAATAAGAAAGAAACAAATTGAGTTAGTATTATTTAGTTATTGAAATGTAGGTATAAGTATGTCCATTAAGGAACAAAAGTCTGTAAAAGTTAGGATAGTAATTTCTAATCTTAAATTCACATCTTAATAGGCAGGATGAATAAACCATCAATCAATTGAATCTGAGCACTTTATCGAAACAAAAGCCAATTGTCTTCAGTTAAATCTACAAGATCAAGAGTCATCAACGTCTTGTACCGTAATATTAATTCCGCATAACTCTCTCAACTCCGCAATCTGGGACAATCTAGTTCAACTCAGATCAGTACAGTAAAATTAATGTTCTTAAGACGGAAAGAAATGCTTCCGTCAGATTATTAAAAAAAAACAGACGATCGTAAACTTTTCACAATTCGAATTTTGTTTCAATGGTACTTCAAGCGAAGAGAATTTTTTGAGGACTCATTAAATTGATCAAGCCGATTTGAAGGTTCTATAAGTTTAAATACTTATTTTAATTGTACAAGACTATTTGAACAATCTATATGTTTCTCTGTAAACACTATGTTCATACAAGTCAGTTGTTAGTCAGCTCGTGAATCACTTATAAAAACGCCTTGGAATTTCTTCGAGGAAAGAGACGAACAGCTAACGCTTACATACACGTACAAAAACAAGCTGTGTCAACAGATTTTTTAGTCTACTTCACAGTATAACGAGAATTTATTGAGGTCTACGCATAAAATTGAGCTGATAAAACGCCTAGAGCTTCTGAAACGTGTAGTTTTGTTAAACACATGGCATTACGCACAATTTCACCGAATGATTGCTGACCGAAACAAAAGAAACGAAAAAAGCGCGATGACTTCAACTAGGTTTTCTACTCTGATGGTCACGTTCATTTGAATATAACAAACGTGATTCATTTGCACTAAAAATACATCCGAGTAACTTGTTTCGCATATACTTTACAGGAGATTATTTATCTTATCATGTTTCTACGTTTGGCGATAGAAAAGTCGGATAGATTAGCGGGGGCGTTGAACCGACGGTCGTCGGCCGGCGGGTCACTTATAAATAACCACCATCAGAGCCATAGCGCTGAGTGCATTGCAAAGGCAATCCGAGCACCGTTAAGAGATCCCCGACCCCACAATTATTTAATTATTTAATTTTATTCAGATTTCGCTATTCTAAGTACGCAAAGCAGGTGAGGCATTCGACGTCCATTGTGTAGAAACCATGGTTTCCCTTGCAAGTGGTACGAGCCGTTCGCCGTTCACACGCCACTTTCATCGTGCCTACCTTCTCTTATCTAGTTACGGCTAAGAAAGCAACCTTTCGCGCAACGATCGAACATCAATTGCCTTTCACTTTTTGTTATTAAAAATCTTTACCCTCCGATCGAGTTCCGAGAGCGTTCTGATATATCGGACACTTGCCGTTTTATTTGTGCGATATGTTGTGTTCAGATCTTTTGTCGCCCGTTGTCCCTTATTTACGACTTCTAAATATACTCACTTGATTAGCAATACTCTCCGATTCTTCGAATCTCAAAACCCTGAACCAAAAGCCGGCCTCCATATTAGTCATTTATCGTATATGGCGTCGTCAGGCGCGGCACGCTCGCCTTACCCGCACAAGTACACCTACAACTTGCAAGATGACATCATACTAGTCGTCTCGCGAGTACCGATGAATTTTAATGCTCCTCGATCAGTACCTAGATATTATACGTATGTATACGGCCTCCATTTGCTGTCAAGGATTACACCTATTATCATGTGAACAGGAGAGCATAACGCAATTATTCTATTAGAAGACGTCCTGAAAAGAACCATAACGACGAATAAAGTCGTTACGCTCCAATTGGTAGCCATATGGCGAATTATTCAACCGGGACTCAAGGAGATCGAAAAGTAGAATTCGAATGCTAATAACTCGGTTAAACGACTGGTACATTACGTTCTCTACTTATATGGAAAGATAAGCCGAATACGGACGAGACGTGGGCGTCGACCGTCGCCAAGGCGACTTATTGTGTACAACTCTGTAAGCTACAAAGCCTTGCGTAATTCTTCTGAAGCTGTAGTACTTGTTTAATTTATTATGCATCCTGTCGACCATTTACACTATGGTTCATTGAGCTTCATTGTTGTTGACGTGCCCTGTCGTACGCCCTGTCATAATAGATGGGTACCACGAATAGAAATAACCAACGAAACATTTAAATGGTACTCGTAACGCATAGTTGTAAGAATCGTTCTCACTCACTATGTTATGTGTAGCCTATTCATAAAACCGGTTTGAAAGTAGCGACGCCGGGCTTCGACATCCGAGAGAGCTTTCGTGCAAGCATTTTAATCGTGTGCGCTTTCAGCGTACTTGTTCATTCCAACTAACGGGCTTTCTATCTTTTACAGTTCTGGGAGATCATCTCCGACGAGCACGGCATCGACCCCACCGGCGCCTACCATGGCGATTCAGACCTGCAGTTAGAGCGCATCAACGTTTACTACAATGAGGCCTCCGGCGGCAAATACGTACCCCGCGCTATCCTCGTCGACCTCGAGCCTGGCACCATGGACTCCGTACGCTCTGGACCCTTCGGACAAATATTCCGCCCCGATAACTTCGTCTTCGGTCAGTCTGGCGCCGGCAACAACTGGGCCAAGGGACACTATACCGAAGGAGCAGAACTAGTTGACTCCGTTCTTGACGTAGTACGAAAAGAATCAGAATCATGTGACTGTCTCCAAGGCTTCCAGCTCACACACTCCCTCGGCGGTGGAACCGGCTCCGGTATGGGAACGCTCCTTATCTCAAAGATCCGTGAAGAATACCCCGACAGAATCATGAACACATACTCAGTAGTCCCCTCGCCCAAAGTATCAGACACCGTAGTAGAACCTTACAATGCGACACTCTCAGTTCACCAGCTCGTAGAAAACACAGACGAAACATACTGTATCGACAACGAGGCCCTATATGACATCTGTTTCCGCACGCTCAAACTATCCACACCCACCTATGGCGATCTCAATCACTTAGTCTCCCTTACAATGTCAGGTGTCACAACTTGCCTTAGGTTCCCTGGTCAGCTCAACGCAGATCTTAGGAAACTGGCCGTCAACATGGTTCCTTTCCCCCGTCTCCACTTCTTTATGCCCGGTTTCGCCCCCCTCACCTCCCGTGGCAGCAGACAATACCGTGCCCTCACTGTCCCAGAATTAACGCAACAAATGTTCGATGCCAAGAACATGATGGCGGCTTGCGACCCCAGACACGGACGTTACCTTACCGTCGCCGCCATCTTTAGAGGACGCATGTCAATGAAGGAAGTCGACGAGCAGATGCTCAACATCCAAAACAAGAACTCGTCGTACTTCGTCGAATGGATCCCCAACAACGTCAAGACTGCAGTGTGCGACATTCCTCCCCGTGGTCTCAAGATGGCGGCGACCTTCATCGGAAACTCGACCGCCATCCAGGAGCTGTTCAAGCGCATCTCGGAACAGTTCACCGCTATGTTCAGGCGCAAGGCTTTCTTGCATTGGTACACCGGCGAGGGCATGGACGAGATGGAGTTCACGGAAGCGGAGAGCAACATGAACGACCTGGTATCCGAGTACCAACAGTACCAGGAGGCCACCGCCGACGAGGACGCAGAGTTCGACGAGGAGCAGGAGCAGGAGATGGAAGACCACCATTAAAAGTCGTTAGATACGTTGCACTGCAACATAGTACATGCCATTATTATGTCGCGTTACTTTTGTAACATTAATGATTCCTATACTTTGTATTGAAAAGGACCTGCTTTCTAACTTTTAACAGAATGCATGATTTAACAAATCCCGGACATGACACGTAAAATTTTATGGAAGACATTCGTATTGATGTGCACATTCCGTGATATTCCAACTAGCCTCGTTGAGAGCAAGATCTGAATTTAGTAAAGGCTGATCTTCATAGACATTCTTTATGTATTTATAAAGTTTGGACGTCCTCGCGATTTTCAAACGTGAATGATTATGTCAGCTTCAATAACAGAAGTTTTTTTACGATTATCAAATTGTTTTGAACAATAATTTAATGTATATAATAAAGATTTTTATTTATTACAATGTTTTTAATAAATATATCCCACTAAACACAATGATGAGTCAATTTCAATTATGTATGCTGTCACATTTACACTATTGGAAACGTTTACACTTAAATTAGGTAAAGCATTTAGTATGTTATCATAAGTTAAACTGAAAAACACCTGTTTAAAAACATGAAATACCTTACACAACAGATAACATGTAATCGGTGACGCATGACTCAAATACGAATACGAAGTATGTCATTGCCATAAAAGGACATCTTGGCTAAGTAATTACGATGTAGAATGTCGTTTACATAAGAAAATAAAATTACAAGAAATTACAATTGCCTTTTTCGTCAAATTCCACTATTGACCGCAGTCATCTTTGAGGTACCTTGGCAACCTGACGTCATACACCTCAGATCTATATATAGAAATGCAGTTACACATACGACCGGTTAAGCAAGACCTTCGGCTCTTCCCGTTACTTCCTCTCGTAGCCATAAATCACCAATAAAAGAGGAGGCGAGGTAGATCATTTCAAATTGGTAGTGATAAAGTGATGTCAGACCTAAATTCATCACGAACAAATACACGCTTATGTCACTCATTACCACAAACAGGTTAAAATATTTAGATCACACGACAATTCACTATTTGTTTGACGAAGCGATATTTTAAACAATGTAAGCATTCATAATAAGGTCAAGTTGTAGTATAGCACATGTACTTACTGGTACAATACCTAAATGTAAACGTAATGAAAATCTTATAATACAAAGAAATAGTTTATTTCACTGTAAATCTAATTCCTTTAAACGAGCACTTCTTGTATATATCTAAATATATTTTTTCAATCTCGGAAACTGCTCCAAAGATATTGATGAAATTTAGTACCCTTGTTTAGGGGATGATAAATCGATCCAGCAAATTTTTATTGATAGAAATTGTCGTTTTATTTAATGTTTATGCCGTTAAATATAAAATGACTCTTACTGACATCTATTGGAGAATATTAATAATATTGTGGCGTAGAAAGCCGTCAAATGTCGACCGTCAATCCGCCCTTCAAACAAATGACAATGTCGATATGAAAGACCTCTATAAAAATTTTGTCAATGGAATTAAAGCTTTCGTGGTCGAATGGTTACGAAAGCTGACTACGGAGCTAGATACTCGGGTTCAAACCTCAAGTAGGCAAGTTGCGTGTTTTATTTTTTGTGACATTTTTTTTAAATTGGGAGCTAGGTATTTCAAAAGGCTTTGTTAAGTAACACTAAGTCAATGAATTGTTTTTATCCGAGCAATGCTCGAGCTTCCAAGTAGGTACTTAAATGTATTATGTAAGCTACCTACATTGTGCCTATGTTAAAAGCTACGGTTAAAAGAGATACTTTAACTCAATATTGAAATAATAAAATTACTTATTAGCAATTTGCATTATAATAAATTAATTTATACATTGATTAGACGCAAAACAATAAAGGTATATTTCATAAAAAACCTATGTATTTATCATGAAATTTTATTCTGCGTAATAACTACACGCAAAGTGACAACCCTAATATTAATTTCCTATTTTCAAAATGGCTTCCGCCTATGATGTCATCTTTGGTGTTAAGTTTAGAAATTTAAAAAAAAATATTTGCATGTCAGCAGTAGAAAAATTGATATTTAGAAAGGTCATTAGGATGAATGGGATAAAGTCAGTACCTTTACTGACTTTAGTTAAAATATTAATATGCTAATTATGTAGTTGTGTTGTGATTACGTAGGGACCTAAGTATAGTTTTATGAATAGTACCCGGATGACCGAGCATTGCTCGAACAAAAACAGTTACCTAGTTTTCTTGTTTAATTTGATAGCCGTTTAACAGAAATATCTCCCAATAAAAAAATATTATCATAAAAAATTAAATTAAAAACGCAATATGCTTGATTTAGGTTTAAACCTGGGTCTCTATCTCCGCTTTCAGCCCACGAAACCATTCGGCCAGCTTTAATTCGATTGAAATTGTAATTGAGCTCTTTCAAATCGACATTGTCATTTCTTTGGACGGCGGATATCGTTTGACGGGGAACTACGCCGCCACAATATTATTAATACCCTCCAATAGATGTCAGGGAACAGTCATATTTAACAGGTTATATTTTAAGTTGATTATCGCTGGATATACGGATATAACGACGAATCAGACATCCAGGCCAAAAAAACGCAAGGGTCCAGCTCAGTTCGTGTCTCCAGCTGCCGTGCGCCAGGACCAAGTAGGGCACTGGCCTGTATGGGTCGAAAAAAGCATCCGTTGTAAGCTCCCTAAATGCTCTGGCAAATCATAGACCATTTGTGAAAAGTGTGGAGTTGCGCTATGCAACAACAAACCAAATAATTGCTTCAAAGCATTCGTAGAGGAACACGTTGAAGCAATGTACCAGTTCAGGCACACTCCGTTTTTTTCTTATTTTCTAGGGTAGATTATTAAATTTGGAAAAATTAAAAAATATGTGTTTTTTTGTAGTCAAAATACTACCCTAAAAGCTGATTTTCATTAAAAATATGTTATTGAGTTATAAAGGGTTAATACCCTCCAATAGATGTCAGGACAGTCATATTTTACAGGTTATATTTAAGTTGATTATCGCTGGATATACGGATATAACGACAATTTAAAAATGAAACCTAGCTAGATCGAATTATCACCCCCGAAACCTCCCTGAATACTATGAAAATCGTCGGAGCCTTTTCCGTGATTCAATATTATATATTTTAATATATGAATCTATATCTAATCTATATATAATATTTATTTATGTATGTATGTATAGGTATGTACAAGAATTGCTCGTTAAAGGTATAAAGGTATTAGATAAAATTTTGACACACGCTTCTGTATCTGTAAACGTACTAATTTTGCTCACAGATTTCTTTATTGACAAAAATAATATCACTTTACCTACACGAAATATTTTAGTTTCCTTTTGTTTTTCCTTGGTCTTTGGGTAGGTCAACACATCTTTCTCGAATAGATTTCTAACAATTTTTTGTAGAATTGTCTCAAAAATGTTTGAGATCCTTACAACAAGCTTTTCCCGTTGAAGCCGTCACCGAAACACAATAGAATTGGTTCACGGCAGAAGTGGGTGCAGCGGTGATACTTCCCCGGGCGAACCATAATAGTTCTACCACCTACAAAATCGCCAAAACGAGCACAGTATACCTCCTACTGTGGAAGTGCACTTACGACCTTCAGAAGACGAGAACGCGAAGCCGCTGGAATCAGAGGGCGGGACGGAATTAGCGCAAATATTAGAGGAGGCCTGTGCCCAGCAGTGGACTTTTAAAAGCTGATGAATAGATAGATGATTTTGCTCTTCGGGCCTTAAATTTGCCAGACTCTCTGTTGGACATTTTCAGGCTTCCAGCTTCCGACAATGAGTAACGAAAACGACTGCTTAGGTCGCGTCATGTAAAAAGAAAGCTGAGGGTCAAGCTGCGCATTAGGCGATCTACTATCGGTCTATTTGGTGGTATGAGGTTATTCAATAACCTACCGATAGCCAAAGTACGAAGTCACGAGCGAAAGGTTAGTTCAAAAATAAAACCATATGCCATATAACCATAAGACTTACATGCGCGAGAGTACCCACTTTCGTGTGCGTAAACATACCCCCTCCACTTTCTTCCAGCGTTGTTTTACATGACGCGAACTATACCTATCCCAACAACCCGGATGTGCCCATCTACTAGTGTTCTATAGTACGCCAGCCACAGGGATCATAGGGCCACGCGTACAGCAGTTTCCAAGCAAATTGACGTTGGCAGCCGGACGAACAGAGATACGAGTGATCCAATATGTCCATAATAAAATAAATTTGACCATTAAAAAGTGGATGATCTAACAGTAATCTACAGTAAGGCCTAATATAATAACTAACTATATAAAATAAAATAAAATAAACGTTACACTCTATGTCGTGAGTACCATGGACACATACAAAGACAGGAACACAAACACCCAAACCGAGAACAGAAACTTAAACTCATCATTCAAATTTCTGTTTCGCCGGGAATCCGGCGGACCCCGAAGAACCCGGGACCCCTTGATTGGCAGTCCGGCATGGTAACCATTGCGCCACGCGGGTCGTCTAAGTATGCATGTGGGAGGAGTGAAGAGGCAATGTTAAATGACGTGTAGGTAATGTAGCCAAGGTGAAAGACAGCCAAGGTCCTTCCTGAAGTTTGTACTCTGTGAAATCTTAAGACAAGCGCTAAAAATCATTTATTTACTAGCTGTGCCCCGCGGTTTCACCCGCGTTAGAGAAGTAGCATAAAGTGAAGTCCCTTCTGAAGTGCCACTGGACCAGCTTTTTTGTAGGACTATTTAAGATAAACATTTCCATCATAAATTACATGACGTGTGCGTGGCCGCATGCCGCTGTGAGCGCCTGAGGGTGCAGAAGAGCGCCACGCCGGTGCAGGACACCGGTGCGTTCCAAAGGAGATCCCGGAGTCCTCCCCAAGCGCAGATGCAGGCCACCGAGGGGGTTTTAGTGCGGTACAAATCCCACATAACCCGGTATCCTGTCCCAACGTGCTGGGTGCCTTTTAAAGGATTTCCCCTCGACCCAAAAAAAAGGTAGATACACCCTGTATCGTGGGTACCATGGACACACACAAAGACAGAAACACAAACACCCAAACCGAGAACAGACATTTTAAACTCATCATTCTAATTTCTGCCCGCCGGTAATCGAACCCGGGACTCTCCGATCGGCAGCCCGGCATGGTAACCATTGCGTCACACGGGTCTTCAAATATATAAAAAATATAAATATGTAGTTTGTGTTCTTAATTTATATTGTCTATGTATATTTTTTATACAATTTTTCAATTTGGTACATGCATAATATAAAATAAATGAATACTCCTACATAATTTACGGCGAAGGAAAACATAAAAACCTTATATTATCCTTATTTCTGCACTGGCTTCCGCACCTAGAAAACAACATTCGATTAAAAAATAAGGAAAAATAAATACGAAACACGCCGAGAGTCTGTCCCGCCAGAAGTCGGTCATATTAGCTAAATATGGCAGTTGACTGATATTTTGCAGCGTTGAAAGTTCACACAGGTCACTTGGCCGCTTACGAAATGCATACAATGTACCCAGGCGCGGTCGCAGACTTCAATTTTGAGGGGGGGGGGTCGCCAATAAATTTGGGGAGGGGTCACTAAGAAATTTGGGGGAAGAGGTGTCCCAAATTCGCTTGTTTCTATCTACGATGGATTTGGGGGGGTCATGTCCCCTGTGACACCCCCCCCCCCCCCGAGACCGCGCCTGAATGTACCAGTAACTACCTCGGGCGAATTTACATTTTGACACTGAGCGCTTACTAACTAACTGCCCGTATCCGAAACTTCGTGAAACGGGCCTCATTTTTTAATAAGACCAGGCCTGTACCATAAGAGACGACTAAAAGGGAGCTTCCGGGGTTGCGGGCGGTGAGAATGGCAGCTCGATCCGTCCGGCCAGCAGCCCCGGGAAGGACGGCGGTGTGTGCGTGGCCGCAAGCCTTTGTAAGCATCTCAAGGTGCAGGAGAGCACATTTGCTCTCGCGAAGATGGGCCCGTACTGGGCGCCGCGTGAGGAGGACACCGGTGCGTTCCACTGGAGATCCCGGAGTTCCCCCCAACCGCAGAGTTAGGCCACCGAGGGGGTTTTAGTGCGGTAACAAATCACACCTGTATGCTATCCTATCTCGCCTCGGTATCCCAGTATCCCGGTGTAGCGACCTTCCGCTACTCATCAAGAGATGGTGCCACGGCATGACCACCTTTGAGATCTTTGGAGATCTCCCTTTGCCAAACCGGTTCCCCCCCCCCCCATACAAAAAAAAGTTTGACACGTTAAATAGTTTTCATTTCATTTTTCACGAGAAGTATGACGAATTATTTTTTCCAATGTAAGAAAAAGCACACAGGTTAGTTACGTAAATGATATTAATGCTGTTGATTCACCAACCTGCATTGAAACTGCAAGGTAAGAATTGATTTTTTCAAGAATAACATTCAGTTCTTGATTTTCAAGACTAAGTATGTCTCTATACAATATGTAATATATAAAATTCTCGTGTCACAGTTTTCGTTGCCATACTCCTCCGAAACGGCTTGACCGATTCTCATGAAATTTAGTGTGCATATCGAGTAGGTCTGAGAATCGGCTACTATCTATTTTTCATCCCCCTAAGTGGTAAGGGTGGCCCACCCCAAACATTTAAACGCGGTACGGAGCTATAAAATATTATTATTCTATAAAAATTGTAGTGTTTAAATTATTGATAGTACATATGTACATGAATTTAATATAATGTACTTAATTTCAATGTATGTATTATATCCATGTATTATATTGACATTAAATTAACTGAATTTTATGGGACATTTAAATTGACATTGGACATTGTTTTTTTTTTTGGAGCGTGCTAACCGACAAATCTATTTTTGGAAGATGTAATTATATGTATGGGAAGGGCGGCGATGTGTGCGTGGCCGCATGTCGCCGTAAGCATCAGAAGGTGCAGGAGAGCAAAGCTGCTCTCCTGAAGATGGGCCCGTTCTGGGGCGTCGCGCGTGGAGGACACCGGTGCGTTCCGCCGGAGATCCCGGAGTCCTCCCCAAGTGCAGTGGCAGCCACCGAGGGGGTTTTAGTGCGGTCGAATCCCACATAACCCGGTACTCTCTCCCAAAGTGCCGGGTACCTTTTGAAGGTTTCCCCCCCCGACAACAAAAAAAAAGGTAATTTTATGGTAAAACAATTGTACCCAAAAATAGACCAAATACATAAAGATTATGATTATACAATACATGAGTCTCATCTTTTCAATTTCGTGGACCAGTCCCAGCAGCATCCCTAAAGCTGTAGGTCGGCAAAATGCGCCCCCCCCCCCCAATCCTGCGCCCCTGGCAGCCGCTCCTGTTGCAGCTCCTAAATACGACGCTGGTAAGCTGGTAATAACTAATAGGCTATCACTGCTATAACTTGAGCAACATTATACAACAACAATGCAGGCCACGCGGTGTTAAGTAGTCACTGCAGCCCATGGACCCCAAGCAATGGGCATGATGACACTATTAAAGAATCAGAGAATAAATGGTTTTACAGAAAAATATATGCTAAAAAAGTTCTAAAATATGATCCCGTTTTAATATAAACATTAAGATTAATAAAATTTTCAATAAAATAAAAGTATTAAATACAGCAATCGGCCATGTTATCTGAAACGCCAATCAAAAGGAATGACGTCACGCCTAAGTAAAAGTCATCGTGTTGCTTGAAGTTTGACGAGCAAGCCGACGCCATGACACCTACGAGCGTTTTTGCGCTTAATTCAAGTTACATAGCAGAAAATACATTAATTTACGTTAAAACTTACGTTTATTGCTGAAATAAACTTTTTTTCGCAACTAGGAGACGTGTACCTACAATAAGGAAAGGTATTTAAAAATCTGTCATCATGCCTATTCTAAATCTTGCCTGTGTTCTAAATCATTCAGTTGCGCTGCTACTCCGAAGGCTGATGATCATGTATTAAAAGTCTAGCCGAACTATAAAGTTTTATCACCTACAATAAAAACCTTGCCGAAGTTTATATTCAGAGATGAAGCAGCTTACAAATTCCAGGCTCATTACAATGATTACAGCCCATTTACCTTTTCGTTGAACCGATTAACTCTAAAGTACGAGTAGCATCACGTCAGTCGTCAAGTGCTCTTGTTTCTAGTTGTAGAACAATAGATCGTGTTAAAATTTTATATTTATTTATATTAGGTCCTTTTTTTTTCAATTATGGCATCGCAAACTCTGTGCATACTGCCAGCGTCAAGTATAATTTTTGCATCAATTTTTTACCAGTTTCGTATTAGAAATTATATTTATATTAGGTCCTTTTTTTTTCAATTATGGCATCGCAAACTCTGTGCATACTGCCAGCGTCAAGTATAATTTTTGCATCAATTTTTTCCCAGTTTCAATGAAACTGGACGAAGCAATAACAAAGTCAGTAAGTAAGTCGTCAGTAATCAGTCAGTCTAGTCAGTCCAACATTCAAGTAAAGCGATGGCTACTTTACTAGAACGTGTCCGATGGAATTTTGGAAGCAAGCAGAAAAAACATATTTTAGCACTGTTATTCTATTTCACAAACACTCGTGCACTGTAATTAACCTATATCAAACAAAATGCCACCAACTTTATCCGATATAACTCAAAAATACATACACCAAGAAAATAAAAATAAAACAAGAGCACAACATGTCTTTTTCGACTTCCCGCCAAAAACCCAGAAAGCCAGAAATTATAATTAGGTCCTTCCTTACATATGAAATTGCCGATACCATAGCAACTCTTGAATCAAATATCTTGCGTTTGATTAGGAATTCTAAATTCAAATTTATTTCGAAATAAAGCCAGAAAGATATTGTTTTAAAATTCGTATTTCATTTGTTTTCATATCATTTGTTTGAGCTTCAACTTTGCAACCGTCTTCAAACCTGGCGGCTAATAAATTTGTCCGGCCGACAAACCCACCTTACAAGTCTTACAACTGAAAGACAATAAAATGCTGCACGACAGAAATAGGTGCCGTGGTGGTACTAGTACTACCTTACTTTCTATACTTTCTTATTTTTATGCAATCTTAGACTAAGAATAATGTTTGGTCTTTGTATGCAATACTTCCATACTTTTTTTTCTTTAATTGTGACATCGCAAGCTCTGTGCACATTGCCAGCGTCAAGTAAAATTTTGCATTAGTTTTTTGCGTGTTTCAATGAAACTTTATAAAGTAATGGGTAATAATGGGTAAGAAGGCGTTATATATATGAGTAAAACGAACGAAGTACTTACTCAAGGGTCTAAGGGTTAACATCGTAAGACCGTAATAAAGTGAGTATTTTTATTGGTGTTTATCACCTTTTATCCAATTTACGGCTATTGCGTGATCTAGCTAGTCCATTTTGGAGATTGGTTAATGTCCAAACTGTGGCTCCAATTGTAACAATGATGCCACCGTTGTAGATCATTGTTGTAGATCGTAAACAGCCGCCGACGCGCGGATACCATACAATGTATCACCGCTTGACTGATAGACCAAGGTTACGAGTAAAATATGGTAAAAGACTATGGGCGTTGTGGAAAAAAAAAATTATTCACTTATAAAAAAACGGGTTGCACTCCGGTAGTGCCGGCGGAAGTGAAAATTTGAACATTAACGTTGTGCATTTTTGATATTTTGGAATGGTTAGGAAATAATTTCGCACGAATTGCTTTTATTATCAGTATTATTTTTCATCTAGTATTTTCAGTAGCTTTTCATCTAGTATTTTTATTATTTTTTATTAAGTACTCACTCATTTTCTTTCACTATTCTTCATCACCACTTTGTTCAATGTCCATATTTTAAATTCTTGACATTTAATAAACGAATTTTACAAGTATAAACAGTTGAGTCAGCCGTCAGCTGTCACCGTCTCCTCTACTATCTTACGAATTTTCGATCAGGCCACGTGTCCTGACGCGAGTTTAACATTTTTTTCCCATCCCAAAAAAAGTGCACAACGCCGCTAAAGAAGCACTCTTTTCACTTCAAAAATCTGTGTTCAATATTTATCGAGAGTGCAATGGTTAGCAAACAGCAGGGACAAACAAAAGTTTATATTTAATGGTTATCCCTTGCGTGCTTGCAGTGGTCTGAAAAAATCCACTTCATTCTACACGAAATCTGCTTTATTGATTTGATGGAGTGTGTTTAGTTAGATTTTGTAGGTGGTAGAACTTTTATGGTTCGCCCGGGGAAGTACCACCGCTGCACCCACTTCTGCTGTGAACCAACTCTATTGTGTTTCGGTGGAAAGGTGGCAGTTGCCGGCCACACTTACATGAGGCGACCACCAGCCTCCGGAGTAACAGCGCAACTGCATACGACCTCAGACAAGACATACCTATGCTTGCTTGAGGTTGTGTGCAGATGTCCATGGGCTGCAGCGACCACTTAACACCACGTGGCCAGCATGCTCGTCTGCTACTCCATTCAAATAACAAAAAGATTAATAATCTACAGACGCCAAATTTTAGAGATCAATATCGTGAAAAAGTTGTAATTTACTTCCACAGAAGACCACATTATCCTAAACATAGAAAATTACATGGTTATTAAAATTTCAGAAAGAGACAAGACCTGAGGCGCTGTCTGACTTTTCGCATAGATTTGTCCTTTGTCTTATTTAAAATGCTGTATTCCGTATTCCTAAGAGCACCGCGGTATTAAACACCCGTCGCTAGTAAGCGTCCGTCGTTGCTCTAAGGAGGTTTTCACTTATCTACAAAACTGGTCACGATTATTCTCTTTTTAAACAGTCTATATTTACGAAAAGTTGTCAGTGACACATACATACGATTAATTTCATATTTGCAGAAGTAACCAGTTATGCTAAGAAGCCATAGTTGCTTTTTTGGAGATAATCCACAAGATACGATTACATATCAGCGCAACTTGCAAGTATCATACAATGCAACCGTCTGTTCGATTGTGTTGCTTGAGTTTCACTCAATCGCCATTTTGGGGTATCTTGTTGGCATACATTTTTGTTTTGGGTGCTTTTTGGGCTTAGAGCATGAAAGTTACTGACTCACCCTTCAGTAGAGAGTAGAGACGGCATAGCGCCTCGCTTTGATACATAATTTTTGTGCCAAATTTGGTGCGGGGGAAGAACGCACACATTTTAATATTGTCACACATTCACAAATATTATTTCATCGCTACAGGCGCATACATTTCTAAATATGTCAATTCCAATTAACAACGTCATTTTCTATGCACCGTCAACACTGACACCGACACACACAGACACACTAGTTGTATAACTAGAAGGCACATTGTGCATGGACGTTGGACGGACGAGGGGTTCACCCGTAAAGCCACTCCTCTCTGACGGGTGTCATACCTTGATGCTCTAAGTTTTTGGGTAACGTATGCACTACATAGCGGACGTATTCACTACATAGCCGTATCCTTCATTACACGCTATATAGTTTCGCCTGTATGTTTGTTTGTTTGTATGTATGTAACCTATTCCTTTGGGTGCGATTTTGATCCACTTTAAACGGCCAGATTTTATTCAAACTTTGTAGATTTATCGAGGACCGTTGACAATACACAAATATGTTTTTTATTTAAAATAAATAATAATTTAAAAGAATTAACACGCTTTTATAAGAAATTCAATTAAAAACGGGTTGCACTCCGGTAGTGCCGGCAGAAGTGAAAACTTGAACATTAACGTTGTGCATTTTTGATATTTTGGAATGGTTACGGAATAATTTCGCACGAATTGCTTTTATTATCAGTATTATTTTTCATCTAGTATTTTCAGTAGGTTTTCATCTAGTATTTTTATAAAGTACTCACTCATTTACTTTCACTATTTCTTCGTCACTTTTTTTATTAATAGACGCTCTTTGTTCAATGTCCTTATTTAAAAAATAGTTGATATAAACGAATTTTACAAGTATAGACAGTCGAGCCGTCATCAGCTGTCACCTCTCCGTTTTACGAAATTTCGATAATGTCGTGACGCGAGTTTAAATTTTTTTACCCATCCCAAAAAAAGCGCACAACGCCGCTAAAGAAGTTTTCACTTCAAAAATAGAAAATAAATATGAATTAAATAGTGTAAAAAATGTTTTATTGTAAAAAAAAGCGTGGGGTGCTTTTTAAGTTATTAATAATAATAATAATAATAAAGACATTTATTTGTTCTCACAGGCATAAGGTACTTAACTTAAACATATTATACACATATTATATATCACAGAGCCTTACGTGTGAGAACCTGAACCTGGTGCCTGAGTTAGGTTAAATAAATACCTGTGGTACAGGTCACCAGTGCCCTCCCGCGGAAGAAACTTGAATTTTTAAGTTATTATCATGATTATCCTTATATCTGTCAGATTATAACCAATGATATTAAATAAAACAAATAATTATCATTGTTTATTTATAACTATTGACACCATGCACCCCACGCTTTTTTTACAATGCATTTTTTACACTATTTTTTATTCAAATTTATTTTATATTTTTTAGTTGAATTTCTTATAAAAGCGGGTTTTTTTTTGTTTTTTTTAACAATTTTTTTTTCTCTTTAAACCGTAACTGAGGATTTGGTTTGACTTGAGTTGAGCATGTCAGTCATATGAAGTGCATCTATGGTGGATTTAACTTGACGAGCCTTTTTTTTTGGTATGGGGGGGAACCTTCAAAAGGTACCCAGCACCTTGGGAGAGGACACCGGGTTATGTGGGATTTGAACCTCACTAAAACCCCTTCGGTGGCCTCCTCTGCGTTTGGGGAGGACTCCGGGTTCTCCCATGGAACGCACCGGTGTCCTCCATACCCGACGCCCTGGAACGGGCTCATCTTTGGGAGAGCAGATGAGATCTCCTGCACCTTCCGATGTTTACGGCGGCATGCGGCCACGCACACACCGCCGTCCTTCCCGGGGCTGCTGGCTGGACGGGTCGGGCTCCCACTCTCACCGCCCGCAGACCCGGAAGCCCCCTTTTAGTCGCCTCTTACGATCAGGCAGGGGATACCGTAGCTCTATTCTTGATCCCGAAGCTACAGGGACTAACTTGACGAGCTAGGTTTCATCACGATATTTTCTTGTTTACATAGTCAAAGTAGAGTTGCGCGCCGGAATTTTAACCCGGTTCATCAGCATAGGTAATTTTATTTTAATTTTATTAATTTTTTATGGGTTAAAAATAATTTACCTATAGGACTTTTGAAGTGCGCATGGCCCGGCGGTTAGCGTAGAACGCAAGCGATCTACGACACCAAGCTAAACGGGCGCGGTCGGGTGTGAGATGGGTGACGTCGTCGGTCCCGGTAATGTATTAATAATATGTAATAATAGTTTTTTAACATACTGGGTGGTAATAATATACAGTTGATGTGTGTTATATGGTGAAAAGTTAACGTGAGCAACAAATTGTACAGTTCATCGGAACACTCGCCATAGTAACGTCGGTAGAACACGCAGAGCTTGTCTGTAGTAGTATAGTAGATCTTAAAATAATTCTATGTACCAAAAGAAAGTACTGTCTGTGTTGTAAATACACTAGACACACACATAAAGGAACAAAACATCCTGTTCAATTTCTTAGTCAGCCATAAGCTAAATCCCTAAGGATTACCTAGATACCGGAATCCTCACGCGTCACGCTATCTGTCGTCCTTTTCTAACTAATCTATGTTCTAGACATTGCTGTCCTTATCGAACTTAGAATTAGATATTATTATTATTAATAGAAGAAAGTAGATTAATATTGACCGAGTAATTACGATGATAACGGAGGTCTTTGCCCCTGGGTGTGGAGCTGTGGCAGGGATGCTTTTAACGTTATTCTATATAACTGTTATATAGACAGCCTCCGTGGCGTAGTGAATGCGAAGCGTGAAGACGTGGGTTCGCTTCCCACCCAGGACAAATATTTGTGTGATGAACATGACTATTTATTCTGTAACTAGGTGTTAATTTATCTATTTAAGTATGTATTTAGAATTATATATGTATGTTTATCAGCTTTCTGATTACCATAGTACAAGCTCTGCCTAGTTTGGAATCAGATGGTTTGTATGAATTTTATTGTTCAAAAAGATATTTATTTAAAAAAAAAGTTTAAACCGGAATAAGCACTGGGACAATGGGGTCTGAGCTCCATAAATAAAACAGGAATTAACAGGATTAAGTACTTAAAACCTGAACAAAATTTTGTTTAAGTACGTATTTGGCATAGGTTTACATTTTTGTATGAAACCAAGGCAGAGGCGAGTATTTACATAGTTACTTTTTTTAAGTACCAGCTAAAAGTCCCTTTTTGCGTCCCACTGCTGGGCACGGGTCTCTCCCCATTATTGGGGAGGCCTGGAGCTTACTCCACCACGCTGCTTCAATGCGGGTTAGTGGCCAACCCTTGATGTTTTCAAACTGCCCATAAGGCCTCCGACATGTTTTAACGACTGTTATCTATCGACAACAACCGAGTCCGAAGGCTTAACGTGCCGAAGCACGGAAACGCGCATGATTTTTTTTGCCACTAGCGGTCACCCATCTCACACCCGACCGCGCCCGTTTGGCTTAGTTGTCGTGCGTTCTACGCTAACCGCCGGGCCATGCGTGGTTCTAATTTGTGCAGATTAAAAATTTGAATTACAATTACAGTTATAAAATAAACACCACTCGCATAGCACACCTCTCATACTACTAGGGTTGCCAACTTTTTTTTACAAGAATTAAAGTATATTTAGGTCTGAAAAGGAAAATAAAGAGTATTTTACAAAAATGAACATGTATAAAAAAAATTAATTTTTTTAAGACATATTTTTAGTGCTTCTCGCGCAACTTATCAATTTAGTCATTTTTAAAAGCTTCGTAAGCCTTACCAGAATCAAAACTATAATTAAAATAAATAAGGAGCTCATTTTTTATTAAATTAATTGAAGCTACTATTAGATAGTATTTGACAGATTCGTTCTGAAACGCTCGATTGTGACTGCGCTGCACTAAGTGCTAAGTGCAGCGCAATAATAACACTAGCACTAACAGTATAATCGTAAGAATAATAATAATGGTATAAGTAATACTGTTTTTAACCAGAGAGTTTTAAACCTATATACATAACATACTCTCTGTTTTTAACAGTATGGTTGGCAACCCTACATACTACACATATTATATTACACTAGGTTTCCCTGAGTCGTAAAGAGGTGGACATACACGAAGACAGAAACAGAAACACGGGTCCAGACCAAAACGGTAGGTAATTTCATTAATTTGATTTTTCAAATTGGTGCTGCGCCAGAGGTGACACTCGGGACCTCGGTACTCTCACTCAATTGGCAATCTCGCATGGTAACCGCTGTGTCACACCTCGGGTCGTCACACAAAAAATTGAATCCATAATATCTTTTGTTTTTGTAAACAGTGTCTACTCTTTTGTAACTACACCTCGCTAGTGAAGAAAAAATATGTAGGTGAGCTGAAACAATCGTATGACTCAGACCATCCATTAAAGGTAAGAAAGTTACGTGTCCCTTCGACTCGGAGAAATTGCATTTAACTACAGTGGCTGTATTATGTATAATGTATGCCATGCTATGCCGAGGATTATTTGCTTTATCAAAAGTGACGTTTTACTTTTTTGAACATTAAATCGAGAAACCATTGATACAGACACGGAGATTGTCTGCAAGTCGCTGGCGTCACTATGCTACTATGCTCAAATTGGTAAAGAGAGAAACAAAATTAAGTTGTTTTAGTGACATGTTTTAGAGATTGCGGTGAAGATGCTTTTTTTTTTGTTGGTCGTTTGAAGACGAATGATGGCTCGGCGGCTAGCGTAGAACGCAAGCGGTCTATGCAGTTAAGCCAAACGGGCGCGGTCGGGTGTGAGATGGGTGACCGGCAAAAAATTTCATGCGCGTTTCCGTGCTTCGGAGGGCACGTTAAGCCGTCGGTCCCGGTTGTTGTCGATAGATAACAGTCGTTAAACCTTGTCGGAGGCCTTATGGGCGGTTTGAAAACATCCGACAGCGGGTTGGCCACTAACCCGCATCTCCACCAACCCGCATTGGAGCAACGTGGTGGAGTAAGCTCCAGGCCTCCCCAATAATGGGGAGAGACCCGTGCCCGGCAGTGGGACGCAAAAAGGGTTGCAGCCAAATCATAATAAATGAAATGAAATGAAATATATTTGAAAATGAAATGAAATAGTATCATAAACTCGCCGTGACCCCACCCACCACCGGCGGCAGCACAGTCATTCATTGCTGCCGGGCCGGCAACCGGTACCAACATAACAATAAAAAACAGCTGTGGATTAAAACACTTTTATTTGATAATTCGCTTGTTCTTTTAAGTAACTATATACAAAAACCTTCGAGATAAGCCTACACATAATTGTTAATGTTACGATATAAATATAATATAAAAGTTTAAGAAGGTAAAAAACGACACAAAATCATTACCAAGGTTATAATAGTTGGCAGCATTGGTTCGCAATATGGCGACGCCGACCAATCAGAAAGCTGAATAAGGTCAAGTGAGTTCGGTGTGTCGATATCGATATCGATATTCAGCTACATTTTTTGTCAATGAATCAAGTATACTTTGTATTTTGTATCATAGACTTAAAATATTATAAGTCTATGCTCTTTATCGTATCGCAATAGTGTGTTCATTTGGGGCCCACAATTTATAATAAATTGCCTGAACGTATGAAAGAGTTAACACATGTTTTGCAAAATAATTAAAGAATTAAATCAATAATTGTCACTGTCCACGGTTTTGAATTGTATTTTTGATTCCTTCAGTTTTTTTAAACCCTTTTTTATGTCCCACTGCTGGGCACAGGTCTCCTCTCACAAGTGAGAGGGATTTAGGCCATAGTCCACCACGCTGGCCAAGTGCGGGTTGGTGGACGTCATGCTTTCGAGAAATTATAAATTTCTCTCAGGCATGCACGGCGATGGAGAACATCGTAATCAATTAAATATCACGATGTTTTCCATCACCGTGGAGCAACGATAAATGCGCACATTACAAATTTCTTTGTTAGAGGTGCGCGCCGAGGATTTGAACCCGGGATCGGTTGCGTCGAAGACCGCGGCTTTTTACCACTCGGCCATCGCTGCTCCTTCCGTTAGTTAACTGAAACTGTTAAACTCGGACCTCAGTTATTTTTGTAAAGCTGGGCTAAACATGTACCGTTCCTTTTGATAAAAATTTGTGCACGTGACTCAGAGTGACGTCATGACTACGGAACCGAGTGCAGTTGGTATACGATTCAACGAGAAGATTTCTTGAGATTCGAGTGTAAAGTGTTGGTCGAGTGTAATTTTCTAAAAAACGTATAAAACGTACCTTGAGGCGCCGTCCTAACTGACAACGATCGTACGAGTTAACGATGCGATTTAGTCGCACGACGAAATTAAACACACACACTAAATAAGTGTGTCCTAATTAAAGCTCTAACGATGGGTTTAGTCGTGCGATCGTCCAATCAAAGCTACAAATATATTTTGAGTGTCCTAATCTGTATTGAAATCACCCATGACAATAGAATGTGCATAATCAGACCTGACTGAATCAAAAATACCCTCTAAGGTATTGAAATAATTAACGGTTGGGGGCAATATACCACACCTTTGTCAGGTAATATTGCCTGACAGTTTTTGCTAACAGGCAATATTAAAAACTGTGCATCTCTGTAGACAGCCATTGATAAATAAAATATGGCGGCGGTTCGTAAGCCCATTCCGCGAAGTTAATCGCGCGATTGACATCGCAGGGTCTATTAGGACACTTTTGGACCGTCGCACGATCATTTTCACCGCACGACAATGAACGCATCGTTTGCTTGTACGATCGCTTCCAATTGAGACGATGGCTAATACCTTAAATGAGCATTAGTAAAGTAGAAGTTATGTAGAAGCTTAATCAGATAAACGTCCGAAAAACTATATAGGCACATGCTCGTGCATATTGTAAATATTATTTAAAGTAATTCACTTATTTTTATTTATTTATTTACTCTTTATTGGCCAAATTTCACAAATTTGAACAAAAGGCGAGCTTAATGCCAAAATGGCATTTTCTACCAGCTAACCTTCAGGAAGTGCAGAAAAATATAAAAGCGGCAACAAGAATAAAGAGAATAATTATTATTGTAAAAGAGAAAAAAAAAATTAAGAGTTTGGATAAATAGAAACATATGCACGATAAAAATACATACGATAAATATTATAAGATATGAATATTGACAGACAGAGATCATAGTTTTATTACAATCAACATCCAAATTTTATGAGCAGAGCTCTAAGTAATGAGAAAAAACACCCTTTTTGAAAGATTTTTAGTGTTTTCTAAAGTAGTTAAAGCTTAAAATTACTCTTCTATTTTTAATACGACAGGTGCCTTCGATTACTTATGGATGGTTGTCAAAATAAAACTTTATAAAAGAAACGAAAGCATTTTTTTACATTTTTACGCTAGATCGTAATATAAATGATGTATTATTTTATACTTTATACATAACAAAAAAATCCTATAACTATAACTTAACCATAGGCTATTGTTACCATATTAAGAAAAAAAATGTATGGAATATCGAGACAAGCATGAGGTCCGATTAGGTATTTATTTCCCTCAACATCCATATTATGCTTCTTTCAACGTGAATTCATATAGGTCTACCTACCTAGCAGCATCTTTAATCAATAAAAAGGTGCAATATGGGTATAATGTATAAATAATGATAATAATAATATAATATAATAAAAAAATTGTTTCAATGTACATTTTAATTTGTAATTAGTTAAGTTTTAATTATTGTAATATTTGCATACCTCATGAAGGTAAATATGGCGAACCAAATGTGTAAAAACACCTATTTTAAACACCCATATTTGCGCAAATAAAAGTCTTTGTCTTCGTCTTTCTTTGTGGGAATGCGACAACAGGCTGTCGATGATCGATGATCCGTTAATATTATTCTTATCGGATCTTAAAACAAAATAGTTTTAGTTAATTTTAATTAATAATATGCCAGAATATGGCATACCATCCCATCCCATCCCATTCCATTTCATTTCAAACCATCGTCTTGACGTCACTGTTACCGTGGCGGCAGCTCAATATAGCTTCGCTAGTAATATGGTCATAGCTTCGTCAATTTAGTCGTGGAACAGAATTTTTTGCACTGTATGTTAAGAATTTTGTAGCCCTATAAATTGACATTCTCAACTAAAAACGTTACTGATCCCCATTCAAAATTACGGCCTTAGTTCCTAGTTTCGCCGTTTCACGTGATGTTAGTGCATCTGTATTAGATTTATTGACATCAGAGCGTCATGCGGTGTCTATGATTTCATGTCAAGCATGCCTTGAATTATTTTTAAATCAAAGTCATTTATATTTTATGACGTATACTATCATCTGTGAATGTGTAAAAAAACTTAATTACCTACCTATTTAATCAATGTTTACAATGAATCCTCATTTTCTTTTGTATTTTTTCTATTTGAATATTTCCAAAACAGATTTTATATAAACTTAAATGTTAAGTAAGTACTACTAAGTACTAAAATATAATACTAAACTGTTATTTGTTAATGTGACGCAATGCGACAAAATTTATCGATAAAATGCTTACAACTCGTTCGCTACACTAGTGAATCCCTCGCCAGCTCGCCTTCGTGGCTCGTTCCGAGCTTCACAAGATTATTCTTCTACCAACCACGAAAGTACGTGGTGCGTGCGGAGCAGAAATATTAGTGTATAAGTAATTTATTAAGTTCACATTCACAAAATGAGGGAAATCGTGCATATCCAGGCCGGTCAGTGCGGCAACCAAATCGGAGCTAAGGTGAGTCGTCTTTTGTTTGTGTTAAATTTACTTTTTAGTTCGCGACCGCCGGAGAATTTGCGGCCGGCATTTTGTGACGCGCGAACCGCATGAGATCGGAGGGGCCCACCGCGTAGATTTCTATTCTGTGTACCTATTATTTCAAGATTTAAAACTGCTGTTTCGCTTCTCCCTTTTCGTGTATGTTCTGAATTCGAAACGAAAGATGTACCTATGAGAACAATAGGGACGTAATTGTCTAGGTTTATAGTCTTAACTTCAGTTTATGAGCTAACGGTAATATTTACTGCATTTTACCCGTTATAAGGCTGTAACGAGAGTCCAAAAGTGTAATTTTACTCTGACTGGTCAACAGACTGAAAACAACCTAATATTTGAGTCTGTGTAACTTCCACGTGTTTTGTCGCCATTTGCAGACCGTGATACACTTAATTTTACATTCGTATGTTGTTTTCACTTGTATTTCACCAGTTCGCTGTATCTAACTTCATCGAGTGTTAGGAATTTAAATTTCGACAGCTAACGTCTATTCCGGAAAACCGTTAAATGCCACGCATAGTTTCAAGGTCGCTATACAAGCGTCCCTTGATAAAAGGGCGACCATCGACCAATCAAATAGCGCGTCCTGTAACGTTCGGAATTTAAGTTGTTGTTGTAGATAAATAATTAAAACTGGTCCTCTGCCCACCATATGGCTGTGTCGCGGGAGATAGCAAAAAACTTTGCTTGTGAGACAATAGGTAGGTCTGCGTAAAGTAGGCAGGAATGCCAGGTAGAAAGGTTTTAATGACAAAAAAAATATCGAGAAATTGAAATGAAATTACATACCTATCTATCTATCTATCTTCTATACTTAAAAAAGGAGGATGTTTGTATATTATGACATCGCAAAACTCAGAAACTATTCGACCGATTATTATGAAAATTGGTATGTATATGTATTTTTTCACGGAGAAGGTTTATATGCTATCCATTATTATTATTTAATATTTAAACGCGATACGGAGTTCGCGGGGTCAGCTAGTATCTTTTAAAAATAACTATCTAATTATTTTGTAACTATTACTAATATAGGTACATACATATGTATCTATTTGAGTTTATGTAATAATAGCAAATTGAGATTTGTTGACGCGTGAAAAAGATTTAAGCGTAAATATTATTATTACCTAATTACTAATCAAAATCTAGTAATTTTAGAAGTAAGGTAACCTAGGTAAATGCCATGATAGGCTAATAATAATGCATTGTTGTCATATTATTTGTATTTCCTAGATCCTTATCGTTTCTATCTTATCAGTACTTAATGCTCATATTCATGTTGATATAGATTACCTACTACAATAATAATTACTGCTATTAGGAACAATTGTAACGTTAAAAATGAATTTATAAACGTAGTACAATTCCTTACTTACGTTTAAAAAGAGAAATAAAATTGGTTCATTGACCTAATTACCTTCATACAGAGAGTTTAGTCATAGTAATAGGTATAAGATACCTGTTTTCGGCCGATTTAGCGAATTCGTGACTTCGGTGGGGATTTTGGTCATATAAAATAAAGCACAGCACCAATCATGTACCTACAATATTTTACTATGTTATCCTACTTATATTTTATTATGTACATATTTTAGAAACATTATTTATAAATGCATCTTTAAGGGGAATTTTGTAAAAATTTTAATCCGTCAAATTAGATAAAACACCGGTTATTGGCCATTATACTCAGTTTTTATGGAAGAAAAATGACTTATTAACTTATGATATTTTTATGGAAGAAAAATGACTTATTAACTTATGATATGATTATCACGATGTCAATGTCACCGGCAACCTGCAATGTGTTTAGGATTTTAAATATCTCACCTTCAATAAATTCATAAAAAAATTCTTTAGTAGGTGGGTGAATCAACTTTTTTATGTAGCAAATCAACTATTTTGAAAAAAAAATGTTTTTAGTTTTTGTTAAAATAAACTAGTTACTGTTCGAAATAACATATTGACGTGTATGATATTTGACAATGCAGTGCACTTTTCTTATTCTTTCCTTGTTAAATTTGCCCTAGTTCACGAAAAGTCGTCTGTAAGCCGTCCCCTGGGTAACAAACAATAAATAACCGGTATGAACAGAAAACAAATTCATATTATAAATTGTTGTATTTATTTCGTTTTAAGAACACCTCTGCAGTTAGTAAGGTACAATCAATTGGTCGCAATACTGCAGATTATAGCAAAAACAGTTCACATTTTGCCTCTTGGGTCACAGTTACTATAATATATGATGAAACTTTTTTTATTCTGTATTTTACATTAATCTTAGTAAGAAACTGAAAATACTCCATGGATAATGGATAAAAATAATCAAAACTTGGAAGAAAGCAAACAGTTAAATTGAATATTGAATGAGTAAAATCAATAAGAATGCATTCAAAATTGGGGACAAAACGTTACCCAAGAGACGAATTTCTGTGACTCAGGAGACAGTAGCACTGAAGGTGAGTGATAGATAAAGCTTAATCAACATTTAAAAAAAATATAACAAAACACATTGTATTTATCTTTTATTGCAGAAGAGAGCATCTTGTATTTATTCTCATCTGTTCTTATTTCTTTAACATTTTCAGTTCTTGTCCTTTGGTAACGTTTCTTAATTTTATCATACTTTTTCTTCAGCTTGTCATTTTCTTCTTGTAGTCTTAAATTTTCTCTGATAAGTTTTGATCGGTCTTTTCTATCTTTTTTCCTTTCTTCAACTTTTCTTTTTGCATATGAATTATTAGGAGTTGTGTCACGGGACACATCTGGCTCATCTTCACTTTGCTGTGACAAAATCCGAATACCTACAATCATTGGATCGACATCGTTTTGTAATATTGAAGGTGAACTAGGAGGATTTAAGTCGAGCACCTGATTTAAATTATTTTGATTCCGCCTTAACTTTTGTTTTCGAAGTCACCAAATAATTCGAGCATTATGTTTCTCCTTTGCTGTAAGTTCACTCACGAGTCGTTTTTTGATATAGTTCTCACATTTTTTGCGCTTACTTTCTTGGTACTTTTGTGGATTTTGTTTCAGCTTTGCTTTGTAGCGTCTTTGCCTTTCCGCTGCTGACAGCGGCATGTTTACCTGAAATAACGTAGGTAATAAAATACCTACAAGTCCCTGTAGCTTCGGGATTAAGAATAGAGCTACGGTATCCCCTGCCTGATCGTAAGAGGCGACTAAAAGGGGGCTTCCGGCGATGCGGACGGTGAGAGTGGGAGCTTGACCTGTCCAGCTAGCAGCCCCGGGAGGGACGGCGGTGTATGCGTGGCCGCATGCCGCCGTGAACACCTGAAGGTGCAGGAGAGCACATCTACTCTCCCGAAGATGGGCCCGTTTTGGGGCGCCGCGCGTGGAGGACACCGGTGCGTTCCTATGGAGATCCTGGAGTCCTCACAAACGCAGAGGCAGGCCACCGAGGGGGTTTTAGTGCGGTCAGATCCCACATAACCCGGTATCCTCTCCCAAGGTGTCGGGTACCTTTTGAAGGTTCCCCCCGATACCAAAAAAAAAAGGTAATAAAATACAAAAAAAGCCATAATGTTAACTAAAGATTTGACGACCTCCGTAGCCGAGGGGTGTATGCACCGGTTTTAAGATGCCGTTATCTCTAGACTCTAGAGGCTATTTTAGAAGAGCTAGCCTTAAATATAACACACCTCGCGTTAAGAGAAGCGAAGAAGATTTCAATAATCCATATTAAACACGAATTTCATACGTTTTATTGACAAAAGCATTTGGTAAGTCTCCTGGGTCACAAAGATTGTCTCTTGGATCACGGTATTTGTGACCCAGTGGACCTGTGACCCAGGAGAAATTTTTACTTTATTTACCACTAGTGGTAAAACAGTTTGTGATTTCCTTAATAATATATATAAATGTACATTTTGGTTTCTATATCATTCTACTAATTGTATGTAATAGTCAATAAAGTAAGTACTAACCGGTTATTTTGCCGTCACCCAGCAGACAATCTATAAACACACGCACACTCACTAACAGCCAAGGCTGGAATGGCCGAAACAAGGATCCGTTCTCAATATAACCGATGCCATCAGGCTATGGCTAGAACTTGTCTCTCATTGTTTAATCGGATAGCGTGATCATACCACGTGCCTAAAGGCCGTTTTTGATTGTCACCCAGGAGAAACCCGTGAAATGGGCGAAACAGGGACAGATCTTTAAAGACAAAGTTTGTTTGAAATTTTTTATGTTTATCGTAAAATACTGTTTTATTCATCAAATTAGAAATGTTATTAAAATGTAAGTAGTGATAGATTCAATCATTCAGAAGAGAAATTTCGCAAAAAAAGTATTTCCGTTAGAGCAATCATGTGAGGGGACAGCAGATTTTTGTATGGGAATCAAAAGTTGTCTCCTGAGTCACGGGTTTTTAGTTATTAAAAGTTTTATTAAATCTCAATGAGCTTGGATGAAAATATTCTTAAATAATCTTAGTTTTAAACTAGCTGAAATGGAATAGTGAAGAAAGAATATTGTATTTTTAATGACAAGTTTTCTGATAGGGACAAGATTTTCCAGAAAAAAGTTGATTCACCCAGGTAACAGCTTGAGAATTTCATGAAAAGAAGCTCATCTTATCTCATGTTAAAAAAATAAACGAGTCCTGTTTGAGATTGTATGCAACTTTGATGATATTGATGATAATGGTCGTTTTATATTATCGTGCTGCAACATTCCGCCGCAAAAGGTTCGGTCCTCTTTTATTTCCTGTGGCCAGAAATAAACTTGAAGTTTAACTATCAGTCGTTCAAAATGCAATACTTAGTTGTGAAAGTTATAACTTCAATATTAAAAAAAATTTTTTTAATGAATCTAGTTAGCACAAACTGTCTGTAATAGTTATTTGTGTTCCTATTTAGGGTTGCCACCCGTACTTTATAATAAAATAAAGTTCTGTACGTTATTTCAGGTAATTGTACTCTATACTTTATGAGAATAATAATCATCATCATACATACATCATTTCGTATGATTTGATTTCTTTGGAAAAGTTTAGTCGTAAGTATTTTTTCTTTAAACGAAGTTATTCCATTTTTATTGTCAATTCCTGCCACGTCAAACAGTAAATGCGAGACGAAAGAAACCGAGCATCACTAAATTTGATAAAAAATGAATTAGTTACTTTAATTTAAAAGTAGACTGCAAAGGTGAAAATGTGTTCCAAACTGCCAAAAGAAATATAATAATAATAAAAAAAATACTTTATTTTGATACCCTGTACTTTATTTTTCTTACCTATAATAACTAACCAATGTACTTTAATAGCAAATAAAAAGGTGGCAACCCTATTCCTATTCCCCAAATAACTCAAAAACAGCAACACAGAATGTGGCCGAAGAAGGCGTTGTCCGAAAAATTGGTAGTTTTATCCTATAAAAAAATCTATTTATTTGTACGGTACTACAGAGCGGCCGTCGCGCGTCGTCTGCCTTTAGAGTTGCAAGCTATTCCATATTCAATACCTATTAATTAATAAATTTATGAAGATTCTATTCATTTGTCTTATCAAGTTTTATTTCTGTTAAAAATTTTGTGGTTTTCGAAAATAATAGTACACCAATATTTGCTGTCCATAGTTTCAAGATTCTCATTATTCTGTGACAGTACCTTCTTTACACATTTTGAGTTCTATTTTGGCAGTCAAAATTTTCAGAGTTTATCCCTAGCAATCTTTACTTGAAATGACAACAGGATGCACAGGTCGCCCTTCCAGCCAGATGGACGGATGACAATATATTAAAACAATAAGATAACAATTCCAATATAAACTGGTTATTGAGATTTTAAATAAAAAACACCGTTTTACCGAAAATGCATCGAAATTCAATTTCTTCGATCTATTAGTTTTTTGTAAGAGACAGTAAAGATTAAAGAAAGAAACCTTATCAAAGAATAGAACTGATTAAGAATAAGAGGGTGTGAATGTTTGGTCTATTCGGCAGTCTTGATTTCTAAAAAAATTGCAATTTAAGTACATTGTAACATGATTTACCTACATTACGAAAGCTGGACAATCTTTAGAAAAAGTTGAAGACTATTATTATCACGGACTTTCGCGCACGAAACAAAAAATCGATTATCATAATAGCAGAAGGAAGGAACCGCGCATGTTCGTTCAGGTCATCGACCTGCGTTCTTCCGCGTTCAAAATAAGCCTAGCTTCAGAAATTTTATGACGAAACTGAACGCTCTGTTGTTCTGAAAATGTTTTATGGTCAGCCGTTCAAAGTTAGAACGCGTGAATTCGCCGGAAATAGATGAAACGTTTGTTTGACTTCGGATGACTGCATGTTTGGATTGTTCGTATTTCTTCTGCTTTTGGTTAAAAGTCCAAATTATTTTAGAATCATTTTTTTATATACAAGGGAGGCTGACCTAGTTTCTTTCATCACATCTTAAGTATGTTAGATACAGCCGATTAGATACAGCATATTATTATATTATAATGAATACAATATAGTAATGACTTATGTAATTCTGTCTGGCCTGTGGAATTTATCGATCTTAAATCTGTAACTGATTTCCGGTCTGTAACTGAACAAACCAAACCACATAAAAACTTTCTCATTTCCATTTTATTAACTACAATCACGCAAAAAGGAAACAATGTTCTTTGATTGACAGTTAAAATCGGGGTTACGTAAATGTTTTTTTAGACATATTATTTTAAATAATAATATGTCTAAAAAAAATTGCTCTCATCTTAGAAGAACACTTCTTTTTTTTTTCAATTATGGCATCGCAAACTCTGCATACTGCCAGCGTCAAGTATAATTTTTGCATCAATTTTTTGCCAGATTCAATGAAACTAGACGAAGTAATAACAAACTCAGTTAGTAAGACGTCAGTAATCAGTCAGTCTAGTCCCAACATTCAAGTAAAGCGATGGCTACTTTACTAGAACGTGTCCGATAGAATTTTGGAGGCAAGCAGAAAAAACATATTTTAGCACTGTTATTCTATTACACAAACACTCGTGCACTGTAATTAACCTATATCAAACAAAATGCCATCAACTTTATCTGATATCTCAAAAATACACCAAGAAAATGGAAATAAAACAAGAGCACAATATGTCTTTTTCGACTTCCCGCCAAAACTCCAGAACACTACTTATTATTTAATATTTTTCCTTTTTATGATTAAAAATAATTTTAAACGACAAACTTTTTGGACCAATCAAAAGCAGTCTAGATTAAAAATTACGTTTCAGTGGACGGGGTGCTAGAACCATAATTAACTGCAAGTGTTAGTTTCATTCATAAATATTATACAGTAATGCTCAGGAATTACGGTAATCGGAACTGTTGCCCGTAATCAGATTATGGCCGGACCTTCCGTGCATCCGAATACCGTTACACATCGATTGTGCAGGTTATCGCGCTAAATAACTAGATTCCACAGAAAGTTACGCCATAGACAATGGGTCGTGGATTATTGACATGTATTAGTGTTTGGTGTCTATGGTTCAGGTTTTCGTATTCGAGTCATTTTGGCCTTAGTAATGTAGTCAAACAAAAATGCATGTGCTCAATCATGAAATTAATTCTAAAAAGAAATGATTTTAGTAAGATATTACGCGTAATCAGTAAGTGAAATTAGTTGAATGTGATCAAAAAACGCAACTAAGACCGCCTTTAAAACCGTGCCTATTCTCTTTCTGAACATACCTTTTAAACATTTATAAATAAGCAGAGCTTGTGCTATATCAGAAAGCTGATAAACCTACTTAGATAATTCTTAATACATACTTAAATAGATAAATTAACACCCAGACACAGAACAAATAGTTATGTTCATCACACAAATATTTGTCCTGGGTGGGAATCGAACCCACGACCTCACGCTTCGCAGTCGGCCCATCACCCACTACGCCACGGAGGCTGTCACAACGTTAAGATCACAACTATTAAAATTAAATTAAAACAACATATTTCCTCTTATTTCGACTCACTTTCAGCTCAAGTCCCCTATAAAAGCATGCATCAGCAAGATAAATAATTAAAAATAGGGTGAAAAATCCAATCGTGAAGTTGACTCTCCAGACTTGGCAATGCGCCAGCAACGTGAGTGGAAGCTGATGTCAGTTCCCGGCAATCAATGCATTTTGTAGGGCTGGAGGCGGAAGATGAACGCAGATTGTCATTCCATAGTAGATTTCATTGTAATTCTAAATTTTATAAACCTGACATTTTTGTAACAAACAAAACTATCCGATACAAAATTATATTGTGCTCGCATGGCGCATTTTAATAAAATATTACTCCTTTGTTTCCTCTCACAAAATGAACTCAATTCAAAAGACATTTCGAATGAGAATTTTTCCATTGAAAATTAAGAATCCTTTTCTATTTTTTACTAACATTTACCAAAAATTGTAAGAAATAGACTTCAATTTAAACGTTTTTGAATAGGCATGATGACACTATCAAAGAATCATAGAATAAACGGTTTTACAGAAAAAAATATGCTTAAAAAGTTCTAAAATATGATCCCGTTTTAATATAAACATTAAGATTAATAAGATTTTCAATAAAATAAAAGTATTAAATACAGCAATCGGCCATGTTATCTGAAACGCCAATCAAAAGAAATGACGTCACGTCTCAGTTAATGTCATCATGTTGCTTGAAGTTTGACGAGCAAGCCGACGCCATGACACCTACGAGCGTTTTCGCGCTTAATTCAAATTACATAGCAAAAAATACATTAATTTACGTTAAAAGTTGAGTTTATTGCTGAAATAAACTTTTTTTCGAAACTAGGAGACGAGTACCTACAATAAGGAAAGGTATTTAAAAATCTGTCATCATGCCCATTAAGCCTAAACTACTTTAATTTAAAACCGTAGTATTTTCTGAGACTCTTTTACAGCTAAAGTTTTATAAAAGGTATAAAAGCTAAGGTTTTATAAAGTTAAGATATTAGTGTTACACACCATTGCTTATACATCGTTTTACCACAAAACTTGAATTCCTGGTTCCTATAAAAATTGAAAGATTTTGTGTCTTCCACTCCCATCTAAATAAGTTTTTGCGAGGTAGAACTTTCCTGAATCTACTGGGGATTTCCGAAAAAGATATGGCTGACTGGTTGCCACCCCTTGAGACCTGGAGCTTGCCTGCTCAAATGCGGGGTGTTGACAACCCGCTGTCGGATGTTTTCAAACCGGCCCATAAGGCCTCCGAAAAGGTTAACCGACTGTTACCTATCGATAACAACTGAGACCGATTGATTTACGTGCCCTCCGGAGCACAGAAACGCGCATGAAATTCTTGCCATTAGCGGTCACCAGTCCCACATCCGACCGCGCCTGTTTGGCTTAACTGCATCTATGCTTGCTTTGTACGCCAGTCGCCGGGCCATCCGCCCGAAACTAATATATAAATAATTAAATCTGAAATAATTCTGTATCCACAATCTATATATTTAATTCTCTAATAAATCCGTATCAAGGTAATGAATTTTATTAAGCATACATCCCTGGCTTTATACGAAACTTTGCTGATTTCGCTGATTTACCTAATTTTACACATGAGATTTTGCAGTTAAAATACAGTATTATCATAAGTTTTATTGCACAATATAACTAATCATTTCAATAATAATCAAAAACATTCTCGGCATCGTAAAAAAAAACTAACGTGCCAGCCCTAATAGTAACGATCCCGCTTCGGGACATGCGCAGTGTATCATGAAATCTTTCATGAAACTGCACAGCTGGCAGGTGGAATGGCACTATGTTTTAATTGACATTTTATTAGACGTTCCATCTTGCATGCTTGGATGTTTGGTGACTGCGATGGATTTTATGGTCATTGTTGTTAATAGGAAGTGCTTCATAAGAAATTTTACTTGAAAAGCAACTAAAAGTTCGTATTCCCCGTTTTTCTCAGGAGATAGTTATGGTTAAACAATCTTAGCACTTTTTATTGTTATGATCATTCCTCTTTCATTTTTATTTTTTATTTGTATCATTATTTTAACTAAAAATTCTGATAATTAAGGCATAACTTTCTTCAAATAAAAAACAAATAAAATCGCTGTTCAACGGGGAAATGCCATCAGCGTCTTTGTATAGTTAGTACTTTCCACTTGTATACTTAACATTCCTCCATATACATCAGTTCTCGTGTCCTCTTAGCCCGGGTCTCACTGAGTTCTTTCCGTAATTTGGTGCAGAAGTGATTTACAATTTTCACTGCCCTGGAAACGAAACTGTAGTGTGTAGATTCTATGTAAACTGTAGGTTGTATTTCACTAATTTTATTTGCTATTTTTAATCCAATGGAAAAGTAACATTTAACAAAAAACATTTAATTTTCTTGAAAGAAAATTACCTTTTGCTAATTTATGTAACGAAGTTATTTTGCCATTAATTTTACGCGCTCCGATGAAGATGCATTTCTAATAAAGAATGTGTCTACCAACAGGGCGCTAGATGATTACACTAAGATGAAGACATAGTGCCCGCGTGGCATTGTGTCCACCGATATAGTGGTACAATTTCATATTTTGATAAATGGCTCAATGATCAAAATGATCACTGTTCTCGACTGCCTATAGCGTTCCTAGTGTTTCGATGAAAAGATGCGATCATTACTCACAAGTGAGTGACTGCGCATTTTTTTCCTGCAGAGATTTTGTATAATATATTTTTCATATCACATGCATTGAAACAGCGAGTTTTGATCTCTGTTTTGCCAGTCGAAATAAGACAATTTCAAACCAATGCGAATGTGTCAGTCAGAAACAACGTTGTTTCTACCCGGCACCTTCATTTGTTTATTATTTACGTCTTTATTTCAAGTCTGTCAGAACAGAATCGCAGTGACAACTATCGTCAAAACGTTTTCAAAAGATATTTCTGCGTTATTTGTCTGAAATAGTCTTACTTCGAATCAAAACTCGTTGTTTCATTAACTCGCTTCGCTCGGGCAGTTACCCACCCTCGTCAGAAATCGTCTTGTTTCACCCCTTGCTACACAATATACATCAAATATTTTGTAATAAAAGAGTATACTGTCCGTTCCCAGCAATATCCTTTTTGCACATTTTATGGCCTTCGATCCATAAATTTGTTTAGCTAAAGGTACAGATAATGTTTCTTTTATGTATTACTAGAGGTTTCTCAGTACGTTTACCATCACATTGTTTATTGATATCATCTCATTGTAATTAATAGTTTACAATATTGTTGCTATGTGCTATTCTTCAATCAAGACGAAGTCTACGCAGTTGCTCTGATATTGTTAGTTTATTTAAACAACCTTGAATGCTTGAGAAGCTAGCATCAATGGACAATGAATGACGTATCATATTTGTTACCAATTTTCATGATGACTAAATCGTACCTGCCTGACTCATACATACCTTTTGCGTGCGAGTTACAGTCTGGAAAGTGCTTAACAATATTTAGAAAGATTTTTACAAAGTTTAAGGCACTTCGAAAATTAGTTAAAAATGTATCAGTATTGTGACCGTTCTTGGTATTAAGATAAATATAACGACAATAGCAGATATTATCATTTGATAATTCTTATCGAATGATAGATTAATGATAGCGATCACATCAATCGACTATATTGCATGTACTATTTCACAGTTAAAGCTATCATTACTTTTAGCTAAAAGCGTCGAGGAGAATAAAAAACTGAAAAACACACAATGTATAGACAAGTGTCTTACTTGTCTAGGTTATTCGCATTAGAGTTAGTATAAACTATTCTCAGGCAATGTCTAATACAAGCAAAAGACATCTACGTCAAGCCCCTTTCGCTATTGTCATTTCGTATGAGCCTTTCTAAATTTTCATTTCATCTCACTCCCACTGTTTACTGATTGATAATCTTGCCTTGTTTTTTGACAGGTTGATAAAATCTGGCCAGCATTAATTGGTTTTTTACTTTAAAAAGTGGACATGTCACTTCGCCTACGTAATAATTTAGATTCAATTTATTGCCCATCTACTGACTGCCAAAATCGGTAACCTGTTTCTCGTTCTTAAAAGGTAACGTTAAGCCGAAAATGGCGATGCAATTTGTTATTCACGGACTTAAACGGTATCTTGTGGCGTTTTATTGCGCTGGCAGGATCGATAACGTTGCGAAGTAAGGCGTCCTCATGAATATTGTAATAATATATAACCGCGCCATGGCTTGTTTCGTTCACGTCGCCCGGGCGACCACGTGAGTCATCCTGCGGTGCCAGGCGCAGTTTTCTCCCCCTCGTAAAATTAACCTCAATTGCACGCAATTTTTGTTTAAAACTTGCAGAGTTTAACGAGATTTCTTTTTTCCTTCACAGTTCTGGGAGATCATCTCCGACGAACACGGCATCGACCCCACCGGCGCCTACCATGGCGACTCGGACCTGCAGTTGGAGCGCATCAATGTATACTACAATGAGGCCTCTGGCGGCAAGTACGTGCCCCGGGCTATCCTCGTCGATCTGGAACCCGGAACCATGGACTCGGTGCGTTCCGGACCTTTCGGCCAAATCTTCCGGCCAGACAACTTCGTCTTCGGACAATCAGGTGCCGGCAACAACTGGGCTAAGGGACACTACACAGAGGGCGCCGAGCTCGTAGACTCAGTCTTAGACGTCGTAAGGAAAGAAGCAGAGTCCTGCGACTGCCTCCAAGGGTTCCAACTCACACACTCCCTGGGCGGCGGTACCGGATCTGGCATGGGCACACTCCTTATTTCCAAAATCAGAGAAGAATACCCCGACAGAATCATGAACACATACTCAGTTGTACCCTCGCCCAAAGTGTCAGATACAGTAGTCGAACCATATAACGCCACACTCTCGGTCCACCAGCTTGTTGAAAACACTGACGAAACGTACTGTATTGACAACGAGGCTCTCTATGACATCTGCTTCCGCACGCTTAAACTGTCCACACCCACGTACGGCGACCTCAACCACCTGGTGTCGCTCACCATGTCCGGCGTTACCACCTGCCTCAGGTTCCCCGGTCAGCTGAATGCGGATCTCCGCAAGCTGGCTGTAAACATGGTGCCCTTCCCGCGTCTGCACTTCTTCATGCCCGGCTTTGCGCCACTGACGTCCCGCGGCAGCCAGCAGTACCGTGCGCTGACCGTCCCCGAACTGACCCAACAGATGTTCGACGCCAAGAACATGATGGCGGCATGCGACCCAAGACACGGCCGCTACCTCACCGTCGCCGCCATCTTCAGAGGACGCATGTCAATGAAGGAGGTTGACGAGCAGATGCTCAACATCCAAAACAAGAACTCGTCGTACTTCGTCGAATGGATCCCCAACAACGTCAAGACCGCAGTGTGCGACATTCCTCCCCGTGGCCTTAAGATGGCGGCGACCTTCATCGGCAACTCGACCGCCATCCAGGAGCTGTTCAAGCGCATCTCGGAACAGTTCACCGCTATGTTCAGGCGCAAGGCTTTCTTGCATTGGTACACCGGCGAGGGCATGGACGAGATGGAGTTCACGGAAGCGGAGAGCAACATGAATGACCTGGTGTCCGAATACCAACAGTACCAGGAGGCCACCGCCGACGAGGACGCAGAGTTCGACGAGGAGCAGGAGCAGGAGATCGAAGACAACTAAACCACCCTCCTCGAGTCACTAGCAAACAAACCCCAACCGGGAAATCTGCATTTCTTTGCTTCTGTAGTTTTATACAAGTTTTTAACAGTTCTGGACTTAGTTTCCCTGACGCGGTGGGTGTCGTTGGCCGGCTAATGTACATTCCCAGTGTTACCTGGCGCGAAGGGCGCTCTGGATGTTTATCCCGATAAACAGGTTTTCCCCACGACGTGGCCCCTTCGCTCGACCACCTCGGTGCTGAACACTGATGACACAAAGAGATAGATCTTTTGTTTGATAAGGCTGAACTTGATTTTTTAATACCTAAGTTAATTTTTAATCTTTGTAACCAGTGTGATTGAGTTATGTTGGCTTTTTGGTAACTAAAAAGCTAATAAATGTCGTACAATTTTTCGAAGTTGATCAGTTTTTAATTATTATTATATTCCAGCTGGTGAATAATAAATTACAATGATTTTATTCTTTTGTTGTTTTATTTATTTAATTATTCATTATTCCTGTCTAATTCATTTTAGGAAGCTTTTAAAATTCTTTCTATCTATTTCGCGTATTTAAATATTTAGAATACATTGTCAGAATAAAGTTATTAACAATTTAGAATGTCGTCATTAAAACTAAACATTTAGAACCTGGTAAAACTTTAAGTCGAATTTACTGACTAATTGGTACCAAAGTAGGTAGTATGTACTATGTATGTAATATGTACTAGGATACTTTTTATTTCGAACACAATCTATTTCTAATCTATTAAAATTAACGAGACGATAAAGTCAATATGTAGTTACATTGCAGAATATAAAATTCAGTTTGGTACTATGTATGCATTCATTTGCATGCACCGGATGCGGTGGCGTTGGCATTTCCTATGCGGATAACGGCTAACATACATACTATGACCAACATAATTATATTATTTAGTGCATTTTAATTCAATATTTTCTAATGGCTAACTCAAGCTTCAAATGTCCTTAAATTTATTAGGGCTGTTGAAAGAGAAAGTACATACACAATATTTAGGTTAGGAGGGGGGGGGGGGGGGGTAACTTTGGAAATCTATCTGGCAACGTGTTATACAGTAAAAAGTACACAAAGTAAATTTTAGAGCGCTTCTATTACAGAAAAATGCAATGTTATTGCATTGAATCACTTTAAATATTCAGTAAAATAAACTACAATAAATTAAAATGAAATTGAAACACGACTTTTTTTAATTTATTTTATTTAAAAATAAATAGATATGTACCATAAGCCTGGAGATTTAACAAAACAAAATGTTCTATTGGTTCAGTCAAGAAAATATAATTGGGTAACAATAAGTCAGTAATTTAAATATATAGGGCCTAGTATTCCTATGAAATGTTCTTGATTCACCGAGGCGAAATAAAATCAGGTGCACCAATTGAAATAGCATGAATCGTTAAAAATTTGGGAATGTAGGCACCTATATTGGTTGGTGGTAATCATTGATCAATTTGATCATAATAAATAATAACATATTATGCTCAAATTGATAATAATAATATAATATAATAATACTAATATTAAACTAATAATATATTATATTATTATTATTATATGGTGTTAATTCATTAATTATCTAAACTTAATAGGTAATGTAAGTACATCTATTTTATTTCGTATTTCCACATACTATAATATATAGGTACCTATATATTATATTATGGCTACTGATAAACCCAACCGGTTTGTTTTTGAAACAATATAGTAACAAATTGAATGTCATTGCCTATTTAAAATCGTCTTTCACTCCGAACTGACATTCTTTTATGTGATCTGATACAATTTCAACGGTTTCATCTGTAATCCTTCCTGCATCACGAAGTATTTTCACTAAATTCGTCATCGTAAATATTGATTTTACTTGAACGCCATGATTTTCGAGTACAGTAACGCCACCTTGTTCACGATCGAGAACTATTACAGCGTGCGTGACTACCAAACCTTCGTTTCGGAGCTCAGTAACAGCTTCTAGTAAACTCCCGCCAGATGTCACTACGTCTTCAACAACTAAACAGTTTTGATTTTTGTGATAAACGCCTTCAAGAATCTTCTTGGTGGCGTACATTTTGGTTTCCTTCCTCTTCATAATCATTGGAGTGTTGGTGTTCACTGACATGACTGCGGCAAAGGGAAGGGCTGCGTACGGTACACCACAAAGGATTTCGTGGTTTACTTCCGCAGCCAAGGTTTGAAGTTGCTGAGAGATGGCCATCTGAAAAAATTCAATTTAACAAATAATGGACGTAATGGATGGGCAATAATTTGGGGACAACCAAATTAGGTCAAAGTTGTTGCTGCAATTGTGATCAATAAAATCATTGGGATGTATTGAAACCAACCTAATATTGACTTCTATTCGTTCCTAAAAAAGATTTTGTTTACAACAAATCATTATTTAATTCACTGCAGTATTCCGAATCAATTTAGATTTTAAAATACATATTACTTATTTTAATTATTATAGGTAAGTACATACATTTATTTATTATACATACATTAACTAAGTACCTAGGTATTAATTAAGTTACAATAAAAAGATATAACCAGGACCATAAGAATTATTTATTATTATGCCAGGACCTTGAAAACTTTTTCAAGTAGGTACGTAGGTGTACCTATTAGCTAAACAAACTTTGAATCTTCAGTTATGTACTTACAACATACTTGTCAAACATCAGAATACCAGCAATGAATTAAAAATTGTCTACCTACATCTCATGCCTCAACCGACTTGGTACCTTGAAATTTTTTTTGTCGGTTTATTCTCGCTCGCACTCTATCGACAGACATTGGTTTAATTGGTTTAATGTTCCCATACCTTTCCTGTAAAAAAAATATATGTAGGCCTGATTTTTGAAATAAAATAATTGTAAAACAACGGTTTTGTCTTGATATAAAGTATTGTTTCTTTTTTTTTCAATTATGGCATCGCAAACTCTGTGCATACTGCCAGCGTCAAATATAATTTTTGCATCAATTTTTTGCCAGTTTCAATGAAACTGGACGAAGTAATAACAAAGTCAGTAAGTAAGTCGTCAGTAACCAGTCAGTCTAGTCAGTCCATCATTCAAGTAAAGCGATGGCTACTTTACTAGAACGTGTCCGATGGAATTTTGGAGGCAAGCAGAAAAAACATATTTTAGCACTGTTATTCTATTTCACAAACACTCGTGCACTGCAATTAACCTATATCAAACAAAATGCCATCAACTTTATCCGATATAACTCAAAAATACACCAAGAAAATGAAAATAAAACAAGAGCACATTAAGTCTTTTTCGACTTCCCCATATTTATTATTGTTCACAGATGCGTGAATGTGTGACTCATCTTTCGTAATAATAAGAAGGCTCGGCTGATCTGAAGATCTGAACAAATAAAATAAATTGTATCTTTCTGGAGAAATCTAGTCATAAGAAGGCATCTGTGTAACTGATTATTGATTAAAGATAAGGGAATAAGTAGATGGCGTTGAAATCGTTTAATGTCTCCCCAAATATGGCAATGGCTGCAATGCTTACCTTTTTGCGTACCACCGTTGGGCACGGGTCTCTCCTCGTTACTGGGGAGACCCGGTACTCCACCAAGCTGCTCCAATGCGTGTTGGTGGAGATGCGGGTTAGTGGCCAACCCGCTGTGGGATGTTTCCAAACGCCCATAAAGCCGGCGATATGGCTTAACGACTACTATATCCATCGATAACAACGGTGGCTTAATAAAATAAAAAGCGTACCATAAGCTGAGGATGGGAGACGACGACTCTCAAGTCGAAGTAGATGGGGGTGCGACGGCCCAGCTTGGCCTCGATGTCCCCCAGTCGGACGGCGCCTGCGTCGAATAGCCGCAGCCCTAGATCTCGCAGTTCAGGCTTCATGGTCTGGAACAGAGATTTGATAAAATTGAATTGAGTATCAGACTATCAGCACCGTAAGTCATCACAAGAAATACACGCTGCTCGAAAACTTTCGACTTCAGGGACTGAGTCTCATGTTTAAAAGATACGATACGGCAGGGATACAAAGGGTTAGGGGTACAAAGTTTTTAAAATATCGATATTTCCTTATCGATATAAATCGAAATAAGTCGATATTGATATATCGATATATAGGCTTACTAGACCTTTTATCGATATTTCTTCTTTTTTAAAGGCTTATTAAAATTAATGTAGTTTTATAGCCCCTCTACATGTAGGGCTATGATGGTGACCATTCGCTGTACAAATTACAATACTCTGGTTTACTATAGTTTTACAAAGAAATTCGGAAATTGCCTTGGTAAAGTCAACAGATGACTAATTGATAGTGTACCTACCATTCGGTCGAGTCGAGAAATGAATAATTTTTCTAGACTTCATTGTAACAGTAACAGCATTTTACATGATTTTGTGGATATTTTAATTTGGGCGGGTTTTTCGATATTTTGTTACAATATTGTTTTTTTTTCAATATCAATATATCGATATATTTAGACGTCGTTTATCGGTTTACCGATATATCGTGGCTTCCCTACAAAGGGTGCTTCTGAGTTTGCGGGTGACATGATATGACCTTAAGTTTTCGTTACAATTGAATTAAATGTGTCGCAGTATGTACACATATAACACAAATAGGAATTAGGGATAATGAACAGCAACAACATCATTGCTTTATAACTTACTAACCTTCCGCCAGCGGCTTCGCCCGTTTGGACCCGTTTTATAGGTCCCCGTAGGATAAAAACCATCCTATGACCTTTCCCAAGGTCCACTTATATATGTGTTCTAAATTTCATTAAAATTGATTCAGTAGTATAAGTGGGAAAGCGTAACAGACAGAGTTACTTTCGAATTTATTTACCAATAGTTCTTTAATATTAAAAAAACATTATTTTTTCTATCATCAATAGTTTCCGCAGTGCATGCGACGAAAAAAGTTTTATGGCATTTTTTTACACCTTGGGTTACATTACTAAAGTAAGGATCCCTAATATTTTCCAGCAATAAATGTAGCCTATGGAAGTATGGAGCCTATGTTACTCAGGGTGAATGTAGCTTTCTGATGGTGAAAGAATTTTTGAAATCGGAACAGTAGTTTATGAATTTATTCATTACAAACATACATACACACAAAAATACAAATTATTACAATACAAATATTAAAAGAGTGCTGCTGGGAGTTTTTTTCCGCCGCCTTTTTTCTCTCAGCTCAACATCTAGCTCAAACGGGCACCCAAAGGCGCCAATTTTATTCCTAATCTTAATCTTAATATATATATAAAAAGTAAAGGGTTTTCTTTGTACGTAAAGACACGGTTTTTTCTATTATCACTAACTCCAATCAACTTCCCGTTGGGGTGGTAAATACCCCTTAGTATGTAGATGATAGTAAGGGAGTTTGATCGCAGTGGGTGGAGTGGGGAGCTGATGATAGAAGGTAATGCGACGGTTAGGAGTTGAGAGCAAATTCTTTCAATAAATGGGGTTTTGTTCGAAATCTTACATTCCTGAGATGGTCCAGCTATCACCAAGTCAAAGTCTGATGATGGGATCCCAGAGAAATCGAAGGGAACATACAAATTTTATAGCACAATAATTGATTTTCATATTTTTACTAAAGCAAAACAGGCATTTGTGTATAAATATCATCATATCATGTTGCTGAGCTGATGATTGAAGGTACAACTCCTCAACGGTTAGGAGCTGAGAGCAAATTCTTTCATTAATTTATACGTTCAGGTGGACTGACAGTAATATTCTTTCAGGCTATAAGATGGCTATTAGAAAACATGATTATAAAAGGTTAATCTCTTTAAAGTTTAGATTAAACATGCGACGTATTTTAACCCGAGCAACGCCGGGTTTCGCAGCTATATGAAATAAATTTATAGTTTTGACTTGATTTGATTAGTATACCTATAGACTATTGCTCCAGGAGATTACCTAAATGCTGCGGCATTTCTACAGTAGAATTAAAGCAATAAAAAAGAATACTACACATCTATGTAGGATACTATGTAAAACTAAATACAGAAATAATACTGCATACTTATTGTGCCATTTCAAGAGAAAAATTATCAACAATCAGCTGTATTTAATTTCAAAATAACGGTGCATTTGGCATATGTCTAATTACATATTATTTACATAACAACATTTTAAAGCTAAGGTAAAAGTACGTCGGTACCTACTTAGTGATAAGGAGGTCAGTAAAGCGCATTTATCGCACTAATTATATGAATGTAAATAATTAATAAATGAGTAATGGCAACTTGTAGGAAACTTGCAATGCATTCAAATTATTAGACGTACATATTTTTTATGTGAGTTTGAGCTAAGGGCCGATTTTATAATCCCGTGATTAAGTAATAGTTATTTTACATACATTACTAGCCTTATGCCAGCGGCTTCGCCCGCATGGTACCGTTTTATGGGTTTCCGTAGGATAAAAAACTATCATATGCCCTATCCCAAGGTCCACTCTAACTGTGTTCCTTTCATTAAAATTGGTTCAGTACTTGGTTTCCCAAGTACTGAACCAATGCGTAACAGACAGACAGACTGACAGAGTTACTTTCAAATTTATAATATTAAATAATTAGTATATTAGTTTTTTAAACAAAAGAATGATGAGTTTAAATTTCCGTTCTCGGTCTGGGTGTTTGTGTTTTGTCCTTGTATGTGTCCATGGTACCCACGACACAGGGTATATATACTGTGGGGCTATGAGTGTGAAGCGTTATTTATTTATTTATATTAGTATATTAGTACAATTTGTAAATTAGTAATTAGTATGGATTGCTATGCTATTCATATATTATGTCGATAGCGCTAAAACATTTATTCGAAAAATACTTTTATAAAAATAATTTCTGTTAATTTAATGAATTATGTAATCCTGTGTACTGTTGAAAAATGAAACTAGTTGACGGGGGTACAAACTTCCTCAACTCCCGCAAAACACCTCAGGGAGATGGGGGGACTGAAAATCAGCGTTGCACGACGTCAGCACCTCGCGGTAGCAAAAGCTGAGTCGCTACCTTTTGCCCAATGCCTGAATGCCATGTCACATTTTAATAATAGGTACTATAAAATTGTGTACCTTTTTGCACCACATTTGCACGAGTCTGCGTAACTCATGTGCATATAACGTAGTAAGGTAAATTTTTTGATCACAAAATTTGCATGCCTTATAGGTAGAATGAGAGGATGTATATAAAACATTAGACCTTGTATTACCTTATTCTTGCAAATAAAGACATTTGAATTGAATTTGTAAATGTAATACCTAATATAAATGTATTTTGTAAATGATTATGAGATTGAGGCAATAAACGTTTTATTATTATTATTATCCGGGATTAAAAACGATGAAATCCGTAGACGAGCGAGTCACCGAAGTAGCTGTTAAAATTAGTTTAATGACATGGTAATAGTCAGGCAACATTGCTTAGACAACAGCGGGTTTCCCTTTAGCTCAGAACCTGAATACGAGCTGTGGTACAGTGCTGTCCTGTTTAGCATTGGCAACAAAGATTGGCAAACTACTAAGTGCGGTCTAAATTCCAGTGTCATTAAAAAATCTGAGCATAGGCAACAGTAGAATACTTTGATCTTAGCCAAAAGGCCGAGAATAGTCCCTGTAGCTTCGGGATTAAGAATAGAGCTACGGTATCCCCTGCCTGATCGTAAGAGGCGAATAAAAGGGGCTTCCGGGGTTGCGGGTGGTGAGACTGGGAGCTCGATCCTTCCAGCCAGCGGCACCGGGAAGGACAGCGGTGTGTGCGTGGCCGCTAACCTCCGCTCCGTAAGCATCGGAAGATGCAGGAGCGTGGAGAACACCGGTGCGTTCCACTGGAGATCCCAGAGTCCTTCCCAAGCGCAGAGGCAGGCCACCGAGGGGGTTTTAGTGCGGTCAAATCCCACATAACCTGGTATCTTCTCCCAAGGTGACGGGTGCCTTTTGAAGGTTTCCCCCGATACAAAAAAAGGTAACAGCAGAACATTGAGTTTTAAGAGTTGATTGAAGAGTTGGCCTTAAATTTTCGATAGAATTAAATTAAGTCACTCGCGATCCGTGGTTGCGATAAAGTGCCAGAAAAATTAAAATGAAGTGTTAATAATAGACAGGATGAGAGCTAATCTTAAGTTAATTTAACGATGTATTTTAATGGTTATCTAATTCAAAACACTTATTTTATCTGTTATTAGTATTACATAGCTCGACTATGACAATGGAAATATTTGTGAGGATGTCGCCGGTCGTCCTATGAATATATTAATATCCAATTAGGTATGCTCTGGTATTTTATTAATGACTGCAAACGAGTATGGCCACGTGGTTTTGAAGTGATCAAATTCACTAGCCTCGACATTCGTTAGTTCGATCGATAGTGGTCATCGATAGTTATAGTTTTTAAATCGTAAAGGTACTACATATTTGTTAGCGACATTTTAGACAGCCACGATTGCCAAATTTCGTTACAAAGCTCACTAATTTTATTCTAACCGATTTCGGTCGCCAAGCTTTCGTGACGAATGTTGATACTGCCGAGTCTTCTTGCCATTTCAAATAGCTGACAATTTTCAAATCATTATTAACTGAAATTTCTGGATTTTGCAAAGTAGATCACAGTAAATTAAAAAGAAACTTTCTATTTAATTTTTATTTTAGTAATGTTATACCACGATCCGTGCACATTAGGTACCAGGCTCCTGGAAAAAACATCTAAATATCTAAGTATGTATTTCATTCATAGGTTTAAAACTAACACCTAATTCCTGTCCGTTTTATGAAAATTCTTCGATAATTCAGTCAGATGTGTGATCATTAGTGATCAAATTGATGGCACCTTTATGAGAAGGTGTTTGATGGAGTGTTGGAGACCGATAAGCTCTGTTTTCGCACATGTTTCGCACTGATATTTTATTCCACAACACAATAGGTGTTTCTGTTTCTGTTTTTGTAAGTGTCCATGGCACCCACGACACAGGGTATTAATTACCTTACTGTGGGGCTATGAGTGTGTAACACTTATTATTATTTATTTATAACATGATATAGATTAATTACAGGGCCTGTTTCTTCGCAAGGAAGCCTGAGTCATGCCTGTGTTGTAGTAGCGCTGCTACTCCAGGCTGATGGTCGCCTCATGTAAGTGTGGCCGTCAACTGCACCGTTCCAACGAAACACAATAGAATTGCTTCACGGCACGAGTGGGTGCAGCGGTGGTACTTAGCCGACAGTTGTAACTTGTACCGCAGACAGCCAGTATCAAGTAAAAAGATTTTAAGATAAAGATCTTTGCAGAATGAAAATAAAACGAGATTAAATAATTACAAAAATAATAAAGTAGGCTATTTGATTGATTCCGTTCCCAATATACATAATCTACAGAGAACGATCACAGAAAAACTTCATAAATACGTAGAATTAAAAGTAGAAATTATTAGAATTTGGAAACTGAACTCAGTGTTCATTGCACCACTAGTTATCTCCAGTACCGGTGTGACTCCGAAATGATTATCCTATTTCCTTAACCTTCTAGAGCATAGACTATAGACCTTCCAGAAAACTGTCACATCACTGCAGAAAACTGTTACATGACTATGCAGAAAACTGTTACATCACTATGCAGAAAACTGTTACATCACTATGCAGAAAGCAGCTATTTTTAATACTTTCCATATAGTCCGAATATTTCTCAATGAAAACGAACATGTATTTGTAATATGTATTTATTTATTAATTAGGTATGTTATAATACTTATAATTATTTATACATGTGAGTATCTATTTAGTATGAATGTGTATTCATTTATATAGAAATATTCAATCCTCTATCAACTTAGTTTGCCTACTCGTCACCCAGGGTTGGCTGGTAGAGAATGCCATTAGGCATTAAGCACGCCCTTGTGTTCCTTATTGTAAGCCGTAAGGTAATACTTTAAGATTAAATAAATAACACGATAATGATGTGCACTTGGCTTAGGCCCGTGAACATCACTCATCGTCATAACCAAGATATCCCCTATATCTTGAGTAAAACGAAAGTTAAAAAAATAATAAACTTTTATTTCAGAACATCCATAATTTTGTTAGTAAATACAATTTGCACTTATAAACTAATGTTAGTAAGTAGAAACAACATTAATTCATTCCAATAAGAGGGGTTATTTGACGGTTAAAACATTCCACGTTCATGTTGTTTTTTTTTCAAAATAATTCCTATTATAATTAATACGGTCTATAGAAAAATTGACAATTGGATACTTAACTTTGATTGACTTCATTATGTGGTTGGTTTTGATGTAAACTTACAATACACAAATAAATATAAAGTACACATTAATACCTTATAGTTTTTCTCATTTCTCAACAACAGAGAAAACAAATGTAGGAAGATCAATTTGGAATAGGCCAAGCCCGAAATTATTTTGTGAAACTTCCGCTAACGATGTAGGTGGCCAAAGGTGATGAACGACGTGGAGATATTTCATACAGTTAAATGTTTGTCAAGCAGCGATGGCCGGGCGGTAAAGACCGCGGTCTCCGACACGAAGATACCGGGTTCAAATTCTCGCTGCGCACCTCTAGAGAAATTTGTAATGTGCGGATTTTTCGGTGTTTAATGGTAACGGAAACTATTGTGGTATGATGTTTTCCATCGCCGTGCTTGCCTGAGCGAAATTCATAATTTCTCGAAGGCATGATGTCCACCAATCCGCACTTGGTTGGTCAGCCTTGGACTATGGCCGAATTCCCTCGGCTGTGAGAGGAGTCCTGTGCCCAGGACGTAAAAAAATGTTGGATAATTTTTTTCAAAGATTTAAGTACATAGATACAGTATTATATGCACGTGTAGCCTACTTACCTACCTTTTTTTTCAACCTTTTTTTATGTCCCACTCCAGCAGTGGCCTCCTCCTCACAAGTAAAAGGGATTTACGCCATAGTCCACCACGCTGGCCAAGTGCGGATTGGTGGACGTCATGCTTTCGAGAAATTATGAATTTCTCTCAGGCATGCACAGCGATGGAGAACATCGTAATCAATTAAATATCACGATATTTTCCATCACCGTGGAGCAGCGATAAATACGCACATTACAAATTTATTTGTCAGAGGTGCGCGCCGAGGATTTGAACCCGGGGCCAGTCACGTCGAAGACCGCGGATTTTTACCACTCGGCCATCGCTGCTGCATTGCTGCTAACCTACCTTACATACTACATACTTAGTTTATCTATAACTTTAAATATTACTCAAACTAAATGTAATAATTCGTGACACATAAAAGGGCACAATGCATTATCTGGTGTTTCTAGCCATCTCCTAGCAACACTTACACCTTGCTCCTGGTATATTGGGTGTGATATCTCCACTTAAATACTTGTTTGCTTAATAGCAAGTGCTGATGCCCTCAAGGATGCTTGAGTGGCTGGATATTTGAGAATTTCTCAATTAAAGTTGCAGCATCCATTTCTACTGGCACCCCACCTAGGGCATATTTTGAGTATATCTTGAAATGTTCGGGGTTGTATACTTTATGCTTGCTGGAGTATTGCTTAAAAGTTCTTGTAATCATTGAAGACCGATCTTTATCTGTGACTCTCCTAGTTGTTACAATCATAGTAGCAACTGCACATGATATGTCTGAATATGGTAGATGTTGTCCACCTGCTATGGTACTTTGATTTATTATTCTGATCACATCAATTTCTTGTATCCCCAGTTCTTTAGCCATGTCAGAAACAGAATCCCTAGAGAACACTGCCCCACATAAGGTTGTCAACAATATCGTTGAATTCTTGTTGAAACAGTATTCAATTGCCTTTGTAAATACCTCCATTGCTAACAGACCAGCCGATTTGAAGGTGAGTATCAATTTATCACTCTCTTCCATCTTGTTATATGTTATTTCCTTGAATGTAGATACTATAACAGTTTTGATCCTTAACTTGTTTTCTGCTCCTTCACCTTGTACATATGGAAACCTAAACCTTATGGCTTTGTCTCCTTTACTCCTCTTCTCATTTCTTATATATGGCCATAATTCAAACAGCATCTTAGAAGAAAATTCCAATGCTCTTGATGGCACTTTATCCTGCAACTCTTTATCAAAATCTTGGCAATACTTTGTAAACATGGATCTTAATGTTTCATAGTCAAATTCTGCAGATGTCTTTTTAACATCTGAAGTAGTTAGTGAACTAGGAATTGTTCCAGATTCTTGGAATTCACGTCTATTGTCTTTAGAGTCAGTCAAGGAGAGTCTCTCTAGAACAGCCTGAGATGCTAATTGTCCTTCAAGTATTAATTTTTTTGCTCTATTTATGGCTAAGATCTATATTATGATTTATGATGCTCTGAGACCTTGTCTGCTAATGTAATAAAGTGAGGGTCTAATGTGTCATTTACTACAAAGCAAGCGCGTTCGCGAGTAGGAATGCTCAAGCGATACGGGTAGAGTATAGCCTACGGTAGGCGACACGGACTTCGCGGCAGAGTATGTAAAACGACTGATGCGCCGGCCGGCACCGACCTGTGCATGCGCATCATACGATGAACAATAGGTAGTTATGGATACCTTTCAACCTTAGGCTCCAAGCACATTGTGAATTTTAAACGCGCAGACGACGCGCGACGCGCGTTACAGGTACGCGCGTCGTCTGCGCCGTAGATGCTTCTATTTGCGTTTTTATAGGTTCGAACGCGCGTAAAACGCGATACAAACGTGCTTGTGAAGCGCGTTCGAAACTCGTTTGATGGCCGTAAAAAGGGCCAGAGAAGAGGTGTGCGCTTACACCACCGTACCCCGCACCTTCCGCGCCGCGAAACGCTAAACGTTGTATGATAATGACCACACAATCTTCTTTCACTCGTAAATGGATCTATCGAATAGATTCGCTTATTCTTACGTCTTTTTCTTTTGAAAAGCAGTACTAAAGCTAACGTATGCAGTGTTGGCTGAATCAAAGCCAAAAGCGGAAGCTACAAGAGACTACAGCGCAGGTAAATCTGTATCTGACCGTATACGCGCAGTAACCGCACGTTTCCGATCGCTTCGTGTGCTGAGGTTACAATACAAGGTTGCGTTCAAATCTCGTTTGAAGCGCGTATACGCGCGTCGTCTGCGCTTTTTTAAATACGCCATGTGCCAGGGGCCTTAGATTAATTAAAATAGAGATTTTTAGTATGTACATAATAATATCATGTAACATTCTCAGTATTAGTAACAGTTCAGCATTATGGGATCACCGAATGAACGAACCATGTCAGAGATTGTGTAACTATGTAATAAAGTAGCCTACAAAGCCGCAATACGTATTTATTTTTATTTAATTCCTCGGTCAAATCCTGAGACTAAGTTTATGTTTATACGCTTAAAACAAAAGTGGCGCAGTCGGTTGTATTTTTTTTTCATAAAAATCCGTAATTAGATCATTTGAACAAGAAATGAACAAAATATTTTTATTTTGATCAAATTAACTACAAATACTACAAAATATTGAAAACACTGTGAAAAGTTATTTTATTAGACTTCTTATGTTTTTAAAAAGTGTGATAAAATTTAACCTTAAGTCTTACGGGCACTAATCAACATGCTTCAATTTGGGCGCGCGAACTTGGTTTCTATAATGTAATTGTAATTATTCTAAGGACCTGTAGGTATTACCTAACTAGAATTGATGATAGAAAGAAATAATACAACTATTATTTACCCCATACAAAATTATTGACCCCGATTGTTCGATTAGAGTAGACGTCCGAATTATCGTCAGTTTTTGACAGTGTCCCAGTACTCGTCATTCCATAGAAAAACTACTTTTTCTATAAATGACGAGTATAAGTACGCTGTATTATGGACCTTAGCTTCTATACTTAAATCAAGCATTGGATAGTACTTTTTTAACACGCTTATATACGTACTTGTATACGCTGGACCTGTATGTATGTATGTAACGGAATCTTTTGACAGCCTCCGTGGCGTAGTGGGTGATGAGCCGACTGCGAAGCGTGAGGTCTTGGGTTCGATTCCCACCCAGGACATATTTGTGTGATAAACAATATGACTATTTGTTCTGTGTCTACGTGTTAATTTATCTATTTATGTATGTATTTAGAATTATATAAGTATGTTTAGAATAGAATAGAATAAGTTTATTTGCAAAAATGTGGTTACAGTTTCGGTCTTCTTTTATACAATGTTGGTGTCTCACATTAGCCGTGATTTGGCATGCAAATTATAAATTAATAAACAATTAAAACTTGTTAAATAAATTATTAAATATTATCAAATTTTTCATCAGGTCAAATTACTAATTTCAAATAAAAAAAATATATTATTATTAATATTCGGAGATTAAATTAAATAATAATATTAATAGACTAGAGTACATGAAAAAATATGTCAACATGAAAATTTAGTTAATCAATTAATCAGCTTCCAGATTACCATAGTACAAGCTCTGCTTAATTTGGAATCAGATGGTGCTGTGTAAAATTGTAAATTGTCCAAAGATATTTCTTTATTTATTTCATTTACTTCTAAGGGTCTGATTAACTTGAAAATTTGCACAGGGGTCAAGGTCCGATGACAATGCATAATTCATTTCATCATAATATGAAAGAAAAAATAATAAATAATAAAAATAAATAATGTACTTAGTTTAAAAAACACGCTTTTGTGAAAATACGAAAAAGAAAAAATAAGAAGTAAATATAGTGATACTATGTAGTTTGACACCATGCACCCCACGCTTTTTTTTAAAGTAAAATACATTTTCTTCTTATTTTATATAAGGTACGTTGGGGTAAGATCGTGAATGGGTTAAGAACGTATAAGTTAAATATTAGTTTAGTTTTAAGTAGTATTTTCATAAAAGCGTGTTTTTTAGTTTTTTAAACTACATTATTTAGGTAAGTATTCTACATACCTAACGTAACTCTTTTTGGACGGCAAGTTACGACATTTAACAAATGTATAGATAAGAGCCTTTTAAAAGCTCTTCGATTTCATGTTTTTGTTTTAACTTACGTCAGCCGCGTGAGGCACTTTGTGGATCGTAAATTAACTTTTATATGCTTCTTTATTCTTGTGCAATATTAAGTACAAGGCAATTTTTACTCTAAATAAATAACGTTTCACACTCATAGACCCACAGTAGGGCAGATATACCCTGTGTCGTGGGTACCATGGACACATACAAAGACAGAAACACAAAAACCCAGACCGAGAACAGAAATATAAACTCATCATTTAAATTTCTGTTTCGCCGGGAATCGAACCTTCCGATTGGCAGTCCAGCATGGTAACCATTACACCAAACGGGTTATCAAATTATTTACTTCTAATCAATAATTTCTAATAGTTTCCGTGCTTCGGAGGACACGTCGTAGTCGTTAAACCTTGTCAAAGGCCTTATTGAAAACATCCGGCAGCGGGTTGGCCACTAACCCGCATCTCCACCAACCCGCATTGGAGCAGCGTGGTTGAGTAAGCTCCAGGCCTCCCCAATATTAAAGTGAGACTCGTGCCCAGCAGTGTCAAAAAAGGGTTGCAGCCAATCAATATTTTTTTTAATAAACCTGTAGCTAATATTGTAACCTGAATAGTTTCCGGTTTAAAAATATCGCTGTCATTCAGTATCATGCAAAGAGAATAAAGGTAGATTAAAAAGCCCTAATCAGATGAAGAATCAGGTATAAAAAGAAATATTACTCACTTATTAATAACCACATAAAATTTGCATTTGATCACTGTTTCCTGCAATTCCCAAACTAGGTGACATAAAGGAAACTTGAATTTTAATCAGTCAACACTGGAACAATCACTTCACTGTCACCGACACAAATTTCAAAATGGCGCCGACTTTACGTTCATAAGTTTATTGAAATTAATTCAGATTGAGACGTCTGTTCACCACGCGTGAATATCTTTCAATAAGGAATGTAAACAAGACAATAATATGAATAGATATCGAATGGACTTGGTAATTACCGGTTCTGATTCGAAATAAAGAGGACTCTCAATATAATGATCTCCTTAACCTGTCAGAAGAATCATTATATTATTATCTAGATATGACAAAGACAAAGACAAAGACAAAGAACTTTATTTGCACAAATATGGGTGTTTACAAAAGTTGTTAATACATATTTAGTATGCCATATTTACCTTCATGAGGTATGCAAATATTACAAAGATAAAAGAAAAAAACTTAATAATAACACAATTTATAAAAATGTACATTATTATCATATCAATTTTATTTTTATTTGAATTGCGCATTTTGAAAATTAAATTTTTTAAATTTTATTTCTTCAAGTATGTATTTATTTAGTTGTTTGTTTATTTAATTATTTATTCATATTTATTTGTACTTCGGATCGAATCCGATCGTCGGCTTTGGGTACCCATATTGCAGGGTTTTTGTACACTAAGAGGAAAAAAAGCCGGCGGAAAAAAAAACTCCCAGGTTTTTATGGAATTCCTTTATGCCGTTTTGTCGTTTAAGAAATCAGTGACTGAGTAATACGCCTTTTTCAGTAAATAAGTTTTAAGTTCTTTTTTAAACTCGTTGCCCGTTTTGATTTTGAGGAATTCCGGTAGACCGTTATATATTTTTGGTCCCATGCAAAAGACACTATTATGGTATTGTTTCGTTTTAGAAGCAATTGAACATAATTTATTAGGATGCCTTTTTGATTTAAGAGTTTCATATTTAGCTATTTCATTTTTGACCATTAAAGAGATTTCGTAAATATATAAAGAAGGAAAAGTCAATATTTTTAAATTTTGAAAGTGTGGCCTACAAGTATCAGTTTCCTTTAGCTGACATATGGCTCGAATGCACTTTTTTTGGGCCTTAAATATGGTTTGTATTCCCGTCGCGTTACCCCAAAATATTATTCCGTATCTTAATGTGGCACCAACGTACGCATGGTATGCGTCCAGAACCGCCGTTTTGCTTACAACTTTTGTTAATTTATATAAAGCAAAAGAAAACTTATTTAACTGTTTACAGACGTGCTCTTTATGTGACTGCCATGTTAGTTTGCTATCTATGTATAGTCCTAAAAATTTTGTTGTTTCTATTTCTGATATCAACTTTCCTTTATAGTCAATATTTATTGTTTGCCCGTATGATGCTCTGTTTTTAAATGACATTATATTTGTCTTATCGAGATTAATTTTAAGATTATTACTGTCTAACCAATCTATTAGGGATTCAAGAGCATTATTTATACTTCTTTCGAAAGAGTCTGTGTTTTCTTTTGTAAATATTACTGTACTTCGTCAGCAAATAGTATCATCGGTTGTTTTATGACTTTAGGAAAATCATTTATATAAATTAAAAAGAGTAAAGGGCCTAAAATACTTCCCTGAGGCACGCCATACAGTACTTTCCTAGGGTTAGAAAGATGTTTCTCTTGAGTTTTTGTGATTTCATTAATTTTTGCTATTTCTGTAATGTGCTGTCTGTCAGTTAAGTAGGAGTTGATTAAGTTTAATGCATTACCTCTGACTCCGTATTTCTCTAACTTAACAATCAACAATTTATGATCTACATATTCGAATGCCCTTGTCATATCCATATAGAGCCCGATCACCTGTTTCTTATTATTTAAACTTGTCATTACTATTTGTAAAAAATTGTAAATTGCAATGTTTATTGATTTGTTCTTTCTAAACCCTACCTGTTCGTTAGCGAAGATAGAGAACTTTTCGAAGTAATAATAAAATCTGTTATCTAGTACTTTTTCGAATATTTTGGAAAAAATTGGTATTAATGCAATGGGTCTGTAACATCCCATGTCATGTCTATCCTCGTATGATCAACCTCGTGTTATCTCGTAATTTATACAGTACTTAAATTACCTATATTCTTATAAAAATAGTGATAGATGTAGAATTTGCTGGGTTCGGCCGGTGAATACCAATTCATCCTAAGTATATTTCCGCTGGTAAGCATTCCTATTGAGTTTTTGGGCAAAGCAAAATTTAAATGTATCTAACAGACAAGCCTCTATTTTTTTAAAGGTTTGAAAATATAAATTACTATAGCCTTCCGCCAGCGGCTTCGCCCGCGTGGACCCGTTCAATGGGTCTCCGTAGGATAAAAAATAGCCTATGTGCTATTCCAGGCTTCATTGCTATATTAAAATCACAGGCGTTTAGCCAGTTGATTCAACCGCGTTGACCCTGTTACCCGTTTTCACGTAGGAATGAAGCATTTTCCCGCGGTAAAAAGTAGCCTATGTTACTCAGGGTGAATGTAGCCACGTACCTTTCTAATGGTGAAAGAGTTTTTGAAATCGGAACAGTAGTTTTTGAGTTTATTCATTACAAACATACAAATCTTTCCTCTTTATAATATTAGTATAGAGCAGCGATACTCTAAGTGTGTTCCGCGGAACCCTAGGGTTCCGCTATACCCCTGTAAGGGTTCCGTAAGAATTTAGAAAAAAATCAAAACACCTCTCTTTAGTCGACCATTCTGACGCGGCGTATCATTTTACTATGCGGTACTCTGTAACGGTTTTTTTTATTTAAATATTTCGGCTTTTTATTTATCAAAGGCGCCGACTCGAGTATTTTGACGATCGCGCCTTGACACTAGTCTAGTCAGTTGAGCGACGATTAGTGTTCGGAGCGATAAGTACTCTTCTACGCAGTAACGATCATGCATTATTTTAACCACACCATCCTGACAGAATGGAACGTTGGCTTAAAGGCGTTAAAATATTTAGTTAGCTATCGCAATGCACAAGTAGGTGAAGCGCATACTATCGCTGAGAATTTAATAAAACTATGTGAGTGAGACATAACAAAAGTATGCTCGATGAAAAAACTGCAACAACATATTGGTGTGAAACTGGATTTTCAACCTATGCAGCCACGAAAACAAAATACCGCAATAGACTGGACGCTAAACCTGATACGAGACTTCAATTGTCCTCTATCAGACCTGATAAACCGATTGATGAAAAATAAAAAACAGTTTCATACCTCCCATTAGTTAAATTTTTTTTCTTTGTCAATATTTTCTATTATTATACTTGTTATATTTATAAGTAAGTAATAAGTAACTGTTACATGGTAGGTACTTTTATTATTCTTATTAATAAAGAATACACTTTTAAAAACTATTTATTTATTGTGGGGTTCCATCAAGTATATCGCTTTTCAAAAGGGTTCCGTCACCAAAAAAAATTGAGAACCGCTGGTATAGAGTATAGATAAATATACGCATGAAGTTTAGCAACTTTCATGTTTATCTTTTAACCTTGTTTGATGCGAAAACAGACTATCAAGATGAGATGTTTGACGTCCAAGTTTTTCGTTCTTCAAGACCAAGAAATATGATGATGCCATAAAAATATAAACTACGATTATTAGAGTTCTAGATTAGACCTTGATTCTTCAGAGAGTCCTATAACATACTACAATTTTGGAATTTAAATTTAAAAAACACTTTATGTAAATGTTCTATGGATAAATGGTATGAAAATTAGATATTCCTACATGCAAATCAACAAGGTGACCGTCACAAGCTAGAGTGTTTACGTGCCTCTCATGTAATTTAAGAGCTACCTTTGTGAGATTTCTCCTTGAAGCTACTAAATTAAATACGAGTAAATTATATATAATTATACATACTATGTATCGTTTTCCAAGGCAAATAATAGGTACTTACCTATGAAATTGCTGTACTACCGTACTGGCTACTTCTAAGTAAAAAAAAATATTTTTTTTCCGCTGTAATTCTAATTTTAAATTGTTTTTATTCTTAAAATATGGAAATCTTTTTGGAAAATTAGTCACTAATTATGAAGTACTAGCCTTCCGCCAGCGGCTTCGCCCGCGTGGTTCCGTCAAATGGGTCCCCGTAGGATATAAAATAGCCTATGTACTATTCCAGGCTTCATTGCTATATTAAAATTAAAATCATAGGCGTTTAGCCAGTTCCTTCAACCGCGTTGACCCTATTATATTATTTATTCTTATGCTATTACCCGTTTTCACGTAGGAATGAAGCATTTTCCCGCGGTAAAAAGTAGCCTATGTTACTCAGGGTGAATGTAGCTTTCTAATGGTGAAATGAATTTTGCATTCGGAACACTAGTTTTTGAGTTTATTCATTACAAACATACAAAAATACAAATCTTTCCTCTTTATAATATAAAAGTATAGATGAGTACTATTGAGTAACGTTGTGGAAGCGAAGCGGCAGAAAAAGACCCACAACACAGACTACTTATGCCCGCCCAACACATTCGTTTTCGCAGATTACATATTTAGATAGAATATTAGATTATTATTGAAAATACTATATTTTACCTGCAAAATCTCATGAGTAAATGAAAATAAAGAAATAAAGAAATCAACGAAATCGGCTAAATTTCGTATGCGGCCTCATAAGACCTCCGGCAAAGTTAGACGACCGTTATCTATCGATTACAACTACGGCTTAACATGCTCTCCGAACAGTTTCTCGATGCCTCTTCTGATGCGCTTATCCTCTTACCGATATCGGCCGTTTTGCTGAGCTCAGACACAATACAGAAGCAATACAAAGAGCTTTGTTCTCAGAGCTCAGGGCCATGTGAGCTTCACGCTGTCCTCGAATTATGTTTTAGTAGAAATAAAAGTAAAAAGTATTTTAAATACTTTTAGTAGAGTCGTGATCAAATAAATGGACATAAAGAAATTAAAATGAAACATTAGCTGTAGGTAATAGTTTTTTTATCAAGGTTATGTCATCACTGACTTTTAGAACATATCGGTGTTGCAGAATTTAACAAAAAGAAAAATAGAAACCTCCGGTCATGCCAATATAAATTAACCTTTGGCAAACAAGGAAAAGCTTTATAGCAATACTTATACAGTATCTTTATATCTTAATAATGATCATTATTTCAAGTAATTATTAGAAGAGATAACATCTTTTAATGATATTTGCGATCGTAAAAAATATAAGTTTGGTCCGTACAGGTACAGATGTTAATTTGGCTCAGATTATCTGATAACATCTAAATCAATAATAAATACTTATTATTGATTCATGATAATACTATGAAGAGTAAAATGATGAAAAGTCGAATGTCATGAACAGGCAAAACTTTGAATTTTCGAAGTGAAAACTTCTTTAGCGGCGTTGTGCACTTTTTTGGGATGGGTAAAAAATGTTAAATTCGCGTCAGGACACGTGGCCTGATCAAAAATTCGTAAGACATGGGTGACAGCTGATGACGGCTCGACTGTCTATACTTGTAAAATTCGTTTATATCAAGTATTTAAAATATGGACATTGAACAAAGTGCATCTATTAAAGAAAAAAGTGACGAAGAAATAGTGAAAGAAAATGAGTGAGTACTTTATGAAAATACTATATGAAAACCTACTGAAAATACAAGATGAAAAAGAATACTGATAATAAAAGCAATTCGTGCGAAATTATTCTCTAACTATTCCAAAATATCAAAAATGAACAACGTTAATGTTCAAGTTTTCACTTCTGCCGGCACTACCGGAGTGCAACCCGTTGTTTTTTGTTATTGTGATTCACAATTTTAGTAATGTAATTTATAAATTCATCCATATTAAACCTGGAATAAGTAGATCATTGTTTTGTCTTTATAGCCAAAATGGTGTCTTTCAGTCGGCTGCAAGTTCCAAGACGAAGAGTCACAGATATTTCGGTCCTTCCAAAAAAACGACACCAACGAATCAGGAGGAAACGGCGCGAGTTATTTCTGTGCGCCAACTGCATTTCTCGTAGATCCTCACTGCACTGTGACATTATTAAGTAAATAATTTTTAGAGTATTGTCTATTAATTTAACCCTGCAGATACAAAGGGTTTAGGACGATATGCACATCCTAGATAGTAGTTATATTATCTCATACGATCAGCTATAACGTGTGACCATTATGGACCCACAGCCATACTGTTATCTAATCTATCTTCTATATCTATTCTTCTATACATATAATAAATCTGTAACAAGTCGGTTTCTGTACATTGAAGATATTTGAGAAAAACTGTCACTAGGGCTATTTATTAGCGTAATAGAACCCAAAACAATGATTTTTAGAATTATTGTCTGTTTGTCTGTTTATCTCTTCGTTTGTGCGCGCTAATCTCAGGAACGGCTAAACGTAGAAGGATGCGGTTTTCACTGATGTATTCGTATTTTTTTAGATTAACATTTAGTGTTTGTTTTATTTAAATCGGTTCACAAATAAAAAAGTTACGTCCATTTCAAGAATTTATTGATCAGTGTTTGGAAGTATCATTCTATGACTAATACCGAAGTCCACGCGGACGAAGTCGCGGGCGGCCACTAGTTAATACATAAAATACTTGTCCACTATACAATGTACGCTATATATAAGTAACACTCGCCGGATCGCGACGCGATCGGTCGAGAATCGTTATTTACTTATCACAGACTTTTCGAGAACTTCTTCACTGTTCGTTAATAGACCTAATACCTGTTATGCGTTTTTGGTACGTTTGCTGTACGACGCTTTGTTTTTTACACGCTTTTTATTAGCTTCACCTGTATGTTTGTATGTTTGTATGTTTGTAACCGACTTCTTTGGGCGCGATTTTGACCCACTTTAAACGGCCAGATTTCGTTCAAACTTTGTAGATTTATTGAGGACCGATGACAATACACTAATTTGATAAAATTATTCCATTTTTCAATTTGCAAAATATGATTTTTGTTCGATTGCGTTTATAGAGCTACAGCTATTATACGACTGTTATAGATCAAACGATCTAATAACGAGTATTTTAGCCACTTTAATTCAGCATCTGCTAAAAGGTGAAGTAAAAGTGCTAAAACATATTGCTGTAAACGTTTATTCGACGTCCTTAAAGCACACATTAGCAAATATTGCCAAATAGTCGAGATAACCGCTATTACACGATAAATGGGTGTTTTAAGAACGGTTACTCGGCTCTTATACGATTAAAGGCTGAGTAATCTAATTAGTATTCGACTATTTTGCTGCTTGGGTTGCTCATATTTATGTAGGGGAGTAGACTATTGGTGCTCAGTAACCGAAAACGTGTATGAGATATATAAAGAATATAAATAATTTGTTAAGTCGTAAGACAGGTGAAATTTTATGAAAACGTAAAAATTAAAAAAATATGTAACCTTGTTATGTAACAAGCCTAATGATAGATAAAGATATTTTTGAAAGAAAGAAGAAGGTTCTCAGTAACCAGTCCATTGCTCGTGGAAACATCATGGAAAGAATAAATAATCCAAACTAAAAAGTAGAAAATAAATAATAGTTTAAAAAAACTAAAAAACACGCTTTTTATAGAAAACCGAACTAAAAAATAGAAAATAAATTTTAATGAATTTAAATTAAGAAAATAGTGTTAAAAATTTCAATGAATATAAGTTAATAATAGTGTGAATAAAAAAAATATTTTATTTAAAAAAAAGCGTGGGGTGCTTTTTAAAATATTATCGAAATGATAATCACTCTACTCATATCTGTCAATAAAATATTTATAACTATTGACACCATGCACCCCACGCTTTTTTTAAAATATTTTTTTTATTCACACTATTATTAACTTATATTCATTGAAATTTTTAACACTATTTTCTTAATTTAAATTCATTAAAATTTATTTTCTATTTTTTAGTTCGGTTTTCTATAAAAAGCGTGTTTTTTAGTTTTTTTAAATTTTAAAAGTAAAATACATTTTCTTCTTATTTTTTACTTTTTTAAACTACATTATTTATTCTACATACCTAACGTAACTTTTGGACGGCAAGTTACGAAATTTAACAAAATGTATTTAGATAAGAGCCTTTTAAAAGCTCTTCGATTTCATGTTTTTGTTTTAGCTTTCGTCAGCCGCGTGAGGCACTTTGTGGATCGTAAATTAACTTTTATATGCTTCTTTATTCTTGTGCAATATTAAGTACAAGGCAATTTTTACTTTAAATAAATAACGTTTCACACTCATAGAACCACAGTAGGGCAGATATACCCTGTGTCGTGGGTACCATGGACACATACAAAGACAGAAACACAAAAACCCAGACCGAGAACAGAAATATAAACTCATCATTCAAATTTCTGTTTCACCGGGAATCGAACCTTCCGATTGGCAGTCCAGCATGGTAACCATTACACCAAACGGGTTATCAAATTATTTACTTCTAATCAATAATTTCTAATAGTTTCCGTGCTTCGGAGGACACGTCGTAGTCGTTAAACCTTGTCAAAGGCCTATTGAAAACATCCGACAGCGGGTTGGCTACTAACCCGCATCTCCACCAACCCGCATTGGAGCAGCGTGGTTGAGTAAGCTCCAGGCCTCCCCAATATTAAAGTGAGACTCGTGCCCAGCAGTGGGCAAAAAGGGTTGCAGCCAATCAATATTTTTTTTAATAAACCTGTAGCTAAGATTGTAACCTGAATAGTTTCCGGTTTAAAAAAGTTCGCTGTCATTTAGTATCATGCAAAGAGAATAAAGGTAGATTAAAAAGCCCTAATCAGATGAAGAATCAGGTATAAAAAGAAACTTTACTCACTATTAATAACCACATAAAATTTGCATTTGATCACTGTTTCCTGCAATTCCCAAACTAGGTGACTTATATGAAACTTGAATTTTAATCAGTCAACACTGGAACAATCACTTCACTGTCACCGTGTCACCGACACAAATTTCAAAATGGCGCCGACTTTACGTTCTTAAGTTTATTGAAATTAATTCAGATTGAGACGTCTGTTCACCACGCGTGAATATCTTTCAATAAGGAATGTAAACAAGACAATAATATGAATAGATATCGAATGGACTTGGTAATTACCGGTTCTGATTCGAAATACAGAGGACTCTCAATATAATGATCTCCTTAACCTGTCAGAAGAATCATTAAATCTAGATACGATCGATCTTGTTATCTCGTATTTTAATCAGTACTTAAATTACCTATATTCTTATAATAATTGTGATAGATGTAGAATTTGCAGGGTTCGGCCGGTGAATACCAATTCATCCTAAGTATATTTCCGCTGGTAAGCATTCCTATTGAGTTTTTGGGCAAAGCAAAATTTAAATGTATCTAACAGACAAGCCTCTATTTTTTTAAAGGTTTGAAAATATAAATTACTAGCCTTCCGCCAGCGGTTTCGTCCGCGTGGACCCGTTTAATGGGTCCCCGTAGGATAAAAAATAGCCTATGTGCTATTCCAGGCTTTATTGATATATTAAAATCATAGGCGTTTAGCCAGTTGCTTCAACCGCGTTGACCCTGTTACCCGTTTTCACGTAGGAATGAAGCATTTTCCCGCGGTAAAAAGTAGCCCATGTTACTCAGGGTGAATGTAGCCACATAGCTTTCTAATGGTGAAAGAGTTTTTGAAATCGGAACAGTAGTTTTTGAGTTTATTCATTACAAACATACAAATCTTTCCTCTTTTTATTAGTATAGACTCATGAAGTTTAGCAACTTTCATGTTTATCTTTTAACCTTGTTTGATGCGAAAACAGACTATCAAGATGAGATGTTTGACGTCCAAGTTTTTCGTTCTTCAAGACCAAGAAATAGATGATGCCATAAAAATATAAACTACGATTATTAGAGTTCTAGATTAGACCTTGATTCTTCAGAGAGTTCTATAACATACTACAATTTTGGAATTTAATTTTAAAAATACTTTATGTAAATGTTCTATGGATAAATGGTATGAAAATTAGATATTTCTACATGCAAATCCACAAGGTGACCGTCACAAGCTAGATTGTTTACGTGCCTCTCATGTAATTTAAGAGGTACCTTTGTGAGATTTCCTTGAAGCTACTAAATTAAATACAAGTAAATTATATATAATTATACATACTTGTATCGTTTTCTAAGGCAAATAATAGGTACCTATGAAATTGCCGTACTACCGTACTGGCTACTTATAAGTAAAAAAAAATTTTTTTCCCGCTGTAATTCTAATTTTAAATTGTTTTTATTCTTGAAATATGGAAATCTTTTTTTAAATTAGTCACTAATTATGAAGTACTAGCCTTCCGCCAGCGGCTTCACCCGCGTGGTCCCGTCAAATGGGTAGGATAAAAAATAGCCTATGTGCTATTCCAGGCTTCATTGCTATATTAAAATCATAGGCGTTTAGCCAGTTCCTTCAACCGCGTTGACCCTATTATATTATTTATTCTTATACTATTACCCGTTTTCACGTAGGAATGAAGCATTTCCCCGCGGTAAAAAGTTACTCAGGGTGAATGTAGCTTTCTAATGGTGAAATAAATTTTGCAATCGAAACAGTAGTTTTTGAGTTTATTCATTACAAACATACAAAAATACAAATCTTTCCTCTTTATAATATTAAAGTATAGATGAGTACTATTGAGTAACGTTGTGGCAGCGAAGCGGCAGAAAAAGACACACAACACAGACTACTTATGCCCGCCCCACACATTTCTTAGCGCAGATTACATATTTAGATAGAATATTAGATTATTATTGAAATTTTAAATTTTACCTGCAAAATCTCATGAGTAAATGAAAATAAAGAAATAAATAAATCAACGAAATCGGCTAAATTTCGTATGCGGCCTCATAAGACCTCCGGCAAAGTTAGACGACCGTTATCTATCGATTACAACTACGGCTTAACATGCTCTCCGAACAGTTTCTCGATGCCTCTGATGCGCTTATCCTCTTACCGATATCGGCCGTTTTGCTGAGCTCAGACACAATACAGAAGCAATACAAAGAGCTTTGTTCTCAGAGCTCAGGGCCATGTGAGCTTCACGCTGTCCTCGAATTATGTTTTAGTAGAAATAAAAGTAAAAAGTATTTTAAATACTTTTAGTAGAGTCGTGATCAAATAAATGGACATAAAGAAATTAAAATGAAACATTAGCTGTAATAGTTTTTTTATTAAGGTTATGTCATCACTGACTTTTAGAACATATCGGTGTTGCAGAATTTAACCAAAAAAATAGAAACCTCCGGTCATGCCAATATAAATTAACCTTTGGCAAACAAGGAAAAGCTTTATAGCAATACTTATACAGTATCTTTATATCTTAATAATGATCATTATTTCAAGTAATTATTAGAAGAGATAACATCTTAATGATATTTGCGATCGTAAAAAATATAAGTTTGGTCCGTACAGGTACAGATGTTAATTTGGCTCAGATTATCTGATAACATCTAAATCAATAATAAATACTTATTATTGATTCATGATAATACTATGAAGAGTAAAATGATGAAAAGTCGAATGTCATGAACAGGCAAAACTTTGAATTTTCGAAGTGAAAACTTCTTTAGCGGCGTTGTGCACTTTTTTGGGATGGGTAAAAAATGTTAAACTCGCGTCAGGACACGTGGCCTGATCAAAAATTCGTAAGACATGGGTGACAGCTGATGACGGCTCGACTGTCTATACTTGTAAAATTCGTTTATATCAAGTATTTAAAATATGGACATTGAACAAAGTGCATCTATTAAAGAAAAAAGTGACGAAGAAATAGTGAAAGAAAATGAGTGAGTACTTTAAAAAATACTAGATGAAAACCTACTGAAAATACAAGATGAAAAATAATACTGATAATAAAAGCAATTCGTGCGAAATTATTCTCTAACCATTCCAAAATATCAAAAATGCACAACGTTAATGTTCAAGTTTTCACTTCTGCCGGCACTACCGGAGTGCAACCCGTTGCTTTTTTGTTATTGTGATTCACAGTAATGTGATTTATAAATTCATCCATATTAAACCTCGAATAAGTAGATTATTGTTTTGTCTTTATAGCCAAAATGGTGTCTTTCAGTCGGCTGCAAGTTCCAAGACGAAGAGTCACAGATATTTCGGTCCTTCCAAAAAAAGGACACCAACGAATCAGGAGGAAACGGCGCGAGTTATTTCTGTTCCCCAACTGCATTTCTCGTAGATCTTCACTGCACTGTGACATTATTAAGTAAATAATTTTTAGAGTATTGTCTATTAATTTAACCCAAGATACAAAGGGCTTAGGACGATACGCACTAGGGTTGCCAACCCCAAGAAACCAAAAAACAACAGTTCACCAACAAAAACACAGGAGAAAACAGTAGGTAAAGTAAAAAAGGCGAATTTCATACTTTCCTCATATACTTAATTAAAACAATCACCTACTTTTATTAGTTACCAGGACTCACATACATTGTTAATGTTAATGTTATACTAACATAAAAAAATCAGAGTAAAATTATTTTCGACTTTCATTCTCAATTGCCTCATCTTCAGTATTTTCAGACTGATTTTCCTTTTTTTTAAATTATGTGTATTGTTTTTTTGTTAAATTTCTTCATTTGCCTTTCTGTGGCTTCAAATGATTAGCAATTAGTTATTTCTGATTAAGTATGTTAAAGCTTCTTTCATACTGGTAAGTAGTCGTTATTCTATTGCGTAATTTGATTTTCATTATAGTAATAGGTGACACTGAAAGCTACCTAATTGCAAAACAGTAAAAATTAGGAATAAAACAGAAAACAGAGGCATTAATGTGAAAACAGTAGGGTTGGTAATATTGATATGCACATCCTAGCTAGATAGTAGTTGTAGTATCTCATACGATCAGCTGTAACGTGTGGTCATTATGGACCCACAGCCATACTGTTATCTAATTAATACATAAAATACTTGTCCTTAATACAATGTACGCTTTATATAAGTACCACTCGCCGGATCGCGATCGGTCGAGAATCGTTATTTACTTATCATATCACAGACTTTTAGAGAACTTTCTTCACTGTTCGATAGTAGACCTAATACCATGTTTATGCGTTTTTGGGGTTTTGCTGTACGACGCTTTGTTTTCGAGATATAGGTACTCAAAGTCGTAACATTATTATATCACATGCTTAGATACGTAATTATTCTATGCCATAAATACCATGATCCCGATCATGGTATATCCGATGATGGTAGCTGTTATGCTAACGTCATGACTTTTATAAGAAAGCAGGGAATAATTCTGCTCTCCCGAAGATGGGCCCGTTCTGGGGCGCCGCGCGTGGAGGACACCGGTGCGTTCCTTAGGAGATCCCGGAGTCCTCCCCAAGCGCAGAGGCAGGCCACCGAGGAGGTTTTAGTGTGGTCAAATCCCACATAACCCGGTATCCTCTCCCAATGTGTCAGGTACCTTTTGAAGGTTCCCCCCCTCCCCTCCGACACCAAAAAAAAGGTATGTCTTAGGTATTTGCGCCTTAGAGATGGTCTAAGATTTGCGAATACAAAATGTCCGGATAGTAATTAACGCGTTACTTCCCGGGTAATCGAACTATTTTATGAGAATGTTGCTCCAACACGAGGTTAACTGCTAAAGTATTCGCTTGTTTATCACTCTGCTTTTAGGCATAAAGTACGTCTACCCGGGAGCAGTTTGCGTCAATGTCTCGTAAACTGTAGGTTTATGGTGACTGGCAACTAGACTACAAGTAAGTTTTATAGTCTGTGTAGGAAGAAAAATACATATAGAGTACCTACCTACCTAGTTGTAATTTTTAAGTACTCGTTGGACGTCTCTGTGTATTTATGGGTTAAATACAAATAAAAACAAGAGCCCATGGTCTGGCGGTTAGCTTTGAATATGAACGCAAGCGAGCTATGCAGCTAAGCCGCGGACGCGGTTGGGTGCGAGATGGGTGACCACTAGTGGCAAAAAATTTATGCGCGTTTCCGTGCTTTGGAGGGCACGTTAAATAACAGTCGTTAAACCTAGTCGGGCGCCTTCTTGGGGGTTTGAAGACATCCGACAGCGGTTTGAAGACATATCCGACAGCGGTTTGACTACTAGTGCGCATCTCCACTAACCTGCATTGGAGCAGCGTGGTGGAGTAAGCTCCAGGCCTGCCCAATAATGGGGAGAGACTCGTGCCTGAAAAGGATAGCAGGCCGCCTGAATATTGGGCCAAAATTACTTCGCCGCTAAAAGAAATCCCCAAGAACCACTTAGATATTGGAACTTGTACATTGAGGGCCAAATAATGTATGAAAAATGGTCCGTCTCCTTTAGCGATTACCGAGCATTTGACAATGTTAAGCCAAGAGCAATACAATGGTTCACAGCTTAACCAGGGGTTAAGTTGTAACTAAACGATAAAAAGGATCATTGACATAACATCGTCATTATAAAGGCCATAAACTAAATGTTTCCGGTCATAAAATTTTCCATCACACAGTGACACATGTGACACACAGTACCAAAACCAAACAACATTCCGCGCGAGCCTCATTATTTTGGTGTCAAAGTCCCTTGTATTCGTTAATTCAATGTCTGCATTCATTAAAATTAAACGTAAGTTGATAAATTTAGAAACAAACGCTCTATTTTTCTGTATAACGCGTGCTTTGACCTGAGACTAATATGGACTTGTTACAATCTATACGAATATTATAAAGCTGACGAGTTTGTTTGTTTGAAAGCGCTAATCTCAGGAACTACAGATTCAAATTGATAAATTCTTTGGTGTTGAATACTTAGTCCATTTATTGGGGAAGGCTATAGTATAGGGTATATAATATTATGCTATGACTAATACCAAAGTCCACTTGGCTGGCTTGGATGGCTTCTTTACCAGAATGTGACCAATTTAATTTAGGAGCCAAACAGAAAAAAAATATTTTAGCACTGTTATTCTATTTCAAAACACTCGTGCACTGTAATTAACCATATCCAACAAAATGCCATCAACTTTATCCGATATAACTTAAAATGCACCAAGAAAATGAAAATAAAAGAAGAGCACATTATGTGTTTCCGACTTCCCGCCAATCCTCGTTACAATAAATAAAGTGAAATCAAATTAAAATCTGTCATAGATTTCGAAATTCTAAAAGAAATTGTTGAATAAAAGCTAATATTTCAATGGTGATCCTTAAATATTACAACAAATAAAAAAGATAAGAAGTCAGTATTTGTGATCCTCTTAATATTATAAACGCGAATGTTTGTAAGTATGGATGTTTGTTACTCTTTCACGTAAAAATTTCTGAATGGATTTTAATGAAACTTTACTATAATATAGCTTATACATCAGAATAACACATAGGCTACAATTTATAAAAATATTGTGTGAATTGTCCAAAATATGACGATAAGTGTCAAATAAGTAGGAAAAATCTACCATCTGCGAGCTGTTCTGGCGTGCGCTGCCAAAACCGCTAGAGTTACACATATGTATGTATTATGTCATGTATGATGGAAATGTTTATCTTAAATAGTCCTACAAAAAAGCCGGTCCACGACACTTCAGAAGGGACTTCACTTCATGCTAATGATCCTCTAACGCGAGTGAAACCGTGTTGCACAGCTAGTAAATATATAAAAAGCAAGTTCTGGTATTATGTTTTGCTGGACGTTGCATTTACCCTAATCTTCTTTTGGTATGGGAGGTAGCAAAAGGTACCCAGTACCTATAACCTATCTTAGGGGAGATATGTGGGATTTTTACCACCTCCTCGGTGGCAAGTCTCCGCGCTTTGAGAGGACGCCGGGATCTGCAGTAAAACTCACGGGTGTCCGTCCGTACCTACTCAGTGCGCCGGGCCATTTCATTTTAGAGGTGACTAGCGGCCGCCCGCGACTTCGTCCGTCCGTCTTCGTACTAGCAAATGAGACTCACTAAACTAACTAAAGTATAGGACTCGAGTTCTGACTAAAACCATTTCTTGAATAGTGGTTGCTGTTGCGAATCGATTGTACTTAAGTTTAAAACAGTTACGCTGTACTATGGCAGCTGATTTTAGGTAAAGTAGAGACATGACCATTATAAAAGTCGAAAACAGTAAGGTAGTGTGTTTCTAGGCTTAAATAATTAGGCAACGTCATTTTAAATGAGACTTTTTAAACATTTGACAGCTAACGAAGAATATTTCCATTAGCAGCTCTCTTCTAAATAAAGCAATAAAAACTATCCATCCTCGGGGACTAGATCACTATAATTTATTAAAAATACCACCCAAAAAAGTGGAAATAGTTTCCTGGATGACAGAACGCATTTAAAAATTCTCGGCGGCGCCATCATGGGGTCGATGACATTTTTGGCGCGTTGCCAGCGAACTAGGAGGTAGGAGAGGTTGATTGTTTTAGGTATTATTGTAAATAATTCGGGACACAGACTTATATTTGCATTCGGGGTGAGAGTAGGTAATCTTATTGTCATATTCTTCTCAGTATTCCGCTATTAATTATAATATCTTGCCGTGAAGAAATGTTATGTTAAGTTTAGGTGGCAAAGTGGAAGAGTATCGGTCACAAATACAAGGAGCACAATTTTATTAAACGACCTCTGACTATAATACTTCAACTTTCCGCCGAGTCGTCTGGAGAACAAGGCCAAATTGGCATCCAAAAAGCTTGTTGTCCTCAACAGGTGAGGCAGTACTTCACTGCGGGGCAACTCCTGACGCTGTACACATACCATACCATATATTATACCATGGACATAAAAAGACAGAAACACAAACACCTAGACCGAGAACAGAAATTTAAACATCATTCAAATTTCTGTATCGCCGGGAATCGAGCCCGGGACCCCTTGATTGGCAGTCCGGTGTGGTAACCATTGCGCCACGCGGGGTCGTCCGTAAATCTCCGTAATATCAACGAGCTTTATGGATATAAAAATTATATCCGTAAATCTCGTCGTGTAATCAGGCTATCGGTTGACCTTGCCTTGTACTGTTTCAAAGAGATTCAGAGTCCGCTGCGTCTGCGAGTAACGGTCTCGTCTCGATTCGGTGCTATATTTGCGGTTTGGTATGCTGGCGTGGTTTTTTAGAATCACACTATTTGCGCATGTTTTGCAAAATGGGTGCAGTGGTGATATTCTTAACCGACTTCAAAAAAGGAAGAGGTTTCTCAATTCGACCATATAGTATAGATTATTATGAGTATTCATAATAACAACGATTCATAACTAGTAAAACCCCTTCACAGATGTTCCGACGTGAAAACTTTTTTAGCGGCGTTGTGCACTTTTTGGGGTGGGTAAAAAATTTAAACTCGCGTCAGGACACGTGGCCTGATCGAAAATTCGTAAGACGGAGGGGTGACTGCTGATGACGGCTCGACTGTCTATACTTGTAAAATTCGTTTATATCGAGTATTTAAAATATGGACATTGAACAAAGTGCATCTATTAATGAAAAAAAGTGACGAAGAAATAGTGAAAGAAAATGAGTGAGTACTTTCGGAGTTATCGACGAGTACATCTGAGACAAGTGATCCATTTGGATGCCCTACTTTGAGACAGAAGTAACTCGTAGGATTCTAATCGGTTGGACAGCGTTCGGGGAACTTACAAAGTATTTTTTCGTCTAGTACCAATGCCTGAAATCGAAATTTTTCAAGCAGTTTGTGTAGGCCTAATGCGCTGAGATGTGGTCTTTAGCCGTTAGTCTTTTCCATAGGCTCAGTATGGTTAGTCCATGTAGCTTCGGGATTAAGAATAGAGCTACGGTATCCCCTGCCTGATCGTAAGAGGCGACTAAAAGGGGGCTTCCAGGGTTGTGGACGGTGTGAGTGGGAGCTCGATCCGTCCAGCCAACAGCCCCGGGAAGGGTGGCGATGTGTGCGTGGCCGCATGTCGCCGTAAGCATCGAAAGGTGCAGGAGAGCACATCTGCTCTCCAGAAGATGGGCCCGTTCTGGGGCGCCGCGCATGTAGGACACCGGTGCGTTCCACTGGAGATCCCGGAGTCCTCCCCAAGCGCAGAGGCAGCGACCGGGGGGGTTTTAGTGCGGTCAAATCCCACATATACCGGTACCCTCTCCCAAGGTGCCGGGTACCTTTTGAAGGTTTCCCCCCGATACCAAAAAAAAGGCTCAGTATGGGTAGGAGGACTGAAAAACCAATGTAATCCAGAAAGATCCTCGAATGGCGACTACGTCTCTGCAAAGGGTGCACAGGCCACCTTCCGAGCTGGTGGACAGACGATGTGGAGACTGCGGAAAGCCGCTGGATTCCAGTAAGACTGGAGGGAGTGTCGTATGTTAGGGGTTGCCTATGTCCAGCAGTGGCAGCAGTGGAATTTTAAAGGCTGTTGCATGGATCATGCCCAGCAGTGAACTTTTAAAGGCTTAAGAATGGATGGATGCCAATAGTGCAAGAATAAATAAGAAGCCGCCTACTGGGTAAGGCATGGCCGACTTGTGGAGAATTGGGGCCGACAACTGGTGAAAATACAATCTATATAATCTATATAGCCTATAGCCTTCCTCAATAAATGGACTATTCAACACAAAAATAATTTTTCATTTCGAACCAGTAGTTCCTGATATTAGCGCTTTCAAACAAACAAACTCTTCGGCTTTATATATATTATAGTATATATATATATATATATATATATATATATATATATATATATATATATATATATATATATATATATAATAAATATAATATATATATATAAATATATATATATATATTATAGTATAGATATTATATATATATATATATTATATATATATATATATTATAGTATAGATTTCAATAAATGTAGTATGCTTATAAAATACCTACGTGTAAGGTTGGCCTGGATTTAAGCATACAAATATCACGTACACGTCTGTCTTTTGTATTATGATTATTTTTATTTGAATGGAGTAGAAGACGAGCATGCAGCTCCAAGCATCTACATACAACCTCAAGTAAGCATACGTAAGTCTTGTCTGAGGTCGTATACAGTTGCGCTGCTACTCCGGAGGCTAGTGGTCGCCTCATGTAAGTGTGGCCGGCAACTGCACCTTTCCACCGAAACACAATAGAATTGGTTCACGGTAGAAGTGGGTGCAGCGGTGGTACTTCCCCGGGCGAACTATAATAGTTCTACCACCTGCAAAATGATTTCACAATTTTGATAAAGGGAAGCAGCGTGGGTGGTGACCACAAATGATGATGGTTCTAGGTTGGAGATTATGATGTCCGACGTATCCTCAATCGTGGAGATGACAGATAAAAGCTATTGTGAGGATCTAATGGCTCTAATGCTGTCGGTGATTAGCCCGGTTTTTTGACCTTCGAACCTGCGTGGCATATGACCATTTGGGATTGGCTAATGTTAATTGAGAGCAAACTTGGAAGATGGTTGGTGGAACGAATATATGCCAAAAGCATTTATTAACTTGCGATGTAGGTATGCTTGTTTGGTTTTTTTTTAACCTTTTTTATGTCCCACTGCTGGGCACAGGTCTCCTTCTCACAAGTGAGAGGGATTTAGGCTATGGACTATGAGTCCACCACGCTGGCCAAGTGCGGATTGGTGGACGTCATGCTTTCGAGAAATTATGAATTTCTCTCAGGCATGCACAGCGATGGAGAACATCGTAATATATTTTCTATCACCGTGGAGCAGCGATAAATACGCACATTACAAATATATTTGTCAGAGGTGCGCGCCGAGGATTTGAACCCGGGATCGATCGCGTAGAAGACCGCGGCTTTTACCACTCGGCCATCGCTGCTTTGTTTGGATGGAACCTTGCAACTCAATTTTATAACAAATTCAACAATTCTTCAGCCGATTGATTAACTTTAGATGACATGCAATTATTTATAGGTATTATAATTATTATGAATTCAAATTGGCCGCCGCCGCCGCGCCGCCATAAATGACGGATTGGCTGCAACCCTTTTTTGCATTTGCTTTGCACGGGTCTCTCCCCATTATTGTGGAGGCCTGTAGTTTACTCTACCACGCTGCTCCACTGCGAGTTCGTGGAGATGCGGGTTAGTGGCCAACCCGCTGTCGAATGTTTCAAACCGCCCTTATGCCTCCGACAAGGTTTAACAACTCTTATCTATCGACAACAACCGGGACCGACGGCTTAACGTGCCCTCCGAAGCACGGAAACGCGCATGAATTTTTTTGCCACTGCCACTTTTTTGCGTTTACCCATCTCACACCCGACCGCGCCCGATTGGCTTAGTTGCATGCATGCGTTCTACACTAACCGGCCCGGCATGCACGCTTCAAATGGCGGATATTTATGCAACACAGCCCCTACGGGTGTTAAAAGAAAAAGGATTAACTTGTAGAATACATATTATTTATTTATTTAACTCAGGCGACGTAGGTCCATATAAATCAATACACAAATAGAATTAAAATTATAAAGTAACTAGCCTTCCGCCAGCGACTTCGGCCGCGTGGACCCGTTTTATGAGTTCCCGTAGGATAAAAACCATCCTTTGTCCTTACCCAAGGTCCACTCTATCTGTGTTCCAAATTTCGTCAAAATTGGTTCAGTAGTTTAAGCGGGCAAGCGTAGCAGACAGACAGATGGACAGAGTTACTTTCGAATTTATAATATTAGTAGGGATATATAATAGAAATAAAAACACAATAAACCAATACAAAACTAAATCAATTAATGAAAACAATAGATACTATACACAAATATTATGCTATGACTAAGTAACACGAAGGTTCGGCGTCGTGTTGCGCGCGATGTCGGGTAACCGGCCTCGGAAGCGCCGGAACACAACACCTCTCGGCCAAAATTCCTCCTTCATGAAGGTTGACAACTGTTGTGTGGGGACTCTCACCAAAAATGAATTAAAGTTCACTATATGGCGAGAATCCAATCGCTCAACCCTCAGTCTGATGTTAGTCTTGATGCGAATGTACCCTACCATTACATACTAGAAAGAAATAGGTGGTCGAACGAACCTGAAGGTGCCTGAAGGTTCGGCGCCCGGCCGACCCCGCAGCACCTGTTTCTGGTATGAAATAAAGGGAATTTGCATGAATTTAATTTTTACGTGAAATGTACATTTCAATTGGAAAATTGCAAATAATAAACCCTAAGTACTAATATATGTACATATTATAAATTCGAAAATGACTCTGTCTGTGTGTCTGTCTGTCTGCTACGCTTTCCAGCTTAAACTACTGATCCAATTTTAATTAAATTTGGAACACAGATAGAGTGGACCTTGGGAAAGGACATAGGATGGTTTTTATCCTACGGGAACCTATAAAACGGATCCACACGGGCGAAGCGGCTGCCGGAAGGCTAGTGGAAAATAAGTTTTTTCGAAAACTCTAGGAAATATGGAAATGTGAATACTTAAAATTTTGATCTAACTCGAAAAAAAAAATAACGGGTTGCACTCCGGTAGTGCCGGCAGAAGTGAAAACTTGAACATTAACGTTGTGCATGTTTGATATTTTGGAATGATTAGGGAATAATTTCGCACGAATTGCTTTTGTTATCAGTATTATTTTTACCGACTTCCAAAAGGAGGAGGTACTGTATTCGGCTGTATGTATTTTTTTTTATATATGTTCACCGATTACTCCGCTGTTTGTGGACCGATTTTCAAAAATCTTTTTTTGTTCGTATGCTTATACTCCCGAGGTGGTCCCATTGTCACCAAATCAGGATCTGATGATGGGATCCCAGGGAAATCGAGGGGAACTCTCAAATTTTATAGGCACACACATTGATTTTCGAATACTTTCTGAAGCATAAGAGATATGTGTGCATAGTAATCATCATCTCATGTTGCTGAGCTGATGATGGAAGGTACTGCGACCGTTAGGAGTTGAGAGCAAATTCTTTTAATAAAATGGTTTTTTGTTCGAAATTTTACATTCCTGAGGTGGTCCAGCTGTCACCAAGTCAAAGTCTGATGATGGGATCCCAGAGAAATCGAAGGGAACATACAAATTTTATAGCACAACAATTGATTTTCATATTTTTACTAAAGTAAAACAGGCATTTTAGTATAAATATCATCATATCATGTTGCTGAGCTGATGATGGAAGGTACTACAATGATTAGGAGTTGAGAGAAAATTCTTTCAATAAATGTTTTTATGTTCAAAAACTTATGCTCCCGAGGTGGTCCAACTGTCACCAAGTCAAAGCCTGATGATGGAATCCCAGAGAAATCGAGGTGAACATTTAAATTTTATAGCACATCAATTGATTTTTATATTCTTACTAAAGCAAAAAAGACATGTGTGTTTAATTATCCTCATGTGATGTTGCTAAGCTCACGATGGAAGGTACTACAATGGTTAGGAGTTGAGAGCAAACTCTTTCAATAAATGGTTTTTTGTTCGAAATCTTACATTCCTGAGGTGGTCCAACTGTCACCATGTCAAAATCTGATGATGTGATACTAGGGAAATCGAGGGAAACACTGAAACTTAATAGGCACACACATTCTTTTAGTCATATTTTTAACATAATACAAATATTTATGTCCGGTAATTATCTCCTGATGATGCTAAGCTGATGATTGAAGGTACAACTCCTCAACGGATAGGAGCTGAGAGCAAATTCTTTCTTTAATTTATACGTTCAGGTGGACTGATAGTAGTATTCTTTCAGGCTATAAGATGGCTATTAGATAAACATGATTATAAAAGGTAAATCTCTTTAAAGGTTAGAAGTTAAGTAATTTTTTTTCAATTATGCTTATATTGTACATGTATGTACAGAATTATTAAAATTACTAAAAAGCGTGAAATAAATTAAGTTTTTAACAAAAAAATAGAACCGACTTCAAACGTTAAAAAATAAAATTGTTCAGTACCTACTTCTTCCTGCTTATGGTAATTACTCTTAAAACTATTTTTGGAGTCGGGCCCTTAGTAAAATGTCCTGTCTTAGTAAATATAGTGTAGGAGTTTTGGCGGGAAGTCGAAAAAGACATATTGTGCTCTTGTTTTATTTTTATTTTCTTGGTGTATTTTTGAGTTATATCGGATAAAGTTGATGGCAATTTGTTTGATATAGGTTAATTACAGTGCACGAGTGTTTGTGAAATATAATAACAGTGCTAAAATGTGTTTTTTCTGCTTGCCTCCAAAATTCCATCTGACACGTTCTAGTAAAGTAGCCATCGCTTTACTTGTATGTTGGACTGACTAGACTGACTGATTACTGACGACTTACTTACTGACTTTGTTATTACAGTATTAGTTATTACTTCGTCCAGTTTCATTAAAACTGGCAAAAAATTGATGCAAAAATTATACTTGACGCTGTCAGTATGCACAGAGTTTGCGATGCCATAATTGAAAGAAAAAAGAAATATAGTGTACATTTCGTTCTGAATGGGCACCGACTCCAATATAGTTTTAAGAGTCATTAGTATAAGCAAGAAGAAGTACAGTCCCACTGTCTGTAGTCGGTGCCCATTTAGAACGAATGGTACAACATTTTAGTAAGGGCCCGACTCCAAAAATAGTTTTAAGAGTAATTACCATAAGCAGGAAGAAGTAGGTACTGAACAATTTTATTTTTTAACGTTTGAAGTCGGTTCTATTTTTTTGTTAAAAACTTAATTTATTCATCTAGTATTTTCAGTAGGTTGTCATCTAGTATTTTTATAAAGTACTCACTCATTTTCTTTCACTATTTCTTCGTCACTTTTTTCATTAATATGCACTTTGTTTAATGCCCATATTTTAAATACTTGATATAAACGAATTTTACAAGTATAGACAGTCCAGCAATCAGCTGTCACCCCTCCGTCTTAAGAATATTCGATCAGGCCACGTGTCCTGACGCGAGTTTAAAAAAAATTACCCATCCCAAAAAAAGTGCACAACGCCGCTAAAGAAGTTTTCACTTCAAAAACAAATTAAGATAAGCAACTCGAACATTAATCCCGCGGGTCTTATAATGCAGTGGCATTGAATTAGAATTTCTATACACGCATAGATTCTTAAGTAGTTTTCATATGTAAAATAGGGCTTGCTACTGAGATACTTTTGAATAGAAAATACTTATGGATTTTCTCGTGGGAAACAGTGTGCCAGTTCAAAGTTACCTCACTTTATCGTACAGAGAAACTTTAATTCGTGACAGTAAGAATTTATCCATATCTTTCAGGTGGTTCGAATTCGAATTTTGGGCTAATTTCTTCTGTGACTGTAGAAAAATTAATTCAATGACCATATGGCACATGCACCCTTTTTTTTTTGGCCTTACGATCAGGCAGGGGATACCGTAGCTCTATTCTTAATCCCGAAGCTACAGGGACTTGGCACATGCACCCAGTGTGCCGTGTGTTGTGCTTGAGGGCCTGGGTCGATTCCTAGCGGGAGTGAAGTATAGTGAATTTAGATATATTTATTTCCCTGGTCTGGGTATGTTATTATATTTCTTGTCATTTGTGTTCAGGGCATCCACGACACATAATATTTTAGTGTGGGGCTGTGGGTGTGAAACGTCATTATGATTTGAATATATATAAAAAAAGAGAAACCCCCTTAAAACGGTAAAAATTTTTTTTCTTTTTTGTTAATAACTTATATAATTTCACTCTTTTTAGTACTTTTAATTTAATAATTCTGTATTGTTTAACCATAATTAGCGATCATTCCACCTTCCCCTGAACGTTAATGAGATTTACCTTTTGTAATCATGTCAATCTCATAGCCTGATAGAATACTACTATCGGTCCATCTGAACCTATGAATAATTGAAAGAATTTGCTCTCAACTCCTGACCGTTATAATACCTTCCATCATCAGCTCAGCAACATGAAATTGATGCAGAAAGTATAACAAAATCAACAGTGTGCTTATAACATTTGAGAGTTCCCCTCGATTTCCCTGGGATGCCGTCATCAGATCTTGACTTGGTGACAATGGGACCACGTCGGAAGTATAAGCTTTCGAACAAAAAAAGAATCATCAAAATCTATCGCAATGGTTATATAGAAAAGATTATTATTTTATCTATCTATCTATATGTATATATAAAAATAATTTATATATATTAAGATAATGGATCCCTATTTCTCTTGGCCACGGCATCACGTGTGAACGGCTTGACCTATTTCGATAATTCTTTTTTATTTTGTTTGTTATTGTCAGGAGAAGGTTCTTATGAAAGAAAATTTAAGAAAATTGCGCGGAAAAATAGTCAGTAAAATAAACCCAGGCGTGGTCCCAGGGGGGGAGCGGGCCAGAGCCATGACCCCCATTACTAAAGCAAGTCGAAACAAGACAATTTGGGACCCCCACAAATTTATTAGTAACCCCCAAAATTTAATGCTGCGACAGCGCATAAGCCCATCATAACTTAATAGGTATACCTTTTTTGTATCGTGGGGAAAACCTTCAAAAGGTACCCGACAACTTGGGAGAGGATACCGGGTTATGTGGGATTTGTACCGCCCGAAAACTCCCTCGGTGGCCTGCCTTTGCGCTTGGGGAGGACTCCGGGATCTCCAGTGGAACAGACCGGTGTCCTCCACGCCCGGTGCCCCGGAACGGGTCCACCCTCGGGATAGCAGATGTGCTCTCCTGCAACTCCCGCGGAGGCATGCGGCCACGCCGCGGACACTGCCGTTCTTCCCGGGGTTGATGGCTATCAAGCTCCCACTCTCACCGCCCACAACCCCGGAAGGCCCCTTTTACGATCAGGCAGTGGATACCTTAGCTCTATTCTTAATCCCGAAGCTGCAGAGACTGGATAGGTTTACCTATAATATATAAGTTAATGAGATCATTACTAATTATAACTCAAAGCTCAATAACAAGGTCATGATTTTATCTTGTATGGACTTCTAAACTATAACAATCACCGTTGATATCTAGTATGTCGTAATTAGAGGCGATGTCAGCGAATGCATTTTGATACGTCAATAATATATCATATGACAGGAAGTAATACATACCATTAGTAATAATAATAGTAGATTAAAATTTCGATCATTGGCAGTGTGGGTTTGGGCTCGGTTTACTTACTGCGATATAAATAAATAAATAAATAAATAACGTTTCACACTCATAGCCCCACAGTACGGTAGTTATACCCTATGTCGTGGGTGCCATGGACACACACAGAGACAGAAACACAAACACCCAGACTGAGAACAGAAATTTAAACTCCTCATTCAAACTGCTTCGCCGGGAATCGAACCCGGGACCCTCCGATCGGCAGTCCGGCATGGTAACCATTACGCCACGCGGGTCGTCAATATGAAAAAAAAATTCGTTAGGGGCTAGTCCTTATTTTCGTACCTCGAAAAGAAAAAACGGAATCCTTATAGGATCACTTGGTTGTCCGTCTGTCAGGACCCTTTTTCTCAGGAACGCGCGTATCAAACTGGAATTTACATCCAATACTCAGGTCTACTGTCCCTTGGAGCCGTGGAAAATCAAACTTCTAAGCCAGCGCAATCAAAAGATATACCGTTTATGCCGCTTTCCGTAAATTTTCGACACTCGCAAGGGAATCAAAATAAATAAATATCTTTAAACAATTCACACAACACGAAACTAAGCAGAGCTTGTACTATGGTAATCAGAAAGCTGATAAACATACTTATATAATTCTAAATACATACTTAAATAGATAAATTATTATTAACACCCAGACATAGAACAAATAGTCATGTTCATCACACAAATATTTGTCCTGGGTGGGAATCGAACCCACGACCTCACGTTTCGCAGTCGGCTCATCACCCACTACGCCACGGAGGCTGTCAAACCTACAGGGCCTATCTACCTACAAAACCTATAGTGTACTTCCCGTGAACTCAGAATCTTGAAATTTGGTACGGTAAAACAAAAGCAACGTCTCATAGCACAGATAAAGGAAAAATTGCGAAAACCGTAAATGTTTGCTAAATCATTTATTAAAAATATTTTTACGGAACCCTCGATGCACGAGTCCGACTCGCACTTGGCCGGTTATTTTATTTGAATGGAGTAGCAGAGCATACAGGCCACACAACTTTCGTATGCAATAGCGCCAGGCGCGGTTGCAGCCTTTGATTTTGGGGGGGTCACCAAGAAATTTGGGGGAGGGGTCACTAAGAGATTTGGGAGGAAGAGGTGTCCCAAATCGGCTTGTTTCGCCTTTCATCATCATCATGCCTGACTCAGGCATTTGTAATGCCTAATAGATAGGTCCTAGCCGTATAAACTCTTTCGGTAAGGCTAAATAAATAAACATTTCAAATAAAAAAAATTGGATTTTGAGAGGGGGGTCATGTCCCCTGGGACGCTCGCCTGAATAGCGTGCTATAGCGAAGGATAGTCTCCTTATGTAAGTGTGACGGGCAACTGCATATTTCCACCGAAACACAATAGAGTTGGTTCACGGCAGAAGTGCACGTAGCGGTGGGTCCAGTCGAGCTCCGGTCAAACCATAAAAGTTCTATCACCCACATATTATGGATTTATTATTAAGGGTTTCGTGTCCCAAAAAAAAGGTTGTCTGTAAAGTCGGTTTACGGACGATAGAAAGAAAAGAAAAATGATTTATTTGCGTAAATATGGGTATTACAGAAGTTGTTATATATATTTAAAGTCCGCCATATTTACCTCAGTAAGGTATGCAAATATTTTTAAAGAAATAAAAAAAATACTATTTTTATATTAAAGAAATCAAAATATACTTAAATCTACATATAACCAATTGACTTAAACCTAAATATTTTTTTTTATTATGTTTACAAACCATGTTATTTATTTATTTATCCTATATTTTGCGTTTTTTTATTTAGTAGTTATGAATTTATTTAGACGGTGTTTTTCCCACGTCGTCGGCTTTGGGCACCCAATTCACTGGGATTTTATACGCTGAGAGGAAAAAACGCCGGCGGAAAAAAAACCTCCCAGGTTTTTACCGACTTCCAAAAGAAGGAGGTACTGTATTCGGCTGTATGTATTTTTTTTTTATATATGTTCACCGATTACTCCGCCGTTTGTGGACCGATTTTCAAAATTATTTTTTTGTTCGTATGCTTATACTCCCGAGGTGGTCCCATTGTCACCAAATCAGGTTCTGATGATGGGATCCCAGGGAAATCGAGGGGAACTCTCAAATTTTATAGGCACACACATTGATTTTCTTATAGTTTCTGAAGCATAAGAGATATTTACGCATAGAAATCATCATCTCATGTTGCTGAGCTGATGATGGAAGGTACTGCGACAGTGAGGAGTTGAGAGCAAATTCTTTCAATAAATAGTTTTTTATTCGAAATCTTACATTCCCGAGATGGTCCAACTGTCACCAAGTCAAAGTCTGATGAGGGGATCCCAGAGAAATCGAAGGGAACATTCAAATTTTATAGCACAACAAATGATTTTCATATTTTTACAAAGCAAAACAGACATTTGTGTATAATTATTGTCATATCATGTTGCTGGACTGATGATGGAAGGTACTACGACGGTTAGGAGTTGAGAGCAAATTCTTTCAATAAATGGTTTTTTGTTCGAAATCTTACATTCCTGAGGTGGTCCAACTGTCACCATGTCAAAATCTGATGATGTGATATTAGGGAAATCGAGGGAAACACTGAAACTTAATAGGCATCCACATGCTTTTAGTCATATTTTTAACATAATACAAATATTTATGTATGGTAATTATCACCTGCTGTTGCTTAACTGATGATTGAAGGTACAACTCCTCAACGTTTAGGAGCTGAGAGCAAATTCTTTCTTTAATTTATACATTCAGGTGGACTGACAGAAGTATTCTTTCAGGCTATAAGAAGGCTATTTGATAAACATGATTATAAAAGGTAAATCTGTTTAAAGTTTAGAAGTTAAGTGAAAATTTTTCCAATTATGCTAATACATACAGAATTATTAAAATTACTAAAAAGAGTGAAATAAATTAAGTTTTTAACAAAAAAATAGAACCGACTTCAAACGGTAAAAAATAAAATTCTTCAGTACCTACTTCTTCTTGCTTATGGTAATGACTCTTAAAACTATTTTTGAAGTCGGGCCCTTAGTGAAATGTCCTGTCTTAGTAAATATAGTGTACCTTTCGTTCTGAATGGGCACCGAATCCAATATAGTTTTAACAGTCATTACCATAAGCAAGAAGAAGTAGGTACTGTCCCACTGTCTGTACTGTCGGTCCAATTTAGAACGAATGGTACGACATTTACTAAGGGCCCGACTCCAGAAATAGTTTTAAGAGTCATTACCATAAGCAAGAAGAAGTAGGTACTGAAGAATTTTATTTGTTACCGTTTGAAGTCGGTTCTATTTTTTTGTTAAAAACTTAATTTTTAATTCCGTAATCCCTCACGAAGTTAATTACGATAGGTAGTTTAACGTGTCAACACTGACAACGTCATAACAAAACAATGAAAACCACATTAACTTTTCACTTCACTTTTTAAACAGTCGACGAACGGCGCAAACCGAACTCTCAAGCCTCAAGGTAACGTTACAACGAGCGTAACGTTACAATGAGCGTAACGTTACAATGAGTCATCCTTTTTCGTGCGTGCAGCCGGTGTTCATCGATTTATTAGACGTTGTCACGTCAAAAGAAAAGAATTCCTTGTTGATTGCTTCTTTATCCGCACGACGACGACCCGCGTGGCGTAATGGTTACCATGCTGGACTGCCAATCGAGGGGTCCCGAGTTCGATTCCCGGCGAAGCAGAAATTTGAATGTTGAGTTTAAATTTCTGTTCTCGGTCTGGGTGCTTGTGTTCCTGTCTTTGTATGTGTCCATGGTACCTACGACACAGGGTATTAAATACCTTACTGTGGGGCTATGAGTGTGTAACGTTTATTTATTTATTTATTTATCTATATTTGTCAGGATAAAAATATACATAAAACATTACTATGCCACATTTCATCCATTCTATCCAGACTACGAAAGTATCTCGTAGTCTGGATAATATTTTTTTTACAAAAAGGTACTTACATCTTATCACAACAAATATTTTTATTGGTTTCTAGAGATCGTATATATCTATCTCCTATAAAAAGCTTGAAAAAATTGTCTGTGAAGCACACATTACAAAACACACGTGCATCATGACGTCGTCGCCCATGTACTATTATGTATTCTGTGCCCATGGAAACATGAAAATGCATTTGTGTAAGTATATCAGCAGGCCACCTTTCAATTTATCGACCTTATACAGTGTTGTCTATTTTTTGCAGCTGGCAACCCTAATGTTTTGCTTCAAATTGACAGTGAAATTGGCGCGATTTTGCAGACAGCCATTGTTCGGCCGTCATTACATTGTGTAGAATTTGGGATCAGTGAAATACAGTTAGCTCTCATTAACTTGACCAGTTTGAGAGTGCACTTTAATAAGCACTGTTTGAATTATTTGATGCTTGGCCTAAAACTGTTAGATTCCATGAAGATACACTGAAAAAAAATTTATCATGAGCTTGTAACACGTAGGTAGATCTTAGAATAATTGCGTTAAGGTAGGAATGCTACTTAACTAACCCCTGTCTGTGTGTCTATTTGCAGAAACACAGAATCAAATGTGTAGTTGTGACCCAATCATTTTAACCTAAAATTAGACGAAGCACCGATGGTTATTTAATATCTACTCCATAGAGAAATTAAACACTACGTTATAATCTACTAGTGGTTCTGCCCAGCTCCGCCCGGGTGCAGACGTTCGTCAAACAAAAATATAAAACAAATAATGACATACGAACTGTCCTGTTATTCTGACTTCAGTGTCAAAGTTTAGAACGTGGAAGCACGAAATATAAAAGTTTTGACAGGTAGGAACAATTTATATGGAAAAAGTACTTATAAATAAAAAATAATTTAAAGAAACATTTTTCAGTGGAACAAATTTTGAAAGTAAACCACTGATTTGATGATGGTTGAAACTTGAAAACACACAAAAAATTTCATCATTATCCGTCCAGTTGTTCAGCAGGAGCTGCAGGAGTTCAATGACATTCAGACGCACACAATAAATATTATAATAATATATTACTAAGATATTATTACAGCCTTTCACATACCAAAATTGGATGAAAATCTAACTTTGAATATCAATACATTCAAGGAGTATGCCTATGCATGTGGAGTTTCAAAGTTCTGCATTAAATTTTTATTTTTACACGCTTTATATTAACTTCACTTGTATGTATGTTTGTAACAGACTCCTTCAGATGCGATTTTGACCCACTTTAAACGGCCAGATTTCATTCAAACTTTGTAGATTTATCGAGGACCGATGACAACACACTAATTTGATAAGATTGTTTCATTATTCAAGAAAAATAAGATTTTTGTCAAATTATAGAATTTTTGAAAATTATTTCCAACCATTATCTTAAGACATAAGCATAAATTAATAATGGTATAAATAATTAAAATGTGTATTTTATTTAAAAATAACATTTTAAAAAATTAAAAAACACTCTTTTAAAAATAAATCAAACTAAAAAGAAGAAAATAAATATTAGTTTTAAAAACCAAAAAACACACTTTTATTAGAAATCCAACTAAAAAAATAAAAAATAAATTTGACTTAAAATAGTGTAAAAATGCATTTTATTGTAAAAAAAGCGTTTTTTTTGGTTTTTTTTAATGACGCTAAACTTACAAAGAAGCTGGTCCAGGCTTGATTGTGTAAGAAGACCATCGTTAACGAAAAACACTGTCGAATAGAGAATTTATTCCTTTTTTTATGAATACGGTTAAAATAAATTGAATACTCATATTATTATCCAGTTTATATGATAGATTTGTATTACAAATTCTGGCGGAAGCCGCCCTCGTTCGTAACGGTTCGATTTCTTTTTGAAGTTTTTATTTTTTATTTTGTAGGATGACAATAGGATGTAAAGTAACGTAATACCAATAAATGTTTCGGGTGTCTCTATCACGAATTTTCACAAGAAACTCTTTGACATTTATGTAAATCTATTTATTCACAAAATTTAATTTTAACATTTTTCTAAACTTCTGTGCGCCTACTTCGACGTTTCTATTATTTTTCAGCTACATATTAAATAAAAAAACAAAGTCAAACTTAACTATTCACAATGAAATAGGTATGAAGCATTTCTCCATATCAGTAGTTCATGAGTCTCACTCAATACAAAGGTCTTGCCCTGGCTCTCCAGCCAGACTATGTTCAAGTTATTCCGTACATAAGAAGTGCAATTAGATGGTCCTTGAATTAATTTATGGCTGTGTCGGCTGTCGGCGCATGAACTCGCGGTGAATCATGGGGCTGTGATGCCAGTTACGGAAAAAAATACCCATTTTCACTACTGATAGAAGTAGTGAAAATGGTAGTAGTTTTTAATCGCAAATGAAGAGATGTCATGAGCTAAAATATGCAAATGCATTAAGGATATTGACAGCAAAGAAAAACAAAAAAGCTAAAAATCTTTACTACTGGACACGGGTCTCTCCCCATTATTAGGGAGGCCTGGCTGGAGCTTACTCCACTGCTCCAATCAGGGCTGGTGGAGATTCATGATTCATTAATTCATGGATTACATATATTTAATAAATTATTGAAGTGAAAACTTCTTTAGCGGCGTTGAGCACTTTTTGTGGGATGGGTAAAAACTATGAAACTCGCGCGAGGTCACGTGTGCTGATCGCAAAATTTCGTAAGATAGTAGAGGAGACGAGGAAGATCGACCTTCACCGATCTGATAATTCGATGAGACATAAACAATAAGTAATTAATTTTAATTAACCAAATATAATTTATAAACATATATGCCTATGATAACTTGACTATCGAAAAGTGTTCATAGCTATTTTTAATTTAATTAATTTTAATCAATTTTCTTTCATATCACCTTCACTCTTGTAACAACCGAACGAGTGAATATCTTCACCGGCTCTTAGCTCTTAGACCAAGACGGAGGGGTGACAGCTGATGACGGCTCATCTGACGGCTGTCTATACTTTTTTTCTTCAATTATGGCATCACAAACTATGCATATTGCCAGCGTCAAGTATAATTTTATCTTAAAATTCGTTTATATCAAGTATTTAAAATATGGACATTGAACAAATTGCATCTATTAATGAAAAAAGTGACGAAGAAATAGTGAAAGAAAATGAGAGAGTACTTTGTAAAAATACTAGATAGAAATTAATAGGTACTGATAATTCAAGCAATTCGTGCGGAATTATTCCCTAACGATTCCAAGACATCAAAAATGCACAACGTTAATGTTTTCACTTCTGCCGGCACTCCCGGAGTGCAACCCATTGTTTTTTTTAAATATTTAATTATTAATAGGTAATTCAAAATCAAAGTATTACTCTGACTACAAAAAAAAATATTCCCATACCCGTTTCCATTCCTGTAACGCATGCCTTAAAAATATTTTTATTTCAGCATAAAAATGAATAGTACATGACAAGACAATTATTTAAAGCTTCTGGAGACATATGTCATAGATAACATTTGATGAATTACAATATGATTTTTATTGTGTGTATCTTAATAATATTATATGTATCAATAATATTTATTTTATTAAATACATCGGTACGTTTTGCTTTTTTAATTTATTCGTTCATTATGAAAAATATTCTACCTATATAACATTTATAATCTTATTTCTAAATCGGCGGGAAAAACAAAACTCAATATAGGTAAGAATTTATTGCAATAATGTTTTACCATTAATTGGGGTAAGTTTCCAAACTAGCCACATTCCCACCCCGAGCGTTGTTGTTCGATCCCGTTCACTTCAGCTGTTCCTTGCCGCCATCATCGCATTCGCTCATTCATTGTCATACGCGGTCAGGCAGTCGGTGCGTAAAGTGCTGAGTGACTGCTGAACAAACTCGGCTGCACTATAACAAACTTTATTTTAAGTCACTTTTAATATTAAACAAACATGAGGGAAATAGTGCATCTCCAGGCTGGACAGTGCGGGAATCAGATTGGCGCCAAAGTAAGTGTTCTTTTTTTAAAATTCGCAATGTCCGTTGACAGTTAAGTTGCTAACCTATAATGCCTTTTTTATGTACGTTCAGTTATTTATAGAAACACGTGTATTGTTTATAATATCATATAGTACTTTAAAGTTTTTGTTTAAAATTATTTTTAAGCTTATCTTAACATATCTGTAAATCTAAAGTTGGACGTCACGTACCGGCTTTTTTTGATTGTCATAGACAATAGCATTCCATTGGGAAGTAGTTTAGCTAAAAAAAACAATAAAACAACATTTAATAATATATTTTTGAACCATAATTAAATATAAGTAGGTGTACAATCTCATCGGTAATTAATTATTAATAAAAAAAGTATTTTTACCCTTATTAATTTTTGTTGCAATCATTATTTACTGAGTTAAACTTTAAGTTGATTTTGTTTACTTGATAGATTATTATATATTGGTTTACTTACATTAGAGTAACTACCAATATGCTGGGATTTATTTAAAGATATTTTTCTCATTAGGTACCTCTACAATTTCGTTGAAATCATTATAATTCAGTTTATTTTGCTTACTTGATAGATATTAGATACAAACATACAATAGGCTTGCATTTTGCTGACGAATCTTTCACGACAATGCGATAATGTATCGTATTCGTCACTTATTTGAATGACAGTGTACAATCAGTAATTTTATAGCATTGTCTACATTACACCTTACCTGAAGTAGACATTGGATACAATTTTATTCCGTAAAGTTTAAAATGTATACTTACAATTTTACATACTTTATGTTCGGGATTAAGAATAGAGCTACGGTATCCCCTGCCTGATCGTAAGAGGCAACTAAAAGGGGACTACCGGGGTTGCGGACGGGGAGAGTGGGAGCTCGATCCATCCAGCCAGCAGCCCTGGGAAGGTCGGCGGTAGATAACCATTCGGAAGTGAGGGAGATTCAGGGCTTCACTTCAGGCCATAGTTCACCACGTTGGCCAAGTGCAAATTGGTGGACGTACGGATTAGTGGATAAAGAATTTGCGTCGTGTTTTTTTTATCGATAAAACATATTCTTACTTAACAGTAGTTAGAACATACTGTCATTATATTTTGGGGCGGACGTAAACTGCACCGATACAGTTAATTTTATTAACAATTGTAGACGTTTACGAATTCAATTTTTTTGTATCACTCATTATTATGTTCAATAAAATCTTTGAAATCTTTGAAATTGACTCAAAGCATACCGAAATCACGGAAATATTATTCACTTGTATTAAGGTTATTTAGTTATTTTTAGAGACAAAGAGAAACTATGTAGGTATATCATAATATTTTTTTACTTATCTTTTGTTTTTTTTTGATGCTACTTTTCATACTTTCATGTCGGTAAAGAAGTGTGACGGCGTGATACCTATCTTATACGCTTTTTAATCTTTTATTGAAGTGTTTTGAAGCCAACGATAGGCTTTCTAACCAGGGTTGTCAAAACACAAAATCAACGATATAATTCTGAATTACCCAACTTTTTGATGTCTAAAGTGGGAATTTGTCTTTTTCAGAAAGAGATTGGGCACATCTCCTAATTTCTCTTCTGATTTTTAAAGGGTTTTTCATAAGTTCACAAAATGATCACACCTATTCTCATTATAAACAGAGTTTATTATTTAGATTGGTTATTATTTCTTAATTAAAAGTTGTGGCCGTATAGCCGTATAGTATACCCAAATAAATAAATAATAAATTTGTGATATTAAAATAACCGCTTATTACTACATGCATATGAATGTATATACGGTACATATACCAAAATAACATTTTTTGCAATTTTTGTCTGTCTGTCCATCTGTCCGTCTGTTTATTCTGGCTAATCTCTGAAACGGCTGGACTGATTTGACGATGAGGATCCGCGTGGCGTAATGGCTACCATGCCGGACCGCCGGATCGGAGGGTCACGGGTTCGATTCCCGGAGAAACAGAAATTTGAATGATGAGTTTAAATTTCTTTCTCGGTCTGGATGTTTGTGTTTCTGTCTTTGTGTGTGCCCATGCATCCCACGACACAGGGTATAACTTCCCTACTGTGGGGCTATGAGTGTGAAACGTTTTTTTATTTTTATTTATTTATTATTAATTATAATTGACGGATATTCACTGGCAGGTAGCTGACGTAATAAAGAGTAACTTGGCTTCTTTTATTTTAGAAAAATTCTAAAACTAATAAAGTCCACGCGGACGATGTCGCGGGCGGCCGCTAGTCCTTTAATACATTAATAAAATAAATAAACTTCTAAGGCTAAAGTTATTACGAATTACCGGAAACGGAAATTATGTGTTCGGTTATCTTAACAGTATTGTTGCAGTGAGATGGTGGTCTTATCTTAAATAACAGTGGTCTGAATAAAGGAATGTCGTTCACCTCAAGACAATTAAAAATTATCATCAGTACCATTTGGTTTATGGTTTTAAAAGTTACAGCACTAATAATGTTTGTCTATGATTCGTTTATTTAAAACTATAATTTAATGGAAAATAGAGAAAAAATCTAATTTTAAATAAACAAATAAAAAAACTGGGCTTTTTTCATTCTTCAATTAACAGACCTTTAAATTTTAACTTTATTTTCTATTTTCTGTTATTCATGCTTAGATATAAAAATGATTCAACTTTTGAACTACTATCAAATAAAGCGACCGTTACTTATCGCTACCGTTAGCGTCTTATCAAAACATTACAAATATGGTTGCTGTACGCGATTCAATTTAATAATGAATCTGTGATAATTATCTTCCTAATATTGTTTGTCGTTTTAATCAAACTTAAGACGTGGTAATAATTTCAAAACTCTGCTTCCTTTACTCCTGTTTTCTACCTATCTAGTTTCTATAGAACTGAATGGAGTTATCAATTGCTATCGCGTTTGGCTAGGGTTGCCATCTCTAAAATTTGTCAACCAGGACAAGACGCTTTATAACCCCGGATTTTAGACCCCAAAACCCGGACATGTCAACAGCGGGGGGACGGTGAATTCAGTGTTGTCGTTGATTGACCGCGACGTGCGGGCACAGTGCGTGTGTCGCGGGCGGCGCCCAAGACTTTATTTTTTTTAAACCCGGACTACAAATGAAGTCCGGCTCGGACTCTCCCCGGACGCCCCCTAAACTAGGACAAATCCGGGGAAACCCGGACGGATGGCAACCCTACGTTTGGCTACCATTGACAGTCTATTCATCATCCAATCCAACGTGTTTTATCGAAACTTGTCATTTAAAGTAAGATAATTCAGAATGTTTCACATTTATTCCAAACTACAGATTTAAGATTCACTAAGATTGTGTATTAAAATTCAGTCGGCGCAAAAAAATGTTTATGCCAAATAAGTGGTACTTGTTTCGTCATTTATCAAAATTTTAAAACCTTTATTAATATAATCCTCTATAATTAGGCCCTCTTAAAATAAAATCACAATGTCACAACCTACTAAAGTATTCAAAATGTTATCAAATAATTTATTTGTTACTAACATACACAAAATCTAGTATAATCTATAGCATTCATAACAGTTTGAATGTTCATATCACGTATTTACTTGGTAAAGTCGATAACACCTGGATCGTTACATATTCAAATTGTGAACACGCTTACAGATAATAAATACTAGGTGACAGAGACATATCAGGGTAAAAGGGTAACAACCTGTGGTAACAACGCATATTTTGTTGCCAACTAAGATGGTTTCCCACTCTTTAACGTAGACTGTTTAGTTTACTGATGCAATTTTTGTCTTAATTATATACATGTGACCTTAGAAACTTGTAAACTTTACCCCAACCCTCAAATTAACGTCATGTTTATGTTTGGGAATAGGGGTAAGTGTGAAAATGAAGCCATAATATTTACATAAAGGGGAAAGAGTTTATTATAAAATCGTCCATTATCATTGTTTTTAAGTAAAGTGTATTGTTTACCGATCTGCAATTCTATCGCAAACATTTGCTGTTTATTTCTTTTCGTTTGTTATTTTCTGCTGCTTTGGCTTTCAGATATTTTAAGTTGGTTATTATTCTTATATTTATTTAAAGAACAACGTCAATTCAAAATGTCCTGGCGAAAAATTCGTCTCTAATTTAAAATTAAAAATATTATCACCATCTTCGAAATTCAAACGTATTCGTGAGTCACGCGGGGAAGTCACCTGCGTGTTTTGAATCTGTCATTAGGAATATAATGGCGGCAGGCGGCCATAAGAACCTCCATTGTCCACTGACGAATATCCGGCGACAGATTTGGTTAGTTGACGATAATTGCCCGAATTAAGCTTTTAATAAGCAGTCTGGGCTGTTTAATTTGGGTCGCAGCGCTTATATGTAAATTAAGACATTAACATTGTTTAAACACCACAGATAATCCTTTTTGCTTAAACAGTTATGGTTTTATTGTCAGGTGCAAGGTGAGACATAATGAACATCTGTTATTCACTTTATATAACTGTTATTTAACCTTATTCACGTTCAAAAATAATTGTACTTTTTATTGTGCTTATGAAAAGTGGGACACTTTCGCTAACCTTAACCTTTGATTTTACCTGTACTTTCTACTAAGTAATACCTACTTACTCTTCTTAATATTTAATAATTTTACTTACCTAAAACTTAATTCTGAGTTAAGATTGATACAAGAGAATGCAGGTCGTGTACCTATGTTACATTTTAAGGACCTCAAAAAAATTGGCAATAGTTCTACCTAATGTTTACATCTTTATAAGTCCGGTTTTATATTAAACACAATTTAACATACTAAAAACAACATTAATAGCCGCCTAAGATTTGGATCAACCCATTGTTTGTATGTGAAAATAAGAGATATCCAGTTTCTTGTCGGTCTAGTTTTTTGCAGCAATGGCTTTGGACGGTGATTAAAACCTATTCTGGGGTTCCTATTACATATTTTTTCTGGCTATATGATAAGGAAGTGACTTGTGTGTGGCGCGTGGTTTTTGAACTCATTTCTATTATTACTTTAATGTATATTATGATTGATTTTAGTTACAAGAATTGGGCCAATGATATTTTCGGTCAATGTTTTCCCTTAAAATAAAACTTTCGAATAAAATTTCGGTATTGTTATTATAATTTGCTCTTTTTCCTGGGATTGTTAAAAAAATAAAATGAACAAATTTTATTTATTTAATTAGAGAGACAGCATTAAACAATACTAGAAAAAATAAATTTTATTTAAAATGAATTTACGAACTATTGCGTACAGTAATTGCTATTGATTTGTTATTACCTACTCTCATTGTTTCAGAAAAACGATACTGTATATCATATTGTATAATTAATAAGTTTTCCATCCATTTAGATAATCCATACGGAATTAGCACCAAAGGGACAACGCGACAAAGTGACAAAAGGGTTATTTTTTGATTTTTCATCTTAACAGAAAATTCACTTACCGATAACAACCCTAAGAGCAGTGAAATCAAAGTGAAAATTTTATTAAAATTTCAATTTTATTTAAAAAAAATCATTAACTCAGCGGGAAGGTGCGTGCGCCCCAATTAGAACTGCCATTTTAGGCACCCCTGCTGCGAGGCTCAGAAAGTATTACCCCACGAGTAGGGCTGCCATCGCCTAAATTTCCGACGCCGGATAAACTCGGCAAAAATCCCGGACATTTGGACGAAATATGGTTTTTTCCCCGGACATGTGTGGTAAATTATTTTTTGCAACAAAAATAAAAACATCGTTATAATTTTTTAATTCCATTCGATCGTTGACTATTTTGCAGAGCCTTCTTGAATGCGGGTTATTGTGGATGAATTTTTAATTAAGATTATTCCAATTTATCGCTTATCTATTAAAAAAATGGATTTCCCCTGACAACAAAACTTTTCAAAAACCCCTGCCGGCCGCCCGCCCCCCGGACGCCCTTCAAACTAGGACAAATCCGGGGAAATCCGGACGGATAGCAGCCCTACCCACGAGTCACGCTAGTAAGCTCTAGCTGGAGATTGATCATTATCAAAATTTTGTAGGTGTTCATAGCGAAAGACTGGAGGACTGTCGGTGGAACTTGCTTGGTTTGATCAGGGAATTAAGTACCACCGTTGCACCCACAGGTACTGTAATGTAGCGTGTTATCTTAGGTATTCTATTCAATTGTGTTTTGGTGGTAGGTGCGGTTGAACAGCAGCACACTGCATAACTGTGTTACGGTGACAACTCAGGAGGCGCTGTAGTAAACATTTGTTTGTGTAAAGCCAAAACTATTAGTCCGATTTGTATGCGATTTTCATTCAATAATGGGTTTTAATAATGTCTTTAAAATAATGCTCTTTAAAATATTTTAAATAAAAAGCAAACTTAAAAATTATGAAAAAACCCATGGTGGTTAAAATGTAATTGAAAAAGGATAAAATAATTTTAAAAAACCCGACTTAAAAATTAAAAATCCAAAAAAATCCGTGGTCATATATAAAAAACATCTACGCGTCGACTTGAGAGCATCCTCCGTTTTTTCTTCGGTTAATAAAACGGGAATTTAATGATGCGTTGGCACTGCAAATTGGTCGATGCCATCACTCAAAAAAAATCCTGGTCAAACATGTCGTTGTGTACAAAACAGTGCAAGACTCGACACTCGCCGCAGTGGGCAGACCGGTCACAGTCGGCGCGCTGCAATCACTGCCAAGGAGTGCCGACGAACTTCGCGGCCTTCGTCCTTAGGTCTTAGAATCGCTCTCTTAAGGTAGCCATTGACGATACGTCCATCAATCCAAATGGAGTGGACGTCTTCCAAAATTGTTTCGTGAATGTAAGAAATTGATGCACATCATGATATTATGTATGACTATGGACCCATTTCTTAATCTGTAAAAAATAACTTCGTTGCAAGAATATTAACATTTTTACCCCCTGTTAGATAACTTTAAAAGGGTTTGAAGTGCTAAGAAAGTGTATGTCATCGCAGATTAAAATGTGCATAGTTTTCCATACTTTTCGGAGTGAGCAACATCATACTGTACTCCTAACGACTCTGTTTATATTTTGTGTCTATATATTTTCTCAATGTTTTCACTAACAATATTAACAGTAATGCAGTGCCATCGCTGAAAAAAAGCGTTTACATGTCTGTGTGAACAAAATAGTGCAAGTTTTCAGTACTCGCCGCAGTGGGCGGACCGGTCACGGTCGGTGCGCTGCAATCACTGCCAAGGAGTGCCGACGAACTTCACGGCCTTCGACACCATCTGTTGGGTCTTGGCCTCTTGGGTCTTGGAATCGCTGTCTTAAATTTACGATCTAAATCAATGCATTATATTATAAGAAACGGCCATATTTGTTGGACAAGACTAGTCTTGTTTTATTTACTTTTAATAATATTACACAATTTAATAAGATTAATCATTTAAATAAGATTACACCAGTGTAATTACAGTTCTTACATTTTAATAAGATTACACAAAATCTAAAAATGAATTGAAGACGAATCATTTCGAGTGTAGACAGAACAAAAAAATAACGTTCACTTAGAGTTTGTATCAATGTATAAAAATCGTATAGTGTTAGTTAGTACTAGTTAGGCGTGATAATTTGTAAGTTAATTTCTAGAAGCAGAATAAAGCAAAATAGTACATACACAACCAAATAAGAGTTTGGTTTAGCAGTCACCCACGAAAAAAAGACAATGCAATGGTTTGGCCACTGCAACACCAACCCGCATTCGGCAACGTGCATAGGGATATGCTGTAGGGGTACGTGGGGACGTTGATACAATACTCCATGCCTCCCCAATTCTCGGGAGAGACCCATGTCCAGCTGTGGGACGTAAAAGGGTTGTGGCCAAAGCAACAATATTTACCAAATTGTTACATATTATCTACGCCTCCAAAAACCCGCACTGTAGTAGCGTGGTTAGTGGTCTCCACAATTATGGAGAGATCATGCCCAGATGTGGCACGTAAAAAGGGTTACAGCCGAAATAACATTATTCATCAAATCGCTATAATTTGTTCGAAACAACTTTAATTTCCTTTCATAGAACGACTGAAATGACTAACCATCTCTATGCACCGTTTTTGCTGAAAAACAAAATGGCCGGTGACTCAATTCATGATTAAATCGTGACTAAAGATAAAAGAACAACCGTATGTTTGTTTTAGTTGACTTTGCATTTCTTGAGAAAGATTTTAATCAATGATACGTCTTTATCAGAAACTCATCGTTGTTCTGCGTACGACGAAACTTACCAAAACAAAAAGGTACCTCTATAATCTAAAAAACTGACGGTACGATAATTATGTATGTATGTTACAATTTTATGCCTGGATTTTTTACTCGGAAACTATTAAGTATAAAACCATTATTAAAACTTATAATATACTTAATTTAGTAATAGTAATAGTTAATATACTTAATTTTTGTGAATTTTGCTAATGGAACATAAATAATAGTACCTACCTGGTCTATACGTTTACTAATACATATAACTGTTATAACTCCGTTATAATTTTTACCTTTTAACAATATTTTCTTGAATTTTGGAAAAATATTTTTTTCGATTCGTGGTTACCATAGTCACACATAAAGCCAGAAACGCCATCACCCAGACTGAGAACAAAAATTGAATATTCAATTTTAAAAAAAACCCGCTGGGAATGGGACCCGGGATCTGCTGTCCAGCCGTCACATTCATTACACAATCCGAGTCGTCTAATAGACGGTACAGTACATGTTACAGTATATTGTAATGTATAAGACACAAGGGGTGGCTAGACGGGTGTCCCCTAAGCGGGGCAGACGAGTCTAATTACACGATTGTCAAGGGTAAAGCACCCTTAAGTAGCAAATTATTTGTCAGTTTGTCGGGGTGAGGGGTTGTCATACTGTCAAGTTATTATCTATATTACTTAGGTCTTATAGTGAAGCGGGTGTAGATACGGTAGATGTAGGTTGTATGCGATCTACAAAGAACAGCACATTCGAGTGCAGTCGCACTAGTGATGGCTGACCGCTGGTGGCATTTTAAATTATTTTCTGCTGCAGTTTGGATTACTATTAAAGCGTGACTTTTTATTTATTTTTGCAGTAAAAGTAGGAAATCAATATGCCGGCCTCAAAATTGATATTTTAAATTATTATTTTTGGTATCTGAACCTTCAAAATCTTAACCCCGAAGCTACAGGGACTGCTTTTGAGCTACCATTGTATTTTAATCGGGTTTTTCCACAAAAAAAAAAGATTTTTTAAATTAGAATCAGTATGAAATTCCCTTATATAATATGTAATAAATAGCTAATAATGTGCTATTCCAGGCTTCATTGCTATATTAAAATCATAGGCGTTTAGCCAGTTGCTTCAACCGCGTTGACCCTATTACCCGTTTTCACGTAGGAATAAAGCATTATCCCGCGGTATAAAGTAGCCTATGTTACTCAGGGTGAATTTAGCTTTCTAATGGTGAAAGAATTTTTGAAATTGGAACAGTAGTTTTTGAGTTTATTAATTACAAACATACAAAAATACAAACTTTTCTTCTTTATAATGTTAGTATAGATATAACCTAGTATTAGTGTAGTTATAGTAGATTTACTATCAAAACAATTTTTCCTCTTTGTAAGTAATTTAGTTTCGCACTTTAACAAAGTTACTCATGAATTCTACGTATTGGATTGATATCATTTAACAATAATAAACAAGTTTATTTGTGTATCACATACCTACTTGTTATTAGTACAGGAAGTATTCATGTATAATCATAATGTATGTTTGTATGTCTTGACTTAAGACTTTTTAGAATTTTCGAATTATAGTTTTTATTGAGGTTATGCGCTAAGTACTGTTTTTGTTATGCCCCTCTATAAAATGTCGAGATGAAAATATAATTTTGTTTTAGTCCTACAATAGATATATGAAACAACTAAGGGCAAAATAAAAACGGGTTGCACTCCGGTAGTGCCGGCAGAAATGAAAACTTGAACATTTTTGCTATTTTGGAATAGTTAGAGAATAATTTCGCACGAATTGCTTTTATTATCAGTATTATTTTTCATCTTGTATTTTCAGCAGGTTTTCATCTAGTATTTTTATTAGGTACTCAATCATTTTCTTTTACTATTTCTTCGTCACTTTTTTCAAAATTAAATGCACTTTGTTTAATATCCATATTTTAAATACTTGATATAAATGAATTTTACAAGCATAGACAGTCGAGCCGTCGTCAGCTGTCACCCCTCCGTCTTACGAATTTTCGATCAGGCCACGTGCCCGGACGCGAGGGTAACATTTTTTACCCATACCAAAAAAGTGCACAACGCCGCTAAAGAAGTTTTCACTTCAAAAATGAGTGTGCATCGATGTTGCAGTGACACGATACTCGTACTTACCCTTAGTACCTCAATGCTTACCCCTTACCCCTCAATTTGGGTAAAGATGACACCATGATGCTCTAATAGTGACGCAAATCCGACAGAACTTAGTTTAGTTCAAACCAAGGTTATTAATGCGAGATAACCAAACAGTCTACCGTTTTCCTCGTTGTCAGTCCAGTTATTTGAGCTGTTCGGTGGTCAGCTAACGGATAGTTATTTCAGTTTGAGCTGATTACCGTCGGATTTGGCCGTTGAACTAACTGTTGGCAGGTAGGATAATTTTTAGTACTCGTCGAAAATATTGCAAAAATTAAGACAAAACATTTTTAACACTAACTTTATTGTCCTGTATTCGATGGGAGAGTTCTTATTTATTATATTTCTGTCGTTAATGGTATTTATTTTATAAAATTTGAATGTGATAAAAGATATATGTAATTTTTGTTACCGTTAGTAAGGAATGCAAATTTAACGTCTTTGGGGAAACCCTCAAAAGATGCCCTTTAAAGTACTTCGGGAGGCAATTCAAAGTTTCAGCATTCTTGCGCAGAAGTCCTATGCGGGCCGTCTCTTTTATTAAAAAGATAGATCTATTTTACTCGTAAAGTATGGGAGAATGGAAGGAAGAAGATTAGAAAACAAAATTAAACAAATATATTGTAGGTGGTAGAACTATTATGGTTCGCCCGGGGAAGTACCACCGCTGCACCCACTTTTGCCGTGAACGGTGAAAGGTGCAGTTGCCGGCCACACTTACATGAGGCGACCACCAGCCTCCGGAGTAGCAGCGCAACTGCATACGACCTCAGACAAGACTTACCTATGCTTGCTTGAGGTTGTATGTAGATGTCCATGGGCTGCAGCGACCACTTAACACCACGTGGCCTCCATGCTCGCCTGCTACTCCATTCAAATAATTAAAAAAAAACCTACCTAAAAATAAATTGACAATTAATTAAAAGTTTATAATGAATACAGGAAAAAAACCAATAGCTAGTTAAATAAAAGAATTAAGCAACGTCATTTAATTGCCCTAGTAACTTAACGAGGTCCATGACAAACATGACTGAGATCATGTAATTAGCTTTGGGAGTATTTAATCAACTTTTTGCAGTCGGTGCCGCATGGCGTCTGCGGGTCAATGACCGGGAGTGATATACGGCAAGACATCGCCGGACCAGCAAACATCTAGACTTTGTACGTACAGTTCGGGTAACTTTGAACATTTTTTACATTATTTTTATTATTAAAACTGATTTCTATTTATGACACCTTTATTTTATTGAATGAATAGTGTCCTTTTGAGTTGGTTTTTCTGTCTAACAAAATAAATTTGCGGAAGAAATAACAGAACTACCCATAATTTCCCCTAAAACTCGAATTTTCATTAATCATGAATTTTGGGTAACTTTGAATAATTTTTTTTAGAGTGTAAAAACCTTAGTATTTAAAGGTTTAGGTACAACAAAAAGAAAGTATTATTAAATTTAAAAACCTTATCTATAAAAATAACATCTACACTGACGTAAAAAAGTAACAAATAGCTTAGTTTTGCCATATGGATCAAAGTGGACTAGTTTACTATTCCAAATCAGCGCTCAAAAACTTCCAGCAACTTAACCACGGAAAAGGCGGGAATTTTCAGAATTATGGCAATGATAGTTTATTTCTTTAATTTTCATTTGGTACAAAAAGATTTTGGCAATCCATTTAACACAGTTATTATATTGAAATATTGAAAAGTTTCAATGTAATAAATTGTTAAATCTTTTTTCCAACTTTGTTCAAAGTTAAACGTCAATTCAAAGTTACCCGTAATGACTGTACTTCAATTGAGACGAACATAATATCGACAACGCGTTTCGAATTTGCACCCGAGGATGCTATAAGTAGTGTTTTATAGGTAAAACGATCAACTTTTTTTAAATCGAGGACCTGCGTAGTGCAATGGTTACCATGCCGCACTGCCAATCGAAGGGACCCTTCAATTCTCGGAGAAAAAAAATTTGAAAGAGGAGTTTAAATTTCTGTTCTCGGTCTGGGTGTTGTTTCTGTCATTGTGTGTCTATGGTACCCATGACACAGGGTATATCTAGCCTACTGTGGGACTATGAGTGTGAAACGTTATTTATTTATTTACAATTAAGTAGCTGCAAAACAAATTAGAGAAGCCTGCAGCACAAAAAAATTGTTGTTGTTTACAAGGTTGTAATTTTTACTAAGTTTGATGGTTAAACAAGGTAACATTAACATAATTTATTTAAAAAAAACTATAAAAACATGCGGTCATCGAATCATGCTATATTTTACTGTATTGTACCTACTATCTTTTACGTAGCAAGATATTTTTAATCTGTCATAATATAACTACTAGCATAGACTTAGAATAATATACTTACGTAACTACTAGGCTAATTCATCGCCCCTCAAAGCAAATCCGCAAGATTGGTATGACGAATTACCATTTTCCTGTTACCGCTGCGATATTGTTAAATGTACTGTCTTGATAATATACAATTGGTTCAATTTTTATTTGTAATTGATGCTGAACAAAACTACCTGTACTATTATTACTTTCTTTCTTTCTATTATGTATTCTGTGACACAACACTGATTTTTTATGCACACTACCATATCCCAAGAAATATAGTGTATCTTTATTTAAGGAGGGGTTCTTTAGTTAAGAAGGGTTCGAGTGGAACAAAGGGATTTTTTGTTTTATACTTACCTACCTACGTAGTATGCAAAAATATTGCTCGAAGGAAATTATAAATATTAGGATTAAAAGGACAAAACAGTTGAAAGTGTGATAGTATTGCTTTAGTCCATTCTGACTCGAACCGGTTCTGGGAATATATATTATATATGTCTAAAAGAATTATTTTCTTGAAAATTATAAAAAAATACAGAACATACAAGCAAATGATTGGATGGGGTGCGCCTGACACAATTTTTTGGGACTTGTATTTTCTAGGTCACATGATTTTAGTCTATAAGGGTCACAACTCACAACTTTTTTGGGTTCACCAAAGCAGCTTTATTGTATAAATTGTTGTTTTCGAGGCTCGTTTACTGACACAGCCTCAATAAATATGGAAATTTTTTGGCCACCCTCCAACGTATTCAGTTATGTAAGTAAATTATATCGATAGGCCTATTGGCGTGACGTGGTTAAATGTGGTTAAATCACGTTGTCAATTTAAAATTAAGGTAGTTCTAATACCGCCGTAGCAATTTTTGCCGCGAAGTTAATGCCTTTGTAATTCGGTTGAAGATATTGTGCAACACATTTTTTCACGTTTGGACCGGTTTGGATATAAGACCAAGGCAACAAAGAAAATAGGTGCCTGCAACATTACTCTCAAAAAGTTCGGAAACACTTATCATAATTTTGCCACTAAAAACATCGAGATATATATGTCGTTAGTACCTCAATGCTACACAAAGGCTTCATATTTCTACCGCATTCTATATTGCATAGGTTTGTATACATATCGTTTTTTGCACTTATGCTATACATAAAACAAAGCGCACTTCAGTGACAGTAATAAAAAATCTGAGCAAGCAACTCGAATTTATTTTAAAAATAAATTCCATGGAACATCTTCCGCCGCTCACCGCCTTCTTTTCCTTTTTCTTCACTTTTTTAAACCGTAAGTGGCGACGGAATGTTTACATTCAGCCAATGTTTGTTTAAACATGGTGGTTGTTTTTGTTTGATGTTTTTAAAACACGGCTGCCAACGGTCTTGTTATAATATTATATTACAACTTCGGTCCTCTACAAGCATGAGTGTACACATGTGTAATTTTTTATCGTGTCTGAGTACCAAATGTGAATGCATGTATTAAGGTTAAGTAAGGACAGCTTTGTCACATACTAGTATTAGATTCTGTTCAGACTGACTAAACGGAAGAGCCATAAAGTATCACTATATTGCTGTTACTCATAAAGTAGAACGTGGAAGTTTTGGCGGGAAGGTCATTTTCTTGGTGTATTTTTGAGTTATATCGGATAAAGTTGATGGCGTTTTGTTCGTTATAGGTTAATGAGGGTGCACGAGTGTTGTGAAATAAAATAACAGTGCGAAAACTTGTTTTTCGGCTTGCCTCCGAAACTCCATCGGACACGTTCTGGTAAAGTAGCCTTCGCTTTACTTGAACATCTGACTGACTAGACTGGCTGATAACTGACGACTTACTGATTTTTTCTATGACTACTAAGTGATGCAAAAATTATACTTGACGCTGGCAATATGCACAACGTTAGCGATGCCATTATTGAACATAATATATGAAAGTAGAACGAAAATTGATAAAATCGGAATTGTCAGATGACTTGAAAAAGTTTTTTTTTCACATGTTTTACTCAATCACAGTAGCGGTAGGCCAGTAGTAGTAAATATACACTAACCCATACCACTTACCACTTAATAATTTCTAATTACTTAACACTCCGTTGCACGAAGCGATTCTAACGAGACTAATGGGGGAAATTGCTGTTTAGCATCTGTTAGAGCTGATTGTAAAATTATAGGCCGTTTTACAGCAAAAATGGGACCATTTTTAGAAGTAATGTCTTGTACCTTTTGTGACCATCGTCGTTGTAGTAAAAATGAGAAATTTAGATGAACAAAATGGTGGAATCGGTTGTGATATAAATTTTCTTAAACTGGGAATAATTTTAAAGTTATAAATATAATCTTTAAATTCAATTTACTCTCCCACAAAGGCGCGGTCCCAGGGAGGGTCACAGGGGACATGACCCCCCCTAAAATCCATCAGTCATGCGTAGACGGAAGGCGAAACAAGTCAATTTGGGACACCTCTTCCCCCAAATTCCTTAGTGACCCCCCCAAATTAAAGGCTACGGCCGCGCCTGCTCCAACACCTAAAGTAATTCGATTTTACTCGATCTCTTTACTTGACGGGAATTGAAGATCTATTAACCATGAAGGTAACTGCTCTGTGCTATTAACATACCATTACAATGCTAAATTAACAAGAAAATTATAAACAGATGACTTTCCGCGGTAAACAAAGACAAACAAAAAAAAACCAAAGGCAAAAAAAAAAAACAGCAAAGTTTTTAAAATAAAGAAAAACTTTTTTAAGCGAAAGTCCACGTAAAGCGGCTTCCAACTAGCTACCAGACGCCACGTGTCGGGGTATTACTTACCAATTCCGGACAAGGGTTTAGGGTTTCCGACGAACGCGGAACCCTGACGGTTACCGTGGTTCCGTCATCGTGCTGGATCGAATTACACGCTTCCTCGACATGTGACTTATGCGAGTATGACTAAGCTTGGGTTAGACTCTCGTTTTTAACCGACGAACAAAAACGGAGGAGGTTCGTTATTCGACGGGTATATTTTTATATTTTTTAAGTGTAACCAAGTATAACTTTTTAGAGAGTAGTCCTATTTTAATGTTTCATTTTTTATTAGAAGGGCTATATTTCGGAATTGGTCCCATATAAATTTGAAAAAAAAAATCTAACCCTAAGGGTAGGAAAACAGGGGATACTTGATTGTTCACTCAGTGATTGTAATGCATTGTTAACACGCATAACTTTGTACAGGGTATTCCGATTTTGGATAATTTTTATTGGATTTTTTTATGGGAAAGAGTATCTCGAAGCTGAGGGCTCTGTACGCCCGTATCCGAAACTTAGTGAATTTACGGGCCTTATTTTTGGATAAGATTGAAGAAATTCTAGCAATATTATTCATACAATAGCTTAATGTCATCAATGACAACGCTTGTCTTATGAATTCGTGAAAAAGATGCGATCTGAGTATGCTAAAAATGATTCCGAAAATGTTAGAACTTACGGACGGATGCTTACAGAGTGGGCCCTCTGGTCCCACAAAAATTTTGAAAACTGTTTCTAAATCTAAGCGTGGGAAAATAGGGGTAAATTCAATGATTATTATATACAAAACTTAAATTACTGTTCACTCAGATATTGTAATGAGTTATGATTGTGTGTGTGTGTGTGTGTGTGTGTGTGTGTGTGTATTCTGTAGTTGTAAGATAAGCCATAAAAAACAACATGCGTAAATGTATTTTCCCCGTGAAAAAAAAAGGTTGCGTAAAATTAAACAAAACCTCGAAAAAGGCCCGAATCTTATTTGAAATCGCTGCTACTCCGGAGGCGTAGAAATAGAAGTCATCTATACATCTATACAAATAAATAGACTTGGAGTGTCTGTTTGTAATATTAAAATAACTGTTTTTTTTACTACTTGCTTATGAATGTACTCTTATACATATACGGTACCCTATACATATACCCTATACATATACGGTAACCAAAATAACATTTTTTTCAATTTTTGTCTGTCTGTTTATTCCGGCTAATCTCTGAAACGGCTAGACCAATTTTGACGGAAAATGCACTAGCAGGTAGCTGATGTAATAAGAAGTAATAATTTTATTTTGGAAAAGACGAAGTCGCGGGCGGCCGCTATGCTATGCTAGTATTATATAAGTGAAGTCCAAAATTGCACCTTAGATTGATAGATAGAATTGCTTCTTTCTTTGTATCATAAAATAGTTTAATGCCGATTTCTTTATGGAATCTCAAATTAACTTTAATCATTAAATCGTTACGTAAGGCAGGAAATTTTATATACAAAGCCGTGTACCATTACCTCATTGTAAGAGCAAAGATTTAGGTAACCTTTTTACCTTTACCTTTAGTTACAATAGATGTGCCCCGCGATTTTACACGCGTTTTAGCGTGATGTTTTTGTAGCCAAGCCTTCCTCGATAAATGGACTATCTACCCAACGCAAAAATATTATTTTATGTAATTCGAACTAGGAGGTCGATTGGCGGTTTCAAACAAACAAACTTTTCAGTGTAACAAGTATAGATATCCATTTTTTCCTCAAAATGAACATTGTCTGTATTGAATTCAGAATAAGTTTCGAAGTTGCCAGAAAAATGTTTGAGTCTAAATTAGTTTGTGAGTCATAGGCGAGCCAGGACGACGCCGTCGCCTTGTATTAGTATTTTTTTGTCAACACGTTCAACCATTATCTATCCTGTGACACATACTCTATTGTCTATTTAATATTAGTGACTGGATATGGGTGCCAAAGTTATAAAACAATTTTAGATAAAGTATATTTTCTTTATGCAATACATTTTAACATCTTACTTATTTAATTTCAATCAATGCATGTCACGTCTCGTTAAAAAGCGACTGTCCAAAATTAATGATTCTTACCGTTGTATTGAGTTGTCATCCAATGGAGATAGCCAGGATGCCTTTTTTAACCGCTTAAGGACCACTGCATTGCACCACAGTAGGCATATTTAAGTGTCCAGATATGGCAACACTGCAGGAGACTGGCCGAAAATAAGATGCAGTTGGATGTCAACGGCCAACGGGCGATGCAACAAAAGAAAAAGTTGAGCGTTCTATTTTCAAATTGCACCGCTGTCAGACTGCGGGCGGTCGCAAAAACAACCTTTGTACTTGGTCGGAACTGAAATACTTTCGAATGTAGATCTAGATTGAATGATAGAAGGAATGAATCTGATTTCTGGGAAAAGATCGATGATAAAAATCAGATGGTAGGTAGACTTAGATTTCATTTTAAGAATTTGACCATTCAATCTATATTTCATACACTGAATGGTGCTGCCGAAATTTTGGTTTAGTAATTTATACCTAGCTTAGTTTTAAAAATAAAAATTATTTAAATTTTCGTAAAATAAACATGGGAGAAAAATTATTCCCAAAAATCCTCGTTCATTATTGTGGGTCACACTAATTAGAAATATTTCATAATAACATAAAATTCGTGATCAGATTCTATAACTAACCAGTTTTTTCATCATCCGTGTCTTTATTGGTATCTGTTAAAACGGTACGAGTACCTCATGTTTATTTTTTGGTGCAAAGTTTATCCCTTTACGATGCATATTATTAAAAACATCTGCTGGAAATTTCATACTTTTAATATTCTTAATGTCCCTTGATAAGTTACACGCAGGTGTATGGGTTGATAACATGTTATAGCGAATTTCATTTATTAGCCTTTTAATCTGCTAGTTCGTAGTTCTCTACTAATATTTTTATCATTCCTTCATCATCCAGTCTATCGCTATTTAAATTCAAAGATTTGCAGTTTTTTTTGTGGTTGCAGGTCTTTAGTCCATCTGATGATAAGACGGTCTGTGCTGTTACTACAAAGTGATGGCCTTTCTTGAACTTTGAAGTAACAAATCATATCCTCTCTAGAGGAGATGCTATGAAACATTTTATGACTAAGCAAACTGCACCTGGCCACCGTAACACAATAGAATTACTTCTTGCCAGAAATTGTTCTATTGGTGATGGAGTTCCTGTAGTGTGGTTCCTCATGGTCGATGGAACCTTTCTACTACCTACTAGTCCTACTACATTTTAAAATTGAATAGATATTTAGTTTATTCTGTTTGATTGAAGTAGCTTACAAAGCAAATTCGTAGCTTTTACATACGTTTATGGCAAGAAAGTTGTCCTTGAAAGGCGGCGACTTCGTGGAGACATGGAAATCAACATGTCTTGAAAAATCGATACCCACTAGACAGAAAAAGGTAGACAGTAGCGTAGGACTGACAATAGATTATTTTACACTATGGAAAAAAATACAAGTGTATAATTACTTAAGACAGCTTAGGAAAAAAGACGTTATAACTGCAGAGCGATGAACTGCTGTCCTCAAAATAAAATGCCCAATATAAATTATTTTCATTAAATATTTCGGATGCTCTGTCACATTATTACCGTCGTCCTTGTGCTATATTCTGAATGATATAATTAAAGATACAAATTACAAGTTGGCCCTTCCTTTCTTAAAAAAATAAATAAATAAAAATAAATAACGTATCACACTCATAGCCCACAGTAGGGTAGTTATACCTTGTGTCGTGGGTACCATGGACACACACAAAGACAGAAACACAAACACCCAGACCGCGAACAGAAATTTCAAACTCATCATTCTAATTTCTGTTCGCCGGAACATCGAACCCGGGACCCTCCGATCGGCAGTCCGGCATGGTAACCATTACGCCACGCGGGTCGTCACATGTATTTTTTTTAAATGAATGAAAAAAGTTATTCAATTTCCGAGTCGTCACATGTTAAAATATGTTAACACACACATGTTAACCTAAAATCTCTTTTTATTTAGCACTAACGCTAAATAAAAAGAGATTTTAGGTTTTCTAACATCTAATCCTAAAATCTCTTTTTATTTAGCACTAACGCTAATTAAAAAGAGATTTTAGGTTTTCATTACAAAAAACGTGAAATACTTTAAAACGTTCTGACAAAAGAATTGGCTTTGTCTTGAAGTGTATTAGGCTATTTCTTCCTCCATTAACGACTTTATATCTTTGACCCTTAATTTTATAGGACATCCTCAACCCTTAATAACTTTCATTAGCTACTTAAACTCAAGCCGTAACTTTAAAGATGTTTACAAAAAATTTCAGTCAAGTGATGTGTTAGGCAATGGATACCACTCCGAAAGTCGTAAATGTGAGAGATTTATTGTAGTTGCCTTCCGTTGAAGTATTTTTATCTTCCGGCATTCCGGGCAGGGGAGATTTCGGAGCTTATGGATGTAGTTTTAAAATAGACTAAAATGGGAGGAAAGTTGATCGTTATTTCGGATGAAGTAAGAATTTTTATATTCTACTAAGTGAAAATAGTACCTATTTTGTATATAATAATATCTTCATTTTAAGTACTTACAGCCGTATTTATGGGTGTACCCAGGTACTTGGTCAGGGGGGGCAAGTTCTTAGTCGGGGCGGGAGGAGCAAATTTTTAGGTTCTTGGCCGGGGTGGATTTTTTATAAATGGGTACACCGTGCGTAAATTTGCCTTCTACGTTACACAAAGACACGTACCTACACAAAATATTTAAAATATTGATTACTAAATTCAACACTAAAATAATTTTTCAATTTGAACCAGTAGTTCCTGAGATTATTAGCACGATCAAACAAACAGCTTTATATATTAGTATATGTATACAAAGGAAACATCAGGAGGTAGCATATCTAGCTTATTCGTCATAGGTTTCTTTTTTCGTTTAGGAGATCTTTTGAGATTTTTGAATCCCTGAACCTGGACCATGATCCAGGGGTGGGCAATGTGAGACCTCATAGACCTCATAGTATTGTTTATAAATACGGGTGTCAGTCTACATTACAGCCTTACAGCAAACCACGAATCACAAGGAAAATATTTTTTTCTATATTTACTGTATAATATTGGTCATCAATTACATCAAAGGTTTTTTGTTCTTAAAATTCTTAATACATAAATAGGGATAAAATATTGTTCTGCGTACTACAGCGCTGCGCTTGGAATGGTTCAAACTTAGCGCTGTAGTGTGCAGAACAATGCTAATGGACCTAATGGTAGCATATTCGCTATGCGGCGACATTCCATTGCGAGTATCGTTGGTAAAAAACCAAAACAATTTTGATGTCTTCCCGAAGAGTTCTGAAAATTTTCCTTTCAGCTATAACTAGGGCTGTCATCCGTCCGGAATTCCCCGGATTTGTCCTAGTTTGAAGGACGTCCAGGAGCCGTCCGGCAGGGTTTTTTTAAAAGTGTCCGGGTATAACCCGAACACTTTTGTTGTCAGAGGAAATCCATTTTTTCAATAGATAAGCGATAAATTGAAATAAATCTTAATTAAAAATTCATCCACAATAACCCGCATTCAAGAAGGCTCGGCAAAATAGTTTACGATCGAATGGAATTTAAAAATTATAACGATGTTTTTATTTTTGTTGCAAAAAATAATTTTTCAGAGATGTCCGGGGCAAAAACCACTTTTCGCCCAAATGTCCGGGATTTTAGCCGTGTTTATCCGGCGTCGGCAATTAAGGTGATGGCAGCCCTAACCATAACCAATCTACAAGATAACCAGATGGAAATGCACATTGCAACGAGCATAAAAACGAGTGATTCCTTAAAGAAGTACAGTTATTCGCGCGCAAATTTCACGGCCTTTTATTATTTTATCTGTGTTGCCAGTTGCCCGTTGGTTGCGCTCTCACATTTTATGGGTATTTAGCGTTGGATTGTTCCGGTGAGTTCACTGACTTGTCTCACTGGCAGTGGTTAACTAGTTTACATCGCGTAAATATAGCAATAAAAAATTTGCCACAAATAGGACTGGAAACAAAAATAAAACACCCAAAACACAGTTAAAAAGGCGCTGAAAAGTTCTTGATTAGAACATTGTTATTAGTGAAAGTAGTTTTGTACTTAATTATATCCCGAATTCATTTGGATTACGCTGAAAATCCTATGTAGCATCGTTGTTAGAAATAACAACAATAAGATTTAAAAAAAATTTACATATACTCAACATTTGATCTGACTTTGGCTGGCTGGCTGCAACCCTTTTTGCGTCCCACTACTGGGTACGGGTCTCTCCCCATTATTGGGGAGGCCTGGAGCTTACTTCACCACGCTGCTCCAATGCGGGTTGGTGAAGATGCGGGTTAGTGGCCGCTGTCGGATGTTTTCAAACCGCCTATAAGGCCTCCGACAAGGTTTAACGACTGTTATCCATCGACAACAACCGGGATCGACGGCTTAACGTGCCCTCCGAAGCACGGAAACGCACATGAATTTTTTTTGCCACTAGCGCTCACCCATCTCACACCCGACCGCGCCCGTTTGGCTTAGTTACTTAGATCGTTTTGCGTTCTACGCTAACCGCCGGGCCATGCGCGCTTCATTGCATGATCTGACTTTAATTAAAGATTAAAGACATTTGTAATTTTTTAGCGACTTCACGACCCATCTATAGTTGATTCTCTAAGTGAGGAGACTTATAAACGTAAATATTATTATAGTAAATTTTTCCTCGAAACGAAAACATCTAGCGCTATTGTGAAGTCGGTCACCTCAATCGCAGCTCGCAGCAGTCTTGTTCTTTTTTGCATTCTACGGACAATTGATGACCGACCGTCAATAAATAAGAACGATCGATGAATCTCAGTGAAAGTGGCTCGCGATGACATTAAGAGGCTTTTAAAAGGTGTCTCACCAAAATCGAGAAACTCGATAACGACAGTTTCCTTATTCAGTTATCAAGTTGAACTAAATGCATTTGCTTATTCGAAATTTATCCATACTAATATTATAAAGAGGAAAGATTTGTATTTTTGTGTTTTTGTATGTTTGTAATGAATAAACTCAAAAACAACTGTTCCGATTTCAAAAATTCTTTCACCATTAGAAAGCTACATTCGCCCTGAGTAACATAGGCTACTTTTTACCGCGGGAAAATGCTTCACTCCTACGTGAAAACGGGTTATAGGGTCAACGCGGTTGAAGCAACAGGTCTAAACGCCTATGATTTTAATATAGCAATGAAGCCTGGAATAGCACATAGGATATTTTTATCCTACGGGGACCCATTAAACACGTCCATGCGGGCGAAGTAATTAATATTTAAAATAAGAAGTTGCTTGATGAAAGTTAAAAAACTAGAACTTTCTCTAACTTGATGAGCCTTCCTTCTTGAAACTTCCTTTCCATTAATAAAGCTTATATTGATCTTTAACTACAAATTAATTATGCAGTTGCGAAGACAAATCGTTTTTTCAATCCAAGTCTTAGAGCATCAAAGTTACTGACTCACCCTTCAATAGAGACGGCATAGCGTCTCGCTTCGATACATAATTTTTGTGCCAAATCTGGTGCGGGGGGAAGAACGCACACATTTTAATTTTGTCACACATTCACAAATACTCTTTCATCGCTACAGACGTATGCATTTCTAAATATGTCAATTTCAATTAACAACGTCATTTTCTATGCACCGACAACACTGACACCGACACACACAGACACAATAGTTGTATAACTAGAAGGCACAGTGTGCATGCACGTTGGGACGAGGGGTTCGCCCGTAAAGGCCACTCCTCTGACGGGTGTCATACCTGTCATACCTTGATGCTCTAAGATCCAAGAATGGACTAAATTGTGCTAATTATTTTTACTTTAAGCGGCCGGCTTTTGTTTTGCTCAGCTTTTGTTTTAAATGAAGTTTGCATAAGATCGCAAACTGGTGACAGAAATTTCACCCTACCCTACGTAACGTTACCCACGATGACGCAAGTAGCCAGTGACCTGCGGGGAGGCGGGCCTTTCCTGGTGGTCAGATTGGGTTACCGGTCGCTCGCTAACTTCCCGAATTGAAATGCATGTGTCTTTAAGATTAAGTTGAGAGTAAAAATAATAATAATAAATATCTATGGACAATTCACACAACGCCATCTGATTCCAAACTAAGCAGAGCTTAGGTAATCAGAAAGCTGATAAACATACTTATATAATTCTAAATAAATACTTAAATAGATAAATTGACACCCAGATTAACAAATAGTCATGTTCCTCACACAAATATTTGTCCTGACTCGCTTCGCAGTCGGCTCATCACCCACTACGCCACGGAGGCTGTCTGGTATGCAGCAGAGTATGCAACGGCTGCAGCCCTTTTTGTGTCCCACTGCTGTACAAGTTTCTTCCCATTACTGAGTATGCCTCAACCACGCTGCTCCAATGTGGGTTAGTGGAAATACGGGTTGGCGTTCAACACGACGGCGGATGTTTTTGACAAGGTTTAACGAACGCTAGTGCTATCGGGGACGGCTTAACTTGCTCTCCAAAGCATGCACGCGCATGCAATTTTGCAACTATTGATCAGTGGTCACCCATCTTACATTCGACCGCGCCCTTTTGGCAATCCAAAAGCGCTACATAGATCGCTTGCGTTTTACGCCAGCCGCAGGGCCATTCGCGGCTCGCTGCCCATTGATTGAACCTAAAATATGAAAAGAAGTTCTTAACTTTCCCGTAATCGCCACGTGACTAGGGTTGTCAGATTTTAAAAATAATTGTGATCAGCATCAGCAGATACACATAAAGTTTTATCGTCTGATAGTCTATTCAGAACGAGAATAGACATGGACAGAGTTTCGTCTTTTGTTTTATACGAGATTTTCAATCGTTTACAAAATGACCACCTCATATCTCGACCACGCCAAACTTTGCTTAGCTATGCAGATCGCTCGTTTCTACTGTCTGCAGCCCCCGGACTATGCACGCTTTTTAAATAGTGTTCTTTTATCTAAAGTATTATATAAAATTTAAGTAATAGGTTTACTTAACATAAAATGTATAGGGTGAACTACATTATAGTCGCCTATCCGTTTAAAAAGTTTAAACTGTTTAAAATCATTATTTAATATTTTCAAGTACTAGTTTAATCACCGCATATTTCCTCAGTATCCTAATTTTTTTTGCAAAATTTCCTACTATACCAAAAAAGCTCCTGAATATAAGGCGAAATTTCCAACCCTAACTTCGTAGACATTTCGTCGGCTTCCTTCATCACTGGCGCCATAAAGACTGCCCACTATTATACCTAGGGTCCCTGATTACCCCAATAGGGGATTATTGAAGGGTGCCAACTGTTAGGATTATCCTGGCTCTGTCCGGAAAGCGTATTAAGCGTTAGTGAATATGCGTTCTATTATGAAAGAGTATTTTGGAAAAACCTGTGGCTTTAATATTACAAAGAGCAAAGAATATATTAAAAGAGGTTAGAATGGAAATGTGGGCGGGGCAGACGCGACGACAGAGATTGATATTTTTGGATTAGGTCACTATAATTCTGAGGGTGCGATAAATGGTTTATTTTTTATTTTCATACAGTCACTAATAATAGTCAATAATAATCATAATTATGGAGCTAGCAATGTAGCCAGTCTAGTATGAAATACAGGCACTTCCTCTAATCTTGAACAACACTTAGATAATAAGAAAACTAAGGCCACCAATCCGCACTTGGCCAGCACGGCAGGTATGAGGTACTGTGGCCTGAATATTTTTCACTTCTGAGTGAAAACATGTTTCCAGCAGTATAACGAAAAAATATGAAAAAAATTAGTGGCTAACAACTACAAAAAATGTTTCGCGAAGAACAAATTGCAAGCCACATCTAACAATACCAAAGATTTGGGAAGATTTGGACTTAGCTGTGGCTCTTTGCGTACCAAACTATTAATTTCTTCATGACAATTTTTATTTTTCTCGGACGTTAATTAGCCGAAAACGAGGTTCAGAAATGATAAAACAAGATGAATATACACCGTCCTTTATGGCATAGGTGGCGCTACATGTCGACGGGGGAAAGCGGAACTGTCGTATCTAGAAAAACCCAAGTTTACACTAGAGCCAATAAACGATTTTGAAAATTCATAACTTGTTTATTTATAGAGATAGAAAGTTATAAGTTGGTATGTAATTTATATTTATCTCAGGCCTATTTGATGTATTTGTCGAAATTGACGTAAAGTTAGGTTATAATTGATTTTTCATAAGTTACGCCAATGGATGTTTTAATTTCAGGCAGCAGAAATGTTATATCTGTGAGGTGAAATGTATGGCCAACTTAAAAATACATTTTTTTTGAGCCACAGTTCTGCTGTATCTTAAATATGTCAATGCCGAAACATATTTCATTTAGCTGTATATCGTTTATTTGATAAAAATACATAAAAGTTTTGTTTTAAGTACAAAAATGGCAACACATGTTTATAAAATTAAATGCTGTATCATAAACTTAATATGTTTAATGAGTTTGAAAGAATGTTAAGATAACAAATTACAACAAATAAACTTAAAAAAGCAAATAAACAGGAATGTCTTTTAACTTTCTCGTAAGTTTTCAATTTAAAAGTGTAAGTAATCAACATTACAATTAAAAAAAATAATGAAATAAAACAAAAACTAAAAAAATTTCTTCTTGATGATTCGCCTTTATCTGTAGTTTGAATCGAGGTTTTTTTTCGGATTGCGCTTTTAGCAATTCAATCCCTTTGCTGTTGACAACTACTAAGATTCCAAAAAAAAAATTTAAATAATTCTTCTGGAATATCTCCACAGTTTCGATTACATTTCACATCTTTACAGGGATTAGGCTTCATTGATTTCGGCGGAACTTCCTGCGCTTTTTAATTTACAAAAGACTGACCAAAAGCTTTTTTTAATTTGTTTTCTCTTTTAATCTGTTTTTTTCTGCTTACTCTTTGTTAACAGCTCGTTTTCTTCTTGTTGTGGTTCATTGACCTGTTTTGCCTTGGGTGTATTGTTATTTATTTTTTCTACATTTTCATTTATCATTTTGGTTTGAACTTTCTTCTTCAATTTCTTGTCTTGTATTTTTTTTGTTTTAGTTTTTTTTGTCTTGCTTGATACTGAATCATCAGACGTTTTATTACTATCGAACGAGCAGCTTGATTCTTCCGATGGAAATGCCTCATTTAACAGCAATGTGTCAGCATCTTCTGCTTCAAAAAAATCTATGTAACATTTAGCAAAACTTAATTTCTTTCTGGAATTCCTTTGATTTCTTTGTATACTCGTTTCTTCACTAGATTTTTGAGATTTAGTTCTGAGTGAGTGTGAGATGTTGTTTGCTTCAATATAAGTATCGCTTAAAATTGAACTTGAGACTTGGATTTCAGAATCAACAGCTATGTACTTTTCATCGGTTTCAGGTACGTGATCTTTTTTCCAAAAGCACTTTGATGAGCATTAGGTAAGCAAACTGTATTTTCTGGTGAATTTTCAGCTGTGAAATCACATTTTTATTGTGTAGTGTGTCACCAATCTTTAAAATTTTCAGAAATACAAGAATCATCAGCAGCGTCAGGAGATGTTTGTCGTGTAGTTAGTAAGCAATCGGTATTTTTTCTATTTTTAAGAGAATTTTCAGCAGTGCAAAGAGACTTAAGATACGAGTATGTGTTAGATAAGCAATATTTATTTTTAGGAGATTCTTCAACAGCGGTATGAGACGTTTCTTGTGCGGTTGGTAAGCAATCAGCATTATTTTTTTCAAAAGAACCTTCTGCAGTGCAAGGAGACTTCAGGTGTGTTAGATGAGCAGCTTTTATTTTCAAAAGCATTTTCAGCCATGCAAGGTGACTTCAGGTGTGTATTAAGTAAGCAGACTTTATTTTCAGAAGTATTTACAGCTATGCAAGGATACTTCAGGTATGTGTTAGGTGAACAGCTTTTATTTTCACAGGGATATATTCAGCAGTGCAAGGAGATTTCTTGTGTTTTGAAGGTTCTTTATATTTAGGAGTACATTCAGCAGTGTTAGGCGATATTTCTTTGGTGAGTAAAAACTTCGTAAAGTTTTGAAACGCAGCAACAAAAACGCTTTCTCAAATCGACGCTCGCGCTTGAACTGAGTCGCGGCCGAAACGGCGTATGGACGAGAACGCGATGGCACGATAGAAGGGCGGGAGGGAGGTAAAGTGGCGTTACTGATCTCTGTATACAAAACAAAACTGTATTTGTTTGGTGTAAGTATGATTTTTACATTAAAATTTAATGTTTGAAATGTAATAACTGTTACATATGTATGCACCAGTACGAAACAAATTGTTGTATCTATAAAATTACACAACATTTTCAAGGAGCAAAATTGTCGTATCTCTGTCAACGTTAATTTTTTGGGCGACGGAAATGTCATATCTTAATCAAAGCAAATTTCGTTATGGATAAAAAGTAGTAACTGTTTTTTATTCTTGACGTATTGTCGTATCTGTTTTATTTTCAATAATTGCAGATTTTGCTCTAGTTACGACAAATTTTCTTATGATCAGTGCAATAACTTGGAAAAAATCCCAGGTCGTATCGTTACAAAAAATTATCGTAGAAAGACGAGACATAGATCATTCGACGCGGTATTTTTTTTTATATAACAATATAGTAAAAAGTGATTTAGCCCAAAATCTAAGTTACGACGTTTCCGCTTTCCCCCGTCGATGTCTTTCCGCCCTTTTCACGCACCACAGATTGCAAAATGCAGTCTCGCTAACAATACTTAATTCAAATTCAGTCTGTCATCCTTTAATTAAATCAACATCTCAATGATTTTACTCGACGAATGACGTCTTGATATTATTGAACAAAGATGGCGTCGGTGCACTTACATCAATAGAATTCAATAAAGGATCTAAATTGACGATGATTTGACTAATGCGGGCTTTAACTCTTTGTTGTGGATATCATGAAATTTATTGAGAAATATAGGTAGGTACGACAGTTAATTGAAAAAAAGAAATGACCCGCTCGACGTGCTTTTTACGACATCTTTATCAGACTTGAATTTTTTTTTATTTACATGCCTAAACTTATTAACTAATTTATTAATTAGCCCTTAAATATTGTTTACATCTGAATAAGATTGATTTGACAGCTATTTAAGAAACAGATGTTGAAATCTAAGCAACGTTTATGAATGGAACAAAAATTTAATTTGTTCCATTTTTAAAAGTTTGATTTTGTCATTATTTAAATATTGATTAAAATTAAAATAAAGTTTATAAATAAGGCTTTTAAATTTAGAAATTTCTCAGGTTTGTTATAATGGATACAAATTTCCGTCAGACCAAATTTTAACTCCGTTATTTTTGACCCCATCAGATTAATGACCAAAGCTTAACTTAACATGAAACCCATTTTTTCAGTAATTACTATAGAAAGTAGGTTATCAAATCAACAATTACTCAGTTGTTTATTGATGAACCAATTTTGTTCAAAGTGGTCAGCGACACGGAAAAGCCACTACACAACAAATGTAGGTAAATACTAATATTAGTTGAAGTGTTTGTTTATTTATCCTGCTATTTTATTGTCAAATGAAGTTACTTTGTAAAGTATTTACCAGCAGTCAGTAAATATTGCGAAGGCCGTCTATTGAACTCTGAAATTAATTCCTTTTTCCTATATATAAAATCAAACCTTTTTTCGCCATACCTAACGTATACGTATAAAAGAACATTGAGAAATGTTCCACTATAATCCCAAGAACCCCAAAAAGTTCCAAATACAGCAATTTAATCATATTTACTAGTTTTCGATATTTCACTGCTAGATGTATGTATGACCAAATATGAATGAAGATATAAAATATACTCGTAGTTAAGATAATTTGTACACAAAAAAATAAAAACAATTATTTTTGGTACCTATAGGTCGCGGTCGGCTAAGGTCTTTTCTCTAAAATATTTGATACTTCTTTGTAAAAATCAGTCCATTAAAATATAGTATTGATTATGATATGATACCAATATTGCTATCAAGTATTATAACGAAAGTGGATTAAGAATAGAGCTATGGTAGCCTGATCGTTAGAGGCTCTATCCATCCAGTCAGCGGCTCCGGGAAGGACGGCGGTGTGTGCTTGGTTACATGCCGCTGTAAGCACCTGAAGGTGCAGGAGAGCACATTTGCTCTCCTGAAGATGGGCCCGTATGGGGCGCCGCGCGCGAAGGATACTGGTGCGTTCCATTGGACATCCTGGAGTCCTCCCCAAGCGCAGAAGCAGGCCAACGAGGGAGTTTTAGTGCGGTACAAATCCCACATAACCCGGTGTCCCCTCTCTCGAGGTGCCGGGTACCTTTTGAAGTTTCCCCCCCCCCCCGCCACCCCTCCCGGTGTAAGGTATTAGACTAGAAGAAAAATGTATTTCGATGAATCACTCACGTCATTAATTAAAGCTTATAATACAAGGGGGTGGACACGGGCTAAAAATATTAAAAATGAACTTCCCCACAAAATCAATAATTTGGAATTTGAACCCCAGTGGAAAACCCATCAGGCGGTGAGTGACCGGCACGCGACAGGTCAAAGCAATTTGACCACAGTCATTTAGGTGGTAATTGTGGGATGCACTAGAAAAACGCCAGGCAATCATTCATAGTACATTCCATATGGAATTGTTGTTTTATTTGCGTATAGGGCTTTCACGCTATGAAGTCTAACTGTTCAGTTTTTCTTCCCTTCGTTTTGTTAGGTATGATGTAGGTAATCTGATACTAAATTTTATTACGGAGTAACATCCATTGGGTAATTTTATCGCTTTAAATTTTAGCTTTTGGTTTAATAGGAATGTGTTTACCAATATAGGGATCAAAATAGAATTATTTCTTTTATTTTCAAACGCCTGGTATGTGATGTAAAGATAAAGCAAATTTTAAGATTTCGTGCTGTTCGTATTTCAAGGGTTTCACGAAATTCGTGAAAGCCCTAAATACATTTTTATTTATTTACCCTAAGATCGAACCATATTATAACTTTTACAACCAACTTTTAATCAAAAAACATTTTACTAAAGTCCTTAGTCCCTTTAATATAAGTACCTATTTAAAAAAAAGTGTTAATTTTAAATAATTTTATACAACACTTACATAACGTAGGTAGGTACCTAATTACGTACCTTTTTTTTTTTGGTATCGGGGGGGAAACCTTCAAAAGGTACCCGACACCTTGGGAGAGGATACCGGGTTATGTGGGATTTGACCGCACTACAACCCCCTCGGTGGCCTCCCTCTGCGTTTGTGAGGACTCCGGGATCTCCACTGGAATGCACCGGTGTCCTCCACGCGCGGCGCCCCATAACGGGCCCATCTTCGGGAGAGCAGATGTGCTCTCCTGCACCTTCAGGTGTTCACGGCGGCATGCGGCCACGCATACACCGCCGTCCCTCCCGGGGCTGCTGGCTGGACGGGTCAAGCTCCCACTCTCACCGTCCGCATCCCCGGAAGCCCCCTTTTAGTCGCCTCTTACGATCAGGCAGGGGATACCGTAGCTCTATTCTTAATCCCACGAGTACCTTTTATCATTTGCAATAAGTGCCTATAGTGAATAATAAAATTCAAATTTCTTGTTTTAATTTTAACAAAGATATCATCGCAAATTATAAACAGGCATTTGGATAAACAAGCAACGAACGACATGTTATAACAAGTCACGGTACTAACACCAGATGTACGTTTGTGTTGGGATTGGGAGCCCATTGTTAGTTTTGTATAGGTCCCAGCAAAAAACTGGGTAGGGGCCCACAGTATTCTATATTTCTATACCACTATTAACAAAATTTTTGCCCATGTGTTGGTTTTGAATGATGTGAACTAAGGGGCCGTCCATTAATCACGTGAGGTCATTTTTCTCATTTTTTGACCCCTCCCTCCCTCCTGGTGATATTTGGTGAGGTTTGGGGGAAAGGGCGTCCCAAATTGGCTTGTTTTGCCTTCCATCTACGCATGACTGATGGATTTGGGGGGGGGGGAGGGGGGTCCCCTGCGCCTGTATCTAATAGGTGTCATCTTTTTGAAACAGGAATATTCAATCACGCTCTCTACTAGATATCAAGTTTGTAGTACAAAAAGCGAGGGACTGTCATACTAAAGTTTAGGAGAGACCTTAGACCTTTGAAGACCCGCGTGGCGCAATGGTTACCATGCCGGACTGTCAATCGAGGGGTCCCGGGTTCGATTCCCGGCGAAACAAAAATTTGAATGATGAGTTTAAATTTCGGTTCTCGGTCTGGGTGTTTGTGTTCCTGTATTTGTATGTGTCCATGGTACCCACGATACAGGGTATTAATTACCTTACTGTGGTGCTATGAGGGTGTTACGTTTATTTATTATTATCATTTATTTATTTATTATTATTTCGGCCCTGTTGGGACTTGTAGCAAAATCCGTTTTCAGTGGACAGCTCTAAACTATAATAATAGTGTAATGTACTTGTAATTTAATAATAGCGCTTGTAAAACGTTAAGTTTTTGTTTTGTTTTGTTTTTGTTAAGTTTTGTTTTGTGCAATAATTTGTATAGTGCGACAACGATCTTTTTGTATTTAACATTTCATATGTAAACTATGTTCTCATGTAAGTGACAAACATGTCTTTTTTGAGAATAAACTTCTTTAAACCTAAACCTAAACTAACGATAAACTACATATTTCTCTTCCAAATTTAATCTCGAAACCAGGCGCGGTTCAGGGGGGGGGGTCACAGGGGACATGACCCCCCCCCCCCCAAATCCATCAGTCATGCGTAGATGGAAGGCGTAACAGGCCAATTTGGGACACCTCTTCCCCCAAATTTCTTAGTGACCCCCCAAAATTTCTTGGCGACCCCCTCCCCCAAAATTGAAGACCGCGCCTGCTCGAAACGTCAAGCTAATTTCGAGATTTCGTGATGAGTGACTGTTATCTTTTATGCCAGCTTTGATATTAAGTGAAGTTTTATTTATTTATCTCCTATCTTCCTATCTTGTTCCAGTTCTGGGAAATCATATCTGAAGAGCACGGCATCGACCCGGCCGGCGTGTACCGCGGCACCAGCGACCTGCAGCTTGAACGAATCTCAGTATACTACAATGAGGCCTCTGGTTAGTATCTTCTTACTGGTTATAATCCTTATAAAGTTTGACTGCTGAGCCTCGGTCCTTCGGCAGTCGCGGTCCCGGGGGGGGGGGGTCACAGGGGACATGACCCCCCCAAATCCATCAGTCATGCGTAGATAGAAGGCGAAACAGGCCAATTTGGGACACCTCTTCCCCCAAATTTCTTAGTGACCCCCCCACCAAAATTGAAGGCTGCGAACGCGCCTGAGGGCCCACTCTGTACGCCCGTATCCGAAACTTGTGAATTTTCGGGCCTAATATTTGGATCCATCCCATCCATCCATCAGCCAATTAGTCCACTGCTGGACATAGGCCTCCCCTAACGTTCGCCACTCCTCCCGGTCCTGGGCCTGGGCGCTGTCTTCTTCAGGTCGTCAGTCCATCTGGTTGGAGGGCGGCCTGTACTCCTTTTGCCGAGACGTGGAGACCACGGACTTCTTCAAGGACCTTTCTTCCCCATCGGTTGTAGGTCCTCCTAACTATATGGCCTGCCCATTGCCACAAAAGGCGAGGTCCCTTAGGGAACTATAATGGATTGTGATAGTTAAAATTTGACTATGGATTACTTTGAGGTGCGCTTGTTTATATAAAAATTCAACCGACTTTACACGGCTTCTACAGTTATATTGCACTGCAATCACTTAATTTTTATTGCCTTGTTAATCTTCACTATACTCACCTATTCTAAGTGTTACCTATCTTCATATCCGAGCACTTAAGGGGTCATTGTACCAATAAAACCTACTTAGAGTTGTCGGTCTGTCCGTAATTATGTTCGGAGCACATAATTGTAGCATTTTGGGGTACTGCCGTTGTGGGTACCGTTGGCTTGTCCACGCCATTCTAATAAAGTGTCGCCCGTTATGATTTTTTACGATCTTTCTTTGTTACAAAGACGCATTGTTGTCCTGAATTCTGGGATATTCCCTAAAAATTCCTTACAAGGAATTGTGATGTAAACAATAGTCAATAAACAAATTTAACAAATCTTTACGTATGATGCGTCGATTAATATGCACTACACTGGTCAAAGTCTAAATGTAAAACAGTTCATATAGAAACACCATTTTCCATGAAATAAATTACATAGATGTTAACAACAATGAATCAAAAGCTCTATCATGTTTAAAAAATATAGAGCACGGTGTGCCTCAAGGCAGTATATTGGGCCCTTTGTTGTTCATACTCTACATAAATGATCTGCCAAAATGTACTGACCAAAAAGTTGTTTTATTTGCAGATGACTCTACACTTATAGTTAAAAGTGTAAACATCAACTCTTGTGAAATTATAGCAAATAGTGCTTTGAATAATACAATACAGTGGCTACAAGAAAACCAACTTTTGATCAATTTGAATAAAACAAAATACATGCAATTTCACCTTCATAAAGCAAGGCAACAAAAAATTCTGATACAAAATAATAATCACATTGTAGAACAAGTGGATGAACATAAGTTTTTAGGTATTATATTAGATCAAAACCTCAACTGGAAACCCCATATTTTGTATCTATGCAACAAACTTAGTCGTTTTGTTTTTGTCCTTAAAACACTAACACAAAGTGCATCAAAGCAAACAGCGCTAGTAGCTTATCATGGGCTTGTGGTATCTAACTTAAGATATGGCATTATCCACTGGGGCAATGCAGGAGAGATCATTCGTTTATTTAGGGTGCAAAAAAAGTGTATACGAGCAATATTTAGGGTGAAACAGACATATAGTTGCAAGTCATTGTTTACTGCTCTGAATGTCTTAACTTTGGCATGTCTCTATATATATGAAGCTTGTATTTTCGTTAAAGAGCATTTGGATCTATTCGAAATTAAACATATAAAATTACCTCGCAAAACCAGAAATAAATTCTATGTACTACCACATCAAACTAGTAAAACAAGTTTCTTTAGAAAAACGATTTATGCTATGGGACCAAAAATTTTCAATCACCTGCCAGACGAATTAAAAGAAATTAATTTGACGCGATTTAAATGTAAACTTAAAATGATTCTTATAAGCAAATGCTACTATACTGTAAATGAATATTTAAATGACAAAATTTTAATTATATCATGATGTGACGCACTATTTAATTTTAATTTGATAAATAATTATTTCTGTAAATATAAAACAGAATTATAAACATAAATATATGAGATAAAAATTCTATTGACTTCTATTGACTTGAATTCTATTGACTAATTAATTGATAAGTATGATTATAAACATAAATGTATGAAATGAAAATTCTATTGACTTCTATTGACTAATTAATTGATAAGTATGGTTATAAACATAAATATTTGAAATAAAAATTCTATTGACTTCTATTGACTAATTAATTGATAAATATAATTATGGTAGAATGTAATAAATATGTAGAAGAATTTTGTAACTAGATGAGTAGCATAAAGTCATTAACAATATTATGTAAGTGTAAAAATATGTATATGAATTTCTCGATAAATTTGCATACCCTTTCGGGTTAGGATAAGAGTACTGTGTTTACTACCTGTAACAACTGTTAATAACCTTATCTTGCAAATAAATGAAATTGAATAGAATTGAATTGAATTGAATTGAATTCCTTTGCCTAATAGCCAGTAGGTTACTGATTGAGTATTTTTTTATTTGAATGAGGAGGCTCGGGCTGTATCAGCCCAGCGTACTTCAACCTACAAAGATTGTTTGTACCCGTTAAGGTTACTGATCACCGTCCAACCCGATAGCCTTGAAAAAGGCTAGGATTTTATGGACGGTGATTTTGTGGATTCATCTGGCTGCCTCCCTAGATAAATGCTATGCTTGTAGTTTAGCGCACCACCATTTTAAAGGAGGTGGCGTGGTGTCTCACTCTCCTCCCCACAATATCTGCACGTGTCGGTTGGACTTAGTCCTAAAAGCGACATAATAATATGCCTTCCGAGCTTACGGTGTCCAGTAAGGACTCTGGTTACCGTGCAGATATTTGTTCTGTTGAGATTTAATAGCTCTTCAGCATAACTCCGCTTATATCCTCGTATCAGCTTTAGAGTGGCTGTGCCCTGGTCCTTCAGTCCAGTCCCTCATCGCCTCCTCCCTGCACTGAGTGAGAATTTTTTGTCGGATTGTCGTTTTGGAAATACCACAGAATGGTTCAGGACCGAGCTGAATCCCTTTTGCACCCTCACGTGCCAGGACGTCAGCTTCCTCGCGTCCTTGTATGGATATGTGTCCATATGGATATCAAAAAGACTCTGTTTCTCGCCGCCAGTGCGTTGAGTCGCTCTATGCAGTTCTTGACCAGTTTCGATACAGTTCACTCCGATTAGTCGAAATACAGATTTAGGGCAGCTCTGTCTCAATACTACCGAACTGAGTAGATACGGACCCCCTACTGATTGAGTAACACCGCTGTACCCAGTTTTGCGATGGCTAAAGGTGCGGTTACTGGTCAGATACAGATTTAGGCGACCTCCAGAGAGACAGATTCTCTGGAGTAGGTAACTGCTCATATGCACACGACCTCAGGCAAGATTCATACTTGTCTGAGATAGTGTGTAGATGTCGATGCGACAGTTTAACACTTCGTTGGTTTGAACCATAGATTTTTTATAACGTAGTCAAAGTCATAAAAAATCTATGGTTTTAACGCTCATTTATAAATAATTATTATTTATTTACATTACATTTACATTAATTAGGAACTAAAAAAAACCTCCATTAGCATGGCGCTTAACGGTAGTTTTTCTATATACCCGTATATACCTCACGTATGTCAGACCTAAAGAAGACAACGGGAAGCCGCTGGTTTCAGTATAACGTAGAATTTCTCTATGGGTCTCAGTGGGCGCAGTTTTGGAGGAGTGGCGCATATTAGGGGAGGACTTTTAAATGTGGATAAATGATCTGTCACAAGCCTCAAAAACTGATTTGCCGCTTTTCAGTTTCTTTGAAGTCGGTTTTTCATCTTTTTAATTATTACCGATAAGAATAAGTTCCATTTTCAGCAATAAAGAGTGCAAAGTACGATATTTTTATTTCATATTAGTTTTCCTATTAATAGATGTCGCGAAATCATATTGTTTAATGCATTATTTTATTCTGCAAACAGATAAAAGATAACAGACATGATATTCGCACATTTAAAAAAGATACCATTTTACGGAGACATATTTAGAAGACATTTTAGCTGTCCCTGTAGCTTGGGGATTAATAATAGAGCTACGGTATCCCCTGCCTGGTCGTAAGAGGTGACTAAAATGGGGCTTCCGGGGTTGCATTTTGACTGACATTTCCAACCCAAGCTAGTTAAGCAAATCGCAACAAGTGTGCAATGGAAATAATTATGCATGTAACTGTACCGACAGTTAGGTGCGGGAGCCGGGCGGCGGCCGAGCGTGGCGGCGGCGTGCGGTACCGTGCCTGATGTCGGTTACACTTTTAGATAGGTTTTGCGGCTTTTGAGGAATGCTGTCTATTCTTATTTCATACTAGCGGGAGCCCGCGACTTCGTCCGCGTAGACTTTAGTTGTAGAATTAAAAAAAAAGTAGCCTAAGTTACTTCTCATTACATCAACAACCTGCCAGTGGAAGTCCCATCAAAATCTGTCCAGCTGTTTCAGAGATTAACCGTAACAAACTAACAAACAGACAGACAGACCGACAGACAGATATTTTATTATTTGTAGATAAATAAGAAACATTTCACATTCGTAGCATTAGGAGGACTCCCCGTGTCGCGGGTACCGTGGACAAGACAGGAACACAACCAACCAGACCGAGTATATAAATTTAAATTCATTAAAATTTGGGCCTCTATTCCATTACCAATAGAAACCGGGACCAGCAATCAGAAGTACATTGTACATTGTGCCGCTCACCTTTTTTTGGTATGGGGGGGGACCTTCAAAGGTACCCAGCACCTGCCTCTGCACTTGGGGAGGGCTCCGGGGTCTCTATTGGAACGCACCGGTGTCCTCCACGCGCGGCGCCCGAGAACGGGTCCATATTCGGGAGAGTAGATGCGTTCTCCTGCACCCTCAGGCGCTCACAGCGGCATGCAGCCACGCCCACACCGCCGTCCTTCCCGGGGCTGCTGGCTGGATGCGTCGAGCTCCCACTCCACACCATCCGCAACCCCGGAAGCCCCCTTTTAGTCACCTCTTACGATCAGGCAGGGGATACCGTAGCTCTATTCTTAATCCCCAAGCTACAGGGACAGCTAAAATGTCTTCTAAATATGTCCCCATAAAATGGTTTCTTTTTTTAAATGTGCGAATATTCTGTCTTATCTTTTATCTGTAGACAGTTTCAAATAAGGATTGCAACTGAATCTGTGTAGATACCAATTTGAGAGTTAGTTTTTTTTGTGAGTGCTTGAATTTAATTTGCTGGTCCTACAATACAAGTGCCTACCTACCCCATGATTTTCTGCATCCTTCATAGGTACCAACTTATGTACTGACACTCAGATTGCTGAGTCAGACTGATTCCTCAATAATACAATGACATTAGTTTCTATTTAACTGAAGATGGTACCTTTGAACGGCAATAGTATAGTAAAGTATACAATGTAACAGTAACATTGAACGCAACCTTGTCAAAATCAAACATAGTAACAAGATAGTTTGAACTAGTGAATAACCTTTAGAAAACAAAAATATCCATTAAAAGTATAAACAAACAGACATCTTGAAATACGGGAACCAGCTTCCGCCCGATGAGATACACCATCGAAATAAACTAGACCATTCATAGAAGCGTTTATAATTAACGGGTGCGATAACGGGGTCGTTGACCGCCAGTTGCCAGTTGGACCACAGATTACATTTAAACTGTAATCTGTGTGTTCTGTGGAATTCGCTGTTTGAATTATATGCTAGGAAATTGGCACAGTAGCAAATAATTGGCTAATTTTAAATTTTCGCGCCTTTCCCGTCGGCTGGCGTAGAACGTAAGCAATTTTCGTGGCATAGCGAAACGAGCACAGTTAGGTGGAAGATGGGTGACTGCTAGTGGCATGCGCGTTTCTGCGTTTCGGATTGCGTGATAGTACTTCGGACCCAGATCTTATCAATAGATAACAGTCGTTAAAACTTGGCTGTTGGCTACTAGTCCGCATTAGAGCAGCGTGGTGGTGTAAGCTCCAGGCTTCCCCAATATCCAATTATGGGCAGAGACCTGTACCCAGCAGTGGGGCTCCCAAAAAGGTTGCAGCCTTATTTCAATAATTTCCATACGTTTTCCTTCACCGTAGACAAATAATTTCAGCTTCATAATGTTCTCACGTTAAATAACTACAGGGAAAAAAAGATTGCCAGATTAAAAATACAAAGTCCCTTAGAATAATTACAATTACATTATATAAACCAAGTTCGCGCACCGAAATTGAAGCATGTTGATTGGTGCCACTAATGGCACCAAACGCCGGGCTGCTCCGTAAGACTTAAGGTTAAATTTTATCACAACACTTTAAACACAAAAGAAATCTAATAATAAAACTTTTCACAGTGTTTTCAATATTTTGTAGTATTTTATAGCTAATTTGGTAATATTTTGTTTGTCAGATGTGACAGCTGTAGGAATCTATTTAGTGCTTCAATTTTGACCGCGCGCTTGTATGAAGACACTCATTCTATACGTAGTTATTCTAAGGTTGCAGCCTTATTTGACTATATTCCATACGTTTTACTTTACCGTAGATAAATAATTTCAACTTCGTAAGTTCTCACGTTAAATAACTACAAGGAAACGAAGCTCGACAGATTAAACCTACAAAGTCCATTCTTTATCGTAATGCATTGCTCTTTAACACATATTTTGCATTGAAAGTATCTCAAAATTACCATTTTATCCGAGTCGACGGTAAATGTGTGAAAGAAAACGCGTTATAAATCCTGTTGCAGTTTTATTTACGATGGTTATTTGCATTTATCTTGCATCGGTTCGTAATGGGGGAAATGCCGTTTTGTTCCAACTGCATCGTTTATTGACCGTTTTCAAACAGCTGTTTAAAATGTGTTGTGGTATTAGAATAATTACAATTACATTATAGAAACCAAGTTTGCGCGCCCAAATTGAAGCATGTTGATTGGTGCCATTAATGGCACCAAACGCCGGGCCGCTCCGTAAGACAATAATTTCAAGTCAGAATTGCAACACAATATACTAGAAAAACATAATGGCGGTAATATGTCATTTTGACAATTGAAATTATTAATCTGTGACAAACAGTTAACAGTGAAATCAGTTGTACCGCCATATTGAAAATTGTTGATTTAAATTGGTTTTGTACCGAAAAAGTACATGTTTTAACAAATTTTAAGTATATTTTTCGGAGTCTTGAGTTTTTTCTCGAATTTTTGAGATGGTGTACAATACCATGCCAAGATTGAAACATCTCATTTACCACAACACTTTAAACATAAAAGAAATCTAATAAAATAACTTTTCACAGTGTTTTCAATATTTTGTAGTATTTTATAGTTGATTTGGTCAAAATAAAAATATTTTGTTTGACAGATGTGACAGCTGTAGGAATCTATTTAGTGCTTCAATTTTGACAGCGCGCTTGAATGAACACTGACGTTCTTAGCGTTATTATTCTAAGGTTGTGTAAATCACTTGGTTGGCAACTTACATTCCTACGCATAGATTTTTTATATACATATGTATGAGAATTCAATATTTTTTTTTCATTAATTGTTATTGTTTTTTGTTTCATTCTAAGTTTTTTTTATTGCTGTTTTTTTTTGACGTTTACTGATATAGAAATCTAGTCGTACGTCAGTATATTATTATCCTTAGACTAAGAATAATGTACTTACGTACTATTATTATCTGATTTCATCAAGAGTGTAGTATGATTATGTAACGGCGATTGATCGTACTGTGAATAAACGATTTTAGTTCACAATCGTGTTTGTTAGCGCTTCTTCTTCGTTTAAATGTGGTGAGTCCCCACCGGATGTAGGGAAGCTCTAGTATCGCCAAAAGAAAGCACTAATGCACCCTTTGTACCATATGGCTACTCAACGCAAGTGGGGAAACATCTACTTTATGAAATACGCACGCACTACATAATAATGCTGAAATCAATAGTCAATCTTGATCCATTCTAGCCTGTATCAGTAGGACAACTATGTAAACAGGTTTTGACTATTTTGGAGTTAGAAAAATACTACAATTGATTTTTCATGCTTAATTAATAGTTATCTGTCAAATAAGTAGGTATCTTCAGGTATATAATTTTGATTCCTTTCAAACTCAGTCTATGGAGCAAACATTGGATTCAGCCGTTACTTGGCTGAATTTAAAATGTGTCAGGAAAGATCTTATATTATTCGATCTGTGGCCAAGATCAACCTTCAGGTCTGTGCAGGCGCGGTCCCAGGGGGGGACATGACCCCCCCCCCCCCAAAATACATCAGTCATACGTAGATGGAAGGCGAAACAAGCCAATTTGGGACACCTCTTCCCCCAAATCTCTTAGTGACCCCAAAATTTCTTTGTGACCCCCTCCAAAATTGAAGGCTGTGACCGCGCCTAGTTCTGTGTGCTCAGTTATTTTCTGCGAACATTTTCTAAACCTTAGTCAAGTAATTTGGTACTACATTTATCGATTTGTCTAACCAAGCCTTTTGTTTATTTAACAGTTGCGACGGGGGAGAACGGCGGCAAGTACGTCCCCCGCGCCATCCTGCTCGACCTCGAGCCGGGCACCATGGACGCCGTGCGCTCCGGCGCGTACGGCCAGCTGTTCCGCCCCGACAACTTCGTGTTCGGCCAGTCCGGCGCCGGCAACAACTGGGCCAAGGGCCACTACACCGAGGGCGCCGAGCTAGTCGACGCCGTCCTCGACGTCGTCCGCAAGGAGTGCGAGAACTGCGACTGCCTCCAGGGCTTCCAACTGACCCACTCCCTAGGCGGCGGCACCGGCTCCGGCATGGGCACCCTCCTCATCTCCAAAATCCGCGAGGAGTACCCCGATAGAATCATGAACACGTATTCAGTCGTCCCCTCCCCCAAAGTCTCAGATACCGTCGTCGAACCCTACAACGCCGTGCTCTCAATCCACCAGCTCGTCGAGAACACCGACGAAACCTACTGCATAGACAACGAAGCCCTCTACGACATCTGCTACAGAACCCTCAAAGTACCCAACCCGACGTACGGCGACCTCAATCACCTAGTATCTCTCACCATGTCCGGCGTCACCACGTGCCTCAGGTTCCCCGGACAGCTGAATGCCGATCTCCGCAAGCTGGCCGTGAACATGGTTCCCTTCCCGCGGCTGCACTTCTTCATGCCCGGCTTCGCGCCGCTCACGTCCCGCGGCAGCCAGCAGTACCGCGCGCTGTCCGTCCCCGAGCTGACCCAACAGATGTTCGACGCCAAGAACATGATGGTGGCATGCGACCCGAGACACGGCCGCTACCTCACCGTCGCCGCCATCTTCAGAGGACGCATGTCCATGAAGGAGGTCGACGAGCAGATGCTCTCGATCCAGAACAAGAACAGCAGTTTCTTCGTGGAATGGATCCCGAATAACGTGAAGACTGCCGTCTGTGATATTCCTCCTAAGGGTCTAAAGATGTCGTCTACCTTCATCGGAAACACGACCGCCATTCAGGAGTTATTCAAGAGGATATCCGAGCAGTTCACCGCCATGTTCAGGCGCAAGGCTTTCTTGCATTGGTACACGGGAGAGGGCATGGACGAGATGGAGTTCAATGAAGCCGAGAGCAACGTCAACGACCTGGTGTCCGAGTACCAGCAGTACCAGGAGGCCACGGCGGAGGACGACACGGAGTTCGACCAGGAGGACATGGAAGAGCTCGCACAGGACGAGCACCACGACTGAACATAGCTCTATCTCACTCTAAATCCTATTTTATATATCGAGAGGCTAGGGGAGTACGTTTGTCCAAACCAAAGGGCCGGTCCAGGCACCAACCCGTCAACCGGTTGACGCGTTCGAGTGCTAAATATTTGATATTATGATAGTATTATATTCGAAGTCTGTTTTTCTTTGTATCGGAATCGATCTACGTACCAATCTGTGCATTTCTTACTTTTAAGTTATTAATGTCTTGTATGCTTTTATATAATAATTTATAATTAAATGTTTTTAAACCATATCTGGCTTTCATTTGAGACAGCAAAAAAACTTGACTTCTTGGGTTTTACGATAAGAATCGAAAATCGAATTTAATTCCAGAATAAACTCAAAAAAATTATTGACTTTTTGAAGGAATTTGAATCACTAATAAAAATGTATTTCTATTCCACTCTTCTAAATCAGACGTATTCATGGAGGGCAGTAGGTAGTGAATTTGAAGTCCTAGCTGCCATTGCGCTCGTGACCTCGGCCCTTTCGCAGCTAGATATACATACATAAAGGAGTTTGTTGAATTATGTGGACCTAATAAAGCAATATTTATGTATAATGTCAATTATTATCTCCTGCTATGGCAATAGTGCCCTATATCTATCTAATAACTCTAAACGAGCAATTCTTGTACCTACATTATATACCTATGTATTTTTAAACGAACAATTCTTGTATTTATATTTTGAATCTCGGAAACGGCTTCAACAATTTTTATGAAATTTAGTACCCGGGGTTTTCGGGAGTGATAAATCGATTCAGTAGGATTCATTTTTTAGAAATTGTCGTTTTATCCTTATTTTAAGCTATATCAACTTAAATATAAACTGAAAAATATAGTATAACTAGTATTAATAATATTGTGGCGTACGGCGTAGAACGCCGTCAAACGTCATCCGCCGTTCAAATAATGGAATGTCGATTTGAAAGAGGTGTGTAAGAATTTCATCGTAGAGCATCACAGATACTGACAGGTATGAATGACACCCTGAGTACCTTAGATGCTTTGAGTTCAGATCAACCCTTTCTTAACCGAATGGTTACAAGCTGACTGCGGAGCTAATCTAGGGTTCAAACCTTAATAAAGCATATTGCATTTATAAGACATTTTTTTTTGAAAAGAAAAGAACAGAAAAGAAAAAAATATATTTTTCTTTTCTTCTTTCTAGGGTTCAAACCTTAATAAAGCATATTGCATTTATAAGACAATTTTTTTTGAAAAGAAAAGAACAGAAAAGAAAAAAAAATATTTTTCTTTTCTTCTTTCTAGGGTTCAAACCTTAATAAAGCATATTGCATTTATAAGACAATTTTTTTTGAAAAGAAAAGAACAGAAAAGAAAAAAAAATATTTTTCTTTTCTTCTTTCTAGGGTTCAAACCTTAATAAAGCATATTGCATTCATAAGACAATTTTTTTTGGCAACGCTCGGTCGTCCGTGTACTTAATAAATAACACTACATACTGCTCACGCATAGTAGAATAATATAGTGTATAGGTTGTGTACGTAAGCAAGGCCACAAACAACCATGAGACCAGCAAAATTCATCATTTAGATAATATTTCCCTCGCAAGGAATCAAACCAGGCACGGCACACCAGCTTGGTGACCACTGCACCAGGTAATTTTATAGGTAAACATATCTATACTAATATTATAAAGAGGAAAGATTTGTATTTTTGTGATGAATAAACTCAAAAACTACTGTTCGGATTTCAAAAATTCTTTCACCGTTAGAAAACTACATTCACCCTGAATAACATAGGCTACTTTTTACCGCGCGAAAATGCTTCATTCCTACGTGATAACGTGAAATGGGGTCAACGCGGTTGAAGCAACTGGCTAAACGCCTATGATTTTAATATAGCAATAAAGCCTGGAATAGCACATAGGCTATTTTTTTATCCTACAGGGATACTACTATAACTACCTACACATTAAACGGGTCCACGCGGGAGAAGCCGCTGGCGGAAGGCTAGTTTTTATTTTATTTGAATGGAGTAGCAGACGAGCATGTAGGCCACGTGGTGTTAAGTGGTCGCTGCAGTCCATGGACATTTACATACAACCTCAAGCAAGCATAGGTAAGTCTTGTCTGAGGTCGTATGCAGTTGCGCTGCTACTCCGGAGGCTGGTGGTCGCCTCATGTAAGTGTAGCCCTAGCCAGTTATAAATAAAACAAAAAGCATAGACAAATATTTAACTTTATTTTCTTCATAATCATTATATCTGAGGCATAACTCAACTTATTCTATGTATTAGCCTAAATATATTTATTTACAATAAACTGAACACAATTTATGAATCTATGGTCTTATGGTATTATATTTTGGGAACCGCTGTTCCAATCATAGAAGCTACATGTAAATAGCCAAGTTGCATATTATAAAATGTTTTAAGTATTAATGACAATAAAAAATCGTATCTTAAGTTCCCATATTATCTTACGGCCAAAACCAATATGCGATTGACATTGACAGCAATCTGAAAACTGTACGAATTTGTACCTATTAAAATTTGTTATGTTTGTGTATTTGGCAAAGGGGGATCTCCCGCCGGGCGAGGTGATCATGCCCGGGGAGCGGCATCAATTAGGAGCTTGTGTACATGCTCGCTAGTATATTCCGAAAACTTCGACAGCGTGATTCAGGATACCCGTGGCGCCATCTCTTGATGAGTTGCGGAAAGTCGCTACATGTTTATTGGTTTCGGCCATAACACTTCATTACACACAAGAATATCTTTAATTCAAAATATAACAAAAAATTATTCACAAAAATTGTCTTAATTTGTTTTGCGCAAATAAATGCATACCTAATGATAACTATTTTAAAAAGTGCTCATTGAATTTATAGACAGCGTTTAATGTTTTTAAGAATATAATTATGGCAACGAAAATAAATGCTATACAATAAAATAGTTTTGATTTTTTTAAACTGAAGTATTCAAACGTTATGCTTAAATATATAGGGCCTCTTTCACCACCTTCAAGTAAAGTGACAAGTACGCTAATTGTCGGTTAAAATCACCCGTAACTTTAAATTCAATTTCACAATGTTCGAGAAGCACTAATCATATGATAAACTGACCAGTACTCATAGCTTTTACTTGCCAATTAACTTTACTTGGGACGTAACTAATCAACACTTTACTTGGAGATGGTGAACGAGACCCATAGACTAATTAATTTTAGAAAGTGTGTACATTAACAAGTGTTTTTAAATTTTATAGAGATTCACCTTACATAGGTGTATATGTATCTTGAAATATAAAACATTTAATTCCAAGTAAATATTATTAGATTATTACACAACAATGCTTAATATATTAATATAGTAAAACGTTCTACTGCACCGGGACGATATTATAACGGCAATAAATGTTTTTAAATTGCTAATAATTAAAAATAATAAAAAACCCACAGTTAAATCGTTATTAATAGCATTGTTCCAATAATATACTTACACCATGTTTATTATAAGAAGCACTTAGCAAGGCACATCAATTTTGTTTGTCAAAGCATAAAATATAAAACATATTTCGAAAATTACATCAATATATCTGTCAAAATAAAACATCAGCTATAAATGGCATAAGATTTAACCTACCGCTGCCTACATGTAGTTTTTTGTAAGAATGTACAAGTAGATTTTGATTTATAAACTTAGAATAAATACGTATAGAATGAGTGTCTTCATACAAGCGCGCTGCCAAAATTGAAGCACTAAATAGATTCCTACAGCTGTCACATCTGACGAACAAAATATTTTTATTTTGTCCAAATTAACTATAAAATACCACAAAATATTGAAAACACTGAAAAGTTATTTTATTAGACTTCTTTTGTTTTTAAAGTGTTGTTATAAAATTTAACTTTAGGTTTTACCTAGCGGCCCGGCGTATGGTGCCATTAATGGCACCAATCAACATGCTTCAATTTGGGCGCGCGAACTTGGTTTCTATAACGTAATTGTAATTATTCTAAGTTTATAAAAAAAATTGAAATGTATAAATACATAAATCAAATTCTGATAAGTAAATACGCACAGTCTAACTTTTAAAACTGTAATATAATTGTTTTTTGATTGCGGTTTCGTAACTTGGGGCTTAACGGCGCATTTTTGTAAATATATATTTTTCTTTTTCACATTCATACATTATGTACACAACTACATATACACAATTGTATTATATAATGTTAATGTACACTTAACTACAAAATATAGTACGTACTAGTCGGCACTTTTGAAACAAACTTATTTCTATACTAATTATAACATTTGTATGCAAGACTGTGAAATCTGATATTAGTCAAATCGATAATTGGACTTTGATATCGGTCAAAGTTCGTCATGTCGTCTGTTGGTGCAATAGGCATGATGACACTATTAAAGAATCAGATAATAAATGGTTTTACAGAAAAATATATGCTAAAAAAGTTCTAAAATGTGATCCCGTTTTAATATATAAACATTAAGATTAATAAGATTTTCAATAAAGTAAAAGTATTAAATTTCTAGAGACACTCGAATATATCATCTAAATTCATTTAATTTAAAAAAGACAGTCACACTAGCTCTAAATAATCTTACCTATGATGAAACTGAAAATCTCCTTTTAGTTCTAAAATGACTACCACAAACGCTCTTACTAGCACTGGTGACACACACACACACACTCACTCACACACACACACACACACACACACCCGCACATACACACAGACACACACACACGCACGCGCGCGCGCTATCACTCATTTATTATAGTTATACATTAAAATTTGTTAAGTTGCAGATATTAATATCAATATATTTTTTGTATTTTTCTCTAAATTTCATGGTAGGTTTAGTATTCCTTACCTAGTTATAATTTTGGATTTGAAATATAACATGAATTTACACATTAATACCTATATCAAGTATCATGGGCTATAGTAAAACAGAATCAATCTAGGGAGAGTCTGGTTGCCTATATTACAGGTTTCTGCCCAGTTTAGGCAACTGACGATGCATACTCTTTTAACTGTATTCCTACTATTATGAGTACAATGTGATTATGTGTAAACCATTTTCTGTACATGTTATTTTATGAAAATAAATATATTATTATTATTATTAAATACAGCAATCGGCCATGTTATCTGAAACGCCAATCAAAAGAAATGACGTCACGTCTCAGTAAAAGTCATCGTGTTGCTTGAAGTTTGACGAGCAAGCCGACGCCATGACACCTTCGAGCGTTTTCGCGCTTAATTCAAATTACATAGCAGAAAATACATTAATTTACGTTAAAACTTATGTTTATTGCTGAATTAAACTTTCGAAACTAGGAGACGTGTACCTACAATAAGGAAAGGTATTTAAAAATCTGTCATCATGCCTATTAAGAAATTCCCAATTCCCGATTTGACGATTATCGGATTGGACCAAAGTCGTGCAACCCAACTTAAGACGTCTTATTTTACAAACATATTTAATAAGATTTCGCTTTTACATAAGAAAGCTCTGTTAAAACATTAATGATATTTAGTTTAATTTTAATACTTTAAGGGTCGATTTTTCAACCGCCAGATAAACTTATTAGTCAGTTATTATAATCGCTAACCTTGAGTAACGCTAACGATGACAGCGCTAACATTTATTTAACGAATAATTTTATCTGGGGATGGAAAATCGGCCAGAAATAAATGTTACGTACTTGAAGTATAGTGTGTCATACGATCAGCTGTCATGTATGCCCATTATGGACCCATAGCCATTCTGTTATCTCAAATATATATGTACTTTTTTTGAAAAAGAGTGCTGCTGGGAGTTTTTTACCGCCGCCTTTTTTCTCTCAGCTCAACATCTAGCCCAAAAGGGCACCTAAAGGCGATGACCGGGAAAAAATGACATTCATTAAGCGAATATTTTGTATTCCTAATATGAAATAAATATTTTTTGAGTTTTGAATTTTGAAGTAAAGTTGGTGGCACAGTGACAATCAATTTAAATTCCAATCTTGAACAGAGCTCACTTACAATACAAACATTAATTGGACCTATTTACGCAAATCGGAACCAATCCACACTCATGCCGAAATTGAGTTAAGTACACAGAAAAGCTTAAAATTGCACCTTCTATCGACCCTGTAAAGATCAAAACGATCTGACAATTTTGACAGAACAAAACATTTTCATGACATGTTTACCAATCCACAAAACATCAGTTGTCTAATACATTAAACAGCTTTTTCTCAAAACTATCATCATCATCATCATCATCACGTGTGGGTTGGTTCCGGTTTGCATAAATAGGTTCAATTGCTGTAATTTACACTTAATGTTAATATTTAAAAATGGCAACATTCAGGAATATTGTATGAACTTATCTTTAAGTTATTAGTAATCAACTACATTACCAACAAGATTGGTATATTTGTTGCATTTACATAAGTGTATTGTACAAATAGTATATTCAATAATCAACATAAGAATGAAGAAGAACAAAGTTATTGAAGTCATACTTCTTTTGGCGAGTTTGGATGAGAGTGAATTTGTGAGAGAACATTATGAAGTTAGCCACAGAATAGAAATAATATCAACACTGAATATAGTTACAGTACTTAGTGTCCATACTATATAGTAGATAGATGTTCATAAGCGAGTCAAGCCAGTGTCGTGAAATATAGTATTCACTTGAATAATTAATTTTGAATATTAATTTCAAATAATTATTACGTTAATAAAACGTTTTTTATTTAAACAAAATCTTTTTGATTGACGTCGATTGCTACGGCGTTGGAGTTATTTTAAACTTTATTTATTTATTTTATTCAGTACACATAGATATAAAACACGACAAAAGAAGAGAATATGTACAGGCTACAAACTTTTTCCATAAGCCAAAGAAGTATCACTTCTAACGCGTGTACATAAGTACAGACACTATTTTTTCTTTAGAAACAGTACAATAAAGTATGTTTATTAGATACTACACACACAATCCTTATACATATTAAAAATTAATTACAATTTAAAGCTTTTATACGACTACAAATTAGTACAAATAAAATTTGTGCCTCAAACAAATTATCAAATATGGCTGTCATTTTAGGCAGATTTTTATGTCGTAAGTACATGCCATGCTATTTCCAAAAATGCTGAATAATAATATGCTTTTTCTAATTTTTGATGTCTAATATTATGGAGAGTATGTTGACTTTTCTGAATTTGTTACTACGTAAATGACATGTTATAATCTAATCATACTTATTTTCTGATAATCTAGTAATGAAATAATACGGATTTATTAATAGTACAATTTATTCAATAAATCTAGCTATTGGTACCTCTAATAATATCCATACACAACTATTCTACAAGATGGAAGATCACGCATTCTACACTCACTCATACTAAAGTTCTTATAACGAAACCTATACAACATCTATAGATATTCGTCCATAAGGAAAACAATTTTAATAAAAACTTAATTTGAATAAAAATTCAATAATTTTTTTAACTGCTTCAAAATTTGTAGCTGCATCGTAATATTAGGTACATCCATGTTATGACATTTTCTTTTATCAATAATCACTTTAAATTTAAGAAACTCAAAAAAATTGCGTGCTTCGCGAACTGTCAAAAAAAGACTCAATATTCTACCATGAAAGCACCACCACTGCACTCATTTCTATCGTGATTCCATTATCGCCGGGCAGACTTATACGACCATACCTCATGCAGGCGCGGTCACAGCCTTCAATTTTTTGTCATCAAGAAACTTTGGGGGGGTCACTAAGAAATTTGGGGGGAAGAGGTGTGCCAAATAAGCTTGTTGCGCCATTCATCTCCACGTAACTGATGGATTTTGGTCATGGTCATGTCGCCTGTGACCGCGTCTGACCTCATGAATAGCAACGCAACAGAAACTCTAGACAAGACTCAGGTTCAGGTAGATATCCAAGATTTGTTTTTTTTTTCAACCTTTTTTTTATATCCCACTGCTGGGCCCAGGTCTCCTTCTCACACAAGTGAGAGGGATTTAGGCCATAGTCCACCACGCTGGCGAAGTGCGGATTGGTGGACGTCATGCTTTCGAGAAATTATGAATTTCTCTCAGGCATGCACGGCGATGGAGAACATCGTAATTAATGAAATATCACGATAATTTCCATCACCGTTGTCATCAGATGTGGTTAAATAGTAATTAACCACGAGGATTGCATTTTTGTCAGCTTTTAATACAGAATAAAAGCGGCAGAAACCAACAACTGCAATCAATTTCTTATAGCTGATTAATTTTTAAATAAGTACATTCTTGTACACTATGCACATAAAACTTTAAAATGCATTCCTTAAAAAGGTTACACAAATCACACTTTGAAAGCAGAATAATATTTTTTCATTTAATACATGACTAGCGGCCGCCCGCGACTTCGTCCGCGTGGACTTTGGTATTAGTCATAGCACGATGTTGTATAGCCTAAAGCCTTTCCCGATAAATGGACTATCAAACTCAAAAATAATTTTTCAATTTGAACCAGTAGTTCCTGAGATTAGCGCGTTCAAACAAACAAACTCTTCAGCTTTATACATTAGTATAAATTTTACTGCCTTTTAAATCAATAAATGATTTGTGATATTACGTTTTGACAACTCATTAAAAGTATAGTTTGGTTCACGAGAGTTGAACACAAATGGCGGCCGTCTGCGCATGTACACTCATGAATCAATCAAATCAATGCGTCAATGCCTCGATAGACGAATAGCGACTGGGCACCAGTGACGCACCATTTGGCGCACCAATGGCGTCGCTCCATTCTTGATGCATTCCGCCCGCGCCTCACCCCGCGCCTGTAAGGGGACCTAAAAAATGCTTTCTGCGCAGTGTTTATCTTTCGTGAATTGAATTGTATCTCAATTGATTTGGTAGTCAAAGACCGGCTAAGACATCTATCACTTTTACACTGTTTACACAAATATATAAACTTTACACACTTTTTCATATTACTTTACATAAAAACTTCATTTATTCTTAATATTTAATTTATCACTAGGATTATAGAATTCTATATTTGTCATTCAAATGTCTTACCTTTGTCACAAACAGTACTTTTATACATCACTACAGTAATAACTTCAGACACACAATCCGCTTATTAATTCTTTACACGTAGAATAAACATTATACCTTTAAGCCACCACTCTCATACCTTCCTTAAGTCCTTAACCTCCTAAGGACCGGAGACATCAATAGATGTCGTCATAAAAATTACTCTAACGACCGGTGACATCTATTGATGTCCTCTCGACCTCGCGCTGTTTAAAGCTGTATTGCTTTAAAAATAAGTTTCTATTTAGTCTGGCGTATTTTTAAATTCATAGAGGAATAAATTCTCCGTTCATTCGGTCATTTAACATCTGTAGGTTGGTAGTGAAATAAAAAGAAATCTCTGTTGCAAAAGCGACACTCCTTCAGTCGTCAAATTTGCTTGGTAATACTCAGTGACAGTTTGTGCTAGTGCCGGTTTTTTCCTGATTTATGTGGATTTTTCTACTGAAAACGTAAGTAAAGTGTTATAATTATTTCATTTATAGTGTTTTTAGTAATAACAAATATCCAGAAGTTTGATGCGCGTCATAATTTTTGGTTAAATAGGTTTTCAAAATGAAGTGGAATTGCGCGGCGCCACAACAATGGCGCTGTTTTGGTTTTAGCTCAATTATTACACAATTTAGTGGTTAAAAACCATTACTGTCATACATATGTAGAAAGGTTATTTTATAAGGAATCCGTTTTTGTATCTTTTGCTATATTTTATCATTGTTATACAAATGAATCAAGATCAATTAATTCTGTGTGTGAATTTTGCGCATTGAAGTTATATTTTTTTCTGCTATTATTACGTTACAAAACCATGACAATCACTAATAGTATAAAGATAATTTATCAGGGAATCTATATTTTATTTATATTATTCGATTAGTAATTAGTTTTCTTCATAATTTGAATATAAAATCAAACGAATACAGACTTTACCGTGCATCCGTCGACGCCTTATGGAGTTCGCAATAAGGTTCATTTTACGATAAGTGCGCACTGGCAAAATCTGTTGCTTGCGTGTTTGCTTGCGTGATTTGAAAAGTAATGAAAAAAAAAATTAATTACTTTTCTTGGCATTTTTACGTCTATTTGTGTATGAAAAGTGTCAATGAAAATTATATTGCAGGAAAGGCAATTTCTTATTCTTTATGAGTGTGCCCCCTGATTTTAATTAGATTAATTATGAAATTCGTTAAATGAATTTTAACGTGACCTCGATTTTTTTTCCTATTTTTTCCGACTCTTCGTTTTTCATCTTCTACGAAGTATGTTTTTCATTCAATGAACCTGAAAAAAATATACAACGTTTCGAGATACTTTACCTAAAGAATAAAGGAATAACTAAATGAATACGACTAATACTATCATTGCAATTAAATTTTCAATACACCGTCATGTGCAATTTATAACGGCGCGCGAAAAAAACATTACGTAACTTCAACCTCAAATTTGTTAAATTTTTTGTATGAACACATACTTGTATTATACTTTATTAGAAAGGTCTTTTCATGTAGATTCTGAATATATAAATAATGTGCCACATTTTTTCTTTGATTATATGTTACATTCGTTTTATACCAAGCGGAACAACAATCTAAACATGCGGACTCTTTGTTTGGCTTTGAACGATGATTATAAAAACAAAACACATCGTAGAAATACTTAATAGCTATAAGGTGTAAGCTTGTTTCATTCCCTTCCGAGAAATGTAACTGGAGTCGTTGTAAGTGTAAACATCTGGTCGCAGGAACATAAATAACACTCGTAGTGCGTATCGCGGCAAAAAATCTCTAGACCCCCGGTCGGAATAGTGTATTGGCGCGAAAGCGGCCCGGTTGGTTACAGGTTAATTAAAATATATTATTATACATTGGCCGCCAATCTTTGAATAGTAGAGATGTGAATCTATCTTTACTCAATTTACAAAACTTAATATTTCATTCATTTATGAATAACTAGCTGTGCCCCAAGGTTTCACCCGCGTTAATTTTTTTTTAAGTATCCTACTTCACTTCTGATAACTCCAAGAATATATGTACAAAGTTTCATGGTGATCGGTTGAGTAGTTTTCGCGTGAGAGTCACAAACAAACTTACTTTCGCATTTATAATACTTATTAGTAGAATAAATGAGAATAGATTAGTCATCATTCAGTTAACTATAAATAAAAGAATATCGAAATAGATTTTTTAAGAACAGAAAGGTGTACTATATTTTAATAGGAATATGTTCTATGGCAATAGTCTATAACGATGGTATGTTATTGTAGTTCACAAATGCAGATTTACCATAGTTGTAAATGGCGTATATGTCGCAGCCATTTCAAATCAGACACTCAATTAAAAGACTAGCGCGTTCATTAAACGACTTACTGACTTTTTCAAGACGACTTAATGATTTTTTATGACTACTGAATGATGCAAAAATTATACTTGACGCTGGCAATATGCACAGAGTTTGTGATACCAATATTGAAAAAAAAAACTATACCATCATACACATGGAGTAAAAAATTAATAGTACATAACAGAAAACAGCCTCAATATTGAAGATACTGAGTTTTACTCCTTTTTAAACTGTAATGATTACTATCCCTTCCCACCCTCTACAGATCACACAACTTCAACGTAAAGGAGACTTCACATCACCTCAATACCTCAAACCATCAAAAATCTCCACCTAAGAAAACTAGTTATTGTATGCCCCATATTTTAAAACAGGGGCTGAAATTTTACTCCGTCTGCTCTTTTCTTCAGCTCAGCATTGCCTAAGCGCACCCAGAGCAGACAGAACAAAAAAATAACGTTCACTAAGAGTTTGTAAAGGAACCGTACAGTGAATAAAGAATATTTCATTTCCTGAAGACCTAAATACCTATATCGATTAGATGGAGACGTTATAGAAACCTCAATTTTGTCTGATGAAACTGATACCTAATAAAGTCCTCAATGAGTACACCCATCAGACGGAGACCTCGTTCTCGTCGTTGAGGCGGATAGCGTTGTCGTTGGCGGCCAGCTTCAGCAGCGTCTTCTTGATGCGTAATGCCGGCAGCCGCACCGACGGGTTCTGGTGCCAGCACTCGCGCATCAGGTTCGCCATGCCTACCATCGTCTGTGGACAATAATAATAATAATAACGCTTTGCACTCATAGCCCCACAGTAGGGTACATATACCCTGTGTCGTGGGTGCCATGGACACACACAAACACCCAGACCGATGACAGAAGTTTTAAAGTCATCAGGAATCGAACCCGGGACCCTCCGATCGGCAGTCCGGTATGGTAAACATTACGCCACGCGGGTCGCCATGGGTTTTCCTTAAATAACACTTCACTCTCCCTAGGGCTATCTCAACCGTAGTCTCTGTAGCTTCGGTATTAAGAATAGAGCTACGGTATCCCCTGCCTGATCGTAAGAGGCGAATAAAAGGGGCTTCCAGGGTTGCGGGTGGTGAGAAGCTCGATCCGTCCAGCCAGCCTACGCGCACCCAGAGCAGACAGAACAAAAAAAAAACGTTCACTAAGAGTTTGTAAATGAACCGTACAGTAAATAAAGAATATTTCATTTCATTTCAGCAGCCCCGGGAAGGGCGGCGGTGTGTGCGTGGCCGCATTAGCCTGAGCATCGGAAGATTCAGGAGAGCACATTTGCTCTCCCGAAGATGGGCCCGTACGGGGCGTCGCGCGTGGAGGTCACCGGTGCGATCCACTGGAGATCCCGGAGTCCTCCCCACAAGCAGAGGCAGCCACAGAGGGGGTTTTAGTGCGGTACAAATCCCACACAACCCGGTATCCTCTTCCAAGGTTTCCCCTCCAAACCTTTTGAAGGTTTCCCCCCGATACCAAAAACGGGTTATCTCAACCGTAGGATACCCAGTATCGTGGGAGTCATGTCTCTCCTGCTGGGGATTAAACCCAAGACCTTTTTCAAGGCGTACCGGTGTGATCACGACTGTGCCATACGGGTCATCTGTTGTATGATAATCGCTAATATAAATGATTAGAGATTATTGTATAAGCTTCAAGATAAGGCAGATAACATAATGGTTCAAAATAAAACAAAATATAATTTTGACGACCCGTATGGCGTAATGGTTACCATACCGGACTGCCAATCAGAAGGTCCCGGGTTCGATTCCCGGCGAAGCAGAAATTTGAATGATGTTTGTTTTTCTGTCTTTCAAAGTCTTTCCAAAGTGAGCACGGCCTAGGAGGTGTGTAGTGTTATAGGAGTGAGTGCAAATATCATGAAATATGTTTTGACGTGACAACAAATCGATGAACGCCGGCAGCACGTACGAAAAATGATGAGTCATTGTAACGTTACGCTCATTGTACGTTACGATCGGCGCTTGTACGTTACGTTGAGGCTTGAGCGTTCGGCTTGCGCCGTTCGCCGACTGTTTATAAAGTCAAGTGAAAAGTTAATGTGGTTTGTGGTTTGAATTTTTATGACGTTGTCACGCAGGACCGCGCCAACCTCCCACAGCGCCTGTGTGCGAAACCTATGAAGCGCCTCTTTTTTTAAAGAATCTTTATGTTTCAATCAGAGGCGGCTCGTGACATTTTTTGATGGGGGTTCACAAAAAAAAACTTAGAGCTTACCATTTATTTTATTTATACTTACAGAAAATTCATTCGCCGGTCTTTTTGACGAGCGAAGACATCTATGACTTTCTTGTGAAAATCAGATATAGAATTAATTAATCGTTTTTCAATGCTTATCATACATAATGCATTGAGACGTTCTTGCGCCATAGTTTTTCTTGTCAAAATGTCAAAATTATTAAATAGCTAATTAAATTTATATCATGTCAGAATATCATGTTGTTTCATGTCATAATCAGATAAATTCAATATAATAATACACATTTCACAATAGATAAAATTAAAAATAAAATAATACCTACACAATTAACCAAACCTCTATAGATTCCGGGATTCAGGGATTCCGTAGATTCATCATGCCCTCGTAAAGCAACTTGAAATGCACCACAAAATACCACACAATCTATCAAACGCCGTAAAATATATCGATTTTCATCAACGCGTTCATTGAACTCTCGAATAGATTTTCGATACGCAGAATCGAGCGCTTTATGAATATCTTGTCGGCCAATCTATGCCAATAATTGCACTTCACATAACATATGAAATCGAGATTGCGAATGTTTTTTCAGTTTTATTGAAAGATGCGCTAAATCGTCAACACCCGTTGTGATCCATGCAGATTCACCTCCACTGCCGGTGTCAGTTTCCAAACACCAGACACGGAAAACAAAATAATTTATTGGTCTCTTTACAACCACACAACCAAGGAGTTTTAAAATATTGTTCAAACTTAAAAACACGCGTAAAAGATTTAGTTTTTGTATTACATTTTTGTGTAAGTGCAATTTGAGGACCCTTTAGCTTTTAGTTCAAGGCGTATTTCTATAGTTTTTGACACTTTTTAATAAAAGATACACTGTATTGTTCCATTTTTAAAACAAAATGTCGCGCATAAACTATTTTTTAATTTTAATTTAAAGAAAAACTGCGATATAACTGTCAAACCGACGACGCGTTTGTTTGTATACATAAGAACGGCAACATCGCATAAGCAAGCAGGTTGAGGCCACGCCCCACGGCACGCGTCACGGCCGAACCCACGGTTTGGCAACGTCGCGCGTGAGCGGCGCTCCAGATTAAGTTAATTTCTCATACTAAATCTTTTGTTTCACGCGTCGGCTATGTGCTGCGATGTTTCTCTTTCGCACTCATTGAATACAGCGCTAGGAATCGTACTAAACTTCGTTTCATAGGAGAGCGCAATCGCTGGCGCTCCACTCCTACAATATGACGATAAATGTACGCGTAGATATAATGTAAGTAAGGATAGATGATAGATGTAATGTAAGGATAGTATGTATTATGAAGGAATATAGATTACCTATGTAATTTTCCTATGTAATATTTAAATTTTAAAGTGGGAGTGCACTGCACCAGCGCTCTTTAGGATGAGCCGCCACTGGTTTCAATTTCTTTTTACATAATACATAGTTTGTTTGTGTACGAGGCATTTGTTGCGTGCGCCTATTACTACTGTACTTACTTATCGATACTTCACTACAAACAAATATGTTGTTGTGTAATACGTGTAAGTATGACAAAAATAATTTCGATAGCGGCGCCTCTATTGCCTTGGCGCCCGCACACTTCGCACATAGGGGCGGCGCGGCCCTGTTGTCACGTTAAACTTAATTATGGCATCGCAAACTCTGTGCATACTGCCAGCGTCAAGTATAATTTTTGTATCAATTTTTTGCCAGTTTCAATGAAACTGGACGAAGTAATAACAAAGTAAGTAAGTCGTCAGTAATCATTCAGTCTAGTCAGTCCAACATTCAAGTAAAGCGATGGCTACTTTACTAGAACGTGTCCGATGGAATTTTGGAGGCATGCAGAAAAAACATATTTTAGCACTGTTATTTTATTTCACAAACACTCGTGCACCGTAATTAACCTATATCAAACAAAATGCCATCAACTTTATCTGATATAACTCAAAAATACACCAAGAAAATGAAAATAAAACAAGAGAACAATATGTCTTTTTCGACTTCCCTGCCAAAACTCATTAAACTATCTTCCGTAAACCAACTTTACAGACAACCAATTTTATCCATATCCATACAAATAAATAAAATTTAGTGTCTGTTTGTAATATTAAAATAACCTGCATCCATATGAATTTATATATACGGATATTTATATATCCATATACCAAAATAACATTTTTTACAATTTTTGTCTGTCTGTCTGTCGTTCTGTCTGTCTGTTTGTTCCAGCTAATCTCTGAAACGGCTGGACCAATTTAAACGGGACTTTCACTGGCAGGTAGCTAATGTAATGAGGAGTAACTTAGGATACTTTTATTTTAGAAAAATTCTACAACTAAAGTCCACGCGGACAAAGTCGCGGGCGGCCGCTAGTTAAAGTATAAGACACTTTGTGAGTGGTACGCCTGCGTACTTATATGGCACAAATTTTATTTATATGAATACTTACAGGGTGCGGATCAGTAGGCAAGTCGGGTCTGGCCGCATCGACACACACGATCTTCCGCATTAATTCGAAGCTGGGATCGCTCGGAGCGAGGTCGGCGAAGGGGGGCTGTGCCGGCAGCGGCGCTGGCCACACTCGCAGGCACACCTCCCACAGGACCAGCCCTAGAGCGTAGATGTCGCACTTGCGGTACGCCTCGAAACATTGCAGGTTCATCCTGGAACGGAGTAGATAGCAATTAATATTTTTGACGTGACAACGTCTTATAATTAGATGGAGCCGGCTGCACGCACGAAAAAACATGACTCATGAGGCGTTACCTCGCTCTGAGGCGTTCCATTTAAGGCTTCAAGTGCAAGCGAGAGCGCGGAACGAGCGACAAAGAGGCACAATTGGGCTCCGCGTTCGGCAGCACATGTCTCTCTCCTGCTATACAATAATACATTTATATGTTTTCGTCAAGTATGAAGTGCAGTGAAAAGTGAATGTGGTGTCAATTATTTATAGCGACAAGTATTTTCTTATGACGTTGTCACGTTCAACTATCGTCAGTAAACAGACATCCGATTTTTCATGTAAATAATAATCGACGACCTGGTTACCATGACGGACTGCCTATCGAAGGGTCCCGGGTTCGATTCTCGGCGAAATAGAAATTTGAATAATGAGTTTAAATTTCTGTTCTCAGTCCGGGTTTAGTGCTTCTACTTTGTGTGTATCGATGGTACCCTCGACACAGGATATATCTACCCTACTGTGGGGCTATGAATGTGAAGAGTGCGTGAATAGGCTGCGAAAAATAGTAACGCCACCTACCGGGCGTTAGAGGGAAATGTAACAAGAAAAATGCGTATTCATTTCACTTGCAAAAAATTTGTTTCATAATTCAAATTAGCAAAAACCCTATGTAAATTCATTTTGTTCTGATAATTCTGAACCCTGTTTACAGAATATATTAGACAATTAATTTAAAATTCTTTGGTAGGTACGCTTTGGTATAATTTTCGTCACACTGTCCGGTTCTACGCTCTATGTTTCTTGTGCTTCTGCAGACGAGATTTGGTCGCCATTTGGGGACCATCCCGGAAATTAATATAAAATATTTGTTAAACCTTGTTAATGGGCGGCTTGAAAACGTACGAGTTGTTCACGTGGTGTTCAGTGATCGCTGTATGGAATGAGAGGTAATATATAAATGTATTAGGATTGTTCATTCAATAGTAAAGCGTACTTAGAACTAATCGGTCTAGTTTTATCCCGAACCTTATATGGCGACACTGCCAGTGCGTGCGCGTTTATGTTTACTGGCGTTCGTATTAGGAATGTGTAATATAAAATTATAGTGATACTTAATCATAGTGATACTTTTTTTTTTTTAAATATGATTTATAATATTGAAGAATATTGGAGTTATCTGTAATATCTACATTCACGTGACAACAAAAATCGAAAGAGCAGGAAGTAATAATCGCACAAAGTGAAACTAGAAATAGATTTAGTGATGTGTATTCAGTGTATTTTCCCCCCGTCCCAATACAAGGAGCGCTGCCTTTTAGACAGTAGACTCAGCCCGATTTTTAAAATTTGAACAAATTAGTGCGCGTAGTGCTAGGGTTGGTACCTACAAAATGATGGGTTGCTTAACTCAGCCCGAATTTTAAAATTTGAACAAATTAGTGCGCGTAGTGCTAGGGTTGGTACCTACAAAATGATGGGTTGCTTATTTAAAAAATATGTTCGTATCAGCACTGTTATTTTATTTCACGACACTCGGGCACTGCGATTTAGCCTACCCACATCGAGCAAAATGCCATTAAGTTGGTTGGAACATCAACTACATAACTCAAAAATGTATAAAAAAAAAACCTTAAAAAATAAATAAATAAAAACAGGTCAGTAACAAATAAATAATTCTGCGGCTGGTCTATATATACCTTTAAAAAATCATAAATCATCAATTTTACTACCGGGGTTGGTAAGAGTGGGAGCTCGACCCGTTCAGCCAGCAGCCCCGGAAAGTACGGCGGTGTGTGCGTGGCCGCATGTCGCCGTGAGCATCGGAAGGTGCAGGACAACACATCTGCTCTCCCGAAGATGGGTTCGTTCCGGGGCGCCGCACGTGGAGGACACCAATACCCTCCACTGGAGATCCCGGAGTCCTCCCTAAGTGCAGAGGCAGGCCACGGAAAGGGTTTTAGTGTGGTACAAATCCCACATAACCTGGTATCCTCTCCCAAGGTAGCTTTTGAAGGTTTCCCCCGATACAAAAAAGGCCTCCAATTTGAGGGGAATCTCGAGCTCTGAAGGCTCCGAGGCAGTACACAGGCACTCACGTGTGGTCCAGCATCTCGGGGCTCATGTAGCGCTTGGTGCCCTGGCGCGGGTTGTGGTGCTGCTGCAGGCTCCGAGGCAGTACACAGGCACTCACGTGTGGTCCAGCATCTCGGGGCTCATGTAGCGCTTGGTGCCCTGGCGCGGGTTGTGGTGCTGCTGCAGGCTCCGAGGCAGTACACAGGCACTCACGTGTGGTCCAGCATCTCGGGGCTCATGTAGCGCTTGGTGCCCTGCCGCGGGTTGTGGTGCTGCTGCAGGCTCCGAGGCAGTACACAGGCACTCACGTGTGGTCCAGCATCTCGGGGCTCATGTAGCGCTTGGTGCCCTGCCGCGGGTTGTGGTGCTGCTGCAGGCTCCGAGGCAGTACAGAGGCACTCACGTGTGGTCCAGCATCTCGGGGCTCATGTAGCGCTTGGTGCCCTGGCGCGGGTTGTGGTGCTGCTGCAGGCTCCGAGGCAGTACACATGCACTCACGTGTGGTCCAGCATCTCGGGGCTCATGTAGCGCTTGGTGCCCTGGCGCGGGTTGTGGTGCTGCTGCAGGCTCCGAGGCAGTACAGAGGCACTCACGTGTGGTCCAGCATCTCGGGGCTCATGTAGCGCTTGGTGCCCTGGCGCGGGTTGTGGTGCTGCTGCAGGCTCCGAGGCAGTACAGAGGCACTCACGTGTGGTCCAGCATCTCGGGGCTCATGTAGCGCTTGGTGCCCTGGCGCGGGTTGTGGTGCTGCTGCAGGCTCCGAGGCAGTACAGAGGCACTCACGTGTGGTCCAGCATCTCGGGGCTCATGTAGCGCTTGGTGCCCTGGCGCGGGTTGTGGTGCTGCTGCTGCGCCACGTGCTCGCGCGTCACGGCCAGCCCCAGGTCGGCGATGCAGCACTCGCCGTTCACCTTCACCAGGATGTTCTTGGACTTGATGTCCCGGTGCGCTATGGCCGGCTTGCCCTGACAGATAACAAGGAATTAGTTAAATCAATTGAAATTTTGAAACACATTGTATAACTCTTTCGTCTCGCAATCGCCTTAAATATTTATTTTATTGATTTGGTATTTGTAGCTGCAAAATCTGTGAAAATTTCGAAATTTTGCTATCACCGTTTATAAGATACAGTCTGACAAACGAACGAACAAACGGACAGAGAAGTCTTAGTAATAGGTTTCCCTTTGGATACAAAACCCAACAAAAAAAATGTATAAACACCATAAACATTAGCTGCAAACCTTTTTTGCGTCCCACTGATGGAGGTAAGTAGTAAACCCGCTCTCGGTTGTTTTCAACCGCCGAATAAGGCCTCCAACAAGCTTTAACGACTACTATCTATCGATAAAAACTGAGAATGACGGCGACGGCTTAACATACAGACAGCTTAATTGCTGTCAGCCATCTGACAGACGACCGCGCCCATTTTGCTTAGCTGCAGAACCGCTTGCTTTCTACCCCAGCCGCCGTGCCATCATACTAATATTATAATTGTGAATGTCTATTTGTTTGTTACTTTTTCACGCGAAACCTACTCAACCGATCATCATGAAACTTTGTTCATATATTCTTGAAGGTATCAGAAGTAAAATATGCTTTACTAAAGAATTGTAACGCGGGTGAAACCGGGCAGCGGGCACAGCTAGTGCGCAATAAAATAGAAACATAAACATTGTATTCTCCATACCTGTGTCCCATGTATCTCTGTGTGCAGGTGCAGAAGTCCGTTGACAATGGAGAGGCACATGACCATCATGTCATGTCGGGACAGTGTTGTTCTGCTGAGGTGTTCGTACAGCGATCCCAGCGGATGGTAGTGGGTTATCAGCCATAGCTGTGGACACATATACCAGTAAAAGTTATTAACGATAGCTTTGCTGAATGTTTCATGAATTTATAGAATTGGTGGTACAATCTTTATGTTCGATTGCAGAAGTCCAACCATTACTTCCGCAATCGAACATAACCTTATGGTTTATATTATAGGTCAGAATAACTGGGAAAAAATGACATTAATTAAGCGAATATTTTGTATTCCTAATTTTTTTTTCAACATTTTTTATGTCCCACTGTTGGGCACAGGTCTCCTTCTCACACAATTGAGAGGGATTTAGGCCATAATCCACCACGCTGGCCAAGTGCGGATTGGTGGACGTCATGCTTTCGAGAAATTATGAATTTCTCTCAGGCATGCACGGCGATGGAGAACATCGTAATCAATGAAATATCACGATATTTTCCATCACCGTGGAGCAGCGATAAATTCTCACATTACAAATTTCTTTGTCAGAGGTGCGAGCCGAGGATTTGAACCTGGGATGGGTCGCGTCGAAGACCGCGGTTTTTTACCACTCGGCCATCGCTGCTCGTATTCCTAATAATATGAAATAAATATTTTTTCTTTTTCTTTAACACGAGGAAAACATGAGCCTCAACTGTAACTGTATGTAAATAAAAATACAACCTAACCTAAAAAAACCGGCTAAGTGCAAGTCGGAATACACACATAGGGTTTTTTCCATTATCTAAAAAATCACGTTTATTGTATGGGAATCCCATAATATATCTATTTTATTATATTTTTTAGTATTTGTTGTTATTGTGGCATCATCTGTGAAAATTTCTAATGTCTAGTTCACTGATCTTTTTTTGTATTGGGGGAAACCCTCAAAAGGTACCCAGCACCTTGGGAGACAATACTGTGTTACGTGAGATTTGACCAAACTAAAACCCTCTCGGTTGCTTGCTGCATTTGGGGATGACTCCAGGATCTCACAACGAAACGGGTCCATTTTAGGGGAAGTGCTCTCCTGCACCTTCCAATGTTTACGGCAGCATGCGGCCAAGCACACACTGCCGTTCTTCCCGGAGCTTCTGGCTAGATGGATCCAGCTCCCACTCTCACCGTTCGCAACCCACGGATGCCTCCTTTTAGTCGCCTCTTACAGGCAGGGGATACCGTAGCTCTATTCTTAATCCCGAAGCTACAGGGACTAGCGCCGGGGAACGTTCTGAACATCTGCCCCGGCGGCTCCGGCGCCGAGCGGAATCTGCCTGCTCCCGGGCTCGCTCCTCTTCCTCCTTTGCGCAAATGAGTGTCGCAGAAGGAGGTCCCACGCGTCCCTGGAGCGCACCATCACAGCAACGACGGCGCCGGGGACATTCGTGTCTGCAGTGATGACACTCAGCAAACACCTCCCTTCCAATGCTGTTCAGATGATCATCGAAGCAGCCATGTCCGGTGAGTATCTGACTCAGATACAGTCAGTAGGTGACGCGACCTTTCTTCCTCAGCCAGGCCCGGAAGCTAGGCAAGATGGCATGGACGGCTCGTTGACGCGTGCTCTGAGCCTCGCCATGTGCCTTTTCGATTGTCTCATTCGAAGGTTCAGCCTCCTGACGAAGGACGCGGATCTTATTGAAGATCTATAGTGTCTCACACGATCAGCTGTCACGTGTGCCCATTATCAACCCATAGCCATTCTGTTATCTTAAATATATTGTACTTTTTTAAAAGAGTGCTGCTAGGAGTTTTTTCCGCCGCATTATTTTTCTCAGCTCAACATCTAGCCCAAACGGGCACCTAAAGGCAATGACCGGGAAAAAATGACATTCATTAAGCGAATATTTTGTATTCCTAATATGAAATAAATATTTTTTTCTTTTTCTTTCTTTTCTTATTGAAGATCTCTGCGTCCATATCCGCCAGGATGTCCAGGAGCGGAAACCGCGCTAAAACAGTGGCCGCCTCATCAATGGCCGCCTCGTACAAAATAAATAGTTCGCTGACCTGCGTGCAGCTGTTGCGGCTGGTCATGTCGCTGCCGATGTAGGCGAGGATGTTGTCGTGGCGCAGCATGGCGGTGCTGTACACCTCGGTCTCGCGCCGCCAGCTGGCCTCGTCGCGCGAGAAGAAGATCTTCACGGCCACCGTGTCCGCGTACCAGCTGCCGCGCCACACCTCGCCGTACCGACCCTGCCAATGCAACACAATTTACATTACAATATTGACAACGTTACACACTCATAGCCCACAGTATACACCTGTGTCATGGGTACCATGGACACACACAAAAGACAGAAACAGACACATTCACACAGAGAACAGAAATTTTAACTCATTCAAATTTCTGCTTCACCGGGACGGGAATCAAACACCAGCCACAGGGACACCTGCTTGGCCAGGGTCTGTTGCACCATTAGAACCACACGTGCAGGAACTCTCCAGAGTTTTAATACCAGTGGTGTACCAATTGTATAATTGTGGCAAGATTCTGCTGCATCATGAGAAGTAGTCAAGACACTAAGCCATAGATATGAGACCTTTTCAGATATCATCATTTTGTGGTTTGATGGTTTGTTAACCCTAAAGCCATTGCAACCAATGAATAAAATCGATTGCAGCCAAACCCCTTATTATATCTCATCTGGTTCACCAGGACCAGGACAGAATTTTATGATGCACTTGGAACGGTTCACATCTGAAGATGTGACCAAGTGTTTAATCTCTGTTATGAGTGCGATAAACAGAATATTAATCAATCAATATTTTTTTACAAAGACAAATGATTTATTTGCACAAATATGGGTATTACAAAAGTTGTTTTATACATTTAATAGTCTGCCATATTTACCTCAGTAAGGTATACAAATATTGTTAATAAATAAAATCTGACTAATATCTAACTTACTTTATTTATGTATTAAATTTACTATTCATATTATTGATTTATTTTTATCCCATATATTGCGTTTTTGGTCATTATTTATAAGGTATTTTATCGACTTTGAGATTAAAAAAAGCCAGCGGAAAAAAAAACCTCCCAGGTTTTTAATTCTGTTATCCCGTAATTCCACACGAAGTTAAAGTTCATCGTTTAGAAATTCAGAAACAGAGTAGTACGCTTTTATAAATAAGAACGTTATAAGAGCTCGTTTAAAATCACAATTTGTTTTAGATTTGAGGGATTCAGGTAAATTATTATATATTTTTGGTCCCATGCAAAAGACGCTTTTATGTTATTGTTTTGTTTTTGACGCAATCGAATATAATTTTGACGTGATAACGTCTTTAAAATCGTTTTAGTCGGGTGACATGTTCAGAAACTTGTGTCACACCAAAACCTCACGAGCGCGATCGCAGGTATAACGAGAGAGAGACGGACCGATCTCCCGTCTCATCTCGAGCGCTGCCAGTCATTCCGTGAAACTTGTCACGCGGAATCCTCACGAGCGGAGGCTGGCATAGCGTTCGAGTGAGTGGACCGATCTTCCGTCTCTCTCACTCTAGCGGCATACAAACGAATGAAGATTTTCTCGTGCGGACGTTATCACGTAAACATCTCGATCGTAAACCTACTTTACAAACAATTTTTTTTTTATTATATCTTTTTGATTTTAGGTTTACGTATTTATTTATTTAGGTTAAGGTTTAATTTTTATTTGTCAATAAGGTCATACAATAGAAGATAGAATAGGATATAAGGAAAGCTATAGTGGTACATACCTTGCCAACTCTGTCCAACAGTGACACCTGCTTGGCCAGGGTCCGCTGCACCATCAGAGGCAGCCCGGACCCCGAGCCGCTGGTACAGGAACTCTCCAGGTATTCCCGGAGAGTGGAGTCGCCAGCTGCCACCGCTCTCACGCCACCGCCGTTCTGGGAGCTGTCTGCACCTGGTCGAAAAGCACAATAGGCATAAAGCCAGGTACAGATGACTATTCAAACTAGGTTTGTATGTATGGATACGCGTGGTACACGCGTGGACACATTTTATGTGTGTCCCCATAGGATAAATTTTTTTGTCTATGTGCTATTCTAAGCTATTTCTCAAATTTTCTTTCATCCATTACAAATACGACCTAAGGCGATATTGCTATATTAAAATCAAAGGCGTTTAGCCAGATGCTTCAACCGCGTGGACCCTATTACCGTAAAAAGTAGCCTATGTTCATGAGTCCGGGGCCGCTGGATGGACGGATCGAGCTCCCACTCTCACCGCCCGCAACCCCGGAGAGCCCCTTTTCGTCGCCTCTTATGATCAAGCATACCGTATCTATTCTTCATCCCAAAGCTAATGTATTGTAATCATACGTATTTTTCTTCTATTTAAAGAACCTAATTATATTCATGAACTGAGATTAATTTTTTAAGCATTTTGGTTAACTTTTCACTTCGCTCATATAGCTTTTATTTATATTTACATGTGTTAAAATTCTATCTTTATATTTTATTGTTAATTTTTTTTATTATTATTGGTCTGCTTCTTTATTAGCATGTTATGTTCTCCTTTAAGTGGTTGTACATTAATTGCTTGAATATGTTATGTCATAAAAACTTATAGTATATCTTTTATAATGTAATAATTGGTTGGTGAACTTAAATAAATAAATAAAATAAAAATGTAATGCTATTTCACGAAAAAAGTATACACCATCATACTTTCTTATTGTGGATTGTTGCAAAGTAACTTTTTACCTAACTTTATAACAATGGAGTTCCGCAAAGTAACGCCTGATTCTATTAATTTCAAGGAAACTGGCAAAAAAGTGATGCAAAAAAAATATACATATTATTTTGTATGTAACAAATTTTAAAAATAACGTCATACCTTCGTAGAACGCGCTGGTGACTTGCGGATTACACATGTTGCTGGCGAAGTAGTTGGAGTCGGCGCCCAGCTTGTGTAGTGCCACACGCGACCCTCTTAACCTGAAATACCACCATCATATTTGACGACACGTTTGGCGCAATGGTTACCATGCCGGACTGCCGATCGGAGGGTCGAGGGGAATAGTTTCTGTTCGGTCTGGGTGTTTGTGTTTCTGTCTTTTTGTGTGTCCATGGTACCCACGACACAGGGAAATCCTAGTGTGGGGCTATGAGTGTGTAGCATTTATTTATTATTATCAATACCGTCATACTTATAACCAACAATTCAAAAGTTGTTAAAACACCAGTCTCCAAGTTGGGGGTCCCAAGTTCACATCCCAATACAAGTCAGACTAAGAAAGTTATTATGTGCGTATTTATCATTTCTCCACGGTGAGGGAAAAATATTACAAATAAAACCACACTCATAGCCCCATAGGATACAATGGACACACAAAGAAAACATCCAGACTAGGAAAACGTTAAGGTATGTCCCCGGCTGGGAATTGAACCAGAGGTCTCTTGTGTGGCCAATTTGGTGATCATTACATCATGCAGGTCAAGTTGTGTTACATTTTAATGTTTTCTATAACATATGGTGGACAGTGAAGTGATATGACACCTCGTAATGAAATGAAATGAAATAAAATATTCTTTATTCACTGTACGGTTCCTTTACAAACTCTTAGTGAACGTTATTTTTTGTTCTGTCTGCTCTGGGTGCGCTTAGGCAATGCTGAGCTGAAGAAAAGAGCAGACGGAGAAAAACTTCAGCCCTGTTTATAAATATGGGGTATACAATAGCTAACTTTCTTACAGAGTAGCTATGGGCCGATAAGGAACATACGTGACAGCTACCGCATGTGTCAATACCGTACTTGATTGGATACTTGGAGTAGAGAAAAATAAACCCTTAATAATAAATTATTAATAAATTTATTTACTTAAGGAACTTAATTTATTTAGGGACCTTAAGGGATTGTTCATTAATCAAGTGATGTTTTTAGCAATTTTTTAACCTCCCCTCCCCATTGGTGACATGTGGTGAGGCAGGCAGGCAGACCGGCATAAAAATAATATTAAAGGAATGATGTAACGGCGCAAGCCGAACGCTCAAGCCTCAACTTAACGTTACAAGCGTGACGTTACAATGAGTGTAAAGTGACAATGAGCCTAACGTTACAATGAGCGTAACGTTACAACTAGCATAACGTTACAATGATCGTAACGGTACAACGAGCATAACCTTACAATGAGTGTAACGTTACAACTAGCATAACATTACAATGATCGTAACGTTACAACGAGCGTAACGTTACAATGATCGTAACGTTACAACGAGCGTAACGTTACAATTAGCGTAACGTTACAATGAGCGTAACGTTACAATTAGCGTAACGTTACAACTAGCATAACGTTACAATGATCGTAACGTTACAACTAGCATAACGTTACAATGATCGTAACGTTACAACGAGCGTAACGTTACAATGAGCGTAACGTTACAATGAGTCATCCTTTTTCGTGCGTGCAGCCGGCGTTATTAGACGTCGCCACGTGAAAAACAGAAAATGCCAACACACCGATGGTTCCGGCGCAGTATGAAGAGCGCCATGGCGAGCACGGCGGCGGCGGTGAGCGCCACGCTGGCCCACGCGCTCCAGGCGGCGCGCGGCGCCAGCGCGGCGGCGGCCGGCAGCTCGGGGAACGCGCCCGCGTTGCACTGCGCGCCCGCGCAGCACTGCATGCTCATCTTGCCCGCGTGCCGCTTGCTCACCCTGTACGGTACAAAACAAATAAAGAATGTAGTTTAAGAAACTAAAAAACACGCTCTTGTGAAAATACGAACTAAAAAGTAAAAAAATAAGAAGAAAATGTATTTTACTGTAAAAAAAAAACGTGGGGTGCATGTTATCAATAGTATCTTAAAAACAACCCCACGTTTTTTTTTTACAGTAAAATACATTTTCTTCTTATTTTAGTCTATTACATCAGTTATAGAAACAGCCTTGTGAGACTACAGCTTAATCCCAAGCGTTTTTATTAATTAAATAGTCCTTAAAATCGTAATAAGCCTTGCGCCAAAGGGCTTATTTTGTGAAAGCCATCTTAGTAACAAACCCAACTGAAGATGACCATGTTTGTATTTTTGTATTAACTTGAACTAAATTTTTAATTTAAATATAACTCATGCAATAAATTTTTTTAGGTTAAAAGCGTGGGGTGCATGTTATCAATAGTATTTTAAAAACAACCCCACGTTTTTTTTTACAGTAAAATACATTTTCTTCTTATTTTTTTACTTTTTAGTTCGTATTTTCACAAAAGCGTGTTTTTTAGTTTTTTAAACTACATTCTTTATTTTTAATTTTTTAGTTGGATTTTTATTCTCATATTATTGCATTGTCATCAGCCCTAGACCCCTATGTATATTTTCAAGTTAACCAGACGCTTAGATGTGTTAAAAATATAAAACTTTATATTTGTTTCATTAAGTACCTTAGGCCACGAACTTATCAGCCAGCCCTCCTATATTTTTTTTTATTCTGATGATCCTAGTTAGGACTTTAATATAAAGTTATAGATTATTGTATTGTCATCGACTCTTGACCCCTGTGCAAATTTTCAAGTTGATCAGACTCCTAGAAGTAAGTGAAAATGAATTTTCATTAATAGATGCACTTTGTTCAATGTCCATATTTTAAATACTTTATATACCTAAACGAATTTTACAAATATAGACAGTCGAGTCGTCATCAGCTGTCACCCCTCCGTCTTACGAATATTCGATCAGGCTACGCGTCCTGACGCGAGTTTAACATTTTTTACCCATCCCAAAAAAAGTGCACAACGCCGTTAAAGAAGTTTTCACTTCAAAAATTTATTCACGATACTGTTTTTTAACAAACTCTTAGTGAACGTTATATTTTTTTATCTGTCTGCTCTGGTCAGCTCTGCTGCGCTTAGGCAAAGCTTAACAGTGAGCTGAACGAAGGTGATACGAAGAAAAACTTCAGCCCTATTTTAAAATATGGGGTACACAATAATTTGCTTTCTTACAGAGCAGATATGGACCGATAAGGCTGATGACAGCTACCGTATGCGTCAGTGTCGTCCCACAACCATCTGCTTTGATTTATTTATTTATATCTTTTTACAGGGTTATTTTCGTGTCCCCTTTATTATTATTTTTTTCTGAATGTTATAATGATTATATAATTAAACTAATATTTCTTTTATTTTTCCTTGTCCCAATTTGCGGTGTAGCGACCTTACGCTACTCATCAACAGATGGTGCCACGGGGATTCCTGAATCACGCTATCGAGCAGAATTATTCAGAATATTCAGAATATCCGAGCATATATACAAGCTCCGAATTGAGTCAGTCGGAGCGCGGCCGCTCCCCGGGCATGACCACCTCGCCCGGCGGGAGATCTCCCTTTGCCAAAGCGGCAATTTGATCTCGCCCGGCGGGAGATCTCCCTTTGCCAAAGCGGCAATTTGATTAATTTTAGTCTATTACATCAGTTATAGAAACAGCCTTGTGAGACTACAGCTTAATCCCAAGCGTTTTTATTAATTAAATAGTCCTTAAAATCGTAATAAGCCTTGCGCCAAAGGGCTTATTTTGTGAAAGCCATCTTAGTAACAAACCCAACTGAAGATGACCATGTTTGTATTAATTTAACAAAATTTTTAATTAAATTTTTAATTTAAATATGACTCATGCAATAAATTTCTAAAGGCTAAAGGAAAGAAGGCTTTAGGCTAATTATAACATCGTGCTATGACTAATACCTAAGTCCACGCGGACAAAGTCGCGGGCGGCCGCTAGTTTTTTTTATGGAAGAAATTGGATCAACTTCCTTCCAATTATAACTTACTAGTTACTTTGATAATTTTAAGTGATTCTTACCCCGAGTTCTGATTAGTTCTGCAATAGAAATAGTAATGATCCCTGTTTGTAATGCAGCCCCGTGAATACTGTAGGGAGCCGTCTGACATCCTGACTGTCGCCTTGAAGCAAGCGATGGCTGCCGTGCAGTTGTTAATGCTGTCCTCAAAGCATTCCTCTGCCTCACAGTGGTGGCATTTGTATCTGAAAGATATTTATAATTTATTATTAATGTGTCTTGGGATGGTGCTTGTATAATATTGTAAGTAACATACATTTTTAGTCCACTTTAAGGAGCATTACTTGGAGAAGCGGGAGTGGGGATGCATTCCAAGTGCACAGTTAACCCATATCTTGATGACCCGCGTGGCACAATGGTTACCATGCTGAACTGCCAATCGAGGGGTCCCGGGTTCGATTCCCGGCGAAATAGAAATTTGAATGCTGAGTTTAAATTTCTGTTCTCGGTCTGGGTGTTTGTGTTCCTGTCTTTGTACGTGTCCATGGTACCCACGCCACAGGGTATTAATTACCTTACTGTGGGACTATGAGTGTGTAACGTTATAACGTTATATAATATGTGGTATTTAATGAATCTCAAATATTTTAATTTTTCTTAACATACTGATATCTCCGCTGGAATACTACATCTCACTATTAGTACATTTGTGAATCCGGTCTTGGACTACCAAGTCAATTGAGATACTTTTAATGAGCTGTCAAAACGTGACATCCCCATACATTTTGTATGAGAAAATGATAAGTGACGTCACTTATCATATATAGTCAATTGACTTCATTATTATTGATTTAAGCGGTAATAAAAATCATGTATAAAAAATTATTAACAATTATATTGCTTTCCAAGCGTGATTTAGTGCAACCTTTTTAAGGTAAGGATTTTGAATTTTATGTTCACAGTGTCCAAGACCCTATTGTACTTCAGGGGTGTACTTCAACTTTAAAGTGCACTCCTGTAAGTTTCATTTTTTGTTAGCTAGTACAAGTGTGTTCTAAGCCATTGATATTTAGTTTTCCATATTTACCTTCTTGAGGTATTAGTAGAATTCTGTTATAACAACATTGAAGGGACCACTATAATAATTCATCAATCATTATAACCAATATGTCATTAAAAATTATGTCGTTGTACGAGGTTTTGACTGTATTTTCCTTTCCACACTTCCTTTGGACACATACTATTTGATTCTGTTCAAATATAGTTTTATTCTTTTTACCTTTGTATATTTATGTAAAATGTTAAAATTAAATATTCATACCTTTTTGAGAATTTTTGACTCCTGAGCAGCACAGAACAGAATTATTTTTGTCAATTAGACATATTATATTAATTTTTAATATAATTCATAATAGTTGAGCTTATTGGGTGCACTAAAAATAGTCTGATTAAACAAAAAAGTTTTTTTTATGTGGACACATAGATTTGGAGATTTAGAAGATATTACAGATACTTCAACTCAGTTGTGCGCGCGGCGCTATGTGTGCGTGGGCTAGTAATTATGCAGCTTTAATTTGTGTGACAGTGACGCGGCCGTGATCGTCCGAGCAACTTCACTGTACCTCTTGTCACGCACACAAAGTCACTGTGTATATACAGGTTTACCCACACATAGCGCCGCGCGCACAACTGAGTTGAAGTATCTGTAGTAAGCTTATTAAATAGTGTAGTAAAAAGATGATCCAAAAGGTCGCCCCATTTCAGAGGCATTGTAGAAGAACAGCCAAAAACCAATGTTTTTTTCTTTTTTTTTATTTGAATGGAGTAGCAGACGAGCTACATACAACCTCAAGAAAGCATAGGTAAGTCTTGTCTGAGGTCCAGAGGCTGGTGGTCGCCCCGTGTAAGTGTGGCCGGCAACTGCACCTTTCCACCGAAACACAATACAACACAACAGAAGGTTCACAGCAGAAGTGGGTGCAGCAGTGGTACTTCCCGGGGCGAACCATAATAGTTCGACCACCTACAAGATTTTTCGATCACTGTATTTTGTTGCAGTTTATACCGTAGTACTGTAACTTTTATTAAAGATTAATTAATTAAACACAAGAATAAGTTACTTTGCATTGTGCACCATCATCCTATCAATAGTGTTTGGATCTTCTTTGATGTGGTTGTCTGAGTGTGTGCTGGGGGCCATGTTTGGGTCCACCTCATTGATTGGGAGTCCTCCTAAAAACAACAATATCATATGTTAGGATTTTTCATCTATATAAGTTTGCTTTAATGTAACATGAGTAATATTACTTTTAAATAAGGCATATCTAAATAAAAGAACTACTCCTGAAATACTTGAAGTACTGTACAAAGTGAACAATTTAAGTTATTCATTTAATGTTCCGCAATTGATACTATGTGTGTTTTCGTCAACAAAATCCTTAAAAGCACCTCAAACAAGCTTTCGTTAATTATGTGGGCCAAATATGTACGAAAATAAAACATGTTTTTCGTATCATTTAAGTGGGCCGTAAATAGTAATCTAATCAAGGACGACACTCAGCTCTGCCATTTATTAACAGAAATATCTGAATAGAGGAAGCAACAACCAATAATTTAAGAATAAACAGAGTTTTAAAGAGTGCGTCGTATTGAAAAACAATAATAAAACAGTGTAAGAAACCAGACACTCAAAAGGACGCGAATTTCTCTGATTTTGATGGGACCGATTGCACTAAAACTCCGCCACTTGATGTTTTACACTTTTAAGTAACACAATATACACTTTAATTTAAAATAACCCACCATAGCACGCATTTATTAATAAAAAAGTGCACAAATATCCTATAATGACAACGTCCGCCATTCTTCATTCACACAACAACAAAAATTAACAAAATACAACATGGGGTCAATGCAAAATCTTTTAAATTTCATTGAAATTATAAAGCATTTATTATTTTATTTTTCAAATTATATAATTACAAAATTATTATTTATATATTTTCTGTTGCCTTAATTCTTATTTTTAAAAGTTTTATATTATAAGATACTATAAAACCATAAGAATAAATAATAGCTAAAACCTTAATTTAGAGGCATCTGAATGCGTTCAAAATAAACTAAATTAATTTACTCTACGTATACTTTAATAAAACTTTATTTGGTTATTATAAAGTTAAAAATATATTATCTTCATATTTTAAAAATAAAAATTTAATTAGAACTGTAAAAAGTACATTAAGTATTTCATAAAATAATTAAAATAAATACATTGGGTATCCGAACGCACGTGAATGAATGAATGAATGAGAATGAAAGAAAAGAAATTCAAAAATGTCGGTTTGCTTGTGTTTTGTTTGAAAACGGCAGAATTTTTGTTGATTTTGATTATAAAAAGTTAATTTTAGATAGTTGAGTTGTGTTGTATTGTGATATATTGTGCGCTTGAATTATGTTGGTGTTGTGAATAAATTGTGTTAATAAGTAAAGTTTTAGTCAGGTCGCGACCAATAAATAATGCCACGCACAAAACGCCCCGTTCGCAAGCAGGAGAAGTCGACGGAAGACAATGAAACTTTGAAAAAATTAGATAAACTTGGTATGTAGACTCATTCATACGTCCCCAACAATTAGTTAAAAGATTCTACCTGTTACCTACTAAAGTTAGTAAGTTCCTGTTTAAAATCCAAGTTCAAGACTGTTCACCCGTATCTCAACTCTTACCTATGTAGGTAGGTACTTAACGCCACCGCCAATTACGCATGAGTACTATTGAGGCTTATTTTTTTTCTAAAAGCTCTCCAGAGTACTACACCAACAAACAAGTACACCACTTGAGGCCAGAACACTAAGTTTATAGGAACTACATCAAAATTAGAATATACCAGGGCGCCGCGCGTTCCACTGGAGATCCCAGAGTCCTCCTCGAGTGCAGAGGCAGGCCACCCAGGGGATATTAGTAGTAGTATTGGTGCAAATCCCACATTACCCGCTATCCTCTCCCAAGTTGCAGAGTACCTTTGGAAGGTTTCCCACTTCATAGAAAAAAAAAGGTACTTAATAATAGAAATAATATCTTTCAAATGTAAAAACTTTGGCAAAGGGAGATCTCCCGCCGGGCGAGGTGGTCATGCCCGGGGAGCGGCCGTGCTCCCCAGGCATGACATGACTTCGATAGATTCAGGAATACCCGTGGCGCCATCTCTTGATGAGTAGCGGAAGGTCGCTACAAAACTACTGCTACATCTACTTCTTACACTGATCATGAGGTATCTTACTAGCTTTCATACACATGACTATCTTGTTTGAGTTTTTGTGTCTAGAGGTCCACGGGCTGCAAATACTAACTTGTTTGCAACTGCATAATATTCCACAAGGCATTTTGTACAGTAGTCCCAACTGTTGTGCAGTGCAACATGCCCTGGGTTTGTTTTCCAATGGGGAAGACATTTAAATGATGAATTTGTAGGTATCTTCCTGGTCTGGGTGTTTCTGTAGTTGTCTTTGTGTGTCCATGGAATCCCCTTAATACCTGTGTGGCGCCTGTTAAGCCTATAAAAGTAATTAGAGTTATGAAATAAAAATTCCATTATTGTAATTTTTATGTTGACAATCCATGTGGCACAAATGTTACCAGACTGCCAATTGTAGGATTTGATTCCCGGCAAGACTAAAATCAGAATGATCAGTTTTAAATTTCTGATTTCGGTCTGGGTGTTAGTGTTTCTGTTTTTATTATTTATATTATTTATAGTATTATATTTATTAGTGTGTAGTGTTATGTGTACATTTTTGTTTGCCCCAGTGCTAGATGAAAAGAAGAAAATTGATAATCGTGCCCACATGGTCCTGCGGAATGTAGAACTGGCTTTCAAGATATGCTTGGAGTCCATCAGCAGTGCGTACCTGCAGAAGACAGTGGGACAGCTGGTAAGAAAATTAAATGCTGACAAATAACAAGGGGAAAATTTGTAATGCATGCAATATCTTGCCTTACATTGTATAATAATGTTAAAATTCTGTTCATTATTATTCAATAATAAATTAATGTGTATTTAGTTGATGAGAGAAGCATAATTTTTATAGCTATGTCCTAAAGTTTGCATGCCTCATTAGGCAGAACATACCGACCCGAGATATATTGTAATATCACCTACATTGTAATACTATGTTCTGGTAAATAAAGAAATTGAAATTTTGCCACCTAGTTTTCAGAAATATCATAAGTAGGTAGTAAACTAACAGAAAAATCACCAATTTTCGTATTCATAGTCATGCTGTACGTAGGGTTGCCAGGTCGCCAAACTTAATAGCCGGACAGACCAGCCAGTTTGGCCGGACATTTGGATAAAAAGGCTGGACACCCTACATTATTGAGGATTTGTGTCTATGAATTAATAGGTACGACAAAAAACTTGTATGTAAAATCAAGCTTTTTTGATTGTTCTCATTAATTTTATTAAATTCTAACTAATATAAATAAAATCCAATGCCATATCAGTCTTAAGAGGGACCGACCGACAGTCGACTCGCCTGCGCTAGGCCACGCTCGGCGCTCGTTCTTTAGCGTAAAAAGCCTAACAAAAGCCGTACATGCCGGACACTGTTTATTTTGGCCGGACACGCAATCAAAAAGCCTACCTATGTCCAGCTTTATCCGGACGCCTGGCAACGCTAGCTGTACGAGTGGTTGGTTTTGTTTTTTGTTAAAAAACTGTTCTTTTTAAAAACATATTTAGAGTATTTTTGTAAACGAAAAAAAAAGATCTATACAGGAATATATGATATTTCAAACTGCTAACTAATATTAAATTTGTTGACTACTATAAATGGAATACAAGAATATATATACATTGGAGTTTTGGCAGGAAGTCTGAAAATAAATATTGTTCTCTTGTTAAATTTGCATTTTCTTGTATATTTTTGACTTATAAGTGCTGTGAAATAAAATAACAGTGCGTCTGCCGCGCTCACAACTCCTTTACGTATATCGCAGCGCGATCGCGTGTTGCTGTAGAGATATGAGCGTTGCTCATATCCTTGGCGCGTCTGCCCCGCCCACATTTCCATGCTAACCTCTTTAAATAATTCTGTGATAATAACCATCTGGGTAGCTTGTATTTATTTTTCAACTCTTTCTAATGTCTGACTGCTGAGTACAATTTCTCCTCTCGTAAATTAAGCAGAATTCAAGCCATAGTTAACCACACTGGCCTGTGGCCAAGTGTGTGTTGGTAGACCATAGGAACGTTAAATAAATGTTGAAATAATTTACAGAAAACAGAACTCCACTTAAAAGATGTGACAAACACTCTCCGACCACCAGCTCGCCACTCCACCCGGTCTGCTTCACATGATGACGGTAAGATTGTTAAAAGTTATTAGGGTGATAGGATATTCAAATTTATTTCAATTTATCAATTTTCATCACTAATCATCAGGCACTACTAAGTAAACATTACCAAAGCCGCTGGTAAGCTGCACTTTTTCATCAAATACCTATCTGGTACTTATACATTTATAGGGTCTTAGATGCTAAACCACAATTGAAAAGCAGGATAATTATTTATTCATTTTAATACAAAAATTTTATTGCCTTATAAATTAAAAAAATGTGTTGTGATATTGTTAATCATTTTCTCATACAAATTATGTTTTGACAGCTCATTAAAAGTATCTAAATTGAATTGGTAGTAAAAACAACATAATTTATTAATTTAATTGTTTTTTTTTTCATTGCTATCAAACTATAATATTAAAACTAGTTGTAGGTAATTTAGTGCTTTATAACAAAAAAAAATATCCTAGAGTGATATTTTTAGGCTTTATCTCTCATATTATATTCAAGTATCATAGTAGAATGTAGTTATTAAACATACACTTGAATATTGATTATACACTTGACCACACTTGTGTAAATATTTTCACTGTATTCTTTATTACTTTACCATCTACTAACTTATTCATGTCATCAGCAATATGTGTATGCAAGATTTTGATCATAAAATAAATTTTATAATTATCAAATTATATTGTACAGTTATTGGTTTTATTATAACTACTCTGATACATGTGTACTATGTTAATTTGTTATTTTAAAAATCATTCAATAAATGCATATTCTTTAAAAAATATTCGAAGTATTGATAAAAAAGTTTTTTTTTATGTGAGGCTGTATTGAAATTTTGATATGTACAAAATTTGTTATTTTAAAAATCATTAAATAAATGCATGTTCTTTGAACAATATTCTAAGTATTGATAAAAAAAATTTATGTGAGGCTGTATTAAAATTTTCATGTGTACAAAATTTGTAATTTTAAAAATCATTCAATAATTGCATATTCTTTAAAAATATTCTAAGTATTGATAAAAAAAATATTTTTTATTAGAGGCTGTATTAAAATTTTGTTTGACAAAGAGAAAAAACACTATTATCTCTACATAGAAAATATTGTTTATATATTTTTAATAATATTATGTCATAATGCCGTATTGAACCGACGTACGCTTACACCTGACTTGTGATAAAATAGTGCAAATATACACTGTATTGTCCATTAGACTTGAAACCCAAGTAGCAAAATGTGGTCGTGTAAAGGTTTCTTCACCAGGAGCAGATATATTTTTTATTTATACAGAAATCCTACTAACGTTTATTAAATAAAAAGTAAAAAGTGCTAGATTTTTGTGGTGTTTATATTCTAATAAGATGGTCTTGTAAATGATTATAAAACTGCATATGCTTGAGCTTTTATTAGTCGTTTAGTGTATAATTATTATTGTAACATGTTCATTCTGACGACCCGCGTGGCGCAATGGTTACCATGCCGGATTGCTAAATGACGGGTCCAGGGTTCGATTCCCGGCGAAACAGAAATTTGAACGATGAGTTTAAATTAGTGTTCTCGGTCTGGATGTTTGTGTGACGACACAGGGTATTAATTACCTTACTGTGGGGCTATGAGTGTGTAACGTTTTTAATTTCTAAAGTCAAAAATTATAGGATTGTTTTGCTACTTGGGTAGTACTAAACAAAATACCGAAATTTGAGTGGTTTCGCGGTAGCTGAAAATCAGAAATAAATTTATTTTTTTTATAACTGAGTATCTGCGAGCAGATCTGTTCAGGCCTCAGATTTTATTAAGTGAAATCTTGCGTACACAAACTTTCCACTAACCGGGCGCTCTTGGGGCAGGCTATCTCACGGAGAACTCCTCTCAGGGCTCCGGCGAACGCGGCGCGAAGAAGAATTTCCTCGGTGAGTATGCTTTACTCTTTCTTGTCTTTGCTGGCTTGTAGTTTGATTTGGAGTCGATGTTGAATTTAAAAAAAATCTTATATCTCTGTATGTATTGACTTTTTAATCTAGTTTAATTCTAAGTTCTTACAAGGCCCGTCCCGTGTGGTAGTTACCATGCGATACCTAGTAATCGGAGTATCCTGGGTTAAACTCCCGGCGGGGCAGTGATTTGAATGAGTTAAAATTTTTGGGTCTGGATCCTGGGTGTCTGTGTCTGCCCATGGTACCCATGACGGCCATGACAGGGAATTCTAGTCTGGGGCTATGTGAGACATGAAGGCGTAGCGATAATTTTTTAATTATTTATAAGTTAATAGTAAAAATACCATAATTACAATCTCTGTCACTTAGATCTTAGTGTGGCACTTGACCTACACTAGTGTAGAATTAGATTTTAGTGAGTATATTACGATACCATTATTATTACCTATTTGTCACAAGTATATAGATCAAAACAGTGTCTCATTGACTCCATAGCTTACTGGGTATGCGGTTAAAACCTTCATCATTCATTAGATATTTAAAATTAAGCATTTGAGAATTAAGTCTTGATTACACTGAATAAGTTTATTAGCTAATACTAGCCTGCAAGTTTACAAGCGAGAGAATAAGTAACTGATGGTATGACGTCAGTTAAAATGACTTGACTGCGAATAAAATTAACCTGGGCCAGTTTTAAACCCGTTCAATGTAATCAAGGCTTTAAGCTAATTCATTAACACGAAAATAGGCCTGTTACAACGAGCACTATAAATTTCAGCGCCCCCTTCAACATCGAGTCGTTCCACCGGTCGTAGGTCACGTTCAGCGGACGCCTCTGCGCGTTCAGTGATGAAGACGGCCGCCAAAACTGCTCAGCGACGAAGATCACGTTCAGTGTATCGCACACCGGCGTATAACAAGAACTCTGCAGTAAATTATCCGGCTATCACGCCAAAGGTATGTCGAATTGGTTTATTCAAGACAAAAGCTAACGTTAAACTGCCCCAACTCGCATTGGAGCAGCGTGGTGGCCGCGGCGTGGCCTCCCCCAATAACGGGGAGAGACCCGTGCCCAGCAGTGGGATGCCGAAAGGGTTGCAGCCAACGTTAAAAATATTATTTGTTGATCTGGTGCGCTCAGTGAAAAATGGCTGCCAAGACTGTTCAGAGACGAAGATCTCATTCCTGGACAAAATCTCATACAGTGTATCGGTCAAAACCTCATCAGTATGACTGTAGACTGTAGTATCACGCCAAAAGTGAAATCAATCCATGTTTTTCTTGGCCTCTTCAATGCTAAAGACGGTCTTCAAGATGTTCAGCGGTGAAGATCGCTCTCGGTGTATTTTGCGCCAACAAATAATATAAAATCAATGATTTAATTAATAATTCGGCTATAACAAGCAATCGTAAGAGTGTCCCGTACATTCCATGAACAATGTATAAGCCACATGTAGCAGATGCTTCTGGTTTTATATTTATTATTTAAATGCTCTAAAAAGAAGAAAATTTAAAATTTTGGCTATCAACTTATAACCTCATTAATCTCATTATATGATCATAAATGCTTGTGGCGAGGTTTGCATAAGTACCTACAAGTATTTAATTGAACTGAAATTAAAAAAATAAACTTAGCAGATTAAGTTACTCGATTCAATTTGAAAATAAACTTTCTCAGCTAACCCTTTCATATAATACCCATACTATAGGAAATTCCGCCATCTTGGATGTTCCGCCATATTGGCTTTAGAATGACGTCACATTATTTTTCAAGTTAGTTTCTTTCCTTAGATACTCATATTGTAGAAATGCATTAAAAATAACTATTCCTTCATATTGGTTGGTCCGCCATGTTGGACTTAGAATGACCAGCTTATTGTGTATTGTCATCCAAACTAAACGTATATACAAAATTTCAGCTCAACCGATTGAAGATATCTGCTTCAAAATTAAGTAGCAAGATTCCACCGAACAAATATACATACATACATATGTTTACCATGTCAGACTGCCAATCGAGGGGTCCCGGGTTTGATTCCCAGTGAAACAGAAATGTGAATGATGAGTTTAAATTTCTGTTCTTGGTCTGGGTGTTTGTGTTCCTGTTTTTGTATATGTCCATGGTACCCACGACACGGGAATTGATTACCTTACTGTGTGGCTATGAGTGTGTGACGTTTATTTATTTGATTTATTCTGTGTCCACCAATCCGCACTGTGTCCACCAATCCGCACTTGACCAGCGTGGTGGACTATGGCCTAAATCCCTCTCACTTATGAGAGGAGACCTGTGCCCAGCAGTGGGACATAAAAAGGTTGAAAAAAAAATTCAGCTATGTATATCATGCATGTCGTCGCCTTGGTGTCGTAGGAATATTGCGCAAGATTACCCATAAAAAATTTGTTGTTAACTAAGTTTTGTTTTGACTCCAGGTGACGCCTCAGACGCCCCTTACGGTGCTCCGGCAGCCGCGGCAGGGAGAGATGGTTGTCTCCATGTCCGGCTCTCCAGTCATGGTTCCTAGCTGCTATACGTGAGTACAATGTCCACTTAGTAAATAGTCATATGAGATTTGAGAGGTGCGGCAGTCGATGAAGAGTATTGTAGGTGGACGAGCTGAAAAGAGAAGAGTAGTGGAAAGGTGATAAGGGAGGAGATTTGTAGGTGGTAGAACTATTATGGTTCGCTCCGGGAAGTACCATCGCTGTTCCCACTTCTGCCGTGAGCAATTCTATTGTGTTTCGGTGGAAAGGTGCAGTTGCCGGCCACACTTACATGAGGCGATCACCAGCCTCCGGAGTAGCAGCGCAACGGCATACGACCTCAGACAAGACTTGCCTATGCTTGCTTGAGGTTGTATGCAGATGTCCATGGGCTGCAGCGACCACTCAACACCACGTGGCCTGCATGCTCGTCTGCTACTCCATTCAAATAAAAAAAGAGCAATAGAGTTTAGGAGAGGAGATCAGTCTAAAAGGGGTTTGGCAAAGGGAGATCTCCCGCCGGGCGAGGTGGTCATGCCCGAAACGCGGCAGTGCTCCGACTGACTCAGTTCGGAGTTTGTATATATGTTCAGATATTCAGAAAATGTCTATAGCGTGATTCAGAATACCAGTGCGCCATCTCCTGATGAGTTGTGGAAAGTCGCTACAGGGGTAAGTAGTAGAAGCTAGAAAGACATAGAGAGGAAAGGAGTCCAAGAGGAGGTATTTATTTTAGTTTTTAAGAAAGGAGGAGGTTTTTAATCTCTTTAAAGAGTAGAAGAGACTAGTGCTGTAGTATTAGAGGTATTAGAGTAATGCGTGTTATTTTACTAATGGCGTCTCGGTCTTTTGACAGTTTTTCCAACATTAAGTTAACATTTGTATCACTTTTGCCCCTTTGAAACCGGTCGATATAGTTATAGCCGAAATAAAAACAGTCATCAGTAATCAGTCGGTCAAGTCAGCCAGATATCACATTAAAGCAATGATTAATTCACCAGAACGTGGAGTTTGGAGGCAAGGATTTCCTCCAAAACATGTTTTCACACTGTTATTTTATTTTAAATCCCATGAGTTTAAATTTCTGTTCTTGTCTGGGTGTTTGTGTCTATCTTTGTATGTATCCATGGTACCCACGATACAGGATATTAATTACCTTATTGTGGGGCTATGAGTGTGTAACGTTTATTTATATGTCCTTAACTCAAAAATACACCAAGAGCACTACAAGTTTGTGTCAAATTCCCGCGGGTAGTACAGTTGATTATAAACAAATTAATCATCTATTTATTCCCATAGATTGCAGCCCCACGAGAAGGCCAACTGCAACATTCTGCTGCAGGACGGCACCATGCTGTCCCTGCAGCCGCAGCAGCTGCGCCAGTCGCAGGCCTTCATCCCCTTCTCACTGATGGACTCCGACGTGCTGCCCCAGCTGCGAACTCTCATGAATAACCTGGATACCGTTGTCCGTCTTGGAGAGAGGAATCTGAAGAAGTGATTTGATCTAGGTTCTATCCAAAATAGGGCACTTTGTGTACGTGTCCAGGGCTCAGCGTTGAGGGTCTCTTTAGTTTCTGCCTGATCTCCAATGATAACCATTGGTTATCTCCCTGATAACCAATTTCATAACGATAATACATAAATTAATTGGACATTCCATGCTAATGACCACTTTTGGACCAGACTTCAATAGTTGTGGTAACTTATTCTTCCACTTCAAAAACTGTTCTCAATAGTCTTAAATATTTTTAACTCTGCCAAATAATTGCAGGTACTACTCTTGTAACTTAAAAACCAAAATAATGGACAGTAATGTTTTGGATGAACTTCTCCAGAAAAAACACCATACATTTTAATCCTGAATTAAGATTGTGTTTATTTTTTTTCCCAAGATAACTAAATTCATGGAGTGATTCATATGTTAGTAGAGTTCCACTTTTCTAGCCCCTGATTGTTTAAGGTGGCTCTGATGGACCGTAGAACTTACATCTGTATAAAAGGTGGCTTATTTATGTAAAAAAAAAAACCAGCAAAAAGGCATACGTGCCACCTGATGGTGAATGGTCATCGTCGCCTATGGACATCTGCAACACCAGAGGAGTCGCCTATGCGTCGCCAGCTTTGTATTCAAGGGCTCTTTTAACGCCTTTCTTGAAAAACCCCATGTCGTAGCCCAACGTGAATACCTCAGAGGGAAGCTTATTAAAGATAAAAATATAGATATTAAAATAGTGGATTCAAAAATACAAAAACTGACGAAAAAAGTATTTTTAATATGTGACAATAATTGAGTGTAGTTATGTAAATTAGTGTAATTGTGGCTCGCATGTAGGTGTGTTAGATTATAAATGTTGCTTATTAGCTCATGCATATTGCATGTTTTGTGACTGACTGTAACTGACTTTATGCTTAGTTCTACAAAAGGCTATTTAAAAAAAATCGGTTGTCTGTAAAGTCGGTTTACTGACGATAGTTGAACGTGACAACGTCATAAAAAATACCGATGGAATGGTTGCATACTTGACGAAAACATGTAAATGTATTATTGTATAGCAGCTGTCCACGCGGACGTATTCACGCATCGCTCACTCAAGTAGGAGAGAGACAGATGTCGAACGCTGCCGAACGCGGAGGCCGATTGTGCCTCTTTGTCGCTCGTTCCGCGCTCTCGCTTGCACTTCAAGCCTTAAATGGAACGCCTCCGAGCTAGGTAACGCCGTATGAATCATGTTTTTTTGTGCGTGCAGCTGACTCCATCGAATTATAAGACGTTGTCACGTCAAAAGTCTTAAGTGCTTGTTCACGTTAACTCGCGGGCGCGGTGGCGGGCGCGGTCACGAAATATCAATCATATGACGTAATATCCAAGTGTTCGCGTACGAAACGCACGTGCGGTCTAGTAGCGGGCAATCTACCGCCTGGCGCGCGAAAATATCAAACGCGTGAGATGTTTGTACCCACACAAACCCACCCACACGTCGAACTAGCGGCGGAGCACGTGGTTTTTCATTTATTTTTATTTAAACTTAAAGTATTATCTTAAAAATAAGGAACACAAGGGCGTGCCTAAATGGCATTCTCTACCAGCCAACCCTGGGTGACGAGTAGAGCTTGTGGTAGCCGCATACTAAGTCAAATAATAATAATAATAAAAATAAAAGAGAACTCATTATGCGTAATTCAATAAATAAACATTTCATACTTAAACTTAAATAACTAAATAATAATAAGTAATACATTGTGATAAATAAATACATATTATAATATTTATATACATAATATATACATATAACTATATGCAAAACGAGAGTTGTTCTTGTTATATATAAAACAAAATCAGATCAGAAAAAAAAAATCAGATGACAGTAGTAGAACCACTTAAAAGGTGATCGCGAACACCATTTTACTTTAAGCTTCTCGGATGGGCTCAGGTAGGGTGTTCCATAGTTTAGTCTTGTGCTTAATCGGACGTCTGCGAGTTCGCACTGTACTAGTACGTTTGGGATAATGTACTAGTACTTCTTATTAGTACATTTAGTACTCATAGTACAGTTATCCTTATCACACAGCGTCCAGTGTAATAACCGGTCGAACCCAATTTGATTTTCCTTCAAACTTTAACAGACTTACGACTACCATTCTAACTATTGAAATGAGTAGGTATGATTACCTAAATACTAATAAATAAAATTGTAGATAATATTAAGTTTGTGGTTAGGTACGGTATAAAGAGTTAGAATGGCGTATTCGGAAATTAAATCTATTTATATAATTTTATATTTTTAAAACAAAGTCGTATTTTATAAGTGTACCACTAATAAAATATTGAAACAACGTAATATAAAACCAACAATCCTTATTTAAATATAATCGCCAGAAACAATGAACTGTTGATATATTATTAAAATACAACTTATATGGATTACAGATTTACAAACAATTCATTCACGCGCAGCAAAGTTGACTGTGACATAACAACATCAACAATCAGTACCTACCGCGCATGAGCACCGGCGCGGTGTGCATTTGTTCGGTTCGGGATTTCTTAAGCGGACAGGCGGACATTTGCGCTAACATGCATGTTAAAGTGTAACATCACCTAATAGTACATCGTACGCGTACTACACAAGACTAGTTTAATCGCGATGTGAGGTAAGTTCAAACATTTTGAACTTATCGCTAGAAAACATTCGCGGAAACGCCTCGCGGCCTGTGAACACGAGCTCGCCACGTCTCCGCGCCGCACCGCCGCCGCACGTTCCCACTTGAACAAGTACTAAGCTAAATAGTACCAATAGCAGAAGTTGTAGAACTACCAGTAAATGTATGGACATCTCTGTAATGTATAGGATAGCAAAGGAGATGATTGGCATTTGGCCAGGTCTTTGTACACCGTATAAAAAATTGCAAATATTGTATAGAGCTGTTTTTACTAAGTATTTTGGTATAAGCGAATGGGGTTATTGGTACAAAACAAGAATTTTAAGTTAGAATTGTATCAAAATATTATATTAAAAAAACATAATGGTGGTAACATTACAATTATGTCATTTTGACAGTTGAAATTAATAATCTGTGACAATCAGTTGACAGTGAAATCAGTTGTTCCGCCATATTGAAAAATATTGAAAATAGTTGATTTAAATTGGTTTTGTACCGAAAAAGTACATGTTTTAACTAATTTTAAGTGTTTATTTCGGATTCTTGAGTTTTTTCTTAAATTTTTGAGATGGTGTACAATACCTAGCCAAATTGAAACATCTCCTTTGATGACTTTAATTTTTTTAAATAAATTGATTCCATTCCCATGTATTTAAGTTAGATAAATATTACAATAGTATGTATTTTTTTCCAATTTCCAAAGGTTCAAACATTTTAAGACATAAATTACATTATAATATGCCAATTATTATATAACTTTGTTGTATGGTTGTCGTGTATTTGCGTTCATGTAATTATTAATGTTATGGCTGATTGTATGTACGAAAAACGTATTATTAATTAAATATTGGTAAAATAAAACGGCATTTTCATTTCACATTCACACTTCATTTATATTTATAAAAATATTTTTGTATCAAGTTTGATACACACAACACACATGATACACATTTAAAACACTACATTGCAGTAAAAATTACCGAACTTTCATAATATCCCGTATCGGCCAAAAATAAATAAACCGAAAACTACAGTCCGATTTTACCCGAATTTTTGTAAACAGTCGCAATTTCATACGAAAATTATTATTTTTCACACCAAACGCGCTCGTTTAGGTAAAGTATACCAAAAGCCTTTTAAGTTCCAATTTTATCTATTATATACTTTATATTTGCGTACATCAATTACGTCGCAAAGACAGTTTCAGTATCTCTGCCTCTGGTCTGCAATTGTTCACAACTTCGGACAATTTTGGAAATAACAGATTGTAGTTAGGAATAAGCTTTCTTGCATTAATATGAGCAATCCTGGACAGCCAGGATCAGAAAATCTTGTGCAAGGAATAATTTTAGATGAAAATACAACATAAATGGTAAAAAAATATTAAAAATCCGATACCCTATCCTCTAGTAGCCATGTTTGCCCAGCGTCTGCACTACCTCCTTGACGTAAGGACTAATTTTAGATGAGATTACGAACTCGCGATAAATCATAGTAAAAAAAAATTAAATAGCCATATATTCTTTCTTCTAGTAGCCATGTTTGCCCAGCGACTGCACTACTTCCTTGACGTATGTGTAAGGTTTAATTTTAGATGAGATTACATCATCAATCATAGTAAAAAAAATTAAATAGCCAGAGATTCTTTCTTCTAGTAGCCATGTTTGCCCAGCGTCTGCTCGACTTCTTTGACGTATTTCTCCGCCACTCGCTGCTGTCGCATCGCCGCCACCTGGTGTTAGAAAGTTTGATAATAAATATGTAATTTATTATTCAAAAGTAATCAGAATACCTACCGAAACAATGAAAAAAAAATTTGATGATTCATTTAAATTATTTTGCACAGACACCTACGTAATATGCATAACCCTATATTTTATGAAAGAACAATCAAATATTAATCTTTACTATGTCTATAGTAATCAATCAAAATTAAAAAATAAAAGTGGTAAAATCACAGACATTGTAAAAATAAATATATCTAATAAGTGGAATATCTTTCTATTCCTTGCTTGGGGTGTCTTTTTAGGGATCCGTACCCGAAATATGCCAACTGGACCCTATTACTAAGCCTCCGCTGTCCGTCTGTCTGTCATGATGGCTAGACATTAGAAATTTTTACAGATGATGTATTTCTGTTGCCGCTATAACAACAAATTTACTGAATATAGTAGGTATAAAATAAGTATTTATGGGGGCTCCCATACAATAAACGTGTTTTTTTTTTATAGATATTATAGGTACAGAACCCTTCGTGCGTGAATCCGACTTTTTTCCTCCATCCGCACTTGGCCGGTTTTTTTATAATATTTTATAATGACAGATGTAGATGTTTAAATAAATAAATAAATAACGCAAGCTAGATGACGTTGTGTACCCGGTATTCTATTTTATTGAAAAAGTCAACCCACTTCAAGCCAGATGGCGCTGTACCGGTTTATGAATCACACTAGCGATGTTTCTGCGAAGCTCGTTAAGTGATTGAAAAAACAAGTCGCCACGCCCAAAATCGGTGTCACCAGCCACATTACAAATTTTCCATCAAAGAAAAGTTAAAGATTTTATATTCTTATACCTTCTCCTTGATGACCTTCTTTTCGTACTTCTGCTGCTGTTCCTGCTCCATGCGCAGCGCCACGCCCTCGTTGTGGATGCGCTCCCGCAGCTCCGCCCTGCCAGATATACATCAAATATTCATTATCATAACTATATTTTGTTTCGGGGAAAAGTTGCTTATTTATTTTAGTCATTTAGTACGGATTGCTCCAATTACACTAATGAACAGCAAAGAGAAATTTATTACTTATTTACAAACTTCTATAATCTATCATATAAAAATGAATCGCTGAATGTGTTGCTAAGCGCAAATCTCGAGAACAGCTGAACCGATTTCGCTATTCTACAGGGTGGTCCAAACAGTGACGTCCAAAGAAAAAAATTTGATTCCTCGCCTCTTGGGGTATCCAAGTATATCCCATGTATGTTCGCCGATATTTCGTTGTTTTCGAGTTATTATTATTTTTAAATTTTTTGGTGTTTTCTACCCTTATGACAAAAAAAATTAAATAATAAATAAAACAAAGCTTTTTCAAAAAAAATATAACTTTATAGTAATCCTTATGAGTTGTTCTTTAATGCATAAAGTAATCAGTTGCTTAATATCAGTGGAACTAACAAAATTTTTAAACAGTTTTGAAAATTTTACGTTTTTACGAGACACAAATTTAATAAATCTTAAATTAAAAATACAAAAATAAAATAACCAGAATGTCTAAGTTACTTCAAAATCTTTGTAAGACATTGGGCTTTCTGAATAATACAAAAAAGTACATCTTAATAGGACAATTTTCATTAAAATCGGTGTTCAAAGGTACAAATTTCAGTCGTTCGCTGTTATCGCAGGTGTTAAGTTGTAATACTCTCTTTGTGTTCGATCGTCAATTTTTTACTTTCGCTTTGATTACTGGACTCCGATTTGCCTTAAGAACTTCCGACAGAGCTATGCTTGTTTTATGGACCTGAAGTGCCTAGTGAATCGGATTAATTTTTAACAAAAACATGAGTTATTCTTTACGAGACTATGCAGAAATGCATTATTATTATGGCGTCGCCCAAGGGAACGCTCGTTTAGCTGCAAGACTTTATCGCCAACGACTGGAACGGCGAGGCGACATTCGGGAGCATTACCCGGATCGCTACAAATAATGTTTAAAATAATAAAAAAAATGTATTTTTTCTATTATTTTAAAAATTATTTATAAAAAAAATATTTTATTGAATTTAACATCTTTAATACTCCACTACGTTATTTTGGAGCAGCTAAGACTCATTAATCTTTATTTAAAGTAATTTGTATTAAAAGTTATTTCTAAACTAAATCGATATTTCAGAGAATTGAAACCTTTGAACACCGATTTTAATGAAAATTGTCCTATTAAGATGTACTTTTTTTGTATTATTCAGAAAGCCCAATGTCTTACAAAGATTTTGAAGTAACTTAGACATTCTGGTTTTTTTTTGTATTTTTAATTTAAGATTTATTAAATTTGTATGTCTCGTAAAAACGTAAAATTTTCAAAACTGTTTAAAATTTTTGTTAGTTCAACTGATAATAAGCAACTGATTACTTTATGCATTAAAGAACAACTCATAAGGATTACTAAAATTTTTTTTTTTGAAGAAGCTTTATTTTATTTATTATTTAATTTTTTTTGTCATAAGGGTAGAAAACATCCGAAAAAATTAAAAAAAAATAGTAACTCGAAAACAACAAAATATCGACGAACATACATGGAGTATATTTGGATACCCCAAGAGGCGAGGAATCAAAATTTTTTCTTTGGACGTCACTGTTTGGACCATCCTGTATTTTTAGAATGTTCCTTGCAGTGCGTGGATGGTTCTTATGGTGAAAAAATTTAAAAAATTGCCTGAAAAAGTCTAAAAACACTTTTCTTCACTCCCTCACTCGACAAACGATTCGTAATAATACTTGAAAGTAAATTTGAACTTTAATACCAAATCATAAAGTTCAAATTTTAATAATGGCGTCGCAAACTCTATGCATATTCCCAGCGTCAAGTAAAATTTTTGCATCACTTGGTAGTGGTAGAAAAAAAATCAGTTAGTCGTCTGGTATCAATCAATCAGTCTAGTCAGTCAAATGTTCAAGTAAAGTGATGGCTACTGTACTAGAACATGTCCGATGGAGTTTTGGAGGCAAGCCGAAAAAACATGTTTTCGCAGTTATTTTATTTCACAACTCCTGCACTGTCATTAACCTATATCGAGCAAAATGCTATCAACTTTATCTGATATAACTCAAAAATACACTAAGAAAATGAAAATACAACAAGAGCAGAACTTGTCCCTTCAGACTTCCCGCCAAAACTCCCACTGTCAAACATTGGTTCTTCGCGCCATCGTCCAGAAGTTTGACATAGTCTGATTGAATAACATTAATCTGTCACTATTTGTTATATATTTTTTATTTGACAGTAACATAAAAACTCTTAGAGATGATAAATAAACTATAAAGAATACTCTTTCAAGACTTTTAAGGCAGGAATTCACTCAATAATAATGAAAACAATGTAAAATTATATAAAAAGTATTATTTATTACAATAATATTAAAAATAAAATGTCATCATACCATTCATACATCACGCATTCATTTCACAATAGCGCATGCGCTCTGATAGAATCGTCTTCCATTCATCCGCGAACAAGTCAATATGATCGCGCGGTATTGGCCACGGTGCGGCACAGCGGTAAAGTAGTACCCGAACTGCATAGCATACAACCTCAAGACCCCAGCTTGCTGCTGGTTGAGAAGATGAGCTGTAGCAACCAGCGGCTACGTGGCCTGCATGTTAGGCCGCTATCCCACTTACGTTTTAAGAGCGCTGACGTTTCTTCAACGTTTTCGCAAACGCGACGTTAAGGTTGTGCTTGCGTCACCACGACGTTTACGTAACGTTTAAAGCTTGCGCAACGTTTTTACTCATGCTGCGATTGGAACTGGCCGAAGCACCGCCCCCTCACATACTGTACCAGTTTCCTAAAACCGCAACGTCGACGTCACGTTGACACGACATCGCGTTTGCGCAGCATCAACGCCAACGCTCGTTAAGCGCCCGTGGGATAGCGGCCTTAGTCTGCTACTCTAAATTTAATATTAATTAAAAAAATCATTTTTGTATCGCCCTGTCTAGTCAAGGATACTTAAGTCAAAATCATAATAACAGATTTCATACCTTGCCCGCTCTTTATCATTAATTTGCTTCATAATCTCCTGCCGATGACGTTCTACGCGCGCCTTGTGTTTCTCCTCCAACTGTAACAAACAAGCAACAAGGGCTTTTTTTGGTATCGGGGGAGAAACCTTCAAAAGATACCCGACACCTTGGGAGAGGATAACGGGTTATGTGGGATTTGATCGCACTAAAACCCCCTCGGTGGCTGCCTCTGCGCTTGGGGAAGACTCCGGGATCTCCAGTGGTACGCACCGGTGTCCAAGCAACAAGGGCCCAGAAGGTATTTTTTTATCTAAGTACTTCAATGCTAGGAGCCAGAAGCTTTTTTTCATCTTCAAAAAAAATGTATCATTGAAATGAAATGAAATGAAATATTCTTTATTCACTGTATGGTTCATTTACAAACTCTTAGTGAACGTTTTTTTTGTTCTGTCTGCTCTGGGTGCGCTTAGGCAATGCTGAGCTGAAGAAAAGAGCAGACGGAGAAAAACTTCAGCCCTGTTTTAAAATTTGCGTAATAGACAGGGATTTAGACCACAGTACAATGATGGCTAACTGCAGGTTGGTGGACTGGTGGATGGACAGGACATGACTTTGTGAAATTAACCTATGTAAATGAAATATTACAGTATATGAGCGCATTGTCGGCCACCGATATATACGCATATAATGCTCGCCGAGAGTTGAACCTGGGTCTTGCGACTCGGCTATACCTCCTTCTCCTTCCGAATGAACTCCTCGTTCTGGCGCGCCGCGTTGTTGAAGCTCTGCTCGTCTTTGGCGATCTCTCGCGCGATCAGACGGTGGATGTCATTGATCTGCAACAAAAGAATAATATTAATTTTTTTCTCACAATTATCAGTTTGGTTGTCTTTGAGGTATAAATTTGAAGTCTTTAGTCTCGATAGGCTAGTGACGTCATCATAATTCGCGATTAGTATGTACCTTTGAAATAGAAATTATAACCACCACATTTTCCTAATTTTGTCCACCAGTAAGCTATACATAGATCGGCAAATGCGTACCTCTTAGGAAACCTCTTTCCTGGCCTTTTCAGGGTTAAGAACCAAAGGATAAAATCGGGCCCAGACCCAGTCCCAGCCTTCAATTTTGGGGGGTCATTAAGTCATTAAGAAATTTGGGGGAAGAGGTGTCCCAAGTTAGCTTGTTTAGACTATCGCCAGGCTGTATCTCATGAACCGTGATAGTAAGACAGTCACAGACCACCCAGGTGAAGACAGTAAACAGAATAAAATAAAAATTTAAGGGGAGTCCTTTAAATTTTTATTTTAAAGCAACAAAAAAAGATCATTATTGCACGTTTTTGCTCGATATTAATAACGGCAACAGGTAGTTGAAATATTCACAGAATGTTTAATCCCACATCTTGAATTATGAAGGATTTGTAACGCTCATAAAGCCAGCGAGGGTAGAGAGAGAAAGTAGATTAGCTGGCCTCAACACTGAGGACCATGGACCAAGAGGACCCATGCGCGGCGATCCAAAAGGGTCCAGAATTGGAGAGACATGTAGCTCTCCTACACCAACAAACCTTACCGACGTGCGCCGCCGTCCATCCCGCACCTTCCAAAACACCATCTTTAGTCGCATTTTACGATCAGGCAGTGGTACCGTAGCCCATATTCTCAATTCCGATCCAGCCGGCTGTAGGTATTTAACACTAACCTGCTGCACCCTGGCTTCATGCAAGCGTTTCATCTCCCGATTCTTCTTGATGGCGGCATCGCGCTCCTTGCGTCGATACTCGCGCTCCACATCCTCCTGGATCTTCAGGTTTCGGATGCGCTCTAACTCTTCCTTCAGCTCTTGTTCTGCCTGAGGAATGATGGAAGTTTTTAATATTACAAGAGAGTACTAATGAACTAAAGAAGATAATAGGAACTTTGGAAGAAGATAGTTAGAAGTAAGGTCGAATTCTAAGCGCTGAGACATAGACTGAACTTTTGAAACTGGAAAATATTTCATAATGGTGCTAACCCTTATATTGCAAAAATAGAGATAGGTTGTTGACTTTCTGCCTTTTATTTCGTTAGGGCATCGGGAATTATCAGTTTAACTTAAACTCTAAATTTGAGCCCTAATCTATAGTTAACTCAGCTTACTGGTAAAACATAACTCTGCAGTGACGCAAGTGACGTAGAAAATATCTGTGAATTTTAATACGATATGTAAATTCCATGCTTATTTTGATTTTGGCGGATCCATGCGCATCTCTACTATACTTTCTTCTTCATTCTGGAACTGCTTATAATATTGCTATGGAAACCTCTTTAGCTATCTCTATAAACATCTCTTATACTGCCCTTGCCTGAACGTGCTTAAATAGCACTGGCGGTTTTCTGAACTGAACACATGTAAAAGGAAAGCTAAAGCTACACAATGTAAGTCTACCTTCTGAGCTCTAGCGATGTGGTCGATGCCCTTCTGCTTGGCTGCCTTCACCGCCTCGGCCTGCGCGCGGCTCTTGGCCTCTCGTTCCCGCTTTTGCTTCAGGAAGTTGGCGATGCGCAGCTCCATTATACGGTCCTCTTCGTTCTGGAGCTGCTTGTAGTACAGCAGTTCGGCGTTACCTGGCGCGATGTTTGAATAGTCAGTGGAAAGAAACAATTAAAGGTATGTATCTTATAGCTGGTAGAACTATTATGGTTCGCCCGGGGAAGTACCACCGCTGCACCCACTTATGCCGTGAACCAATTCTATTGTGTTTCGGTGGAAAGGTGCAGTTGCCGGCCACACTTACATGAGGCGACCACCAGCCTCCGGAGTAGCAGCGCAACTGCATACGACCTCAGACAAGACTTACCTATGCTTGCTTGAGGTTGTATGTAGATGTCCATGGGCTGCAGCGACCACTTAACACTACGTGACCTGTATGCTTGTATACTCAATGCAAATAAAAAAATTAAAGAACAGTTTCAAGGCCATCGCCTTTAGTTGGCCATTTGGGCTTAATGTGTTGAGCTGAGAGAAAAAAGGCTATGAAAAAAGACCAGTACATAATGTTATACGAAATTCTATAAGACCTAATAGGTAGGTCTTGGACTATATGGATGTCAGTTCTCTGATGTCATTCTTTTGGTCTCGACAATGTTCCATGTACTTGGGGTCGGCCTTCATATTCTATTTAAGAATTCAGTAAAAACAGTATGTATCTAAGTTTCAATAACTAATTTCAATGTTATATGTACTGCTGGACACGTTACGGTTTCTAACAATTGCCAAGGATTCAAGAAATACTTTTCCGCGCAGTTTAGTGAAGCGTCCTGAATTAAACTTAATATTAATACACAAGGTTCTTTATAATACCTTGGTCGAGAATCTCCTTCAGCTTGGCTTGCCTCTCATGCTTCTCCTTCAACTTTTGCGCCTCGTCAATCTGCATCGCGATGTTGGCCTGGTTCACTCTAATGCTCTCCTCTTCTATACGTTCTGCTTCCATAATCTGGAAGGGAAAAGAGTACAGGATAACTCTTAGAACACTAAACGCACCATAGCTGACTATTGCTGAAAGGGAGATTTGAGCAGTGTAAAAATAATGGGGTGATGTTAAAGTTCTACTTTGCTAACTTCATGCATCTTTTAAATTGACACAATCATCTACCTTCTTGAAGAAGCCAAACGGGCGCAGTTTGGTGTGAGATATGTGACCGCTAGTGGGAAAACTTTCATAAGTATTTCTATGCTTCCCGTCGATAGATAATAGTCATTAAACCTTGTCGAAGATTTCATGGGTGGTTTGAAAACATCCGACAGCGGGTTGGCCACTGACCCGTATATTCACCAACCCACATTTGAGCAGCGTGTTGGAATAAGCTCCTGACTCCAATAATGGTGACTCCATAATGCTGGCTTGTTATAATACAATAAACTACTTAAAACACTAAACCAAAGCCGAACAGCAATATCACCAACTTTAGCAGCCTCATGCGCATGAATCTGCTCTTTCAAGGCAGACAGGTTCTGCAGGCGGAGCTGATGACGGCGTTCTTCTTCATCCTCGGCACGTCTTACGGCGGCTTGGCGATTTTCTTCCATGATAGCATCCAACCTGGGAACGTCGAAAACACAGAACATATTAAAGGAGGTTAGAATGGAAATGTAGGCGGGGTAGACGCGCCAAGGATTTGAGCAAACGCTCGTATCTCTACAGAAACACGCGATCGTGCTACGATATGCGTGCTTGTGTGCGTGCTTGGGTGTGATTCGTTCATTTCAGCGCTAAGATTGGCTAGATTTGAAATTGCAAATATGTGCGTAAGCTTCATATTTATTTAAGTACAGGTGTAATGAAGGTGAAAGGTGGAGCTTGATCGGCGACACCAGTTTTCATACGAACCGCGCATTATTGCCGTTCTACCTCTTTTAATATGTTTTGTGGTCGAAAAATAATTTTAAAACTACAAGATATACTAGTTAGATATTGCAAGATAAGATGATGATTGTCAAGATAAGGATCAAACGGAGGATCCTACAAAAATAATGTTTATACTTTCGTTTAATATATGTTATACTACTTGGATGGTAAAGCAAATGTCGTTACTTCTGAAGACAGACGGTGGCCTCGAGTTTGCGTAGCCAACAACCAATCTATTCACCGAAATCCATACTAATATTATAAACGTGAAAGGTTGTTTGTCCTTTAACGTTGCAACCGTAGCCGTAGTACCAGTTGACCCGATTTTTGGTATGGACATAGTTGTAGCCTGTAGGATAGGAGAGTGACGAAGGCTACTTTTAACCCGGGAAAGATATCTCATTCCTGTAGCAAAGTCCAGTCCACGCGAGTGGAGCCGTAGAAGAGCCGTGGAAAAGCTAATACGAAAGAATTTTTATTATATTGATGATAGCTCTTATCATAATCATGTTTCTGGCTGGATAAATAGAGGATATATCTTGTCAATTGTTTTACTCTCAAGATGGTTGATAATTCCTACCTTCTCTGTTCCTCATCTAGTTCCTTCTTGATGAGCTCCTTCTCGGCGATCTGGGCGTCCCTGATGGCATGACACTTAGAGGCCAGGATGATGCGGTTACATAGTCTTGGACCTTGCATGTTGTCTGCTCGGAGCACTGGAAAAGAAATAAATGTGAGAAGGATTATGATCTGAATTCTGATGTTATGAGTAGTCAGAATGGGTGCTCAAACCTATTTGCCAGCGGCCCTGGGAATGACATCTCTCAAGTGACTGGTATTTTTTAAGGTTTTCTAGCCCTTAAGCGTCTGTCGACAGGTGCTCGTGAAGATGTTAAATCCATAGTACCATACATCAACGAGGATCTAAGTTTCCCCGCAGCGGCTACTACGCCAAGCTATGGATTTGACCCCGGTGTAAAATCAGCGGGGATCTAAGGTTTCCCGTGGTGGCTTCTGTGGATATTTACGTCTTTTGTGAATATGTCTGCCGATATATACTTATCCTTTTTATCTTACTCTCCAAGGATATTCGCTCTTGGCCCTCTTCAAGGTATAAGGACGTTGGTCCTGGCCTGATCTGACCCCTGTAGCTGATGTAACCAGAACGTAGCTGTAGCATATCCTTCGGCAGCTCTATTGCCTCTGGCTCTAGCTCTCTATTTTTGCCTTACTCCTATATACCTACTGTTATTTAGCCTACTCACTCTCAGCTCTAGACAAGGTATGTGCGGCCTGGTCGGGCCCCTCCAGCTCGGTGTCGGCCTGCCCCGCGGCCGCCTCTGCACCAGGCTGCGGCTGGAGCTTCTCTTTCAGCAGCTGTTTACGGGCCTCCGACTCCGCGGCTGCTTTCTGAATGGCGGCCTCTTGTTCATGCATCGCTTGGAGCTGCTCCTCTTGGGTCACGATCTGCAGAACGGATTTGTTTTAAAGAAGTTTCTTACTTCTTTAGAACACTTTATTCTGGATTGATCGGGTGACGTGGATTGACCATGAATCAAATCAAGAACACTGGAGACTTGTTGAGTATCGGATGTGGAACTTTGACCGAAAATTAACTCTTATAAATCTATTCTAATATATAAAGCTGAAGAGTTTGTTTGAACGCGCTGATCTCAGGAAGTACTGGTTTGAATTAAAAAAAATATTTTTGTGTTGAATATTCCTACAGGCTATATATAGGCTATCATTATACAATGACTAATATCAAAGTTCACGCGGATGAAGTCGTGGGCGGCCGCTAGTTCCGTGCTTCGGAGGACACGTTAAGCCGTCGGTCCTGGTTGTTGTCGATAGATAACAGTCGTTAAACCTTGTCGGAGGCCTTATGGGCGGTTTGATGACATCCGAAGCGGGTTGGCCACTAACCCGCATCTCCACCAACCCGCATTGGAGCATCGTGGTGGAGTAAGCTCCAGGCCTCCCCAATAATGGGGAGAGACCCGTGCCCAGCAGGGGGACGCAAAAAAGGTTGCAGCCAGCCATAGCGATCATCTATTCAACTGCTAAATTTCACATTTGGACGTAGGTAGGGCTAGACACCTCCCAAAGTGTTAGTACTGGTAAGGTAATTGTGGCCTAATGGCCTTATGTATTGTTGGAAAGATGTGACTAGTGACTACTTATTGCTTGCTAATACTTTCAGTGGCCTGCTCCTTCAATTTTCACTTAGAAATTGGGAAGAGGTGTCCCAAATTGGCTTGTTTCGCCTTCCGTCTACGAATAAATGATGAATTTTGGGGGGGTAATGTCCCCTGTGACCACCCCCTGGGGACCGCGCCTGAACCTAATACAACCCAGAAAAGACTCGAATATTAGGTAGGTAAGTACTTGAGGTTATATGTATGTATGTAAGAACTGTAATAAATTGTAAGAACAGTTAACTGTTGTCACATGAATGTATGTATAATTTAAGTTTAGTAACTGTGTCATATGTTGGTGATCCAAATAAATAAATAAATAAATGTAAATGTCCATGAGCTACAGCGTTATCGTAAACAGAGAATGGAGTGCCTCTTACAAGATTTAAAAAGATTGCCCACCCTGGCAGGGTTTACTAAAACAGAACTATGTCCCGTCCCGGCAGCTCTTAAGCTGTTAAAAAGTCAATAAAAAGCGCTCTCTTAATTTTGCTAGCTTCAGCCTTGAATACCCTGCTACCCCTGCGAGGTGGCGCGACGATCTGCGCCCGATGGTGGGAAGTAACTGGATGCGTAGAGCCGAAGATCGGGCTCAGTGGCACGCCTTGGGAGAGGCCTATGTCCAGCAGTGGACTGATATGGGCTGATGATGATGACATACTTGAATCGCCTAACATCATGTCATCCATAGCTCGAAACAAACCTTAGCCTGCTTCTTCAACCTGTCAAACTCCTGCTTATGCATGACAGCCGGGTAGTAGTTGGGCTTGGCCTTGGGAACCAGCAGGGTGCGCCAGCCACCGATTTGCGGCACCAAGGTGTACTCTCGCTTGGGGATCTCGCACTTGTGGATCGGACGCTTCGTGATCGGGAACTTGAGACGGCATTCTGAGGGTCTGGAGCAAAGAACAATTAACACTTCAATATTAATTGCTTCGCACACATGGATACGCACAAACACTGATATAGATGTTCTATGTCACGAAGTCCGTTCGGCTCTGAATGTTGTGAGGCGTGCAGGTGCACATTGTTTTAGTGTCGGAAACTTCGAAAGCGTTAAGTACCGAGTAACGGTAGGTGGTGGGTGACAATGACAACTAAAGGTTTTATAACTTTTCAGTTTTCTTTGCTAACGTTTTAAATGTTTTTACGGATTAAAACAGAATATCTATACATGAACAACCAGATTAACAACTTAAATATTAAACTCATCATTTAAAAAGTTCTCCATTGGAAATCGAACGCTGGAACCTTGATTGACAATCCGGCGAGATAGCCTTTTATGAGTCGTCAAAAATTCGTCCTATAATGGTCAGCTAATTCTGTACTGTATCTGATACTGATATTTATGGAGGACATGCATTTAAACCCTGTATATTGGTGAAGTAGGTATGCATGGCCCTGCGTCTAGCGTAGAATGCAAGCGATCTACACAGCTAAGCGAAACGGGCGCAGTTGGGTGTGACATCGGTGACCGCTAGTGACAAACATGCGCTTTTCCGTGCTGCGGAGTTAAGGCGTCCGGTCCAAATTATGTTAAGATTATAATTTTACCTGTGGAGTTGGTAACACCCAGGGTCGCTTCCTTTCCGAACGTTATGGTATTTGATACCTTCGTGAAAATCCTTTAGAACCTTTGGCATTTTGTCGAAAAATTATAGAAATCCAATAAAAACTCCTATCAGCAGGTAATTTAAACGCTGTTGCTAAGATACAAACAAGAACTATTGTTATTGTTTTTTTTATAAAATATGCAATAGCGTTATTATATTTCCTTTTAGATTTAATTATCTAAAGATTAAATGATCGTAAATATTAGTAATTTAATTAATTATGGGTCTGTAAATATCAATAAACATAAATTTAATTTTATAGTAACGATTATAATAATAAAGGCTGTAATTATATTAAATCTTTGTAATTGGATTTTAAAAACATTAACGCTAATGTTACTAGCTTTAAATTTTTGCCACAGTATAGGCAATTTCTTAAACTCTGTATAGTGGACAGTAAATTAATAAGTACAAAAAACGGCAAATTGTTTGTAAAGTAGGTTTACGATCGAGATGTTTACGTGATAACGTCCGCACGAGAAAATCTCCATTCGTTTGTATGCCGCTAGAGTGAGAGAGACGGAAGATCGGTCCACTCACTCGAACGCTATGCCAGCCTCCGCTCGTGAGGATTCCGCGTGACAAGTTTCACGGAATGACTGGCAGCGCTCGAGATGAGACGGGAGATCGGTCCGTCTCTCTCTCGTTATACCTGCGATCGCGCTCGTGAGGTTTTGGTGTGACACAAGTTTCTGAACATGTCACCCGACTAAAACGATTTTAAAGACGTTATCACGTCACAAAATATACATATTACTACACACATATTAGACACACAATATTACTATTAAAATAAATGAAATAATGAATTATTTAATTGAATAACACACATACCTACTATAAAAGCATAACACTTTACCCTCTTGTCTTTTGCGTGCCCATTGATTTGTGCTTTATATAGTGTAATTTGTACTGATTTAATCTAATGGTCTTAGTCTTTTTTAAAAACAATGCTTTTGCATTATTTTCAAGCATTGGAATTTGGGTTTAATGTGATGACAGCACACACATAGAATCGTTTATTTACTTTTGCATTGTCAATGTCACATTCGTACTGTCACTGACTGTCAGATCATCAGTGTCAGAGTGTCAGTCATAAGAGGTTATAGGTTGGCGGTTTATCCAAAACTGTATGAACATTTTATCGCAAAATGAAAACAATAAGTAAATTTAAATGAGATAACATATAATCATAGTCTAATTTGCATTTATATTAGTACCTGCACATTATATTTATAAATGCAGAGTCTTAGTGCTTCTTTCTTATGTAAGAGGTTACTTTACTCAAGTTTTGTATGAATTTGAGATTATTTCGTAAAATATATAATTTTAAACAATGGAACCCATTAAACCAGCAAAACCATTGAAGGCCTACACTGCACCTCTGTTTGTAAGTATATATTTTAGTTTTAAACCACTTGTAAATTGATACGAAATGTATCGTACAAATGTATTTAATTTTAATGATTATTTTATCCCTATACATTTTGTCGTGCCTCATGAAATTTGTCGTATAGTGTAATTGCTGCATATAAGTTAACTGTGTATAAAGTATTCCACGTTAATCACATAGTTATATTTTCAGTATTTGCACCTCAAAGTACATTACATGTAATTAGGATTTTACTCATGAAATTGTTTAAACAAACGAATAACAGTATGCTAATACAGACCAATTGCGGACTTCACACCTATTGAAAATTACATACACAGACTAAATGACTAACATATGACTAAATTTCTTATTAAGAAGTGTACAACAGGATTTGGATTTCAATCTCTTGACAGAGATATACCACTACCATTTAAAAAAAAAACACTGTACAAAAATGCAGACGGGCTGCGTGGTATTAAGCGATCACCATCGCCTATGGACACGGGCAACCCCAGGGGAGCCACCCAAGCATTGCCAGCTTTGGAGGAGAGCTTTTTTACAGCTTTCTTAAAGAATCCCATGTTATAGTCCACTGGTAAATAATTTATTTAACAAGTTTTAAATGTTTATTCATTTATAATTTGCATGCCAAATCACGGCTAATGTGAGACACCAACATTGTATAAAAGAAGACCTAAACTGTAACCACATTTTTGCAAATAAACTTATTCTATTCTATTCTATGGGAATGCCTCAGCTGGAAGGTTGTCCCATAACCTACATGTCCGTGGTAAAAAGGAGCAAGGACTTTGCGGGTAACCGTTGTAGAGTCAATAACCCTGATGATGCTCTGTTTTGGGGCGAAACACGTGTTGGTGGTGGTACATATGTTGGTGTATTCTTTTTGTTGTTGCATGTGCATGTGTCCTATGTGGGAGGGAGGGAGGTGCTAATGCATGAAAAAAAAAGTATACACCATCATACATTCTGATTGCAGATTGTTGCTAAGTAGTTTTTACCTAACTTTATAAAAAGGAGCGTGCAAAGTGGACTGTGGAGGACCGCCACGAGTCCAGATAGTGCCGGTGGAACTTTAACCTTTGTGGAACTTTAACTTTTTTTTATTTAACCTTTATTGGTGGGAAACCTTCTTAAGGTACCCAGCACCTAGGGAGAGGATACCGGGTAATGTGGGATTTGTACTGCACTGAAACCCCCTACCAAGCTGTACACATTAGGATAATTAGTCCCTATAAATTTTTCAAATATTTTGTTTGTATTTCTAAGAGATCTATTTGTATAATGAACTATTCACAAATGGGTCAACAATGAATTAAGTATATGACAACTATTCTGCTGATGTCAGGTCAAACTGTAGCACCATTGCAATGTAAAAGAAGGACAAACAAACAAACACTTTTATTTATAACAATCATATTAGAATGGATACATGTAACTACACCTCTCTGAGTATACATTTCTCTGAGTAGCCTTGATTAGTCAAAACCTGAATTTATTAATTGGTTTTTTCTTCTTTAAGGCAGGAGCATTGGCCGGACTCTCAGTGGATGTAGCTTTGTATCCCCTGGACACACTAAAGACACGGCTGCAGAGCCAGCAAGGCTTCTACAAAGCTGGGGGTTTCCGAGGAGTGTACAAAGGTAAATAATATTCAAAATAGCATGATCCAAAAAGAAGATATTAGAATATTTATTGAACTAGCCTTCCGCCAGTGGCTTCACTTATGTGAACCCGTTGTATGGGTCCAGTTTTATATCTCTAACTATCTTCCATCCATTTGAAATACGACATAAGACAATATTGCTGTATTAAAAAATTTAAATAAAAGGCGTTTAGCCAGTTGCTTCAACCGCGTGGACCCTATTACCCGTTTTCCCGTAGGAATGAAGCATTTTTATGCAGTTGAAAGTAGCCTATTTTCATTAGAGGTAATGTGGGCTTCTAATAGTAAAAGAATTTTTCAAATTGGTCCAGTAGTTTCTGAGCCTATTCAATACAAACAAACAATCAAATCGTTCCTCTTTCCAATATTACTGTAAATGACATCCTTTTGGGGCACAATGATTTCCATACCAGACTGCTCAACAGCGGACTTGGGTTTGATTCCCAGAAATGCAGAATTTTGAAAGTTGAGTTTATATTTATATTATTTGTCTGGGTGTTTATATTTCTGTCTTTGTGTGAGTCCACGGTATCACACAGGGAATCCTAGCAAGTAGGGTGTATCATCTGAGTCCCTGTAGCTTCGGGATTAAGAATAGAGCTACGGTATCCCTTGCCTGATCGTAAAAGGCGACTAAAAGGGGGCTTCCGGGGTTGTGGGCGGTGAGAGTGGGGGCTCGATCCGTCCAACCAGCAGCCCCGGATAGGACGGCGGTGTGTGTGTGGCCGCATCGACATGCGGCCACACACACACCGCCGTACGGCGACCCGTAAGCATCGGAAGGTGCAGGAGAGCACATCTGCTCTCCCAAAGATGGGCTCGTTCTGGGGCGCCGCACATGAAGGACACCGGTGCGTTCCACTGGAGATCCCAGAGTCCTCCCCAAGCGGAGAGGCAGGCCACCGAGGGAGTATTAGTGCGGTCAAATCCCACATAATCTGGTATCCCCTCCAAACATGCAGGTTACCTTTTGAAGGTTAGATACAAAAAAGTGTATCAGCTGAATGGTAAACCAGTTCAATCAACCTAGTTGAACTGGCATTCCCGGAGTAAGGATCTAAATACGGTTATGGTTTAAGATCATATATAAGATTTAAATCACTTATTGAGAAACACATTAGTAGTAATAACATTAACATTGAGCGTACTTACAGACATATAAAAAAAGTAACAGGAAGAAATCATTTATAACATGTGTTTGATGACTCCTGTGGCGTTGGTTACCATGTTGGTTACCATGCCAGACCGCCAAGAGGGTCCCGGGTTCGATTCCCGGCAAAGCAGAAATTTGAATGATGAGTTTATATTTCTTTTTTCGTTCTAGGTGTTTGTGTTTCTGTCTTTGTATGTGTCCATGGTGGTCTACACAGGGTATATCTGCCCTACCGTGGGACTATGAGTGTGAAACGTTATTATTATTATTATGTTAGTTATAATCACACTAAGAGTGTGTAGTTTAACTTTAGAGCAACAAAGTTACTGACTCACCCTTCAGTAGAGACGGCATAGCGCCTCGCTTTGATACATAATTTTTGTGCCAAATCTGGTGCGGGGAAAGAACGCACACTTTTTAATTTTGTCACACATTCACAAATATTCTTTCATCGCTACAGACGTATACATTTCTAAATATGTCAATTTCAATTAACAACATCATTTTCTATGCACCGACAACACTGACACCGACACACACAGACACTAGTTGTATAACTAGAAGGCAGATTGTGCATGGACGTTGGGACGGGCCACTCCTCTGACGGGTGTCATACCTGTCATACCTTGATGCTCTAAAAGTTTAACATTAGTTTGGTAGCAGAGACAAGAATCTGAATCAGAAATTACAAGTATGACGAAGGATATACATTGTCTTTTAAATCCTATTCATTCCTTTGTGTTCCTGAAAGATTGTGTTAATAACTACGTACATACGAAAGCCTCATTTTCATCATATTTGTGTTAGGTTGAATGTAGTATACATAGTCATAAGTGGTTAAACTTTCATGGTAGTTTACTGTAGTAGAACCAGGCGTGGATGTAGCCTTCAATTTGGGGGTCACCAAGAAATTTTGGGGGAAGAGGTGTCCCAAATTGGCTTGTTTCGCCTTCCATCTACGCATGACTGATGGATTTTGGGGGGAGGTCATGTCCCCTGTGACCCCTCCACCCTGAGACCGCGCCTGAGTAGAACTGTCAGACTTGTGGTTCAACTGGTAAAGAACCATTGCTTCTGCAATGAACAAAATGTCTTGAATTAAGAAAGGTATGGTTGCCACAAGTCTGGCACTTCATGAGGAGATCATATGCTCTCAGGCAGGACTTGGCCTAACTTCGGTGTAGTCGAACAGGGGCGCCGTGCGTGAAGGGCATGCGTTCCACTAAAGATCCCTCAGTCCTTACCACTGAGGCAGTCCTCCGAGAAGGTTTTCTTTTTGAACCTTGTTTATGTCCCAATGCTGAGCACAGATCTCCTTTCACAAGTGAGAGGGATTTAGACCATAGTCCACCACGCTGGCCAAATACAAATTAGTGGACCATAGAGGAGGTTTTAGTGCAGTAAAAATACCATATAGCCCGGTACTTCTCCAAAGGTGCCAGGTACCTTTTGAAGGTTTCCTCCAATACAAAAAAGGTGGTGTATATATCCTTGTGTTGCAGCGACCAAACACCATGTGATATGCATGCTCCTAAACATCAACTAAAGTCTTAGGGACTCGTTCACCATCTCCAAGTAAAGTGTTGATTAGTTACGTCCCGTAATTGGCAAGTAAAAGCTATGTGTACGGGTCAGTTTATCATATGATTAGTGCTACTCGAACATATTGAAATTGAAGTTACGGGTGACTTTAACCGACAATTAGCGTACTTGTCACTTTACTTGCAAGTGTTGAAAGAGGCCCTTATTCTCGTCGTCTACAGAGACACCCAAACGAACTTGCTTGCAATCTAATGAACCCCAATCGCACATTTAAACGCATAAAAAGGAGATCGCCTCAGGACCTCCCATCGTTGAACAAGATCTCCCAGAAGAGCCCATATTATAAATATTACACGTCACTGAAAGTTTACCATGCATGCCAACAGCACCAAATAAATGAACACATAACCACCAGCTTAATGCCCAAAAAAGGCAGATCGCAAGGTTACGGGAGTTAACCTCAGATCAATTAAAAATGTACAGATAAAACGCTGCGAACAGCGAAGTGTGGCCGATTTAAACTGCACCTAGCCGTGTACACACACACGACACGCAAAGACGTACAGCGAAAATGCACCTGGCTTTGCCCGACGAATATAATATTGAAATTGAAGTTACGGGTGACTTTAACCGACAATTAGCGTACTTGTCACTTTACTTGCAAGTGTTGAAAGAGGCCCTTATTCTCGTCGTCTACAGAGACACCCAAACGAACTTGCTTGCAATCTAATGAACCCCAATCGCACATTTAAACGCATAAAAAGGAGATCGCCTCAGGACCTCCCATCGTTGAACAAGATCTCCCAGAAGAGCCCATATTATAAATATTACACGTCACTGAAAGTTTACCATGCATGCCAACAGCACCAAATAAATGAACACATAACCACCAGCTTAATGCCCAAAAAAGGCAGATCGCAAGGTTACGGGAGTTAACCTCAGATCAATTAAAAATGTACAGATAAAACGCTGCGAACAGCGAAGTGTGGCCGATTTAAACTGCACCTAGCCGTGTACACACACACGACACGCAAAGACGTACAGCGAAAATGCACCTGGCTTTGCCCGACGAATATCGCGGCATATTGAGTAAAACCTTGTCAAAAATATAAAAAATCACAAGAAAAAATGTCGAAATGTTTTGTAAAAAATTGTGATGCATAGGATTAATAAATAATAATTGTAATAATGAAGTAATTTGGATTATGATCACAACATGTGTGTGCAGATCGGTCACGTACACATGTTTACAAAACCGGCGTCACGTTGTTGTTCGCAGAGTTCCATCTATACTTTTTATTTATCTGAGGAGTTAACAAAAAGTTTACAGTTTTATGCTAGTGATACTGTACTTCTCATACATAAATTATTGTTCATAGAAAATATTCGTTTAACCTTTGAACTCTAAATTACATCATTACAGCTGAACAATATGACTTGACATTCACATTCTGACCTGAGATAAACTAATTACCATTAATTGATTACGATACATAGGTACTTACCTTTTTTCTCAAGGTCAATTGAGCAAGAGATACACAATTCCGTAAATATTCTGTAGCTCGCAAGGAATGTCAGCAATTTAGAAATAGGTACACCACATTTAGTCCCTGTAGCTTCGGGATTAAGGTTGTTATCGTATGTAGTAGTCGGACGCTATAATGGGCGGTTGAATATCCGGGAGCCGGCTGGCATTAGCCCCATTTTTTTGGCATCGGGGGGGGGTCTTCAAAAGATTCCCGGCTCCTTGGGAGAGGATACCGGGTTATGTGGGATTTGTACCGCACTAAAACGCCCTCGGTGGCCTGCCTCTGCGCTTGGGAACGCGCCGGTGTACTCTACGACGTGCGTACGGGCCCATCTTCGGGACAGCAATTTTACTCTCCTGCACCTTCAGGTGTTCACGGCGGCTTGCGATCAGGCAGGGAAGTAGCTCTATTCTCAATCCCGAAGCTACATATTCAAATATGCTCTAACGATCTATTAATATTCGCAGGTCTCCTAACAGTGGCGACGAGTTCCATGCCCACATCCTCCCTGTTCTTCGTGTCTTACGAGACAACTAAGACGCTTCTACTGCCCGTTGTACCAACGCACTACACGCCTCTCGTGCACATGTTTGCCGCCTGTGTTGGAGAAGTGGTAAGTTTTTTTCCAGCCTCTTTTTGATTTGAATTGTATAGCAGATGACCACCTAACACCACGTTAGCAGGATACTTGTTGAGTGAAGCCAGCTACTATGCGTTTGTCAAAATCGACACGAATCGATGGCTTGATATAATGAACGCACGTCAAATAGCTCTCTTTGCATAGCGATGCTTACTTAAGCTAGTATGCTTCTCGAATGCGGCTGTAAGTCATGAATGTGATCGCCTTATGGTAGGCTTGAAAACATTACTTGAGTGAAGCCTGCTACTATACGTTTGTCAAAATCGACACGAATCGATGGCTTGACATAACGAACGCACTTCAAATAGCTCTCTTTGCATAGCGATGCTTACTTAAGCTAGTATGCTTCTCGAATGCGGCTGTAAGTCATGAATGTGATCGCCTTATGGTAGGTTTGAAAACATTACTTGAGTGAAGCCTGCTACTATACGTTTGTCAAAATCGACACGAATCGATGGCTTGACATAACGAACGCACGTCAAATAGCTCTCTTTGCTTAGCGATGCTTACTTAAGCTAGTATGCTTCTCGAATGCGGCTGTAAATCATGACTGTGATCGCCTTATGGTAGGCTTGAAAACATTACTTGAGTGAAGCCTGCTACTATGCGTTTGTCAAAATCGACACGAATCGATGGCTTGACATAACGAACGCACGTCAAATAGCGCTCGGCTTGAAAACATTACTTGAGTGAAGCCTGCTACTATGCGTTTGTCAAAATCGACACGAATCGATGGCTTGATATAATGAACGCACGTCAAATAGCTCTCTTTGCATAGCGATGCTTACTTAAGCTAGTATGCTTCTCGAATGCGGCTGTAAGTCATGAATGTGATCGCCTTATGGTAGGCTTGAAAACATTACTTGAGTGAAGCCTGCTACTATGCGTTTGTCAAAATCGACACGAATCGATGACTTGACATAACGAACGCACGTCAAATAGCGCTCTTTGCACAGCGTTGCTTACTTAAGCTAGTATGCTTCTCGAATGCGGCTGTAAGTCTTGACTGTGATCGCCTTATGGTAGGCTTGAAAACATTACTTGAGTGAAGCCTGTGTAGCGGCAAGCGCAACAACATAGATACCGTCAACTATCGTGATAAAATATTACGATCCAGCAGTATGTGGGTACTACATCGCCGCTCTCGCTCTCACGACCTCTCGCTCTGGCAAGATAATACAACATTATGTGGGTACTACGTCGCCGCTCTCGCTCTCACGACCTCTCGCTCTAGCAAGAATATGCAGCATAATGTGGGTACTCTGACAAGAAATATAATAGAAATACCGACATGGAATTTAATTATGCAACTACCCACATCACGGAGCACACCGACCGCGACGCAGTACAGAGACGATTTAATCATGACGTTCGTTGAATGAAACATGAAGATTGCATAATCATATCAATCTTCGATCATCAAATCGTCGTCGTCCACCACGCCGCCGTCGATCATACTCCAGCGCCGTGCATCCACCGTCGACCCTGGAGACCGCTGCTTCCTACACGATGCCTGGAGGACGTCTGCTTCCCGCCGCTGCCGCCGCCGAATGACTACGCGGGCGCGCACGGGCCTTATATTTATGTAGCCCATCTACGGCTGACTTCACAGCAGCGGAATGAGTACAGCGACGAAAACGTCCAATTAGATTTCCTCGCGTTATTTGATTATTATTTATATTAACGTTTATTTTATTTTAATTTTATTGGTAATAATATTTGTGATCTTATTGGTTATTGTTAATTTCTTGTATTATGATTGGTAAATGGTTGTTGGCCGCTTTTGTATAAATATGAGTTGACTTTCAAATAAAGGCATTCCATTCTATTCCGGTGCACTTTCCACATATCGGACTTACCTACATCAGTTGTTTCACTCCGCTCTCCACAAATTAGTAAGGAACCCTAACCAGCTAGGGCACCCCCTTACATTGGTGACCCCGACGTGACAAACTGGTGACCCCGGACAAGAATACGTCCCTTCTGACCTTCATCAGTCGCACCTTCACTCCCTGGATGGACTGCAGCATCACTTCACCAGCTCGTCAGGTTCATCGCAGCGCACCATGTACACGCTTCCTGTTCCTGACACAGCTGCCTCCAAGGACTTCATGGACGGCTTGAGTAGCCATTACTCGCCTCCACATCCTACCCTCACATCCCGACTCACCGTGGATAGAAGGCATCTCCACTCTTGGCTTCACCCTCACATCCCGACTCACCGAGGACGGAGGGCTACACAAGGTCTACACCCTCACATCTCGACTCACCGCAGATAGAGGGCATTCCAGGCGCTTGTAAGCGAAGACTACACTTGGATTACTGAAGTCATCGACCTCCGGTCTGAGCAGGGGGTGATGTAGCGACCTTCCGCTATCCGCTTCCTGAATCACGCTATCGAAGTTTTCGGAATATCCTACCATATATACAAGCTCCGAATTTAGTCAGTCGGAGCGCGGCCGCTCCCCGGGAATGACCACCTCGCCCGGCGGGAGATCTCCCTTTGCCAAACTAGCCAAACCAGCTGCAGATCACGCCTTACATTGGTGACCACCGACGATCGAAGACGCCGTGAAGACCAATCCTTACATTGATGACCCCGAGCGGCCGACCAGGCTGTTCAAGAACGCTGCACCTCGTCCGGAGCTGGAATTACTACTGGAACGTCTCTCTGCCCGAAGAATAGCAGCGAAAATTTCTACATCATCATTAAATCCAGGACCCCTGGAGGAACCCTTTCAAGCAACCTTAACAAGAATAAAATTTATTAAGAAGAAACCTTAACAAGAAGAAACCTTATTAAGAATATTCCAACGATGGAGCAGGAGCCGAAACTATCACACATGACCGAGATGCCGGAACATCAAGAAATAGCAGGAATTTCTCTATCTATGAGAATACCGCCTTTTTGGAGAGATAAGCCACGGCTATGGTTTATCAGTTTTGAAGCCGCAACAAATGAATTGAAGAAGAGTCAAGCCCAGCTTACACAGATGTTGATCGCGCAACTTGAGAAGCAGGACATCGAGCAAATCTCCGACCTACTGTATAACCCGCCAGCCACCGAGCAATACACCGCTTTGAAGAACCGTTTGATTTCCGCCTATGAAGAATCCGATAGCCGTCAGCTACAGAAGCTACTATCTGAAATCGAGCTTGGAGAACAGAAGCCTACACAACTTTTGCGTCGGATGAAGAATCTAGCAAGAGATAAAGTCCCGGATGCGACGCTTCGTATAATGTGGTTGAACCACCTTCCACCCCACGTTCGATCGGTACTGGCAGTCAGCGAAACATTCAGTTCTCAGACGGCACTCGACGAGCTTGCACTTCTGGCAGACAAGATGATGGAGAACAGCACCAACACTCAGATATCAGTTGTCGAAGGATCTTCGTCACGTGCATTGCCCAGTGATACTCAATTTCTTGTCGAAGAAATTCGCAAACTATCACTGGAAGTCGCCGCGCTCAAGTCAGCAACATCACACTGCAACAATCAACAATACTACCAGCGTGACCGAAGCCATCGAAGACCATTCTTTCGCCGAGACCGCTCTGCAAGTCGAAACTCAAAAAATCGCGCACAAAGTACAACACCATCATCCATATGCTACTATCATCGTCGTTTTGGTTCTGAAGCAAGAAGATGCACAACGCCGTGTTCATTCAAGAATGAAAATATGAAGTCGGAAAACTAACAAATACGCTAGCTGCGGCGGAACCTGGCGTATGTGAAAAGTCCAACCGCCTGTTTGTCACTGACAAGAAGACAAGGACAACATTTTTGATCGACACCGGAGCCAACATTTCAGTATTACCACCGAGAAAAGGTCAAATACTGAAGCCACTGGAATTTCAACTCTATGCTGCAAACAATACGGTCATCCCGACCTATGGAGAAAAAACAATGGAACTGGATTTAAACTTACGCCGACCGTTCAAATGGAGGTTCATCGTCGCACGAGTCAGCAAACCAATTATCGGGGCAGATTTTCTTCAACACCATCAACTGATCGTCGATATCAAGAATAGAAGACTTATCGATGGAAAAACAAACTTATCGTCGCAGTCGTTCGTCAGAGAAACCAATCTACCCACAATAAGAAGCATAGATGTTCAACAATCGTACCACAACATCCTAGCGGAATTTCCCGGAACTACAAGGCTTACTTCAATGAAACTTACGCCGAAGCACAACGTCGAACACTACATCGAGACATCTGGACCGCCATTGCATTGCCGCGCACGTCCTATCGCACCACATCGCTACGAACGAGTACGAAAAGAATTCGAAAATATGATCGAGCAGGGATTATGCCGCCCAAGCAAAAGCCCATGGTCATCACCTCTACACATCGTACCTAAGAAGAATGGTGATCTGAGAGTATGTGGAGACTACAGAAGACTAAATGCAGTCACTACACCGGACCGCTACCCGATTCCAAGGATTAAAGACTTCACGTTCCAGTTGTCCAATAAGACTATTTTTTCCACGATACTATACGTTTGTCAAAATCGACACGAATCGATGGCTTGACATAACGAACGCACGTCAAATAGCTCTCTTTGCTTAGCGATGCTTACTTAAGCTAGTATGCTTCTCGAATGCGGCTGTAAATCATGACTGTGATCGCCTTATGGTAGGCTTGAAAACATTACTTGAGTGAAGCCTGCTACTATGCGTTTGTCAAAATCGACACGAATCGATGGCTTGACATAACGAACGCACGTCAAATAGCGCTCGGCTTGAAAACATTACTTGAGTGAAGCCTGCTACTATGCGTTTGTCAAAATCGACACGAATCGATGGCTTGATATAATGAACGCACGTCAAATAGCTCTCTTTGCATAGCGATGCTTACTTAAGCTAGTATGCTTCTCGAATGCGGCTGTAAGTCATGAATGTGATCGCCTTATGGTAGGCTTGAAAACATTACTTGAGTGAAGCCTGCTACTATACGTTTGTCAAAATCGACACGAATCGATGGCTTGACATAACGAACGCACGTCAAATAGCTCTCTTTGCATAGCGATGCTTACTTAAGCTAGTATGCTTCTCGAATGCGGCTGTAAGTCATGAATGTGATCGCCTTATGGTAGGCTTGAAAACATTACTTGAGTGAAGCCTGCTACTATACGTTTGTCAAAATCGACACGAATCGATGGCTTGACATAACGAACGCACGTCAAATAGCTCTCTTTGCATAGCGATGCTTACTTAAGCTAGTATGCTTCTCGAATGCGGCTGTAAGTCATGAATGTGATCGCCTTATGGTAGGTTTGAAAACATTACTTGAGTGAAGCCTGCTACTATACGTTTGTCAAAATCGACACGAATCGATGGCTTGACATAACGAACGCACGTCAAATAGCTCTCTTTGCTTAGCGATGCTTACTTAAGCTAGTATGCTTCTCGAATGCGGCTGTAAATCATGACTGTGATCGCCTTATGGTAGGCTTGAAAACATTACTTGAGTGAAGCCTGCTACTATGCGTTTGTCAAAATCGACACGAATCGATGGCTTGACATAACGAACGCACGTCAAATAGCGCTCGGCTTGAAAACATTACTTGAGTGAAGCCTGCTACTATGCGTTTGTCAAAATCGACACGAATCGATGGCTTGATATAATGAACGCACGTCAAATAGCTCTCTTTGCATAGCGATGCTTACTTAAGCTAGTATGCTTCTCGAATGCGGCTGTAAGTCATGAATGTGATCGCCTTATGGTAGGCTTGAAAACATTACTTGAGTGAAGCCTGCTACTATGCGTTTGTCAAAATCGACACGAATCGATGACTTGACACAACGAACGCACGTCAAATAGCGCTCTTTGCACAGCGTTGCTTACTTAAGCTAGTATGCTTCTCGAATACGGCTGTAAGTCTTGACTCGCCTCATGTCAGTCCGGCCGGCAACTGCACAAGTGGGTGCTGTCGTTTAAATTTATCAGAGGCCTTATGGTTTAAAAACATCCGACACTCGGTTGGACACAACCCCGCATCTCGCCAACCCACATTGGAGTATGTAGGTGGAGTAAGTCCCAGGTCACAAATTATCGGGAAAGACCCGTGCCCAGCACCTTAACTGAAATATAGAATCTATGCAAGCAAATTCTCTTTCAACTGTTCCGTGTAACAAAAAAGAAATAATGTAGTAAAAAATTAATAAAAACTTGTTTTTGTTGTAACAAAAAAGAAACAGTAAAAAATTAATTAACGAAATATTTTTGATTAAAATATCTGTTTTTATTTTAACTATCTGCGTTGTTGCGTTTAATAATGTTTTCCTTATTAGGTAAGATTTATTATTTAATTACTGATGATACTAATAAGGTGGCATTTTAATTTTAACAGATGATAACAGTAAGGTTTATTTATCCTGATTTATCTGAAAAGAAAATTACAAAAGTAGTTTATTTTATTACTTTGAATATTTTATTACGAAATTGTTATCAAAGAGACGTTATGTTTTAGCTAGCGTGCGTCATCAGAGTACCGACGGAGATAGCGAAACAGCGAAAACAGACTTACGTAGGATCTGAAAAGAGGAGTAGTATCAAGATTCTTCTGCAGGTCAGTATTGGTACGGGTTACCTTATCGTTCTTACAGCATGAATTTTGTGCTTAATTTTAAGCAGGATTAAAGTTGGCAGGTCGCATCTAGGAGGTGGCTTGAGTCCCTGTAGCTTCGGGATTAAGAATAGAGCTACGGTATTCCCTGCCTGATCGTAAGAGGCGACTAAAAGGGGGCTTCCGGGATTGCGGGCGGTAAGAGTGGGAGTCCATGCAGCCAGCAGCCCCGGGAAGGAGGGCGGTGTGTCCGTGGTCGCATGCTGCCGTGAGAGGGGGGAGGTGCAGGAGAGCACATCTGCTCTCCCGAAGATGGGCCCGTACGGGGCGCCGGTGCGTTGCACTGGAGATCCCGGAGTTCTCCCCAAGCGCAGTGGCAGCCACCGAGGGGGTTTTAGTGCGGTTCAAATCCCAACATAACCCGGTATTCTCTCCCAAGGTGCCGGGTACCATTTGAATAACGATATATACCAAAAAAAGTGGGTGGCCTGAGGGGCAAGTGCCAGAGGTGCATATATTTTTTGTTATCAAGTGAAAACCTACAAAAGTAGCTTAAGCGTAGCTACTTTTTGCTACTCTTAGTAGTTTGAGAGAGATACTGGGTTAGGTGCAATTTGTACTGCACTAAATCCCCTTCGGTGGTATGTCTCAGTCTCAGCGCTTAGGAAGGACTCCGGGATCTCCAGTAGAACACAATGGTGTCCTCAACGCGTGGTGCCTTCAGGTATCTACGACCTAAGGGGACATGATCTAAGACTGTAGATGCATGTCCATCAGACCGAGAACAAAATTTTAAACTCATCATTCAAATTTCTGTTTCGCCGGTAATCGAAACCGGGACCCTTCGATTGGCATTCTGGCATGGTAACCATTGCGCCACGCAGTTCATCATGATATGAGTGAAGAATACTTGCCAGGGGTGATCAAGGGTATATAAATACACAACAGACTGTTAAATAGTTCATAAATATTAACTCATATCTCTGAAATCGATCCCACAGTAAACATCAATATCAATTTATATTTCAGGCGTACAAAACAGAGGGTTTCCGCAAGGGTGTGTACCGGGGATTCTTCTCAACGGTTTCGAGGGACCTGCCCTTCAGTTTCATCGAGTTGCCGATATGGGAGCTGCTTAAAAGTTATGTCAAAGATTACAATGATGGACAGATAAATGGTTTTCAGGTAAAAGTTTTTAATAATTTCTGGTGTTTTTAGTAGACCTTGGTTTGACAATCGTATTTTTGACGTGACTACGTCTTATAATTCAATAGAGCCGGCTGCACGAAAAAACATGACTCATGCGGCGTTACCTCGCTCTGAGGCGATCCATTTAAGGCTTGAAGTGCAAGCGAGAGCGCGGAACGAACGACAAAGAGGCACAATCGACCTCCGCGTTCGGCAGCGTTCGACATCTGTCTCTCTCCTACTTGAGTGGGCGATGCGTCCGCGTGGACAGCTGCTATACAATAATACATTTACATGTTTTCGTCAAGTATGCAACCATTCCATCGGTATTATTTTTTTCAATTATGGCATCGCAAACTCTGTGCATACTGCCAGCGTCAAGTATTATTTTTGCATCAATTTTTGCCAGTTTCAATGAAACTGGACGAAGTAATAACAAGTCAGTACGTAAGTCTTCAGTAATCAGTCAGTCTAGTCAGTCCAACATTCAAGTAAAGCGATGGCTACTTTACTAGAACGTGTCCGATGGGATTTTGGAGGCAAGCAGAAAAAACATATTTTAGCACTGTTATTCTATTTCACAAACACTCGTGCACTGTAATTAACCTATATCAAACAAAATGCCATCAACTTTATCCGATATAACTCAAAAATACACCAAGTAAATGATAATAAAACAAGAGCACAATATGTCTTTTTCGACTTCCCGCCAAAACTCCCCATCGGTATTTTCTTATGACGTTGTCACGTTCAACTATCGTCAGTAAACCGACTTTACAGATAAGAGCGGTTTCCAAACAGCGTATTTTTCTGCGTGTGTATGGTTGTTTTGACAAATGCTTACACGCGCTTATTCCGACGTTTCCGTACTTGAAACAGTGTAGGTCTGTCGCAGCTGACATATTTACGAGCTTATACGTGTGTCAACGCTTTTACAAGTTAAATCGGTTTCAGACGACAGACCAGCTTCTTTTACGCTAGTAAAATTTGCTTTTATACAAAGACAAAGACTTTTATTGAAAATCTGCACAGATTTTCAAGTTAATCAGATTCCTAGAAGTAGGTGAAAATGAAGTTAAAAGATTCCGTTACATACATACATACTTACAGGTCAAGTTAATAAGAGCGTGTTAAAATCAGGTCAACCCGTATCACCTTCGCGACGGGAAAGAAGGACAAATAAACACCCTTTCACACTAGAAATAAATACGTACTGACCCTACTGTAAAGATATACAAATAAATAAAATTGGAGTGTCTGTTTGTAATATTAAAATAACCACTATACTACATGCATATACCTAAATGTATATTATTATACGGTACATATACCAAAATAACATTTTTTACAATTTTTGCTGTCTGTCTGTATTTCTGTCTGTTTGTTTGTTCCGGCTAATCTCAGAAACGGCTGGACCAATTTTAACGGGACTTTCACTGGCAATTAGCTGATTTAATAAGGAGTAACTTAGGCTACTTTTATTTTAGAAAAAATCTGAAACTAAAGTCCACGCGGACGAAGTCGCGGGCGGCCGCTAGTTTATCATAATTTTTGAGCGTCTCATGCGATTAGGGACTGCGTAGAAATGAAATGAAATGAAATATTCTTTATTCACTGTACGGTTAATTTACAAACTCTTAGTGAACATTTTTTTGTGTTCTGTCTGCTCTGGGTGCGCTTAGGCAATGCTGAGCTGAAGAAAAGAGCAGACGGAGAAAAACTTCAGCCCTGTTTTAAAATATGAGGTATTCAATAATAGCTTTCTTACAGAGTAGCTATGGGCAGATAAGGAACATACGTGACAGCTACCGCATGTGACAATGTCGTCCCACAGCCATCTGTTAACATTGGCAGTTTGATTGATTTAAGTCTATTAGATCAGTTATAGAAACAGCCTTGTGGGACTACAGCTCAATCCCAAGCTTTTTTATCAATTAAATAGTCCTTAAGATCGTAATAAGCCTTGCGGCACAGGACTTCTTTGACTTTCTTTTTAAATCTATGTAAAGGAAGGGATTGAACACTTTCCGGGACCTAGCACACAGCTCTCCACGGCTCGCTTAGCGACTACGAAACTTCAATTCTGCCAACTTGTTCTCGTATTACAGAGCGCTCTCTGCGGCTCCATAGCTGGCGGATTCGCGGCTGCCGTGACCACTCCCCTGGACCTGGCCAAGACTCGCATCATGCTAGCGGAGGACTACGCGGCCACCCGCAAGCTGAAGATCAGGCCGGTACTCACCAGCATCTACCTGGAGTCAGGGTTCAGAGGTCTCTTCGCTGGAGTGGCGCCCAGGACCACTGCCTTCATGATGGGCGGATTTGTGTTCTTCGGGGTCTATGACGATTGTAAGACTGCCTTGGAGAAGCTTCTGGATAGATAGCAGAAGGGGAACATTTTTAGTTATGATTAACATTGTAAATAGTTTGAAAAATGCAGGTTCTGGGCAATAAGGCGATTGGTTTATTATTGTCAGACTAATGTGTATGGAGGGTGCAATGAAACGACCGCTCAAGGTTAGTGCAAGTTTATTACTGAAGCGCATACGCACGCGATCCATGTCCTACATGACACATTCTTCCCCCTTAATTTTTGTTGTACCTGAACGACAACACAACAAGAAAACGTAAAAATTTGTGGCAAACAAAAAAAAATAAATTTAAATAAATAAACGTTTCACACTCATAGACCCATAGTAGGGTGTATATACTCTGTTTCGTGGGTACCATGGACACATATAAAGACAGAAACACAAACACTCAGGCCTCATTTACGGAGACGCGGGGCGTCGTGTGTCGCGTGTGGCGTGACGTCTCGCGGCGCGTCAGACGTTTTTTATGTTTACGGTGCGGCGGCGCGTGAAGCGGCACTTACCATCGCACGCCTAAACACAAACATATGGAAATATACGAGGTTGTTCATAGAGATGCGAGACGGGAAGAGTGGCGGTGCCCGCCGCTGCGCCCGCCGCTGTGCCCGCGGCAAATCTTCAAGCGTGTAGCGAAGCGTGCGTGTAGCGAATTTTTATAATAAATAAATCACATTTTAACATAAAATTTTCTTCTTAAAAAAAAGTCGATCATATCATACTCCATTGCGACGGTGACTGACTACGTCTGCGTTGTGCTATTTCCAAATAAAGACTGGCAGAAAGTTCCGCCGCGGCCATCGCTTCATCGAGAATTGCCGCTGCGTGCGACGCCGCGGTTAACGCCGCGTGAGACGCGTCGATGCCATCCGCGGGCTCGGCCGCGCAAAACGCTCCAACTCAAGCAAACACGTGTAAAATCGCTTCTCCGTACACTCATACAACGCCATATGTTTGAATTTAGTGCGGGCCGCGCCGCGCAACGCAACGCGCGACGCGCCGCGTCTCCGTAAATAAGGCCTCAGACCGAGAACAGAAATTTAAACTCATCATTCAAACTTCTATTTCGCCGGGAATCGAACCCGGGACCCTTCGTTTGGCTGTCCGGCATGGTAACCATTGCGCCGGCCAATTTATATGAAATCTTCTTAGATCTAGGTCTTAATGTTGGGCGTCGGGGCGCGGACGGCGTGGGCGCTGCTGGCGGCTGAGCAACCTCGCTTTGTACTTAAGGGCGCTGCGACCATCCCGATAATACCCTCGGTGTATTCTTCCCAGCGGATGCTCCCTAGGGAGCACCGCTACCACCTCACTTAGCCCTCGCTAGTGAGGTTACATCAGATGAAGGCTTAGAGGCCCCCGGGCCAAAGCCAACAAGGTCGCCTTGACACTTCGGCCGCGTTGCCAACCGCCGCGGGCCAACGTGTACTGGAGCCATTACAGATAGAGTAAAGACGAAGTTTGATTGGCTATGTGCAGATGTCTCATGGTAAGAACCACAGAATATACAAAAAGAGGTAGAATGCCAATAATGCGCCGTTCGTTCGTATAAAAACCGATGTCGTCGATCCAGCTCCACCATTCACCTCCACTACATCTGTACTTAAATAAGATGAAGCTTACGCACATATTTGCAATTTCAAATCTAGCCAATCTTGCGCCGCACAATTATGCGATTTCAAATGAACGAATTACACCCAAGCGCGCACACAAGCACGCATATCGCAGCGCGATCACGTTTTTCTGTAGAGATATGAGCGTTGCTCATATCGTTGGCGCGACTGCCGCGCCCACAATTTCATTCTAACCTCTTTGTTCTGTGGTAAGAACGATATAGATTACGGTACTCCATCTGTCACTGTCGCAATGACACTTGACAAAATGTCATGTCTATAGATTAAAGCTGCTATGATTCTAACTGGGCATGAACGAGTAGAGAGTTATCACTAATAAAATATAGGGTATCTCGTTTTCTAACCCAGAGATAGCTAGAGGCCTATCTAAACACTTCTTTTATATCTACAATGAAACTTTTGTAACTGCTAAGTTCCTGATTTTCTCTAGTGTTTGTTTAGTATGTAAAACGTTAAGTGCTATTCGATAGTAAGGGAATATTATTTTACTAGCCTAGCCTTCCGCCAGCGGCAACGCCCGCGTGGACCCGTTTTATAGGTTCCCGTAGGATAAAAACCATCCTATGTCCTTTCCCAAGGTCCACTCAATCTGTTTCAAATTTCATTAAAATTGGTTCAGTTATTTAAGCGGGAAAGCGTAGCAGACAGACAGACAGACAGAGTTACTTTCGAATTTATAATATTAGTAGGGATACAGTTATGATTGATTTTGTAATTTGGAAAATGGTGATGATAATACAGACCCAATGATTAATGGATTGTTTGAGGGGCCATATTATGTGATCGCCCGGCCGATATTCTTCTAAAATAAGGACTTATTGTTTCTAAGATATTGAATGTTTATTATGGTTCAATGAATATGTCAACGTATTTTTAATTATTGACGTGACAACTTCTAATAGATCGACGAATGCCGGCTGCACGCACAAAAAGGCTGACTCATTGTACGTTACGATCGGCGCTCGTACGTTACGTTGAGGCTTGAGCGTTCGGCTTGCGCCGTTCGTCAGCTGTTATTAAAGTGAAGTGAAAAGTTAATGTGGTTTTCATTGAATTGTTATGACGTTGTCACGTTAAACTATCGTCCGTAAATTTTCATTTGTGTAAAAGGCTGATGGAATTAAGTAGGTATCAATCAATCAATCAATTATAACTTCTCCTATCTATCCTTTTATCCTACTTTATTATGTATTTATTTATCCTTTCTATTGTTGAGTTATTGCATATTTGTCTCATTTTATAGGTTGCCTTTGTTATAATGTTATAAAATAAATAGTGACGCATTTCATTTATTAACATAAATATTTATTGGTAGGTTTTGTTAATGTACATAATGTATGATATAAGAATAATATAATTCCCGTTAATGTATTTTGAAATATATTTTTAAGGAGTTGGTATTCACATTAAATATATTTTATAAGATGTTATCCTGTCGTTTTCATTTTCTGTAATTACCATCCATCCATCTTAATTGGTACTTATATTTTAGTACCTACCTGGATAACCGATTGATGCTCGGATAAAAACAATTGTTTTTCTTGGTCTAATCCAGGAGCGGATGTAGGCATTTGCCGCCAGTAGGCTACTACATTTTTGCACCCCGCGACAAGCTTTTATGATCATATAATTTGTGTATATTGAGCTTATAAGTTGGGTTTTTGGCGGGAAGTCGAAAAAGACATTGTGCTCTTGTTTTATGAGTATTTCTCAAAATAAATGTACGTATCGAAATGGTAGTAACGAAATATTGTTACGAAATAGTATTTAGATGTAACTAAATAGTAAAATAAAGCTTGTTGTACAATGGCAAAATTATAATTTATTTAATCTGATTAATATTCCTGGTTTTTTTTATATGTATCCTTTTATATTTTATTTATTGTACATACATACATAAACTTATGACCCAAATACTTGTATTTTGTTACACCTATTGTATGGGGTTTATAATAAAACAAGGAAGTATTCATTTATTTATCTATTACAATCAAATTAAAGAAGGTTAAAAAATTTAAGTAACACAAGTATTTCTGACTTTGGCTATTCTATTTGCTTTGGCGCGTGAATATATTTATTTAGCGATAGAGGTTTGTCCCTTACAAACCACTTTCTTTTTCGTATGTATTTTTTTCAGTTTTTCGTCTTTAAGAATAGTCAATCAACATATTTTGCCTTGTCTTTGTGAGTATCTTCACTTTGTATGAGATTTTCATTATTTATATTTTCATGTTCCGTGTTATTTTTAGTTACTTCTGTAAGTTATTTAGTTTTTCGTGTTATTTTTAGTTACTTCTGTAAGTTATTTCGTTTTTCTTTCTGATATTTTCTTTAACTTTTAACAAATGTTTAACACTGATTTTCTCATATTAATTTGGATTTCCTTCTTTAGTCTTTCTCTGTAGGTAAGCTTTTCGCCTTCCGGCTTTGGATTTTGGAGGCATTCCTAAAAAAAGCAATGCTGTAGAGAGTATCTTCTATTATTATAACACATATACATACATATATACACTATACATACATATTTTACAAGTATTTGTATTGTTAAATGCTTAAAAATTAAAAAACTTAACCAAAGAAGATGAAAATATTTTGTTCAAAATGGCTTTAGGTATACCAATGGCTGGGATAATGGCGTGAGCATATATGTATATATGCGTTAGGTATACAATAAGCTTTTTGATGATATTTTTTGTGACTCTACACCGCATTAGAAAATTTGGCAGTGAATATGTCTAATCAGTTTGTAATGGGCATGATGACAGATTTTTAAATACCTTTCCTTACTGTAGGTACACGTCTCCTAGTTTCGAAAAAAAGTTTATTTCAGCAATAAACTCAACTTTTTACGTAAATTAATGTATTTTCTGCTATGTAATTTGAATTAAGCGCGAAAACGCTCGTAGGTGTCATGACGTCGGCTTGCTCGTCAAACTTCAAGCAACACGATGACATTAACTGAGGCGTGACGTCATTCCTTTTGATTGGCGTTTCAGGCAACATGGCCGATTGCTGTATTTAATACTTTTATTTTATTGAAAATCTTATTAATCTTAATGTTTATATTAAAACGGCATCATATTTTAGAACTTTTTTAGCATATATTTTTCTGTAAAACCGTTTATTCTCTGATTATTCAATAGTGTCATCATGCCTATTGTAGGTATACACTCAGCCTTATACTGTACTTTTTCGTTACGTAACAAATTTCATTAAAAATGTTACGAAATTGTAATAAAAATTAGACAAAACGGGGTTCTAAAAAGTCAATGGTTTGATAAAAGCTGATACTGCTATTATATAAACTTATCATATGTTTGTATCTAACGTATTACAAAAGATGAAAAAATAAAGACTTACCGTTTTATAAAAAAAACCTATAATATTTCCTGTCTCGAAAAAGTAGTCCCACTAAACATCACTCGTTTTTACTGATTTCACAACAAATGTCATGGCGGAGACGTCAGACCAACGACCAATCAGAAAGACGATAGTGATGCCCATGTAAGAAAATAACGGATGCGTGCAGAAATTATGTGGCGGTTGAAATAAAACGTAACTAAAGAGTAGTAACTAAAAAGTAAATGAATACGACTCATTTTGATTTATTGCATTAAATTATTAATTCATTATGAAACCCCATAGAAAAGCACTTTGATATGGATACTACAATTAATGTAGACCGATAATATACAAAAATCCACAATAATTACGTTTCGTATAGCATTTTATGAAGTATAAACCCACGAAGGAGGTAGGGTGGCAATTTGATATTTGTATGAAAGGTAAAAAACGTATTTTTTTAAAAATCCAAATATTTGGTAAATAATACTATATTAACTGTAAATTCTTACTTATTTTAAAGACTAATATTTATTCTACAAAGTTACGTAGTTATTTTTTTGTATAGGTAATTAAAAGACATGAAGATTTTAAACTATTTCGAGGCACACTTTTTTTTTCGATGATGTACAGTTTTTTTGAGAAATACTCTTATTTTCTTGGTGTATTTTTGAGTTATATCGGATAAAGTTGATGGCATTTTGTTTGATATAGGTTAATTACAGTGCACGAGTGTTTGTGAAATAGAATAACAGTGCTAAAATATGTTTTTTCTGCTTGCCTCCAAAATTCCATTGGATACGTTCTAGTAAAGTAGCCATCGCTTTACTTGAATGCTGGATTGACTAGACTGACTGAACTGACGACTTACTTACCGACTTTGTTATTACTACGTCCAGTTTCATTGAAACTGGCAAAAAATTGATGCAAAAATTATACTTGACGCTGGCAGTATGCACAGAGTTTGCAATGCCATAATTGAAAAAAAAAGCTTATTAAGTTGATAGTTAAAGCATGTTAAAGTTTTAAAAACGAAGAGACGTTATGGCGGCATGGCTCCGATTGGCTAGCTGGCTGACACGTTCGTTACATTACCGAAAGGTAAGCGATCAAAAAGGAAATGTTTTTTCGTCCGTCAGCGGCATTCCTTAACATTTGGCGCAGAAGGAACTTACCTCAATTTAAAAAGAAATATTCATTTAAGTACAGTACTTTAATTTTTTTTCAACCCTTTTTTTTATGTCCCACTGCTGAACACAGATCTCCTACTCACAATTGAGAGGGATTTAGACCATAGTCCACCACGCTGGCCAAGTGCGGATTGGTGGACGTCATGCCTTCGAGAAGTTATGAATTCCTCTCAGGCATGCACGGCGATGGAGAATAGGTATCGTAATCAATGAAATATCACGATATTTTACATCACCGTGGAGCAGCGATAAATTCGCACATTACAAATTTCTTTGTCAGAGGTGCGCGCCGAGGAATTGAACCTGGGATCGGTCGCGCCGAAGACCGCGGTTTTTTACCACTCGGCCATCGCTGCTCTTTAGTACAAAGTGTAGTTGAAGTACTTTAATAAAACCAGTAAACTAAGAAGCAAGCAGTATGTCAATTAATGTCACGTATGTAAGCTGTAAAAAAGTAGTACCTACTAACTACCTACTGTTGCAAGTTTTAGAGTTTTCATATAAAAATTCATTCACAACTATCACCATTCCTTAAATATTTTCATACCTGATGGTCAACACTTTTTTTATACCGTGCAACGTTCATTATATATTTCAAATAATAAGCAATTTAACTGATGGATGTGACGTAATTTCAAAAAAATGCTATTAGAAAATGGTTACAAGATTAGGTTGCTTACCTCTCTGAATATTTCATGTAGGTCAAATTTTTGAACTTAGACTAAGAATAATGTACTTATTTTTGAACGACACAGCAAGATGTTTGACAAATACAGAGCATCAAAGGTACTGGACGGGTGTCATACCTCTCAATACCTGATGTTGCTCTAAGGACAAATAAGAACTTATATTTTTATACTAGTGGCCGCCCGCGACTTCGTCCGCGTGGACTTCGGTATTAGTCATAGCATGATGTTATATAGCCTAAAGCCCTCGGGTGGCTCCCCTGGGGTTGCCCGTAACACCACGCGGACCGTTTGCCTTTTTGTTCGGTTTATTTATAAAAAAAGCCTTCCCCGATAAATCTATCCAACACAAAAATATTTTTTTCAATTGGAACCAGTAGTTCCTGAGATTATTGCGTTCAAACAAAGTTACAAACGAACGAACGAACTCTTCAGCTTTATGCATAGATTAAATTAAATATTGAAGCGACAAGCGTGAACCCTATTTCGTACAGTTTACCATATTATTACCAGCTCATCTTATGTTGTTTTTTTTTCTGTATTATCTATTTTTCTTTTCATTTATAAGTTTCATGTTATCATTTAAGGGACTGTAAATTATAAAACTTCAATACATTAACTGAAGTTTTCGATAAATCAACAACGATACTTCCAAACACTGATCGATAAATTCTTGAAATGGACATAACTTTTTTATTTGTGAACCGATATAAATAAAACAAACACTAAATGTTAATCCAAAAAAATACTATTACATCAGTGAAAACCGCATCCTTCTACGTTAAGCCGTTCCTGAGATTAGCGCGCACAAACGAACAGACAAGCAGATAAACAGACAAATAGACAATAATTCTAAAAATCATTGTTTTGGGTACTATTACGCTAATAAATAGCCCTAGTGACAGTTTTTCTCAAATATCTTCAATGTACAGAAACCGAATTGTTACAAATTTATTATATGTACTAGTGGCCGCCCGCGACTTCGTCCGCGTGGACTTCGGTATTAGTCATAGCATGATTTTATATAGCACCCTCGGGTGGCTCCCCTGGGGTTGCCCGTGTCCATAGGCGACGGTGATCGCTTAAAACCACGCGGCCCGTCTGCCTTTAAAAAAAACCTTCCCCGATAAATGGACTATCCAACACAAAAAGATTTTTTCAATTGCGACCGTAGTTCGTGAGATTAGTGCGTTCAAACAAACATACAAATGAACGAACGAACAAACTTTTCAACTTTATGTATAGGTAGATTTAAATATTGATTAATAAAATTATTGTCGACGTGTGGGAACTGTACGAAAAAGCGTGAACCCTATTTCGAACAGTTACCATATAATTGCCAGCTCATCTTATGTTGGTTTTTTTTTCTATGTTTTATCTATTTTACTTTTCATTTACAAGTTTCATGTTATCATTTAAGGGACAGTAAATTATAAAACTTCAATACATTAACTGAAGTTTTCGATAAATCAACAACGATACTTCCAAACACTGATCGATAAATTCTTGAAATGGACGTAACTTTTTTATTTGTGAACCGATTTAAATAAAACAAACACTAAATGTTAATCCAAAAAAATACCAATGCATCAGAGAAAACCGCATCCTTCTACGTTAAGCCGTTCCTGAGATTAGCGCGCACAAACGAACAGACAAACAGATAAACAGACAATAATTCTAAAAAATATTGTTTTGGGTTCTATTACGCTAATATATAGCCCTAGTGACAGTTTTTTTCAAATATCTTCAATGTACAGAAACCGACTTGTTACCGATGCTTGTTAGAGATTTATTATATGTATATATATATAGAAGAAGATGTATAGATAGAATATTGGTATGAGTGCTAAAGGTCATCCTCTTCGTCTTGTTTTTTGTTAGTTTTAATTTATCTGGAAATGTTCCAGTTTCAATACTTAAATTAACAGTAATGGCTAAAACGCTATTATATTTTGTTACCTGCTTTATTATTTTTGTGCATACTATTAGTGTTTTTTAAGCCGTCGATTACTTTTATTATTTCTTTGCTTGAGGTAGGCCGTAAGAAGATAGAGTTAGGAATTTAGGATGGCAAGAATTGATGTTGTACCTACCTATTAGTATCTACGTTATTAGAATTAATTTCTTTAATTTGATTTAAAAAAGATTTATTAAAAGATTCAAATATTTATTGAACATAATATGAGTGGTACAAAAACATAGTATCGTAAACGACTACAATAGTTTGTTAAATTCATAAGCATTTTTTTAGGGTCTGTTTCAATGTGGTTCCCTAATTTTATTTTATTTATTCCTTGCTTAGGGATATATATATAATAATAATATTTATTAATTTAAACCAATTTTTATTAATACAAGGGATATACGAGTAACAAATGTTGTTGTTGATGATTTTCTATGTAAGTATACCTAGCCTTTATTTTACTTTCTGCGTTTTTTATGAAATTGCCATTTTGAGATTTTTGAGTTAGCTTAATTAATTATTGTCTTTAATTTTTTTGAGTACGATTTAAACTTATTTTAGTTAATTTATTACGGGAGATCGTATTCCATCATAAACTTCTCTTAATTTTAGGGCACTTTTTGATACCTCTAGAGAGCCATCGAGGGCTTTTTTTAATGAAAAAAATAATACTTTAACATAAATTTGTATGATAATTCGAGTAGTTCGTGGAATATATTAAAAGCATCATTGATGTTACTGCACGTATATACATCATGGAATGTTAAACTTTGTATGCAGTCTACAAATTTATTTACATTGACAGTTTTTTTTTGTATCGGGGGGGAAATCTTCGAAACCTTGAGAATAGCACCTTGAAAGAGGTTACCGGGTTATGTGGGATTTGACCGCACTAAAACCCTTGGTGGCCTGCCTCTGAGCTTGGGAGGACTCCGGCATCTCCATTGAAATGCACCGGTCTCCTCCACGCGCGGCGCCTCAGAACGGGCCCATCCTCTGGAGATCAGATGTGCTCTCCTGCACCTTCCTTCAGGTGTTTACGGCGGCATGCGGCCATGCACACACCGCCGACTTCCCGGAGCTGCTGGCTGGACGGGTCAAGCTCCCACTTTCACCGTCCGCAACCCCCTTTTAGTCGCGTCTGAAGATCATACCGTACGGTAAGAATAAGTAGCTCTATTCTTAATCCCGAAGCTACAAAATCAGGGTTGAATATCAGATGTATGATTCGAAAGAGCAAGTTCAATAACTCGAGACTTAACTACTGCCTCGTATATTATGGGTAAAATTATCTATACATGTCTGGCTAACCTAAATTAAATAAGTTGGTTATGCTAAGTTTGAGATAATAAGTATCGAATGTACTTTTAAATTCTAATGTTATTCTATTTTCTTTAAGTAAGTTTATCTGGTAGCTTAAATAAACATTATTTTATCAAATTTATGTTTTATTCAGTACACAGTACTGTATATCTAAAATCTTAATATAATATATAAAAAGTAAAGGGTTTTCTTTGTACGTAAATACACGGTTTTCTCTATTATCATTAACTCCAATCAACTTCCCGTTGGGGTGGTAAATACTTAGTACGTAGATGATAGTAAGGGAGTTTGATCGCGGTGGGTGGAAAAATCTAAAAAAAATAATTCTGTACTTTTCTAACCAATAGGGACTTCTGGGTGGATCTCAAAATTTCTGGGATGATCTAGCAAACTATTTTAAACTTTAATTTTATTGAGAATGTTCGAGAAAGTTCTGGAAACATTTGGATTTTTTTTAATAATTTTAATTAATTGAGAATATTCGAGAAAGCTTCTCAATTGATCTGGATTTTTTAAAATAATAGTAATCTTTTTTCGAATGATCTGGAAATTTTTAAATTGCAATTGCATTGCAATTTTTTGACGTAATAACGTCTTTAAAATCGTTTTAGTCGGGTGACATGTTCAGAAACTTGTGTCACACCAAAACCTCACGAGCGCGATCGCAGGTATAACGAGAGAGAGACGGACCGATCTCCCGTCTCATCTCGAGCGCTGCCAGTCATTCCGTGAAACTTGTCACGCGGAATCCTCACGAGCGGAGGCTGGCATAGCGTTCGAGTGAGTGGACCGATCTTCCGTCTCTCTCACTCTAGCGGCATACAAACGAATGGAGATTTTCTCGTGCGGACGTTATCACGTAAACATCTCGATCGTAAACCTACTTTACAAACAATTTTTTTTTTAATTAATTGAAAATATTCCAGAAAGTTCCAGAAACTTCTCGAATGATCTGAAGATTTTTAAAATAACTGCAAACTGTTTTAATTAATTGAGAATGTTCGAGAAAGTTTCAGAAACTTCTCAAATGATCTGCAAAATCCTACTACTTAATATTATAAACGCAAGAGTTTGTAAGTATGGATGTTTGTTACTCTTTCACGTAAAAACTACTGAATGAATTTAAATGAAACTTACAATACTATAGCTTCTACATCAGAATAACACATAGGATACAATTTATAAAGATATTGTGTGAATTGTCCAAAATATGACGATAAGTTTAGTGTCAAGTTAAGTAGGAAAAAATCTACCATCTGCGAGCTATTTTGGCGTGCGCTGCCAAAACCGCTAGAGTTACACATAATGTAATGTATGATGGAAATGTTTATCTTAAATAGTCCTACAAAAACCGGCCAAGTGCGAGTCGGATTCACGCACGAAGGGTTCCGTACCATTCATTAGCTATTAAAAACACGTTTATTGTATGGGAGCCCCCTTAAATATTTATTTTATTCTATTTTTAGTATTTGTATAACAATAGCGGCAACAGAAATACATCATTGCCTTTGATTATCCATAGAAATCATTGCATTAAGATTGAATGAAAGGTAAATTGTTGTTTACGATTTATGACGTATTAAAAAAACTACTAACTAGATCTCGTTTAAACTAATTTTCGGTGGAAGTTTGCATCGTAATGTACATCATATTTTTTTTAGTTTTATCATTCTCTTATTTCAGAAGTTACAGGGGGGGGGGGGCATTTTACCATTTTGGAAGTGTCTCTCGCGCAAACTATTCAGTTTAGATAAAAATGGTATTAGAAACCTCTGTATCATTTTTGAAGACCTATCCATAGACACCCCACACGTATGGGTTTGATGAAAAAAAATTTTTTTGAGTTTCAGTTCCAAGTATGGGGAAATATATAATATACCCTCAAAATTTATTGCTTTTTTCTATTTTTGTGTGAAAATCTTAATGTGGTTCACAGAATACATCTCCGTACCGAGTTTCAACAGTATAGTTCTTATAGTTTCGGAAAAAAGTGGCTGTGACATACGGACGGACAGACAGACAGACATCACGACTCCGTTAAGAATAAGGGTTCCGTTTTTTGCCATTTGGCTATGGAACCCTAAAAAAGCCGGTCCACGGCAATTCAGAAGGGACTTCACTTTATGCTAATGATCCTCTCTAACGCGGGTGAAACCGCGGGGCACAGTACATTATATTCTACAAAACATTTTTATGTAATTTTTTTTTTTCATTTCATTATTAAATAATGGTATCGCACTCGTACATATTGCCAGTGTCAAATATAATTTCCATAGAATAAATCAGTAAGTCGTCAGGTATCAGTCAGTCTAGTCAGAGAACATCGTTAAGTTCGTGGGGCACCCATCTATGAAGTTTTTTTACCTTGCCTATTTGTCGCAAATCAAAAGCTGCTGCTAGCTCAGCTGTGGATTGAGTTTCGTCAGCTTCCACAACCGCCTTTATTTCATCATTGTTGATCAAATTCTCTGGACGACCACGAGCTTCATTTTTCAAGTCAATATTTCCAGAACGGAACCGGGAAGACCAATATCGGGTTGTGCGTTCGTTTGTACAGTTCTCTCCGTAAACGTTTTTGATGTTACGTGCCGTTTGTGTCGCGTTGGTGCCACGACGGAACTCATATTCCATAAATACACGAATTTTTAAAGTATCCATTATGACGAAAAATGTTCAAATGTAATGAAAATACAACGCTAATCAATAAACAAAAGACTGAGTTTGTAAAAAGAATGTAATTTTTTCAAAATCAATTTGAATTTAAAATACAAAGCCATTCCAAACTTTTTTTCTATTTGAAATGACCAGTACTGAAGAACGGAAATTTCATAGGTAAAGACCTATTATATAAGAAAGATCAGGCTCCCTTCGATGTGTAATCTAAGTCTAAATTATATGTGGAATCTAATTTCGAGCATTTAAATCGTAGATCATAATTCAGTTCGTTTAGATATTTATTGCGGGAATTCGCAAAATATAATATTTGTGTTATTTTGTTCCTGAAGCTAGTTATTTATATACTTACATATTAAATTTATATGGGTTGGTATCAATCATGTATTATTGTGAAAAAAGTTTGGGTTGCTCGATATACGTGCGAAAAAATGGCACAGAGCGCCGTGTTTGATGTACTTCAGAAGCGTGTATTTTAGTTTTCATAAACTATATTTATTTTTAATTTTTTAGTTCGATTTACTTGTTATTAAATATTTTTTTTCAAATTCTCGGAATTAGATAAACTCGTTAAATTAGTGTACTGTCATCGGTCCTCGATAAATCTACAAAGTTTGAATAAAATCGGGGTCAAAATCGCAGCCAAAGGAGTCAGTTATAAACATACAAACGAACATACAAGTGAAGCTACGTAATATAACGCGTGTGAAAACGGAGTACATAGGTATAACTAAGCGAATCCGGATTATTGGCGAGTATAACACTCGTACATACCTACTCATAAGTGTACTGCGTAACAGTACACACCTATTTAAGTCAAGGGAAATCGAAAACACCGCAAAACGGTTTCGAGTGTGAATATTAATCATGCAGTTCTCATTATATTTATTTGTTGCATCTTCCATTTTGCTCTGCATTGTACAGTCTTGCAAAGGTAATTATAATATTATACTAATATAAGCTAACAATAATGTTAGGAGTTTTGGCGAAAAGTTGAAAAAACTATAAATAAAAGTAAAATTTAAAATATAAAAAATCCCCAGACACAAAAAATAAACTCTTAAAACTAAAAAAATATATTTTAAACCTATAATAAATATTATCGTCACATATATATATATATATATATATATACCCATACGGCAAATGTTGATCAGACGGGTTGTAGCATCAGTTAATTGTTGATCAGTTAGCCATTGTTGATCAAAATAGTTTTTGTTGATCGAATGTATGATTCGGCATACAAAAGTGGCTCCAATTTGATCAACAATTGCTGACCCTCTAGCGGCACAAATAAGAACTATTCATTACATTACTTATAACTTATACAAATCCGCTCCATCAATTGTTGATCTCATTCAAATGGACCAATCAGAGGTCACCTTTGTTGATGATTGGTTGGTTTTGTTATGCGCTGTTGCCAATTCGCTTCGCAATCAATACGCTATGATGAAAGCAAGACTGTGTTAAGTTAGGGCGTGTAGATTAGGAGCTAGGTCCTCCATAAGATTCGATAACTTTTTATTATTACCTTTTATTTTTTTTATTTTACCTGTCTTTCTGTCCTTTGTCTGTAATTAAATATTGCAAGTAAAATTTGACACACTTCTCGGTTTCCGATTGAGTAAAAATTTTGCATGCGTATGTATATCGCGTGACAATGCAATATTATGATGACATGGAGCTGATCTAATGATGGAGCTGGAAGGTGGCCATAGAAACTCCGTTATAATACGACATAACCCTATCGAGTTTGGGCTCGTATGATTCGTCTCGATGAGTACTTTGTCTGCAGATGGTATCCAGGGTCTGATGATGGAGCTGGAAGGTGGCCATAGGAAGTCCATAATAAAATGACACAATCCCATCGAGTTTGGGCTTATTTGATTAGTCTTGACGAGTAATTTGGTCCTAAAAGGTATCCAGGGTCTGATGATGGGGCTGGAAGGTGGCCATAGGAAGTCAGTAATAAAACGACACAATCCCATCGAGTTTGGGCTCGTTTGATTCGTCTTGACGAGTACTTTCGTCCTAGATAATATCCATATGATATGCAACTCCATCAGATTTAATTAAATAAATTCGTTACATTTGTTATGAATAACAATAAAGATAAATTAATAAGATAAAACTAACAAAGAAATATAAACAATAACAACAAGAAAACTTCTTCTTAATACTTTAATTTTAAGTATTATTTTTTCAATTAAAATAAGTATCAGTTTTTTAATCAGGTACTTAGGTATCCACAGTCTAAAAAAAATAAAATAAAACTTGTACTAACTTAAGGAAGTAACTTAGCGATTTCTTCAGAAACATGTTGAAGATACTTACACACTTGGTGATGAGCCGACTGCGAAGCGTGAGGTCGTGGGTTCGATTCCCACCCAGGTCAAATATTTGTGTGATGAACATGACTATTTGTTCTGTGTCTGGGTGTTAATTTATCTATTTAAGTATGTATTTAGAATTATATAAGTATGTTTATCAGCTTTCTGATTACCATAGTACAAGCTCTGCTTAGTTTGGTATCAGATGGTGTTGTGTGAATTGTCCAAAGATATTTATTTATTTATTTATTTATTTACTTAGGCTCTCCTATACGTTGGGACTTTTATTATGTTAACCTTCTAAGTACAACACAAACATGTTTCTCCACTCTACACTTACTTTTAAATTGTGAAACAGGCCCTTAGTATTATTTTCTTTAACGTACGATCTCGACACTTACTTGTAAATTGTGAAACAGGCCCTTAGTATTATTTTCTTTAACGTACGATCTCGACACTTACTTGTAAATTGTGAAACAGGCCCTTAGTATTATTTTCTTTAACGTACGATCTCGACACTTACTTGTAAATTGTGAAACAGGCCCTTAGTATTATTTTCTTTAACGTACGATCTCGACACTTACTTGTAAATTGTGAAACAGGCCCTTAGTATTATTTTCTTTAACGTACGATCTCGACACTTACTTGTAAATTGTGAAACAGGCCCTTAGTATTATTTTCTTTAACGTACGATCTCGACACTTACTTGTAAATTGTGAAACAGGCCCTTAGTATTATTTTCTTTAACGTACGATCTCGACACTTACTTGTAAATTGTGAAACAGGCCCTTAGTATTATTTTCTTTAACGTACGATCTCGACACTTACTTGTAAATTGTGAAACAGGCCCTTAGTATTATTTTCTTTAACGTACGATCTCGACACTTACTTGTAAATTGTGAAACAGGCCCTTAGTATTATTTTCTTTAACTTACGATCTCGACACTTACTTGTAAATTGTGAAACAGGCCCTTAGTATTCTTTTCTTTAACCACGAATTAAGTATTATTTTGGTACCCGCCAAATGAGTACCTACTATTAATTTTTAATTATCCACAGTCTCAAAATAAAATATAAACATTAAACAAAATTTATGAACTTAAACATTTATCCAAGAAAAAGGCAATAAAAAAACATAATTGCCGTAATTATGCACTTTTTTTTACTTAAAACTAAACTTTGATTTTTGTCTTCGTTGACATTTCCTTAATAAGATTAAAATACACTGGCTGTCAAAACTAAGTACAGTTGAATCCGGTTATAACGACGACCAAGGGACCGGTGATTTTACGTCGTAATAACCGGAAGTCATATTAAACGAACAGACATTTTTTGTTTTTAATTGATCACATACGTAATGTATTTATTAATATTAAGGTGACAAAATATTACCTAATTTAAGTTGAATATATACCTACTATGTACGGTCCATATAATCTATACTATATATATGTAACGAACAACGAAACATGTAGCGCAAAAAGTCTAATTTTTGTTTTTGTTTCTTATTTCTATAGTCGTGCGGTCGGCATTATGCAAACGAGACATAATACTTTTCATAGTGTCATCTTCAAAATTTGAATGCACAAACACATTTAGCACTTCTGCAGCTTTTAGAGACTCAGATACGCTCAATCAGCGATGTGTGGGTAAGGGGGTTGCGTGGGAGCAGATAGGATCAGATAGGGACTTTTTTTATTTGAATGGAATAGTAGATGAGCATGCAGGCTACGTGGTGTTAAGTGGTCGCCGCAGCCCATGGACACCTACATACAACCTCAAGCAAGCATAGGTAAGTCTTGTCTGAGGTCGTATGCAGTTGCGTTGCTACTCCGGAGGCTGGTGGTCGCCTCATGTAAGTGTGGCCGGCAACTGCACCTTTCCACCGAAACACAATAGAGTTGGTTCACGGCAGAAGTGGGTGCAGCAGTGGTACTTCCCCGGGCGAACCATAACGGTTCCACCACCTACAAAAACCTTCTTTCTTACGATTTATTTGTAAACACGTTAACGGTGGACGTTGCAACTGGACAATTATCTGACAAATTCCGTCGCTAAAAACGGTGGGTCGTTGTAAGCGGAGTCGTAATAAACGGATGCACTTTCATATAACTCATAACAAAACCAAACATATGCCTATACCTACGTCGCTAAAAACGGTTGGTGGTTATATGCGAAGTCGTACTAAACGGACTACACTGTACCTACCACACGTTAATTCTTACTATAGACATTAGTTTTGAAATAAAAAACGTCTTGTAGCGAATTTCAACTATTTTCTATGAAACTATAGTTAAATAATTAAATTGTTTTTCTGGCACTTTTTATTTCGAACTTGTTATCTTGTGTACTTTAAAAGTTACTGCAAGTTTCAAAGTGTGGTACTTAGTTCTGACGGCCAGTGTGCCTCCATCCATCCATCAGCCTTTTAAAGTCCACTGCTGGACATAGGCCTCCCCTCATGTTCGTCACTCCGTCCGGTCCTGCGCCCTCTGAATCCAGCGGTTTCCAGCTATCTTCTTCAGGTCGTCAGTCCACCTGGTTGGAGGGTGGCCTGTGCTCCTTTTGCCGATACGTGGTCGCCATTCGAAGACCTTTCTTTCCCACCGGTTGTCAGTCCTCCTAACTATATGGCCTGCCCATTGCCACTTCAGCTTGCGTATTTTGAGAGCTATGTCGGTAACCTTCGTTTGTCTACGGATTTCATCGTTACGGAGTCTGTCGTGTAAAGAAATACCAAGCATAGCCCTCTCCATCGCTCGCTGAGCGACCTTGAGCCTGTGGAAAAGGCTAACTGTAAAAGACCACATCTCAGCGCCGTAGGTCATCACTGGCAACACTGCTTGAAAACTTTCTACTTCAGGCACTGCGGTATTCTGGACGAGAAGACACTTTGTAATATCCCGAACGCTGCCCAACCGAGTTGGATTCTACGAGTTACCTCTCTCTCGAAGTTGGACTTAGGGTAGACTGGGTACGGTTGAAACGGTGGACGGTTGAAACAAAGCGAATATCTCGTGAACAGTACGTGATGAGGTGAGGGCTACAAGGGGAGTACGAAGCGGGTGACAAGTCGGAACTTGAATTTTAGTTTTGCGTCGCTCTTCGGGCGCTGTGTTTGTCTGTAAGAGGCCCCATTGAGTTTTTTCACAGAAAAGTAAGTATTTTTGTACCTACATTTTTGTAATTATTAAGATTTTGTTTAAAGTTAGGGTATTGAGAGTTTTGCTTCGGTTGAATTAAAGTTTGTACAATATCTTAGTATGATTAGTTTTTATTTAAATTTAATTTTATTCTTACTGTAAACCGTTTTATACCAAGATGGAAGGGTGGGGACAGTTGAAACATTATTTGTGGGTACGGTTGAAACAGTTAATTTATTAATTTTCTTGTTTCTTAGATGCCAAGGGTACGCCAAAGAAAGACTGCGAAAGGTCTGACTGACTTATCAACGTACAAACAAGCCTATAAAGATGTGAAAGCGGGATCTTCAGTAAGATCAGCGGCAGAAAAAAATGGACTGAACCACTGTTTCCTGTTCAGATATGTACGTAAACCGAAAAACTAGGAAATCTACAATTTACACAGACACACCTGAAAAAGAAGAGATAAAAAGAGAATATGAGAACAGATTGAAACGAACCAAAGCTAAGCCAGTAAAGAAAAGATTAGATGGAGGAAAGACAAAAAGAAATGCTACAAACAAACAACTAACACACAACAAGAATCATCAGAAGAAGAGGAGTGCTACTGCGTTGTTTGTATAGCAGCATATTCAGAAAGCAGACCAAACGAAAAATGGACTTAATGCATACTGTGTAAAATGTGGGCGCATGAAGATGTGACCTTTTAAGTATTTTTGTTTAAAATTTTAATTGTTAAAGAAATAATATTTTCGTTTTTATAGTTTGTAATTAATACTGTTGATATATAAGAAATATAATAGCATGTAGGTACAATATTTCAAAAATATTATCGTCACCAACATCGGATTATTTGCCATCGGAAACTTTGAAGGCTGATTAAAAATAATGTTAGATTAAAAGTATCTCCAAAGACTTGAATATTAATAAAAATATTTGTGATATTCAACTGTACCATTACCATTCGAAAAATGTCATTAGATGATTAATAAAACATGATAATTGATTATATTTTGTATTATTTGCATGTGTTTCAATTGACCCCAGGCACTGTTTCAACCGACCCTGGCATGGGGACGGTTGAAACAAATGGCAATTTTTTTTAAATATGATTTTACGCAGAAAATACTACACAGTGATCTCAAATAACATTGCCCGTTAGTAGACAGATATAAGATCTTTTATTTAATATGTTTCCGAGATCGCTCGCTCAACAAATCCCGATGCTATGCACGATAAACGCTAAAATGTTTCAACCGTACCCAGTCTACCCTACCCATGCGGATCGCTTGTCCCAAGTAAATATACTCGTCGACAACTTCGAGAGTAGCGCCATCAACAACGACCGGTATGAGTGTGACATGGACATTTGACATGATCTTCGTCTTGTCCATGTTCATTTTAAGACCCACCTGTTGGGAGGCGCTATGGAGGTCACCTAGCATTGTGCTGAGTTCTTCCAGGGACTCCGCCAAGATGACTATATGAGGTGAGGTGTTCGCGATTGATGTTAATACCAAGCCCTTTCCACTCCATCAGCTTAAACATGTCTTCCAATGCAGCGGTAAACAGTTTCGGGGATATAACATCTCCTTGTCGTACTCCGCGCTGCAGTGGAATAGGTTTAGTGCTTCCGTCGTGAACTCGGACTGACATGGTTGTGGCTTTGTATAAACACTTCAACACCTCGATGTACCGATAGTCTATCTGGCACCGTTGGAGAGACTCTAGCACCGCCCAGGTCTCAATAGAATCGAAGGCTTTCTCATAGTCCACATACGCAACACATAGCGGCAGATTATACTCCTCGGTCTTTTGTATAACGTGATTTGTATGACGCACCTCGATGCACCGATAGTCTATCTGGCACCGTTGGAGAGACTCTAGCACCGCCCAGGTCTCAATAGAATCGAAGGCTTTCTCATAGTCCACATACGCAACACATAGCGGCAGATTATACTCCTCGGTCTTTTGTATAACGTGATTTGTATGACGTGGCTCAGAAGCGCGATGGGTCTATAGTTCTTCAAAAGGGCTCTGTCACCCTTCTTGAAGAACAGAACCACCACGCTTCTGCTCCACGCCTCCGGGGTAGTTCCGTTACTGATGTCGGTATCAAAAAGTTTTTGGAGCGCCACTAGGAGGGGTTTGCCTCTAGCCTTCAGCAGCTCTGATGTGATACCGTCATCTCCCGGTGCTTTGTTGTTTTTTAGCTGACTTAGGTCCCCCTCTAATTTCGTACAGGCTGACATCCAGGTCCGGCTATCTTCGGTATAGTGTCGGGTCAATTTGGCTCTCTTGTCGTTCACCACATTGGGAACGGGAGCTTGTGAGGAGGTGTACAACCGTCCGTAGTACCTCTCAATTTCTCTCTGAACTTCAGGCTTAGACGTAACCATAGTGCCAGACTCCGTCTTCAATCTCATCAACTGGCTTTGCCCAAAAATCAGATCCCTTGTGAACACTTTGGAGCCTTGGTTCCGCTCAATTGTGTTCTTGACGCGCTGTGTGTTGTGAGCACGCAGATCGCGTCGTCTGCAGCAAGAGATCTGTTTATTTAGCTGCCTGTATTTCGACATTGAAGCCGGAGAGCGGATACATAGTTCACGCCTTTCCTTCATGAGACCGAGAGTACTTTCAGAGAGCACTTGAGGTTTACTACTGGAGGGGGTCTTAAAGAACTTTGACCCTAACTCGTGGACGGTTTGTACCATCCTGGTGTTAATTTCGTCCACAGTTTCGCATTCTTCTAGGCCCGCGAACGATTCCGCAACTCCAGCTGAAAGTTCTATCTCGCTTTTCGTGGAACCATTTGGACTTATCCAAGTCCACTTGCGCTGTGACTTCTTCTTGAAGAAGGAGTTCATTATGAAGAAGTTCTCCTTCTCCAAGAAGTTAGCGAGCGTGCCCAGTCTAGCGTTGAAAGTGTACCTATATTCAACATGAAACATCACAAAAGCAATATTTTTAGAAGTAAGTCATATTTTACATGGTAATGTACATAGAGAAGTGAATTTAATTTAATGTAATGTAAAATGCGAATATGGGTGTGAACTTGAAATATTTTTTTTAATTTACTCTTTATTTTATTTTTTATTATAAATAATCAAATGATATTTTTTTAAACACTCGTCCAGCATCAAAAATGAGCAACATTAATTAGCAATAGCAAAAGGTATAAAAGCAACTAAAGGTATAAAAGTAACTAACTAACTTTAGTAATTTTAGCAGCACTTGGTTACATTTGTGATTTGGTTAAGGTGTAGCTTTATTAATTAAGATTAGATGTAGGTTAAATATAGGTAAGTATTTTAATCGTAGGATTAAGAGCAGGTTTTCATGTAAGATAAGGCGTAAGTTTAGATTTAGATGTAGGTTAAGACGTGCGATTTAAGTTTAAATAATGGTATCGATTCGAGGAAAACACGTTAAAACTATAATTAAACTAATTGTGTCTTTGTCTCGGTTTTCTCATTAGAAAAAGACAGAAGATTTAGTTCTAGTTTAATTCTGTCAAAATTGACAGTTCCTGTGAAATTCTAGTCGAAACCGGTCAATGGCGACTAAAATCAAGAGAAAACCCGCCGTCTCGAGATAAATCATTTATTTAACAGGCTGAAACTAAAATAAGATCTTTTATCTGCTGAGAAAACTTCGACCAAGACAGAATTAGTTTAGTCGTGAATCAACGCCTTATTATTATGATTTAGATATAATTTCTTGTTTTTAGGTAGGTATACTTTTTTCTTGCTTTTTGTGTTATTAGACAAACACTTTTTCTAAACATTTCTTTCTATTAGATTTAAATGTATTTAAGAGTTTTAGTTTACTATTTAATTATTTTTTTCTTATAGGTAAATAATTGACTTGTGTGTTTAGCTGCATCCAGGTTCTTCTAGATATATAGATGATATAGATAGCTCAAGGACTTTTCGTAACACTTCAAGGCACTTTGCTTTTCCAGGGTTAGTTTTATTTTTAATATTGTCTTTAAAATATATATTTTCTTACTGCTTTTAACTCTTCCTTTGTCCACAAAGTATGAGTTTTTTTTCGCCTTCGTGTTTGTATTACATTTTGTGATTCATCTGAACTCGAAAGCGAATCCTCTGAAAGATTTTGACGTAAACACGTAAAAGAAAGTATGTAGTTCTACCTTCTTGCTTTTAACAGAACATAATCTACACTTGTGCAGATGTTAATTCAATTAAAAGAGATTAAGCAACTTTATTTGTTTTTTCTACAACATCAGACATCGTATCGTTAAGATTTAAATACAAGTAAAAACAACTAAGTAGCTTTTCACCGATGATGATGTATGTAGTACGGTGATATTTCTATATTAATATTTTCAGCTAAAACCAATTATCGTTGTCTGATCTTTTGTTTAACTCGCACATCTCTGACTTAGTCGCCATCTTTAATGGAGGAATCGTGCGCCGGCCGGTTGTAGTGTTTTGTTTTTCAAATTTACTTGGAAGAGATTGCGAAGTTGAGGAGGCGGGTTCAGCGCCGTCTCGAGCGGGAGGCAAGGCTAGCTGACGAGTCAACAGCAGATGCACCGCCAGTCTATCAGGCACCGCCACCTCAACCAAGCGCACCGCCAGTCCACCAGGCACCGCCCACGACCCGTTCCTCCGTGGTGAGCGCGGCTCCTGCCACTCCTCAGCCACCCATCTGTCCCCCGTCAGCAGCCCCAGTCGCTGCTGCAGCGATAAATTTATGGCTACTCCCGCCGAGAGTGCAAGGCAGTCGTAATAGACAGCGAGGGGAGCTGGAGGCTCTTGGAACGGCTAGCACCGGAGCCGGCCGGCACCCAAGCATAACGTCGGCGCCTGAACTTACCGTCCCTTGCGAGCGCTACGCCCGCCTGTGACCTTTTGGTGGCTATAACCACTATTTGTGAGGCGATTGCGTGCTACCCAGCCCTCGCAGAGGAAATAAGACAGATGCTGGCTCACGTGCTCGTGGGACAGCATGCGAGTACAACTTAGGCTGTTATACTGGAACCCCGGGGGTGTCGCGCCCCACTTGCACCAACTTCGAGCCCTCGTCCAATAGCAAGACATCCACGTCGTGCTCCTTGGCAAGACAAAGTTGCGTCTGGACCAGGCCTTCCGGCTGCCCAATTTCTTCGTGTACCGCCGCGATGAGGTCTCTTTATAGCGGTACGGCCGTCGCGGTCCGTCGTGATGTGGTGCACGCAGAATTACCTCTCCTGCATTATACTCACACCCGCTACATTGGGTTGGACGTGAGTATAGCGGGCGAGGCACTGGCGCTGTTTGCAGCCTACCGCCCGCCTGGCCCCCTTTTTAACCTGCAGGATATCACTAACATCCTGGCTGGTGGTGCTCCGACCCTAGTGGCAGGTGACCTCAACGCCAAACATCCTATCATCAACCACAATCCATCACTAGTCAACACTAGTCAAGTGAGCTCAATTTCGGGCGATACACGACACATCGATATCTTTCTCGATATCGAGAAGGCATTCGACCGTGTGTGGCATCCGGGCTCATTTACAAACTGCTGGATACACCCGTTCCGGTGATGCTTGTTAGGCTGGTGGCGTCCTTTTTAAAAGGGCGGCAGGTCTTTATTTCGGTCGAAGGATGCGCCTCAAACCCCAGGCCCATTTGTGTAGACGTGTTCCAGGGCAGCTGCCTCTCGCCCATGCTATAGGCGCTCTATACCAACGACATCCCCACTCCAGAGGGCAAGCTCGAAGACTGGAAGTATGACGTTGTGCTCGCATTGTTCGCGGACGACACTTTTCAGCCGTAAGCGAAGCATGCCCTCTCTGTTACGTCACCGCGATCAGGAGATAGATTGGAAGCCCACGGTTAAGTACCTGGGATGCAACATCGCTCCGTATGCACAGTCAGGTGAATCATGTGATTAAAAAAAAAACGTGCGGCGCGGGCGATTCCAACCCATACGAAACTAAGGGTGTACCAAACCTACATCCGGTCAAGGACCACCTACGCGGCGCCGGCATGGTTTGCGTCGGTAAGTGCGTCGCTGCGCAAGCGTTTTGAAGCGCAGCAAAATCTAACCCTTCGTGTTGTTATGAGAGCACCTCGCTTCGTCAGGCACGACGTGTTGAGTCGCGATCATAAGGTAGAACCTTGGAACGGTTTGCGATCCCATCTCTATGGGATCGCGTCGATTTATGGTCGTCCTCCCAAAGGGAGACATTTCCTAGGGAGCTCATGCGGTTACCGGTGTCCTCCTCCGAAGAGGATTGCTGACCGAACGCGGTCGTCGGATGACGACCGAAGTCAAGCCCACTAGGTCCGCCCAACGGCGGAGAAACATTTCCATCACCTTGACGCACTTGTCCTCAAGAATCTGCCTGGGCAAAGAGGAGCCCCTCGTGTCCCGTATTCTCTATTACATTTGAGCCACTAGAGCCGACTATCTATCTATGTGAGAAGGGGGTTATACCAGAAGAGTACCATAGATGGAGCTTGCTTGAAGTTAGGGATCGCGTCGAACGCGTACCTGATGTGGCCGCCCCTAAAAAGTCTCAATCTGAGTCATCTGTGGACTCATCAGCTAATGAATAAAAGATGCATTATTTTAGTTTTTAGATTTTATATTTAAGTGTATACTAAATAATTTGTGAAAACATGAAATTAACTCATGTTTTCACAAATTGTTTTGTATACTTAGATAAAAATAAAAAGTTACTAATGAAGTTGAATATTTCCTAATAATATCATTCTTATTATTTTCCTACTTTATTCAGTTTTTACTATCACGTAATGATATATTGGTATTTTTGTAATTATAAAAATAACAATGACTAGGCTTGCTGTAGTTCGTTTGCTGATAGTCTACCACAATTCTTAATTTTCGTGGATCAACATTTAATGCATATTTCGGCCTGATTGATCAGGCCGAAATATACGGCAATTGTCAACAATTACGTAGGTAACGTAAAGAGGACAATATATTATATTTAAATATTTTAATATCTTATATATTTAAATATTTTAAGATCTCACATTTTTACAGAGTCTAGATCGCTTTTGTATCCTTTTTAATATCGTATATTTTATAATCGATTTTCATATTAAATTTAATATATTGTACAAATTCAAAAAATAGTCTTCATGCAATAATTCTAATAGGTACTTTATGGAACTAAGCAAATTCGCGAAGTTTCAGGCCCATTTAATCAACAAGCTAAATAGATAATTTCAAGGCGAGTACACAAAGTTGGTTAGTACCTTAGAGCATCAAGGTATGATAGGTATGACACCCATCATAGGAGTGGCCTTTACGGGCGAACGTCCATGTACAATGTGCCTTTTAGTTATATACAACTAGTGTGTCTGTGTGAATCGGTGTCAGTGTAGTCGGTGCATAGAAAATGACGTTGTTAATTGAAATTGACATATTTAGAAATGTATGCGTCTGTAGTAATGAAAGAATATATTTTGTGGACTCTTAAAACTATTTTTGGAGTCGGGCCCTTACTAAAATGTCGTACCATTCATTCTAAATGGGCACCGACAGTACAGACCGTGGGACAGTACCTACTTCTTCTTGCTTATGGTAATGACTCTTAAAACTATATTGGAGTCGGTGCCCATTCAGACCGAAAGGTACAATATATTTACTAAGACAGGAGATTTTACTAAGGGCCCGACTCCAAAAATAGTTTTAAGAGTCATTACCATAAGCAAGAAGAAGTAGGTACTGAACAATTTTATTTTTTACCGTTTGAAGTCGGTTCTATTTTTTTGTTAAAAACTTAATTAATTTCACTCTTTTTAGTAAATTTAATAATTCTGTACATACATGTATAAGCATAATTGGTAAAAAAAAATACTTAACTTCTAAACGTTAAAGAGATTTACCTTTTATAATCATGTTTATCTAATAGCCATCTTATGGCCTGAAAGATTAAAGATTAAAGATTCTTTATTTCCAAATACAGATAGCACACCGTATAGAGACCCTGCCTTCTGCTTTAGTTTTCACTGTGTTGCAGAAGTCAGTTCCTTCCCAGTTGTGGTCTATTACAATAAGTTTATTGAACTAATATTAAGTAATACATGGTTAACATAAAACATAAAATAACTTAAAACTATACCTTAAAAAATAAGAAATACACTTCTCCAGTGAGCGAGCGTGTATGCGTGTGTGTGCGTGCGTGCGTGTGTGTGTGTGTGTGTGGTTACTACTGTCAGTCCACCTGAACGTATAAATTAATGAAAGAATTTGCTCTCAGCTCCGTTGAGGAGTTGTTCCTACAATCATCAGCTTAGCAACATCAGGTGATAATTACCGGACATAAATATTTGTATTATGTTAAAGAATATGACCAAAAGAATGTGTGTGCCTATTAAGTTTTAGTGTTTCCCTCGATTTCCCTAGTATCATATCATCAGATTTTGACATAGTGACAGTATGAACACCTCAGGAATGTAAGATTTCGAACAAAAATCCATTTATTGAAAGAATTTGCTCTCAACTCCTAACCGTCGTAGTACCTTCCATCATCAGCTCAGCAACATCACATGATGATGATTAAACACAAGTCTGTTTTGATTTAGTAAGAATATAAAAATCAATTGATGTGCTATGAAATTTAAATGTTCCCCTCGATTTTCTCTGGGATTCCATCATCAGACTGTGACTTGGTGTCAGTTGGACCACCTCGGGAGCGTAAGTTTTTGAACAAAAAAAACATTTATTGAAAGAATTTTCTCTAAACTCCTAACCATTGTAGTACCTCCCATCATCAGCTCAGTAACGTGATATGATGATATTTATACACAAATACCTGTTTTGCTTTAGTAAAAATATGAAAATCAATTGTTGTGCTATAAAATTTGTATGTCCCCTTCGATTTCTCTGGGATCCCATCATCAGACTTGACTTGGTGACAGTTGGACTACCTCAGGAACGTAAGATTTCGAACAAAAACCCAGTTATTGAAAGAATTTGCTCTCAACTCCTCACCGTCGCAGTACCCTCCATCATCAGCTCAGCAACATGAGATGATGATTACTATGCACACATCTCTTATGCTTCAGAAAGTATAAGAAAATCAATGTGTGTGCCTATAAAATTTGAGAGTTCCCCTCGATTTCTCTGGGATCCCATCATCAAATCCTGATTTGGTGACAATGGAACCACCTCGGAAGTATAAGCATACGAACAAAAAAAGAATTTTGAAAATCGGTCCACAAATGGCGGAGTAATCGGTGAACTTATATAAAAAAATACATACAGCCGAATACATTACCTTCTCCTTTTGGAAGTCGGTAAAAATCATCTAAATGATCTCCCTGAAGATAGTGTTTGGCATTTTTTCAAACATTATCAATGAAGTACATCTATTTTTATGATTTACAATCATACTTTATTAATTTTTTCATTATAATTAGATGTTTGCGGGTAAGATTAGGTAATGTAATTTAGTTACATATTTTTTTTTTGTCAAACTTTTAAATCATCATTGCGACAAGTTCTGTTTTCGTTTAATAATCGGCTTTAAGGGGCGATATATAAAAAGGACTGAACCGGCGATCTAGCGTCTATCTCATCTAGCATGCATGTAGCGTCTATCTTTTGTTTCGTTTGCGATGTTGCCGCTCCGCAGTATCGGTGTACATTTCCGCGGTATTTGTTGATCTCCCAACGTTTATATTGATCAACAAAGTCACACAAAATTTAAAATAAATGGCGGTTACAAGATCAATAATTGCCGTGTGATTTGGTGACGAGCTAGAGTGTTTACAGCGTAGCTAGGCACTGGGTCGCAATGAGGAGAATTGTTATATTCGAAGTTTGACACGATATCATCAAAATTATCTAAGCTAAAAGCCGCTAAAGGTGGATCAACAATTAATGCATATTTCGGCCTGATCAACTTTTGCCGTAGGGAGGACAATATATATATATTTAGAAAGCGTCATGTGATTCAACTCAAATAGTGAGATGTGATTCTGTAGTGCTATTCTGTAAAATACAAAGATAAACTCGAATCTCGATCAAGTGATAAAACTCACTTCGAAAGCGAACCTTCGTGTTTAGGCATACACTATCGAAGTGAAGGGAGGCACGATTCGAAACTCGCGTTAGTAGAGAAGGGCTCAAGCTATTTTACTTTGTCGATATTATTTGTCGGTTTATCGTTTACGCAATAATTAATGAAATAGAGAATAAATATGAATTTTGTGGGCTCAAAATCTTCAAAGAATACAATATAAGTGCAGTTATTGTGTTTTTAAAAATTAATCACGTAAATTGTAAAATTAGTATTATTTGTGACTCTGTGATCAAACGTCAATGAGACGTATGTATTGACTGTGGCCGCGCATGCGCGTCGCGAATTTCGGCGTTGCCGTTGTTTGTTATTGTTTATATTGTTTGGTCTTTGCTTTGTGCACTAATATTCCAGTTTCTTCAGTTTTTATATATACTTAAGCTTAATTTTACAGTGTGATAAGTTTGTATTGTGTAAATTTATATATTAAGTAATCGTATTATTAAGGTTTGTGTGTATCATCAGTGTGAAGGGATTGGCTGCAACCCTTTTTGCGTCCCACTGCTGGGTACGGGTCTCTCCCCATTATTGGGGAGGCCTGGAGCTTACTCCACCACGCTGCTCCAATGCGGGTTGCTGGAGAAGGATAACTTACAGCCAGAGGCTTTTCTAAAGTGCCTAGTGACCGAGATGCATCTAGGAAAACTTGGGAGAACCTAACCTTGAAGCTAAACAGCTTGGGAGGTTGTGTAAAAACTTGGAAGCAGTGGACGAAGGTGAGTTGAGTAAAAATTATAGCTTTTATTTTAATTTTAAACGTTATGTAGTACAGTAGTATACAATATATGACTTTTTTATTTATTACAAAGGAAAACTTACTGCTAATTAACATATAAGGCAGTAAAACATAAAACTAGAAGGCCATTTAAAAGTTTTCACAGATAGGCTTAGCACAATTCTAGATTATGTAACTTATATGCGGTTTTTTTTTAAATATTGCTTTAGTATTGGGCTGACAAAAAAAGTGCAGTAAAGAAGAAAGCAGCTTTACGCTACAAAAGAAGGAATGCAACTGGTGGTGGGATAGGCAGCAGATTGAATTTCTCAAGTGCACATGCATATCACAATACAGGTAATGTTATTTTTATTAAGATTAAAGAAATGAAAGTTTATTTAACAGGCTGAAACAATTACAATATGTACAAAAACCTAGAACTAATCTTAATAACTAACCTTAACAATATATACAGGTAATTAATATTTTATAAATATAAAGTTTTATTGTTCATACAGTTATACCATAAATTTTTAATTTGTGGTGACTTAAATACAAAAGATATAAGAAATAAATAACATAAAATAGCCATTTTTGATTTATGTAAAAAACTTCCTATCATATCCATTTAATTTATTTTATTGTTTTAGCATCTTCAAGCCGTGCTCGAAATCAAAGAAGAAGGTCTCCTTCATCAGAAAGACAGTCTCATTTTGTCACCATAACAGACAGATTCCTGAGTTTGGAAGAGCAACGTATAGAGATTGACCGGCGCAACTCCCAGGTGATGGAAACTTTCATGTCTAACCAGCATAAAAGAGATCGGTTAGCGACTGAAGCGCTGAATGCCATTGCAGAGGGCCTTAGAATGTTGGCAGAAGCAATTAGGAATAAGTAAAATATGTTGGTTTGTAATTATAGTTTATAAGCAAATATGATTGATTATAATAGCAGTTATAAATTGAGATACTTAGTGTATAGGATATATTTTTTTATTTGAATGGAGTAGCAGATGAGCATGCAGGCCACGTGGTGTTAAGTGGTCGCTGCAGCCCATGGACATCTACATATAACCTCAAGCAAGCATAGGTAAGTCTTGTCTGAGGTCGTATGCAGTTACTCTGCTACTCCGGAGGCTGGTGGTCGTCTCATGTAAGTGTGGCCGGCAACTGCACCTTTCCACCGAAACAATAGAATTGCTCACGACAGAAATGGGTGCAGCAGTGGTACTTCCCCGGGTGAACCATAATAGTTGTACCACCTACCAATATATTAGTTTTATAAATTCAGACTTTAAGTTAAACTTTGTGTTTTCTTTTGTATTTTCATGTTCAGAAATTGTGGGAAATACACAATTTATTATACCTTAACCTATATATAATTAAATAATTCTAAAAATTAAGTAATAATAAAAATAAAATCCTCATTTATTCTCTCTTCTCTTTGATTTAAATTGTGACATGTATTTCTGTTAAACAGTAAAAGTAATTCATTCAAGAACTTTGTAGTTTAGTGTAATTTTAATTAAATAAGATAGCTTGTATTTCAATAAATCTATGTTCCTAATGTGGGGTGCTCGTAACTTTGTTACTAAAATTTAATTAAAATGTGCTTGTTTTATATATTTCTTCCTAAGTTCTTTATATTTCATGTAATTTAAATTGAAAACACTTTTTATAAAAAAAAAATTATATTCGAATAAATTTTAGCATACATGCTTGTGATTTTTAGTAAAATTTAATTAAACATGCTTGTTATCTTTTTTCCCTAAGTTCTTTAGATTTCATGTACTTAAATCAAATTGAAAACACCTTTTATGAAAAATATATTGTAATATATATATATTATGAATTTATTTTCGTAGGATTTTATTTTAACCATATAAGACATGGTAAATCATATATAAACTAAAACATAAAGTGTAAGAACCATAAAATGTATGTTCAATTACTTTCATTATTTCAAATAAATTGATTTTAAATTACATTTTTAAAATTTTGAATGCATACCTATTGTAATTTTGAGCCTTTAAGATTAATGTATATCTATTGTAATTTTGAGAATTTTATTTAAGACATGGTAGGTCATTCAAATAAAAAAATGTGGGAACTATTAAAATATATTTGTAATTGTTTTCATATTAGTTCATAATTTCAAAATGATAATTTTTAATTACATTCTTTAAAATACCTACTAAGTGTGTTTACAATACGGAAAAAAGCTTTTCTTATATATCTACTACTTTAAAAATAATTACAGTTTTAATGATATAATATGGCATGAAAAGTAAAAAACTAAATATCTTTCAAAATTAATTTAAATTTAAAATTAACAGGTTTATAGTAAACTTTAATTAAATGACACACTTAGTGCTATTTCTAAATAATAAATTATATTCTTCCTAAATTGATACTTAAGAATTATGAAATAAATATTGTTTCTATTAATTATGTCTATATCTATCACGCCATAGACTATTAATTAAATCTTGAAGAACAGATCTATCACAGCTTCATTTGACATCACATCTTCATCATGTACATGATGCACAGAGGCATGAAGACGTGCTTCGCTCTGTGTATCTGTATCCTGTAGGGATGGCGCAGGTTGCAGATATTGTGCAGTACACAACATGCCAAAACAATTTTGGATACCATGTCAGGGTCGTAGTGGAGAACTCTGTGTACCAAAAGGCACCTAAATCTGCCCTTTAACCTACTAATAGCTCTCTCAACTGTATTTCTTGCTGTGGCATGAAGTTTATTATATTATTGTGAAGGTCCATCCTCTGCATTTGATAACTTGTACCATTAGATATGACTGCTGTGCATATCCAGAGTCACCTGAAAAAATCACAAATATGTGCATATTTTTTACCTATTATCTCTTTACCTTATGTGTTTAAGAAAATCTTTAAATGTAAAAGAAAATATAAAAAACAACAAAGTTTAAATAAAGATATAAAAAGGTGAGACTAGACTATTATTTATTCACCACTACTAAGTGCTATTTAAACCAATTCACTTACCTAGCAAATAAACAAATTATCCAGCTTGTACTAATCTTTCAAGATGGTCACGGATACTGCCATTGTTAAAAATGAAGCTATCATGTGTGGCTCCCTCATATGTTGCATCTACATGTATAATGTTCAAATCAGCATCAGTGAACTGCAATACATAATTTTTTTGAGTGTTAATAAGTACCTACAGCACATTAAAAATAATAATATAAGTACATACCACGGAGTTCCAAGTGGTACATACTAATACAAGTTGCACTTATACATAATCACCTACGACAACAGAGTACAATGTAGTCTATTGTAAAGTAGAGACCCTTTTTTGCACTTTTTTAAAAATAAAAGTTATAAACCCATAGCCCCACAGTAAGATAATTAATACCTTGTGTCGTGGGTACCATGGACACATACAAGGCCAGACACAAACACCCAGACCGAGAACAGTTTAAACTCATCATTCAAATTTCTGTTTCGCCGGGAATCGAACTCGGGACCCCTAGATTAGCAGTCAGTCTGGCATGGTAACCATTGCGCCACGCGGGTCGTCACTCGCCACTTTATGCAACCATAAACACATACCAACCTACCATTATCTAAATATAATAAGAGTAGATTACTCTACAAACTTACAAAGGTAAGGCAAATATTAATTGTAAGTACCTATTAGGAGTTTATTTCATTACTTTAACTTACCATAACTTTAGCTGTAAGCCCGCGTCGCTTACGTCGTGGACATTTCAATAGACACTTTGTATTAATATTATAATATAATATATATATATAATATTAACTTTGTAATAATTATTAATTGTTCTATTAATTCTTCGGATAACCGATAATTTTCAATAAAAGTTTTTTGTGAAGTCACTAATTCCATTTCTCGTACACACACATTTTGCCGTCGATTTTCATTTTTATCAATAGCATATTTATTCTTGCAATAAACTACACATCATAAAATAACGAGACATAATATTTTTTAAATATTTAGCAACTGAAATATATTTAAAAGCTTACAAAACTTAATTTCACTTGTGAATATGCAACTAACTCGCACTAACTCGATTGCTATATCGCAACCGAAATTGTGACAAGTGTATTCGTCTTTCGAAGTGAATGAATGAGAGTTAGAAGCGATAACACCTCTACAGAATACCGTTTTAATACAAACAGTCTCAAATCACTTCACTTATACTAGTTCAAGTCGTTTCCGTCCTCGAAAGTGCCGCGCCACGAGCACTGTCGAATTTTAAGGAATACTAATAATTCGTTATTTCACTGCGGATTCCGCTTTCGAGATTCGAAATCGACCTTACAGAATAGCGAAGCTGGTCTTGAACGACTGCTTGTTTCGTTAAGTCGTCCGGGAGAGCATTCCGAGGCCGAGTAGCATGAAGTACAAAAGAGTTGGATAAAAAAATCATACACATATTGATGAGTAGAATGTAACTTGACTATTAAATTGTTGAAGAATACGCATTTTTTTTTACTTTTTAGTGAATATTAGGTAATTTGTTTTGGAATAGTTTTCTTTTGAAGTCGGTTTTTTTTGGTTATTAGTTTTTTTTATTTTTAATAATGGCATCGCAAACTCTGTGCATATTGCCAGCGTCAAGTATAATTTTCACATCACTTAGTACTTAGTCATAGAAAAAAGCAGTAATTCGTCAGGTATCAGTCAGTCTAGTCAGTCAAATGTTCAAGTAAAGTGGATGGCTAGTTTACCATAACAAGTCCGACTGTTATTTTATTTCACAACACTCGTGCACTGTCATTAACCTATATCGAACAAAATGCCATCAACTATATCCGATATACCTAACTCAAAAATACACCAAGGTAATAAAAATAAAACAAGAGCACAACTTGTCCCTTCAGACTTCCTGCCAAAAGTGCCAAAACACTGGTTATTAGTTATATCATATCTAATGTGTAAAAATGTCTAAATAATGTCCACAATCTCAATCGCATGAGTGAGAGTCGCCGAGGACATGCTAGATTGAGTCAATTGATTGCAATTCTTATTATTTTAAGACTATTTTACGTTATATTATAAAACGTCTCGTGAGGATACGTAAACATGTATTACAGAAGTAGGATGGATGGCCAAGAAAACCACTGTATGAGTGTTGAGTTTTATTATGTATAACACTTTTATATATGTATTTTACATCAATTTTCAACGCAAATAATTTATTTTAACACTATCTTTTGTAATCAGAAAAGAATGACAACTTAGACCTCTTATTTTTAAAAAAAAGTGAAGTTCACAATGATTCTTCTTTCAGCTTTAGAACCTATTTTGATATCCACAAAATTGACGGGTGAATTATGCTTTAAGATCAGTGTTGCTGGTATTTAACACATGTTTATAAAGTACCGGCTTACCTCGCGGCTGGATTACTTGGGGCGCACGACATGTTTCGGACCGTACCGAGGTCCTTCATCATGAGCCATCGCGTGCGGTCCCTACGTCCCTAGATGGCACAGTGTCAGTCTTCGCCACAGAGTACATTTGTATATACTGAAGTCTTCGCCGAGGCCACCTTGCAACTATAACTCATGATGAAGGACCTCGGTACCATAGAGTACATTTATACATCTCGGTACGGTCCGAAACATGTCGGGCGCCCCCGAAGTACCTAATCCGCGAGGTAAGTCGGGACTTTAAAACATATTTTAAGACTACTTATATTCATTTTATTGATAAATACCACGCCATAGGTACTCGGTATCAGTGATAGCTCCATTTTTATTACCATCGATCGGGGTGACTATCTATGTGCCACTTTTGAGGATTTCCATGTGTAGCAAATAAACCATGGGACATTTAGTAAAAAAATAAATATACACGTATTTATAATCTATTTTGCCACTGTTTCCATTAGGTACAAACGACAGACAATCACACTTGGTATGAAAAAAAAATTTTGGTGGCACATTTTCGCCTGCTGTGTCGGGGTGAGAAAGAATTGCACAATGTCACCTACCTTTTCAAAAAATAGTGCAACAAATCTACCATATTTTCTATGTAATATTCTTAACTTTTTCTTTTCTTTTTTGTAAAAGTGACTAATATTATGTGAATGTTGTGCATAACCTATAATTTAAGTGCATAATATAAAATTGTTTAGGTGTAAGTTTTAATATAAGGATTTTTATGTACTTAGTTGGTATGCCTAAATAAATAAATAAATAAATAAATAGATAAATAAAAAAACTCTTGAGAAGTTGCCATGGTAAAAATTGGTATAATTGAATAGTAGATTATTGATTAGTGGATTGTAATAAGGTGAAATTGCCTGATCAAAGAGATCGGGCAACAAGCACGCCTATGACATTTTATTTGATTTAGAAGTATTTTTGTAATGTATTCATAATGTTTAACTTCTTTTGGTATTTTTGAAAATATTTATATGGTCACACTCTATGAAGCCACCGCGGCACATTTTCACCTGCAAAGTTTAATTTTTTTTCAAATTCTTATATTGTGGTAAAATAAAGAGCTTTTAGAATGACTTATAACGCATTTGATTACCAACTAATAGTACTTTAAGCCAATCATACCTGATAAACGATAGCTGCTATAGATTTTTCTCCACACCTAAAAGTGAACCTCAAAATTCAAGTTTTCCGCCAATCTCTAATAAGATGTATGTCAAACTGACTGACCCGTAGAGTTGCCAGTACCTATTTCAAAATTTGCAAACAAAATGCAATTTTATTAATTTATAATCGAATGGAAAATAAACTTTATGGCCCAAATCACAGATGAAAAAGATATTGCCCGTAGTATTACTCAGGACCCCATTGCACATTCTCAACTAGCGCATACTAACCCCGATCAACTCGGTACTGTATAAGATTTTGTTGACTTTAAAATACATGATTGATTTTTTAGTCAAACGATCTAAAAGATCTGATTTTTTTTAAGTTTTCATGGTATGGCTAAAGAAAAACTGTGAAACTGTAATATCCAACGAAACAAAAAACGGCTATAAAATGTTAGAGTTTTATTTATTTTGCCTTTACATAATTATTTCATGAACGTTACATTTCATTTCTAGATTAACTGAAATGTCATGTTCGTAAAATCCTAGGATTAAAATCACAGGGGTTGAAATTACAGGTTTAGATTGCTCCAGACCCAATGAATTCTACACTTGCGGGTCACCATGCGACAACTATTGTGCAAACCATTCGTACAGCAAGAAGTGTCTATTTGTAACCATACGGTGCATTGAGAAATGTTACTGCGAGGAGAGCTACGCGAGGGATGCTGATAATATATGTATACCCATCTATAAATGTCGTAAGTAGTATCTTTTGGTATTACGAATTAAGGGGGCTACTCTGTAAGTAACTGTCTGAAACTTCGTAGGTCTCATTTTTGGACAAGACTGAAGATTTTATCAATATTATTCATACAGTGCCTTCATAAATCATCATTAAATACGATAGTAATTATAATAACCACGCAGGGCGGCTTGTGGCGAGCTGTTGGTGAGTAACGACATCACGGACCCGATTGCTCCCGGGGAAGTCTCCTTGTTCCTCGTCACCGGCAGCGGAGTGATAACCCAGAGGAACAGGTCCCCACCTCTGGCTTGCCTTAATTGGCCGTCCAGAGTGGAGGTGTTAGAGCTATATGCACGGGGGTGGAAGTGTAACTAAGTAATTGGCGTAATAGCGAGGAAACCCGCTCCGGGTTGGATTTATCCCCCCGCGATGGTGAAATCGGTGCTGCTCTCGACAACTCTAGCTGCTCACGCCAATGTTGCTTCCCAGGCATTTACGCCATTTTTTGGAGGCCCATTCAGTGAATGGTGAGTCACCACCTGCCTCAATTTAGATTATATATTATATTAGTCTGAACGGCAGGTGTCCCATAGTTCTCCATAGCCCATCTACCAGTCCCTCGTTCGTTCATCCCCATAGACCAAAGATTATAGTAAGTATGCCATAGACCCTATATTAGTATCCCCTTTTGTAGCAATTGTTCCTGTGGACCTGGCGGGGACCATCTTCGGGTCATATAACCTTTTACTGATTCGGCCGATGATGGTATCCGCCAGGTGTTACCACATAACAACATCAAAGTGTCTCAAAGGGGCCTCTACGTTTTGGACCTATGTCCTCACGCAAGCCTTCCAAATGACCGGGTTAAATTCGACCCGTGACCTATAAGGACCGTGGCCGTCCAGAGTGGAGCTGAGAGCTATATGCTCGAGGGTGGAAGTGTAACTAAGTTATTGGCGTAAAGCGAGGAAACCCGCTCCGGGTTGGATTTATAATATTATATATATTCAAAATTGTAGGAGCCGTTTCCGAGATTCAAAAAATATATTTGGTTGATGTTGATACAGTTAAGGTGATCTAAAACAATTCTTAGTGAGAGCCTGGTGCCTGAATTAGATTTTATGAAAATCCCGTGTTACAGGTCACCAGTGCCCTCCCGCAGAGATAGTTTCGACAAACATTATTACAACATTTTTATATGGTATATCTTAAAAATCGTATGTAGGTGGTAGAACTATTATGGTTCGCCCGGGGGAAGTACCACCACTGCACCCACTTCTGCCGTGAACCAATTCTATTGTGTTTCGGTGGAAAGGTACAGTTGCCGGCCACACTTACATGAGGCGACCACCAACCTCCGGAGTAGCAGCGCAACTGCATACGACAGTCAAGTCTCAGATTTGTTTTAAGTTTTGTGTAGATGTCCATGGGCTGCAGTGATCACTTAACACCACGTGGCCTGCATGCTCGTCTGCTACTCCATGCAAATAAAAAAAAAAGCGTAAAATAAAAATCCCCGATCAGCTGAATATGCCAAATATTTTATCTATTCCGATGTGACATTATTAGAATTGACGGACGGATGCGTACAGAGTAGTCTCTTGACACCATCTTGACACCTTTCTGATCATGGTTAGGTCGATTACTGAAATTACTATTGTGCTAACTTTCGACAGCTGGCAATGACGACATATTGGCTTGACGACGAGATTGGCTTGACCACTTTGTGAACCAATGAAAAACTTCAGACTAACAAATGATATCCCTGAGGAGATGCCACAAGTCCATGGTTAGCGTGTACGGTAAGCGGATATGTGCAGAATTTTGTGAATGCCTGACAGCTGAGTTTGATTAAAATGTTATTATGAATTTGACGTTAATTGTATAATAAAATCACAACAAAACATTTTCATGTAAAATACCTCCAGAACTGCACTCGGCATATTATTATGGCTTACCATGTGAAAAATATAATCTTTTATAGAACCAATCTCCTAATCTCATTCTTCTTTCTTCTTTCTTACTTTTGATGTTATTACGAGTACCTGTAAATTAAAAATATATATACATTGACAAGTTTATTTTTCAATTGGAAATAAGCGATGCATTGGTCATTGATATATGTATGTAACAAAAATTGTGTAATGGTTCATAATTATTAACTATATTGTATACTTGTAGGTGAAATATTTGTACTTTGTTTTTTTCTGTGTTTTTTTTACAAAATAAACGTTGTTATTATTATTATATTATTGGTACTTACTTAATTCGAATTGGGTTTCAAATTAAAAGTAAATATCGAAAATGTAATAAATTATAAAATTAGAAATACTGTATTTGGATGTTTGCAATTTATGGTAACTTATTTAATAAATTTGTATTTATTTAGGTAATTCTTCTTAAATCAAAAGTTTCGAAAATAAAATAAGATATTGGCATTGGCTTTTTATTGTTACCTTTCCCATTATTTGTTTCGCCACAGTTCACCGGAGTGATTATATGCTCTTTGACAGTTCACCACGCTGGCCAAGTGCGGTTTGGTGGACATCACGCCTTCGAGAAATTATCAGTTTCTCCCTGGCATGCACACAGGCGCAGATCCATCCCTCAAATAGTATTGTGGGCACAGCCACCCAAAGATCGGTCAAGTGCGAGTCAGAGTATGAACTCATTATAGAACAATCATCACTGAACGATTTCTTTCTTGTTTTTATATCTTCAAATAATAAAATTGATTACAAACTAAATTATACACCATTTTATATCAAATAATTTTATCAAAACTAGCAACATGTTTGTATATATGTATATACATCAGCCTATCAATCTCAACAGACCGTGAAAGTGAGACTTTTTCTATTACAACTAGTGAATTAGTGCTGTGGGCATGTCCCATAGTGCCCATATGAGCACCTGCCTGCTGCCTGCCTGCCTGCCCTAACAGGGATGGAAAACATCTTAGTTAACTAAATATCACAATATTTCATCACCGGGGATCAGCGATAGATACGCATGACAAATCACGTTGTCAGAGGTGCACGCCGAGGAATTGAACCGGGTATCTCCGTGTCGAAGACTGTGGTCTTTGTCGCTCGGCCATCGCTGCTCAATGAAAGGTGCGCCCACATTTTCCGGTAAGCCTGGGTGCGTCTGAAAACCTGGATTCTTAAGGAAGGAGGAAAGGGCACCTTGCACACCAATTTGCGAATGTTCTCAAAGTGATCCGGACTGTTATTATGAGTAGTACCTATAAATTACAAATATGTCTTTAATAATAGTTTAAAAAAACTAAAAAACACGCTTTTTATAGAAAACCGAACTAAAAAATAGAAAATAAATTTTAATGAATTTAAATTAAGAAAATAGTGTTAAAAATTTCAATGAATACAAGTTAATAATAGTGTGAATAAAAAAAAATATTTTATTTAAAAAAAGCGTGGGGTGCATGGTGTCAATAGTTATAAATATTTTATTGACAGATATGAGTAGAGTGATTATCATTTCGATAATATTTTAAAAAGCACCCCACGCTTTTTTTTAAATAATTTTTTTTATTCACACTATTATTAACTTATATTCATTGAAATTTTTAACACTATTTTCTTAATTTAAATTCATTAAAATTTATTTTCTATTTTTTAGTTCGGTTTTCTATAAAAAGCGTGTTTTTTAGTTTTTTTAAACTATTATTTATTTTCTACTTTTTAGTTTGGATTATTTATTCTTTCCATGATGTTTCCACGAGCAATGGACTGGTTACTGAGAACCTTCTTCTTTCTTTCAAAAATATCTTTATCTATCATTAGGCTTGTTACATAACAAGGTTACATATTTTTTTAATTTTTACGTTTTCATAAAATTTCACCTGTCTTACGACTTAACAAATTATTTATATTCTTTATATATCTCATACACGTTTTCGGTTACTGAGCACCAATAGTCTACTCCCCTACATAAATATGAGCAACTAGAGATGTTCGTTTAAACGACAAGCATATAATGAAACACTATTATTTAATTTAAGCACATAACCACGTTAATTAATTTAAGCAACTATCGTTAACTGCTTAATCCTAAAATTTAAATTCTCAGCTCAACATTGCTTACTAAAAATTAATTCGATAGACAAATAGGTACTAAACAACGGCCGTGCGACGTGAGCATTGCATACTAAACGAAAAAGGCTTAAGTTCCATTGTAATCCGATCCAAAATAGACCTTAAAGTTATGAATTTGAAATTGCTTTACCTTTAGTATTTTTATTCCATAAGGTAACGAACGCGATTGTCTGTGCTGTGAATAGGTGCGGTCATTTTAAATGATAACTGCTTATTTGCTTTATTTGTCAATGATGATTTTTCTGCATGCGAAAAAGCAGCGCTCGTTACGATTTTGAACTTTGTTATGTTTTTACGTGTGTAGGTATGTATGTTGTGTAAAGTTTAATTGTTACTTGATTAAGTGATAAACATTTTCGATAAAGACGATGTCGTAAGTTAAAACTAACAGCAGATAATATTTTAAATGTAAAGTAAACCTTTTTTAACTTTTTAACGAAAAAAAAGCATTTAAGCAGATAAGCAGATAACAAAAACGACTTTTGAAAAATAATTTAACGATTAAGTCTGTTAATTTTTTTAAGTCGTTATGCCCATCCTTATGAGCAACCCAAGCAGCAAAATAGTCGAATAGTAATTAGATTACTCAGCCTTTAATCGTATAAGAGCCGAGTAACCGTTCTTAAAACACCCATTTATCGTGTAATAGCGGTTATCTCGACTATTTGGCAATATTTGCTAATGTGTGCTTTAAGGACGTCGAATAAACGTTTACAGCACTATGTTTTAGCACTTTTACTCCACCTTTTAGCAGATGCTGAATTAAAGTGGCTAAAATACTCGTTATTAGATCGTTTGATCTATAACAGTCGTATAATAGCTGTAGCTCTATAAACGCAATCGAACAAAAATCATATTTTGCAAATTGAAAAATGGAATAATTTTATCAAATTAGTGTATTGTCATCGGTCCTCAATAAATCTACAAAGTTTGAACGAAATCTGGCCGTTTAAAGTGGGTCAAAATCGCGCCCAAAGAAGTCGGTTACAAACATACAAACATACAAACATACAGGTGAAGCTAATAAAAAGCGTGTAAAAAAAAAGAAATGTCCATGAGTTCTGTTATGTCCTAAAATCTTTGATTCCGAGTGGAGGCCTGCGACTAGCAGCGCTACATTAAAAGTTAAAAGTGTGAAATAATAGAAATAATGTTTACATCAATCAAATCAATACAAGTGTTCGTTACAGAAACCATACTTATACCAAAAACGCTAGCTTTTTTCTGATTTAATAACATATTATATAACTAGTGGCCGCCCGCGACTTCGTCCGCGTGAACTTCAGTATTAGTCATAGCATGATGTTATATTATAGCATAAAGCCCTCGTGTGGCTGCCCTGGGGTTGCCCGTGTCCATAGGCGACGGTGATTGCCACCACGCGGCCCGTCTGCCTTTAAAAAAAAGCCTTCCCCGATAAATGGACTGTCCAACACAAAAATATTTTTTCAATTCGAACTGATTCCTGAGATTATTGCGTTCAAACAAACATACAAACGAACGAACGAACAAACTCTTCAGCTTTATGTATAGATTAAAATAAAATATTGATTAATTAGGTTATGTAAATATTGATAAATTCGGTGAATCTGGACAGACGAGTAATAATAGGTAAAGTCAGTAAGTCAGTAAGTCGTTAGTAATCAGTCAGTCGAGTCAGTCAGACATTCAAGTAAAGTAATACGTAAGTACATTATTCTTAGTCTAAGAAGTAAAGCGATGGCTTCTTTACTAGAACGTGACCAATGTAATTTTAGAGGCAAGCCGAAAAAACATATTTTCGCACTGTTATTTTAATTCACAACACTCGTGCACTATAATTAACCTATATCGAACAAAATGCCATCAAATTTATCCGATATAACTAAAAAATACGCCAAGAAAGTAAAAATAAAACAAGAGCACAATATTATGTCTTTTTAGACTGCCCGCTAAAACTTCTGCCTGCGTGATATTTTGACAGACAGTCAGACAGTGACACTTGACACTGACAGACAACTGAAGTGAGAGTTTAGCAGGGTTGCCAACCTTACGAGATTTCTCGTACAATTACGAGATTTCTAACCTTCCATACGAGGTACGAGAACGATTGTACGAGTTACGAGATTTTCATTTCACAAGAATATTTTCTATCCGGCTTATAATTTTTGAGTTATGCGTGGAATACTGTGTATACAGACATACACACACATATTATGATATTAGGCAATAGGCATACGAGTTTAGAAGCTGACATAAATTAATATATCCAATAATATCCTAGTTGGGGGCAAAAAGCGGCAATGAGCGTTATAAATTTTACTACAAATCGACTGTACGAGATTCGAAAGCTAAAATAGGAGATTTTTATCTGCTTCCGTACGAGGAAAAAATTAAAAAGGTTGGCAACCCTCGCTCGAGTTTAGAGTTTTCAGTTTTTTTATGTACCTATGACCGCTGCGGCAGCGGCGCTGCCGTTCAAAGATGTTAGATATTGAATGAATTTTCCGATTTTCCTCATCTTATTTTCCTTGTTGTAATCTAGATAAATAGTTGAATTCTGAATGAAATTAAAGTACTGCGACGATGAGATAAGTCTCACAAATCCCGGCTATAATTTGATCATGAAAATGACAGTGTATGATGCGGCTACGATTTAATAAATTGATAAATGCAATACATTTTCAATACTTTTTAATACATCATGGAAAGTCAAGAAAAGCAAAATTTAGTGAAAGCATTTGGTGCGCCTTTATTTGTAAGTATTGTAGTATTATCTACTCAATGAACTTGTTTCATTTAAAAATATAACCTTTTGTGGAAGTACATAAAGTTCACATTAAGGCCTTAAAAGGCTATAAATATAATTAAAATCCTCCATCCATAAAAAACATCTTAATTATTGTGTTCCAAAGAAATTTAAGGCTCATATAATATGTTTCAGTTTACTCATTCATTTATAAAATTGCATCATCTTACACATCACTACTAAATATGTAATAAAGTGATGATTCGTGAAATAGTGATGCACTGATATTCTTGCGGCTGGTACAGAAAGCAAAGCATTTACACTGGACTTTCTTTGGCATTTATAAAATCAAAACACATCCCTACTTATTATAAATTCAAAAGTAACTCTGTCTGTCTGTCTGTATGCTACGCTTTCCCGCTGAAACTACTGAACCAATTTTAATGAAAATTGGACAAAGATAGAGTGGACCGTGGGAAAGTACATAGGATGGTTTTTATCCTACGGGAACCTATAAAACTGGTCCACGTGGGCGAAGCCGCTGGTGGAAGGCTAGTAACAAAATAATCAAAATACTATCAATGCGTGGCTGCAATCTTATTTGTGTCCCACTGCTTTGCATGGAGCTCTCCCCATTATTGGGGAGACCTGGAGCTAGGGTTGGGTTTTATGACAAAAAAAATCATATAAAATGGTTTGGATACAAAAAAAGTAAAGTATTTGAAATAAATTTTTTTCAAATGTTATGTTTTTATAGCTTTTAAAACATATTTTTGTGTGCTTTTAGCACATGCTAACAATTATCTTTAAATGTTTCAAAGCTTGCTTAAAAATAAAATTTTAAATTAAAATAAATAAACAATTCACTTTTAGTAAAATTATTGACTCTTTTTTCTCTCGTCTCGCCACTTTAAATTCATTAATTAAAACTCTTTCAGTGAAATTTGAAGTGGGAACATACAGTAAATAAGAACCATTAACATTAAATAATGAGTATTTTATTTTACTAATCACAGTGAAAATAAAGTATTTCCACATACTTTATTTGTATGCAAAAGTATAAAGTATAATTACCAAAAATAAGGTAGGATATGGTATTATAAAGTATGGTTGGCAACCCTACCTGGTGCTTACTCCATCATGCTGTTCCAATGCATGTCAGTGGAAAAACTGTTGTCAGATGTGTTTAAACTGCCCATTAGGCATCTGACAAGGTTCAACAACAGCTATCTTACAAAAGTAACCTTAAGCTGTGGGCTATTAGTAGATATGTGCTCTCTGGAGCATTAAATTTTCTAACAAAGTGGTCACTCATCTTACACCTGACCGCACCTGTTTTGCTTAGCTGCTTGGATCACTTGTATTCTATGTTAGTTGTTAGGACATGTGCTCTTCAAATCAGTTTATAGTACTGAAAAGTATATTAATACAATGTTCATAAATACAATTTTGCAGGCAGGCATGATAGCAGGAGTTACTGTATGCACAACTCTGTACCCACTGGACACCCTTAAGACGAGGCTACAGAGCCAGCATGGATTTCACAAGTCTGGAGGCTTTAAAGGAATATATCGAGGTAGTGTAGTATTTTCCAATTTCTGGGTAACAGAGAGCAACTCTTATGTAATAACTAAAATTGTGGCTCAGACATCTACTGACAACATATTTTTTAAGCTTTGGTGGCATTATTTATTTATTTATTTATTTAACGATTTTTATACACAGTAATGTTATAAAGTAAGGAACATTAAATGAAATATGGTACAAAGGTACTGCTTATTCCAACAGAAATTTCTTCCAGCAGACCTGTAACTGGAGAGCTGGATTGCAGTGGTACAGTGTGTGTACGCAATCTAAATACTTAACCTATTATAGAATATGGTATGAATAAGTACATATAATATAAATATATATTATAGAACAATACAATAATAGTATAAATACAATACAATAAATACCAAACAAAAGAACATAAATACCATATAAATTGTAGTAAATATGACATTCTATGTCAAGGAAAGATAGTGGTCCTTGACACGACGCTTGAATACAGATAAAGTTTTGGTTTGACGGATATTAGGTGGTAGTGAATTCCACAGTCTGACCGAGTGGACAGTGAAGGAGCGGGAGTAACAGTGAGTTCTGAAAGACGGATAGTTGAGGAGAAATTTAAGTGGGGCGCGGCAAGGAGCTATGGAAGGTCGTGTGAAGGAAAATCGCTCTCGCAAGTAAGGCGGAGCGGTAGGACTACGGAGTATATTAAAAAGTAAACATAGAATCCGAGTGTTTCGGCGAAAACGGATCGGGAGCCACTTGAGATCTTTGCGAAACTGGGAAATATGATCGAATTTACGAATTCCAAAAATGAATCGAATACAGACGTTTTGCAAGCGCTCAAGTTTGTTCAATAGCTCCTCAGTAGCATCCAAGTAGCAGGAGTCAGCGTAGTCAATTATAGGGCAGATAAGCGATTGAACAAGCGAGATTTTAGTTTTTTAAGGTAAAAAGCCTTGGAGACATCTCGGTGAATGCAGAGAGTGGTGAACCTTGCGGCTAACTTCATTTACATGCGTTTTCCAGGAAAGTTGTGTATCTATTATAATGCCCAAATCCTTTACTGTATCCGTATAGGGGATTGGGACACCGTCAAGGCAAACCGACGATATGTTACGGTAGTCGATTTTATTGCGTGCATAGCGGCTGCCAATGATGATGGCCTGCGATTTAGTTGGATTGATCTGGAGACCATATGACTTAGCCCAGTCACTTATACGCCTCAAGTCGTCATAAACAGCAGCTATAGCTGCCTATGTTTGAGCTAATGCAAAATGGCTGTAGATTTGTAAGTCGTCTGCGTAGAGATGGAAATTACTTGAAATTACCGATGATATAGAATTAATAAACATCGAGAAAAGGAGCGGAGAGAGAACACCACCCTGAGGCACACCCGTACATAGGTCACAAGAACGAGAAGAAGTTTCCTCGGTACGGACCCGCTGCGAGCGACCTCGAAGATAGGAGACAAACCACGTGATGGCCGTAGGAGAAATATTCATGGACTGCATAATTCCCTCCAAAATATCAAAATCGACAGAAGAGAAGGCGTTGCTGAAGTCAAGCAACACAAGTAAAGTAAGCTCCTTCTTTTCAATAGCCCAGCGAATGTCGTCAGTTACCTTCAAAAGAGCTGTGACAGTGCTATGACTCGGACGAAATCCTGACTGGAATGGATTTAAATAAATAATGTAGTTTAAAAAAACTAAAAAACACGCTTTTGTGAAAATACGAACTAAAAAGTAAAAAAATAAGAAGAAAATGTATTTAACTGTAAAAAAAGCGTGGGGTGCATGGTGTCAATAGTAACTTAAAAACCACCCCACGCTTTTTTTTACAGTAAAATACATTTTCTTCTTATTTTTTTACTTTTTAGTTCGTATTTTCACAAAAGCGTGTTTTTTAGTTTTTTTAAACTACATTATTTATTTTTAATTTTTTAGTTGGATTTTAATTCTCAAATTATTGCATTGTCATCGGCACTTGACCCCTGTGCAAATTTTCAAGTTAACCAGATGCTTAGACGTGTTAAAAATATAAAACTTTATATTTGTTTCATTAAGTACCTTAGGCCACGAACTTATCAGCCGGCCCTCGTATATTTTATTTTATCCTGATGATCCTAGTTACGACTTTAATATAAAGTTATGAGATTATTGTATTGTCATCGGCCCTTGACCACTGTGCAAATTTTCAAGTGAATCAGACTCTTAGAAGTAAGTGAAAATGAAGTTAAAAGATTCCGTTACATACATACATACATACTTACATACATACAGGTCAAGTTAATAAAAGCGTGTTAAAGAAGGTTGGAAGACAAGAAGGAGAAGACTTGGTTGTGGACAATATGCTCAAGAATTTTGGATAGAAAAGGTAATATGGAAATGGGACGAAAATGGGATGGTATAGAAGGGCTGGAAATTTTAGGCAGAGGAACTATAAGTGCATGTTTCCACGCTGATGGGAATGTGGAGGTGGTAAGAGAGTGGTTAAAGATATGAGTGAGAATGGGTAGAAAAGAGGGTAGTATCATTATGATCATTCGAGAGCATAAGTTGTCACAACCGACAGCAGAGGTGGTGGAGATGGACGCAATAGCCCTTTTTACAGTTTCAACAGAAACAGCTGAAAGTTCAAATGAAGCACATGATGGTTTGGGCAGCTGTGACAGCGCGCGGAGAGTGTTAGATTTGATATGAGGATCAATGGTTACAGGAGAACGAGAAAAGTAATTGTTGAGCTCATTCAAATCAACATCACCGCACGCAACATCACAAGATTTGCCCACCCCAACAGTTTTTAAAAATCTCCAAACATCAGAAGAACTTCTATTGTTGAGGGAACTATGGAAATGGCGTCTCTTAGCATCTCTACACATACGATTACAACGATTTCGCAGTTCTTTAAACCGATTAAGATTTGTTGGCATATTATATGGGCCTACGTCGCCTGAATTAAATAAATGAATAAATAAATAAAATAAATATTATACGCAGGTTCTTGAAGGAATTAAATTGAAGATTACCTTATTATACTCGTACTGTTTTGCTAATTACATTTATTTTGTCTGTCAATGTTTTAATTTGAATTGTTTTATGTGACTGTAAAAAAGAATGTTTGGTATTAAACATTAGGGTGGGCCGTTTTTACTGTTTTTTACTTTTCTCGGGGGCTTATCGCGGAAAGGGTGCCAGACCACTTAAAATGAATGTATACAAAATATTTTTTCTTTTTGATAAGTATTTCTGTCTCCGGACTGTAGTAAAAGTTTTGAAATTTTGCTGATTTCGACATAATTTGCGACATTCATATTAGGTACTTAAAATCAAGTGATTGCGGCTTCCATTGCGAAGAATGCCTCTCCTACGTCTGCCTTGCCACTCTCAAGCTGTTGAAAGGGCAGTGAAGACCGTAACTGAGGCCTCAGCCAAGCTGAGCAATAAAAGTGCGAGAGACGGCTTCATAAAAGCCCAAATTGAGTCTAGAAAGGCAATGCCAAAGTTCGAAAGTAAGAAGGATTTTCGTGCTAATTAAAGCCATTTTCTGTTAATTAAGACCTCGTTATTTTTTCATATTATGTTCTTTAGTGCCATTTTTTTCTTGTAATACACAATTCAACTAATAAATACGTGTTTTATTACGCAAAACATACAATCAAACCATTTTTACATACCAATATTAATTTACAGAAAATTCAGTTTTTTTTCATATTTTACGATTTTTGAAGCCAATCCGGAGGCTGAAGATGCAATCCAATCGTAACCATATTTTATACTTGGTCGAAATACACCATAAGGCACCTTTTTTGCAATAAGCCTGAAAGAAATAATAATATTTTTTTTCCCATACAAGAACGGCCCACCCTATTAGTCATACCACTTTATTTTTTGGTTTCAGGTGTGGTCACCTTAGCAGTGGGATCAATGCCAGTATGTGCTATTTTCTTTGTGTCATATGAAACAATAAAGACATTGGCATTGCCTATGGTATCAACGCAGTATACACCTTTAGTTTATATGTTTGCAGCTAGTTTATCAGAAGTTGTAAGTAATGTTCATTCTTATTTGAGTGACTGTTTATTAACATTAGTATCTATGTAAAAAATAATCTTATCTCAATATTATATCTTGCATGGTTTGACCTAGTTGCAAGTTCTATATTTGCCCACATTTCATCCAAATAAGTGATGAAGCTACACACATTTCAAACACAAAGCAATTCTTTTGTGTTTCTGTAAAAGAATGAGCTAGATGAAAGCATTGTAATCATATTTTTTTAAATTTCTCTTATAGCTATGTTGTACTGTCAAAGTTCCTGTAGAAATAGCGAAACAACGGACACAAACTTACATGGGATCAGATAAAAGAAGTAGTATCAAAATATTGGCAGAAGTAAGTATTCTCAAAACTCATGCAATATGGCTGTTACATAGTTTAAAGAAAATCCTTAAGAAAACGAAAGCCGTAATCTCAGTTCCATTTTGTTCCCTATCCATACAGTTTAATTAATTTGTCTGACAATTTACATTGATTTTTGAGATGCACTCATCAGTTAATCAATATCAAAATATTTGAACATAAATCGATGTTTAATTCAATATGGTGCTTTTAATCATTTTGTTAAAAGCTTTCGATATCAGAAGTAAGAATTTTATAAAGATTTTTTTGCTGTTAAAACGTTCTACATACACGAATTAAAATAACGATATCTTTAATTATAAGTGGTCATAATTCCTTTTTTTCTTCAATAAATTGCACAACTAACAGGCGTACAAAACCGAGGGATTTCGCAAGGGTCTATACCGGGGCTTCTTGTCTACAGTAGCGAGAGATTTGCCCTTCAGCTTCATTGAAATGCCGATATGGGAGGGGCTGAAGACAGTGGTGAAGCAGCACAATGATGGCAACATCAACGGATTACAGGTGAATAAAAAGATATATTTATTTTAAAACATCATTCTACTGTTTATTAGAGGCATTCCTCAAAAAACACTATACCTAACATATTTTATTAATTTTTATTTATTTAAATGCATTAGAGGACGAGCATGTTGGCTACGAGGTATTATGTGGTCGCTGCAGCCCATGGAATTCTACATACTACCTTCAGCAAGTCTGAGGTCATTGTTGAGCTGTTCCTATGACTGATGGTCGCCTTGTGTATGTTAGACTGGCAACCTTACGACTGAAACACTACTGCTTCATGGAAGACATTGTTGTAGCACTGACAATTTTCTGATTGAACTGTGCAAGTTCTATGGTCAAACCTGTTTGTTTGTTTTCCTTTTTTTGACGTTGCTACGGATACGGATGATTTTTTTGTAGTAATTTTAGGATTGCATGTAGGCGCGGTCCCGGAGGTCACAGGGACATGACCTCCCCCAAACTCTATCAGTCATGCGTAGATGGAAGGCGAAACAAGCCAAATTGGGACACCTCTTCCACCAAATTTCTTAGTGAACCCCTAAAATTTCTTCATGACCCCCTAAAATTGAAGGCTGTGACAGCGCCTGATTGCATAGTAACATAGGATACTTTTTAGCCGGGGAAAATAGCTCTTGCCAACTTGTTGGACCTGATTATCACTTGACCAGGAGCCCCATGCCCAGTATAGCATGAAGAAAGTGTTTTGAAAGAAGTTGATAATAATGATGATTTTCGTTCTAGAGCGCAACATGCGGGGCTATAGCCAGCGCTGTCGCCGGAGCTGTGACCACGCCCCTAGACCTCGCCAAAACTCGCGTGATGCTCGCAGAAGGGACTCTGCCCTCCCGCAACCTGCGCATCGGTCCTGTCCTCACTGATATCTACCTATCCTCAGGCCTTCGAGGTCTCTTCGCAGGCCTCACGCCGCGGATAGCGGGCATCATGCTCGGTGGTTTCGTCTTCTTTGGCGTTGATGAGGATTCCAAAAAGTTCTTTGAGAAATATTGTGATGGATGATGGTTGCTTAAGGTTACTTTACGAGTTTGACTATAAAGGTTTTATTGTTTCAATGGTAGCATTTCTATTAGACAATGAGAACACCAAAAACAGATTTTGAACAAACTTCTATTTTTTTGTATGTTATGTACGTTTGAATTTGAATGTCATATCACTATGTTGTATTGCTGTACAAAATTTTATCAAAGTTTCGCCTTGCTAGAAAAGGGCAGAAAGAGGGGGGAGTAATTTATAACTAACTTATGACTCGGTTGTTTTTACTAATATTCATATTGACTTAATTTTTTTTGTAATAGAAAAAAAAAAACAAATATTTAGGTCATTGTAGAACAAATTTTTAACACAGCGTTGCAGTATTAGGTGAGGTTTGGATTAAAATCCTTTTTGTTATTATTGTTGATTATTATAATAATAAAGTTTTATTGTTTCGGCGTTATCTAATTCAGCTGAATTGCAATCCGGCTGAACGTATTACAAATTACAATACAGCCCTGTTTTAGGATTTAGCTAGCTGTAATGTAATACAGCGGAATATACAATCCGACTGAGACATATAGATTATAGAATTTACAATTTTTTTGTTCAATTTATTTAGACAGAGGGACTACCTTAAAAATTACAAAATTTACGTTAGTTTTTAATGTTTCTCGTATTCTTATGAGAATTCAAAAGAAAAAAATGTGAAATTGTAGTATGTATTTACAACTTAGTAGTCATATGTCGCAGCCATCTGGTTGAATCAGCCACTCAATTTTTCGGCGAGCCCGTTAATTAAACGCCGCCCGGCATTCAATGAAGTGCCTCAACGACAACCACACAAGTTGTTGAGTGTGAAATCCAACGACTTGACTGAACGTCACTTAGCAGTTTTATTAAATTGAATGACTTTGTAATGTTTGGACCATCAGGTCGTAACTTAAATGATAACTTGACTTAAAAAGGAAAGTAATTATTTAAGGTTCCATTTTTTAAATGTTAATGAGTACCATTAGGCACATCGATGTAACAATTTCTTTTATCACACTTTCAATATAAAAACACACAAAAAATTGTTTGCTTTGCCTGATATCTGACGCCATATTTTGTTTTGGTGCAGCGTCGCAGTGAAGAAAAAAAATACAGCCTGATTTAACGTCAACTATCTTCGAGGGGATAGCTTACAATCTATGCTTACAATAAGCCAACTAGTGGGACGTTTAGTGATAATCAACTGTCGGCCTACGCAATGAATTGAATGCCGGCGTTAAATAAACGAGCTAGCCTTTCGATTGAGTGGCTGATTTAACCAGATAGCTGTGACACATGTCATGAATATTTTTGAGTAGTAATTATGTATTTATGAAAAAGTAATTGCGGTATTCACATGTGATTTTAATAAAATTAATTTAAGAACAGCTTTAATGTGCAATATTTTTGAAATGTAACGATATTTAATTTAATTTTTTTTTGGACTGCAGTCTTCTGTCCTTTTTACCCATATTAATTAACCATTATTTTTATTAATTAAAAACCGCCGACATAGTTCTTGTCATTAGATTGTATAAATATAGGTTAGTTGAAATAATTAGTAAATAGTTACATATGAAATGTGATTTTTGTACCAAACAAAAGACAATGTATTAACAGGTATAAAATATTCTGTGTATTGTTTTGAATGGTTAAGTAATAAATCCTATCATATTTAAATCTTCTTTAATTTCATTGAATTATTAATTGTTTTTTCAATTGTGGCATCGCAAACTCTGTGCATACTGCCAGCGTCAAGTTTGCCAGTCTCAATGAAACTGGACGAAGTAATAACAAAGTCAGTAAGTAAGTCGTCAGTAATCAGTCAGTCTAGTCAGTCCAACATTCAAGTAAAGCGATGGCTACTTTACTAGAACGTGTCCGATGGAATTTTGGAGGCAAGCAGAAAAAACATATTTTAGCACTGTTATTCTATTTCACAAACACTCGTGCACTGTAATTAACCTATATCAAACAAAATGCCATCAACTTTATCCGATATAACTCAAAAATACACCAAGAAAATGAAAATAAAACAAGAGCACAATATGTCTTTATCGACTTCCCGCTAAAACTCCATTATTCAAATTGATTATGATGTTCTTTCAGGAAAAATGTATAATGAAAGAAGTTAATCCAGGAATAAACTTTATTCTTCATAATAATTTTCAATAAATCGTTAATACAATACATTCTCCAACTTACACGCAATTTATACATAAAAATATACATTGGATTAATTAAACTTTTTACAAACAAACAATGATTTATTATAAAGCATATTTCTAAAATTTCTAAACGTTTTTGGGTGCGATCAAAAAAGTACATTCGCTTTAAATCGATCACAACCAAAATTTATAACAAAAATATTTCTAATATATAGAAATACTCCATTAACAATCATAATATACACAAGATAAAATAACAATATATTTAAGTACATGCAATTTTAAACGTAATTATTAAAAAGATAGAAAATATTCGATCTTTCGGCAAAGTCATTAACTGTGCACGTCTTAAATGAAATAAAGATGTGACAGTTCAAAATAATAGATTCATTAAACCGAACCAAGGCTACTTAAATTTTTCTTTAATCTTTGCCCTTTTTCTAAATACCCAATGAAAATGAGATTATTGATTACAATTTATTATTTTATAGAGATACTAGCTGACCCCGCGAACTCCGTATCGCCCTAAAATGTTTAGGGTGGGCCACCCTTATCACTTAGGGGGATGAAAAATAGATGTTGGCCGATTCTCAGACCTACTCAATATGCTCACAAAATTTCATGAGAATCGGTCAAGCCGTTTTGGAGGAGTACGGGAACGAACATTGTGACACGAGAATTTTATATATAAGATAATGAAATAACAAAATGAGAAATTAGTAAAAGAATAAAAAATAGAATGAATAAAACATGATTTTATAAATATATTTATATTTTAATTAATTATAATACATTGAAAAAGAGAAACAACAGATTCCATTCGTTTTCGTTCATTCAAGAACTTGACTGAATGTAAAAGAATGAAATATAAAATCTCAATAACAATTTTAATGAAACATCTAAATAATAGTAGAACTCCTCTTAAATTTAATTTTATTTACATTAAGAAATTCTTAAGTACATAGAAGAAACACTTTGGAATGTCATAGCCAAATCAAGTCTCATAGTCTATTTATATATTTAGGACGCTAAATATATAATAGTTGCCAAATTACCAAGCCTTTAATATCTTAAAATGTAACTGTACAATCTTTTAAGAAGCGACCAAATAACAGACCGCGTTATTACAAAGCTTAATTATGCCTATGAAGCCGATTGGATTTAGATTTTCCCGTATGCCTGTTTGCTAAAAAGAGTTAAGTGTAAGTGTTGCCATAAAAATGAGGCATATCTACCCGATTTAATGAGGCATTTTACAACTTTGTTTACTTGGATTGTTAAGAACTTAATATTTCTTTATGTAGCTGCAACTACATTATATGGTAATAAGGAAATTATTTATATCTGTATATTAAATTTTCAACAAATTTCACAAAGAGAGTCAGTTTCCATCCTCTTAGCTGATAAAGTATGTGCAATAAAACGCCGAATGATTGTAATTTTATATTTTTTTATGTAAATAAAGGTTAGATATTGTTACAGTTTGGTCAACTTTCTATTTCTACCCTCAAACATGTTTTTGAATAACTTCATATAGGTACAAAATATTAAAATATAACAAAATATTAAATTAAAGTAAATATAATATGTGTTTACTAATACGGATTAAGGAAACAATGAACCAGCTATGGAAGTTATAATTTCCTCTTCTTTCTACCCTCAAATGAGTTATTTCTTAATACCTTCACATTTCAAATATTGCATTAAAGTTTCTTTCATTTGACATTTCAGATGACAATGAGCAAACAATACGATTATTATGTTACTATTTAATCTAAATAAAATGTTGCAAATACCTTCTTACATTGTCTGACCACAGTGTTAAAATCATAGATGTACCATAAAGAAAGAGAAAACCATAGAGATGGTTGTGACTAAAACATATTAGGTACTTATCCAAAAAGATACGGAATGCTACGAACCGACACTTACAACTATAGACTTATTTTTCCTCGCCTATAGTTTCGACCTAAAGTGTACTCCAATGCGGTTGTCTCCTCGCCTTTCAAACTAATTAGAGATATCGCTCATCTAAAGAGCACATTGTGGTGAGCGTGATGGGTGTGCGCGTTCCGGGGCGCGTGTCTTCGGAAGGGGTTCCAGGAGGGCGCGCGGCGCGGGGCGGAGCGCGGCGTGGAGCCGCTGCACGTGGAGGCGGCCGACACCGAGCCCGGGCTGGAGCCCTGCCGCGACGCCTCGGGGGACGACTGCTGGGGACAAGCGAGTCAGATGTCAGTGTGCTTAGTGTGCGTAGTTTTCAATTATGGCATCGCAAACTCTGTGCATGCTGCCAGCGTCAAGTAAACAAATATTTGCATAAATTTTTTGCCAGTTTCAATGAAACTGGACGAAGTAATAACAAAGTCAGTAATCAGTCAGTCTAGTCAGTCCAACATTCAAGTAATGCGATGGCTATTTTACTAGAACATGTCCGATGGAATTTTGGAGGCAATCAGAAAAAACATATTTTAGCACTGATTCTATTTCACAAACACACGTGCACTGTAATTAGCCTATATCAAACAAAATGCCATCAACTTTATCCGATATAACTCAAAAATACACCAAGAAAATGAAAATAAAACAAGAGCACAATATGTCTTTTTCGAATTCCCGCCAAAAACTCATCGAATTACTTTACCATCACGTTAATAGAATAAACGTCAAACGTATCGAAAATCGAAAGCATGCGAGTGTGTGTGAGTAGTTACTGAGATAAACTACTCGATCCGCGTTTGTTCACCGCGAGTAGTGAGAAAACCTTGTCACTTGGATTTTTACAGTGAAAGAGTTTTATGAAAATTATTTAGAATAATATATACTTGGAATTTTTGTAAAAAATTGGTGTTGCGTTGCAATACATTATGGCAGAACGATTCTTATTTGCTTGGAGGATGTTTGTAGCTGGCAAGGCACAAGATGAATTATGCTACCAGTGATGAAGCGAGAGCTCACTCATCTTTCAACCTATTTTTTATTTATTTTATCTTTATATATATCATAGCTAGGTGGCGCTGCTTCGATTACATATAAATCGCGTAAACGTAAACGCGATCGAGTAGGTGATGAAAACTCGCACTAAGCACTCAGATGTTTATAGGAGTCAGGAGATCATATCTGCTCTCCCGAAGATGGACCCATTGTGGGGCGCGGAGGTCACCGGTGCATTCCACTGGAGATCCCGGAGTCCTCCCCAAGCGCAGAGGCAGACCACCGAGGGAGTTTTAGTGCGGTCAAATCCCACATAACCCGGTATTCTCTCCCAAGGTGCCGGGTACCTTTTGAATGAGGTTTTCCCCCCGATACCAAAAAAGGTATACACTAAAAAGTAAGTACATAAGTTGTCATCGGATCCTTGTCTCATTGAAGTTAGGTGCAATGTACTGCGCACGTACTATTTTTGACACGACAACGTCTAATAAATCGATGAACACCGACTGCACGCACGAAAATGATGACTCATTGTAACGTTACGCTCATTGTAACGTGACGCTTGTAACGTTACCTATTTTTTACTCAATTATACCAGAGATATAACTGTTTTTAACACGCTTATATTAGCTTGACCTGTATGCTCGTATGTAACGGAATCTTTTAACCTAAATTTCACCTACTTCTAAGCGTATGATTAACTTGAAAATTTACACAGGGGTCAAGGGCCGATGACAATGCAATAATATGAATTCAACAAAAAAATTAAAAGAAAATTATGTAGTTTAAAAAAACTAAAAAACACTCTTTTGTGAAAATACGAACTTAAAAGTAAAAAAAAGAAGTAAAATGTAAAAAAAGCGTGGGGTGCATGGTGTCAATAGTACTTACCTAAATCAAAAATCCCCCCATGCTTTTATTTACAGTAAAATACATTTTCTTCTTATTTTTTACTTTTTAGTTTTGAAGCTTATTTTTATGTTCATTTATTGTCAATGCTACATAATTATGAATATCATTTTTTTTTATTTTATCTTCATAACTATTCAACAATAACCTGAAAATCTGCAATCTAAACCAAGTGAAATAACATTTACCTTAGCAGTACTTTTGTCCATGGGCGTGGCTAGCCGCAAGGTTAAGGAGTCCCCGCACTGCTGGATGAGGCGGACCACTTCTTCGTGCGAGCTCCATTTCACGTCCTTATCGCCGATTGAGATGATGAAGTCGCCTTCCCGCATGCCACCAATCTGCCATATTTTTTCAATCAGTGTGAATGTGTACATATCTATATAATAATATACTAACTAGCTGACCCCGCGAACTCCGTATCGCGTTTAAATATTAAATAATAATAATAATAATGGATAGCATATAAACCTTCTCCGTGAAAAAATACATATACACACCAATTTTCATAATAATCGGTCGAATAGTTTCTGAGTTTTGCGATGTCATATATCTTTTATATGTATAGATAATATATATAAAGCTGAAGAGTTTGAACGCACTTATTTCAGGAACTCCTGGTTCGAATTGAAAAATTATTTTTGTGTTGAATAGTCCATTTATTGGGGAAGGTTATAGGCTATATAACATCATGCTATGAATAGCGGCTGCCCGCGACTTTGTCCACGTGGACTTTGGTATTAGTCATAAGCATGATGTTATATAGCCTAAAGCCTTCTCCAATAAATGAACTATTCAACACAAAAATTGTAGTATACGTTTGAAGAATACCAGAAAAATACTAAGTATATGGTTTGGTTCTCGATGATTTGAAGTGACATATGTCAAGAAAAATGTGGACTTCGCTTTGTAAATATTATTATAATAACAAGGAATATTTTAAAAAATAAATAAGGGAAGACAAGAAATCAAGGAGAAATATATTTCAATTAATATATCTACATAAAGCCGGAAATATCCATGTCTGAAAGTCATCACAGTACGTACGTGTATTACCATTTGGTGAAAATCGGTGACCGCAAATGAAAATCATTTTTGTCCAATACATATTGAACTATAATTGATAACTATAACTGATTTATATAGCATAGCACATTTTTTACTTCATGTAAATATGTATCGTACATTTTTAGAAAGTTTACATTTTATGATTAGGTATATATTTCTATACGATTTTACACTTTTATGTCTTTAACGGACACTAACAATGTTTCATTATTGCGATGCCCCATTTGTGCGGATAGTAGGTTTTTTAAAGGACAGAGGGGCTTAAATATTCACTGCAGTCGAATCCACATTCCTCGTATCGATGCAGTGGATCAATCAGCACTCGCCTCCTTTGATGTCCGTGCAGGTGGGGATCGTAGTGATGAAAATTTACATCAGAGGCTCGCATTCCTCAAAAACAATGTTAGATTGGTGAGGCGAGTACCAAAGGGAGCTCGTTTGACTGTCGCCCGCTGCCTTACTAAGTGCGTTGCCAGGGTAGTCTCAGAAAACAATTCAAGTGCTTGGGAAGAGCTTTTTCTATTCGCCTACAAAACTTTACATTTAGAAAAAAATAGTACAAAGAAAACTTCCCTAACTAATTTAATTAAATTTAACACAACCAACCATCAAATTCCTACAGTAGCTATCAGACTAAAACATTCATATAATAAATTACATCTGATCTAAAATAAACTTTCAGATGGAGACGTAAAAGGCGCAGCAAAAATTTTGTTTTCTGAGGATTCTATGGCTCCGTGCTCACCCGACACACTTGACGCTCTACGCGAAAAACATCCCACGTCAACAACAGCCTCATATGCATCTACTCAAAGTACTGACACGACACATCTTCCTCTTAGAGTAAGCGAGGAGGCCACCCTAAACGCTATTCGTTCATTTCCGAATGGCTCTGCGGGTGGCCTAGACGGCATTACTCCACAATTATTAAAAGACCTTACTGACCCCTTTTTAGGTGACGTAGGCAAAGATCTTCTGAGGGAGCTCACCAGCCTTCTTAATTTAATGTTGGCTGGACAAGTTCCTTCAGATATTACACCAATAATTTACGGAGCCAACCTCGTCGCTCTGAGGAAGAAGGATGGCGGTATTCGTCCCATTGCCGTGGGCTGTACTTTGAGACGTTTGGCCTCAAAGTTATGCTGTCGTGAATACCGTGAGCGTTTAACGCAAAAACTTAAACCACGACAGCTTGGCTTTGGAGTCAAAGGTGGGTGTGAAGCAGCAGTTCATTCGGCACGTTCATTTTTGATGAAACAAAATTTTGACGTTTTTGTAAAAATCGACGTAAAAAATGCTTTTAATTCGGTAGATAGGGGTGCAATTCTAACTGTAATTCAAAAAGAAATACCTGAAATTTTAGATTATATTTGGCAATGCTATATATCAAAATTAATGTATGGTGATAACGTTATTGATTCTTGCGTGGGATGTCATCAAGGCGACCCTCTTGGCCCCGTTATTTTTAGTTTGGTCATTCAGCCAATAATAAACCAACTAAATTCTGAATTTAATGTATGGTACCTAGATGACGGTTCTTTGGGAGGAACTGCATCAACAGTATTGGAGGACCTAGAAACAATAATTCGGCGTTTTGAACAAATTGGTCTTAGCCTTAACTTTGATAAATGTGAACTTTTATTTTCAGACCACATAACAGAAGACCAAATTTTATCTCTTACAAATAAGTTCAATATTATTACACCAAATATTAATATTACAAAAAAAGAAAATTTATCTTTACTAGGTGCTCCAATATTTGATGATGCTTTTGTTCCCATCATAAATTCAAAATTAGATAAATTCAATATGATTTCAGATCGCCTTTTCGATATAAAACCTCACATGGCTACCTACATTTTGCGCCTTTGCTTATTCGCTCCAAAATTTTTGTACTTACTTAGATGCTGTCCTTTTTGGAAATTTCCTTTAATAACAAAGAGTTTAGATTTATCGTTACAAAATTGTTTATCCAAAATTTTAAATTTGAATTTTGATGATCGCTCCTGGATGCAAGCAACACTGCCAGTTAAGTTTGGTGGTTTAGGCATCCGCACGACGGAAAGTTTGGCTCTTCCGGCTTTCTTGGCTTCACGTCATAGTACGTTAGCCCTCATCACAGAAATATTAAATACAAATGTTGATGATGTTTGGGTTGCGTACATGATGGAGGCTATAGGAGTGTGGGGTGCCACCTTTCCGTCTGAGGACATCCCAAGTGTATCTAAAGATAGACAGTCCACTTGGGATATACCAGCACTAAAAGCATCTTATGCTAGCCTCCTCGAGCGATGCTCTCACAGCACAGATAGGGCTCGATTATTGGCAGTAGCACAAAGTGAGTCGGGGCATTGGTTACACGCTCTCCCATCTAAGAACATTGGCACCGTGCCGGATCCTGTAGCTCTGCGTATTGCAGTAGGTCTCCGGCTCGGTGTAAGGGTGTGCGAGCCTCATGTTTGTCCGTGTGGGCAAAAGGTGGACAGCTTTGGTCGACATGGCCTGTCCTGTATCAGGAGTGCCGGCAGACTTTTCCGCCACGGTACCTTGAACGATTTGGTTCGTCGGGCTCTTGCCACCGCTTCTATTCCAGCAACTGTAGAACCATCTGGACTTTCCAGAAGCGATGGCAAGAGGCCTCATGGAGTTACTCTGGTGCCGTGGAGTCTAGGTCGGCCACTGGTATGGGACGTAACATGTGCGGACACCTTAGCCCCATCGCACATAAGCGATACTGCAGAGAGGGTGGGGTCCGCTGCCGACCATGCACAGTCTCTCAAGCACCGCAAATATAGTAATTTGTCGAATAATTATCTATTTGCGGCGCTAGCGGTAGAGACGATGGGACCATGGTCTTCTGACATGAAGAAATTCATGTCAGAAATGTCGACCAGACTTATCCTTGCCTGTGGTGACCTAAGAGCTGGCGGTTACTTTGCTCAACGGCTCAGTCTAGCCATACAAAGGGGCAATGCCGCCAGTGTCTTGGGTACCATGCCTCACACGGACTTTTTAGATGAAATATTTTATTTATAAGCCTTTTTATATGTTTTTTATGTTAATTTTAAGTTTTGTATATATATATATATATATATTTAAGATTAATCTTAAGTTTTTTGTATATATATGTAATAACATTTTTATTAATTTTTTGCATTAAAGTAAAAAAAAAAAACACAAAAATATTTTTTCAATTCGAACATAGATAGAGAAACTAATAGATCAAGTCACACGTTCCATCTCTTTTACCCCACGGCGAAATAGCCAGATCTAAATACAGCATGTGCAAAAGAGACATGAATACAAGTTTCTTGTCCTTATCGCTGTAACCGGGTGACTCCAAAACGTAGACCCCAAAATGTCATTTCACAAAGTACTTCGAATGTCAAACTATGTTATTAACTAAGAAGTGCTGAAGAGTTTTTTTGTGTTTTTTCGTAATATATCCATGTATTCTTAAGGATGTGACTGAAAGTATATGTTTTGTATATTGGAGCCTCAATAAGGTGCAGTGCTTTAATTTAAGCTCTAAAAACCGACTTAAACTAGTGTCCTGTGATGTTACATTTTATAGGTGAGTGTAACTACTTTTTATTGGTTGTTTTATAGTTATAACTAATCATTTTGTTGATAAATGTTGTTCTACAACTGTATCAGTACCATTTAATGTCTTTAAACCTCGAAATTATATTAATTAAAATGTATATTACAACTGTCAGTGTTACCATATGAAGAAAACAAATTTTCCTCAATTTGGTATCTTATATAAGAATAATAATGATTGAGGGCGCAGATAGGAATATGCACGTGTATTTTTCCTACAATTTTAATACCTTCGTGTCACTTTTTTAGACCGTTTGTGAATTGTGATATTTTTTGTGAACTTGTTTTTGTTTTGACAATAACCATTTGATAACCTTAAAAAATAACCATATTTAATTATTACTCCTACATGTGAGCACTTTGTTTACACTTATATGTGAACCACTCATTATAAAATTACAATTTTGAAAATTTTGGTTACAGATTTCCCACATAAGAAGATTTAGTAAAGGTATTGAAATATATGCCAATAATGGATTTTTATTCCATTACTTCGCTTACTAATATTATAATGCAAGTGAAATTCATGTTACATGAATGAAGCGTTTTGTCAACATACATACCATACATGAAATAAAAAAGGTGCATTGATCCAATTCTCTATTACTGCATGAAAAAAGGAAGAATATCTCTAAACAAATCTTATTTCCCATATTGAAATAAAATGGAACATGTTATCATATACATATTATATATACATATAACATGTTATAGATAAACACAATTAGTGCAAGTTTTAACTCATCCATCAACTTTAGATATTTTTTTAGATATAGTAGATCATGTATATGTCTGCATCAAGTTAAGTAAACGTTGAATTTAAATTTAAATTCCACAGGCAAAGTTAATACCCAAATCTGCCAATAAAAGAAATGAAGAATGTATAAAAAAATATTTTTATCAATCCCCAACGTAATTTCATATACTTACTGTATATTATATAACACAGTACAACATAATGTATATTGGTATAGGTTACTGGATTACTGTTCGTTGTTTAATATTTTAATTTAAGTATCAAAACTAAATATAAGCAACGATGATTGGTTATTAAAAGTATATGAATTATTTTGTGTTTTATTATAATAATATAATATACTTTAGTGTTATGGAACGCAGTACAAAGTAAAATAAATATTCATTATTTTTTTACTTTGTACTGCGCTTTAATAATGCTAGAGGATATTATATTATTATGTAACCTAATAATAATCCTCTTATACATAATAAACTACGAAACAATACATGCCCTTTATAGCTAAAACATGCTTTGTCTTTTAACGCCGACGTTTTGACATAGACAAAAATGAAACAATTTAATCTTAGCCATGAGGTTTTTAAAACGTTTGATCATTTTTATGAATAAGATGGAAAATTAGTTGTTGAGTGTGCTTTACTACTAAATTGTTTTGTATTCGGAATATGCAGCGTATTTTAAGTAACTCTAGTATTAATCTGATGAACCCGATTTCGAAACTATTGTGTGCAAAAGTTATCTTTTGTAAATATTTAAAAACAGAAAACACATCACAGTCAAATACTTATATATCAAATTGTTATTCCCTGAAAATTCCGGAAAATGAAAAAATGACAACACTGTGGGTAAATATATCTATCTCACACGCGGTTACGCGGTGGCTTAATCTATTGGTTTCTCTATCTACGAATTCGAAGCAGTAGTTCCTGAGATTAGCGCGTTCAAACAAACAAAAGCCACGTGGACGAAGACGCGGGCGGCCGCTAGTAAAATAATAAAACCACAGACGTTATAGCTGCAACCGTTTTAGCGTTTCTCTCTCCGTTGGACTTTCCTACTTTACTTTTTTTTCCTACTACACTCTTATTATCGGCGAAGAGTTAGAAAATTACAGATTTGTGACAAATCCACATAAGAATTTTTGTTTTCAATTTATTTATACGAAAAACATTCGCCCACTACTACGCAAAAAGGTGTGCAGCCGACATCTGCGATGTGGTCAATTGGATTTTATTTGGATTACGGGAAGAAATCAGTATAAAAAACAATACATAATCAAAATATTAAGTTAACTTAGTGTCAATATTTTTGAAGTGAAAACTTCTTTAGCGGCGTTGTGCACTTTTTTTTGGGATGGGTCAAAAATGTTAAACTCGCGTCAGGACACGTGGCCTGATCGAATATTCGTAAGACGGAGGGGTGACAGCTGATCGCTCGACTGTCTGTATGCTTGTAAAATTCGTTTATATCAAGTATTTAAAATATGGAAATTGAACAAAGTGCATCTATAAAAAAAAGTGACGAAGAAATAGTGAAAGAAAATGAGTGAGTACTTTATAAAAATACTAGATGAAAAATAATATTGATAATAAAAGCAATTCGTGCGAAATATTCCCTAACGATTCCAAGACATCAAAAATGCACAACGTTAATGTTTTCACTTCTGCCGGCACTCTCGGAGTGTAAACCGTATTTTTTTTCAAAAAATAACTAAGTATATACTCAGCATAATTGATTTTAAACTGCAGCGCTGATTTTCAGTTTTGCTTTGAACCGAGTTTCAGGTTCAAAAAGATATTTATCCATAAAATCATTTTTTGTCAACCTTTTTTATGTCCTACTGCTGGGCACAGGTCTCCTTCTCACAATTGAGAGGGATTTAGGCCATAGTCCACCACGCTGGCCAAGTGCGGATTGGTCATGCTTTCGAGAAATTATGAATTCCTCTCAGGCATGCACGGCGATGAAGAACATCGTAATCAATTAAATATCACGATATTTTCCATCACCGTGGAGCAGCGATAAAATCATTACCAAGAAAAAACTGAAATTCTGTGTTAAAGATCTACAAATGACACGAGAACCTGCTATTAGCTTTCTAAAATATTGTGTTTTGGTGGAAAGGTCCAGTTGCCGGCCACACTTACATGGCGACCACCAGCCTCCGGAGTAGCAGCGCAACTGCATACGACCTCGGATACCTATGCTTGCTTGAGGTTGTATGTAGATGTCCATGGACTGCAGCGATTACTTAACACCACGTGGCCTGCGTGCTCGTCTGCTGCTCCATTCAAATAAAAAAAAGATAAAATAACAATTAATGAATAAAAACTTACATCAGCCAAAGAATTGGGCTCTACTGCAGCTATCACGACGGGAGCGTCCCCCCGGACGGAGAAACCAAAGCCTTCCTCCTGTCCCCCCGCCACGCTGTACTCACTCGCCGCCCTCCGCAGCTCACACTTCCTCCTATCCCTCCCGTTCTCCCTCCCACTCCTCCTCCCACTCCCACTCTCCTCCCGAAACTCCTTCCTATACTCATACTTCTCGTAATCGAGAACTTTCGGATGATAATCGTAGTTATTATTCTCGAAGCTGCTGATGTAGACGCCGTTCTGTTTCGTGACGCGCTTGTCGTAATCATTGCTGCTATACTTCTCGTCGTTTCGGATGATCTGGTTGTAGTACGTGCTGTTGTCCTCGGATCTGTCGCGTTTGTCGCTGGTTCGTCGCTTGATCCTGTCGTCTGGTCTGTCGCTCCTGTCGCTCTTTCTGGTTTGTCGCTTGTCGGAGTGTTTTTGTAGTTGGACGAGGCGAGGAGCGCTCCAGTGTCGTTTTGCGGAGAACACCGCTATGGGGCCGAGGGATTTGAAGAGGTCTTCGACTCGGTGTTGGGCGAAGTCTGGTGGGGTTAGGGCCAGCTGGAACTTTGATGATGCTATGGAAATATGTATAGTTTTAATTTAGAAATTTTAATTGTTTATTGTGCAAACCTAATTTGTAAGTTGAGCATTAAAAGTTGTGCAATTGACTAAAATTGATAACTTCCGACTCGTTCGTTGGCAGCCATCTTTATTGTTTACTACCCAACATGGCTGCCTACAAACCAAACCATCGGCAGTCAGTCGCTAGCCGCAGATAGGGTTGCCATCTCTAAAATTTGTAAACCAGGACAAGACGCGTTAAAACCCCGGAATTTAGAGCCCAAAACCCGGACATTTCAACAGCGGGGGGACGGTGAATTTACCGAGTCGGTTCGTCAGTTGATCGCTATGTGCGGGCACAGTGCGTGTGTCGCGGGCATTTATTTTTCATTTCACTTTATTTTTTTTAAACCAGGACTACAAATGAAGTCCGGCCCGGACGCTTCCCGGACGCCCTCTAAACTAGGACAAATCCGGGGAAACCCGGACGGATGGCAACCCTAGCCATAGAGTACATTTTGTCGCTAGCCACTGCCGAAGAAAGACCTCTCTTGGTGTAGACCGTAAAGTGTGTACCCATAATAGTACTTCCATTCCACTTCGTTTAGCTGTGTCATACGCTTGCGTTCTTCTTTAGTAAGGATGTGGATGAACAGGCATCGACTTACGCAATATATAAACTGACCCGTACTCATAGCTTTTACTTGCCAATTAACTTTATTTGGGACGTAACTAATCTACACTTTACTTGGAGATGGTTAACGAGGCCCTAGGTGTAACTTACGCAAGATATGAGGTGCGTCTATAAGTTCGGCGAAGTCCGGTTCGTCACGTAAGGCTGCCCGCTCGCGGCTTGCCCTCTCTCGTTGAGCGTTCACTGTCCGTGATAAGGCTTCTTTGTTCCGGAGCTCGCTGGAATTTACATTTTGTTTTCATGATAATGAAAATGAAAAATAATTTACAGATTAATTTCAATAAAAAGATGTCAGTATTAAAGCAGATAATTTGAATGATGAATTTAAAATTTCTGTTCTCGATCTGGGTGTTTGTGTTTCTGTCTTTGTATGTGTCCATGGCACTCACGACACAGGGTGTATCTACCCTACTGTGAGGCTATGAGTGTGAAACGTTATTGTGAAACGGGACCAAAAATATATAACGGTCTACCGGAATTCCTCAAAATTAAAACGGGCAACGAATTTAAAAAAGGACTTAAAACGTATTTACTGAAAAAGGCGTATCTCAGTCACTGATTTCATAAACGATAAAACGGCATAAAGGAATTCCATAAAAACCTGGGAGGTTTTTTTCCGCCGGCTTTTTTTCCTCTCAGTGTACAAACACCCTGTGATATGGGTACCCAAAGCTGACGATCGGAACCGATCCGAAATATAAATAAATAAATATTTTTATTTATAAAAGGCGCAATATGGGACAAATAAAAATAATATTAAAATAGATGTAAATGTACATTTCGTAATTGTATTATAGTTTAGTTTTTTTCCTTTTATATTTTTATCATTGTATATTTGCATACCTCATGGAAGGTAAATATGGCGAACTAAATATATATAAACAACTTTATAAACACCCATATTTGTGCAAATAAATGTCTTTGTCTTTGTCTTTATTTATTTACTAACCAAAGTCACAAAACGACCTTCTAACTTGAACTCTGGATCCTCCGCACGCAACATATCAAACTTGCAATCCTTACCGGCACATCCTCTGTAGCCTCAAGGCCTCTTCATACAGCGCTAAGGCCTCCGCCAGATGCGCTCGGCCTAGCGCTATGTGGTCCAATTCTTGGTCGTATTTCAGCGTTGGAGTAATTGCACCTACAAATTAAAAAGATTTTTTTTTTATTTTTATCTTTCAATTTAATACTAGACACTAGACTAATGTTTACCTTTCAATGTAATATGTACTAGATACTAGACTAATGTTTACCTTTCAATGTAATACTAGATGCTGGACTAATTTTTACCTTTCAATGTAATACTAGATACTAGAATTTTTTTTACCTTTCAATGTAATATGTACTAGACTAATTTTTACCTTTCAATATAATACTAGATGGCTGCAAGCTGCAACCCTTTTTGCGTCCCACTGCTGGGCACGGGTCTCTCCCCATTATTGGGGAGGCCTGGAGCTTACTCCACCACGCTGCTCCAATGCGGGTTGGTGGTAATACTAGATACTGGACTTATTTTTACCTTTCAATGTAATATGTACTAGATACTAGACGAATTTTTACCTTTCAATGTAATACTAGATGCTGGACTAATGTTTACCTTTCAATGTAATACTAGATGCTGGACTAATGTTTACCTTTCAATGTAATACTAGATACTAGACTAATTTTTACCTTTCAATGTAATACTACTAGATACTAGACAAGTTTTTACCTTTACATGTAACGCTACATACTAGACTAAAAGTCACTGTTTTGGACTGTTAAAATCACCAAATAGGTAGTAGTGGTCACCACACTTTATTGGTCAATTCACTGGTCATTGGTCTATTTTAAAATAAAGTAGTTTACCCTCTATTACAGAATACTAACTATATAATGCATCTAGATTCTAGAATTTTAGAATTTCTAGATCTAAATTATATTTCTAGAGTCTAAAACATAAACAGAGGAACAAGGAGCGATGGCCGAGCGGTAATGACAGCGATCTTCGACACGGACATAGGTACCGAGTTTAAACCCCGGTGCCTACCTCTAACTAATAAATTATGTGCGATTTTATAGCTTCTCTACGGTGAGAGAAAAACATTGTGACATTTAATTATGCCAGGTTATGTGGGATTTGTACCCCTCGGTGGCCTGCTTCTGCGCTTGGGGAGGACTCCGAGACTCCAGTGGAACGCACCGGTCTTCGGAGAGCAGATGCGCTCTCCTGCACCCTCAGGCGCTTACGGCGGCATGCGTCACGCACACACCGCCGCCCTTCTCGGGTCGCTGGCTGCACGGGTCGAGCTTCCACTCTTACCGTCCACAACCCCGGGAGCCTCTTTTTAGTCGCCTCTTACGACCAGGCAGGGGATACCGTAGCTCTATTCTTAATCCCGAAGCTACAGGGACTATAACACACACTATGCACACCTGAAGTCACTTATAATTTCTTCAACCAATGTGCACCAATCTTCACTTGGCCAGTAGTCTATGGTAGTTATCCCTCTCACTTCTGAGACCTGCTCAGCAGTGGGACCAGCAGAAACGTTAAGAAGCGATTATAACACTAAAAACACGCTTTTGTGAAAATATGAACTAAAAAATAAAAAATAAGAAGAAAATGTATTTTACTGTAAAAAAAAGCGTGGGGTGCATGGTGTCAATAGTATCTTAAAAACCACCCACGAGTGTTTTTTAGTCGTTTACACTACATTATTTATTTTTAATTTTTTTGTTGGATTTTTTTCAATAATTTCGTATCCCTTTCATTTAATACCCATATCATGGGGGTGCATTTCAAATAACCAATCCACCGTCTTGGATGTCCGCCATGTTGGATTTAAGTCACGTTACTACACGTTTTTTTCGTATTCCTGACAGCAAACCCTTTCATTTGACACCCATATCATGCCTAGTATAGCCTGTCCGCCATCTTGGGGAGGTCGCCATATTAGATTTGTAATGAGGTTTCTTAGCTAGTCATGTATTGTCATCAGAACTCAGAGGGTGTGCAAAATTTCATCCTAATCGAATACCGGAAGGTGCGTCAAATTAAGATTCCAAGATTTTCTTACATACATAGTTAGTTACAAGTGAAGCTAATAAAAACTTACCATCACTATGACTGTCGTGCGGCGCGTATATGGAGGCGAGTCTGTTCTGTGGGGGCGCTGACGTCGCGTGGAGTAAACCTGTTGCGCAGTACTGGTGTGCTAGGGCTGTAAACAAATATAATGGATAACAGTTGGTAGAACAAGACTGATTGTAAACCAATATAATAATGAAATACAGTTGGTAGAACTATAACAATTAACAGCTTCTTAGGTAACACACACAGAGACAATTTGCATGGGCACTCACACGCACACGCACACACACACACACACGCACACAAGTTCTTAGCCAGCCATGGGAACATGGTGTCAGCAGTCTAAAATAATTTATAAATAACAAATTAACAAACTTCCCGCCCGACACGCGTGCACAATGATTACCATGCATCAAATGGTTCCGGGTTCGATTCCCGGCGAAACAGAAATTTGAATGATGAGTTTAAATCAGTTGATAGCAGTCAGTCAGACTTACATGAGGAGACCATACGAAATCGCTTAACACAAACACTACCTGGCCTGTTCGCCTTCTACTCCATTTAATTAAAAAAACAACGAGTTGCACTCCGGTAGTGCCGGCAGAAGTGAAAACTTGAACATTAACGTTGTGCATTTTTGATATTTTGGAATGGTTAGGGATTCATAATTTCGCACGAATTGCTTTTATTATCAGTATTATTTTTCATCTAGTATTTTCAGTAGGTTTCCATCTAGTATTTTTATAAAGTACTCACTCATTTTCTTTCACTATTTCTTCGTCACTTTTTTCATTAATAGATGTACTTTGTTCAATGTCCATATTTTAAATACCTGATATAAACGAATTTTACAAGTATAGAGAGTCGAGCCGTCATCAGCTGTCATCCCTCCGTCTTATGAATATTCGATCAGGCCACGTGTCGTGACGCGAGTTTAACATTTTTTACCCATCCCAAAAAAAAGTGCACATCGCCGCTAAAGAAGTAAGAAGTTTTCACTTCAAAAAATACAAAGAAACGTGTTACCTTTATAGAATTCAGTCTTGACGTGGACCAAGGACACCCACGAGTATGGCACGTAGTTGAACACACCCTCGGTTTGCATCTGGAAGGAGAATTCATCTGTATACTGGAGGAAGTATGTTTTAGATGCGAAAAAATTATGCATGTTGTATTAAAGAGGCCGTATACGAATTTTTTGCCGATTTCGCTGATTTATCTGATTTAACACATGAAATTTGGCAGTTAAACTTCAGTATTACCATAACTCTCACTGCAAAATATAACTGGTAATTTCATTAATAATCTAATATATTAGCCACTTTTTTTAGCTTGCGTCAAGAATTATATGCGAGATTTAGGTTACTTTAAATCTCCACCACCATCCTGAGCAGCGATGGCCGAGTGGTAAAAGCCGCGGTCTTCTACGCGACCGATCCCGGGTTCAAATCCTCGGCGCGCACCTCTGACAAAGAAATTTGTAATGTGCGCATTTATCGCTGCTCCACGGTGATGGAAAATATCGTGATATTTAATTGATTACGATGTTCTTCATCGCCGTGCATGCCTGAGAGAAATTCATAATTTCTCGAAAGTATGACGTCCACTAATCCGCACTTGGCCAGCGTGGTGGACTATGGCCTAAATCCCTCTCACTTGTGAAAGGAGACCTGTGCCAAGCAGTGGGACATAAAAATGGTTGAAAAAAAAAATCTCCACCAACCCGCATTGGAGCAGCGTGGTTGAGTAAGCTCCAGGCCTCCTCAATAAGGGAGAGACCCATGCCCAGTAGTGGGACGCAAAAAGGGTTGCAGCCAAAAGATTTTTAAAGCAAAATTTTCATTATTAAATTGTATTTTTTTAGAACTGAAGTATATATATGTCAAATAAATTTTATGAGAGATTTTTCCAATTTGCCGAAATCAAATGCAATTTCTGGCCCATTTTCTCTCAAAATTGAGTAAGTTGAATGTTTTTTTTTCTAATATTTTTTGTATGAGAGTGGCAAAAAGAGACACAATGACATGCGATTTTTATAGCAATACATGGGATTTTTTTCGAGCTGTTTAGATTTTATAATGATCCGGAAACATGTAATATTTTATATTTATTACAGTAATTAACCTAGGTTATAACGAACAAAATGCCGTCAACTTTGTCCAATATAACTCAAAAATACACCAAGAAATGGAAGTAAAACAAAAGCACATTGTATGTCTATTTCGACTTCCCGCCAAAACTCCATTATGAGTGGGTTCCGTTTCCCTAATGTTCTAGTCACTTACACCCGGTCCGCCCGCGCCCCCTATAGATACCTAACTACCTGCGATAGCCAGCTTCGTACTTGCTTCTTGCGACACTAGCGCCAATAGCGCACTGCGCAAAGCAGGTTATGATTGACGATGGAGAAGGAGAATTTTTTACGTCATTTGTTGCTGTTCTGTTCGCGCACGAGGCGGTCGCTAGCTTGCTTGGCACACAAGAACGTCTTACTACTTAATACAAGTTGTACTTCCAGTGGATTACAGTGGTTTTAAGGATTAATCTTATTTTAAATATACACTTTTAATACTAACTAATTAATAATGAAGTTTTCCTTCGGTAAAAGTGTTTTTTTTTATAATATAATCCATACTTATATTATAAAGAGGAAAGATTTGTATTTTTGTATGTTTGTAATGAATAAACTCAAAAAATACTGTTCCGATTTCAAAAATCACCCTGAGTAACGTAGGCTATCTCCACCATCCCGCATTGGAGCAGCGTAGTGGAGTATGGAGTAAGCTCCAGGCCTCCCCAATAATGGGGAAAGACCCGTGCCCAGCAGTGGGACGTAAAAAGGGTTGCAGCTAGATATGAGCGCCGCTCCGGCGCGCCGCCGCCGCCGCAGATTTCGCCGCGCCGCCGCCGCCGCGAAAAGGTAACGGCGCGCCGAGTGAGCGAGAGAGATAATTGAATCGGTCACTAGTCAAATAGTTTGAACGTGCTCGTTGTTGCCGTAGGCCGCTTTAAGCAGTTCTTCTTCTTCTTTTCAGCCTTTAGTAGTCCACTGCTGGAAGTAGGCCTCCCCTAACGTTCGCCATTCCTCCTGGTCCTGCGCCTACTGAATCCAGCGGTTTCCCGCTGTCTTCTTTAGGTCATCAGTCCACCTGGTTGGAGGGCGGCCTGTACTCCTTTTGCCGAGACGTGGTCGCCATTCGAGAACCTTTCTTCCCCATCGGTTGTCGGTTATTCTAACTATATGGCCTGCCCATTGCCACTTCAGCTTGCAAATTTTGAGAGCTATGTCTGTAACTTTCGTTCGTCTACGGATTTCATCGTTACGAATTTTATCGCGTAGAGAAATTGGTATTTCTCTACGCGAGAAATACCGTACCGAACCGTACCGACGTAGAGAAATACCAAGCATAGCCCTCTCTATCGAGCGCTGTGCGACCTTGAGCCTATGGAAAAGGCCAACTGTAAAAGACCACGTCTTAGCGTAGGTCATCACTGGCAACACACACTGCTCGAAAAATTTCAACTTCAGGCACTGAGGTATTCTGGACGAGAAGACACTTTGTAACTTCCCGAACGCTGCCCAACCGAGTTGGATTCTACAAGTTATCTCTCTCTCGAAGCTGGACTTACCCATACGGATCGCAGGTATATGTACTCGTCGACAACTTCGAGAGTAGTGCCATCAACAACAACCGGTATAGGTGTGACATGGACGTTGAACATGATCTTCGTCTTGTCCATGTTCATCTTAAGATCCACCCTTTGTGAGGCGCTATGGAGGTCACATAATATAGTGCTGAACTCTTCCAGGTTCTCCGCCAAGATTACTATATCATCGGCAAATCGAAGTTGTGTGAGGTGTTCGCCATTGATGTCAATACCGAGCTCGTTCCACTCTATCAGCTTGAACACGTCTTCCAGTGCAGCGGTAAACAGCTTCGGGGATATGAACCTTGTGCCTTGTACTCCGCGCTGCAGTGGAATAGGTCCAGTGCTTCCGTCGTGGACTCGGACTGTCATGGTTGCGGCTTTGTACAAACACTTCAACACCGATAGTCAATCTGGCATCGCTGGAGAGACTCCACCGCCCAGATCTCAATAGAATCGAAGGCTTTCTCATAGTCCACATACACAATACATAGCTGCAGATTATACGAGAGGAGCACCAAAATACCAGCTACACCACTACACTCATTTGACTCCGTTCAAAAGCGCGCAGTCCGAATCATCAACGACCCAAGCTTGACTGACAGTCTAGAACCGCTAAGCTTGCGAAGAGGCTCGCTCTGCGCATTTTATCGACTTTACTATGGTGAGGGCTCCAAGGACCTTTTTAAAATGATGCCTACGTCACCATTTCATGAATATACCACCAGACGAAGGTTAAAGTTTCACCGACACCATCTGGACTCGTGGCGGTCCTCCACAGTCCGCTTTGCACGCTCTTTCTTACCACGGACGTGTAAGTTATGGGACAACCTTCCAGCTGAGACATTTCCAGTGGACTATGAAATGGGGTTCTTCAAGAAAGCTGTAAAAAAGCTCTCCTCCAAAGCCGGCAAAGCTCGAGTGACTCCTCTAGGGTTACCCGTGTCCATAGGCGACGGTGATCGCTTAACACCACGCGGCTTGTCTGCCTTTTTGTACGGTTTATTTATATGTATATAAAAAAAACTATCCTGGCACACACCGACCTGCAATATCGGCAAACTGTTATTCAAAATTGTATAATTACGTTGTTCTAATTGCTAAGTGTCAAAATGTTACACTTTCCTGAACCGTAATTTGTTTATTTTTAAGTTTTAATAAATATAAATATTTTTATCGATAAACTACGTGTTTTTTATCTGCCAACATCAAAAAATCCTTTGGAAGTCACGCCGCCGAAAACGCCGCCGCCGCCGACTCCAAAAAGTCGGCGCGCCGCCGCCGACCTCCCACCCATCGGCGCTCATATCTAGTTGCAGCCAACATAGGCTACTTTTTACCGCGGGAAAATGCTTTATTCCTACATGAAAACGGGTAATAGGGTCAACGCGGTTGAAGCAACTGGCTAAACGCCTATGATTTTAATATAGCAATGAAGCCTAAAATAGCACATAGGCTATTTTTTGTCCTACGGGGACCCATTAAACGGGACATTACATTAGTAACAATAAAGGTGAGTATTAACCTTTTCTTTTTGAAAACTCTTAGTCCATTTGCTTTTTAATTATTATGTGTCACATTTACATACTTATACATACATATATTATATTATTAGTACCTGGACGCCCGAGCGTTGCTCGGATAAAAACAATTGATTTTCTTGGTTTATTTTTAGGTAAAACATTCATTGGCTTAGTGTTACTTAACAAAGCCTTTTGAAATACCTAGCTCTCAATAAAAAAAAATTGTCACAAAAATAAAAAACGCAACTTGCCTACTTGAGGTTTGAACCCGGCTCTCTAGCTCCGCAGTTAGCTTTCGTAACCATGCGACCAAGAAAGCTTTAATTCCATTGACGAAATTTTTATAGAGGTCTTTCATATCGACATTGTCATTTGTTTGAAGGGCGGACTGATGGTCGACATTTAACGTTTTTCTACGCCACTATATTATAAATATTCGCCAATAGATGTCAGTAAGAAGAATTTTATATTTAACGGTATAAAAATTAAATAAAACGACAATTTCTATCAATAAAAATTTGTTGGATCGATTGATCATCCCCGAAACCAGGGTAATAAATTTCATCAAAATCTTTGGAGCCGTTTCCGAGATTCAAAAAATATATTTAGATATATACAAGAATTGCTCGTTTAAATGAAATGAAATGAAAATACTTTATTGTTGACTGTTTACACACATAAAATAAGATGTTTAAAATTATAATTGGAGTTTTAAACAGTCTACCATGTTCTGGCATACAATATTATTAATTAAAATTAACTAAAAAATATTTTGTTTTAAGATCCGATAAGAATAATCTTAACGGATCATCGGCTTTTGATGCCTACCCACCGCTGGGTCAATGAGAGAAAAAAAGCCGGCGGAAAAAAAACTCTCAGGCATTGTTTAGAGTTACACTTATTTTATAATGTATTTTACGCGGAAGCTCCCCAAACTATTTTTATTGCACGTATTACGGTGTCTTATCTTCAAAAAATTCGTTTATATTGTAATATGCTTTTTTTATAAGCCAATGTTTTAATTGTTTTTTAAATTTAGTATTTGGTAACTGTTTTATATCTATGGGTAATTTATTATATATTCTAATAACAAATATGTATGTACTATTTCTGAAAATCTGACATTTTACTCGAGGTAAATACAAAGCGTCAATATCTTTTAGTCTCGTGGGCACATCTCTTATGCGCATGTTTATTTGCTTTTCAAACAAGTTTTTATTATTAAAAACGAAAGTACAAATCTCTAATATATATATTTCAGTTAATGTAAGAAATTTCTTTTCTGAAAATAGTGAGCGAATAGATTCGTCACCCGCTTTACCATACAATATTCTGAGACTACGTTTTTGCAATATAAATGTTCTACTAACATTAACAGAATTTCCCCAGTATATAATACCATATGTTAGAAGGGGGTAAATATTGGCATAGTAAAAACTTTTAGCTACTTCAAGAGTTGACGCATCTACTAATACTGAAAGAGCATAACAATTTGCCGATATTTTATTATTAATTTTATCAATATGACTTTTCCAATTTAAGTGGGTATCTAAGGAAACCCCTAAGAAATTCGTTTGCTCTACTTCTTCTATTTCAACTGCATTTAAATGAATATTTAGATTTTCTAAGTTCTGTTTATAATTTTTAAATTGCATTATTTTAGTTTTATTTAAGTTGACCTTGAGGTTCAGTGTGTCTAGCCATGTTTTTATAGTTACTAGTGTACTTCTTATTTCATTCCTATAATCCTCAGCTGAAATGTTTTCATTGTAAAATAAAATTGTTGCATCATCAGCGAACATAACACATGGATATTTTGCTATAGTGGGTAGTTCATTTATATACATTAAAAATAATAATGGACCAAGAACACTACCCTGAGGAACACCTATTTTACAAATCTTGAATTTAGATTGAACCTCTTCTAACGTATTGTTCGATTTATTAAATGTTGTAAGTACCGTCGATTGTTTCCTATCATTAAGGTAAGATTGTAATAGCTTATAAGCGTTACCTCGTACACCAATTCTTTCCAACTGTCTTAGAAGTATGTTATGCACGACACAGTCAAACGCCCTGGTCATATCGACAAACAGAGCGGCGCATTTTACTTTATTATTAATATGTGTCCAAACTTGAAGGTATTAAATTAAATGTTAATAACTTACTTTCTCGTACAGCTGGTGGTAAGTGTGCGCTAGTTGGGCACTCTCCTGCGCCAGGTCGAGGCACATGTCGAGGTCGTCGCGCAGCTCCCGCTCGCGGCCGCCGCACGCCTCGCGCGCCTGCAGCTGCAGCTTCTCGAACAGGCATTCGCGGGCTTGCGCCTGGGGGAAGGACGAATGAATTGAAAATTTTATCTGCACAAGGTAAAAGAAATTTCTGGGAAAATTGCTACCAAATTATATTACTTAATTAAAATATTAAAGAAATATATTTACATATTAAATAAATATATTGAGATTCTCTATTTGGCTGCAACCCTTTTGCGTCCCACAGCTGGGCGCGGGTTTTTCCCCCTCATTGGGGAGGCCTGGAACTTACTCCACCACGCTGCTCCAATGCGGGTTGGTGGAGATGTGGGTTAGTGGCCAACCCACTGTATGTCGGATGTTTTCAAAGATGATGCCGCCCATAAGGCCTCCGATAAGGTTTAACGACTGTTATCTATCGATAACAACCGGGACCGACGGCTTAACGTGCCCTCCGAAGCAAATGAGCATGAATTTTTTTGCCACTAGCGGTCATCCATCTTACACCCGATCGCGCCCGTTTGCTGCATAGACCGCTAGCCGCCGAGCTATTCGCGCTTCAACGATGCGCAATTCTCTATTTACAAAAGATCAATACAAAACAATCAGAGAAAATTACTTTACACTTAAAATTCGATTAGTTTAATTGTGCTACATCGAACACTTTTAAGAGAGCAATTCTTGTATAAACCTATATACTTGTAATAGAATGCGAATTTCGAACGGCTCAAATATATTCGACTGTAAGTATTTTTTTTAAAGTTATGTTCATCGATTACTCTGCCGTTTTTCCGTATCGGAGAATTTGATACGTCTCATTTTGATTGAACATTTACTATATTTTCAAAGACAAAGACTTTTATTTGCACAAATATGGGTGTTTACAAAAGATGTTTTTATACATTTGGTTCGCCATATTCATGAGGTATGCAAATATTACAATAATTGAAAACTGAACTAATTACAAGTTAATAGATTTAATAGTGTAGTAGTTGTTCAAGTTATTGTTTATTGTTAATAATTACTTCTATTCGCTGTGTACAGACATACATTAAATAATTTTTAAAATTTTTATGTCTGTTATTTAATCAAATACATTTATCTTAGTCATTATTCTTCAGTCATTTATCATTAATCTAAGTAGATAATATTTTCCTATGTTATATTTTTTACGTGCACCCATAGTAATATTTACTTTATACTATAAGTATTATGAGCAGCGATGGCCGAGTGGTAAAATCCGCGGTCTTCTACGCGACCGATCCCGGGTTCAAATCCTCGGCGCGCACCTCTGACAAGGAAATTTGTAATGTGCGCATTTATCGCTGCTCCACGGTGACGGAAAATATCGTGATATTTAATTGATTACGATGTTCTTCATCGACGTGCATGCCTGAGAGAAATTCATAATTTCTCGAAAGTATGACTTCCACCAATCCGCACTTGGCCAGCGTGGTGGACTATGGCCTAAATCCTCTCTCACTTGTGAGAAGGAGACCTGTGCCCAGCAGTGGGACAAAGAAATGGTTGAAAAAAAAGTATTATAATAGGTACTGTTTTGCTATAACTAGAAAAAAATACTATATGTATTATAGACTACCTAGAGACTACTAGAGAGAGACTACAAGAGAGTGAGTGCGTGAGTTTATTTTGCATTTGTAATCCATTAATAAATAGTATCAATTGAGCATTCGTCATGGTTTGTTTCCAAACTCCTCTTACAACCTAATATTTAATACCTAGGCAACAAAGTTTACATTATTATTTTCTAGCTTTGAAACGCCGCGTACCGTCATCAAAGCGCCCAAAACCAGCAGAGTGTCAGCCGCTAAGTCGACAGAGGGCGCGTTGGTGAAGTTCTCGTGGATATAGCGGAGGGTACCCGCCGCTCGCAGTAACGCGTCCACAGCGCCATCTAGACCTGCGCAGGTGTTGCGCTCCTGTAGAGAAAAAAATGTTTTTAAATAAAGGGAGCAAAATATAAGTGTGTGACCACGTAGAGCATCTATGTGTATGCAGGATTGTTTTGGGTCAAAATCCTAGGGTACGGATCCGCATTTATTTTGCAATATCGCCCCCCTGCGACTTCGGGCTCATAGACTTTAGTTTTTTTTTGCCTTTAGTTTTTAGTTCGATGTGTTGTATATAAACTAATGGAAGTTAAATGTTTATAAGCATAAGTTACCTGTTTAGCGCCAATTTGCGTGTAGATGCCGGCCATGTTGAAAAGTACGCACGCTTTTTCGAAAGCCACTGTTCTTTGGCAGGACGGTACTCCTGAAAACGGTAAAAAATTGTGAAATAGATTGATGTTGAAGGGCACGCAACATTTTTCTCTATACAAAATCTCTCGTCTGCCTATTTCCTCGCTGGTTTTATGGTGCAATTCAGAATATGATATTGTATTAGTAAATACTACATAATCAGACGCCTGCGAATTAAGAGATCTCTTATCAAATAAATAAATAAATAAATATCTTTGGACAATTCACACAACACCATCTGATTCCAAACTAAGCAGAGCTTGTACTATGGTAATCAGAAAGCTGATAAACATACTTATATAATTCTAAATACATACCTACTTAAATAGATTAATTAACACCTAGACACATAACAAATAGTCATGTTCATCACACAAATATTTGTCCTGGGTGGGAATCGAACCCACGACCTCACGTTTCGCAGTCGGCTCATCACCCACTACGTCACGGAGGCTGTCGAAATATATTTTGATAATAGAAATATGCGTAACCCATAGTTAGGATAATGGAATAACCCATACACATCAACATCATATTATAAGAAAAGTAAAATTTTAAATTTAAACCCAAAAAAATAAATTCTAACAACTTACAAATAATATTTTAAACCCATTATAATTATTATCGTCACATAATATTATGTAAGTTCAAATATTTTTATTTTCCAAGCGGGTTCGCGTCTGGGGACCGCGCACACGTCTCCTATTTTCGAAAAAACTTCTACTGTTTACTTCAGCAATAAACTAAAGTTAAAATACAGTAAAAAAAAACTAAAAAACACGCTTTTGATGCACATCGAACTAAAAAAAAGTGAAAAATACTCCTTAATATAAGCAGAAAATTATAATGAACAAAAAATACTATGTACTTAGTATTATCGTGAAAAAGTGTGGGTTGCTCGATATACGAAGTATTATCGTGAAAAAGTGTGGGTTGCTCGATATACGAAGTATTATCGTGAAAAAGTGTGGGTTGTTCGATATACGAAGTATTATCGTGAAAAAGTGTGGGTTGCTCGATATACGAAGTATTATCGTGAAAAAGTGTGGGTTGCTCGATATACGAAGTATTATCGTGAAAAAGTGTGGGTTGCTCGATATACGAAGTATTATCGTGAAAAAGTGTGGGTTGCTCGATATACGAAGTATTATCGTGAAAAAGTGTGGGTTGCTCGATATACGAAGTATTATCGTGAAAAAGTGTGGGTTGCTCGATATACGAAAAATATGCCACAGCACGCGTTAAAATTTTTTTTCAAGTTCTCGGAATTAGATAAACTCGTAGTGAAATTAACTTGCCACCGATTCTTCATAAGTGTCCAAAGTTTGAATTAAATCTATCCGTTGAAAGTGGGCCAAAATCGAGTCCAAAGGAGTGTATCTCTCCTCACTAGCTCACAAACTCACAGTTACAAACAAACATACAGATGAAGCTAATATAAGCGTGTTAAAAATATTTCATAAGTAACTATAACAAAATATTAATGAAACAGACACGGCCCTTCAGCTGCCGTAGAACGCAAGCGATCTACGCGAAAGCTGTCGGGTGTAACATGCACATAGGTGACCAATAGTGACAAATTTCATGTAAGTACGTTTCAGTGCTTCGAAGCAGAGGCATTTCATTCATTTTCATTCATCGGTAGAAATTGAAACCTCGTTAGAGGGTTTAAAGGCGATTTGAAAACATTGCCAGCGCGTTGCCCAGTAACCCGCATCTTCACCAACTTACATTGGACCAGCTTGGAGTCAAGGACGGATCCAGCTTTCGAATCAGGGGGGAAGGTCCCTTATTTTGCCAAATTAAAACCCTTATTTCGCTATTAATGACCTTATCTAAAAGAACTCCACTCGCTCAGTGAGAGGGGGTCATGATCGCCATCACCCCTCTTGGATCCGCCACTAGGTGGTACTTAACTTATTAGGTTTTGGCATAAAGCGTCGCTGGTATTGACTCCCGTCAAGAGTCAATGCCTGCGATACTCTAAGGGTTTCGGAAGTACAAACTTAAATAATAGCAAAATGTCTAGTTTCGTATTATTGCAATATTAAGTAACGTATTTCATGACAGTAAATAAGTTGTCATCTGTGTACGTAGCGTAAAATTAGAGGCCATTGTGTACGTATGTTCATTGCATAAATGCAGTAGTTGCAGCGACAACTGGGTAAGTGTTACACGGTGTAACGCCAGTGTAACTTTTACTGTTGTAAGTTGACAATGGCTCATGGCCCGGCGTTAGCGTAGAACGCAAGCGATCTATACAACTAAGCCAAACGTGCGCGGTCGGGTGTGAGATGGGTGACCCCTAGTGGCAAAAAATTTCATTCGCGTTTCCGTGCTTCGGAAGGCACGTTAAGCCGTCGGTCCCGGTTGTTGTCGATAGATAACAGTCGTTTAACCTTGTCGGAGGCCTAATGGGTGGTTTGATAACATCCGAAGCGGGTTGGCCACTAACCCGCATCTCCACCAACCCGCATTGGAGCAGCGTGATGGAATAAGCTCCAGGCCTCCCCAATAATGGGGAGAGACCCGTGCCCAGCAGTGGGACGTAAAAAGGGTTACAGCCAAGTTGACAACTACAATGCCCGTCAGTTAAGAATCTGTCTAATATCTTCAAGCGAGCAATTATTGTACGTATTAATAATAATGACTGAATCCAGGAAAAGACTCCAACAATTTTCAGGAAATTGAGTATGCAGGTTTCATTTTTAGAAATGAAATTACCTAGTGTTTTAAGGTAATGAAAAACTTCTACAATGTAATTAGAATACGAAGGCAAATTACGCCATAAATGGGTAAAAAATTGCTTCTTCTTAGTCGAGTCCTCATGACTGAAGCCCTGAGATAGGGTCTTGGACAAAAATTCAAAATCCTTATCTTAAAAAGGTTGCACTAAATCACGCTTGGAAAGCAATATAATTGTTAATTCTTTTTTGTACATGATTTATATTACCGTTTAAATCAATAATAATTAAGTCAATTGACTATATATGATAAGTGACGTCACTTATCATTTTCTCATACAAAATGTATATCATATCATTTTCTCATATAAAATTATCTCAATTGACTTGGTAGTCCAAGACCGGATTCGTATGACCATCAGGAAAAAATCTTGTTCATGTATTAACTTCTTCCACTTCGTGTGATACTGTCCAAGAAGAAGTCCATAGAATGGTAAAATGTAGTGTTGCTAAGCTCTTTAACAACGTCGGTCCATCGGGTCGGTGACCCTCTGATTTCCAGCCACTTGACGACTACCACTTTTTCCAAGTTGTCTGGGTCTCGTCGCAGTGTGACCAAAATATTATAGGACTTGTTGTATGCGTATTGTGGAGAGCCTTGTTAGTATATACCTACTTTATATATATAGTTACTAGGTGACCCCGCGAACTCCGTACCGCGTTCAAATGTTTGGGGTGGGCCACCCTTATTACTTAGGGGGATGAAAAATAGATGTTGGCCGATTCCCAGACCTACTCAATATGCTCACAAAATTTCATGAGAATCGGTCAAGCCGTTTCGGAGAAGTACGGGAACGAACATTGTGACACGAGAATTTTATATATAAGATAGAATTGATGCATAGGTTCGACGCGCTGTCCAACGAATAGCCAACAGTTTGCGACAAAGAACATTATTAAGAGAGGTAGAACGGCAATAATGCGCCGTTCATATGAAAACTGGTGTCGCCGATCAAGCCCCGCCTTTCACCTCCATTACATCTGTACTTAAATAAATACGAAGCTTACGCACATATTTGCAATTTCAAATCTAGCCAATCTTAGCGCCGCACAATCACGCGATTTCAAATGAACGAATCACACCCAAGCACGCACACAAGCACGCATATCGTAGCACGATCGCGTGTTTCTGTAGAGATACGAGCGTTTGCTCAAATCCTTGGCGCGTCTGCCCCACCCACATTTCCATTCTAACCTCTTTTAATATGTTCTGTGGTTTGCGCCAACACTACATTTCAAAGACATCAATTTTAGCTTTGAAGCTTATAGAAAAATGGTAAAGATATGGATCCTTATAAGCTTGATTTGATTTTGAATCTTCTACTGATACCAATGTTCCTCCATATCTTTTCCAATCTCTTCATTACATATATAGCCAGCTGCAGTGCGCCAAAAGATTGCAGCCATGTTAAACTTACCAGTGAGGGAATCGAACCACTCGAAGTACACGCCCAGTGATCTATCTGGAGGGAAGAATCGTCGCTCAATGTAGTAAAGCTGGTTGTAGTACTTGAAGAGTAGCGCTACTCCCGCTGTCGATCGGACTGGGGTACGCATTGCCTGTGGAAGAAATAATGTTGCAATCACTACACAGTATAAAACAAAGTCACTTTCAGCTTTCTGTCTGTCCCTACATAATGCTTAGATCTATAAAACTGCGAAACGGATTTTGATACGGTTTTTTAAATAGAGTGATTCAAGAGAATGGTTTTTAGGTATAACACATGGATAATATAGTAGAGAAACACTGATAAATTTAGAGGTTTCTAAGGTAATGTCTGAAGCGCCAATGGCCCGGCGGTTAGCGTAGAACGCAAACGATTTATGCAACTAAGCCAAACGGGCGCGGTCGGGTGAGATGGGTGACCGCTAGTGGCAAAAAAAAATTTCATGCGCGTTTCCGTGCTTCGGAGGGCACGTTAAACCGTCGTTCCCGGTTGTTGTCGATAGATAACAGTCGTTAAACCTTGTCGGAGTCCTTATGGGCGGTTTGAAAACATCCGACAGCGGGTTGGCCACTAACCCGCATCTCCACCGCATGCGGGTTGCATTGGAGCAGCGTGGTGGAGTAAGCTCCAGGCCTTCCCAATAATGGGGAGAGACCCGTGCCCAGCAGTGGGACGCAAAAAGGGTTGTGGCCAAGGTAAAATCATAAATAAACACAAGGAATACGATATCATTCGTGTACCGTTTTACTGGAAAATTTCTAGAATCTTTGCTTCCGTTCTAGTGAGATTTCGTGCGACTTGGTTCAACCGCCTCCCGCACTATCAGTGCGTCTAATTTATCGTAATAAAATTTTATTTTTGCATTTTCAAATTTTGACGTGATAACGTCTTTAAAATCGTTTTAGTCGGGTGACATGTTCAGAAACTTGTGTCACACCAAAACCTCACGAGCGCGATCGCAGGTATAACGAGAGAGAGACGGACCGATCTCCCGTCTCATCTCGAGCGCTGCCAGTCATTCCGTGAAACTTGTCACGCGGAATCCTCACGAGCGGAGGCTGGCATAGCGTTCGAGTGAGTGGACCGATCTTCCGTCTCTCTCACTCTAGCGGCATACAAACGAATGGAGATTTTCTCGTGCGGACGTTATCACGTAAACATCTCGATCGTAAACCTACTTTACAAACAATTTGCCGTTTTTTTATAGCAATTTTACCCTGTTTCATGGAAAAAAATGGTTGTCTGTAAAGTCGGTTTACGGGCGATAGTATAACGTGACAGCGTCATAACAAAACAATGAAAACCACATTAACTTTTCTTCTTTAACTTTTTTCGTAAGTAAACGTACGTACGTACGACTGATCGCATGCAGTGTGAGCGCTCCCATAGTCCTTTCCTTGGAAGGTCGGAATCATTCGTGCGTAGTCGTACGTTTACGCGTGAATCAAATTCGGATGAAATCGTATCCAACGTGAGCACGACCTTAGTCTCACACTATCAATACTTGGATTACTTATGTTGTTACATCTCATGTCATGGGTGGGTCCAACACAAAGCAAAAAAAACAAACACCCAGCTCGGTATGAACAGAAACTTAAGCACATCATTTAAATTTCTACATTGCCGGGAATCGGGTAGGTGGTAGAACTATTATGGTTCGCCCGGGAAAGTACCACCGCTGCACCCACTTCTGCCGTGAGCAATTCTATTGTTTCGGTGGAAAGGTGCAGTTGCCGTCCACACTTACATGAGGTGACCACCAGCCTCCGGAGTAGCAGCGCAACTGTATACGACCTCAGACAAGACTTACCTACGCTTGCTTGAGGTTGTATGTAGATGTCCATGGGCTGCAGCGACCACTTAACACCACGTGGCCTGCATGCTCGTCTGCTACTCCATTCAAATAAAATAAAAAATCGTCGAGACGCAAAGAGAAGAAGTAATCCATACCATTACATTGACGACCCGCGTGGCGCAATGGTTACCATGCCAGACTGCCAATCGAGGGGTCCCGGGTTCGATTCCCGGCGAAACAGAAATTTGAATGATGAGTTTAAATTTCTGTTCTCGGTCTGGGTGTTTGTATTCCTGTCTTTGTATGTGTCCATGGTACCCACGACACAGGGTATTAATTATCCTACTGTGGGGCTATGAGTGTGTAACGTTTATTGTATTGTATTATTATACCAACCTGTCTCATATCCATGAAATCCGAGATAGCGTCCTCGTAGGCTACCGCGTCCTCGCTGTAGTGCTCCAGGATGAAGTCCTTGAAGGGCTCCCGGAAGTCCACCTCCTTGGTCTCCTTCAGCCCCAGCGGGATCATCGGCATCACGCATTCTTTGCTGGAAAGAAACAGAAGGTTGAGTTGTATTGGTGTAAGACAGATGACAGATGATTTTATATGTATTATATATATATATATATAGGTTGGTAGGTATGTATATATATAGGTTGGTATGTATATTTGTATGTATGAATGTATGTATTTAAGTATTGTATCCATCTGTTTCTGCACTTAACTTGTTGTTTATTTGTACACGCTCTACCTTGTGCTTAACCAATTTCCAATCTCAGGTCTACTGGAAGAGATTTCCAATGGAAATAAGTAGTACCTTTGTACAAGCTTTCTTGTGTATTCTTTTCTCTTGTATTTTTCTCTTAGTTTATGTGTACATAAATAAATAAATAAATAAATAAATAAAACAGATTTGGTGCCAATCTTAAAAGCACTGAGATTGCTGACATGAAAAAAATGGGATGCACTCCGGGAGTGCCGGCAGAAGTGAAAACATTAACGTTGTGCATTTTTGATGTCTTGGAATCGTTAGGGAATAATTCCGCACGAATTGCTTGAATTATCAGTACCTATTAATTTCTATCTAGTATTTTTACAAAGTACTCTCTCATTTTCTTTCACTATTTCTTCGTCACTTTTTTCATTAATAGATGCACTTTGTTCAATGTCCATATTTTAAATACTTGAAATAAACGAATTTTAAGATAAAATTATACTTGACGCTGGCAATATGCAGAGTTTGCGATGCCATAATTGAAGAAAAAAAGTATAGACAGCCGTCAGATGAGCCGTCATCAGCTGTCACCCCTCCGTCTTGGTCTAAGAGCCGGTGAAGATATTCACTCGTTCGGTTGTTACAAGAGTGAAGGTGATATGAAAGAAAATTGATTAAAATTAATTAAATTAAAAATAGCTATGAACACTTTTCGATAGTCAAGTTATCATAGGCATATATGTTTATAAATTATATTTGGTAAAAAACAGTATGTCTCATCGAATTATTAGATCGGTGAAGGTCGATCTTCCTCGTCTCCTCTACTATCTTACGAAATTTTGCGATCAGCACACGTGACCTCGCGCGAGTTTCATAGTTTTTACCCATCCCACAAAAAGTGCTCAACGCCGCTAAAGAAGTTTTCACTTCAAAAAATGCACTTATAGTTATAAGCACTTTTTTTTATTTGAATGGAGTAACAGACGAGCATGCGGGCCACGTGGTGTTAAGTGGTCGTTGCAGCCCATGGACATTACATACAACCTCAAGCAAGCATAGATAAGTCTTGTCCGAGGTCGTATGCAGTTGCGCTGCTACTTCGGAGGCTGGTGGTCGCCTCATGTAAGTGTGGTCGGCAACTGCACCTTTCCACCTAAACACAACAGAATTGGTTCACGGCAGAAGTGGATGCAGCGCTGGTACTTCTCCGGGCGAACCATAATAGTTCTACCACCTACTAAAAAGCACTAAAGCGCTGCTGGACCTGCGCTGGCGTGAAGCGCAAGTGATCTACCTACGCAGTCAGGCGCGGTCCCAGGGGGGAGGGGGGTCACAGGGGACATGACCCATGACGGAAGGCGAAACAAGCCAATTTGGGACACCTCTTCCCCCAAATTTCTTAGTGAACCCCCCCCCCAAATTTCTTGGCGACCCCCCCCCCCCCAAAATTGACTAAATTTCGAATATACTCATTTAACGGTAACTATAGGTTCTTCCTGCAGCGCGTAAAACCGCAAAGCACAACTATTTTGACATACTCGTCTATACTAATATTATAAAGAGGAAACATTTGTATGCTTGTGATGAATAAACTCAAAAACTACTGTTCCGATTTCAAAATTTCTTTCACCATTAGAAAGCTACATTAACCCTGAGTAAAGCTATAGGCTACTTTTTACCGCGGGAAAATGCTTCATTCCTACGTGAAAACGGGTAATAGGGTCAACGCGGTTGAAGCAACTGGCTAAACGCCTATGATTTTAATATACTTAGCAATGAAGCCTGGAATAGCACATAGACTATTTTTTATCCTACGGGGACCCATTAAATGGGTATATATAATATATATCTAAGAACATTGTTTTGTTGTGTGCTTCAAAGTTTAGGGAGTTATTTAGTGCATTTTCATTATCAAGTAGTCGCTGGATTCAGAAGGCCCAGGACCGGGAGGAGTGGCGAACGTCAGGGGAGGCCTATGTCCAGCAGTGGACAGTAAAAGGCTGATGGATGGATGGATGGAGACTTTTTTCAAGCATCTGTCCAGGCGACTGATCCAGATTACGGGTGAGGGCTGGCACTTACCTCGGCCAGAGAATAAGCTAAGCTATTCAGCGAGGTAATGCTGCTAGGTATTCTGGGCACTCATCCTCATGGCAGCAATCTGGATGCTACTTTTTTTAAACGGTTTTATTTAGCTCACCCCGTTTGTTTTATTCTTGGGTCAAATTTAGTAATTCAAATTTCACCCTCTTCCTGTCAACCGATTAATCTGAAATTTTGTATACACTTTGGATTTTGGTGACAATACAATTATGTTTATTCATTATCATAATAAATTCAAGATGGCCGCCGCTACAAAATGGCGGATAATTTATGTTTTATTAATCCCATCAATATGGGTATCAAATGAAAGGGCTCAACAAGCAGAATACAATATACTATAAAAAATTGAAATCCAAGATGGCGGCCGCTACAAAATGGCGGATAACGTAGGTTTTATCAATCCCATCAATATGGGTATCAAATGAAAGGGCTCAACAAGCAGAATACAATATACTATAAAAAATTGAAATCCAAGATGGCGGCCGCTACAAAATGGCGGATAACGTAGGTTTTATCAATCCCATCAATATGGGTATCAAATGAAAGGGCTCAACAAGCAGAATACAATATACTATAAAAATTGAAATACAAGATGGCGGCCGCTACAAAATGGCGGATAACGTAGGTTTTATCGATCCCATCAATATGGGTATCAAATGAAAGTGCTCAACCAGTATAATACAATGTACTATATAAAATTAAAATCCAAGATGGCGGCCTCTACAAAATGGCGGATAACTTAGGTTTTATCAATCCCATCAACATGGGTATCAAATGAAAGGTCTCAACAAGTAGAATACACTTTACTATGCAAAATTGAAATCTAAGATGGCCGCCGCTACCAAATGGCTGATAACAATTTTTTATCAATCCCACCAATATGGGTATCAAATAAAAGGGCTTGACAAGAAGAATACAGTGCACTATACAACCTCAATATTTAAGATGGGCGCAGCCACCAAATGGCGTATAATAATAAGATTTAAATTTAGAAATTAAATCTGTAATTTAGGTATCTGAAGGAATAAACAGAATGCGAAATAAAAACTAAATACTAGAAAATAAAAATAGGTAAAAAAACTTTTTAAGTTAAACGGTTTTATGTTAAACATACATTGCAATGTTTAAGATAAATGTACTAAAAACCAAAAAATAATAAAATAGATACAGTCGTGGGAATTATAAACATATGCATAGACTAGACTAAAATAAAACCGTGGGGCACGTCAATTGTCTACAACTTATCGACTTAATGTGCGATAGAAGAATCGTTTAATTCGTCGTTAAAATAGGCAGTTGGCCCGCAGACGGTGAGGAAATTACTTACTATTTTCTTGCTCATGGAAATTCCAATAGTTATACACTCCATGTAAATAAAAGAGATGTTTCAACTGTTTATCGTTGGACATTCACACTGCTGGCTGGCGAGGAATCGTTTCACTGCTCGTAGTTTGTCTTTAATCGACAAAACATATGATAAAAGTACTACTCGCTCACCACTATGAAACCCTAAAACTCGCTTATAATCGAGCTTGCTAGCTTGTTTCCACATTCTAGCCCTACTTATCACACGTCCATCGTTGTCGGTTGAACAACTGCCTAATTATAGTGTAACATTACAAAACAAACATTTTAATCAACGATTGTAGACAATTGACGTGCCCCACGGTTTTATTTTAGTCTAGTCTATGCATATGTTTATAATTCCCACGACTGTATCTATTTTATTATTTTTTGGTTTTTAGTACATTACTTATCTTAAACATTGCAATGTATGTTTAACATAAAACCGTTTAACTTAAAAAGTTTTTTTACCTATTTTTTATATTAATTAGTTTTTAAATATTTTAGTTTTTGATTATTGTACTTTTTTTATTATTAAACTTTTAGAAAAACAAAGTTTTAAGTTTATTTATCTTAATTTTAGTACTTATTATTAATTAAACATATATGTATAACTGTAAAATTGCAAATAATAAAGGAAGATTTACACACATAAGTATGATACGGCGATCTTAATCTCAGAGCCGTTTTGCTTCCATATTTTTTCTAGATATCGACTACGAAAATTAATAATATCTTTTAATTTTTTAATGTAACAAACTTCAGGGGTGCGCGGCCGGGGTTTGAACTCAGTATCTCCTTATCGGCGACCGCGTATTTTACCGCTATACGAGTACTTCAAAGCCAGTAGTCGATACTTAAAATTTCGGCTAAAGGGAAGTAGCTGAACTCTTATCTAAAAACGTCCAGGCAATTCTTCTAAATTGCTTAGTAGACTACTGAGCTAGCAGTCGGTACTTAATTTAAAGCCACAGTACAAAAAGCGAATGGTCTTTTATTACATCAAAACGTTTAAGTTTTTGCATTAGTTTGTTGAATTGCACAAAGATTTGCCGCGCCCATTATGTTGTCATCTGGACACAGTGAGGCGATGGCTTCGTGTAAAACGGGGTAACTTAAAATTTTCAAATTTTATTTAAGAATATGGATTTACTGGCTGGCTGCCGCAACCCTTTGTGCGTTTGCTAGGCACGAGTCTCTACCCATTATCGGAGAGGCCTGGAGCTTACTCCATTAAGCAGCTCCAATGCGGGTTGGTGGAGATACGGGTTAGTGGCCAAACCGCTATCGGATGTTTCCAAACCACCCATAACGTTTCCGACTAGGTTTAACGACTGTTATCTGTTGATAACAATCGGGATCGACGGCTTAACGTGCCCTCCGAAGCACGGAAACGCGCATAAAATTTTTGCCTCTAGCGGTCACCCATCTCACACATGAACGCGCTCGTTTGACTAGGCTGCGTAGATCGCCCGCGTTCTATCCGCGTGCCGCGCGCTTCATCACTCATCACGCATCACACGTAAAACCGTGGAGAACATCCAACTGAAGACTTGGGCGCAATCTTGATAGCTACAACGCTTACAAAAATCTAATTTGGTTTATGTTTGATGATACGTATTTTGATTAAATTGTGAACGAAACACTTTTGGCTAAGATTTTTAACTTTTTCGAAAATCTAATTGAAAAATTCGTAGGTATCTTGCTTATTTTTATAATTTATTTGAAATATGATTTTTATGTTTAATCCCTTAGCAAAAAGGCTTGGATTGAACCAATATTTTTTTTTAATTTTAATATCCCTAATTACTAGGTAGTTTAACTAAAATATTTTAATTGTCTGTGTAACAAATAAATGTGTTATAATAATTAAAAATAAAAATATAATAAAGATATTTTAGTTTAGTTATTTACTTACAAAGATTGATCACTCCGCCAAACAGGTCGTCGATTTTTTTTACGTTTTATAAAAACTTGAATAATATATTTATTTGTAACTTAGCTGCTTTTTCTTTGCGCCTATTTTTGAATTGCAGGCTATCAAGACTTCCCATAGCGTAAATAATGGCCACTGCTAAAGGAAGTTGCGCTTTATTAAGTTATTTTGTTGAAAAACATAAGCAGAAACCCTCTGGATTTTTTTTGAATAGAGATTTTTAATTTACATACGCACGCAGAGTCTGTTCGAAAAGGGAATTAGATAGACTTTATTTTTGAAGTGAAAACTTCTTTAGCGGCGTTGTGCACTTTTTTTGGGATGGGTAAAAAATGTTAAACTCGCGTCAGGACACGTGGCCTGATCGAATATTCATAAGACGGAGGGGTGACAGCTGATGACGGCTCGACTATACTTGTAAAATTAGTTTATATCAAGTATTTAAAATATGGGCTTTGAACAAAGTGCATCTATTAATGAAAAACCGGCCAAAGGCGAGTCGAAATCACGCACGACGGGTTCCGTACCATTAGCTATAAAAAATCACGTTTATTGTATGGGAGCCCCCATAGCGGCAACAGAAATACATCATTGCCTTTGATTATCCATAGAATATATTGCATTAAGATTGAATGAAAAGTAAATTGTGGTTTACGATTTATGACGTATTAAAAAAAAACTACTTACTAGATCTCGTTCAAACCAATTTTTGGTGGAAGTTTGCATCGTAATGTACATCATATATATTTTTTAGTTTTATCAGTCTCTTATTTTAGAAGTTACAGGGGGGGCAACATTTTACCACTTTGGAAGTGTCTCTCGCGCAAACTATTCAGTTTACAAAAAAATGATATTAGAAACCTCAACATCATTTTTGAAGACCTATCCATAGACACCCCACACGTATGAGTTTCATGAAAAAAATTTTTGAGTTTCAGTTCCAAGTATGGGGAACCCTCAAAATTTATTGCTTTTTTCTATTTTTGTGTGAAAATCGTAATGTGGTTCACAGAATATATCTACGTACCGAGTTTCAACAGTATAGTTCTTATAGTTTCGTAAAAAAGTGGTTGTGACATACGGACGGACAGACAGACAGACATCACGAATCCATAAGGGTTCCGTTTTTTGCCATTTGGCTACGGAACCCTAAAAAAGTGACGAAGAAATAGTGAAAGAAAATGAGTGAGTACTTTATAAAAATACTAGATGAAAACCTACTGAAAATACTAGATGAAAAATAATACTGATAATAAAAGCAATTCATGCGAAATAATTCCATAACCATTCCAAAATATCAAAAATGCACAACGTTAATATTCAAGTTTTCACTTCTGCCGGTACTACCGGAGTGCAACCCGTTGTTTTTTTAGGTAACGGTATTGCACGATTTTTGCAAATTGCCAGTGTGAAATAAAACATTTGAATACAATTTTCGCCCATTTTATTGAAACCGAATGTGTGTCAAAATCTGTGAGTCTTGAGTAATCAGATAATGGAGTCAGTCAGATATTCTACTACTTTCAATAGAACGTGTCTGATAAAAGTTTTGGAGGCACAAAGACAAACATTTTTATTTGCACAAATATGGGTGTTATGGTTTTGACAGGAAGTCGAAAAAGACATATTGTGCTCTTGTTTTATTTTCATTTACTTGGTGTATTTTTCAGTTATCTATAATAATATTATAAAGAGGAAAGATTTGTATTTTTGTATGTTTGCAATGAATAAACTCAAAAACTACTGTTCCGATTTCAAAAATTCTTTCACCATTAGAAAGCTACATTCACCCTAAGTAATATGGCTACTTTTTACTGCGACGACTTACTGACTTTACCCATTATCAGTCGTCTAGTTTCACCGAAACTGGCAAAAACGTGATGCAAAATAATACTAAAGTAATAAAAATAAAACAAGAGCACAATATGTCTTATTCGACTTCCCGCCAAAACTCCTAATACCTATTTCCAAGCTATTTCCATAAGTGTCAATAAAATAGGTAAGATGGCGGCAGCGCGGAAAACGCACAGCGAACAATGTGGACCGCGGAAACACGCCGTTTTGCAGCTCTTTCTTAATTTTAATTAGCGGTCGGTGTTTTAATGCAATTACAGCGATTTTATGCCCGTTATTGTACGATAACTCGCTATGGGAGAGAGGTTATGAAAGTATAGTTTAGATTAGAATACGTGATTTTTTTCTTTTGTTTCCGTAATGGCTTCGCATGATCTGTGTGTATAGCCAATGTCAAGAAAAACATCTGAATTGAAAAGTGTGCGCTTTTTAGGTGTAGGTAATGGAGAAATTCCTTCCATTAAAATTGTTTCTTTACTTGTAGAGGGCATATTTTCATCAGAACCACTTTCATGTGATGAATCAGAATCTTCACCGGAACTAGCCATTCCTTCGTTATTGCTATCATCAGATTCATGATAATTGACATGAATTGTTATTTCTTCAGTCAATCGGTCAATTACGTTACTTTTTTGTCCTAGTCTTCCTTTAATTCTTTTTACTTTTTCACAGAAGGCACTCCATTCATTCTGGTCCATTGCATCAACTTTTTCTTTAACTAGATTCATGGCAGTGTCTATATTATATTTTTTGAATCGGTCTTTGTTCAACCGTTTTAAATTATAGAATTGAGGATTAAGCATCGTCAAATTAAATTAAATACCTTTTTCATTCAGCCATGCTTGCATTACTGCTTTTCGCGAGGTTGAAATTGGTGCTGCATTTTCCAAATTATTGTGGTACGAGGCTCTGTCAACCACAACAACTGAATTATTTGTCAGATTTGGGATAAGCTGCGTGCAAACCAATTTTTCATAATTTTCATGGTTCATGTTGTAGTGGTAGTCACCGGATTTTGTACCCGTCTTGAACATCAACAACGCGTTTGTAACAAAGCCTTCTTCTGACCTTGCATGCACAATCCGGTCTTGGACTACCAAGTCAATTGAGATACTTTTAATAAGCTGTCAAAACGTGACATTCCCATACATTTTGTATGAGAAAATAATAAGTGACGTCACTTATCACATATAGTCAATTGACTTCATTATTATTGATTTAAGCGGTAATAAAAATCATATATAAAAAAGAATTAACAATTATATTACTTTCCAAGCGTGATTTAGTGCAACCTTTTTAAGGTAAGGATTTTGAATTTTTCTGTGCATAGTGTCCAAGACCCTATTACTTCACGCTGTCTTTTCGATATATACTTTATAAGTCCTTTAGAACTTGTCGCTTCATGAAAAGGAACTTGTGTGCGAGGAATCTCCATAAGAATCATCGGTGTAAACTATATATAGTTTACAAGGCCTACCTTCAGTTCGATACCTTTGTAAGAGTTTCTAAATACTCAATCCTTTTCATCCGAATATTCGTTCGTTCTATTAACAGTTTTCGGTTGTCCTCAGTCTTCCTCCCTTTAAAGGAAAAAGATTTACTTTTAAGATTCGTCTAAGGCTGGTAGCTGAGCCTTGGAAACTCATATCTTCTTGTAATTTTTGAAGAAGTTGTTTAACATTAGGATCTTAATTTAAATCTCCTTATTTAGGTTTATTAATTAATCTTTTTATGGGCTATAAAACTACAATATCAATTTAACCCACTTTACCTTCATAAAGTCTAGACGATAATTATTTTACAGAGCGTTAGAAAGCGTTATTATGTCACTTTCTCTAATAAATAGGCTTAAAAAATCAATTTGATACGGGATTAATTGTTTGCGTAATAAAAAACGTTACATAAAGGATATATAGGAGAAAGGATAAAACTTGGTGATTTTTGAAGTCATGTTGTTGACTTATTTTACTTTTCTGTTTCGTTGCACGATGATTTTTTTATGACAGTCTTTATATTGTTATAATAATAATAACTGAGAAAATTAGTAAATACAGTGATCTAAAAGAAGAAGTATTAAGAATCTGGAAACAGCAAAAAGTATTCGTAGTTCCTATAGTTGTTTCTACTACAGGCGTTATTCCGAAACATCTCCGATATTGGCTTAGGCAAATAGACCTAAACCACAACACCTACATAGCATTACAAAAAACTGCTATTCTAAATACTTGCAGAATAGTCAGAAAGTTCTTACAAATTGAAGAAAACGATATAACCCCCCAATATTTTTCACAATCTACTTAAATTCTCAACATCTTTACTGCATTTACTTGGTAACCACCGATTCAAACCGGCCTTAGAGCTGAGAAGTAATAGTTTTCCGAAAAATAATAATAATAGTCTTTATTTCCCTCATTACAAAGGCATACAATGTATCTAGATATTAAATGATTATGGCAATTTATTATTTATAACAAGGCACATACAACTTTATTAAAATCTAAGAAACCTTTATAAGAGACTGGAGTTTCCGCTAGGATAAAACCTGTGTTGCAAATCTCCAGACCCTCACACAAGGATTAAAATTGTAACTTATGTTGATATCGATGTTGTTAGGTGTTATTATTAAGTTTTTTTTTCTTTTATCTTTTTAATATTTGCATACCTCATGAAGGTAAATATGGAGTACTAAATATGTATTAACAACTTTTGTAAACACCCATATTTGTTCAAATAAAGTTATTTGTCTTTGTCTTTATCTATATATTTTATATATTAGTATCTAAACACTTATCTTTAAAAAAATTGTGTGAGTGAGAGAGAGAGAGTGTGTGTGTGTGTGTGTGTGTTTGTGTGTAGGATGTTATATTTTTATCATCTTTTTGGTAAACGGAGCTGAGTGAAGAATTATTTTTTCGGAAGCTTTTTCTTAACATCACTCTATCTAAAGCTTCACCTTGATGAACTTGATAAGTAAGTAGTTAAATGTTGTCATTGTACCTCAGGACCAGAGGGCTAAATCAGTACGCTTATTTTTGAGTAAGACTCACGAAGTCTTAGCAATATCATTCATCTAGTAGCTTAATGTCATCAATGGTAATGTTAATCTTATAAAATCTATACTAATATTATAAAGAGGAAAGATTTATGTATGTTTGTAATGAATAAACTCAAAAACTACTGTTTCGATTTTAAAAATTGTTTCACCATTAGAAAGCTACATTCACCCTGAGTAACATAGGCTACTATTTACCAGGGGAAAGTGCTTCATTCCTACGTGAAAACGTGTAATAGGGTCAACGCGGTTGAAGCAACTGGCTAAACGCCTATGATTTTAATATAGCAATGAAGCCTGGAATAGCCCATAGGCAATTTTTTATCCTACGAGAACCCATTAAACGGGTCCACGCGGGCGAAGCCGCTGGCGGAAGGCTATGTTACTCAGGGTAGCTTTACTAATTGTGAAAGAATTTTTGAAATCGTTACAGGTAGTTTTTGAGTTTATTCATCACAAAAATACAAATCTTTCCTCCTTATAATATTAGTATAGATAATAAAATAATAACGTTTCAAACTCATAGCCCCACGGTAGTGGCCACTGTGTCGTGGGTACCATGGACACACACAAAGACAGAAACACAAACCGAGACCGAGAACAGAAATTTAATCACATCATTCCAATTTCTGTTTCGCCGGATTCGAATTTGGGACCCTCCGATTGGCAGTCCGGCATGTTAACCATTGGTCCGTAGGTCGTCAATTCATAATAATTATGTAGGCTTCGATTTAAATCTCTGATGTAGGCAGGAGAAGCCCCGGCACAGTGTCAGTTTTAGAGGGCTCCCAAACAATGACAAGTATGAAAAAAAAAACAACGGGTTGCACTCCGGTAGTGCCGGCAGAAGTGAAAACTTGAACATTAACGTTGTGCATTTTTGATATTTTGGAATGGTAAGGAAATTATTTCGCACGAATTGCTTTTATTATCAGTATTATTTTTCATCTAGTATTTTCAGTAGGTTTTCATCTAGTATTTTCAGTAGGTTTTCATCAATACTTTATAAAGTACTCACTCATTTTCTTTCACTATTTCTTTGCCACTTTTTTCATTAATAGATGCACTTTTTTCAATGTCCATATTTTAAATACTTGATATAAACGAATTTTACAAGTATAGACAGTCGAGCCGTCATCAGCTGTCACCCCTCCGTCCGTCTTGGTCTAAGAGCCGGTGAAGATCGACCTTCACCGATCTGATAATTCTATGTGACATTTTTTTAATCAAATATAATTTATAAACATACATGTCTATGATAACTTGCCTGTCGAAAAGTGTTCATTTAATATAATTTATTTTAATCAATTTTCTTTCATCACCTTACTCTTGTATATGTATAAATAAATATAATAATTATAATATTATATGTTTATAAATTATATTTGATAAAAAATATGTCTCATCGAGTTATCAGATCGGTGAAGGTCGATCTTCCACGTCTTCTCTATTATCTTATGAATTTCGACGCAGGCCACGTGTGTTGACGCGAGTTTAACATTTTTTACCCATTCCAAAAAAAGTGTACAACGCTGATAAGGAAGTTCTCACTTCAAAAATCACAAAACAGTGGTCGCCTTTACGAAGTTTGCCCCGGTACAAAAAATTGTAGGTTTAATACATATTAACGAATTACCTGTCGCCTTGGTAAAGTTCCACCGAGGAGTTGAGCTCCGCCAGCTGCTCCTTCAGCAGCTGCAAGTTGGAGTTCACGAAGCTCAGCTCCAAGGCCACCGTCTCCCGGAGCTTCCTGTTTGTTGTGGCCTGCAACAACAATCATAAGTTAAAGATATACATGATAAGAAAATCTTTTTTGCCGAAATAATCGCTTAACTTAATTAATTTAATTCTTAAGAATTCGATTAATGACTCATTTGATCCATTGATTCACATTATCCTCCAATCTATTATCATTTATTATTGAAATATATCGGTAGATATTTATACTAATACATAAAGCTGAAGAGTTTGTTTGTTTGTTTGTTTGTTTGAACGCGCTTATCTCAGGAACTACTGGTTCGAATTGAAAAAATATTTTTGTGTTGAATAGTCCATTTATTGGGAAAGAATGGCTATTATAGACTATGTAAATGATGCTATGACTAATCCCAAAGTCCACAAGAACGAAGTCGCGGGCGGGCGCTAGTTCATTATATGGCGTACGCTGATAAAACTGTTGTTTTACGAATGAATGAATGAATGAATTTATTTATTTGCATATATATGCCTACATATAAGTGACATTATAATTATCCTGATGTTATATCCCCGAAACTGTTTACCGCTGCACTGGAAGACGTGTTTAAGCTGATGGAGTGGAAAGGGCTTGGTATTAACATCAATGGCGAACACCTCACACACCTTCGATTTGCCGACGATATAGTCATCTTGGCGGAGTCCCTGGAAGAACTCAACACAATGCTAGATGACCTCCATAGTGCCTCCCAACGGGTGGGTCTTAAGATGAACATGGACCAGACGAAGATCATGTCTAATGTCCATGTCACACCCATACCGGTCGTTGTTGATGGCGCTACTCTCGAAGTTGTCGACGAGTATATTTACCTGGGTCAAGCGATCCGTATGGGTAAGTCCAACTTCGAGAGAGAGGTAACTCGTAGAATCCATCTCGGTTGGGCAGCGTTCGGGAAATTACAAAGTGTCTTCTCGTCCAGAATACCACAGTGCCTGAAGTCGAAAGTTTTCGAGCAGTGTGTGTTGCCAGTGATGACCTACGGCGCTGAGACGTGGTCTTTTACAGTTAGCCTTTTCCACAGGCTCAAGGTCGCTCAGCGAGCGATGGAGAGGGCTATGCTTGGTATTTCTCTACGCGACAGAATTCGTAACGATGAAATCCGTAGACGAACGAAGATTACCGACATAGCTCTCAAAATTTGCAAGCTGAAGTGGCAATGGGCAGGCCACATAGTTAGGAGGACTGACAACCGGTGGGGAAGAAAGGTCCTCGAATGGCGACCACGTCTCGGCAAAAGGAGCACAGGACCGGACGGAGTGGCAAACATTAGGGGAGGCCTATGTCCAGCAGTGGACTTTAAAAGGCTGATGGATGGATGAATTATCCTGCATATGTTACCGATATAACTCGGCGTACAAATTTTTAACAAATTTAAATAAATTAATTTAACAGACTTAAAAACATAAACTAGAAAACAAGTAACATAAGAAAACAAGTAACGAGTACATAAATCTCGTCAGGTCAACAACACATCAGGTCTTCCGAAAAATCCAAACGCCAAAACAATAGCACATTATCTTAGGACGTTGACGTTTAGTGTTACTTACGGCCGTTTTCAATAACCTATCGAAGATTATAGATAGATCGCTATCTCCGATAATCAGTAGCAGCGTATCTATCCTTAGTTTCAATTTCACAATCATGGATAAGAGCTATCTATCTTTCATCAACGATAGATAGTAGTTTCCCTCTCATCTGTCAAAGCTTCTTGTGACGTTTCGTTCCTAGGTATCGACGCAAAAACATATTAATTTTTTTTTGTTTTTTTTTTATTTAATTATTGTATACTATTTTTCTTGTAAACTATTATCTTCATAAAAATGTATAAACATAAACAGAATTATTTTATTCTTTAAATATCCATAATTTACGGACGTCGAGACTGAAACAGAACGTTTTAAAAACTTGGACTATTTTTTATCTGTGGCAGGCATCTCTTGAAGTTTGGACGCGAATTATTGTTATTTTCAAGTTTCAGCTTTTTTAGTGTGTTTCAAAGCGAAATAAAATGGCTCATGTAAGAAGTCGGCATCACTGTTACTATCTGTATCACAATCTAAAATCTTCCCAATAATTACATAGACATAGGTATTACTGTCTTCACTGCTTAAATAATCCATTATATTATAATACAGGGGTTGTTTTTCAAAATTATTCAAAGCTATCGGCCAAGTTTGACAGATAACAGAATTACATTACTCGAGATAGCTTCATCTATCCGACAGTAAGTTGAAACTTATATTGAAACGCAGGTAAGCGTAACTTGTATGGCGTCTTTATCTTTTGAACGTTATCCGTCCTCCCAACGATAGATAGATAACTTCGATAGAAAATTGTATCTGTGGATAGGTTATTGAAACGAAAGTAATGACGAAAAGATAGATTTGTCTATCTTTAGTAGGTGAAATGACAGATAGACAGGTTATTGAAAACGGCCGTTAGTCATGTTTGTGTGATTTCTTGATCTGTAGTTACACTTGACATGTAATGCGGTAAGGGCCTCTCAATGTAGGCCTGTAATCGGAAGTAACGTAAGGTTTTTATCTTTTCGCACAAAATTGGAATTTCACTCCGCAAAGTTATTGAAGCTTTAGTAATCAGTTTTGTTAATTAATTTATTTAAAGGTTTACCAACGACGGATACATTTAAAATCATCATCGTTTCAGCTTTTCGTAGTCCACTGCTGGACGTAGGCTTTCTCTAAGGTTCGCCGCACTTCCCATTCCTGCACCTTCTGAATTTGAACATATAACAATTTATATCTAATAGCCGTCGCTTACTCGAATATCTTATATCTTGGGATGGGACTAATTATTATCACTGACGATTTTGACTATTATTATACCCCAGTTTCGACGCAATGAGCATAAATCGTATTGAAATGATTCTTCTTGACACTATCAATACGAACAGTTCGTCAAGTTCATGCGATGCTTATATTAAAAGAAAAAAAAAAACAACGGGTTGCACTCCGGTAGTGCCGGCAGAAGTGAAAACTTGAACTTTGTGTTTTTTTTGTTATTTTGGAATGGTTAGGGAATAATTTCGCACGAATTGCTTTTATTATCAGTATTTTTTTTTCATCTAGTATTTTCAGTAGGTTTTCATTTAGTATTTTCAGTAAGTTTTCATTCAGTATTTTCAGTAGGTTTTCATTTAGTATTTTCAGTAGGGTTTCATTTAGTATTTTTATAAAGTACTCACTCATTTTCTTTCACTATTTCTTCGTAACTTTTTTCATTAATAGATGCACTGAACATGTTCATATTTTAAATACTCGATATAAACGAATTTTACAAATAGTATAGCAGGCGAGCCATCAGTTATCACCCCTCCGTCTTACGAATATTCGATCAGGCCACGTGTCCTGGCGTGAGTTTAACATTTTTTACCTATCCCAAAAAAAGTGCACAACGCCGCTAAAAAAGTTTTCACTTCAAAAATATTTAAGCAATTTTAAAGTGAATACGATCATATAAACAAAAAAATGGTACCAATAATAATAGACCTCAGATGAAGCAATTTTTCTAAAGTACCGTTTCGTCAAATCCAAGTTCAGTGAACTGCAAGATTCTGTTGAAGAAGTCGTCAGTCGTCACATCAATCAAATCAATAGCCACATTCGTTCTCGCAACGGCACTTTCTCCGTAAGTCACGAGTGACAAACATTTATTGCTTTATTGCTTGCGCGGATCATGTCGCACAATAGGTTACAGTCAGGTTTTCAGTATCAAGCAGTAAACAAAAGTACTTGTCATAAAAATCAATCGTTTTCCATTATTAACTTGTATACATGTTTCGTTAGGTTTAAGTAGGTAGTCCCTGTAGCTTCGGGATTAAGAATAGAGCTACGGTATTTGATCGTAAGAGGCGACTAAAAGGGGGCTTCCGGGGTTGTGGGCGATGAGAGCGGGAGCTCGATCCGTCCAGTCAGCAGCCGCGGGAAGGGCGGCGGTGTGTGCGTGGCAGGATGCCGCCGTAAGCATCGGAAGTGCAGGAGAAAACTCCCGAAGATGGGCCCGTTCTGGGGCGCCGCACGTGGTGGATACCGGTGTGTTCCACTCCCCAAGCGCAGAGGCAGGCCACCGAGGGGGTTTGAGTGCGGTACAAATTCCACACAACCCGGCCAAAATGCCGGGTACCTTTTGAAGGTTTCCCGCCATTACAAAAAAATAAAAAAATAAAAAAAGTAGTTTAAGTAGGTAGATAGATCTATTTTTTAATCAAATACTTGCAGCGATGGCCGAGCGGTAGATGATATGGCAGTATGGAAATTAGCGATGCCATGCTTAATTGGAAAAAATAAAACAGTAAGAATACATGGCTTTTCGGCTTGAAAACTCCATCAGATATGATCTGGTAATATCAGTTAACTCGTTTACTATTATTGTGTCGCCCGACTTCAACGTAACAGACATAAAATTTATTAAAATGGTTGGTTACTTGGCAATGCACAGACCGTGCCAATCCATTCATGAATAACAACAACTTTGACCTCACACCCTTGACAGTTGATATGTCAAGACAATGCCATTATCACATATCCTCTGTCCGCCATGACCCCAAGGTCAGGGACCCGCAAGGCAGGGGAGTCACGGTTCACGACACGCCACAGTGCCTCAAGTCAACGCACGGTGTAATGAATCACATTGTCTTTGCTCGGACTTGACCTGATAATCATTTTCGTTTTTGCAGCCTGGGTTGTGATTACGGAAGTTGGTATCGCTTTATATATCAGAAATGTTTGAACAGAAACATTAAAGCAATAAATGAATCCTCTTTCTTAATTAAAGATTCTACATTGACCTGGCAAGAAAACTGGTTTAAAACATAGTTTATTTCGTGATACATTCTAATAGTCTACGATCCCACTCCAAGATTGCATCATTAATGAATGGAGTATTTGATCAACATCCAATGATGTCTTGGGAATTTAAAATATACTTATTTTATTTTAATGGAGTAACAGAAATTGGTGGTGAGGTGATAAGTGGTTTCTACAGTCAAGTCTTCTGTGAGCCGTGCTTTCCATGGAGTGTACTTTTTTATCGAATACAACTATTCTATTAATGTACGTCGACCATTTCACGGTCATCGGTTCCAGGTGCGATATGGGCGATGAGTTCAGCTGAGAGAAAAGATCTGGAAGAGAACAACTCTCAGCAACAATGGTCTGGAGGAGCCCACAGCTGAACGCCCCGCCTCTTCTTCGATAGGATGATCTTAGATTTTATGAGTTCCTCTCAAGCGCAGAGGCAGGCCACCAAGGGGGTTTAAGTGCGGTCAGATTCCACATAACCCGGTATCCTCTCCCAAAGTGGCGGGTACCTTTTGTACTTTTGTAGTGGAAAGTAAATACGAAAAAAAGATACGACCATGCTATAGTCAGTTACCTTAAACAAGTTCTCGGCGCCAGCTCTAAGCCGAAGCTCCTTGTTGATCTCCTGGTTGAGCTGACAGCGCCTGGTCTGCAGCCGGCCCCGGCAGGTTGCCACTCGAGGGTCGGAGCCCTGGAACAATGGAGAGAGGAGATTAGCATCAGGTTTACTTGGTACAACCACTTCTGTTGTAGTACTGTTGTGAGGTCAGGATGGATTCCCTTGATGTCGATAAATAAGACTTCGCTTTTGTAGAGACAAAATTTATTACTTTTATTCACACACGCTTTATAATGTCGTCTTTAGGTGGTAAGTGGTAATCTAATATCTTATCAATACCTGCTTTAAAACGTTGTATATCGAGGTGGGCGTAAACAGTGGCGACATAGTTTATACTATAGTACTATAGTCCGTTTACGATCATTATAATATTGTACATTGTTGTTAGTTGCAGTCATCGATATAATATAAGTAGGATTATATCGATGGTTGCAGTTAATAAATAAAATAAATAAATAAAAAAATCCCCCCGACACAGGGTATATCTACCCTACTGTAGAGCTATGATAGTCAAAAGTTGTATGTGGTAATAAAAAAAAGAGTGTGTGTACTTATGTACACGCATTAGAAGTTATACTTCTTTGGCGTATGAAAAAAGCTTTGGCGTTTGTAATGAATAAACTAAAAAACCACTGTTCCGATTTCAAAAATTCTTTCACCATTAGAAAGCTACATTCACCCTTAGTATTCTTTTACGTGAAAATGCTTTTACGTGAAAACGGGTAATAGGGTCAACGCGGTTGAAGCAACTGGCTAAACGACGATGATTTTAATAAAGCAATGAAGCCTGGAATAGCATATAGGCTATTTTTTATCCTACGGGGAAACATTATATAAATGTCTGCAATACTAAAAATTGTTTGGAAAATCCACAAGTGCACGCCTTATAATCTCATCCTTCAAAATAAAATTGATTAATATATAGATATACTAAAACTATGAAGAACAGTCGATATTTTTTTGAAAAGTGATGAAAAGTGAAAGGGTTCTATTCCTAAGTATAACGAAGCGTAAGAGAAATTAATAAATTTGGGATTTTTAATTCATCAATATTAATTTAACAATACTAAATTAAACTGCCATTTTCAATACCAGATCAGGGGAAACAATTCTGAATGGGAAAAAAAACTCGATACATGCAGTATTACGGACGTTATCACTGCCACATACGGGATCCATACGCACAGAAACACAGTCCATAGAAGATTTTTTCAATCAGTTTTTTAATTATATAAAACACAAATGTTCATTTATTAGTTTACTAATGTTAAATTAATAGTTCATCTGCATATTGGTGTGCTCATATGAAATAATCGGTGCAAAATACATAGATAAGAGGCAATCAAAGTTCAAGAAAACATTTTCTAGCTAGTTGAGAGTACTGTACTACCTCAAACGCTTCGCGTTATGAGGCGTGGAATTCTGTGCTGCAATATCATAACCACAAAACATATTACTTTTAATATTATGTTCTGTGATCATAACCAAGATTTAATTAATGTTAGTCTTTCATCTACCGCTAGATCTTTATTAGTAGTCGTATATCTTTTTGTCAAAGCGTTTATTTCAAAATTTACATATTTTATGGACTCATAAAATACGTAAGTCTAATAAATGTGAGGTAACTGCGACATAACTCATTTACATTCGATTAAGTGACACCGGGAGGGGTCGGCCCTTGATGGGTGATAGTAAGACGTTATTCATTATTCATGAGTATTTCTGTACTTCGAGTAACAAATAACGCGATTGCGTTGTTAATGATGGTGCAATGGTTACCACGCCTCACAACAAACGAGGGTTCCGGGTAAGATTCCCAGAGAAGCAAAATTTGAATGATGAGTTCGAATTTCTTTTTTCGGTTTCCAGTCCAGTTCATAGTACTCATTCATGACATAGGGAATGCTAATATAGAGGTAGAGTTTTTTTTTAAACTCATAGCCCCACAGTAAGGTAGATATACCCTGTGTCGTGGGTGCCATGGACACACAGAAAGACAGAAACACAAACACCCAGACCGAGAACAGAAATTTAAACTAATCATTCAAATTTCTGTTTCGCCGGGAATCGAACCCGGGACCCTGCTATCGCCAGTCGGGCATGGTAACCATTCCACCACCGGGGTCGTCAAATGAGTGTGATGTGCGCTCATGAAGCGCGCATGGCCCGGCGGTTAGCGTAGAACGCAAACAATCTATGCAACTAAGCCAAACGGGCGCGGTCGGATGTAAGATGTGTGTCCGTTAGTGGCAAAAAAAAACATGCGCGTTTCCGTGCTTCGGAGGGCATGTTAAGCTGTCGGTCCCGGTTGTTGTCGAAACCTTATCGGAGGCTTTAGGAGCTGTTTAAAAACATCCGACAGCGGGTTGGCCACTAACACGCATCTCCACCAACCCGCATTGGAGCAGCGTGGTGGAGTAAACTCCAGACCTCCCCAATAATGGGGAGAGACCCGTGCCCAGCAGTGGGACGCAAAAAGGGTTGCAGCCATATGGACTGCACCGAACTGAACATTACGTAACATTTTTTCTCGTCAGCTACTCCATTAAGACAAATAGAAAGGGTAGTCTGTATTCAGAGTCTGTACTCTGTCTTGCATGACCCATCTTCTCCTGTGTACCTCAAGGAAAATTTTCAATACCTCTGCTCTGCCCATGACAGAGGATTACGTTCCACCAAAAATCTTAGTCTCATTCTTCCGCCACATAATAGTGGATATTTTCATCACTCCTTCACAGTTCAGGCTATACAACTATGGAACACCCTACCCGAAAATATAAGAAAGGCACCCAGCAAATTGGCATTCAAGAAGTTGGTCCGAGAGCATTTATTGAGTATCCCCACAACCATCTAATCTTTTTTAATAATAAGAGTTCTATTTTTAGTTCCTATAAATATGTGTACGTTTATATGTATGTATATGTATGTATGTATATATGTATGTATGTGTGTATGTATGTATGTATGTATGCATGTATTTATTTATGTGAGTATGTATGTATCTATGTATATATATATTATGTATGTGTATTATAGTGTGTATTATATTATTAGTATGTAGTTATAATATATCATTACTCTACTATAACATTTTTTTTTCTTCTTAATCATTTGTTCCTGTAGCTTGTTTATTATGAAAGCCTACCTCACATTCTCAACATCACCCAGGGTCGACCGGGAGACAATGCCAAGAGGCATTAGGTTTAAGCCTTTGTGAATCTTAGTTTAAGGTGTTTCACATAAATAAATAAATAAAAATAAAATAAATAAAAATAGGTAGCATAATTTTAGTCCCTGCAGCTTCGGGATAAAGAATAGAGCTAGAATAGAGCCTTCGTAAGAGATAGGGACTTCCGGGGTTGTGGGTGGTGAGAGTGGGAGCTCGATCCGTCCAGCCAGTAGCCCCGGGAAAGACGACGGTGTCTGCGTGGCCGCATGCCGCCGTGAGCATCGGAAGGTGCATGAGAGCACATCTGCTCTCCCGAAGATGGACCTTATGGCGATAGCTTACACATTTTAGCTATATTTTATTTTTTTTTATTTATTTATATTTATGTGAAAAACCTAAAACTAAGGTTCACAAAGGGTTAAACCTAATGCCTATTGGCATTGTCTACCAGTCGACCCTGGGTGATGTTGAGAATGCGAGGTAGGCTTCTAAAATAAACAAGCTAAAAGACACATGATTAAAAATAATTATGATAACTGCGTACTTAATAACATACGTACAGCAATATATAATCATATTCATACATACATACATACATACATACACAAATAAATACATACATACATATACATACATACATACATACACACATACATACATATATACATACATACATACATACATACATACATACATATATACATATACATAAGCATATTGGAAGGATGTAATGACGATAAAATGTACATTAAATAGGACTCTCGTTAATAAAAATACTAGATGGTGCTAGGGATACTCAAGAAGTGCTCTCGGACTAATTTCTTAAATGCAAATTTGCTGGGTGCCTTTCTTATATTTTCGGGTAGGGTGTTCCAGAGCTGTATGGCCTGAACTGTGAAGGAGTGATGGAAAAATCCACTATTATGTGGAGGAAGAATAATACTAAGATTTTTGGAGGAACGTAATCCTCTGTTATGGGCGGAGCAGAGGTACTGAAAATTTTCCTTGAGGTACGCAGGAGAAGATGGGTCATGCAAGACGGAATACAAACCCATTACAATCCTAGAGTTACGCCTTTGTCGAATAGTAAGCCATTTAAGCTGGCTTCGAAATTTGGAGATATGATCGTATTTGCGAAGGTTAAAAATAAAACGAATGCAGTTGTTGAGAAGGCGCTCTAGCTTATCTAGAAAATTTTCGGTGAGATCAGGGTAGGACACATCTGCATAATCAATTATGGGCAATACAAGAGTATGTATCAACGTAAGTTTAGTATGCTGGGGTAGAAAGTTTTTAAACCGACATAAGGCCTGGAGAGCTGCATTGACCTTACGACTAACTTCCGTTATCTGCGGTTGCCAATTCATACAGCTGTCAATCAATAAGCCGAGGTTTTTAACTGTTTTGGTGAGCTGTACTATACTGCCATCATAAACAATGGGGGGTAGTTCCGACCATTGTACTTTTGCCAATAACCTGGAGCTGCCTACGAGAATGCCCTGGCACTTCAGGGGGTTGACTACAATGCCATAATGTGAACACCACATTTTTACAGCTTCCAGGTTGCGGTTTATCGCCCTGAAGGCATCATTTAAATTTCCCACGTTGGAGTGGACGTACAACTGGAGATCATCGGCGTACAGATGGTACGAGCAGTCTAGAACGGAAGTGATTGAGTTGATAAACAACGAGAATAATAAAGGAGAGAGTATACCGCCTTGTGGGACGCCAGCATTGACGTCCATCCACTCAGAACAATCTTGTTCAAGGCGGACAGACTGCTGACGACCACGAAGATAAGAAGTAAACCATTTGAGAGCAGTTGGTGCGAAATTATGATGGGAAAGTGTGGAAAGGAGAATTTCGTGGTCAACTGTGTTAAAAGCATTTGAAAAGTCAATCAGCACCACTACAGTGACTTTCCTGCTATCCATAGCCTTCCGGATATCATCGGTGACTTTAATCAAGGCTGTAGTAGTGCTATGACCGGGACGGAACCCAGACTGATGTACACTCAGTAGGTTATGCTTACAAATGAAAAAGGAGATTTGCTCATGTACACAGGCTTCCATAACTTTAGACAGGAAAGGAAGAATAGAGATAGGACGGAAGTGACTAGGAAGTGTAGGTTTAGAAATCTTAGGAAGTGGTCGCACAAATGCTTTTTTCCAATTTGTGGGGTATTGGCCCGTCGATAGAGAGTAGTTTACAATATGGGTAATAGAGGGTAATAGACTCTCCATTATGGGGACCACCATTGATCTGCCAATGTTGTCACACCCAACCGCTCTCGACTTAATATTCGAAATTACCTTCCTTATTTTATCTTGACTTACCGTCGAAAAATTGAAAACTGGAGTTGACGGTGATTGCATAGATGCAATAGAATCTAAGGTACGACATCTGATTGCAGGATCTAAAGAGGAAGTAGAGACAAAGTGTTTGTTAATACAATCCAGAGAAATGGAAAAACTGCAATCAGACGAAGGTGGTTTGGTAATTCCCATAGATTTGAGAAACTTCCACACATCAGCTGGAGAAGAATTGACTATATTTTCGTGGATATATCGGCGTTTCGCTGCTCGAACCATCTGATTACACCGGTTTCTCGCCACCTTAAAAGCTGACCAATTTGTATCTGAACGGTCTTTTTTGAATTTACGAAAGGCTCTGTTCCGTTTCCTCATAGCCATCAATACCAGCCTAGTAAGCCATGGGGCTGGAGGACGCTTCAAACGAACACTGTGGATCGGAGCATGGGCGTCATACAGTTCCAGTATTAAATTATTAAGTAGCGAAACTTTGCTGTCTACTGTAGAAGCTCCCAGCACCGGCGAAAAATCTGCGTTTGATGCGTCATTCTTAAGCACATCTGTGTTCAACTTTCTGAAATTCCTCAGATTTAATGTTGTAGGTTTAAACTTTGGAGGCTTGATTTTGTATGAGGCATATATGAGGTCGTGGCGAGAAAAACCAGGCGCCGAGAGCTGACCATAGGTACGTATCCGATCCGGAGAAGCTGTAAAAATGAGGTCAATCAGGGTAGAATCAGTGTCAGTATTACAGTGAGTTGGCGATAGAGGTAGAATTGTTAAATTTACTGATCCCACAATGGACTTTAATTTTTGTGCACGTGGTGTATTTTTAAGTAGGTCGGTGTTAAAATCACCCATAATTAAATAATGTGCGTACCCGGACCCAACGGAGTCAAGTGCAGATTCTAATGTAGAGAAATAGTCAACAGTTGGAGGACAGTATACAACACCCAGTAACACCCTTAAACCCTTTATGTCCAATTCTAGAAAAAGGTACTCGGCAGAGGCAGAGTAAGTAGAAGGTGATGCTAGCACAACCTTGTGCGCAATCGTTGAACGCAAGTATATCGCTACCCCACCTCCACCTTTCCCCGTTCTATCATTACGAATCAACACGAAACCAGGCAGTGGATATAAGAAAGAGTTGAGTGATGGTTTTAGCCAGCTCTCAGAAATAAGAACTGCATGAATGTATTCACACGTAAACGCACTTTCAAGTTCAGAAAAATGGCTGGGCAAACTTTGTGCGTTAACGTGGCATACATTCATGCAATTAGAATTTTCTTGGAATATTGACGCTAGCTGGTTTTTTAACAAACTGGCATCACTATCTGAAGATTCGTCGCAAGAGTTGTATGGAGTATCAGATCCATTCGCTGAATAATAAGAGTCATTGTCTGACATAATATCAATAGTTATATACTAATATAATAGATAAATAAAATATGAATATATAAATATTTATATATATATTTTTTATAAGCAACTACAAAATGTACACTAAGTTACTAATTAAAACTAAACTATGTAATGCCCACACATCTAAGCACCAACCCATCAGCCGGTAAATTAGGTTACAAACGAATTACATACATACTAAAACTAATATGCAACTAATCTAAGATACATCTACTACAAGGCAGAAATACAAATGATGAGAAAAAAAAGAAGTTAACTTTGCAGTTATAGCCAAAGGAATAATAGCCTCCAGAACAAAAAAAAAACATATCACTTGGTACAATTTTGTGTGTAGTCTGGGGGATTCGTTCCTCATTGGTAGTCTATGATAAATGACAATGACAGTGAGTTTTGACACTTGACAGTTAAGTTAAAATGACAATTTAAATAAAATTATCTGAGAGATGAGTGAGAATGATTAAATAAAATACCTTCAAATAAGCTACAGAGGAACAAAAACAGAAACAACAAAACAAAATCAGCAAAGTATTGATTATAGTAAACACAAGTTTCAATGATCCAATGTTTACCTTCACCGACTAATAAAAAGAACCACAAAGCGTACCGTACCGGAATAAGAGGCACACTACTTCCTTGGACCAGCCCGACGCGGCCTCTTCGTTTCCTCGCCTTGTGACACAGTGGTGTTCTGCTTGCGGCGACCATCGGACCGTCCTGCCTGGGATTCAACCTGCTCAGAGGCCTGTCCATCGTCTGAAGTTTCACCATCACCTCCCTTAGCTTCAGATGCAGCTTGCTGCTCTACCGATGGATACTTCAGAAGGAGGGGATGCAGCTCATCTTTAGAGGAGATCTTAACGCGGCTACCATCACGCAGCTTGATGTTGATCATCCCATCCAGCGTCCACACATTTCGCATACCAAAGTGTTTCCGAGCAGTTTTATAAGTGACTTGGCGTGGCCTTGTGAGGAACTCGGACGCAGAGATAGAAGTCCCCTTCAGTTTGGCTTTTGAACGCCAGACCTCCGCTTTTGTCTCATGACTAGTGAAACGTACTAGTACTGGACGAATATGATCATCTGATTTAGGACCCAACCGATGACACTGCTTGATAGATGAGGCAGTCAGATGACTAAGGCCCATCTTGTTGTTCAGAAGATTGACAACATACGGTTTTGCTTCCATCTCCGTGTCTTCAGGAATGTTATTAAATAACAATACCTTCTGCCGACTTCGCATGTCAATGGTGTCCAATGTTTTTGCATTGTTCATCATTTGCTGACCCAGGAGGCTAATCATTTTAAGAACTCCGTCCTTAAAACTTAGGAATTCTTCTCTCAGCTGTTGTATGGTGGAGTCAGTTGGACTTGTAACTGCGTTTAGTCTTCGCTCAAACTCTGTAAATTTTTGGGTCCAACACAACTCCATCTCCTTCTGGACTGCTTCAGCGTCGAACATTTGTGCCATTATAGTGCAGTGGATGTGAAAGTGCAAGAATTAGGCCTAGAATACAGGTAGTATTCTATGAGTGTGTATGCTAAAGAGGTTAAGCTGACAGGGGGGGTGCAAAGTATTAATTACTCTTATGTGGACATAAAATTTACTACAAATACAAAACTGTAAGTAAATAGAATAGAATCAATAAATACACTATGTAAAAAAATGTTCTTTTAATATTTTAAATCAAATAAATAGCATGAGAGATTCAAACTGTTGTTTATTATTATGCACCTACCCCCAAAATTGGCTTACACATGAGATATAGATATATACTGTGGCGGGCTTTTTTGTTAGACTACTTCAGATAAACATTTCCTTTCCACCATACATTTTTTTCAACCTTTTTTATGTCCCACTGCTGGGCACAGGTCTCCTCACAAGTGAGAGGGATTTAGGCCATATTCCACCACGCTGGCCAAGTGCGGATTGGTGGACGTCATGCCTTCGAGAAGTTATGAATTTCTCTCAGGCATGCAGTGGAGAATATCGTTATCAATGAAATATCACGATATTTTTCATGACCGTGGAACAGCGATAAATTCGCACATTACAAATTTCTTTGTCAGAAGTGCGCGCCGAGGATATGAACCTGGGATCGGCCGCGTCGAAGACCGCGGTTTTTTACCACTCGGCCATCGCTGCTCACTCGGCCATCGCTGCACCATACATTACATATGTGTAACTCTAGCGATTTTGGCAGCGCACGCCAGAATAGATTGCAGATGGGCGACATGAGGAGGAGGATACTTGACACTTATCGTCAAACTTACAAACTTTCGCGTTTATAATATTAGTATGAAGTACGATATGAAGTATGATGCACATTATTTACTTTTTTCAAGTCCAAAAGAATCTGAGACTACCGCTACGTACGCCGGCGCCACTGAACCAACAGCGCATCCAAAAACAATAAAGCCATTGTTTACGATTCAATTAAAGTAATATTTCGTAACGCATTTCTATGCAGACAACCTTCAAATATCAGTCATTACTACGAATTTAAATGTTACATACCTTTAACCACTGAGCTACGAAGTCTGTTAGAGAAGTAAGCAAGTTACTAACATTTTTAACACGCAACATTTTTAACACGCATAAATTAGATTAACCTGTATGTATGTATGTATGTATGTAACGGAATCCTTTAACTTCATTTTCATCTACTTCTAAGCGTTTGATTAACTTGAAAATTTGCACAGGGGTCAAGGGCCGATAACAATGCATTAATATGAAAAAAAAAAATTAAAAAAAAAACAAAAAAAAATGTACTTTAAAAAACTAAAAAACGCGCTTTTGTGAAAATACGAACTAAAAAGTAAAAAATAAGAAGAAAATGTATTTTACTGTAAAAAAAGCGTAGGTTGCATGGTGTCAATAGTATCTCAAAAAGCACCCTAAGCTTTTTGTGTGGAGAAGTGTTTTGATTGGATAAAAACATTTTTGGCAACTGCGAAGCTACTCGCACTAAGTTCCCAGAGACAAAGATCAGTTGTAAGACTTGTAAGTTCTGTATTTCTCTATTGATTCGTTGCTCCATGAACATAAATATTATTTTGGGTGCATTATAAATATTTCGAGCACGTTTCGTTATGATATGAATGGCTTATGCAATCTTCCATGTATGGAGCATGTAATGTAATAATTAATAATGTTTCTTCGTATATGCAAGGTCGGTCGTACTGATGTGAATAAATGGTGTTAATGACAGGAAAATGCTTGGTGAAAATAAATTATTTCATAAAATTTTATTATGGGCTTGTTTTAAGTTAAATACTTTAAATTGTATAACCTTAGATAGAGAGATATGTTAGTCACTTGTGAAATGACTACTCATAAAAAACCAGTTCTTTTTATTTTTTTATTTCAGCAAGCCGGCCGCGCTCGAACTGACTCAATTCGGAGCTTGTATATATGATAGGATATTCCGAAAACTTCGATAGCGTGATTCAGGAATACCCATGGTGCCATCTCTTGATGAGTAGCGGAAGGTCGCTACACTGGGGTGAATTTGGGCTGTTATGGCAATAATCAAAATAGTGACATTTGCAAGGTTAAGACAGATCGTTTGACGTATGAATCTTTAAAATTGATCAACGCGTTTGGTCTCGGCAACGCCACATAGAAACAAACATATATACATACCTTCATACAAACATAAACAGACTGATAAACATATTAACCTTCTTTACATCGGGTAAAGAGAACAAACTTTCGAAAGATATTAATGAATTGACTTCAAATTGGCTAACATGCGGTTGCTTGAGTAATGATTTAATTGGAGTAATTACTTTGAGTAACTTATTGCAGTTATCAATCTTGATACAAGCCATAATTGAGTGACAATGAAAGATGTGTAAGCGATTACCACAAATTGCGCTTTTTAGGCGTTATGCTACTAAATAATATGTTGTATGGGGTTGCGGACGGATAGAGTTGGGAGCTCAAACCGTCCAACCAGCGGCCCCGTGAAAGTCGGCGGTGGTGGTGTGGCCGCCACCGTCGTAAGATTCAGAGACATAAGAGAACCATGCTTCCCATGATGGGTCCATATTTGGACGTTGCGCAAGGAGGTAACCGGTGCGTTCCTCCGGAGATCCCGGGGTCCTCCGTAAGTGCTGAGGAGGGTCACCGAGGGGGTTTTAGTGAGGTCAAATCCCACATAACCCGGCTTTTCCCAAAATGATCGGGTACCTTTTGAAGGTTTCCCCCCCGTTAAAAAAAAAGATATAATTTTCAATAGTGATTTGATTATGTTTTTTTTTAACTCCAAACCTATGTCGTGGATACAAACATAAAATAGACTGGAAGTAACTCAAACACCTATCCCGGGATTTAAATGAAATGAAATGAAATAGTTTATTAACATCCTGGGTAATAATATACACTTGATGTTTGTCATTGTTCTACGGTCATCAGCTGACCGTCATCCGCTTTGGGTGCGCTAAGGCTTATATGGGCTAGGAGAAAAAAGCGGGCGGAAAAAAACTCCAGCCCTGTTTTAAATAAATTTTCAGGTACAATGGGTATTTATTATGCAGCATGACTGTGGGGCGACTACACTTATCTAGACCTACAATCGACGAGTCCGACATAGTAACCATTGCCTGTGCCATTGCGTTAAGGTAACCTTGTTTAACAGCGTGGTGTTCTATCATAGTGGTCACTGCTATAACTAAAATTTTCAATACGTTTTAATGTCCCACTACTGGGCGGGTATGGCATGAGAGAAGACCCATTTCTCTCAAAATTAAGAGAGATTTTGAGTACACACCACACTAGCCAAGTGCGGATTGATGGAGAAGGTACCACTACACTAGACGGTTAACATGTCCGTCTGTTCTTACTGCAGTAAAAATTTCGATCCGTAGCAGAAATTCTTTAAAAGTAGTTACGACTGCGATTCCATTAATTTTCATTTCTTTCCCAACCTTTACCCAATGTCTCGAAGCCAAGGCCGTTGCACCGTGCAACATATATCCCATCTGTCACGTACTGTCACAGTGACACTTGCGACACATTGATAACTACATTGCACATAGGTACCATTAGTAGCATGTGCAACTCTGACCGACATGCGTTGACCTTGTGATAATTATGTTACTATATTCGCGCTTTAATGTTTGAATATAAGTATATGTATGTTTATACGGCCTGCCTGGTACCGCTTTAAGAGACTAAATAGCTGATATTGGGAGATTGCATAATTGTAACCATCATCGCGACGTTGTAGCGAAATTTCAACGATCAAATTTTCGTATTGTCATAGTTTTTTTTTCATTTTAATTTAATATTTATTTTCAAAAATCCCAGTCTATCCATATTCCTTGAGTATAACACGAAGGTAATGAGAAGAAATTTTATAATTACCTTCTATAGTAACCTTTCAAGGAGAAACAATCGACGTTACTTCTCTATTGCATCAATTAGTTGTTGTATTAATTAAGAGGGCTGTTAAACAAATCCTACTAATATTATAAATGCGAAAGTAAGTTTGTTTGTTACTCTTTCACGCGAAAACTACTCAACCGATCATCATAAAACTTTGTACATGTATTCTTGGAGTTATCAGAAGTAAAACAGGATACTTTAAAAAAAAATACGCGGGTGAAACCGCGGGGCACAGCTAGTAGGAGATAAATATGGATCTTATGTTTTTGCAAGCCAATACACTTAGTTGTGTGAATATGATAATATATTGTACTAAGTTCTAGTAGACCAGTAGCCAATAGAAGACCATACAAGGCCCCCTCTTTAATCCACATTAGAATAATACGTGCCTAGTGCATTAACACTATGACCATAAAACTCTCCCAGGGTTATTGGGATTCAGACCACGTATTGAAATGCTTTATAATGTCTCCCATGGCTATGCATTGTGGTCGGCACACACTGTCAGTCACCGAGCAAAGAATGGACAGTAAAATTGTATTTCGTGTATTGTATTATTACAGTTTTTTTTTCTTTAATGGCATGTTACCCATGTGGTGTTAAGTGGCCTCCGCAGCAGTAGATCCCAAGCATGAGCAGTGTCAAGTAAAAATATTTAATCTTCTTCAAATCTGCGAAAGATATTCTGCCTCAAAAGGATAAGATTTTAAGAATTTTTATCTGCTAAATCTCCTCGGCGGCTACGTCCTGCAAAGAAGAGTAACCCCGGGATCTCCAAAGGAATGCATAGGGTCTACCTATTGAAAGTTTTTCTTCTGTTCAAAAAAGGTAGTTTACTCGCTTGTATGCTTCGAGAGGGAGAGAAGAACTGCTGGGCACTGGTCTCTCATTTATTGGGAAGTGAGAAGAAGAATCTGAGAGTGTAGCGGCGCGATACCTACAGCAACATGACACGCGCCTCACATGAAATGCTGACCATGCAAGACGACGCAAGCAGCGAACATTGTAAACAATAGAGTACTACGTCACACGCGTCATACTGAACTGGCCAATCAGAAGACGTATCCTGAATCACGCTATCAAAGTTTCTTAGATTCTCAGTATATATACTTTGAAGTTAGCATTCGGACCGCGGTCCCCAGGCAGTGACATCGCCTGGCGGGAGATCTCCCCTTTTCCTCCACAAGAGGGTTCTTTTCTTCTTGTCTTTGCTGCAATCCTTTTTGCGTCGCACTGCTGGGCACTGGTCTCTCAGTTATTGGGGAAGCGAGTTGGTGGAGAGGAAAGAGTTAAATTTGAATACAGTCAATATGCGTTGGCCACAGTATTTTGTAGTCATTCGTCACGCATCCGATTGACGTGACTGAGTTCCGAATCACGCGTTTCCGACGACGTGCATGATACAGTGATGGCCCGAAAGTGATATAACTTTATGTCTTCATTTCATGCTTCGGTTGCTTTGATTTTTTTATAATACATAAACGTCACACACTCTTGTATTTATTATATATCTTTTTTATTTACATATCTTGTATTTTATAATTAATAATTGTAATATGGGTCATGTTAACTGATTAATGAAATAAAATAAATAACCCCACAGTAAGGTAATTGTATCGTGAGTACCATGGATGGACACATACAAAGACGCCAAAGATGCCAAAGATGCTTGAAATAAATAAATAAAATAAATAAAGACAGGAAGGAACACAAGAACGAGAACAGAAATTTAAACTCATCATTCAAATGTCTGTTTTACCGGGAATCGAACCCGGGATTGGCCTCGATTGGCAGTCCGGCATGGTAACCATTGCGCCACGCGGGTCGTCGCTATTGGGTTTGGAATTTAATGATTAAAATCAGATCCTCGCAGCCCTGTTGTTGGAGTAGAACGTAAGTTGAATCTACGTAGCTAAATAATACGGACGCGGCCGGATGTTGGATGGGTGTTGGGTGGTACATTATCATGCCCGTTTCCTTCCTTCAAAAGGCACGTTAAGTGCAGGGCCTCGGTTTATTTATTTTTCTTTGGTTTTGGTCACCATTAATTAATTTTACAACTATAAAATTATAGTAACAGCTACCGCTGCCTATAATGCCAATGAAATATCGAATACGAAATTGTTAAGCTATTGCTTCAGTAGTTAAAGTCATTCGCGTTTATTGACAAGGATTTGACATAAGCTTTGCAAGAAACAATTAAATTAATTATATTTCACCAGTAACCATTTCAGCAATAGCATAAACATCGTTGAAAACGTCCAAAGCAAATCATTTTGCAAATGGATGATTGACCCCCGACCTGTAGCTTCGACATTTGCAGTATAAATTAATTCCATAATTTCATAAATGACCTCGTCTCTAAAAGTCGATAATCTTTTGGAAAGACGTTCATATTAGGTTAATAAACAAAATGATATAAATAAAGCGTTTTGTAGGTGATAGGACTTAGATGGTTCGCCCGGAGAAGTATCCCGCTTTTTTTACACACAAACCGAACAAAATGGCAGACGGGCAGCGTAATGTTAAACGATCACCTTCGTCTATGGACACGAGCAACTCCAGAGGAGTCACCATAGCATAGAAGTTCATAGAACTTTTAACGTGACAACGTCTTATAATTTCAATTAAGCTGGCTGCACGCACGAAAAAACATGACTCATGCGGCGTTACCTCGCTCTGAGGCGTTCCATTTAAGGCTTGAAGTGCAAGCGAGAGCGCGGAACGAGCGAAAAAGAGGCACAATCGGCCTCCGCGTTCGGCAGCGTTCGACATCTGTCTCTCTCCTACTTGAGTGAGCGATGCGTCCGCGTGGACAGCTGCTATACAATAATACATTTACATGTTTTCGTCAAGTATGAAGTGCAGTGAAAAGTGAACGTGGCGTCAATTGTTTATAGCAACAAGTATTTTCTTATGACGTTGTCACGTTCAACTATCGTCAGTAAACAGACTTTATTTTACAGCTTTCTTGAAGAACTTCATTTCAGTGCACTGGAAATTCCTCGACTGGAAGAATTTCTATCGTGAAATTCTATGTTTAGAGACACTCTTAGATGGAAAGGTGCGGCTTCCCGCCAAACTACAAAAGATGATCGTCGACCGCGCAACTGAGAAAATACCTAACTTTACATGATTATTTATAAAGGACTTAACTCACGTGACATTTTTTACCAAACCAGGCCGACAAATTTCGGACCTAAACGAGGAACGAGGACCTCGTTTATGAGTCGTCGCGGTCGCTCGCTCGGAGGGCGCACCGATGACAAAGTTAGTGTCATAGATGTCTCGTCCGCTGAGAATCGAACTATAATATAACTCCAAAAGTGGGGTACTGGCACTAGCAGGAAACATTTTTCTCCGCTTCCTCTAGTTCCCTACATCCTCTAGTAGATGAGCTATACAAAAAATATTTTTATAGCCAGTAAATAACTCAAAGTTTCACACGACAAGGCAATCGTTCCACATCGCATATCGCAATGCACTAAACGCAATTTCGAATAACTGCATAAGTCTGCATATTATATATTTTGCATATTTCATCTAAGAATAACTGCATATTATTATTAAGCATATTTCATTCCTAATTTCTTGCCGCACCGCTGTCATATTATCGTATTTAACACTATTTTTCCTGTACCCATAAGTTATACATATACGAACAAAATTAAAGATTAATTTTCTAAAAGACACATGTGACCTCAATGGAAGTCTTCCCGATTTGATAAAACATGATGTTAAGATAATACACAGAGCCGTCTACTCCACCGATTGTCAGCTCTTCGACAGATGAGACCGGCCCACTGCCACTTCAGCTTGTTGGCCTTTAGAGCTATGTCGGTTACTTTGGTCCTCGTGCGGATCTCTTCATTGCAAATCATACCTCAGAGGGACACACCGAGCATAGCCCTCTCCATGGCACGCTGTGCGACTCTGAGCTTGTGGACCAGTCCCACCGTCAGCGTCCACGTTTACCGACATTACGTACCGAATATTCCGCATAACAGACTGTAACCATAGATTTAAAAATCTCCACCGCTCCTTGGTTTTTAATATATCCAGAAAAATATATTAAAGACCAAAAATACATAATATGGGACCAAAAATATATAATAATTTACCAGACTTTCATAAAACCAAAAGTTATAACGAATTTAAAAGAGAACTCAAAAAACATCTAATTAAAAAAGCGTACTATTCGGTCACTGAGTTTATTAACGATAAATAAATAAATTAATAAAATATAAGAAAATAAAATAACATAAATAAAATAAAATGACTAATAAATAATTTTGTCCGCGGCATAAAAACCTGGGAGGTTTTTTTTCGCCAGTTTTTTTTCCTCTCAGTGTACAAAACCCATCCTGGTGGGTGCCCAAAGCTGATGACGGCGAACCCCGTATGGTTCAAATAAAATAAATTATTATAAAAAGCACAAAATTGGGTTTAAGTCTAATTAATTAAAACTGTAAAATTTAAAACTACTTTAATGTTTCTTATGTACCCTTCTGTAATAGTCATTTTAAGAATTTATGTTTACATTATGTTAAGTCATTAAAATAATTATTTTATTTAATATAATAAAATTTGTACACCCTAGGGGGTAAATATGGAGTTCTAAATATTTTGTAAAACCTTTTTCACCCATATTTGTGCAAATAAAATATTTTTGCAAAGAACCCTTTTATTCTTCAATCACGCATCCAAAGACTAATGATTTCAATTCAACCTAAACAAATATGCATTATAGGTTGTTGTATAACAACCGTTAATCATTCAGTCGACATTCCACAATCAACCTGATAACACCATTGTTTCGGTCAGGTGTCAAGTGATTCTGTTACTCGATGTTGCTATAATTATCTACTGTCACTGGAAACTTTCAACATCTATATTATTACGTTTCGTTTGCGCATCGGATCCCGTCGATGTCGTTAAATCCCACTATTGGGGTATTGTTTCTCTCTCTCAACCCTTTTTATGTCCCACTGCTGGGCACAGGTCTCCTCTCACAAGTGAGAGGGATTTTAGGCCATAGTCCACCACGCTGGCCAAGTGCGGGTTGGTGGACGTCATGCTTTCGAGAAATTATGAATTTCTCTCAGGCATGCACGGCGATGGAGAACATCGTAATCAATTAAATATCACGATATTTTCCATCACCGTGGAGCAGCGATAAATGCGCACATTACAAATTACTTTGTCAGAGGTGCGCGCCGAGGATTTGAACCCGGGATCGGTCGCGTCGAAGACCGCGTTATTTTCCCACTCGGCCATCGCTGCTCATTGCAATGCATTGGGGTATTGTTTCACAGTATATTTATTTGTCGTTTACGTAGTTAGTAACAAAATACGAAAATTACGTAAATATGCATGGCTTTTATCAATCAACTAGCGGCCGCCCGCGACTTCTTGCTCGCGGACTTTGTTATTATAATATAATAATAATAATAATAATATAATAAATAATAATATAGCCAATATCTTTCCCCAATAAATGGACTATTCAACACAAAAAGACCCGTAGTTCCTGAGATTAAAGCGTTCAAACAAACAAACTCTTCAACTTTATATATTAGTATTGAAACTAAACCTCGTTCGTGGGAAGAACGAATTTATTTTGATCCACCACCTACAAAGTTACATATATCGGTCAATTAATTAATTAATTAATGAATTTATTTATTTAAGGTCCACCAACGAAGATTACACTTAGACAAATATATTTGTAAACAATAAAAATAAGATAATCATGAATCCACAATTACAGGTGAACACGGCATACATATGGAGGACGCTGTATACATTAAATCAAAGAGTAAAAAAAAAAATACAATGAAGAAAAAAAAATACCATGAAATTGATTCACAAACAACACAATCACAAAAAACTAATGAATAATTTTTTTATTTAATTAAATTTATATATTTTTTAATTTATTTTCTTTAAGGTTTTTATAACTTAACTTTAAATTTACTTAAAGTGTCGCCAAAAATATCAATTGATTGGTTAGAGGGTAAAAGAGTATTATACTGTCTTGTTATTCTATTTAATGGTGAGTTATGACCGAGATTAGTCTTGGAGGCACCGGGAACAAATAATTTATATTTTCCTTGTCTGGGATTTCTGGAAGGCACGTTAATCGTTATTTTTTCTAATAATTGTGGACAATCAATTGACCCGTTAACAATTTTGTACAGCATTATGTTATCATGCACTAATCTACGATCCTCTAAGGACATCAAATCAAAATGAGCCAGCCTGCTACCATAGTCTGGTAGGGACTAATAAAGTATATCCGTTAAGAATATACAAAATATTTTAAGTTAATTTCGCTTCGGGTGACCAGAGGGCTGGCAGTTACTTTGCTCAAAAAATCAGTCTTTTGGTTCAACGAGGGAATGCTGCCAGCGTTCTGGGCACCATGCCGCAATCAGGTCTTTTGGATGGCATATACATTTTGTAAAATATGTGTATTTTTCTTTTTAAGTAGTTTTTTTAAATTACTATGTACATACTTATACTATAAAATAACTTATTACGTTTCTACGTAGAGAGATAACTATTAGTTAATTTTAATTAGTAATATTGTATGATTTGTATGCCAGAATATGTTAGACTTAGGGTAGAGAACTCCAATAAAAAATTTTAACATCTCATTGTATGTATGTAAACAATCAACAATCGCTTTTTTCTTTTCTTTTGATATATTGTGTAACAACTACTTAAGTTCCATCAACTTTTTATTAACATTTTATTAAACTAGTTTAAGCTTTTCACAAATAGATTATTAGAATTATAATTGTTTTTACAACGCGGCGATATTCAAAGCAACTTACACGCAATAACTTTTAAAAAGCCTTTTAAACTGCTTTCCTTAATAAATTTCTAAACCCTACACGGTATTTTAAATGTTCCACTTCACTCGTAAACAGTAAAATTACTATAATTAACCAGTTTAGTCGAGAAAATTTATTATAAGTACGTTTAATGAGGCTGTAAGACATATTGCGTAACTCGGACGCCCATTAAAAAGTTGCAGTGACAGCGCGCCATAAAATATCAAAGATGGCGCAGTATTCAGTTAATGGCGCGAGATTCCAGCTAACTTCAATTTGTCAATGAGTTAAAGCTGGAAGTATCACTATAATCTTTATATATTTTTAGCTTTCTCTTCTTCAATGGAAATCTTGTTTAAGACCGTAGTTCTTGATTAAGTATATTTATTTATTGATTCTTAGTAGTTGAGCAGTTTCTCTTGAGCAATATAATACAAGCAGCAATAGCCGAGTGGTAAAATACATACATCCGTCAGCGAAGGTGTATCAAGTTTAAATCCCGGCGCTCACCTGTGAGTCCTATGACTGAGAAATTTGGTATGGTGACGGAAAATTTACTGCAACCTACTGCAACCCTTTTTGCGTCCCATTGCTGGACACTGGTCTCTCCTCCTTAGTGGGGAGGCCTGGAGCTTACTCCACGACGCTGCTCCAATGCGGGTGGTGTAGTCTTTGGATATAAAAAAACAATGCGCTCCAGTAGTTTTTGGATATAAAAAAAAAAACAACGGGTTGCACTCCGGTAGTACCGGCAGAAGTGAAAACTTGAACATTATCGTTGTGCATTTTTGATATTTCGGAATGGTTAGGGAATAATTTCGCTCGAATTGCTTTTATTTTCAGTATTATTTTTCATCTAGTATTTTCAGTAGGTTTTCATCTAGTATTTTTATAAAGTACTCACTCATTTTCTTTCACTATTGCTTCGTCACTTTTTTCATTAATAGACGCACTTTATTCATTGTCCTTATTTTAAATACTTGATATAAACGAATTTTACAAGTATAGATAGTCGAGCCATGAGCTTTCACCCCTACGAATATTCGATCAGGTTTACCCATCACAAAAAAGTGCACAACGCCGCTAAAGAAGTTTTCGCTTCAAAAACAAATAAAATCATTAAATAAACGTTTGTTAGAAACGGAAATTTTTTACAAACATTTATTTACTTATGCAATGTGCGTGATGACGAATGTCTGTTTGACTAAGTATGCCTATTGCGTAAATATTGTTTACATTGATTAGTTCTACCACGAATTCTAAACGAACGCTAAAAGAGAAATTACTCCTACGTACTGATTGGTAAAAGTGTCACATAGTCAGAATTCTATGTACGAGAATTTTTATAAAAGTACATGAAGTTCGATTTTCTAAACAAAAGTTTTCTAGATAATGTGGATATTATTCTCAAAAAAAAAATATACAGGTAATAAGGTACAATTATCACAACAAATTTTCACTCATTTAGGAGGACCCGGGGCGTTGAATGGATATGAAGGGATTTTTTTCAACCTTTTATGTGTCCCACTGCTGGGCACAGGTCTCTCACAAGTGAGAGGAATTTAGACAGTCCACCACGCTGACCATGTGCGGATTGGTGGACGTCATGCTTTCGAGAAATTATGAATTTCTCTCAGGCATGCACGGCGATGGGGAACATCGTAATCAATTAAATATCACGATATTTTCCATCACCATGGAGCAGCTATTAATGGGTACATTACTTTCTTTGTCAGAGGTGCGCGCCGAGGATTTGAACCCGGGATTGGTCGCGTCGAAGACCGCGGTTTTTTACCACTCGGCCATCGCTGCTCATGACGGGATGATTAAACCTGAATTGTATATACTTATGATATACTGTTTTCCGCCCACAGAGTATAATAAAAGAATCAGTCTTTACAAAAACGGAACATGTTTACATTTACATATAATTGAGGCAGGCGCTTGTAATAACATTATTATAGCACTACGGGAGACGGTTTTTGCAAATTACTGTAATCAGGACCTAAGAACTGGCGCGTAATTTTATAGAGCAGTAATTTCGAAAATATAAATAAATTCCAGTTTTATGGTTTTGAATATTAGTGGGGAAAATGAAGGTATTACGGCGGTATGCCGTAAGCATCGGAAGGTGCAGGAGAACACATCTGCTCTTCCGAAGATGGGCCCGTTCTGGGCCGCAGCGCGTGGAGGACACCGGTGCGTTCCAATGGAGATCCCGGAGTCTTCACAAACGCAGAGCCTCGCAGAGGCAGGCCACCGAGGGGGTTTCAGTGCGGTCTAATCCCACATAACCCGGTATCCTCTCCCAAGGTGACTGGTATACTTTGACGGTTCTCCCCCTCCCCGATACCAAAAAAAAGGTTAGTTTTAATAATAAGGTATGGGACAGACTCTCTGTTTTTTTATAAATGGATGGACTTTTTATTAGAAACTGATTATAAAACGTAGATGATTTATAGTTACGCGTCAATAGATAACATGCTTGCGTATGTATTTATGTATGTATGTTGCAGAAATGTTTTTTCTCACCATCGACGCGTGTCGGTTCTCCGTTCCGTTACAACCGATTAAATTGTTCCGAGAATTGTTATAATAATATGTAACAGTAACAGAAAATTAGCATAATAATACTGTCTTCAAATATTTACGCCCGTATATTGAACAGAGGTCGTTGAAGTTTTTCTAATGCAGAAACAGCTGCTTTTAGCATAGTATAATCTAATATATAAAATTCTCGTGTCACAGTTTTCGTTGCCTTACTCCTCCGAAACGGCTTGACCGATTTGATGAAATTTTGTGAGCATATTGAGTAGGTCTGAGAATCGGCCAACATCTATTTTTCATCCCCCTAAGTAATAAGGGTGGCCCACCCCAAACATTTGAACGCGGTACGTAGTTCGCGGGGTCAGCTAGTGTCTTTATACTGTGCTTTTAACATCGGCGATTTAGTCTCTTTTTTAACCGACTTCAATAAAGGAGGAGGTTATATTATAACACGCACACTAAATGTAAACATAAATAAATTCAAACGCAATAGCGGAGTCACGCGTTTTATTTAGTGTTTTTAAGTGTGCACGGTGCAGCTTATACTCGCTTCGTTTAGTTTAGCTTCTAAAAATATAGTTTTTTTACACGCTTTTTATTAGCTTCACCTGTATGTTTGTAACCGACTTCTTTGGGCGCGATTTTGACCCACTTTAAACGGCCAGATTTCGTTCAAACTTTGTAGATTTATTGAGGACCGATGACAATACACTAATTTGATAAAATTATTCCATTTTTCAATTTGCAAAATATGATTTTTGTTAATTTATATAATTTTCTGGTTAACTTGAAAATTTGCATAGGGGTCAAGGGCCGATGACAATGCAATAATATGAGAATAAAAATCCAACTAAAAAATTAAAAATAAATAATGTAGTTTAAAAAACTAAAAAAACACGCTTTTGAGAAAATACGAACTAAAAACTAAAAAAATAAGAAGAAAATGTATATTACTGTAAATAAAGCGTGGGGTGCATGGTGTCAATAGTATCTTAAAAACCACCCCACGCTTTATTTACAGTAATATACATTTTCTTCTTATTTTTTTAGTTTTTAGTTCGTATTTTCTCAAAAGCGTGTTTTTTTAGTTTTTTAATTAAATCTTTATTTAGAGAGCTTTACCTTTATAGGCAATGTCGCTCTGTAATATAATTCTTATACTAATACATATCTAGTTAATTCAATGCACTTACAATATTGTTTTTTTCGTTCAAATAATACAAAAACATATAAAATTATATATTACACCATCATTCATGGTCTACATTTAATACACATTTTTGCTAATTTATATTATAGTGCCCTAGCAAAACCTCCCGAAGGATCCGCTAGGGCAGTGTACATAATCCAACATTCAAAACTGTTTTTTCTAAAAAAATATCTCGTCTCAGAGACTCGTTCCGGACACATTCCATTAAAATGTGGTATACATCTTCCACCACATTACAATCTACACAGTTGAAATATAGTTTCAAAACTAAAAAACACACTTTTAAAGCACATCAAACTAAAAAGTTAAAAATAATCTATACTACTATATTAAGCTGAAGAGTTTGTTTGTTTGTTTGAACGCGCTAATCTCAGGAACTACTGGTTCGAATTGAAAAATTATTTTTGTGTTGAATAGTCTATTTATTGGAGAAGGCTGCTATATAACATCATGCTCTGACTAATATCAATGTCCACGCGGACTAGGTCGCGGGCGGCCGCTAGTACTTATATAAACTCTTGATGTTATGTGTATATGTCCATGGTCTGCAGCGACCACTTAACACCACGTGGCCTGCAAGCTGGTCTGTTACTTCATTCAGGGCCTATTCCACCACCTTCAAGTAAAGTGATAAGTACGCTAATTGTCGGTTAAAGTCACCAGTAACTTCAATTTCAATTTCACGATGTTCGAGTAGCACTAATCATATGATAAACTGATCCGTACTCATAGCTTTTACTTGCCAATTAACTTTACTTGGGAAGTAACTAGTCAACACTTTACTTGGAGATGGTTAACGAGGCCCTCAAACAAATACTTAAACAGTCATTTCTTCACGAAAAATGTTGCACCATTAACTCGGGGTCGTGTTCCGAAAATATCTTGGACGACGACGACCGCCAGAAGTCACCGGACCCGCGCTCACATCGCCGCAAAAATTGTGACGTAGTTTTTCAGTTATATTATTATGTATGTTAGTCTGTAAGGTATTTATTGTATGGGCCTGAAATAAAGGATTATTATTATAATTATTAACTAAACACTCCCATCATCCCATGCCATTGTTTCCGTGCTTCGGAGGGCACGTTAAGCCGTCGGTCCCGGTTGTTGTCGATAGATAACAGTCGTTAAACCTTGTCGGAGGCCTTATGGGCGGTTTGAAACCATCCGACAGCGGGTTGGCCACTAACCCGCATCTCCACCAACCCGCATTGGATCAGCATGGTGCAGTAAGCTCCAGGCCTCCCCAATAATGGGGAGAGACCCGTGCCCAGCAGTGGTACGTAAAAAGGGTTGCGGCCAAACACTCCCATAATTCAAACTCCATATTCCGTCTAAGTTATGGCATAGACAATTAAAAACGCTTACTAACCAGAGCCCAGTTATTAAGATCTAATGGCGAGCCAGTAACAAGTCAATAAATTACGCCATACACTGAACGCGGTATAATTGGCTGCTTGGCCGGGTATCGAACCTAGGGCAAGCTAACGGGACTCACTTCCTGGTGACTGCGCTCCCTACTACTTGTTGTTAAACTCTATAAGGAATTTGTGTGAAGGTAAGGTCTTCAGGTGTGGAATTTATTTTAAGTTAAAAAAGCTAGCTGAATTTTTTCTTCGGGATTGGGAAGAGAGCTACTGTATGCCCTGATCGTAAGAGACGACTAATAAGGGCTTCAGGGGTGCGGGCGTGGAGAGTAGCTTGATTCTCTTGAAGGTACAGGAGAGCCCATCTGCTCTCCCCAAGATGGGCCCGTTCTGGGGCGCCGCGCGTGGAGGACACCGGTGCGTTCCACTGAATATCCCGGAGTCCTCCCCAAGCGCAGAGGCAAGCCACCGAGGAGGTTTTAGTACGGTACAAATCCCACATAACCCGGTATCTCCCAAGGTGCCGGGTACCTTTTGAAGGTTTCCCTCCGATACCAAAAAAAATAGTTTTTAACATGCATGGGCTGGGCACGGGTCTCTCCCAATTATTGGAGAAGTTTGGAGCTTGCTCCACCACTCTGCCCCAATACGGATTGGTGCAGATGCGAGTTAGTGACTAATCGGATGTCTTCAATCTTCTATCGATAACTCGTTTTACTTCGCTGCATAGATCGCTTATATTCTACGCCAGCCGCCGGGCTATGCGCGTTTCTCACACTATACAATTTGTGTATTCTAATATGCTTAAAGTATGTCACGTCATCGCTGGACATGTTATAAATGACATTTTTTTGTGGATATTTAATTTTTTCGTACACCTGGTCTACTCGTGGATAAAAGATCCTTGAAATATAATACATCGATCATAATTTATACTATATTGATGTTGAAATACTATTGATTCATTTGTTATATGAGTTTGCAGTTTTAAAAAGAAATGTTTTTTTTATGTTTTTTTTTGTGAAAATACGAACTAAAAAGTTATTTATTGTTTTTATTAGATTCGGAACAGACAGACAATAGTTACTTGTTTATTTCAGTACCTAAAATTGATTGCTATTATAGTACATACATAGTAAGAGCTATAGATAGATATAGAAGGAAAGAAATAATAAAATATTTATTTATTTATCAGGAAAACAAAATATTCGCTTAGTGAATGTCATTTTTCCCCGGTCATCGCCTTTGGAAGCCCGTGATGGTGTACTAAGAGAAAAAAGGCCTTGGGAAAAGAACTCCCAGCAGACTATAGTCAAAGCCATATATATCCAAGTTTGATTCATAAATACCACATCCTCATGACAGACCGATACTAAGATCTGAGATCAGTCAACTATCCTAGTATTTAATTACAATGTAATTGTTATAACGCAATCACAACAACAACGTTACACTAAACGCGTTGCAAGTAAATCAACTTCTTGACATACTCATACACACACTACCAATAGTACCAATACAAACTAAACTAAACACATCCACACAATACATTGCATAAAGCTATTAGCGGTAATTCCTGAATAATTCAAGCATGGTGAGGCGACCGGTTTCTAAGTGAAATGCAGAGAAAATGACTGAACGGATCCCGCGGCGCATTCGAATGACATTGTTAACATCGCTGGGTAAATGTCCTTAAGGTTTCAGTGCTTAGAAAATGCTAGATTGCGAGTGGTAACAAAATAATAACTAACTTACAGCTAGTAAGTGTTAAAAAATTGTTGTAAGCGAAAACAAAAAAAGGCACAGTAAGTAATTAAAACAAACTTGAACCTAAAAAAATAACATTTACTTCATCTTTAGGTATTTTTTTATATAATCCTCCTGCAAGCTCGTATGAGGCCACAGGATTTCCATTATCGTGGGTACCATGGACAAGCACAAAGACAGGAATATAAACACCCAGAAATTTTAACTTATCATTAAAAAAAACAACGGGTTGCACTCCGGTAGTGCCGGCAGAAGTGAAAACTTGAACATTAACGTTGTGCATTTTTGATATTTTGGAATGGTTAGGGAATTATTTCGCACAAATTACTATTATTATCAATATTATTTTTCATCTAGTATTTTCAGTAGGTTTTCATCTAGTATTTTTATAAAGTACTCACTCATTTTCTTTCACTATTTCTTCGTCACTTTTTTCATTAATTAATGCACTTTTTTCAATGTCCTTATTTTAAATACTTGATATAAACGAATTTTACAAATATAGACAGTCGAGCCGTCATCAGCGGTCAGTACGTCTTACGAATTTTGCGATCAGGCCACGTGTACTGACGCGAGTCTAATATTTTATACCCATCCCAATAAAAGTGCACAACGCCGCTGAAGAAGTTTTCACTTCAAAAAATCTGCCTCGCCATGTATCGGAAGGGTCTCGAATCTCGATTCCCTCGATTTATCAGCAGTGGTAACCATTGTGCCACACGAGTCCTCATTGTCGATAGAAAGAAGAATAGCCATTAGGAATGACGATTGAATCGACAATGCGGAAATTGAATCACTATAAAGTAATGGCAAGAAACGAACGTAATAAAAATGGTCATCATAATTCACGCCATCACGTATCTTTTTGTTATGTCTTTATAACGGGATCCTGTTTTCCAGTAGAGAAACAGAAAAAGATCCAGTAACCAGTAAAGAATCTAGGTACGCTGCCTGTAAGTTAGTTAATTTAAATAGTCGTGTATACAAATAAATAAAATTGGAGTGTCTGTTTGTAATATTAAAATAACAGCTTTTTACTACATGCATATGAATGTTATACACATACATACAAGTACCATAATAACATTTGTCTGTCTGTCTGTCTATTTATTCCGGTTAATCTCTGAAACGGCTGGACTGATTTTGACGGGACTTTCACTGGCAGTTAGCTGATAAAAAAGGAGTAACTTAGGCCACTTTTATAAAAAAATCTATACATACATCTATACATATATCGATACATTTTTATATTTGTAATTAGTTAAGTTTTTTAATAATTTAAATTTTTTATAATAAATCCCCATTGTACCTGAAAATTTATTTAAAACAGGGCTGGAGTTTTTTTCCGCCCGCTTTTTTCTCCTAGCCCATATAAGCCTTAGCGCACCCAAAGCGGATGACGGTCAGCTGATGGCCGTACAACAATGACAAACATCAAGTGTCAGCTGATGGCCGTACAACAATGACAAACATCAAGTGTATATTATTACCCAGGATGTTAATAAACTATTTCATTTTATTTCATTAATTATTGTAATATTTGCATACCCCATGAAGGTAAATATGGCAAAACAACACACCTTTTGTAAACACCCATATTTGTTCAAATAAAATTATTTTCTTTGTCATTGTAAAACTCGTGGTCTCTAACACGGAGATACTGAGTTTAAACCCCGGCGCGCACCTCTGAAAAATAAATTTGTTTATTACGTAATGCTACTGCTCCGTGACGAGGGAAAATATCGTGATATTTAATTAATTACGACGATTTCCATCACCGTGCATACCTGAGAGAAACTCATAATGAAACATTCTTGAAGGCACGATGTCCACCAATATGAAATTTGCCAGCGTGTTGGACTATGACCTAAATCCCTCTCATTACCAAGAGCAGACCCATGGCAGCAGTGGGACAGCTAAATTGAAAAACAACGGGTTGCACTCCGGTAGTGCCGGCAGAACAGAAGTGAAAACTTGAACATTAACGTTGTGCATTTTTGATATTTTGGAATGGTTAGGGAATAATTTCGCACGAATTGCTTTTATTATCAGTATTATTTTTCATCTAGTATTTTTATAAAGTACTCACTCATTTTCTTTCACTATTTCTTCGTCACTTTTTTCATTAATAGATGCACTTTGTTCAATGTCCATATTTTATAAATACTTGATATAAACGAATTTTACAAGTATAGGCAGTCGAGCCATCAGCTGTCACCCTTCCGTCTTATGAATATTAGATCAGGCCACGTGTCCTGACGCGAGTTTAACATTTTTTAACCATCCCAAAAAAAGTGCACAACGCCGCTAATGAAGTTTTCACTTCAAAAAAATATTATGGTATTACATTGTAAATTAACTCACTTTTCCAATCTATCTAAACAACCCAAATTTTTTATTTACTGCTGTAAAATACTCAAGTTGTGTATACAACATTATTTCCTTCGTTGCGGAAATTCTGTCAGCTGCATGCAATGCGAATGCATGTTGCAAATTATTGCATTAAATATTGCATAAATTGGTCACTTCGATTGGCTTGTCCGGGAACTTAAGTGGGCTTGTTTCGAAAAAACATTGGCTGCAACCCTTTTTGCGTCCCACTGCTGGGCACGGGTCTCTCCCCCTTATTGGGGAGGCCTGGAGCTTACTCCACCACGCTGCTCCAATGCGGGTTGGTGGAGATGCGGGTTAGTGGCCAACCCGCTGTCGGATGTTTTCAAACCGCCCATAAGGCCTCCAACAATGTTTGACGACTGTTATCTATCGACAACAACCGGGACCGACGGCTTAACGTGCCCTCCGAAGCACGGAAACGCGCATGAAATTTTTTTTTGCCACTAGCGGTCACCCATCTCACACCCGACCGCGCCCGTTTGGCTCAGCTGCATAGATCAATTGAAATTGAATTGAAAAAACATTAATATGATAATAACACTTACACATATGAACAAAGATTTTTGGAAGGAATGCCTGCGGTGTGCCTTTGTTTAATTTTAAGGCACACCTAAAGGAAGATATGGAAATTAATGATGGTTTTAATATTTTCATTTCGTAGTACCTTCGTTTAAAATCAAATTAAATGAATGATGAATGAATGATCGCTTCACACTCATAGCCCCACAGTAGGGTAGATATACCCTGTGTCGTGGGTACCATGGACACACACAAAGACAGAAACACAAACACCCAGACCGAGAACAGAAATTTAAACCATCATTCAAATTTCTGTTTCGCCGGGATTCGAACCCGAGACCTCTCGATTGGCAGTCGGGCATGGTAACCATTGCGCCACGCAGGTCGTAGCTTTATTTGCCTGAATAAGGTTTTATACGCCGTGAAACGTAAACTTGAGGAGTAGTTTTAAGCTAACACTAGTTACAAAAATCCTTTTTGGGATTAAATTAATGTCCGATTTTTATAATTTTTCAAACTTACTTGATTACAATTATTATTATGATACAAATGACAAAATTCCTTTTTATTTTGGGGTCGAATTTTAAAATAAACAAGTTAATTTTATTTAAAATAGTTGTCACAATTTTATCACATTACTTCATTTACACGAAAACCTTATTTATTATTTATTTGTCTAATGTCAAGGTTGTCATTATAGAAGTTATAATTATATAATGAAAATTGAACTATTCGTCTTTTTATTATTTATTTGTTTAAATTTCACAACTTTAAATTATCATCTTATTATCAACCGGCAATTTAAATGTTCATTTATGCTATAAATGCAGTTTTTTTGCAACCATTCTGTTAAATTTTGTTTAAATTTATCATAACTTTCCAAAAGCTTAACCAGGCGGCATAATAATAGTCAAAGTCAAATTAGACATCAGTAATCAGTCAGTCCACCAACCCGCACTGGAGCACCGTGTGTTACTTTCAGGCCTCTCCAATGATGGGAAGAGTCCCGCGCCAATCAGTCAGATCAGAACGTGTCCGATGAAGTTTTGAGGGCAACCCGAAAAAAGTTTTCGCATTGTTATTTTACTTCACAGCACTCGTGCACTGTAATTAACCTATATCGAACAAAACGCCATCAACTTTATCCGATATAACTCAAAAATACGCCAAGGATATGAAAATAAAATAAGAACACAACATTGTGTTTTTCGACTTCCCGCCAAAACTCAAGCAATCCTTTTCCGGCAACATCTACAGTTTCAGAGGGCCCACTCTGTAAGCATCCGTCCGTAAGTTCGAACATTTTCGGAATCATTTTTAGGATACTCGGATCGCTTCTTTTTCATGAATTAATAAGATAAACGTTGTTATTGATGATATCAAACTATTAAATTATTAATATTGCTAGAATTTCTGCAATGTAATCCAAAAATAAGGCCCGAAAATTCACTTAGTTTCGGATACGGGCGTACAAAGTGGGCCCTCTTATACCAACAAAAACCCTTAATAGTGGAGAGTGCATTGACCTTTCACATTTTAACGTCGAGTTAGAAAACGTGCACACAAAATTTGATAGCCAAACTAAACAAACGTTGTGTTAGACAATAGAGTGGTAAGTAGAGTTTTACTATTACGTAAAGTTGACAAAATTACGCAAACTTATTCAATCGATGGTAATTGACCACATCGGATTGATCTGTGATCAATGGCGGAGAAAAGAGAAAACGGTACAGATTAAAAATTTATTTGACACGAGAAGAAGTAATACATGGCGTTTGGCGGGTATTTTAAAGATTCATGTTCTCTTAGAATAATTACAATTACATTATAGAAAACAAGTTCGCGCGCCCAACACCAAACGCCGGGCCGCTCCGTAAGACCTAAGGGTAAATTTTATCACAACACTTTTTAAAAACAAAAGAAGTCTAATAAAATAACTTTTCATAGTGTTTTCAATATTTTGTAGTATTTTATAGTTAATTTGGTCAAAATAAAAATATTTTGTTTGTCAGATGTGAAAGCTGTAGGTAGGAATCTATTTAGTGCTTCAATTTGACAGCGCGCTTGTATGAAGACACTCATTCTATACGTATTTATTCTAAGCATGTTGTACTATTGTTTTATTTTTTCAAGACGTTTGCTTAGTTATCGGGTGAAATTGGTGCTATTTTGTACGATATAAATTGACTACATCGCATGCGAGTTGTGGTATAAAATAGCTGTGTGAAAACATATTTTTTCGGCGTCCAAAACTTCAGGGGACACATTTTGATAAAGTAGCCATCGCTTTACTGGATGGGACTTATTACTGTGATTACGACGACTTATTTGATTTGACTACTATTAAATTACCTTGTTTTAACGAAACGGTGAAAACCTAGATACACGTACACGTAACATTGGCAAATGTTCAATGTAATACTTAATTAATGAAAATAAAATAAGAATAGGTAGGAATAAATACCTATAACATGCATCCCTGAACTTCCCGCCAAAAAAACTCATACAAATAGTTTTTTTTTCAATTATGGCATCGCAAACTCTGTGCATACTGCCAGAGACAAGTATAATTTTTCCATTTTTTCCAGTTTCAATGAAACTGGATGAAGTAATTTTAGATAATGTCAGTAAGTCGTCAGTAATCAGTCAGTCAAGTCAGTCAAACATTCAGTAAAGCGATGGCTACTTTACCAGAACGTGTCGGACGGAATTTTGGAGCCAAGCAGAAAAAACAAAAGCACTGCTTAAATTGCAGCATAGCACAACACTCGTGTACTGTAATTAATCTATATCGAACAAAACGCGATCAACTTTATCCGATTCCGATATAACTCAAATACACCAAGATAATTCCAAGATGAAAATAAAACAAGATTATCAAGTCTTTTTCGACTTCCCGCCAAAACTCTGCAAATAGTTATCTATATATTGTAAGTGAAATAGTGTAACCCAAAAATACTAATAAAGAATTATGAATTATGTGAACCGCTTATTTTTTTCTTTAAGAATAAGGTCAGTACCAAAGAAGTTCAGTTGGTAACAAATTACAATTAACAAGTGCGAAGTAACGCGAGTATTCCATTGTTATACCTTGCGTATGGTGTTACAGAACCCATTGTTTTGAATTGGTCTAGTTTTATACAACGGCTAATTGGATACCTATTGTTTGTCTATGGCACCGAATGGCCATAGGCAGGACAAAAAGTTTTGGCGAGAACAGTGCGAAAACATGTTTTTTCAGCTTGCCTATCGATGGCTTGCCTCCAAAATGTTATCAGACTGGTTCGTTCTGGTAAAGTAGCCATCGCTTTACTTGAACATCTGTCTGACGTAAGTAACTGTAAGTTGTCAGTTATCAGTCAGTCTAGTCGACTGACTGATTACTGACAACTTACAGTTTTTTTCTATGACTAGTAAGTGATGCAAAAATTATACTTGACGCTGGCAATACGCACAGAGATTGCAATGACATTATTGAAAAATAAAACGAAAATATTGAATGGCTGCAAGGATTTTATTCAATGCCGTAAAACGAATTTAAAAAAAAAGTTTGAGCACAGATCAGTTACAGTCAGTCTTTGTTTTTTTCCTTAGACTATTAGACTATGAATAATGTACTTACGTTTTTTTTTCAAATACGGGTCAGTATTTTTTTTTACTTTTACAACTGAGTTTTTATAAGGTAAGTCGCTCAAACTTATAAACTTAAAAGCAGCATTATGTGTATGGCAAAGTGTTACTTTTATATCGTATATGTAACATAACGATTATCAGCTATATTCAATAATTAGCAGCTGAATTGGTTATAATTGGTGTAAAACGGTAATTACCGGCGAAAGTGGCAAGTGACCATCCGCCATTACTTTCTAATGTACTCGCAAGAAAGCTTTGGTAATTGTACGGTTAATGCAAACACGTGAAATGGTAAGGAAAACGTATTTTCTTAATGTTAATGACAGTTGTAATCAAAATATAGGTCACAGATTAGTTTCTCTGACCACAATTCAAACATTTACTTTCGTCAAATTTCGTTGCTTGTAAGGTTTACAAATTGGTAAAGATTCGAATGAGCAAATTACAAGGTGCCATGTTTAAAAAAAAAGAAAAAAAAACCATTGGCGGCAATCTGAATTGAGTAGGTTAAAAAACAACGCATAACAAAAGGAAAAAGGTTACCAATTACTATCGAAATATCGAATACTACAACGATTTATCGATTTTTAATTGCTCGAATTACGAGAATTGCACAACGAATTCGATTTCTATTTAATATCGTTCTATCGGCCAGTATTACGCGCGAAATTGTCGTCGCTTTTATGATTAAGGTAATAAAAACCAAAGTCGATTGCCTATACTGTTATCTATCGGTATGTTGGTACTTAACAGCATTCTTGTAGAAAACACATGAGTGGATTATGAAATATGTTTGCAGCATGCTTTCGTGATTGGTTCAACTCTGTCGGAAACTAAAATCAATTTTCAATTTTATTACAAGGTGTTTATGTTAACTTTCCTGTGTACTAATTTCGTTCTTACGACGTTGTTTGCGATAAGAAGTGTAATAGCAGAGGTATTTAATAGTACTAGGTATGGAATTGATCGCATGTTTCCAAGTAGGTGAATTGTTGCGATTTTATGTGCAAAACATAGCTTCAAACTATTTGTAAATTGGACCTATTTATGCAAACCGGAACCAACCCACACATGATGATGATGATGATAGTTTTGAGAAAAAGCTGTTTAATGTATTAGACAACTGATGTTTTGTGGATTAGTAAACATGTCATGAAAATGTTTTGTTCTGTCAAAATTTTCAGATCATTTTGATCTTTACAGGGTCGATAGAAGGTGCAATTATAAGCTTTTTTGTGTACCTAACTCAATTTCGGCATGAGTGTGGATTGGTTCCGGTTTGCGTAAATAGGTCCAATTAATGTTGTTTAGTCCACATCCATCATTAACTAGATTATGAAATGTTATGTTGGAATTTAAAACGGGTCTTTAAGACCGTCTGTCAAACACGCATAATATTTTTTTTTCAATTATGGCATCGCAAACTCTTTGCATCAATTTTTTGCCAGTTTCAATGAAACTGGACGAAGTAATAAAAAAGTCAGTAAGTAAGTCGTCAGTAATCAGTCAGTCTAGTCAGTCCAACATTCAAGTAAAGCGATGGCTACTTTACTAGAACGTGTCCGATGGAATTTTGGAGGCAAGCAGAAAAAACATATTTCAGCACTGTTATTCTATTTCACACTCGTGCACTGTAATGAACCTATATCAAACAAAATGCCATCAACTTTATCCGATATAACTCAAAAATACATAAAACAAGAGCACAAGTCGTCAGTAATCAGTCAGTCTAGTCAGTCCAACATTCAAGTAAAGCGATGGCTACTTTACTAGAACGTGTCCGATGGAATTTTGGAGGCAAGCAGAAAAAACATATTTCAGCACTGTTATTCTATTTCACAAACACTCTTGCACTGTAATGAACCTATATCAAACAAAATGCCATCAACTTTATCCGATATAACTCAAAAATACATAAACAAGAGCACAAGTCGTCAGTAATCAGTCAGTCTAGTCAGTCCAACATTCAAGTAAAGCGATGGCTACTTTACTAGAACGTGTCCGATGGAATTTTGGAGGCAAGCAGAAAAAACATATTTCAGCACTGTTATTCTATTTCACAAACACTCGTGCACTGTAATGAACCTATATCAAACAAAATGCCATCAACTTTATCCGATATAACTCAAAAATACATAAAACAAGAGCACAATGTCTTTTTCGACTTCCCGCCAAAACTCCCCCGCATAATATGAGTACCTATGTAAAGATCTGATGTCAATTTTAAACTTAGAGCATCAAAGTCACTGACTCACCCTTCAGTAGAGACGGCATAGCGCCTCCGCTTCGATACATAATTTTTGTGCCAAATCTGGTGCGGGGGAAGAACGCGCACATTTTCATTTTGTAAATATGTCAATTTCAATTATAACGTCATTTTCTATGCACCGTCAACACTGACACCGACACACACAAACACACTAGTTGTATAACTAGAAGGCACATTGTGCATGGAAGTTGGGACGAGGGGTTCGCCCGTAAATGCCACTCCTCTCTGACGGGTGTCATACCTGTTATACCTTGATGCTCTAACATTTTAAAAGAATAATATAGAGAAACAGTCAAGCATTTCTCATTTGTGCATAGACATAAGGCATAATTCGTCGAATACCGAGTAATAGTGTTTTATTATTTGATAATCGGCGAATAGTTGTCTAAAAAACTTAATATATAAATTACAGGTTCTTACATAAAATAATTGTTTGAACCTATTTATCTTTAAAATATCACACTTTAATAGTGTTTCTGCATTATTTAATAATAACCGATAAATGTACTTATAAATAATTATTTGAAAAGAAATAAGTTAATACCAACTACTACTTAACCAATAATTTCATCATCACCGTCAGTTGACTGGAAGAGAATGTCATGCATTAAGTCCGCCCATAGTTATCCTAGTTTTTAGTTAATAACAAAAAATAATAAATGAGTAAAAAATAAATTATTTTTTACATTCCTTTTTTTATGTCGAATAATAATGGCCAGTATTCGAATACTCATCCGCCATGAGGAATGGCGAGTAATCGATATTCGACTAGGTATTCGCCTTAACTACTATTCGCGGCATCTTTATAATAATATATCAATCAACGCGTTTTTAGTATGAAATATAAAAATAAATATGAAAATTCCATGTATTTAACGTGATCGAACATAATCATGAGTTTAAAAAATATTTCATTATTATATACGATACGATAACTCTATAGTATATTAGTAGGTAATTTTATTTTACGAACAGTTTGGAAATAAATATTATAGTTTTAAAATTCAAAACATAATTTATTTTTACGTAATTGATTTTACGTGCAGTTTTAGAAATAATTATAATCAATTTAAAGTTCAAGAACATTCTAAATCTAAACATCACGATGGGAACCGGAAAAGATTGGAGATTTTTTAAAATATTTTTGATCTGTGAGAACTTCCCGCAAAGTTGGCGGCTGTGGCGAATTTTTACGATCACCGTTCTTGATTTAACGAGGTAAACATCGTAGAAAATTATGTAAAAAGCTTTAGATGAATAAAAATTGCTTTTTATTGTATTGCATCATAAAGACGATCTGATGCTCTGTTCCTTTGTATATTCGGTTTAATATTTTACTAGCTTTCTTCCCTCGGCTCCACCTGTATGTTGTGTTATACGTTTTTCCCACGTTTTTTTCCCACACCTTGAATTTAAAAAAAAAGCCTTTTGAAATTGATATCTACTAAGTTTTCTTAAAACAACGAAAGATACTGATATAGTCCTTAAAATCTGTTAGCTATGGTGGCAATAGGCAGGCCACATAGTTAGGAGGACTAACAACCGATGGCGAAGACAGGCCCTCGAATAGCGACTACGTCTCGGCAAAAGGAGCACAGGCCGCCCTCCAACCAGGTGGACAGGTCGTCACCTGAAGAAGACGGCGGGAAACCGAGTGAGTGAGTGGCGAATGTTATGATGGATGAAGTTTTACCGGGTGCCCAAAAAGGAGGTGCCCTCTGGTTTGTGTAAAAATAATGCAGGTCTGTAGTTACCTATTTGCAAAATTTTAAGGTACTTAGGGTGTTTACAAACCAGAAGTTTTATACTCGACTCGATTAATAAAAACGGGGAATATATATTGAAATAAAAATTATTTTCATTACTTTATTTTACTCTTACCAGGTAAATAACACTTATTGAATTTTTAACCCCCGACGCAAAAATGACGGGGTGTTATAAGTTTCACGTCTCTCTCTCTCCCGAACATATAAACCGATTTTGATTTTGTTTTTTTTTGTTTAAAAGGTTAAATTAGTCGAGAGTGTTCTTAGCTATGTTTGATGAAAATCGGTTCAAGATGGCCGCCGCCACAAAATGGCGGAATATATTTTTTAACAACTCCCTCAATTAAGTCAGGGGTTTTATAAATTTTTAATTTCTAACTATATTTAACACAGCATTACGACCTGTCTCTAGAATCAGAGAAACAGACATAGATAAAGAAGTATTAAAGTTTCCGCCATTCAAAGAAAAACCATTAGTTACGTGCACGTGTTACAAGCTGGCCGATTACAAAAGAGCTCATCTCAGAGAAAGTAATGCTTATGTTTGTATCGTGATTTGACAATATTCGCATGGGCTATTGTGCAACCGTTGTTGAAGTGTTGATACTCGTATGTAGGAAAGTAATTTGTGGTAGGTGGTACTGGTAGTCTATAGGTATCAAATGTTTATGAACAAACTATGTAAAGTATAGTATGTAAGCTTAAGCTAAGCGAAAATGTCCTCCATGTGTTGCGTTCAAAAGAAGCAGGGCTGCCATCACCTAAATTGCCGACGCCGGTTAAACACGGCAAAAATCTCGGACATTTGGGCGAAATATGGTTTTTTCCCCGGACATCTTTGGAAAAATATTTTTTGCAACAAAAATAAAAAACATCGTTATAATTTCTTAATTCCATTCGATCGTTGACTATTTTGCCGCGCCTTTTTGAATACGGGTTATTGTGGATATTTTTTTTATGAAGGATTATTTCAATTTATCGCTTATCTATTAAAAAATGGATTTCCTCTGACCTTGCCCTTCAAACTAGGACAAATCCAGGGAAATCCGGACGGATGGCAGCCCTAAAAAGAAGGCACGGTCGCAACCTAAAATTTTGGAGGGGCTCACTAATAAAATATGTTAGTATGTGTAATAAAATATATGGGTGACACAAGTTGGCTTGGTCACCAATGGTTTACATTTTAATGTCCCATGTCCCCTCTTGACCCCCCCTTCAGACCACGCCTGTCCAAAGTGCTTTTACCTTGCCTTGAACATTATGGGGCTGGTTGACCGTTGTAGGACCTAAGGATCGATTCCTTAGATTGGCTGCAACCCTTTCTGCGTCCCACTGCTGTGCACGGGTCTCTTCCCATTATTGAGGAGGCCTGGAGCTTACTCCACCACGCTGCTCCAATGCGGGTTGGTGGAGTCCTTAGATTACGGGGTGGAAATTAAAAAGATTCGGTAAATTTAAATTTCAACTAGGTGAGCTGGGTGTCCTTGTAGTCTTTTTGGAGTCAAAGTTATTGTATGTAGTTAGTTAGTATATTTTGGGCCCTTAGTAATATGGCGTGGCATACCTTTCGTTCTGAATGGTATTGCACTCGGCTTTATTTTTGTATTCAAAAGTTATTTATTCATTAAAACAAACAAATGTTGCTATGCGCAAGTACTCGAAGCGAGAGCGGTCACATTTCTCTGCGACCGAATTCCGGCGAGCTTAACAGAGTGGAACGATGCCTCCGAGGCTTGCTACGGGTCGGCTTGTGTTTACTTTTAGCCTTTTTAGGGTTCCGTAGCATAAAGGTACAAAGGGAACCCTATTATAGATATTCTATTTTACGAAGTCCCATAGGCTCTGGTTATAGTTCCGCCGGGGCGGAAGTAGATAACGTCCCCCGGCGCTAGTCCGGCTAGTCAGGCTGTAGCTTCGGGATTAAGAATGCAGCTACGGTATACCCTGCCTGATCGTATGAGGCGACTAAAAGGAGGATTCCGGGGTTGCGGACGATGAGAGTAGGAGCTCTACCCGTCCATCTAGCAGCCCCGGGAAGGACGGCGGTGTGTGCGTGTCTGCAAGCCGCCGTGAGCGCCAAGGGTGCAGGAGAGCGCATCTGCTCTCCTAAAAATGGGCTCATGCTGGGCGCCGCGCGCGTCGGAAACCGGTGCTTTCCACTGGATATCCCGGAGTCCTCCCCAAGCGCAGAGGCAGGCCACCGAGGAGGTTTAAGTGCGGTACAAATCCCACATAACCAAGTATCCTCTCCCAAGGTGCCGGGCACCTTTTGAAGGTTTCCCCTCGATAGCAAAAAAAGTCTCTGGACCAGAGCCTCTGGATATAGTAGTGATGTGTAACTCTTCTACGTTGTCATGCTAACGTTACTCGAGAGTCGAAACTGAGCGCTTTCGAGGTTACGCACAATCTGTATGTACACGGCTCACGCCACAACATTCATAACCGAGCCGACTGCGTGTAATTGCAGTCAAGAGTATTTTATTTATAAAAAAAATTATTCACAAGATACACAGAAAGACAGACTTATGTTTGCACCTAATAGTAGGTACCATGGACACACACAGAGACAGAAACACAAACACCCAGACCAAGAATAGAAATTTAAACTCATCATTCAAATTACTGCTTCGCCGGGAAATGAACTCGGGACCCTCCGATCGACAGTCCTGCATGATAAGCATTGCGCCACACGGGTCGTTGAGTATTTGTTGAGTAAGCACACAACTAACGAGACACGAATTACTGCCAATTTAAGCCAAATTAATCGCAATCCATATAATTTTTCAAGGCAATATTGTTTGATCAATTGGGATTCAATTGAGATTGATTGAGACAATCTTTACATGTTGTTGTGCCCTGGACCGACGTAGCTCGAGTCACCACAATAAGTTAATAATAAAAATAAGTAAAAAAACTGACCACCATTTCTGCCATGGACAGCTCAAAATAATTTAATCTACGCCTTCAAAACCAAATCGAGATTGATAGAAACCTACACCAGACCAACAAAAACTGGAGAAAGCCGAGTGCCCTCGGGCGTTGCCTGCAGTAATATAATAATAAAGGCTTACTCATTAAACAAGCAATTATTGCGATAAAATCGTATGTTTCGTGTTTCAATCATCTCACTAATATGGAGAAGAAAGTTTGGACTGGTTAAGCAATAATCCGTCTACATATTTTAGGACGAACAAACGAACTGCCGGTGGGTGCGTCTGATAAACAAGATTTTTTTTAATTCGTTTTAAGGCATTGGATAAAATACTTGCAGCCAATAGCCATTCAATATTTTCGTTCCATTATTCAATAATGCGAAGCGCGCATGGCTCGGCGGCTAGCGTAGAACGCAAGCAGTCTATGCAGTTAAGCCAAACGGGCGCGGTCCAGTGTGAGATGGGTGACCACTAGTGGCAAAAAATTTCATGCGCGTTTCCGTGCTTCGGAGGGCACGTTAAGCCGTCGGTCCCGGTTGTTGTCGATAGATAACAGTCGTTAAACCTTGTCGGAGGCCTTATGGGCGGTTTGAAAACATCCGACAGCGGGTTGGCCACTAACCTGCATCTCCACCAACCCGCATTGGAGCAGCGTGGTGGAGTAAGCTCCAGGCCTCCCCAATAATGGGGAGAGACCCGTGCCCAGCAGTGGGACTTAAAAAGGGTTGCAGCCCATTCAATAATGGCTTGGCAAACTCTGTGCATATTGCCAGCGTCAAGTACATATAATTTTTGCATCACTTAGTAGTAATAGAAAAAATCAGTAAGTCGTCAGTTATCGTCAGTCTAGTCAGTCAGATGTTCAAGTAAAGCGATGGCTACTTTACCAGAACATGTCCGATGGAGTTTTGGAGGCAAGCCGATAAAACATGTTTTTGTACTGTTTTTTTCTTTCACAAAATGCAGTCAACTTTATATATCTTTTTTAAGGGGAGTTTTGGCGGGAAGTCGAAAAAGACATATTGTGCTCTTGTTGAAGTGAAAACTTCTTTAGCGGCGTTGAGCACTTTTTGTGGGATGGGTAAAAACTATGAAACTCGCGCGAGGTCACGTGTGCTGATCGCAAAATTTCGTAAGATAGTAGAGAAGACGAGGAAGATCGACCTTCACCGATCTGATAATTCGATGAGACATATTGTTTACCAAATATAATTTATAAACATATATGCCTATGATAACTTGACTATCGAAAAGTGCTCATAGCTATTTTTAATTTAATCAATTTTCTTTCATATCACCTTCACTCTTGTAACAACCGAACGAGTGAATATCTTCACCGGCTCTTAGACCAAGACGGAGGGGTGACAGCTGATGACGGCTCATCTGACGGCTGTCTATACTTTTTTTCTTCAATTATGGCATCGCAAACTCTGCATATTGCCAGCGTCAAGTATAATTTTATCTTAAAATTCGTTTATATCAAGTATTTAAAATATGGACATTGAACAAAGTGCATCTATTAATGAAAAAAGTGACGAAGAAATAGTGAAAGAAAATGAGAGAGTACTTTGTAAAAATACTAGATAGAAATTAATAGGTACTGATAATTCAAGCAATTCGTGCGGAATTATTCCCTAACTATTCCAAGACATCAAAAATGCACAACGTTAATGTTTTCACTTCTGCCGGCACTCCCGGAGTGCAACCCATTTTTTATTTTCATTTTCTTGGTGTATTTTTGAGTTATATCGGATAAAGTTGATGGCATTTTGTTTGATATAGGTTAATGACAGTGCACGAGTGTTTGTGAAATAGAATAACAGTGCTAAAATATGTTTTTTCTGCTTGCCTCCAAAATTCCATCGGACACGTTCTAGTAAAGTAGCCATCGCTTTACTTGAATGTTGGACTGACTAGACTGACTGATTACTGACGACTTACTGACTTTGTTATTACTTCGTCCAGTGTCATTGAAACTGGCAAAAAATTGATACAAAAATTATACTTGACGCTGGCAGTATGCACAGAGTTTGCGATGCCATAATTGAAAAGAAAAAAAAACTTTTTTAAGTTTCTGTCATAACTTTGAAAACTTGGCCGACTATTTACTTTGCGGTCCAGTTTCAGTCAAGGATGCCGGACGATGCTTTATATACATAATTTAAATGTTCACGTCACACAAATTAGATTACATAAAGAAATAAAACTAAATTTAAATGAAAATCTAATCTCTTGTGGAATAAATATGTAGAAATGTAGATCAGTCGTAAAATAACGATGTTGCAGAAAAGATACTATGCTAGTGACATACGGACGGACATAATGAATTTTTAAGCAAATTTCAAAATAATCACAAAGTATTTTTTTTAAGGATACGAAAAAGGAATAGGTAGATAAAATATATGTAATAATATAATAAGTAAATATAATTGCATTGTCATCCAAACGGATGAAATCAAAAAACGCGTGTACAATTTTCAGCTTTCAGTTTCAAGAATCCACACGAACAAACATACCTACATTACAAGTTAATAAAAAGTTTGTAAAAAGGCAGATAATAAATTGCAAAGTGACTTTTCGCGCCCGTTTGGCTTAGTTGCATAGATCGTTTGGTTTCTACGCTAACCGCCGGGCCATGCGCGCTTCTCTGAACTTACTTTTAAATAAATATCAAAACATCTTGGCTAAAATACAAACAGAACCAACTTTACAAGCGTAGTAACCAGGTCAACGAGTAGTCTTATTTGATAACTGTACCAAATCCGTTGCTCAATGCACGGCGGACATCAGTGGATTGGGTGTTTGGATGTCTCACTGACGACGGCGTGAAGTTCGCACATATCTGCGGTTGGAAAGAAGACATCTATACAGCTAAGTAAAACAGGTGCGGTTGGGAATGAAATGGGTGACCTACCTACTAGGTATGGAGTATGATGTTATAATATAGCGTTCCCCAATAAATAAACTATTCAACATAAAAATATTTTTTCAATTCGAACCAGTAGTTCCTGAGATTAGCGCGTTCAAACTACCACGCGGACGAAGTCGCAGGCGGCCGCTAGTTATATGTATAAGTAAATACAAGAATTGCTCGTTTAAAGGTACATATTAGATAATGCAGCATTACACGGTATCGATTTTCACTCAATCTCTGGAAAAGTGGACATTCGCTAACAGTATGCCAGCTGCTTTAAAACCTTATGATTCATGTGATGTAACGGGCCTTCATCTCCAATCACTATTAAGTAGCTGGATAGGAATTTAGATCATTCAAGAATGACTTTGATATTTGAGCCTTATTTCTGATAGTCGACTGCAAGATTTTTGAATGCTTTTTACCGTAACATGTGACGTTATTTATTTACATACATTCATATAATCAAGTACTTAAAACATTTTATTTCGAAAAATCTAATGGTAGACGTTTGAGAAGAAGAATGTCTTAAAATTTTATAATAACTCGAATACAATTACGTAGAATGAAACCCAACTACTAGTCTTAGTTTAATTTATTTATTAACAGTTAATTTGGTCCTTCGAACCGGATATGTAGAAATAAATAACAGGTCTGCATTCCACGTGTAAACAGTAATTTTACGCGAGTTTAAATTCGGTTAATGGTAGTTTATTACGATATTAATTACGTCTTAAATGACCCGAATCTGGTACTAGCCTTGCTTGCCCCTTCCGGTGCTTTGCGAAACAGTTTTGTAAGTTTTAGAAGGGATTTTGGATGTAGCCAAGCGTCGGATAACGTTAACGCATGTGTATACAGAATATATCTAATCTAATACCTTTAAACGAGCAATTCTTGTAAAGACCTATATATATATTTTGAATCTCGGAAACGGCTCCAACGATTTTCATGAAATTTAGTGCCCGGGGTTTCGGGGATGATAGATTGATCCAGCTAAGTGTTATTTTTAGAATTTGTCATTTTATTCGAATTTACAGCGATAAAATCAGGTTCAAATCAAGTGTATTGTGTTTTTTTTTTAATTTTTGTGACAACTTTTTATTAGGAGCTATTTCAGATGGCGTTAAGCTAATGAGTGTTTTGCGTGACATTAAACCAAGAAAATCAGTTGTTTTTTTTATCCGTCGGTCGTCCGGTAGGTACTGTTAACTAAAATAGAAAAAGCCCTCTAATAGTTTGAATGTCACATATAAACTACTTTATCCCTACAAACATAAGTCACACCTGGACTCCTGGGGTAAGAAGTCCTTGTGGAGTAATAATTACACTAGTTTCTAAAACTACCTATAATATTATTCAACAAAATAAATCTTTATAAAGATCTAAGTATGTACTCGTATGGTACGGGAAAGGCAGTTTAACATCTTTAGGTCAAATTATAAGTAAAAAGTTAAATTAATGACGACCCGTACGGTATTGGGGTCACCACACCGATGTGATCGAATCCCAGAAAGAAATTTGTCCCATGAAGAATATAGATTATTTTAGATGTCTTTCCTAGTCTGAGTATTTGTATCTTTGTGTTTATCCATGGCATCCACGACACAGGGTATCCTACTGTGAGGACATAAATGCAACACGTATGTGGTTGTGTGGTTGTAAATGATGGATAAATGGATTGGACGCATCATTAGTAACCTGAAGATGGTTCCGGATAGATGCACAGGATCTAGGTATTGGATGAAAACTAATATTGGGTCTATGGGGGTGAAATAACGAGGAACTGGGAATATTATTTACTGACTTCAAGATGCTTACCTAAGCAGTGTGCGGAAGATGGTCAAAAATTGCAAAACATGAGCGAAGCCTCGGCCAGACCGGAAGCGTCAAGGCTGCGCTGTTACGGTATCTCGTAATCGGGTCATCGTGTACATTTGCTTATCTTGCTTTCGCTGGTCCATTCAAGTTTTTGGCAAATCTTCTGATAAATATAAATATGTCTATGTTCTTAGCGTGTGTCATTTGCTCATGGAAGAAGGTCATATGTTCGACCAACAAGTTGACGCGATATGCCTTGGCTCTTAGATTTTTTTCGGAACTTTTTGTGAAAACGACTTTTTCTTAAATCTCTAATTAGGACTCAATTACCGACTAAGTGGACCTGGAGTTTTTCCAATGCGATTTGATGTATAAACGTAATCCATTTGTTAGATGCTGTGAAACTCCTCACACGACGCAAGAGACGAGGATTTAAGTTCACAAAACTAGGAAAAAATATATTAATGGAGTAAGGATGTCTAAGAAAGTCGAAACATTATTAGGTATAACTACATAGTCCCTGTAGCTTCGGGATTAAGAATAGAGCTACGGTATCCCTTGCCTGATCGTAAGAGGCGACTAAATCCGGGGATGCGGACGGTGAGAGTGGGAGCTTGACCCGTCCAAGCAGCAGCCCCGAGAGGGCCGTCCCGTATATGCGTGCGTGGCCGCATGCCGCCGTGAACACCTGAAGGTGTAGACACATCTGCTCTCCCGAAGATGGGCCCGTTCTAGGGCGACGCGCGTGGAGCACCGGAGTCCTCCCCAAGCGCAGAGGCAGGCCACCGAGGGGGTTCTAGTGCGGTTAAATCCCACATAACCCGGTATCCTCTCCCAAGGTGTCGGGTACCTTTTGAAGGTTTCCCCCCGATACCAAAAAAAGGGTATAACTACATATACGAGTACATAACGAGCGTATGAAACATATGAAATTTAAATGTGAATTCATTTGCGAATTCACATTTTAATTATTCGACTCAAGAATAATAGTTCTTCTTAACAAAACTGTTGCTAATAATGCAAATAAAACGATTAGAATGATGTAATCATAACATAACATAACATCTTTTCGTTCAAATTAGTGGTTTTTGAATAAAATTCAGAGCAAAGCTATAAATTGAGCATTTAAATTGAAATTGTAATGATGGACGTGTTTATTAAGTTTATGAATAAATTAAACAGACTGCTTGTTTATTTTATTCATATATACTTAAATATAAAGCTGAAGAGTTTGTTTGTTTGTTTGAACGCGCTATTCTCAGGAACTACTGGTTCGAATTGAAAAAATATTTTTTTGTGTTGAATAGTCCATTTATTATTTAACATCATGCGGACTAATACAAAAGTCCACGTGGACGAAGTCGCGGGCGGCCGCTAGTATGAAATAAAATCTGTTCGCGCTGCCTGTCTGTAAGACATCAACGCGCCAGGAGGCAACTTATTTTTTTTTTGGGTTTAATAAATATTAATAAAGGGCTCCCAATTCTCACAAAAGAAGGAACTTGAAGAAAAGGGGAAAAATAATCAGAAGTAGTTGGTCTAGCGGGAAAAAAAATTCTCCGTGGTCCAACTAGTTGGTCCAGCGGTTGGTCCACGGGGAACGCGCGAGACTGGAGACATCTGGACCGTAGTCTTCTGGTCATAGGGACCACCAAATTTCCATATTCAATTCCAATAAATTTAATTCGTATTCGAGATTCAGATTATATACCTATTATATCCCTACTAATATTATAAATTCGAAAGAAACTCTGTCTGTCTGACTGCTACGCTTTCCCGCTTAAACTACTGAACCAATTTTAAAGAAATTTAGAACACAGATAGAGTGGACCTTGAGAAAGGACATAGGATGGTTTTTATTCTACGGGAACCTATAAAACGGGTCCACGCGGGCAAAACTGCTGGCGGAAGGCTAGTATACTATACATACAAAAATTTATCGTTTCAAGTTTTTAGATAATCAAGTACCTTCACAACTCAAAAAATCAAGTATCAATGCTCAAACATATTTCCTTTAGCCAAGTGAGTCCAGTGTCCAGTGCCAGTTGTGAGTGAATAACATTATTGATCCCGTCTGGTCGCCGATCGGTGATGCAACGTGGTCGATGAACTCTTTGGGACTTGTGGAGTCGCTATTCAAATAACATTGAATTGTTGAAACAAAAACGTAAACCGACTGCAGAAATGTGTTTAAATAAAGTAATTTGGAAAATGATTTTAATCGTCATCAAGAAGATCTTTATCATCATCATTTTTAACAAGTTTTTTATCAATCTATACTAATATATAAAGCTGAAGAGTTTGTTTGTTTGAACGCGCTAATATCAGAAACTACTGGTTCGAATTGAAATATTATTTTTGTGTTGAATAGTCCATTTATTGGGGAAGACTATAGGCTATATAACATCATGCTATGACTAATACCAAAGCCCACGCGGACGAAGTCGCGGGCGGTCGCTAGTCTGAAATATACTACGTCTGTTTTTTTGTCCTCCAACATGGGATTGATGAACTCAAGAGGACAGCGGGAAGCCGCTGGATTCAGAGGGTGCAGGACCAGACAGACTGGCGAATGTTAGGGGAGCCAGTCTAGAGTCCAGCAGTGGACTTTAAAACACTGATGGATGGATGATGTCACTCAGTTTTGAAGCAGATATCTTCAACTGACTGACTGAAATATTGTACGACACGATTAGTTTGGATGACAATGCAATTACATTACAAACATAATAGTCGGTCGCACTACAGTTGTAAATTCAAAGATGGCCGTCGCAATAAAATGGCGGATTATTTTTTTACAACCCACCCATTATGGGTATCAAATGAAAGGGCTTAACTTGTAGAATACAATGATGCACCTTGAAAAAAAATTAAAATCTAAGATGAACGCTATTAATGGTCAATGTTAGATTCGATATTTTTGTACAATACATCCGATATGAACTGGTAGGCTACAAGTTAGGTTTGACTATTCTACAAGTTGTAGAATATGACACACCGTGTAAAAATTTATTCTTTAAGCTTTTTTAAAAAAATATTAGAACTAAATCATCTCCACAGTTCCCATGTTCCGGTTCAATGACAAACGCCGATACGGGGACAGGAAACGAAGCGACTGGCGACACCAGCAGGATATCAACTGGGAAGTTGGCAACGAGCGACAAATTGGACATTCTCGTCGCGCAACATTTCAAAGCTCTACGGATTAACTATCCAGAGAGTAACTAAAAGGTAAAAAATAAGAAGAAAATTAGAAAAAGCGTGGGTTTAAGATACTATTGACACCATGCACCCTACGCTTTTTTACAGCAAAATACATTTTCTTCTTATTTTTTACTTTTTAGTTCGTATTTTCACAAAAGCGTGTCTTTTAGTTTTTTAAACTACATTATTTTGTGCCTTAAATTGCAATCAACATAAAGTACCTCTTTTTTAAATATTGCTTAAAGACTTATTAATCAGTTACTTAAATAATGCTTAGGAACCTATCTTACGCTGTAAGTTTTTAATAATTGCACGCCTCATAACGCGAAGCTTTTGAGGTAGTGCACTATTCTCAACTAGCTAGAAAATGTGCTTTTCTTGAACTTTGATTGCCTCTTATCTATGTATTTTGCACCGATTCTTTTATACGTGAACACCGATTTGCAGATGAACTATTAATTTAACATTAGTAAACTAATAAATGAACATTTATTGTGTTTTATACAGTTAAAAAAAAATCTTCTATGGACGTCCGTGTTTCTGTGCGTATGGATCCCGTATGTGGCAGTGATAACGTCCGTAATACTGCACATATCGAGTTTTTTTTTCATTCAGAATTGTTTCCCCTGATCTGGTATTGAAAATGGCAGTTTATTTAGTATTGTTTAATTAATATTGACGAATAAAAAATCCCAATTTTTTAAAATTTCTCTTACGCTTCGTTATACTTAGGAGTAGAACCCTTTCACTTTTCATCACTTTTCAAAAAAAATATCGACTGTTAATAGTTTTAGTATATCTCTAATTATTAATCAATGTTATTTTGAGGGATGAGATAATGAGGTGTGCACTTTTGGATTTTCCAAACAATTTATTATAATTTTAGATTATAAATAGAGTTAGAAGGAAAATAAATTACATTATATTGTCAATAATCCATCTGAGGTGTTTGATAATCGTAAATGTACCTAATATCTTGAGTGACTGTCAATATAAATAGCTTGGTACTTACGTAGTATCAATATCACCTGTGGTTTTTCTTACAAAAGACATTACAGATGACGGATAAATAAAATAAAAAGCACCCAAGTGCGAGTCGGATTCACACGCCGAGTGTTCTGTATAAGACCATATTTTTTACGAGTATGATTTAATTACAAATGTGTAGTTTTCAGAGTTATTCTTAAAAAGATTAAATTTCTTAGATGTAGGTCAACGGGAAGTCATTTTGATTTCCGTCTGAGTGTGGAAATATGCGTTTCCTGCGGCAAAAACGGCGGTAGGATCTTTTATCTATACCTACTAATATTATAAAGAGGAAAGATTTGGTTTTTTTTGTGTTTTTGTATGTTTGTAATGAATAAACTCAAAAAAATACTAAAAATTCTTTCACCATTAGAAAGCTACATTCACCCTGAGTAACATAGGCTACTTTTTACCGCGGGAACATGGTTCTTTCCTTCGTGAAATAATATAAAATAGGGTCAATGCGGTTGAAGCAACTGGCTAAACGCCTATGATTTTAATATAGCAATGAAGCCTGGAATAGCACATAAGCTTTTTTTATCCTACGGGGACCCATTAAAGCGGTCCACGCGGGAGAAGCTGCTGGCGGAAGGCTAGTTACGGTATAAAGAAGTTATTTTGTTTCACAATAAGGGGCTGTAAATCAGAACTGAGTATATAGTTTTAACTGCAACTTTATATCTCAACACTTTCCAGAAATTAAGGATCATGAGACAGACAGACGGATGGAAAGATGAAAAACAAAGGAATGCTATAAGGGTTCCGTTTTATTCTTTTGAGGTACGGAATACTAAAAACAACTTGCTTCTCACCACAAGCGGCTCACACAACACAAGTTGTTTTATATTTACTGTATTATTATTGAATTTCTTGGTGAGTACAGAGATACTCTGCGGCGACCATAATAACTTAATTTTAGCTCTTAAAACAAGGGCATTCTTGGGTTTTGATAAGGAAAAAAATTGTACGTAATTTTGTTTTGTGTAGTTTAGTAATTTAGTAATCTATCTCAGCCGAATGTTACGTTTAAGACTATAAATCTGATAATCTGTTGATCATGATATTCGTGATATAGGTTTTAGGTAAGGAAGGTACTTTAATAATAGCTTTAAGCACTTCAAGCTTTTAAACAAAAAAAGTATTTTTAACACTCTTTTATTAACTTGACCTGTATGTATGTATGTATGTATGTATGTAACGGAATCTTTTAACTTCATTTTCACTTACTTCTAGGAGTCTGATTAACTTGAAAATTTGCACAGGGATCAAGGGCCGATGACAATGCAATAATATGAGAATAAAAATCCAACAAAAAAATTAAAAATAAATATTGTAATTTAAAAAACTAAAAAACACGCTTTTGTGAGAATACGAACTAAAAAAATAAATAAGAAGAAAATGTATATTACTTATGAAATGTGTATTTTACTGCAAAAAAAAAGCGTGGGGTGGTTGTTAAGATACTATTGACATTGACACCATGCACCCCACGCTTTTTTTTTACAGTAAAATACATTTTCTTCTTATTTTTTTAGTTCGTATTCTCATCTCACAAAAGCGTGTTTTTTAGTTTTTTAAACTACAATATTTTTATATATATTTTTTCTATTTTTGCGATAGTAGTCTCTTCTTCGCTTCTCAAAAATAAAATTGAAAAAATACAAAAGTGGAAAATGCAGACAGACTTCTTATTTCATTAGAAATTAATTTCTTCCTCTAAACTAATAAAAATACGATCACAGGGAAGTGGTCTAAATTAATTTCATTTCTGAGAGATTTCTCATACCCATACCTTTTTTTTGGTATCGGGGGTGAAACCTTCAAAAGGTACCCGACACTCTGGGAGAGGATACCGGGTTATGTGGGATTTGACCGCACTAAAACCCCCACGGTGGCCTGCCTCTGCGTTTGTGAGGACTCCGGGTTCTCCATTGAAACGCACCGGTGTCCTCCACGCGCGGTGCCCCAGAACGGGCCCATCTTCGGGAGAGCAGATGTGCTCTCCTGCACATTCAGGTGTTCACGGCGGCATGCGGCCACGCATACACCGCCGTCCCTCCCGGGGTTGCTAGCTGGACGGGTCAAGCTCCCACTCTCACCGCCCGCATCTCCGGAAGCCCCTTTTAGTGGCCTCTTACGATCAGGCACGATACCGTAGCTCTATTTTTAATCCCGAAGCTACAGGGACTCTCATACCCATACCTAGCTGTAGTTTGTTAAACATTATAGGCTGTGAAAATGAATGTACAAAATGTTCTTTAATACAATGATGCATGATAAAATAATTAATAAGAAATATTGCAAAACGCTTACCATCATTATCGACGCCATTTTCATCATGTTCAAACGCAACGATCGAGTTCAACACATGTCCACTCCAAAGTTTCAACACTAAACACTTTTGAACACAAAACACTTCTGTTATAGAATAACCTTTAGATTCACTTATATAACCTATGGATTATACTTTTAAAGTTATTGCATATTATTTTTATTGCATAGCTGTAAAGTTATGACTATAAATAATAAAGTGAATAAATAAATAACAGAGTTGAAGCTATTGCCTTCACCGGAAGCGGATACGAGATATGAGTAATAGAATTTAATCGTTAGTCATAATAGTTTAATCTATATATTTTTATATGATGGTTGAAACCATTTGCTATAACAGATAAACAATAGTCTTACAAATATAGTCTGTTTAAAACCCAAGAAATAGGTTAGCTATCAATGTGGCGAGAAGGACGAGAAGGATATAAGGAAATATTGTTATATTAAGCAGCTAGAGCAGCGATGGCCGAGTGATAAAAAACCGTGGTCTTCGACACTACCGATCCCATGTTCAAATCCTCGGCTCGCACCTCTGACAAAGAAATTTGTAATGTGCGAATTTATCGCTGCTCCACGGTGATGGAAAATGTGATATTTCATTGATTACGACGTTCTCCATCGCCGTGCATGCCTGAGACAAATTCATAATTTCTCGAAAGTATGACGTCCACCAATCCGCACTTGGCCAGCGTGGTGGACTATGGCCTAAATCCCTCTCAATTGTGTGAGAAGGAGACTGTGCCCAGCAGTGGGACATAAATAAGGTTAAAAAAGACCTATGTATGTACACTATGTTCTTGCAAATAAAATGAATTGAATTGAAGCTATACCTATAGGATGGTCTTAATTTATTTCATTTGCGATTTAAGGGGCAAAAGTTTTAAAGATGACAAGTGCAGTGGAGATAGAATTTGATTTGCTTAGAATGACATGTATTTGTTAAAGGATTCCACTTATAACATACTTACCTCCATATTTATATACAGATCTTATTTAGTCACATTGCTTCCGTCAGTAAAGACTAAAATTTTTAACCGACTCAAAAAAGGAGTTTTTGAAGTCGGGCCCTTAGTAAAATGGAGTACCTTTCGTTCTGAATGGGCACCAACTCCAAAATAGTTTTAAGAGTCACTACCATTAGTAAGGAAAAGTATCGAATGCAAAGTACTGAATATTATTTTTTACCGTTTGAAGGCGGTTTTTTTGTTAAACCGCCTTCGTATTTTATTTTATTTTTGAAGTCATAAAGAACAGATAAGAAAACATCAATTCACTGCTAAGATCTCATATCGTTGAGCAGCGATAAATATGTATTTAACATATTTCTTAGGGCGCACGCCGCTGTGTGAACTTGGGACCTTTGCATCGGAGACCGCTCTTCACTCGGCTAGCACTGCTCTCTACAAGGCTTTTCTAACGTTGGCGTGTTTTGTAAAGTATCTAAGACAAGACTAGTGAGTGATAAACCTAGCATAAACCGAGTTCTAGTTCAAACCTTGGCTGAGAGGCCACATCGGCCGGAACATTAACCCAGTGGGGTAAAAACGGATGATAAATTGATTGAGGCAATAAAACTGAGCGGTAAAAGGAAAGGGACGCGGAACTCTGATACACTAGTTTTACATCGTAAAAGCAGGGCCGGATTGAGTCTAGTTAAAAAATATATCGGCCTATAATTTCATTACGCATATTAGAATGTATGAAGAATTATATAGATGAGCATTTTATTTAAGAACTAGCGGCCGCCCGCGACTTCATCCGCGTGGAGTATAGTTTTAGAATCTAAAATAAAAGTAGCCTAAGTTACTCCATATGGTCTACCCGTTTCAGAGATTAGCCGGAACAAAGAGACAGACACAGACAGGACAGACAGACAGACAAAAATTGAAAAAAATTTTTTTGGAATATGTACCGTATACCTATACATTCAAATGCATGTAGTAAAAAGCGGTTATTCTAATATTACAAACAGACACTCCAATTTGACTTATTTGTATAGATAATATAGATTGTTAGCTAGGTAGGAAGGTATGCTTAGCTATAAGAAAATGCGGCCTATGCTTAAAACCAGCAGTTATGGCCATCCATGACATAGGCTGAGAGTGGACCCATTTCGTCTTTCGTTTAGTTCCGCCAGCGGCTTCGACCGCAGGGACCCGTTTAGTGGGTTCCCGTGGGTTAAAAACTACCCTATGTCCTTTCCCAAGGTCCACTCTGTCTGTGTTCTAAATTTCATTAAAATTGGTTCAGTAGTTTAAGCGGGAAAGCGTAGCAGGTTCAACCTTAGAACCCTAAGAAGGAGAGAGCAATAAGCTGAGCGACCGGTCCAGGAATCGAAACATGGCCCGGATTTAAAGTTTCCGTACCATGAACCAAACAACAAATAAACAGTTACATTGCTTTCATCTCAACAACTAATTTTCAGAGGCGTCATACTTTCACGAGGCGCACTTCTGATAATGAACAATTTGATATGTATCTCAAATAATAATTTGTTTGAATAATTAAAAACTTAATTAGAAATTGCACCACGATGCATGGAAGCCAACATAATAGATGTACTTTATTATTTTTACTTTGAGTCGTGGGTACCATGGACACAGACAAAGACATGAACACACTCCCAGACCGAAAACGGAAATTAAAATTCATTATTCAAATTTTTGTTTCGCCGGGAATCGAACCCAAATGACCCCAGACCCTTGATTGATCCGGCATGGTATTCATTCGGCAAACGAATCGCCAAATTTCACAAAATATTACATTTTAATTTTGGCTGACTTAACATGCAATTTGTTAACCTCACCTCCAGATCGAATAAAAAAGTATAGATGGAACTCTGTGAACAACAATGTGAGGCCGGATTTGTAAACATGTGTGCGTGACCGCCCTACGTACACATTTTGCGATCATAATTCAAATTATTCCATTTTTAACATTTTTATTAACACTATTTATAACACCCGTTCACAACACAATTCAACATTTATTCTTGTGAATTTTTATATTTCTGACAACGTTTTGCTCGATGGGTCGCGGTATTTCATTGACAAAATTAGGTGCAGTTTCGTTGTACGTGTTTTCGTGTCATATGTATATGTACACGGCTAGGTGCAATTTAATCCGGCCACATTCGTGATTCGCAGCGTTCTATCTATACTTTTTATTTGATCTGAGACTTCACCAGAATGATATATGCAAGTTTTAATCAGGTGTATGAATACGAGGTTACGAAAGTTATTACGAAATATATTTCGAGCTAACTATCGGATGTATCACTAGATATTGCTTTGGACTTCAATGGTAATTAATTAAAATAGCATAAAAGCAGCGATAACTCATTGCCAAAGAAGACTCGGCCTTTTTTGCGTCCCACTACTGGGTACGGGTCTCTCCCCATTATTGGGGAGGCCTGGAGCTTACTTACAAAAAGGGTTGCAGCCATTGAGCGAGGTAATATTGCTAGTCTGGGCACTCATCCTCATGGCAGCAATTTGGATGCTGCTTTTTATATAATTTAGTTTTTAAATATTTTAGTTTTTGATTATTGTAGCTACTTATTGTATAGTTATTTTTATACTTTTTAGTTGTTGTATTTGTATAGTTATTAGTTGTATATTTATTTTAGATTAAAAATTAGAATTAATTTTATGTATTTTAAGTTTAGTATTAATTGGCAGTCCGGCATGGTGAACATTCCACCACTCGGTTAGTTAGGAAAAACCGCACATCTCAGCACAAAAAATATTTTCATTTAATTTCATTTTTATATATTTAAGTATGTATTTAGAATTATATAAGTATGTTTATCAGCTTTCCGATTACCATAGTACGAGATCTGCTTAGTTTGGAATCAGATGGTGTTGTGTGAATTGCCCAAATATATTTATTTATTTAATTTCAGTGATTAATTTTTCAGATTTCCTTGATGGTGTAATAGTTGGTTGTAACAAATTTCAAAAGTGTATTACTTGTTAGGTATACTGTAATGAACAATAATTGCAACCCTGTATGGGTAAAAGCTATCCAAAAGTTTAAACGAATCCATGATCGGCGTTGGAACAGTGGGGTAGGTTAAGGTTGTACATTTTTTGTCTGTCATTTTGTTTTGGTTAATCTCCGAAATGGATAGATATTAAATTATATAAATACTAATAATAATAATATTTGTAGGCATTCTTTATTGATAAACAGATCGGCTTTCTTTATCAATGTTAATCTAAAATCTATCTGTGCATTGTGGTAATTCATTTGGTCTAGCCTACCTTACCCACCTAGGATCAGATCGTGTCGGAAAGTATATAAAAATATATATAAATAAAATGGCATATAATTGAAGCGTCTGCATTAGAAGTAAAGTAGGTAAGCGTGCATAAAATAAAGAGCTATAATATTACTTCAGATTTTGCAACAAATATAATAAACAAAATAACGACGTGCTAACAAAACCAATAGTCACCTCAATAGATTGATGGTCTCGCATTCCTAAGACACTGTCACTTTTTGATCAAAAAAATTTCGTGTCCATCTTCGTCACACAACAGAACAAAATTTCACTGCACTTGGCTGTTTGGTTTTGTTACGCTCGTGTTTAATTCGCGGTTTAAAAACAAGTTGTCAGTTTTGACAGCTGTCGTTTCGCGTTTGAATTTGGAACGCGTGCGCTCGGTGCGGCGATCGCGGTAGAATGCGTTCGCGCATCGCCGCACCGGCGTTGGAGAAATGTTACTGTTGTTAAGGTGCTAGTTCTTGCTTGATCAATAAATAAAATTCAAAGTACATACCATGCGGTCACGTAATATTTCTTTATATTCAATGAACTAATTTTATCAGCTCTTCAAATCTACCCGGCGTTTGAGGAGAGACACCGAGTTATGTAGGGCTCATACAGCACTAAAACCTCCTCGGTGGCCTGCCTCAGCACTTGGAGAGACTCCGTTATCTCGGGGAGTTCTTCATATGCGCCAAAATAATGCCCCCAAAAAGACCCAATCTTAGGAGTGCGATAGTGCCCTCCTGCAAACAGTGGCGTGCGGAGGCAGCTGGTTCGAGCTCTTACTGAAGGCGACCTCAACTTCGAAAGCCCATTTTTGTGTGGTAAAAATATAAAACTTTATATTTGTTTCATTAAGTACCTTAGGCCACGAACTTATCAGCCGCCTTTCGTATATTTTTTAATCCTGATGATCCTAATTAGGACTTTAATATAAAGTTATGAGACTATTGTATTGTCATCGACCCTTGACCCCTGTACAAATTTTCAAGTTAATCAGACTCCTACTAGAAATAAGTGAAAATGAAGTTAAAAGATTCCGTTACATACAGACATACATACAGGTCAAGCTAATAAAAGCGTGTTAGTAAAAATGAATCCCTTTTTCCCTTGGTCACGACATCAGGCGTGAACGGCTGGACCGATTTCGCTAAGTCTTCCTTTTTTGTGTTTGCTATTGGCAGAAGAAGGTTCTTATCAAATCAAAAAATTAAGAAAATTTAATTTCCGCTAGAAAAATATGAAATGAAATGAAATGAAATGAAATGAAATGAAATGAAATGAAATGAAATGAAATGAAATATTCTTTATTCACTGTACGGTTCCTTTACAAACTCTTAGTGAACGTTATTTTTGTTCTGTCTGCTCTGGGTGCGCTTAGGCAATGCTGAGCTGAAGAAAAGAGCAGACGGAGAAAAACTTCAGCCCTGTTTTAAAATATGGGGTATACAATAGCTAATGAATATTCCTTTAAATAGCATAGTAGTACGTCGCCTTAACTAACTGCAACGGCTCCCATCGGTCGAACACGGAAGCTGACCGCTGCACCCAGTGTTGCTAGTTATACATATTCCCACGTTATGAGGGAGTTTAAACAGCTTTTTATACGTTATACTTAAAGATTATCCACCCGGGGATTCAGTAGCATTAAAAAGAAAGCGTGCATGGCCCGGCGGTTAGCGTAGAATGCAAGCGATCTATGCAACTAAGCCAAACGGGCGCGGTTGGCTGTGAGATGGGTGACCGCTAGTTGCAAAAAATTTAATGCGCGTTTCCGTCCTTCGGAGGGCACGTTGTCGGTCCCGGTTGTCGTCGATAGATAACAGTCGTTAAACCTTGTCGGAGGCCTTATGGGCGGTTTGAAAACATCCGACAGCGGGTTGGCCACTAAACTGCATCTCCACCAACCCGCATTGGAGCACCAGGCCTTCCCTTGCTTCCAATGGGGAGAGACCCGTGCCCAGGCGCGATCGCAGCCTTCAATTTTGGGGAGGGTCGCCAAGAAATTTTGGGTGGGGTTACTAAGAAATTTGGGGGAAGAGGTAACCCAAATTGGCTTGTTTCGCCTTCCATCTACACATGACTGATGGATTTTGGGGTGGGTCATGTCCCCTGAGACCGCCACTGCCCCTGCCCAGCAGTGGGACGACAAAAGGGTTGCAGCCAAGAAGAATCTTTGGAAAGAATAATAAACTTTTCACACCTAAAGATTCATGGGTTGCGTTTACCCACTAAGAACTTGCCTTTTCAAAATGGTGATACAGGTCTCGCATATCTGAAAGCTTTTTATTATTAACGAGGCTTTGTAATATTTTAAATACCTTAATAAATAATAACGTTGTACACTCATAGTCCCACAGTAGGGTAGTATACCCTGTGTCGTGGGTACCATGGACACACACTGAGACAGAAACAAACACTAACACCCAGATCGAGAACAGAAATTTAAACTCATCATTCAAATTTCTGCTTCGCCGGTAATCGAACCCGGAACCCTTCGATTGACAGTCCGGCATGGTAACCATTGCGCCACGCGGGTCGTCAAGTTTTATCAACTAATGATTAAATTGAAGAAAAAGCCTTCATCAGTTCACTTAGCATGCAGTGGCGGATCTGGGGTGGGGGGCTAGAACGGGGGGGGGGGGGGATGATGGCTGATACATGACGTGTACTCGAATCGCGTCTGGTTTGTTTGGGGGGACTTGATTTTAGTTCGGATGAATTTGAGGGTTGTCAAAGGTGAAATTTGAATGATGAGTTTAAATTTCAGTTCTCGGCGTGTGTGTTTGTGTTTGTCTTTGTATGTGTCCATGGTACCCACGACACAGGGAATTCTAGTGTGGAGCTACAGTATTATTTTTAGCAGAAATGGGTGTAGCGTTGGTACTTCGCCTGTCGAACCATTAAATTTCAACTTACTACAAAATTATATTCTAGGGTAAAGCCACTTCTAGTGTGTCAACACAGTTCTGATACGAAGCAACCATGCGTTGCAAGCTATGGTGTAACTATTTCTAGAGCATACTCTTCCTTGTCCAGGACCGTTAGTTATAGTGCAGTATCCATACTAATATTATAAATTTGAAAGTAACTCTGTCTGTCTGTCTGCTACTCTTTCACGCTTAAACCACTGAACCGATTTTGATGAAATTTGGCATAAACATAGAAAGAACGTTGAGAAAGAACATAGGTTACTTTTTACCGCGGGAAAATATCTCATTCCCACGGGAAGCAAATGAAATAATGAAATGCGCTGTGTAGTGTTATAAATACACTACATGTTATTACATTTAGCATTATGCAAATCTATTTTACAGTATGGCATTGTAGTATGGGGAGCTGCACATAAAGAGCGTTTCCTACAAGTAGAACGAGCCCAAAGAGTTCTCCTAAAAGTCGCCTTCAATAAACCTTTCTTTTACCCAACAAGCACTCTGTACCAAGACTGCAAACAACTTAGTGTTCGGAAACTGTTTATTGAATCAGCTATTCTTAAATTTCACAAAACATCACTATATAACTCCTAAAATCAACACGGCATTTGCGAGAAGGAGCTTCTTCTTTATTGGACCCTTTCTCTATAACAAAATAAACAAGGCTTTAAAAATATATCAGCAAACAAAATATAGCTGTAAGAAAACTCTGTTACAATGGCTCTCATTATTAGACTATAATAAAACTGAAAACATATTAAAATCGATGTCATAATACACATTCACAAATTCACATTTTAAAATTTATTGTAAACATATACTCGGTTGCACACACACGCGCACACACACGCGCACACACACACACACACACACACACACACACACACACGCACGCACGCTCACATAAACATTACGACGCATACTTACATTAGCACACATGCATACCATACACGCACATGCATTTATCGAAAAAAAAAATACTTACCATTTTTATTATTTAAAAAGAAAACTTACTTTAGTCATAACTGGAAGAGGCTAGTCTCTACGACACAGGGAATCCTAGTGTAGAGAGTAGAATCCCTCACATTGGATCATTGGTCATTGATATATGTATGTAACAAAAATTGTGTAATAGTTCATAATTATAAACTATATTGTAAACTTGCAGGTGAAATATTGTAATCTGTTTTTTCTGTGTTTTTTACAAAATAAACGTTATTATTATTATTATTATTATTTCATAGATTAATAAAGTATAGTATTTTCTTTGGCTTATTTATGTTTTTTATATTAGCCCGTTAATCAATATTTTAATCTATACATAAAGCTGAAGAGTTCGTTCGTTCGTTTGTATGTTTGTTTGAACGAACTAATCTCAGGAACTACTGGTTCCAATTGAAAAATTTTTTTGTGTTGGATAGTCCATTTATCGGGGAAGCCTTTTTTTAAAGGCAGACGGGCCGCGTGGTGTTAAGCGATCACCGTCGCCTATGGACACGGGCAACCCCAGGGGAGCCACCAGAGGGCTTTAGGCTATTTAACATTATGCTATGACTAATACCAAAGTCCACGCGGACGAAGTCGCGGGCGGTCGCTAGTTTAATAATATACAGCTGAAGAGTTTGTTTTTTGAACGCGCTAATCTCATCTCGCTGAACTACTGGTTCAAATATAATAACACGCCAATATCGCCACTGCAATACTGATAATAATAGAAATTCCCTATAAATTTCTAGAAAGTGAAAGAATTTGCAAAAGTTCTAGAAAGATGAAATTTGGTAAGGCAAAATGTGGCTTGGCCGTAAAAGTGGGCTTCCGGGCTTGTGAGCGGTGAGAGCGGGAGCTCGATCCGTCCAGCCAGCAGCCCCGGGAAGGACGGTAAGCATCGGAAAGTGCACATCTGCTCTCCCTAAGATGGACTCGTTCTGGGGCGCCGCGCGTAGAGGACACCGGTGCATTCCACTGGAGATCCCGGAGTCCTCCCCCAAGCGCAGAGGCAGGCCACCGAGGGGTTTTAGTGCGGTACAAAGCCACGTAACCTGTTATCCTCTCCCAAGGTGTCAGGTACCTTTTTTTTATATGTAAACCGAACAAAAAGGCAGACGGGCCGCGTGGTGTTAAGCGATCACCGTCGCCTATGGACACAAACAAAAAAAAGAAGGTTTCTCTCCCCCCCCTCCCCCGATACCAAAAAAAGGGCAGGCGTGTAGATTCAGGAGCTTGGCTCTACATGAGTTCTGAAATAATTTTCATAGAGTAAGCCATATGCAATCGAATCGTCTTGGCAAACTTTTACAAGAAAATGTTTTTGTGGGATATACAATATACCGAAGCAATAAGCATAACGATCCGTTAGTTTAACTACTTCATCATTTAAGTTCATTTAACAAAGATGATTGGCAATGATTGAGATTGCTTTACAAAATTGAACATGAAACTCTGATTCATCTAATTATGTATTCGCAAAAATAATGTATAATGTAACGGCTACTACACCAGTATCAACTCATGGTTTGATCAGAGAAGTACTATCGCGAGAACCATTTTTGTCGTGAACAAATATTTGTTAATCTATAATTATTAATCTATACATATAATAAAATTGTAAGCAGAGTCCATTCTGTACATTGCACATAAATTTAAAAAAATAACTCTAGTCCCTGTAGCTTCGGGATTAAGAATAGAGTTACGGTATCCCCTGCCTGATCGTAAGAGGCGACTAAAAGGGGGCTTCCGGGGATGCGGACGGTGAGAGTGGGAGCTTGACCCGTCCAGCTAGCAGCCCCGGGAGGGACGGCGGTGTGTGCGTGGCCGCATGCCGCCGTGAACACCTGAAGGTGCAGGAGAGCACATCTGCTCTCCCGAAGATGGGCCCGTTCTGGGGCGCCGCGCGTGGAGGACACCGGTGCGTTCCTATGGAGATCCCGGAGTCCTCACAAACGCAGAGGCAGGCCACCGAGGGGGTTTTAGTGCGGTTAAATCCCACATAACCCGGTATCCTCTCCCAAGGTGTCGGATACCTTTTGGAGGTTTCCCCCGATGCCAAAAAAAGGGGTCTTTTTATAATTATATATAAAGCTGAAGAGTTTGTTTGAACGCGCTAATCTCAGGAAGTACTGTTTCGAATTGAAAATTATTTTTGTGTTGAATAGTCAATTTATTCGGGAAGGCTATAGACTATAACACCATGCTATGACTAATACCAAAGTCCACGCGGACGAGGTTGCGGGCAGCCGCTAGTATAATAATCAGCTAAAGAGTTTGTTTTTTTTGAACGCGCTAATCTCAGGAACTACTGGTTCGAATAGAAAAATATTTTTTTGTTGAATATTCTATTTATTGATTACTGACGAGTAATCAGAGCTGTTCGTTATCTATAACTAGCCACCCACTCAACCAGCCATTGTATTACCCAATCAATAACAACTGAATCCTTCTGAATTTTGAAGTTATAATATAAAAGCGGTTTCAGACTAGCGTATTTTTCGACGGGCAATTTTTGCACATGAAAATGTGAAGTCAAGAAAGTTTCGCGCGCGCGTACACGCGCTTCAAAAACACAACGCGCCGAAAAAAAGGCCCTCATAATTAAATGTCTTGTACTTTTCAATGACAAATCGTTCGCGTAAAAAGAAGATAAAACAATATGACATAAAGTCAATAAAACGTTTTAAAAATCTTGTGAATACGAAGAAATAAGGTAAAGAACTGACTGACTTGCTATAGGGGCAAAAGCTGAAGTCCACGCGGACGAAGTCGCCGGCGGCCGCTATTTTATTATGTTTCGTTCACGTTGGATATAATAATATGCGGTTGCATGTATGACTAACATGAGACCAATAACCTTTTATATTTAAAAAATACTCTTTGCATGAGCCAATCATCAACCTCCGGAGTAGCAGCTCAAACTATACTATACGATTTGAGGAAGGTTTATGTTTATTTGAGCTTTGCTTGAGAGACCCATGGACTGCAGCGAACACTTAATACGTGGCCTCCATCCATACATGAATAAACGTTTAATGCTGGCTTTAGGCCTCTTAATTGTCACCACTTCATCCTGCGCCCTTTAAATGCAGCGGCTTTTCATCTTCTTCAGGTCGTAACTCTTCCTGTTTGGAGGGCGGCTTGTGGAGTACAAGCCGCCCTTTTGCCGCGACGCGGTCGCCATTTTCACCATTTTCGCCAAGACCTTTCTTACCCATCGGTTGTGGCTAGCACAGAAAACTATTAAGATATCTGTGGTGGCTAGCATGCTCATATATTCCTACTAAAATAAATAAAAGTTACGCAATACATACAAGACACGGTCGAGAGACTAACATTGTCAAAGTGTCAACTATTGATTACTTTACAGAAACCTAAAATGATTAATGTTGACTGTTAGCGGTTTGCAATTCGATTCAATATTATGTTTTTATAGATGTGTCGAAAGGAAGGAAAGTTCGAACAGGAAATCCAGACGTTCATTCTGCTAGCTAGTGCAATTTAAGTAATAAACGTTTAAAATCGAAGACGAATTAAACAAATTGTTAAAAGTATAAGAACTATTATTGCGTATATTTGAAATTAAAACTATTTTAACTGGAAACTATATTCGTTGCTTGATTAGGTAAGTGCTTATAAGAAACACCAGTGTGACTGTGGTAATAGCAATTAAGTATCAAACTTAGAAAATAAATACATTTTAAATTGTATTCTTGGTAAATAATAAGATTTCAGAATATTGAAGACATCGGAAATAACATGGCTGTGTGATGTGATGTAGCAAGCAGAAGTTTTTATAAATATTTGCTAAAGTATTTGTGCAGGGTCTTTCAACACTACACTAATATTGCAATGTAAGTTCTGACAGGCGTTTACAATTTACTAAAACTAAAAGGCAAATATGTAATAGCCATTCTGTTATATCAAATATTATATAAAGGTACTTTTAAAAAAAATTGCTGGGAGTTTTTTTTTTTGCCGTCTTTTTTCTCTCAGCTCAACATCTAGCCCAAACGGATACCTAAAACGCGATGACCGGGAACAGTGACATTCATTAAGCGAATACTTTATATTCCTCATATGAAATAAATATTTATTTTCTTATTTATATTTATTTAAAGAAAGTTTTATCGCTGCTCCACAGTAAAGGAAAATATTGTGATATCTAATAAATTACAATATTTTCCATTAAGGTGCATGCCTGGGAGCGTTTTGGACTATGGGCTTAGAATAATTACAATTACATTATAGAAAACAAGTTCGCGCGCCCAAATTGAAGCATGTTGATTGGTGCCATTAATGGCACCAAACGCCGGGCCGCTCCGTAAGACTTAAGGTTAAATTTTATCAACAACACTTTTTAAAAACAATAGAAGTCTAATGAAATAACTTTTCACAGAGTTTTCAATATTTTGTTGTATTTTATAGTTAATTTAGTCAAAATAAATTTTGTTTGTCAGATGTGACAGTTGTAGGAATCTATTTAGTGCTTCAATTTTGACAGCGCGCTTGTATGAAGACTGACGTTCTTAACGTTATTATTCTAAGACTAAGGGTTAAAATCCCTCTCACTTCAGATATGAAAAAAAGGGTTAGAAAAAAAAACTCTTAAAAGTTCCAATTTTAAATTTATCGAAACTAAATCATTCATTGAGTTGTTAAAATTTTGTAAAATTCGTTAAATTTATTAGAATTATGTTTGTTTATTTGTTAATTCGTTCAATTACTTTTAGCGCGGCTTATATGGTGTTTATATACGAGTAGGTCGCGCTTACTATTTTTGGAATATACTTCCGTTTATTGCGATTATTTTATTTATTTATCGGTTATTCTTTCTATCTATATCTTAATTTTTCTTTAGCTCAGTACATAAAATCTATTGCTGACTGTATACCTATAATTTCGAAACAACAATAACTGACATAGCCTGCCGCATGCCGACCCAAACATTACTAGCCTTCGACAAGCAACCTGTTTTGGAAGTCGGTCGCGTTCCAGTGGAGCAGAAACAGTAGGATATTTATGCAAAATGTGTAACGGTTTGTCGTTTTAATGTCTACAAGCGAATGAAGAAATGAAAAAATTAAGCAATGTGATAGAGAAGATAGCGGTCCAAAATTAGCTTGAATTCATATAAGTACCTGGATGACTGATGATGACGGATAAAAACAATTGATTTTCTTCAGTCTTATTGGCTTAGTGTTACTTAGTAACGTCATGTACTGAAGTAGCTCCAATAAAAAAAACACAACACAAAAAATAGGATAGCTTACATCTCAATTTATAGTGGCTATATTAATTTATTTCTGATACTTTAAGGCACGACAACGTCTGCCGGGTTCGCTAGTAAAATATACATATAATATATCAAAATCTATTTTCTAAAAAGTTATAATTGAGTAAGGGCCTCGTTCACCATTTCCAAGTAAAGTGTTGATAAGTTACGTCCTAAGTAAAGTTAATTGGCAAGTAAAAGCTATGAGTACGGGTCAGTTTATCATATGATTAGTGATACTCGAACATTGTGAAATTGAAATTGAAGTTACGGGTGACTTTAATCGACAACGCGTACTTGTCACTTTACTTGAAGGTGGTGAAAGAGGACCTAAACATAAGACATTCACGTCGAATAAATGATGATATTATTATTTTGGTCGGTTAGAAACTACTGTTTTCTCTATACTGTGGCGTCGTTGTACCAAATGCCATGCATTTCCCATCCTCACGCTAAGGTCGCGTGGGAGGCCGATTGGGAATGTCGTTGTACCACTGGAGTGTGCCGTGTTCCAATCTCTTTATTTTTATTTCTATGGGGTCAATGATAGTCTAAAGGAGGTAACTTTTGGCTCGTCGTGTCATCATTTCGTTCGATTCGATCGTTTTAACCGCTTTCAAAAATTATTCCAGTTTGACCTGTGTGTATGTATAGTATGGTAGTTTGTATTTTTGTTTTTTTTGTGTTTTTGTATGTTTGTAATGAATAAACTCAAAAAATACTGTTCCGATTTTAAAAATTCTGTCAGCATTAGTAAGCTACATTCACCCTGACTAACAGCCTATAGCCTGCAACTTTTTACTGCGCGGGAAAATGCTTCATTCCTACGTGAAAACGGGTAATGGTCAATTATATATTGTTGGATTTGAATAATATATTGGAGTCCATCCATCCATCAATTTTAAGAAATTCGTTGCTTGATATGGGCCTTCCCTAACGCCATTTCGTCCCGTCCTGCGCCCGAGGACCTTTCTTCCCCATCGTTTGTCAGTCCTCCTAACTATATAGCCTGCCGATTGTCACTTCAACATGTTAATCTTGAGAACCTTGTCAGTAACACTGGTTCGTCTACGGATAGCATCATTACTCGTAACTCGAGGTTACTTGAGGTTGAGCGTAGATATATGTAGATACACATGGGAATGTAGTGACCACCAAGCATCCCTTAACTTATAGATTCGTGATGTCTGTCTGTCTGTCCGTCCGTATGTCACAGCCACTTTTTTCCGAAACTATAAGAACTATACTGTTGAAACTCGAAGATTATCACACAAAAATAGAAAAAAGCAATAAATTTTGAGGGTTCCCCATACTTAGAACTAAAACTCAAAAATTTTTTTTTCGTCAACCGTACTTTCCCCCCCGTAACTTCTAAAATAAGAGAATGATAAAACTAAAAAAAAATATATGATGTACATTACGATGCAAACTTACACCGAAAATTGGTTTGAACGAGATCTAGGAAGTAGTGTTTTTTTAACACGTCATAAATCGTAAACCACAATTTACCTTTCATTCAATCTTAATGCAATGATTTCTATGGATAATCAAAGGCAATGATGTATTTCTGTTGCTTCTATTCTTATACAAATACTAAAAATAGAGTAAAATAAATATTTAAGGGGGCTCCCATACAATAAACGTGATTTTTTATAGATAAGGAACCCTTCGTGCGTGAGTCCGAATCGCACTTGGCCGGTTTTTATATATAAAATTCTCGTGTCACAATGTTATTTACCATACTCCTCCGAAACGGCTCGACTGATTCTAAAGAAATTTTGTGTGCATATGCATATCGGGTAGGTCTGAGAATCGGTCAACATCTATTTTTCGGAGCTTGCGGGGTCAGCTAGTTTTTTTTCCAAAACGTGCCTGTTTTCCAAAACGTTTTTCTAGTACCTAGCTATAACATACTCGTAGATATAATATAATAACCAAGGCCAACATACATTGTATAAGTGACCGCAGTACACGTGGAATGCTAGGCTAGGTGTATACCACAAGACAGTAAAATATTATAGCCATAATTATAGCTATAATCCATACAAAGTAATATTGAACTAGGTTGAGAATATACTCATATTATGTTATGGATGATCGTATGATGCAGTGGTTACTATCGCTGCCGTTCAGGGTTCGATTCCTAATTTGACTTAGATAAAAAAATATTTGTCTTAATAATTTGACTTAGATAAAAAAAAACATAATGTGTAGGTATTTACCTTAAAAAGGTTGCACTAAACCAATAACTCAACAATAATCGAGTTATTGATCTTTAATAATTGTTAGAGTTATTTAAAATTTGAGTGATAAAAATTAGTACCCGGATGACCTAGCGTGGCGATTGAATCGATTAAACAAATTCAGTCAAAATCTTAATTGTCACCAATCACGTGCAACAATGTGGCAGAGAAAATTGCTTTGTAAGCACAGGCAGTAGCGCAGCGATGGCCGAGTGGTAAAAAACCGCGGTCTTCGACGCGACCGATACCGGGTTTAAATCCTCGGCGCGCACCTTTGACAAAGAAATTTGTAATGTGCGCATTTATCGCTGCCCCACGGTGATATAAAATATAGTAATATTTAATTGATTACGATGTTCTAAATCGCCGTTTCTGAGAGAAATACATAATTTCTTGATAGCATGACGTCCACCAACCCGCACTTGGCCAGCGTGGTGGACTATGGCCTAAATCCCTCTCACTTGTGAGAAGAGACCTGTGCCCAGCAGTGGAACATAAAAAGGTTGAAAAAAAAGCACAGGCATGTGCCCAGAAGTGATACAGACAAAAATTCAAAAAGAAGGAAAAAAAAATGTAATAATAATCTAAGGATATCCTCCTTAGGTACCTACGTTATGAAAATCTTTATCTTATATAGGTAGGTACCATTAAGATAGTCCCTATAGCTTCGGGATTAAGAATAGAGCTACGGTATCCCCTACCTGATCGTAAGGGGCGACTAAAATGGGGCTTCCAGGGTGGTGGGCGGTGTGAGTGGGAGCTCGATCCGTCCAGCCAGCAGCCCCGGGAAGGACAGCGGTGTGTGCGTGGCCGCATGACGCCGTAAGCATCGGAAGGTGCAGGAGAGCACATCTGCTCTCCCAAAAATGGGCCCATTCTGGGCGCCGTGCGTGGAGGACACCGGTGCGTTCCACTTGAGATCCCGCAGTCCTCCAAAAGCGCAAAGGCAGGCTACCGAGAAGGTTTTGATGCGGTCGAATCCACATAACCCGGTATCCTCTCCCAAGGTGTCGGGTACCTTTTGAAGGTTTCCCCCCGATACCATAAAAGGTACCATTAAGATGCTGGGTGGTCGATGACCATTAATTTTACCCTATTATGACATACCCGTCCCTTGCATACTAAAAAATCAGCTATCTTGATTGAAAATGTTAAATAATCACTTGATTGAGGCGCGGCAAATATTCTGCCGGCTACGTAATGAAACACATCACATCTTCAGCACAAAAGTAAGATAAACTAAATTTTATCTTAACTGGATAAGGATCAAAATTGACTGGTGATGGTATGGTGTTTATGGCGTTACTATCAGGGTAAATTGAGAGGCTTGGCCGTTGCAAAAGTGTATTGGGGTCACAGAATAATGAATAAGTAGGTACCAGCAAACGTGAATGAATCAAGTTCGTATAGTCACAGAGTAGCTATTGTAGAGTAGAGAGTACGAATTTTGAATTACGAAACCTGGCCAAAAATCAAGAAACTGAGCACTACGAAGATATACTGTGAAATAATGGTTATATTAAAAAATAAAAAACGGAACTGCGTTTCTGTGAATATATACCTAATTGTAAAATTAAATAACATAAACCATAAAACAATAAAAAAACATAAAACATTGCAGATACATAACTCTAATGTAGTGACTAGACGCCAGATGGCTGACTTTCTAGAATGATTCCTGACTGCTACTAATTTTCTTGTGTTTAAAAATATTCTTAAGGCAATTACCAATTACCAATTATTTCGGGCATTCGGGCTTGACAATTTTCTTGTTTTATGGATTTTATCATTCATCAAATTACACAGAATCGCAGTCGGGTTTATTACTTTTTTAAATTACCATTTTTATTTTGTTTTGACGTGATAACGTCTTTAAAATCGTTTTAGTCGGGTGACATGTTCAGAAACTTGTGTCACACCAAAACCTCACGAGCGCGATCGCAGGTATAACGAGAGAGAGACGGACCGATCTCCCGTCTCATCTCGAGCGCTGCCAGTCATTCCGTGAAACTTGTCACGCGGAATCCTCACGAGCGGAGGCTGGCATAGCGTTCGAGTGAGTGGACCGATCTTCCGTCTCTCTCACTCTAGCGGCATACAAACGAATGGAGATTTTCTCGTGCGGACGTTATCACGTAAACATCTCGATCGTAAACCTACTTTACAAACAATTTGCCGTTTTTTTTAATTTGGGGCCAAAAATACTCCATTTTCTTTTTTTATTATTTTGATATAACCAAAGTCCTTAAATGGAATGACACCTATTACAAATCATCCTGTATACAACATAAAAATGAATGTATGTATATTACTCTTGAAAAATATAACTCTCCTTCTGGCGCAGTCGGGTAACTAAAAAGATGGATTATATTCTGGATTTTGGTTTTATCTGACCTAAATTAGGATTTATAATTTTTACACGTTTATCGTAATTGTGGCATGCAGCGGCATGCTGCATATTTAAGGATTCTGTGACCTTATGTTATTTCCAACACAAAATTTTGTAGGTATTGTTTATTAAAAGACGGCAACTAAAATTCTTAGGAGTTTTACAAAAATTTTAACACTGCCATCTTCCGCACTCTTTGTATTATGGTATTAGGCTACATATTACACTGCTTATTACGTACAAGGAGCTACAGCGATTATTATTTTTCCCGGTTTGATATACTAAACTCATTGCTGTTTCAATATTTTTATACTCTGTGCAGGTGTTAATGCAATGCGAACGACAATTATCTGCGCGGGACAGAATAAAAAAGACACGTCCGATTTCATTACAAGGAAGCCGGCCAATCAATATTGGGCCCACCAAATTTAAAAAAGTACACTCAAAAGAGTCCATTATTCCATTTTTGTAGGTTACCTGTGGTGCTAGCAGAACAAGAAAAAATATTTGAAAAAATTGATGTTCTGTTCGGTTTCAATTTGAATGTGGAACGGAGAGTCGGAGCGGAGAGCAGATGGATCGTGGTTTTTTGTCTCTTCGGTTGGTCAATGAAAATAATTTTTACTAGGTATTTAGTTAAGATTAAGTTTTTATTTCAAGATACGAAATCACTACGAAATGATTTAATGAACGAGTACCTACTTAAATAAAAATTTTCATGTGTGAAATATCACAATAATATTTTTATTTGTAAGTACAATGACTTCAGTGTAATGTAGGCAGGCAGTACTTAACTACGATATTATCATCTTTAACAATTTTGTGAGTGAAAATAAGAATAGATTGATAGGTAGAACTAGCCTAACTTTTTTTTGTAAATACGTAGGTACGTATAGGTAGGCAAGTTTTCATGATTTCTACATTGACGTCATTTATATATTAATTGTTAGTAAGAAATGTATTTATTGTTACAATCCAATACCTGGGCATTGGGATTTTATCATCCGATAACACCCATAGAGCAACGACGGATGCTAGCTAGCTAGCCTTACGTGATTGTAGCGAGCTAATGCAAGCTATCTGGGATGTTATGAAATAAAGATTTTTGTATTGTTTGTAAAGAAGTAGTAGCTGATAGATTTATTTTAAATTTCGATCGAGGAAATAGCATCGCTGTGTCCACATTTACCGTAAAAACAACTCCATTCCAATTCAAATTCAAATTCAATTCAAAAGGAATAAACTTTTTAGGCGCATTTTTAACACGCTTATATTTGCTTGACCTGTATGTACCTATGTATATATGTATGTATGTAACGGAATCTTTAAAGTTAATTTTCACTTACTTCTAAGCGTCTGATTAACTTGAAAATTTACACAGGCGTCAAGGACCGATGACAATGCAATAATGTTAAAAAAATCCAACTAAAAATTAAAAATAAATAATGTAGTTAAAAAAACTAAAATACACGCTTTTGTGAAAATTCGAACTAAAAAGTAAAAATAAGAAGAAAACGTATTTTGCTGTAAAAAAAGCGTGGGATGCTTTTTGAGATACTATAGGCATGATGACGCTATTAAAGAATCAGAGAATAAATGGTTTTACAGAAAAATATATTATGCTAAAAAAGTTCTAAAATATGATCCCGTTTTAATATAAACATTAAGATTGATAAGATTTTCAATAAAATAAAAGTATTAAATACAGCAATCGGCCATGTTATCTGAAACGCCAATCAAAAGGAATGACGTCACGTCTTAGTAAAAGTCATCGTGTTGCTTGAAGTTTGACGAGCAAGCGGACGCCATGACACCTACGAGCATTTTCGCGCTTAATTCAAATTACATAGCAGAAAATACATTAATTTACGTTAAAACTCAATTTTATTGCTGAAATGAACTTTTTTCGAAACTAGGAGACGTGTACCTACAATAAGGAAAGGTATTTAAAAATCTGTCATCATGCCTATTGACATGACACCATGCACTCCACGCTTTTTTTCGCTTCCGCAATCAATAGTACTGAGACCTTAGTGTAAGTTCATAAACGCGCAAACGTTACTACTGCGTCAGAGTTAAAATTGGACTAATAGATCTTAACCTGAAAGGAATAAGGTTGATAATTAAATTCTTAACGCAAACGCGATAGTAACGTTTTCGCGTGTGCAGACTAAGGGCCTCTTTCACCACCTTCTAGTAAAGTGATAAGTACGCTAATTGTCGGTTAAAGTCACCCGTAACTTCAATCTCAATTTCACGATGTTCGAGTAGCACTAATCATATGATAAACTGACCCATACTCATAGCTTTTACTTATCAATTAACTTTACTTTGGACGTAACTAATCAACACTTTACTTGGAGATGGTGAACGAGGCCCTTACACTAAGGCCTCTGAACGCCTCAGTTTCCGAGAATTGAGTATATGGAAGCTGGAAGTGGTCAGAAAGTGGTTCCGAGGCTGGTTGGGCAATCGGAGACAAATTTGCCGATACAACTCTCGCTACACTTGTAGGTACTGGAGTACTTGAGTTTTTACGAAGAACGGATAAGGCTTAATTGATTTAGTTTAAACATGGACACTGAGACTGAGATGGCAAAAAAGTTAATAATAATAATCCCTACTAATATAATAAATTAGAAACTAACTCTGTCTGTCTGCTACGCTTTCCCGCTTAAACTACCGAACCAATTTTAATGGAATTTGGAACACAGATAGAGTGAACTTTGGGAAAAGACAAAAGGTGGTTTTTATCCTACGGGAACCTATAAAACGGGTCTGCGCGGGCGAAGCCGCTGGCGGAAGGCTAGTCCCTACTAATATTATAAATTCGAAAGTAACTCTGTCTGCCTGTCTGCTACGCTTTCCCGCTTAAACTACTGAACCAACTTTAATGAAATTTGGAACACAGATATAGTGGACCTTGGGAAAGGTCACAGTATGGTTTTTATCCTACGGGAACCCATAAAACGAGTCCAAGCGGGCGAAGCCGCTGGCGGAAGGCTAGTAATAAATAAACGTTACACACTTATAGCCCAACAGCAAGGTAATTAATACCCTGTGGACACATACACGAAGACAGGAACGCAAACACCCAGACCGAGAACAGAAACTTAAATTCATCTTTCAAATATCTGTTTCACCGGGATTCGAACCCGGGATCCTCGATTGGCAGTCCGCCATGGTAACCATTGCGCCACATGGGTCGTCAAAGTTGAATATTTGCTGTTACTTAAAGGCCTCCTCTAACATTCACCACTCCTCCCGGTCCTGGGCCTTCTGAATCCAGCGACTACCCAACAAACAAATACGTCGTATAAGTCTTGACTTGTACGATCTAAAGTTGGATAGCAGTCTTACAATGGTAATGATATGACTACCAGGTCCTATAGATGTTTTTAATGTAACTAATTAGTCGTGCGACGAATATGTCATAGTAAACTGGTCTTAGCAACGTTGGGGTGACTAAACTATATGACGTTATATTACTTCTTAGCTAAAACGTTTGTACGATAACGCAATAGTCATACTAACGTTATAGTCCGATAAATGTTTGGAACAGACCAAATTATGTCTTTGAAAAACCTATATATGACATTTATATAACGTGCATGTTGTATAGACATTATCACAGAGACGTTTATATAACAATCACTATATTGTTTTACAGCGGTCAATTAAAGACTCTTAAATGGTTGTTTACTGACGACTCAAATATAACCTTTATATTACATGATGTTCGTTTAATGTCATGTTCTGACTTTAATCAAACTTGCAGTCGCATTTAAATCAGGTTTTGACTTTATAATGACTAGGCGGACATATTTACGAACTTTTGATAAAATTTTGTTACGAAAATGGAATCAAAAAATCGTGGAGACGAAGATTAACGAGAATTTTGGTGAATATTGGCAATATGAAAAGGGTTTTCTTTATGTTTCTTGCGGAACCCTAATAGCTAGCTGTCATGGCGACCATTATCATCATCATCAGGTCGTACAGAGGTAAGTTTGCGACAAAAGCAATATGTCGGACATTTTTAGAGAAAAACCTATATTTATTTATAAAAATCTATTGATTTAAACACAAAATTACGAGGGGGCATGAAAATCTTAATAGTATTCACATAGGTATATAATCATAAAACTTCAGTTCCCAGTCGAAGTAAATAGCATGAGAGACAGATAAAGTAAGTAAGATATGAGAATAACATAAACTCAGCTAGCATTTATTTCCTTGTAATTATTTATTTTACACTAAAATCTTGAAACGAAACTCTTGACTCAAATAAAACGTTTTAGTCATTCAGTAACACCTGTACGACCACAATACAACAAAGCGTCGAAAGTTATGGTTATCCCATAACATTTGTACGACTTTTGAATGACGTTAATGAAGTTGGCTGGAGACTTCTGTATGACCATTACACGACCATTTAGGTCGTATAACTGGGGCCATTTTCGCGTTTAGTAAACGTTATTATAACGTTAGTATGACTTAACTATTGCGATGTATGGTATTCAGATAACGTTTACTAAACCTTTATACGACATTAAATTGTTACTTGGGTACCCGCTGACTTCTTTAGTCAGGTGGACTGATGACCTTAGTGCATCACAGGTACTGACAGGTATGACACACGTTAGAGGAGTGGCCTTTACGGGCGAACCCCTCGTCTCAACGTGTATGCACAATGTGCCTTCTAGTTATATATCGTGTCAGTGTTGTCGGTGCATAGAAAAGACGTTGTTAATTGAAATTGACATATTTAGAAAAGTATGTATGCGTGTGAAGCGAAGAAAGAATATTTGTGAATGTGTGACAAAAAAAAAGTGTGCGTTCTTCCCCTGCACCAGATTTGGCACAAAAATTATGTATCGAAGCGAGGCGCAATGCTCTCTCCGCTGACGGGTGAGTCAGTACCTTTGTTGCTTTAAGGTGCAGCCACTCAATCAATGTCCTTTACAAGTTTCTGCGCTGTTTCGTAACAAGAGCAAGTTTTAATTAAATACTACTGAAGTACCGACAACTGAGTTCCTCGGAGCGATTTTCTCAGCGGTAAATATGCGGAAAGTGAATTGGAAAATGCTTTTTTATTTACAAACTTGATTTTAATAGTTCGTTTACTTAAGAATCTGTATAATTGTTCTCAGAAAAATGTACTGTCATAAGATGAAATGAAATGAAATAGTTTATTAACATCCTGGGTAATAATATACACTTGATGTTTGTCATTGTTGTACGGCCTAGGCTGACCGTCATCCGCTTTGGGTGCGCTAAGGCTTATATATGGGCTAGGAGAAAGAAGCGAGCGGAAAGAACACACAGAACGACAGAAACACAAACGCCCAAACCGATAACAGAAATTTAAACTCATCATTCAAATTTCTGCTTCGCCGGGAATCGAACCCGGGACCCTTCTATTGGCAGTCCGGCATGGTAACCATTGTGCCACGCACGTCGTCAAATGTTTTGGAGGGACCAACCCCGAGTTTGAGCCCCCTAGCCATTCCCTGCATCCGCGTCTATCTATCTAATACCTTCTGGTTTCGTGGGTGATAAATCGATCCAGCAATTTTTATTTAAGAAATTTAAATTATAAAAAAATATTTTTAAGTGATAATTTAACTTAAATATAAACTGTAAAATACGCGACTCTTCCTGACATCTATTGGAGAGTATTAATAATATTGTGGCGTAGAACGCCGTCAAACGCCATCCGCCAATCCGACGTTCAAAGAAATGACAATGTCGATTTGAAAGAGCTCTATAAAAATTTCGTTCATTGAATTAAAGCTTCCTTGGCCGAATGGTTACGTGGACTGACTGCGGAACTAGAGACCCGGGTTCAAACCTCAATCAAAACCATATTGCGTTTTTTTTGTGAAAATATGTTTTATTGGGAGCTATTCCAAATGGCGTTGTTAGGTAACACTAAGCAAATGAGTGTTTCGTTTGAAATTAAAACAAGAAAACAAATTGTTTTTATTTTACCCGGTTCGTCGCGTACCACTAAAAATTGTTACGTCTCAGGGAAAACTTTGTAATATTTAATTATTAATACGATGTTTTCCATCACCGATCATACGTCAAGGTTGCACCAGCCTGCACTTGGCCAGCGTGGTGAACTATAGCCTGAACTCATCTCAACTACGAGATGTTGTAATTAGAAGTTAGGTGTGTGGCATGTCCTAATTCACTGACTAATAGTTTATGACGGAACCAAAGAGAAAGAAAGGAATAGGTCTATAGTGGAGTCCCTGTAGCTTCGGGATTAAGAATAGAGCTACGGTATCCCCTGCCTGATCGTAAGAGGCGACTAAAAGGGGGCTTCCGGGGCTGCGGGCGGTGAGAGTGGGTGCTCCAGTCAGTCCAGCCACCAGCCTCGGAAAGGACGGCGGTGTGTGCGTGGCCGCATGCCGCCGTAAGCATCGGAAGGTGCAGGAGATCACATCAGCTCTCCTAAAGATGGGCCCGATCCAGGGCGTCGCGTATGGAGGACACCGGTGCGTTCCATGGGAGATCCCGGAGTCCTCCCCAAACGCAGAGGAAGGCCACCGAGGGGGTTTTAGTGAGGTTCAAATCCCACATAACCCGGTGTCCTCTCCCAAGGTGCTGGGTACCTTTTGAAGGTTTCCCCCCCGATACCAAAAAAAAGGTCTATAGTGGAGCGTATGCATATAGAAAAGTATAGTATATGTATATAGAAAAGTAGCGTATTGAGCATACTTTTACTTTTCTATACTATGCTATAGAAAAGTATGTAGCTGTATGCTGAATCCGCTTCGTCTATGGTCTATGGACGCAACGTACACTCGCTTAGGAATAATTTTGAAAATTCTATCCTTATGAATTTTCAACTTTCAACATCCGTGTTAAAATTGAAGTTCAAAACTACTTTTTTTATTTGAATGGAGTAGCAGACGAGCATGCAGGCCACGTGGTGTTAAGTGGTCGCTGCAACCCATGGACATCTACATACAACCTCAAGCAAGCATAGGTAAGTCTTGTCTGAGGTCGTATGCAGTTGCGCTGCTACTCCGGAGGGTGTCGGACGCCTCATATAAGTATGGCCGGCAACTGCACCTTTCCACCGAAACACAATAGAATAATTGGTTCACGGCAAAAATGGGTGCAGCGGTGGTACTTCCCCGGGCGAACCATAATAGTTCTACCACCTAGTACTTTGCAACAATCCGCAATCAGAACGTATGATGGTGTATACTATTTACATGCAATAGCACCTCCCTCCCTCCCACACAGGATACAGGCACATGCAACAATAAAAGTATACACCAACATACGTACCATTCTGTTATTAATATTATAAATAAATATAATTAGGTATATATATCAATATTTTCAATATACATATATACGTGTGTATACATATATTATACTGAGATTGTATGTCTGAAATAAGCAGTGGAGATCAATCCGAACTGTTTTATTCTATCTCGGAGGATAATAGTGAAAACACAAGTTTGGAGAGCATACCTTCATTACAAACTTCCTTAGAGTCGCAGTTCTCTAATGTCCCTAAAAATTTCAATGTAGTTCATATCAACGCGCAGAGTATTCCTGCTCATTACCCAGATATGTTAGCTTCTTTTGATAGCAAAAATATCCACGCTATTCTCGTCTCAGAGTCATGGTTGAAACCTTGTCTTCCATCAACTTCTTACTCGATTCCTGGTTTTCACCTGATTCGCAATGACCGTACTGTTCGCGGCGGTGGCGGCGTTGCAATATACCTTCGCTCACATATTCCTTTTTCTATTATTAAAGTATCACCTCAGTCACAGACAGGAGAAGAAGCTGAATATTTATTTATCGAGGTTCTGTTGTCAAACACTAAGGTTCTTCTTGGAGTGTTTTATAGCCCGTCACTAAATGTAAACTACTTTCCTTCTCTTGAAAATTTATTTGAAGAACTGTTACCCATTTATTCACACACAATCATCATGGGTGATTTTAACACTTGCTTGATGAAATCTGACAACCGGTCTTCTCGATTAAAGTCTGTGACTGATGCAGCTAACCTTCACATACTTCCGCTTTCTGCGACACACTATTTCCCAAACTGCACCCCGTCCCTTCTCGACTTAATAGTTGTTTCTTCCGATGATCACGTCGAAAGACATGGTCAGTGTGCTGCTGATGCTTTTTCATACCATGACCTCATATACTTATCCTATAAGATCCGAACTCCAAAGGCAAGGTCAAAAATTCAATTACAGCGTAATTTTAATGCAATGAATCTTGATCTACTACGGCAGGATGCTGCAAGTATTGACTGGAATGTAATTATAGATGCTGGCTCAATTGATGAGAAAATTGCTCTCTTGAATTCTCTTCTTGTGCAGCTCTATGATGTGCATGCTCCAATACGCCCAGTACGTATAAGACATCCCCCGGCTCCATGGTTAAGCGATGATATAAGAAAGCTAATGGCAAAAAAGAACCAGGCAAAATCGCAATACAAATCAAAACCGAGTGACAAAAATCATCAAAGGTACAAGAAGGCCCGGAATCGCTGTAATATGATTTGTAGAGACACACAACGACGCCATATTCATAAATCCGTACAAGATGAAGATCCAGCTAAAGTCTGGAGATTTCTTAAGCGTTTAGGAGTCGGGAAATCAAATCAAAATACATCCCAAAATTATTTAGATCTTGATCTTTTGAATCAACACTTCTCATCATCGTCTGTCATTGATAGCAATGAAAAGTTGAAAACATTAAATCTGCTTTCATCGATTTCTGCTCCTACTTTCCCACCCTTTGTCTTTAGTCATTTTACGGACTGTGATGTTAAGAAAAGCATCCTATCCATCCAATCAAATGCTGTCGGCAACGATAGCATTAGCCGCAATATGGTGATTCCTATACTTGACATCCTTATCCCTATTATTACATATATTCTAAATTTCTCCATCTTCACCAACTCCTTTCCTACAGCTTGGAAAGACGCTCAAGTTATTCCCTTACCCAAAAAGAATAATCCTTTAACTTCTTCAGATTACAGACCCATATCCATACTTCCATTCTTTTCCAAAATCCTCGAGCGTCTGGTCTATTCCCAACTATCTTCCTTTCTTTATCAACACAATCTCCTTAACCCCCTTCAATCAGGTTTCCGCCCAGGCCATAGCACGGCTACTGCTATGCTGAAGATAACCGATGACATTCGGCATGGTATGGATAATCAACAGCTTACCGTATTGACGCTGCTTGATTTTAGCAACGCCTTCAATACTGTTGATTTTGAGATCCTGCTAGCGATTTTGCGCACTCTTAACATATCTCCAGCCGTAATTGACTGGTTTCGAAGTTACTTGTATGGGCGCCGGCAGCGTGTTAGAGTTCAAGATAGTTACTCTCAATGGACTGCTGTTGAAGCTGGCGTCCCGCAAGGTGACGTGTTGTCTCCTCTCCTGTTCGCTATTTTCATAAACTCTATAACATCTCGTATATCTTCTCTCTACCATTTATATGCAGATGATCTCCAAATTTATACTCCTACTTCCTTAGGTCATCTTCCAGCAACTATAGATAGGGTCAACTCGGATTTGATTTGTATTTCTGACTGGTGCAAATCCTATGGACTTAAAGTTAATCCTCAGAAAACCCAGGCCATGATAGTAGGTAGTACCAGATTGCTGTCAAAAGTAGATCTATCGAGCCTTCCGCCACTACAATTAAATAACACTCACGTACCCTTTTCCAACCAAGTGAAAAATCTAGGTGTCATCATAGATTCTCGACTGTCATGGTGGCCGCAAGTTAACGAGGTGAGTCGCAAAATATTTGCTGCTGTAGGGTCGCTTAGAAGACTACAAAACTTTCTTCCCGTTGCAACTAAAATTACGCTAGCTCAATCTTTACTTCTTCCAATACTTGACTATGCCGATATATGCTATCTTGATCTCACAGAGGAGCAATTAGATAAACTTGAGCGTCTTCAAAATTTATGCATCAGGTTCGTATTTGGACTTCGCAAATATGACCATGTCACAGAATATCGTAATAAGCTCAAGTGGCTCCCAATCCGTCTTCGCCGGAATACTCACATTCTTACTGCTCTCTACTGTGTATTGCACTATTCTTCTGCTCCTGTCTACCTCAAAGAGCGATTTGAATATCTGGCTGCTCAAAATCGCCCCCTTCGTACAGTAAAAAGCTTCGCTCTAAGCACTCCTCTACACAGAACGACATTTTATAAAAAATCTTTTACTTGCACAGCAGTTCGTCTGTGGAATAAGCTCCCAATGTCAATAAGGAAAGCAGAAACAGTCACTGCATTTAAAAAACTCGTAAAAGATTTTTATCTTAATCCTAATAATTATAATATTTATTAGTACATAATATATTAGAATTGTATCTGTATAATGTATAACATGTTATTATATTCACTATTCTATCTGTGTAAATATTTATATATATGTATGAAAGTACCTTAATATTATAAATTTATTATAAACTAGTAAGTATATTAGTATTACTATACATCTGTACACCCCTACCCTTTTCATTTCACTATTACCATGTTATCTACCCAAAGGTTGTCTGGAAGAGATCGCTGCCTTAGCGATAAGACCGCCTTTTGGTCACCACTGCTGTTTTTATGTTGATTTATTTTTATTGTTTTGTTTTTGTGGTGTACAAATAAAGAGTATTGTATTGTATTGTATTGTACCACCACCAACACGTGTTTCGCCCCAAAACAGAGCACCTCAGGGTTATTGACTCTACGACGGTTACTCGCAAAGTATTTGCAAAATGTTTGCAAAGTCTACGTTCTGATTGCGGATTGTTGCAAAGTAGTTTTTAACCTATCTTTACAAAAATCGAGTCCCGCAAAGTAACGCCTGATTCTACTAAATAAAAATTGAAAGTTTTATGAATTTTCATAATTTTTGAACTGTTTTTCTCACGGTCCCCCCTCGCGACGCCGCTTGGAAAATAATAAATGAAAATCGGTCCAATATGACAGCATCTTGGACCGATTTTCATCTAACATAGCTAAGGACACTTCCGACTAATTCATCTTTCAAACAAAATAACCAAAATCAATATCGCTTCATCACACATAAACACGTGAAACTTATATTATAACAACCCGTCGTTTTGCGTCGGGGGTTAAAAACATTCGCTTACTTATTCTCTCTTTCAAAAAGACTTCGACAACTGCTTGGCTGTTGATCAATTCTTCAATTTCTCAGTACTACAATAATGGCGTTGAGTCAACAAAAACTATCTAGAGCAACGACCTCTGGCTATGAATGAGATTATCGCAGCATCGAGTGAAATTACGTGTGAACATTGGCGATAAGATTGTATAGATAGTGTTAAGACTTTTTTATGATTTACTATTCTAGGCAGCAGCGACGGCTTGGCTTGGCTGCAACCCTTTTTACGTTCCATTGCTGGGCACAGAATATTCGGGAGGCCTGGAGCTTACTCCACCTCGCTGCTCCAATGCGGGTTGGTGAGATGCGGGGTTAATGGCCAACCCGCTGTCGGATGTTTTCAAACCGCCCATAAGGCCTCCGACAAGGTTTAACGACTGTTATCCTCCAAACTCCGGGTACGGAAAGGCGCATAAAATTAGCAACTAGCGGTCACCCATCATACACCCAACCGTGCGCGTTTCATTTTAAAGTTTTCGTTTTCATTTTATACAATATCAGGCAATCGTAATAATATATTTCATTACAAGTGCGGAAAGGCTGTCATTGCAAGGAGTTCCGACAAATGTCTACCCGAGCCGAGGCGCAGCCGAAGGTGAGGGTTGACAGTCGGAACTCCTTCCAATGACGGTTCCGCACGTGTACTGAACAACTATTTTTAATACAGTTGCGAAAAAATGAAGCAATTTAATAAAATAATAAAAACTCGCAAAGAACATTTTTGGAAAATGGCGCCAACCGTACAAGAATACCTATAGAAAGAGATTTTTTTTTGATTTCTTCACCCATTCTGGGTAGGCAAAGGGAACTATGCCCATACAGCCAGGTCTTCAGTAGAAGTTTTTATTGATATGAAATGAAAATGTTAATGAGATGAAATGAACCTAACCTAACTCATTGAATCAAATCATTAAATCTGATATTGAAACAAATTAGTAGCTTCTTTTTAGAAATATGAATCATAAAAACTTCTAAAACTACGTGGTTGTTTTGTTTTATAAGTATTATTTCTTTGACAGTTGGGAAACAGAACGCACGAGTTCGGAAAAGGTAAAGGAAAAGCACAAGTGTGTAATAGCCCACTTCCCGACCGCTATACGTCCCTGCAATACGCCACTTTTTGAGCAACTGTGTTAAAAAAATACTTATAGCACTTACCCGGACAAAAGGATTCTTCTTGGGCAGGTCATGGTCCACCTCATCTCTTGCCTCGTCATCGTCACCAGAGTTCACCCGCACGCACGTCTTGTGTATCTGCGGTTCACCCATACTCGGAACACATTATACACAGCCACCTAAACACTAAACTTCACTTACACTCCACTCCAAATTCACTGAATCCAATCACTGACAAAATTAAAAATTTTAAAAATAAAATTCATCAATGAAAGATATTCGAATATAGAACGCGATAAGATTTGAATTATCAAGCACCGATTATTCTTGTTTCATTTATTTAGATTTAGAACACGCGAAACTGATTCAAATTTAGAATAGAAAGACTTTCATTTAAAACACTTATTTCTCTCGCGACCTGAAACAAAAGAGTGGCGGTTAGACAATGGTGTACGACTAAATGGCTAATGACTAATATTTGTTTAATAATGATCTCATTAGTACTACAAGTATTCGCATATTTACGCGTAGATAGGGCGGTTATCAGATTAGAAGTGTATGGATACTCGACTAATTGTTTAATGACGAAATTATTGACATATCTTAACCTGTTCTCATTATAAAGATAATTGCTTACTTTATAAGGCGATATGAGCGGGTACCGGTACTCGTATTACCACATATAAATAAACATAATTTAATATGAAAATAAGTTATGTAATGTATGCTACTAATTTCTACGACATAAACGAGAATACGTGAGTGCCCCCTGAAATATTTATTATAGTCTGTTTTTTGTTGTACCAGCAACAGATATATCTAATGTACATCATCTGTAAAAATTTCAAATGTCTAACTATCACGCTTCATGACTAGTGACAGACGGACGAACAGACAGACCTTAGAACATCAAGATATTGACAGGTATGACAGTGAGTCAGTACCTTTGATGCACTAAGAGACAGACAGACGGACGGACGGACAGCGGAGTCTTAGTAATAGGGTCCTGTTTGCCCTTTGCGTATGGAACCCTAAAAAAATTACCAGAACTATCTTTTTTTAGTTTTTCGTACACACTTTTTTTTAAATATTTTAGTTTGCGATCAGTAGCCATGCTATTTCGGTGTCTGATTGGTGGATTGGTGGTGACTTTATAATATAGTTTTTAGGTGGTAGAACTATTATGGTTCGCCCGGGGATAAGGGGGTACCACCGCTGCACCCACTTCTGCCGTGTACCAATTCTATTGTGTTTCGGTGGAAAGGTGCAGTTGCCGGGCACACTTACATGAGGCGACCACCAGCCTCCGGAGTAGCAGCGCAACTACGTACGACCTCAGACAAGACTTACCAATGCTTGCTTGAGGTTGTATGTAGATGTCCATGAGCTGCAGTGACCACTTAACACCACGTGGCCTGCATGGTCGTCTACTATTCCATTCAATTAAAGAAAAGAGTGTTATAAAATAAGTTGAACAAGTTTTTAAGACAAATGGACCGACTAGGTTTATAATATTTGTTCTAGAACAATGTATCTATTGTGGTACATGTGGTAGAACAATGTACGTACTGTAAATTTTTTTTCAACCTTTTTTATGTCCCACTGCTGGGCACAGGTCTCCTTCTCACAAGTGAGAGGGATTTAGGCCATAGTCCATCAAGCTGGCCAAGTGCGGATTGGTGGACGTCATGCTATCGAGAAATTATGAATTTCTCTCAGGCATGCACGGTATTGGAGAACACCGTAATCAATTAAATATCACGATATTTTCCATCACCGTGGAGCAGCGATAAATGCGCACATTACAAATTTCTTTGTCAGAGGTGCGCGCCGAGGATTTGAACCCGGGATCGGTCGCGTCGAAGACCGCGGTTTTTTACCACTCGGCCATCGCTGCTCACTACTAATGTACATACTAGGCAACAATTACTGTGTTTTATTGTTTGTTGGTGGTATCCTTATCAAATAGATTAAAGCAAATAAAATAATGATATCAAAACATGTGTTGCAATTTTTATCATATCTTTGACCTATTTAATATTTCTTACGATTCTTCTGTTATCTTATGGGAATAAAAGGTATCTTCCTAAACTTTTATCGTCACGAACTGGTCTTTGAGATCTCATGATTATCTCAAGACACATCTATTTAGAACAGACCAAATCCATATTGCATGCTGGTAAATTTTACATCATTATCTACAATAATTTAATAATGATCCACTTTTGTGCTGGATCGTCTCTCGGAATTATGAAGAGTTCAGGTCTCGATTAATATACCTTTCATGAAACATTTGGAAGCTACGCAGCCACAGGCAGACATATATCAAACATTTATGATACCTCATTATTTTATAACTTTACATACTCATTGCCCCACACTAATATTACCCTATATAGTGTCTCACACGATCAGCTGTCACGTGTGCCCATTATCAACCCATAGCCATTCCGTTATCTCAAATATAACATAATGTAAGTACTTTTTTAAAAGAGTGCTGCTGGGAGTTTTGTTCCCCCGCCTTCTTTCTCTCAGCTCAACATCTAGCCCAAACGAGCACCTAAAGGCGATGACCGGGGAAAATGTCATTCATTAAGCGAATATTTGGTATTCCTAATATGAAATCATTTTTTTTCTTTTCTTTTCTCTTTTCTACCTGTATCGTGGGTACCATGAACACACACAAAAACAGAAACACAAAATACCGTTGGCTATTTTAATTTTTTCATCTTACAGTTTAAATATTTTCATGTTACAACTCGATGACGAACCATTTTATGTCAGGAACGATTTTTTTTACCAAACTCGTAATAGCCCTTAAATTAGATTTTATGTGAGACTGTCGCATGCGAAGGTAGATCTAGAAATGCATATCAACAAAAGTTTTATTTAAATATCCAACAGAGCACGGATTCCCTGTGACCTATCTACGGATCCCCAGGGTTACGCAGAGCATCACGATATTCACGATTTAGGAGTCGCTGCCATGATTCTACTTAATATTATAAACGCGAAACTTTGTAAGTATGGATGTTTGTTACTCTTTTACGTAAAAACTAGGTACTGAATGGATTTTAATGAAACTTTACAATAATAGCTTGTACATCAGAATAACACATAGGCTACAATTTATAAAGATATTGTGTGAATTCTTCAAAATATGACGATAAGTGTCAAGTAAGTAGGAAAAAATCTACTATCTGCAAGCTATTCTGGCGTGCGCTCTCAAAACCGCTAGAGTTACACATATGAAATGTATGATGGAAGTTTAACAAAAAAGCCGAAGGGAATTAGGGAATTTAGAAGGGAATTCACTTTATGCTAATGATCCTCTCTAACGCGGATGAAACCGCGGGGCTCAGCTAGTATGATATAAATACTCGAACAGAATTAATCGAAGATGTGAACCTGAATCTCAGACGTGGAAGTCAGACATATTGTTTCATTTTGCCTGTATAATTATAGGTAACTAGTCCGCCTAATTTAAATATGAATGAAATTAAACTGGAGAAATTTGACTTTAGTAAAAGAGGTTAATAGAAGAGTGGTAGATAAAGTCAGTTAATTATACACATAATAGCTTCCACTTTCGTATTCGACAGTGTATCATGCTGGTCACAATGTGTGACTCGGGGAAAGATGGCTGTTACTTGCATACTATTTATGTCGCAGTTCAAGTTTGAAATCAGACCTTTACGAACTATAAGTTTAATTGAATATTGAAAATTAGTTTTTTACTATCACACGTAATGCGCGTTTGTGTATAATGTGCTTCACAGGCAATACACACTCGAAAAAATTAATCTAAATTAAACCAAAAATGAAACCGTCTTCAAAAAGTGAAAATTAAACTTTTTTCGCATAAGATAGACACGAGTACGTCTCTTACTAATTACACAGACTCCCAAAAATTCGTCGTGCTTACATACAACAGCTTAACATTCGAAATTTTGAAATGGGCACCGACTCTATAACTTAAAACCTCAACAACAAATACACCTGAATAATGGAATACCTACAAATAAAATCTACTAGGTGCAACATCTATCTGTCCATTTATTTACTCACAAATTACTAGGTTCAAGACTGAAGAAGAAATTTAGGAATGATATTTAAAATTATAATTTGCTTTGTAACGATGTGTTAAATGTAGTCTTGGAAAATTTGTTTGAATAAAAAAATAAAAATATAAACATAAATATTTAAAAGCTCTAAAAGTCTAAAACATGAAATAAGAAAATATTCCCGCCAGAAATGTTGGTGTGTAAAATATTTAACATGTTTTAAATAAACTGAATGCGTATTGATCAAAGAATAAAGTACAATGTAAATTAATTTTATTTAACTATCCGTATTAAAGTTTGTCATTGTCTACTTACACATTTTGTGTGTTCATTTTGTTTAGAATAAGACTTCCACACAAAAGTCGCCCATATTCGTTCACAAAACAAGTTGTATACTATTTTGAAAAGACACAGGATACCTATGAATGGCTTCGCATTCAGAGTATGATAATGAGAAACAACAACCTTCATTTACAAACACCCAGTTTCATTGATAACTGACGGAAACTGCTCCATTCACAAACCAGACTGTTTTATAAACATTTTACTAACAAACAGTTCAACGAATTGTGAACAGTTTCAAACAACTCAAAAAACAACATGGCGTTGTATAAACTTCTCCATTTTCTAAGAGGTTGAATTTAAGTTTTTTAGTAAGGGCTTTTGAGTCCTGGGGCTCTACTGTAAGCGCCGAAGTCCGAAGACTCGCATATTTTTCAACACATTTTGATCCTTTTCTGACTTCCCTATTTGTGGATAAATGACTTTAGTAAAGTTATCGAGAATAATGGTGCTATTAAGGATATAGATACCTTTTATAATCCTTCAAACTTTTACAAAATAATCACTCAAAAATACACGATAGACGATAGCGCTTAGAGTATACTGGATATTGTGTGTTGTCGTGATTATCATCCCTACAGGGAAACGATTTCATTTAAAAATATAGATTAGCTGCAATAGGGATTTAGAAATTAATAAAATGTCCAAATTCCCACAGTCCCCACAACATAGTTCTGCTCTGATTCTCCAACATTTCTATATGAGGCACACGTTAGTTCAAGGCTACGCACAATAAGAACTTATTGGATTTCATTGAAACTCGCTCACACAATGGTCATAATAGGTTTCACGTTATCACAACGCACCTGTGTCTAATGATCTGTTTTATTTGACATCCCATTGTAATCTAATCGAACGATTAATTTATTTACAAGTGCTACGGACTCCACACATGCTTTAATTAAAATTTCCGGGTAACAAAGTCATTTACTTACTTAGGGTTAAAATATTATTTTTGGTTTATATAAATGACTTTCCTGACAAAATTAATCATAAAATGACTTTATTTGCTGATGACACTACCATATTATTTACTGCTGACGATGAAAGAGAACTCGAAATTGACATCAATAACTCATTAATAGAAATAATACATTGGCTAGAATATAACAACTTACAAATTAATTTATCTAAAACTAAGTATATTCATTTTAAATCTCGTCATAATAGAAATTCAGATGAAAATTACAATTTTAATATCCATTATCATAGTGATAGAATTGACGATGCCGATGAAGTAAAATTTTTAGGCTTGCAGGTTGACAGATTAATCAACTGGAAATATCATATTGACGTTATTTGTAATAAATTAAATAAATATTCTTACGCATTACGTAGACTAAGATGCCTAGTAGATCAACAGTCAGTCCTATCTGCCTATCTTGGTTTTGTTGCCTCCACATTACGATATGGCAACATATTCTGGGGGAGCTCAACTAATAAACATGTAGCTTTTAAAGCCCAAAAGCGATGCATTAGGGCAATTTGTAACTTAAAGCAAACAGATTCCTGCAGGCCATATTTTATCAGTCTTAAAATTTAGACATTGCCATTTTGCCAATTTAGACAAAAAGAAGGCCCAAGTCTCTTCCGATAATAAGAGACATGAGATTATGTCATTGAGAATTATTTTGTATTAAGTCTGAGATACAGGGACAAGGAAACATACCTTTTATTGCTATCGGGGGGGAAACCTACAAAAGGTACCCAGCACTTGGAGGAGGATATCTACTGGGTTATGTGGGATTTGTACCGCACTCAAACCCCGTCGTTGGCCTGCCTTTGCGCTTGGGTAGGGCTACGGGATCTCCAGTGGAACGCACCAGTGACCTCCACGCGATGCGCCCCAGAACAGAACGGGCCCATCTTCTCTTACACGTAGCTCTATTGCATCTTCAGTTCACAGTTCACTCTCACCGTCCGCAACCCCGGAAGCCCTCGTTAAGTCGCCACTTACGCTCAGGCAGGGGATACCGTAACTCTAAGCTGAAAAATTTCTGTGCTGTGCTCGAATTTTTAATCCGTCCTCAATGACAGTTAGTCACGTACCAAACAAAGTTTTATAGCCTCAAACTAACCCAGACAGCAATGACAGCGTAAACTAATTGCCGAAGACAATGGTATCGCCAAGGTCTTGGTGACATCATTGCGATAAGAACTTCGGATTATGGGGGCAAGGTGTTTACTGTGGAAGTAATGTTTATGTAACATTATTATTGATTAGTTTATTAAAGTGTAAAAGAAAAAATATACGAATTATTTGGTTGGTTTCTGCCTTGGTAATAAGCTTAGAAAATGTTTGTTTCCATTGTTTTATTGGGAATTTTATTTATGAAATATTATTTTCGCTTGGGTTTGAATGTGAGACACATTTAAATTCCTACAGCTGAGTTGTGTGCTAGTATTTCTTATAAACAAATTAAATTAAAAACTAGCCAAGTGCGAGTCGGACTCACGCACGAAGAGTTCCATACCATTATCTATAAAAAATCACGTTTATTGTATGGAAGTCCCCTTAAATATTTTTTTATTCTATTTTTAGTATTTATATAATAATAGCGGCAACAGAAATACATCATTGCCTTTGATTATCCATGGAAATCATTGAATTAAGATTGAATGTAAGGTAAATTGTGGTTTACGATTTATGACGTATTAAAAAAAACTGCTTACTAGATCTCTTTCAAACCAATTTTCGGTGGAAGTTTGCATCGTAATGTACATCATATATTTTTTTAGTTTTATCATTCTCTTATTTTAGAAGTTACAGGGGGGAGGACATACCTACATTTTACCAATTTGGAAGTGTATCTCGCGCAAACTATGCAGTTTAGAAAAAAATGATATTAGAAACCGCAATATAATTTTTGAAGACCTATCCATAGATACCCCACACGTATGGGTTTGATGGAAAAAAAATTGAGTAATAATAAAACTAAGTATGGGGAACCCTCAAAATTTATTGCTTTTTTCTATTTTTGTGTGAAAATCTTAATGTGGTTCACAGAATACATCTACGTAGTATACGTACCGAGTTTCAACAGTATAGTTCTTATAGTTTCGGAAAAAAGTGGCTGTGACATACGGACGGACAGACAGACATCACGAATTCATAAGGGTTCCGTTTTTTGCCATTTGGCTACGGAACGCTAAAAACGAAAAGCTTGAGGATTTACAACTAAACTTAAATAGAACACCACATAGCATAAACAGATTCTCGTACCCTTTTTTTATTTGAATGGAGTAGCAGACGAGCATGCAGGCCACGTGGTGTTAAGTGGTCGCTGCAGCCCATGGACATCTGCACACAACCTCAAGCAAGCATAGGTAAGTCTTATCTGAGGTCGTATGCAGTTGCGCTGCTACCCCGGAGGCTGGTGGTCGCCTCATGTAAGTGTGGCCGGCAACTGCACCTTTCCACCGTAACAATAAAATTGGTCCACGGCATAAGTGGGTGCAGCGGTGGTACTTCCCCAGGCGAACCTCTTACCTTTGAACCCTTAAATGTAACAAACCGTATTTTTTCCATAAATGATTGCATGCAGGCATATCTACCTTGACTCTAGACCTAAGATTAAGGAAAATCTAAAAGGAAAATCATTTATCTAGTCATCGTGTTTTCCCATTAAATGTTTGTGGTATCATATGTTAAGGTGAGGCATGCTGTGGTAAAAACGTTCTAAAGTGTAGATCTCAGCTTCTTATTTATTCATCATACTGAAAATAGTATAGTAGTAGTAGTAGAGTAGAGTAGTAGAGGCAATACTTCACTGCGGGGCAACTCCTGACGCTGTACAAAGCCCAGGTCAGACCCCATATGGAGTACTGCTCTCATCTCTGGGCAGGAGTACCAAAATACCAGCTACACCCATTTGACTCCGTTGAAAAGCGCGCAGTCCGAATCGTCAACGACCCAAGATTGCAGGCTAGAACCGCTCAGCTTGCGAAGAGACATAGGCTCGCTCTGCGTGTTCTACCGACTTTATGGTGAGTGCTCCGAGGAACTTTTCAAACTCATGCCTACATCACCATTCCATGATTATACCACCAGACGAAGGTTAAAGTTCCACCAGCACCATCTGGACTCGTGGCGGTCCTCCACAGCCCGCTTTGCACGCTCCTTTTTACCACGGACGTGTAGGTTATGGGACAACCTTCCAGCTGAGGCATTCCCAGTGGACTATAACATGGGGTTCTTCAAGAAAGCTGTAAAAAAAGTACTCCTCCAAAGCCGGCAATGCTCGGGTGGCTCCCCTGGGGTTGCCCGTGTCCATAGGCGACGGTGATCGCTTAACATCACGCGGCCCGTCTGCCTTTTTGTTCGGTTTACATATAAAAAAGTACCTTTTCCATATGTTACGCAAGTTACCGTAACGATCAGACCGACGTCAATAATTACAAGTCAATTTCAAAATTGTTGTTATTGAGCTTGGTCTTTAAGAGGAAACGCTACCGCCGTATTTCCATACAAATGTATTCTTCTATTTTCTCTCTGGATAATGCTTCTAGAGGAATCGTTTTTTTCAATCAACTTATTAGATCTGAAAATATGACTCTTCAAAAATCGTAGAAAATGCCTCTTTCATACAGCCCTAATCCAACAACTGCAAAACAAATTTGAAAGGTTTTTACGACCAAATAAAAACATAGGGGCATAGACTAATTTATTTCTAAATATTTGTGAAAAAAAAAATGTAAATAACTTATTTAGTTTAATGTGTTTCAAAATCGTATTTTTTTGTTTTTAAAACTATATTGAATTTATTTTTAATTTTTTAGTTCGATTTATTGCTATTGAAGTGAAAACTTCTTTAGCGGCGTTGTGCACTTTTTTTGGGATGGGTAAAAAATGTTAAACTCGCGTCAGGACACGTGGCCTGATCGAAAATTCGTAAGACGGAGGAGTGACAGCTGATGACGGCTCGACTGTCTATACTTGTAAAATTCGTAAGTGTCCAAAGTTTGAATTAAATCTGTCTGTTGAGAGTGGGTCAAAATCGAGTCCAAAGGAGAGTTGCAGACAAGCTCACAAACTCACAAACACACAGGTGAAGCTATACACGTCTTTGAACGCGTTTTTATGTTCAAAACCGCGTCTGTGATAAAATTCTGTCGCGACAGACTTGCCAGACAATTGTAAACTAATGTTGTCGATAGCTATAGAAATACATAGTAACATTTCTAGAACTCTCTGACAGTAGTCGGGCGGTACAATGGCTGATTATTCCAATAATCGTTTCTGTATTTGGCCCAATGTCTTCCACAAGGTCGATTACTTGCATCAATAGAAATAATACAATTGTTTTACGATAGTCGTGTAATTGATTTGTTACTTTTTTAGAGATCACCATTTTTATCGAACAATAATAAAATTATTAGCGTCTTTTTACGTTGATACTGTTTTAATATCTTGTCTTTATAATGTGACTAAACGGCCGAAAAAAAGTGAAGTGCCTTTGGTCTATGGCTGAAATCAGGACCAATCTTCCAAGCAGAGCTTCATAACGTTATAAAAATATCAAAATATTATGTTATATAACGTTATACGTATTTCGTTTCGTCATTATTTTGACATTACTAACGAAAAGATGAATAGCGGTATCAAAAGAATAACGTTATGAAATATATAAATCGAAATAAATAACGTTATAATATCGTTATTGCTAAGCGATATTGCTGCGTTGTTAGCTCGCTGCATATGATAATTATTATTCCCCGTAAATATAACGTTATTTATATCGTTATTTTCTAAATAGCGTTTACTGATATAGCGTTATTTTGACGTGTAAGTAACGTTTAGTTGTAAAACGTTATGTTTTTTATAACGATATGGGCACAAGTAGATAATAACGTTATGATTTTATAGCGGTATTTGAAGCTCTGCTTCCAAGCTCTAACATATATGAGCCTCTTTGGGTTGCCCCCAAATCCAGATGAACTTGTAAAGGTTTCTAGGGCCAACAGCAAACTTTCCATTAGAAAAAAATTATCTAGCACGATTAACAGACAGAGAGTGACATGATAATGTTAATATGGAGGCATTTATTGGAATTTAGTTTGATGAAATGAAATGAAATGAAAATACTTTATTGTTGACTGTTTACACACATAAAATTAGATGTTTAAAATTATAATTGGAGTTTTAAACAGTCTACCATGTTCTGGCATACAATATTATTAATTAAAAGTAACTAAAAATATTTTGTTTTAAGATCCGATAAGAATAATCTTAACGGATCATCGGCTTTTGATGCTTACCCACCGCTGGGTCAATGAGAGAAAAAAAGCCGGCGGAAAAAAACTCTCAGGCATTGTTTAGAGTTACACTTATTTTATAATGTATTTTACGCGGAAGCTCTGCAAACTATTTTTATTACACGTATTACGACGTTTTATCTTCAAAAAAATCATTTACATTGTAATATGCTTTTTTTATAAGCCAATGTTTTAATTGTTTTTTTAAATTTGATGGCAAAAAATATTCTCCTTTTACTTAATTTTTTTTTCACTTTCGAAGTGTCGTTTTTATGTAAAGTTTAGTAATTTTTTTCTTCAAAACCTATGATATCGTTTTGTATATAATATAAATAATCATTGTTCAAAACTACAACTCGTATCGAAGCCGGGTTTGAACTGCAGTGCTTGAAATGATTTGTTGCAAACTAACAGTTTCACAAATAAAAACTACATGCAATAAAAAAGGGTTTCATACCACAGTGTGCGTTAGAGATTTCACACTGACAGGTGTCACAATCATATGTACATACCCTGTGTCGTGGGTACCATGGACACACACAAAGACATGGACACAAACACCCAGACTGATAACAAAAACTGAAACTCATAATTTCAATCTCTGCCGGGAATCAAACCCTTGATTCCCGATTGGCAGTTCAGCATGGTAACCGTTGTGCCACACGGGTCGTAAATGGTACGTCAAAGGTGCTTGCTTGGTATTTAAATTTGGGTCCACGGCGTGGGCGCCCATCGTCTAATAATGCTATGTAATCATACAAAACTTACATAATAAAGACGCAGCTTATCCCTACTAAATATAATAAATTCGAAAGTAACTCTGTATGTCTCTCCGTCTGTCTGTCTGCTATGCTTTCACGCTTAAACTACTGAACCAATTTTGATGAAATTTGGAACACAGATAGAGTGGACCTTGGGAATGGACATGGGCTACTTTTTAAACTACGGGAACCTATAAAACGGGTCCACGCGGGCGAAGCCACTGGCGGAAGGCTAGTACACCATAATAGAGAGATGGTCTTCTGTAGGGCTGCCATGAACTAAATTGCAGACGCCGGATAAACACGGCAGAATATCCCGGACTTTTGGGCGAAATATGGTTTTCTCCCCGGACATCTCTGGAAAATATTTTTTTGCAACAAAAATAAAAACATCGTTATAATTTTTTAATTCCATTCGATCGTTGACTATTTTGCCGAGCCTTCATGAATGCGGGTTATTGTGGATGAACTTTTAATGAAGATTAATTTAAATTTGTCGCTTATTTATTTAAAAAAAGGATTTCCCCTGACATTTTTCAAAAACCCCTGCTGGACAGCCCCCGGACGCCCTTCAAACTAGGACAAATCCGGGGAATTCCGGACGGATAGCAGCCCTCTAGTCTTGTGATAAGATCGCGTGGGCTCCAAGAACATATTTAGCGCGGCATTTCTAATACTTATAATCACCATTGTTTCAGTTCATTGAGCATCGCAATGAGATGTTCTAATGCTATTTGCATTCGCCAATGCCGTTCGATATGGTAAACTATGTATATACGTATGGTATCTATGTGTATATATATATGTATGTGTATTATTGTGTGTATTATATTATTAGTATGTATGGAGCAGCGATGGCCGAGTGGTAAGAGCCGCGGTCTTCTACGCGACCGATCCCGGGTTCAAATCCTCGGCGCGCACCTCTGACAAAGAAATTTGTAATGTGCGAATTTATCGCTGCTCCACGGTGATGGAGAATATCGTGATATTTCATTAATTACGATGTTCTCCATCGCCGTGCATGCCTGAGAGAAATTCATAATTTCTCGAAAGCATGACGTCCACCAATCCGCACTTGGCCAGCGTGGTGGACTATGGCCTAAATCCCTCTCACTTGTGAGAAGGAGACCTGTGCCCAGCAGTGGGACATAAAAAAGGTTGAAAAAAATAAATAAAAAAAAATGTATGGTATCTATGTATATATATATATATATATGTGTGTGTGTATTATTGTGTGTATTATATTATTAGTATGTAGTTATAATATATCATTACTCTACTATAACATTTTTTTCTTTCTTCTTAATCATTTGTTCCTGTAGCTTGATTATTATGAAAGCCTACTCACATTCTCAACATCACCCAGGGTCGACCGAGAGACAATGCCAATAGGAATTAGGTTTAAGCCTTTGTGAATCTTAGTTTTAAGGTGTTTCACATAAATAAATAAACGTCCGTACTATCGTCAGTTTTGTAGCGTCCCGGTGCTAGTCACTCATAGAAAAAGTGTGACTTTTGTCCGTTTTTCTATGGTATGACGAGTACTAGTACGCTGTCGACAATATGGTTTTTGTAGACAGGTAAGAAACAGAACGAAGAATGCAAAAAATTAAATTTAAAAACCGGTCAAGTGCGAGTCGGACTCGCGCAAGAAAGGTTCCGTATTTTTACAAGCGGCCGCCCGCGACTTTATCCGCGTGGACTTTAGTCTTAGATTTTTTCTAAAACAAAAGTGGCCTAAGTTACTACTTATTACCATTATATTATTACCAGCTACCTACCAGTGAAAGTCCCGTTAAAATCGGTCAATCCATTTCAGAGATTAACAAATAGAACAAACAGACAGGGACAGACAGTCAGACAGACATACAAAAATTGTAAAAAAAATATTTTGGTACCGTATAAAAAAGCGGTTATTTTAATATTAGAAACAGATACTCCAATTTCATTTATTTGTACAGATTTGCGACGTCCCACTGCTGGGCACGGGTCTCTCCCCATTATTGGGGAGGCCTGGAGCTTACTCCACCACGCTGCTCCAATGCGGGTTGGTGGAGATGCGGGTTAGTGGCCAACCCGCTGTTGGATGTTTTCAAACCGCCCATAAGGCCTCCGATAAGGTTTGACGACTGTTATCTATCGACAACAACCGGGACGGCATAACGTGCCCTCCGAAACACGAAAACGCGCATGATATTTTTTGCCACTAGCGGTCACCCATTTCAAACCCGACCGCGCCCGTTTAGCTTATTCGCATAGATCTCTTGCATTCTACGCTAACCGCCGGGCCATTTGCGCTTTAAGGATATTCAAAGAAAAGGACATAAACGCCTTGACCAGGACATCAAGATTCATCATTTCGATAATCTCCTCCGCTGAGAGTCGAACCCGGGACAGCACGGCAGTGGCAACCACTACGCCATACGGGTCGTCAAAACATGAATGTTTAATTATCTTGGAATCCCAGCTATGGTCAGCAACCGATGTCCTAGTATAGAAATCGTATGCGCATGTGATTATTGTTTTAATCTCCAAAACGTACCGGTCGGGCTAACTGTAAACAGTTACGCGAGAGAGACAGCTGGTGCCGCCTCTGTGAGGAAAAGAGACGGGGATAGCGATCAATTTGTGCACCGGTAAGTGGAGTGTGAATAGGGGTGGCGATGGGAGCATTTTATTTATGTTATATTTTATCTCTATATATAATCTCTATATAAAGGAGCAGCGATGGCCGAGTGGTAAAAGCCGCGGTCATCTATGCGACCGATCCCGGGTTCAAATCCTCGGCGCGCGCCGCGCACCTCTGGCAAAGAAATTTGTAATGTGCGAATTTATCGCTGCTCCACGGTGATGGAAAATATCGTGATATTTAATTGATTGCGATGTTCTCCATCGCCGTGCATGCCTGAGAGAAATTCATAATTTCTCGAAAGCATGACGTCCACCAATCCGCACTTGGCCAGCGTGGTGGACTATGGCCTAAATCCCTCTCACTTGTGAGAAGGAGACCTGTGCCCAGCAGTGGAACATAAAAAAAGGTTGAAAAAATATATACATATATAGTCTCTATTTATAAAAATGAGTTGCTGTTCGTTATTCTCGCTAAAACTCAAGAACGGCTGAACCGATATGGCTAATTTTGGTCTTGAAATATTAGCAGAAGTCCAGGGAAGGTTTAAACGGTGTGAAAATATCGAAAAATTGCGAAATTAATAGTAAAACAACTTATTTTATTTTCCTATACCTATAAACTGTTAGTAACTGTCAAGCATTGGTTTTTCGCGCCATCGTCTAGAAGTTGGACATAGTCTGAATGACAATTAATCTGTCATAATTTATTTTATATTTTTTATTTAACAGTAACATGAAAAAGAAACTAATCCTCTTTCAATACTTTTAAGGCAGGACAACGCAACGTCTGCGGGGTCTACTAGTTTATCAATACATTTATTTATCAAGTATTTGTGGGTCTGCGGATCGTCTTCATTTCATTTTATAATCGTATTGGGTATATTGTAGCTACAAAATTTGTAATCCACTATTATGTGGTGACGGCCATCTTGGATTTGAATTTATATCTCCAACTCTATACTTGTCTAATTCTAATCCTTTTGTTTGATAATTATATCGGGTGGGTTGTACAAAAATATGTAATAGGCACGCCAACAAACGCAGTCTACGCAGCTAAGGCAAACGGACGCGGTCGGGTATGAAATGGGTGACCATTAGTTGCAAAAATTTCATGCGCGTTTCCGTTTTTCGAAGGGCACGATAATGTATAACGAAGAGTTTTTTTGCTTAAACACAAACAAATTTAAATTTAAAACAAGTGCCTCTGTGGCTTTAATATTGTTTCGCGATTCATGTCGTGGGTACTATGGACGGACATACATAAAGATAGGAAGACCAATTCCCAGACCGAGAACAGAAAAAATGAGGAAGATAGAAAGTCTACAGTCTTGAGTTGGTTTTTGTAGTGTTTGCATTATTTTATTATTCCCTTTCACTATCCTTTTATGCATGTTATCTGTGCAATATAATTGAGTTTTGCATCTAACAGGCATCCCGATTTTTTTGATGTGGCAGCCCTGGAAGTGATCGTGCATGACGCATCGCACGCACGCGTCCAATACACGCACACTCACACAGTACAACATATCACGACGTACTTCCTGCATTTTTATGGTATCCTTGTATGGCAGGAACGGCTTATAACCATTTGTCATCGGGCATGGGGTTTTTTATGGCTTCGTGGCTACATTTTGTATTAACTGCATGTTAATGCATGCCATAAACGGCAGGTTTATAAAGATTGGCTTTGGGTTGTAAGTTGGTTTATTTTTCTTTTCGATGAATTCGACGTCTATAATATGTATAGGGTTTACGGATAAAGTTCCGAAAAGGACATACCGCTTTTTTCTTGAAATTTCGTACGTACGTTTCGTAAATTTCAAGGAAAAAAGCGATATGAACTTTTCAGAACTACACCCGTGTTTACTATTTTTAAGGCAATTTTTTTTCGGACTTCGGTTTTTCCCCTCATTTTTAGCTTGCTTAAGTCTAACCCTGTCTAAATGTTAGGATTTTACTGACGATAGGTTTTGTAATTGATTGAAGAAGGCACTGTACCTAATCTGTGTTCGTTTTCTCTTCGAAGAATGTGTTGACAAAAATTCATGTGTTAAATAATATAGAAATAAAAAAGAATTGAGAACAAAATTAAATAATCATTCAATACTTATAATAATTTCGTGTACTATTTTTTTCGGGAGCTGATTCTATAGCGAAATTAACACGAAAGGAGCGACCATTAAAGCGACAGGATTAGCTCGAATCACCCAGTTGATCAACAATTTTGTTTTAAACCATAAGCTGCAATGATTATTATATACAAAACGACTAAAATATGTCTTTAAAAAAAATATGTAAAATACTGTTTATTACACGCTTTATATTAGCTTCACTTGTATGTATGTTTGTATGTTTGTAACCGAACAGTCGGTCGGTTACAAACATACAAACATCTGAAGGAGTCCCTTCAGATGCGATTTTGACCCACTTTAAACGGCCTGATTTCATTCAAACTTTGTAGATTTATCGAGGACCGATGACAACAAACTAATTTGATAAGATTATTTCATTATTCAATTTGCAAAATAAGATTTTTGTCAATTTATAGAATTTTTGAAAATTATTTCCAACCATTATCTTAAGACATAAGCATAAATTAATAATGGTATAAATAATTAAAATATGTATTTTATTTAAAAATAACAGTTTAAAAAAATAAAAAAAAAACATTTAAAAATAAACCAAACTAAAAAGAAGAAAATAAATAATAGTTTTAAAAACCATAAAACACGCTTTTATAAGAAATCCAACTAAAAAAATGAAAATAAATTTGAATTAAAATAGTGTAAAAATGCATTGTAAATATTGTAAAAAAAGCGTGGGGTGCTTTTTAAGATATTACCAAAATAATTATCCTTATAATCATATCTGTCAGATCTGGCATCCCACGCTTTTTTTTACAATAAAATGCATTTTACACTATTTTAATACAATTTTTTTTGTTGGATTTCTTATAAAAGCGTGTTTTTTGGTTTTTAAATTTTTGAAGTGAAAACTTCTTTAGCGACGTTGTGCACTTTTTTTGGGATGAGCAAAAAATGTTAAACTCGCGTCAGGACACGTGTCCTGATCGAAAATTCGTAAGACGGAGAGGTGACAGCTGATGGCTCGACTGTTTATACTTGTAAAATTCGTTTGTATCAAGTATTTAAAATATGGACATTGAACAAAGTGCATCTATTAATTAAAAAAGTGAAAGAAAATGAGCGAGTACTTTATAAAAATACCAGATAAAAACCTACTGAAAATACTAGATGAAAAATAATACTGATAATAAAAGCAATTCGTGCGAAATTATTCCCTAACCATTCCAAAATATCAAAAATGCACAACGTTAATGTTCAAGTTTTCACTTCTGCCGGTACTAGCGGAGTGCAACCCGTTGTTTTTTTATTAAAATATCTTTGATAAGCTGGTGACAAACAAACATGTACAGGTTCTAAAGACCACGCGGATGAAGTCACGTGCGGAATCCTGAGCACAAATCCTAGCAACGTATTACGTGTAAACAAAAAAAAACTGAGGTATCGAGGGACACCCGAATGGAACGAAGTTGTATTTTTACACGCTTTTTATTAGCTTCACCTGTATGTTTGTATGATGTTTGTAACCGACTTCTTTGGGCGCGATTTTGACCCACTTTAAACGGCCAGATTTCGTTCAAACTTTGTAGATTTATTGAGGACCGATGACAATACACTAATTTGATAAAATTATTCCATTTAAAAATCCAACTAAAAAATTAAAAATAAATAATGTAGTTTAAAAAACTAAAAAAACACGCTTTTGAGAAAATACGAACTAAAAACTAAAAAAATAAGAAGAAAATGTATATTACTGTAAATAAAGCGTGGGGTGGTTTTTAAGATACTATTGACACCATGCACCCCACGCTTTATTTACAGTAATATACATTTTCTTCTTATTTTTTTAGTTTTTAGTTCGTATTTTCTCAAAAGCGTGTTTTTTTAGTTTTTTAAACTACATTATTTTTTACTTTCTTGTTTCTTTAATTTCTGCGCTTCATAATGTTTTTTTCTTCTTTCTGCATTAATTAGTTTTAGGTTTGGGTGTCAACAAAGCTAAGCAATGTCGAGTGCGGTCAAAAGTAGGATGGGTGGCCAATAGTGGCCACTAAGCAACATCAAGTGCGGTCAAAAGTAGGATCGGTGGCAATAAATCTGAGAAATGTCGAGTGCGGTCATAAGTAGGATGGGTGGCCATTAAGCATCATCTACAGCGGTTATAAAAAGGATGGGTGTCAACAAAGTTAAGCAATGTCGAGTGCGGTCAAAAGTAGGATGGGTGGCAATTCACCAACATCTAGTGCGGTCAAATATAGGAATGGTGGCAATAAAGCTCAGCAATGTCGAGTGCAGTCAAAAGTAGGTCGTTACAACTTTTCGTCTTAATTTTTTCCGTCTAGCCCCCTTTCGCAACGCGCGATAAGGAACTTCGTTCCAAAATTTTAATTAACGATCGGGAGTATTCAATGATAGCAGCCGATAGTGCCTTTGATGTGAGATGTCGTGCTTCGTAGAGCTAAGCCGCAGGTTTTCGATTATATCGATAGATAACAGTCGGTAAACCGTTGATCACCAGCTGTTATCTCCACCAACCCAACTTGGAACTGGCGGATAGGGATGCCACGATATACCTATCGGAAAACCGATAAATACGCCTAAATATATCGATATAAAAAAACTCAATATTGTAACGAAATTTCGAAAAACCGCCCAAATTAAAATACCCACAAAATCAGGTAAAATACTGTTATTGGCAACAATGAAGTCTTGTAAAATGGTTCTGTTCCCGACTCGACCGAATGAACTGTCAAGTCAACAGTTAACTTTACCAAGCAAATTTCTGTATAAAACTTTTTTTTTATAAAACTATAGTGAATTATATGCGCTTCAAAGCTTGATACAGCCGAAATTAAAATGAGGTTTGTAATATACTAGCCTTCCGCCAGCGTCTTCGCCCGCGTTGGCCCGTTTATTGAGTCCTCGTAGGATAAAAAATAGCCTATGTGGTATTCCAGGTTTCATTGTTATATTAAAATCATAGGCGTTTAGCCAGTTGCTTCAACCGCGATGACAATGACGCTATTATCCGTTTTCACGTAGGAATTAAGCATTTTCCCACGGTAAAAAGTAGCCTATGTTACTCAGGGTATGTCACAGGGGACATGACCTCCCCCAAATTAGTCATGCGTAGATGGAAGGCAAAACAAGCCAATTTGAGACACCTCTTCCCCCAAATTTCTTATTGACGACCCGTGTGGCGCAATGGTTACCATACCGGACTGCCGATCGGAGGGTCCCGGGTTCGATTCCCGGCGCAGCAGAAATTTGAATAATGAGTTTAAATTTCTGTTCTCGGTCTGGGTGTTTGTGTTTCTGTCTTTGTGTGTGTGAATGGTACCCACGACACAGGGTATATCTACCCTACTGTGGGGCTATGAGTGTGAAGCGTTATTTACTTATTTATTGACCGTCCCCAAAATTTCTGTGCGACCCCCCTCCCCAAAATTGAAGGCTACGACCGCGCCTGTCCCTTACACGTTTAAAGTTTATCAAGCTTAAAGGACAAAACATTCAAGATTCTAAATTCAGCGTATTCAATTTTGATACATTTAGAATAAGTTTTACATTTAATTTATTTAGAACGCAACTATTTTATAAATATAATTACGGGTTGCACTCTGGGAGTGCCGGCAGAAGTGAAAACTTGATTATTAACGTTGTGCATTTTTGATTTATTGGAATAGTTAGGGAATAATTTTGAACGAATTGCTTTTATTATTAATATAAAAGTACTATTATTTATGTCGTAGAATACAATATTTATTTATTGCGCTATCGTACACAAACATTACAATTTATATTTCATTTTCTAATTCTTTTCAATTTTTTTTCATACTTTGAAAAAAAAAAATTTAACCCATTTTTTATGAAAATTATTGAAAATAGATTTTAAAAAAATCTATTTTTTTTAATTAATCGAAACCCTTACAATCCAACCAACCGTCTTACGGTTTTTCGATCAGCACACGTGACCTGACGCGAGTTTCACAGTTTTTACCCATCCCACAAAAGTGCTCAACGCCGCTAAAGAAGTTTTCACTTCAAAAACCAAGTTACTTTGACAATTAAGAAACTCATAATACCCTAATCGAGTTCAGGATCCTATATCCCTAGAACAAAAAATATTTTCTTATACAATGTCACGGCCAAGTGACTTTAAAGTCTTTCATCTTAAGGTCGAAAATCCTGTTTCGTATTCAGATTCTTAGCCAGATAATGTCATGGTCAAGTGACTCTTATGCTAGCAGTGTTAAGGCTCAAAATCTGCCAGTAATCCGTTCCGGTGGAAGACCCGACCTCGCGGCGACCTTGCAGGCTACGCCTGAAATGCAGTTTTCCGGTATACCGGTTCACGCTTTCCTATTAGCTTTGATTGTAGTGACAATGCCAATTCTACTGTTGTGCTATAGTGAGCATATAGTATCGATTTTGGTAAGTAGATTTCGTTTGTCTTTGTGGTACTTACGTTGCTGCTGCGCTCGGAGATCACCACACAATGCTTGCTAGAGGTCGTATATCATTTCTTCACGCCAAAAATGATGATGTACTATGCAGGTCCTGTTTCTATAGCTAGGGCCCACGACTCTTCTATATTCTCATCGTGTCATAGGAGGCGACTTAAAGAAGCCTCTGGGATTCCAGGCGCCTAGTTAGGAGCTCAAACCGTCCAATCAAGGGTGCCGTATGTGTGACCGCTATATTATTTAGCGTGAAACATGAAAGACTCATGACTCACCATAGATAACACCCGTATTTCGCGTTGCGTGAGGTGTGTATCGGTACGAGGGACTGTTCTTAGAAAATCCAGAAGTTTTCATGGGCACTGAGGACTGTCACAGAAATGGTATTAGGTACTTACATATAGTCCCTGTAGCTTCGGGAGTAAGAATAGAGCTACGGTATCCCCTGCCTGATCGTAAGAGGCGACTAAAAGGGGGCTTCCGGGGTTGCGGGCGGTGAGAGTGGGAGCTCGATCCGTCCAGCCAGCAGCCCCGGAAAGGACGGCGGTGTGTGCGTGGCCGCATGCCGCCGTAAGTATCGGAAGGTGCAGGAGAGCAACACAAAGCTCTCCCGAAGATGGGCCTATTGTATTGTGGGCGCCTCTCGAGATCTCGGAGTCCTCCCCAAGCGCAGAGGCAGGCCACCGAGGGGGTTTTAGTGCGGTCAAATCCCACATAACCCGGTATCCTCTCCCAAGGTGCCGGGTACCTTTTGAAGGGATCCCCCCAAAAAAAAAGGAACTTACATATATTGGCCGCAAACCTTTTTGCGTTCCACTGCTGGGCACGGGTCTCTTCCATTATTGGGGAGGCCTGGAGCCACCATGCTGCTCCAATTCAGGTTGCTGGAGATGCGGGTAAGTGGAGATTAGGTATATATAGTGAGGTTAAATCTAACATTACCCGGAATCTTTCCCAAGATGTCCGCGTATCTTTTGAAGATCTCTTCTTATTAACTACAACAGTTTGCCAAATATCTCTAGATTGCACTATTCCTATTACTACATAGGTACCATCAAGAATTTTTTATATATACTTTATTCGCCATTAATTCTCTAGATACCATAAAGTTCTGAGCCTTTACCATGCAAAGCAAAAGAAACGTCTCCACATAGATACACGTCAGCCCTATTTGTATTATATGGACAACATTCCTTGCCCTTAATAAGGTTTCTTAGAGTCTTTCAATAATGCGTAAGAATGACCGATTCACAGAATGAACAACTTAAGACAGAAACATGTTAAGAGCGATCATTAATTACTACTTCAGGGTTCGGAGCGGATGAAGAGAAATGTAATCTATACTCTTATCTATACTAATATTATAAAGAGGAAAGATTTGTATTTTTGTATGTTTGTGATGAATAAATTCAAAAACTAGTATTGCGATTTCAAAAATTCTTTCACCATTAGAAAATTACATTCACCCTGAGTAACATAGGCTACTTTTTACCGCGGGAAAATGCTTCATTCCTACGTGAAAACGGGTAATAGGGTCAACGCGGTTGAAGCATCTGGCTAAACGCCTATGATTTTAATATAGCAATGAAGCCTGGAATAGCACATAGGCTATTTTTATCCTATGGGGATCCATTAATCGGGTCCACAGCTAGTATATATGTACATAAGATAGATATCAAAGTGATTTGAATAGCTTTAAAGGCTCGGTTTTCAAAAGACTGCAGATCTCTAAAAACCTGTCAACTGTCCGCCATCATTATGGTTTAAGATGGGTAATGATTGTTCAGAAATGGTAAAATTACTCAGTTTATATTTATAAACGCAGGACAATGCAAACTGCTTCATTGACTTATTATACAGGCCTTTACCTATTTTTTGCGCGTATTTTGATGTTCAAGATACATTAAATGAATAAATAAATAAATTGTTCATTCTTGTAAAAGGACATCGATTGATTTGCAAAGTCAAGCAATTCAAGTTTAGGGTGATTGATCTAGATATCGGCTTTTTAAAATGAGTACCTATGCAGACGTGTTGTCTTTAGTGGTCAATGAAATAAGGCTCGAGTCATACGGTTTGCTACCCTTTATGCGCTGGCACCATTTTGGGGAAACTTACTCCAGTACGCTGCTCCAATGAGGATTAGTGGAGATGCGGTTTACTGGCCAACCCACTGTCCAATGTTGTCTATATATGATCGTGTGATAAAGTGTCTCACACGATCAGCTGTCACGTGTGCCTATTATCAACCCATAGCCATTCTGTTATCTCAAATATATAATATACCTACTTTTTTAAAAGAGTGCTGCTGGGAGTTTTTTCCGCAGTCTTTTTTCTCTCAGCTCAACATCTATCCCAAACGGGCACCTAAAGGCGATGACCGGGAACAAATGACATTCATTAAGCGAATATTTTGTATTCACTCATTCATGCATTTTTTATCACCTATCTCACACCCGACCGCGCCCGTTTGTTTTGCCATCGGCCCGGCCAAGCTTAGCTTAAGGTAAGTCTCAGGTTGCATGCAATTGCGCTGCTTCTCCGAAGGCTGATGGTCGCATCATTTAAGTCTGGACGGCAACTGCACCTTTTCATTGGAACACAAAAGAATTGATTCACGGCAGAAGTGGGCGCATCGTACGTCTTACTTTCCCGAACAAACTACAGTAAATTTATACTAGGTACTATCTTATAATAAAATTCTCGTGTCACAATTTAGTTACCATACTCCTCCGAAACGGCTTGACCGATTTTTATGAAATTTTATATGCATATTCAGTAGGTCTGAGAATCGGCTACTATCTATTTTTCATACCCCTAAGTGATAAGGGTGGCCCACCCCAAACATTTAAACACGGTACGGAGTTCGCGGGGTCAGCTAGTATTAAATAAAGCTGAAGAATTTTGTTTGTTTGTTTGAACGCGCTAATCTCAGGAACTACTGATTTAAATTGAAAATTTATTTTTGTGTTGAATAGTCACTTTATTGGGTAAGGCTATAGATATAGGTATAACATCATACTTCGACTAATACCAGTCCATGCGGGCGAAGTCGCGGGCAGCCGCTAGTAATAAATAAATAACATTTCACACTCATAGCCCCACAGTAAGGTAGATATTATTATAGCTACCCTATGTCGTGGGTGCCATGGACAAACACAAAGACAGAAACACAAACACTTAGACCGAAAACAAATTTAAACTCATCACTCAAATTCCTGCCTCGCCGAGAATTGAACCCGGTACCCTCCGATCTATAAAAGTTTGACTACCGTACCGTACCAATACTTAGAGTATTGAAGCAGGCAGAACCGTTAGAGAAAGCTGGAAGATCGTATTTGCCATATCACGCTCGTTATCAACTAGATAATGGCGGCAGATCCACTATTACGCCGCGGAAATGTGCAATTTCGCGCGTCACCTGTCAAAGTCAAGGTAAAACGTAATTGCTTGCTTACATCATAAACATGTTGTTTTTTTATGCCCTAGATGTATTTGAAGCGCGCATGGCCCGGCGGTTAGCGTAGAACGCAAACGATCTATGCAACTAAGCCAAACGGGCGCGGTCGGGTGTGAGATGGGTGACCGCTAGTGGCAAAAAATTTCATGCGCGTTTCCGTGCTTCGGAGGGCACGTTAAGCCGTCGGTCCTGGTTGTTGTCGATAGATAACAGTCGTTAAACCTTGTCGGAGGCCTTATGGGCGGTTTGAAAACATCCGACTGCGGGTTGGCCACTAACCCGCATCTCCACCAACCCGCATTGGAGCAGCGTGGTGGAGTAAGCTCCAGGCCTCCCCAATAAAGGGGGGAGACCCGTGCCCAGCAGTGGGACGCAAAAAAGGGTTGCAGCCAGCCAGCCAGCCAGATGTATTTACTGCGGTTTCATTCATACAAAAAATACTCTAATAATTCATAATTAAACGTTACACACTCATAGCCCCACAGTAAGGTAATTAATACCCTGTGTCGTGGGTACCATAGATACATGCAAAGACAGGAACACAAACACTAAGACCGAAAACAGAAATTTAAACTCATCATTTAAATTTAGGAATCTAACCCGGGACTGGCAGTCTGGCATGGTAACCATTGCACCACGCAGGTCGTTGAATTCATACCACATACATACAAAAAATGTATAGATGGTTATACCCAGGTATTAACTACATACAGATACCTACAATATCGCTTCATACCTACTTACATACATATATCCCCACAATACGGATACACCGTGTCGTGAGTGTCATGAATCATGATAATTTTTTTTAAATCTTTATTTAGGGGGTTTGTCACAATGTGACTATGTCACCCCCGTACAGGCTAGCACTTATATTGATCAATACACTTTCAATATAAATGATTGTAAAGTTTTAACAGTATCCTGTCTCCCTCGGACACCGGGACAGTCAAGACACTGTTACAACTTCCAACTTCACAATGACAAATTTCCAAGCAACTAGACTAGGAATTAGGAACCCTCTCCCTCTAAACTAAAGTTAGCTACACCCATTTGACTCCGTTGAAAAGCGCGCAGTCCGAATCGTCAACGACACTAGATTAACTAGTCCCGGGTTAACTGGCAGTCTGGCATGGTAACCATTGCACCACGCAGGTCGTTGAATTCATACCACATACATACGAAAAATGTATAGATGGTTATACCCAGGTATTAACTACATACAGCTACCTACAATATCGCTTCATACCTACTTACATACATATATCCCCACAATAGATCACGATACACCGTGTCGTGAGTGTCATGAACATTTTTTTTAAATCTTTATTTAGGGGGTTTGTCACAATGTGACTATGTCACCCCCGTACAGGCTAGCACTTATATTGATCAATACACTTTCAATATAAATGATTGTAAAGTTTTAACAGTATCCTGTCTCCCTCGGACACCGGGGTAGTCAAGACACTGTTACAACTTCCAACTTCACAATGACAAATTTCCAAGCAACTAGACTAGGAATTAGGAACCCTCTCCCTCTAAACTAAAGTTAGCTACACCCATTTGACTCCGTTGAAAAGCGCGCAGTCCGAATCGTCAACGACACTAGATTAACTAGTCCCGGGTTAACTGGCAGTCTGGCATGGTAACCATTGCACCACGCAGGTCGTTGAATTCATACCACATACATACAAAAAATGTATAGATGGTTATACCCAGGTATTAACTACATACAGCTACCTACAATATCGCTTCATACCTACTTATATCCCAACAATATGATGATACACCGTGTCGTGAGTGTCATTCAATGAACATTTAGTTAAATCTTTATTTATTTAAAGGGGGTTTTTCACAATGTGACTATGTTATGTCACTTATATTGATCAATACACTTTTAATATAAATGATTGTAAAGTTTTAACAGTATCATGTCTCCCTCGGACACCGGGGCAGTCAAGACACTGTTACAACTTCCAACTTCACAATGACAAATTTCCAAGCAACTAGACTAGGAATTAGGAACCCTCTCCCTCTAAACTAAAGTTAGCTACACCCATTTGACTCCGTTGAAAAGCGCGCAGTCCGAATCGTCAACGACACTAGATTAACTAGTCCCGGGTTAACTGGCAGTCTGGCATGGTAACCATTGCACCACGCAGGTCGTTGAATTCATACCACATACATACAAAAAATGTATAGATGGTTATACCCAGGTATTAACTACATACAGCTACCTACAATATCGCTTCATACCTACTTATATCCCAACAATATGATGATACACCGTGTCGTGAGTGTCATTCAATGAACATTTAGTTAAATCTTTATTTATTTAAAGGGGGTTTTTCACAATGTGACTATGTTATGTCACTTATATTGATCAATACACTTTTAATATAAATGATTGTAAAGTTTTAACAGTATCATGTCTCCCTCGGACACCGGGGCAGTCAAGACACTGTTACAACTTCCAACTTCACAATGACAAATTTCCAAGCAACTAGACTAGGAATTAGGAACCCTCTCCCTCTAAACTAAAGTTAGCTACACCCATTTGACTCCGTTGAAAAGCGCGCAGTCCGAATCGTCAACGACACTAGATTAACTGACAGGCTTGAACCGCTCAGCTTGCGAAGAGACATAGGCTCACTCTGCGTGTTCTACCGACTTTATGGTGAGTGCTCCGAGGAACTTTTCAAACTCATGCCTACATCACCATTCCATAATTATACCACCAGACGAAGGTTAAAGTTCCACCAGCACCATCTGGACTCGTGGCGGTTCTCCACAGTCCGCTTTGCACGCTCCTTTTTACCACGGACGTGTAGGTTATGGGACAACGTTCTCGCTGAGGCATTCCCAGTGGACTATAACATGGGGTTCTTCAAGAAAGCTGTAAAAAAAGCTCTCCTCCAAAGCCGGCAATGCTCGGGTGGCTCCCCTGGGGTTGCCCATGTCCATAGGCGACGGTGATCGCTTAACACCACGCGGCCTGTCTGTCTTTTTGTTCGGTTTACTTATAAAAAAAGTCATAATTTAGGTGTCGTTCCTGAGAGACATTCAAACAAATCAATTCGTCAGCTTTATATATTAGTATGGATATAGATAGATAGGGTGGGCGATACCCCAATTTTTCAAATAACTCGAGAACTTCTGCTCTAGTAGGTTCTGATTCTGATACTCTGCTTTTTTGCTACCAATCTAAATGAAATGAAATGAAATTAAATGAAATGAAATATTATTTATTCACTGTACGGTTCCTTTACAAACTCTTATAGTGAACATTATTTTTTTTGTTCTGTCTGCTCTGGGTGCGCTTAGGCAATGCTGAGCTGAAGAAAAGAGCAGACGGAGAAAACTTCGCCCTGTTTTAAAATATGGGGTATACAATAGCTAACTTTCCTACAGAGTAGCTATGGGCCGATAAGGCACATACGTGACAGCTACCGCATGTGTCAATGTCGTCCTTAAAGCTACCCGCGATGGCTTCGTTTGAAATGCCCTCCGAAACACTGCGAGTAAACGTACATGAATATTTTGTGACTAGGTACTGACTACCGTCCATGAGCAGAGATGGCCGAGTGGTAAGGACCGCGGAGACCGCCATCGCCGACATCGTCATCCTCGGCGCGCACATCTAACAGAAAATAAATTTGTAATGTGAGCATTTCATCGCTGCTCCACGGCGATGGCACCAGCGGCTTCGCCCGCGTGTACGTGTTTAATGAGTCCTCGTAGGATAAAAAATAGGCTATGTGCTATTCCAGGCTTTCATCGCTATATTAAAATCATAGGCGTTTAGCTTCAACCTCGTTGGCCATATTACCCGTTTTCACGTAGGAATGAAGCATTTTCCCGCGGTAAATAGTAGCCTATGTTACTCAGGGTGAATGTGAAAATCTAATGGTGAAAGAAATTTTGAAATCGGAACAGTAGTTTTTGAGTTTATTCATTACAAACATACAAAAATACAAAACTTTCCTCTTTATAATATTAGAATAGATTTAATTGATTTCGATGTTTTCCATCGCCGGCATGCCTGTGGGAAACTCATAATTTCCTCAAAGGTATGATGTCCACCAATCCACACCAGGCCAGCGTGGTGGACTATGCCCCAAAGCCCTATCACTTGTTAGAGGAGAACTGACCTTAAAAAAATCACCCATACAACTTACGACTTCGCTTGAGGTTAGTATGTTTTTTAGATCACCTAATGTTACAGACAGTACCTACTCTAAACCATAGCTAAAAACACAATTAGCACATCCGTTTGCTAATGTTCAATTATGTTTTTGTGTACAAATAAGTTGAGTTGAAGGTTAAGTGGCTTTAGAACATTAGGGCGCGCTTACATTACATGCTTGTTTGCTCGGCGAATCAAGACAAATCCTCCACGAAGTGTTAGTTGAGTAAAGTTAACAGGATAATGGGTAAGAGGTTTAACATGGCTTAGTTACACGACAACGCGACGCAAATAAGGGAATGTATGAATTATTAAATTTTAATATGTATGAATTATTCAAGACACACTTAAACTTACAAACATTATTTATTACAATTTAAATATGAGCACTAAACACTTCTCATGCGCTGCCTTTTACCGCGAATTAGTATCGATCTGTCAAAAGTGTCAGCTCCTGCAACTACAGAAATGACATATTCTATAACATTAGAGATTTTGTTAATCAGTAAATTGACTTTTTGCATCTAACATGTTTGTTTGTTTCTATCTGGCGTTGTAGGAACCAAACTAAGCGAGTAAGTCCACAATATGATGTCAATTAGAGGTTCACCAGGGCTCACTTACATGACTACGCGCGCGACGCAAAGAAGGGTACTGTGTTTATCAGTCCATGTATGTATGTATGAATTATTAAAAACATATTGTAACTCACAAACATTATTTACTACAATTTAAATATGAGTACTAAACACTTCTCATGCGCTGCCTTTTACCGCGAATTAGTATCGATCTGTCAAAAATGACAGCTACTACAACTACAGAAATGACATATTATTATTCTATAACACTAGAGATGTTGCTATTAAATCCGTAAATGGATTTTTTGCATCTAACATTTTGTATTAATGTTTGTTTGTTTCTATCTGGCGTTGTAGAAACCAAACTAAGTGAGTAAGTCAATTATATGATGTCAACTCAAATTGATGACACTGTTCTATTGATATATTATGTACTTACTATCTTTGACGGCCTGAAACTGACGTCACTCCGTCTTTCTTATGTGCGCCAACAACGTAACGATATATCGAAGCGATGGAACTGTGCAAACCGATTTGAACTATTTTATTTATTTATTTATTTAGTACTTTATTGATAACTTTAATCTAGGTTCACAATGGGCGGACTCAATGCCTAATGGCATTTTCTCCCAGTCATCGTGTCCCTGACATCGCATGTGTGTGTGTATGTTAAGTTGTTGCAGATTATCATGCGATTAAACTATGCAAATCGGCTTGCGTAGATAAATCGCTACGATATATCGTTACGTGTGTAGGTAAAGATATTATCACAATATAACCACACCTTTATTCGTTACATTACTCTTCTATTGTTCATCTGGCGAGACTAAACAGGTATAATTGTATATTAATATGCCTTATACACTGTGTATAATGTATATGACGTCAATTGTAAGAAAATTAAACTAACAATAGTTTACTTTGACGCAGTTGTTTGGAACTAATCAAGTCTCAGATCAAAATTAAATAAAGAAGTAAAGATACTACTAGGTAGTACTTGTCATTTCATAGAAAAAAAAGAAAAAAAAACGGCAAATTGTTTGTAAAGTAGGTTTACGATCGAGATGTTTACGTGATAACGTCCGCACGATAAAATCTCCATTCGTTTGTATGCCGCTAGAGTGAGAGAGACGGGAGATCGGTCCGTCTCTCTCTCGTTATACCTGCGATCGCGCTCGTGAGGTTTTGGTGTGACACAAGTTTCTGAACATGTCACCCGACTAAAACGATTTTAAAGACGTTATCACGTCAAAAACAACTGGTTGCACTCCGGTAATGCTGGCAGAAGTGAAAACTTGAACATTAACGTTGTGCATTTTTGATATTTTGGAATGGTTAGGGAATAATTTCGCACGAATTGCTTTTATTATTATTTTTTTTTTCATCTAGTACTTTCAGTAGGTTTTCACCTAGTATTTTTATAAAGTACTCACTCATTTTCTTTCACTATTTCTTCTTCACTTTTTTCATTAAAAGATGCACTTTGTTCAATGTCCTTATTTTAAATATATACGAATTATATATTTAAAATATTTAAAATATTTGATATAAACGAATTTTACAACTATAGAAAGTCGAGCCATCAGCTGTCACCCCTTCGTCTTACGAATATTCGATCAGGCCACGTGTCCTGACGCGAGTTTAACATTTTTTACCCATCCCAAAAAAAGTGCACAACGCCGCTAAAGAAGTTTTCACTTCAAAAAGCTATACTTTTATTTTAATGACGAGTAATGGGACTCTGACAAAAAATTACGATAGTACGGACGTTTACCTTATATACTAACAAAAAGTTGTCAAAAATATCAAAATTCACTAAAACAAAATCTACAACAACTGTAACTGTAACAAGCATATTTTTTTTTATTAGCGGTCACCATCTTGTTTCCGACCACGACCGTTTTAATTACGTACTATAACCAAGATCTTATTGCTATACCAGCCTCAGCTTATGCTAAGTAACTTTTTTTCAACCATTTCTAGGCTTTTTAGATAGCGGGCAGTATCTCATGAACCGTGACCGCTAAGCATTAGAAATTTTAAATGTGATTTTTTTTTAGATAATGGTACGGGATCCCACGTGTTGAGTCGGACTTGCACTTGGCCGGTCTTTATGTGTTTCGGCTGGGTACAGGACTTCTCTCGTGAGAGGGATGTAGACCATTATCCAGCACGCTGGCGTGCGGATTGGTGGACATCATGGCTTCAAGAAGTAGTTACAAATAACTGTGATGGAAAACACCGTAATTAAATATCAAAAGTTTTCCCCCACAGTGGAGCAGCGATTACCCATGAAACAAATTGCTTTGTCTGAGGTTCGCACCGGGGTTTGAACTCTTTATCTACGTGTCTACCGCAGTCTCTTTACAGATCGGTCATCGCTTATTTCGATGTAATTCAATTATTGGCTGCAAATCTTTTTGCGTCCCACTGTTGGGCACGGGTCTCTCCCCATTATTGGGTAGGCCTGGAGCTTACTCCACCACGCTGCTCCAATGCGGGTTGGTGGAGATGCGGGTTAGTGGCCAACCCGCTGTCGGATGTTTTCAAACCGTCCATAAGGCCTCCGACAAGGTTTAACGACTGTTATCTATCGAAAACAACCGGGACCGACGGCTTAACGTGCCCTCCGAAGCACGGAAACGCGCATGAAATTTTTGCCACTAGCGGTCACCCATCTCACACCCGACCGCGCCCGTTTTGCTTAGTTGCATAGATCGTTAGCGTTCTACGCTAACCGCCGGGCCATGCGCGCTTCAATTCAATTATTATGAAGGTAAAAAAGGAGTTAGATAATAAATATTACCGTTGATATTGCAAATAAACAACTGCCTCGCTCATCCGTAACTTTGGTTTCCGCTCTACATACCTTGATATTGAGACTGGATCTTGATTGTAAGGAAAAATGTGCAAAAACACTTTTTACGCGGTTTTGTATAAATAAGTCTGCAGCTCGTAGATTTTTTTATATTATATACTACCGTATAGTCCGCCCAACGAGACGTGATAAAAAATGTAAACAAAGTTTCAGGGGTTCAAAACATTTTTATTTGAATAAATTATCTACATAGCATATACTAGCGACCCGGCCCAGCTTCGCTCGAGCGATTAAGTGATATACATTAAAATTTATTTCACAAAAACCCATTTAAGTACTAAAGGCAAAAAATAGATGCGCGATGAGAATGCGCGCCGGGGGATGTTATGATTTATGGTAAAACAAAATATCATCTTCTAAAGTATTTATTTGATTACATTTTGTACAATTTTAATCTGAATTGACGAAGCTAATTAACGTTTTTATTTAGATAAGGATTAATACATGCGTACATGTATAGGTTGTCTACATCGCGGGCCGCGGCTATTATTTATGACTGTACATAACTATAATTGCGTTAGTAACATAAAGGAAGGTTCGGGACGGCCCTATTGTATTAGGTAGTTCGGGAAAATTCTAGAGAACCGTGGGTAGCCGTATGTAAGAATGTAAGGCACGCACCGGGCCGCGACAGGACATAGTTTAGTTCCGGAAGTGAAATTAAAGCGATCACTCCAAGCAACAAGGAAGAATTATTTCAACGACTACAGCGAAGATATTTAACTATAGTGATTGTGCTTGGTGATTTGGATTCTGTTGAGTGGATTTTTGTATAAGGAGACAATAAACTACTTCTACGTTGCAAACGGTATTTTATTACCCATAGGGCGTAACAATATTTACATCACGTTTTTGCCAGTTTCATTATAACTGGACGAGTAATAATAGGTAAAGTCAGTAAGTCGTCAGTAATCAGTCAGTCAAGTCAGTCATAAATTCAAGTAAAGCGATGGCTTTTTTACCAGAACGTGACCAATGGAATTTTGGAGGCAAGCTGTATAAACATATTTTCGCACTGTTATTTTATTTCACAACACTCATGCACTGTAATTAACCTATATCGAACTAAATGCCATCAAATTTATCCGATATTACTCAAAATTATACCAATAACATGAAAATAAAACAAGAGCACAACATAATGTCTTTTTCGACTTCCCGTCAAAACGCGACCAAATGTTGACAACTGTGGTACTGACTGCTTTCCTGTACCACGAAACAGGCAACAAAAGCTGTCGTTGACTAACTGACGCCATTACTGCATACGTGTGATAAGGACAGAGATAATTATTGCTCGCTCTCGCAATAGTAACTTGGTAACGGTCCGTTTGTTTACATTCTTTATCTCGTCTCGTTGGCCGGACTATAGTCAAAGTCATAAAATAGGTATGCTGTAGCTAATGGTTTCTGTTGCTTGTCATATTATTATTAACAGACTTTTAAAAATAAAAATAAAAACGTTTAAAAAATATTAGCGAACCCGGCAGTCGTTGTCCTGCCTTAAGGCTTAAAGTATCAGACATAATCAAGTTTAAAGTGCTTAAAAACGTAAACATTAGCAAAAAAAACCTTTCATAAAAAAACAAGAATCGCTTTGCAGATTCCTAGCAGATTCCAGTTTCAACGAAACTGAAAAAAAGTGACGCAAAAATGACACCTTGTGTCATATTTTTTTCTGCAATTATGGCATCGCAAACTATGTGTATTGCCAACGTCAAGCATCCGTTGAAACTGAAAAAAGTGATGCAAAAATTATACTTGACAATATGCACAGAGTTTGCGATGCCATATTTGAAAAAATGGACATAATTTGAATTCAAGCTATTTCATAGCATGTATGGATAGCGTTATTTCTGTACTTCAAAATTTTTTAACACGTCGTTACTAAATATAACAATAGAAAACATAACGCCTTTTTTTTTCAACCTTTTTATGTCCCACTGCTGGGCACAGGTCTCCTCTAACAAGTCAGAGGGGTTTAGGCCATAGTCCACCACGCTGGCCTAGTGCGGATTGGTGGACAAACACGCCTTAGCGTAGCGATAAATACGCTCATAAAATATTTCTAAGTAATGTGCGCGCCTAAGTTTTAACTTGGGTCTGCCGGTCGCGAAGACCGCTTTTTTAACCACTCAGCCATCACTGCTGGTGATTATTTGGTGCAAAATCTATATCTTCTATATCTATATCTATACATATAATAAATCTGTACATTGTCGGTTTCTGTACATTGAAGATATTTGAGAAAAACTGTCACTAGGGCTATTTATTAGCGTAATAGATCCCAAAATAATGATTTTTAGATTTATTGTCTGTTTGTCTGTTTATCTGTTAGTCTGTTTGTCGGTTCGTTTGTGCGCGCTAATCTCAGGAACGGCTTGACGTAGAAGGATGCGGTTTTCATTGATGTATTGGTATTTTTTTGGATTAACATTTAGTGTTTGTTTTATTTAAATCGGTTCACAAGTAATAAAGTTACGTCCATTTCAACTCCATGTCAAGAATTTATCGATCACTGTTTGGAAGTATCGTTGTTGATTTATCAAAAACTTCAGTTAATGTACCTATTGAAGTTTTATAATTAACAAACCCTTAAATGATAACATGAAACTTATAAATGAAAAGAAAAATAGATAATACATAGAAAAAAAAAAACCAAAATAAAATGAGTTGAATTGTTAACGCACTAATCTCAGGAACTACTGGTTGAAATTGAAAAAATATTTTTTTTGTGTTGGATAGTCCATTTATCGGGGAAGCCTTTTTACATAAATAAACCGAACAAAAAAGCAGACGGGCGGCGATCACCGCCGCCTATGGACACGGGCAACCCCAAGGGAGCCACCCGAAGGCTATAATAACATCATGCTATGACTAATACCGAAGTCCACGCGGACAAAGTCGCGGGCGGCCACTAGTTTCTATATAAAACGCTTGTAGACAATGATCTAAAAATGCCCATCTTGAATATGTTTTCGATGGCTATTAAAATATGGAATTATAGAGGTTGCACCCGCGTTAGAAAGGGTCAGTAAATTATCAATTTTTATTGCAGTTATGGTTCACTATTTTGGCTATAATGAGATGTAAATATATATTTTGGTGGGCTTTTTTGTAGGACTATTTAAGATAAACATTTCCATCATACATTATGTGTAACTAGCGGTTTTGGCAGCGCACGCCATAGCTCGCAGATGGTAGATTTTTTCCTACTTACTTGACACTTATCGTCATATTTTGGACAATTCACACAATATCTTTATAAATTAGCCTATGTGTTATTCTGATGTATAAGCTATATCATTGTAAAGTTTCATAAAAATTCGTTCAGTAGTTTTTACGTGAAAGAGTAATAAACATCCATACTTACAAACTTTCGCGTTTTTAATATTAGTATGATTAAAAGAAAGAAAAACCAAATTACTGCCCACGTCGACTTTTGACATGATGCATATGGATGACACTATCATTAAATTACTATGCAGCTTGCGTAACCTTTTAGCGTTATGAAAATGCCATACATAATGCACCAAAATTGGGTCCCTTCGTAACGACCGGTTCGTTGCGAGGCTTGTCAGTTTTTACGTCGACTGTCATCACTATTATAAACTGTAGTGGACCATGTCTTGTCTATTAATTTGAAAGAACGAAAACGAAAAAAAACCAGTATGAAGTGCTTTTTACCCGACTGCGCCAGAATGTATGTATGTATGTATGTGTGTATGTATGTATGTATGTATAATTGTTTGGTACGCACTGCAGCCTGAACGGCTTGATGGATTTTAGCTTGAGAGGTCTAAGTTGAGAGGTATCGTTAGAGCCAAGTTCAAGAAAAGGAACTGGCTAGCCAGCGCCGAGTGTAATATTACACGAACAACTTGGTGTCACTTTTGACCCTTCTATAAATACATATTTCGATTTTGCATAGAACTTGGCACTCATTTGGATCTCCATCCTTTTTGCGTCGAAGCCCACAGCCAAGCATAATTTTTGTATTGAACTTGGCTCTCCTTTTTTACATTTATGTTTTTGGTGGGATTCGTATTTACTGTGAGAGTGACACTGGGTATATCAAAATAAACATAAAAAGAAATAAAATAAAAAACGGCAATTTAAAAAACTAAACTACTACGACTAATACATTTTTTCTTGTATTTAAAAATATTGTTATATATACAATGAGTTCCTGTTCTATAATTTTCTAACCGATTTTTAAGTTAAGGGCAATCGGGTATGACGACTTTCTTGTTTTAAGGTTTTTATATTTCTAAATTACACAGAAATGCAGTCGGGTTTTTTAGTTTTTTTAATTACCGTCATTTTTAGTTTCAGACACACTTTCAGCTTCCTGTGGCTGGCTTTATTTTTTTTATCCTAAGATTCCAACATATTATAAAATGAATGTCCACTACCGCGTCTGTATGTCCGTCTGTCTGTATGAACGCGCTAAACTCAAAAACAACCGAATGGATTATGGTACGATTTTAACCTATTAAATAGTGTGATTTCTGAGGAAGATTCAGGTCATATTTATTACGGTTTTAATAATTCATAACGGCAACAGGCGGCTACCTGTTTCCTATATCAATATAGAGCAAAAACGAACAAAAATATTTGTTGTATGGGAGCTCCCTTATATTAAATACTATCGGTCGACCGCGACTTCGTCCGCGTGGACGTGGTATTAGACTCCATCAACCCCTTTCTACATCCACGTGGTAATCATCATCGCGTTGGAATCTTCCTGAGGGTTGAATTGGTTGAACCGTCTCGGAGACCTCAACCCCATCCAGAGCGTGACGCCCTGCGGGTGTTGGTATCGGCGGTCTCCATCTAGAAAACTTACGCGGCCTCTCCAGGGATTGTTCCGGATTCCTTGAAGGAGGGAAGTAGGAGTATTTTTTTTTACTTTAGTTTCTTTTTTTTATCTTATATTATTTCACCTTTTATCTATATAAAGGGAACAACAAATAAGGAGAAACTGTTAAACTTAAGACTTATTACTTAGGTATCTTACCTGTATTAGGTAATAAGAACCTCTTATGTACTTTTATTTAAGTTAAATTAGATAAACTAATTTGAACCAACTTTTTGTTTGAGATAGGGTGGTAAGGCGCCCAACAATTTAATTAATTATTAATTACAATTTGCAGAATATAATAAATAGCCCATTTCTTTTCTTTTGTTCTTTGTAGTTTTTTTTTAATCACCCTGTCCTCCAGGCCTACACACCCACGCACCCTCACACACACCGGTGCACCCTAACATCTGGTGCACCCTGCTCTCCGCTTACCCAGAGCCTAGCCGAGGTGGATAGTTATAAAACGTTTAAATAAACAGAAAAGGTAACTAATTAATTACTTTTAAGGTTTCACAAGGTACCCGGCATCATGGGAGGGGATACCGGGTTATGTGGGATTTGACCGCACTAAAACCCCACCCGGTGGTGGCCTGCCTCTGCGCTTGTGAAGGACTGGAGACAGTAAAACGCACCGGTGTCCTCCACGCGCGGCGCTCCAGAACGGGCCCATCTTTGAAGAGCAGATGTGCTCTCATGCACCTTCCGATGCTTGCAGCGGCATGCGGCCACGCACACACCGCCGACGTACCCGGGGCTGCTGGCTGGACGGATCGAGTTCCCACTCTCACCGACCACAACCCCGAAAGCCTCCTTTTAGTCGCCTTTTACGATCAGAAAGGGGATACCGTAGCTCTATTCTTAATCCCGAAGCTACAGGGACTTCATATGCATGTACCTACTAAGCCTTTGTTTCCTAACCTAACACAACAATTATTATTATGACAAGAAGAGCGACTTATAACTTGTTTATAAGCCTTATAACCCTTCCACATAATGGCTTCTAACGATGTTCTCAAATGTACCGGTTGAAGGGCTTCACATAATACTGTTGCGTTACATAACTGTGATCAAGGTAGCAGGTATGACACCCGTCAGAGGAGTGGCCTTTACGGGCGAACCCCTCGTCCCAACGTGCATACACAATGTGCCTTCTAGTTATACTAGTGTGTCTGTGTGTGTCGGTGTCAGTGTTGTTGGTGCATAGAAAACACAGAAAATGACACGTTGTTAATTGAAATTGACATATTTAGAAATGCATGCGTTTGTAGCGATGAAAGAATATTTGTGAATGTGTGACAAAATTAAAATGTCTGCGTTCTTTCCCCGCACCAGATTTGGCGTCTGTGGATTTGGCACAAAAATTATGTATAGAAGCGAGGCGCTATGCCGTCTCTCCTGAAGGGTGAGTCAGTAACTTTGAAGCTCTAAGGGTGTATCAGTAACTTTGATGCTCTAAGGTTAGAGCATATAATAAATAATAGTTTTCCATGAAACATTAACTAAATTAAAAACGACAATTTCTATCAATAAAAATTTGTGGATAGATTGATCATCCCCACAACCAGTGTACTAAATTTCATCAAAATCTTTGGAGCCGTTTCCGAGATTCAAAAAATATATTTAGATATATACAAGAATTGCTCGTTTAAAGGTATTAGATTTAAATTAATAAAATAATCTTTAATGACAATACACACACAAGAGATAAAAATGACAGAGTCGACCACACTATCGTAAACAAAGACCAATAATCCTAAAGACAGCGGGTCGGTGTAACCACTTTGTTGGCATCTCTTTTTCGCAGCCAGTGTTACCCACTTATCATATTTTCCCCCAAATTTGGTAATCTACAATATCAAGCAAGTAAACTATAAACATTGGCAGACCAAACTGTGAAAGGATTTATATGCTTGTGCATTATGGTTGGTTGTTTGTGAGTTTAGATTGGTTGACTGGCATAAAGTTAATTGGGACAGCAAATTACAGGACATACATATAGGAGAAAATAAAAGACAAATACAAAGATTTTTAATGGCACCAATATGGGTGTTTACAAAAGCTGTTAATACATATTTAGTACGTCATATTTACCTTAATGAGCTATGCAAATATTACAAAGATAAATGAAATGAAATGAAATGAAATGAAATGAAATGAAATGAAATGAAAATACTTTATTGTTGACTGTTTACACACATACAATAAGATGTTTAAAATTATAATTGGAGTTTTAAACAGTCTACCATGTTCTGGCATACAATATTATTAATTAAAATTAACTAAAAAATATTTTATTTTAAGATCCGATAAGAATAATCTTAACGGATCATCGGCTTTTGATGCCTACCCACCGCTGGGTCAATGAGAGAAAAAAAGCCGGCGGAAAAAAAACTCTCAGGCATTGTTTAGAGTTACACTTATTTTATAATGTATTTTACGCGGAAGCTCCCCAAACTATTTTTATTGCACGTATTACGATGTCTTATCTTCAAAAAATTCGTTTATATTGTAATATGCTTTTTTTATAAGCCAATGTTTTAATTGTTTTTTAAATTTAGTATTTGGTAACTGTTTTATATCTATGGGTAATTTATTATATATTCTAATAGCAAATATGTATGTACTATTTCTGAAAATCTGACATTTTACTCGAGGTAAATACAAAGCGTCAATATCTTTTAGTCTCGTGGGCACATCTCTTATGCGCATGTTTATTTGCTTTTCAAACAAGTTTTTATTATTAAAAACGAAAGTACAAATCTCTAATATAATAAAAGTAAACACTTAGTTATAACGCAATATATAAAAATGTACATTTGTATCAATTTTATTATTATTTTTCTTCTCTTTATCCTTTTGGTCAATAAATGGCTTTCAAAATAGACCGAACAAATTCGGAATTAAATTGATGGTTGCCAGTCAATACGTCCAGTGGCCTGAATCCATTTATTTTCGGCAAGAGCGTCAGTTGGAAAACTGAAAAAAATATGACAGCAACATGAGATGAAATTCGTCTGGTAAACTTCTCATAATGTCTAATACAAAATGTATGGAGTATCTTTTTATAGTCTGTGTGAGTGAAATTTAATATGTCGGGAAAATGCTCATAACGTGCACCCCAGGCGCGGTCCCAGGTGGGGGGGTCACAGAACATGACCCCCCCCCCCCCAATTCGTCAGTCATGCGTACATGGAAGGTAAAACAAGTGAATTTGAGACACTTCTTCCCTCAAATTTCTTGGCGACCCTCCCCCCAAAATTGAAGGCTGCGACCGCGCCTGGTGCACCCAGCCTATAACATGTTACTGGTCTCCACTTAAATAGTTATATATAAACAGGGGGTATTTGTGCCTCCCGCTTGAAATGTAACTAACTACTAATGAGGTAACACATAATCTTTGATATTATTATTGTCACTGTTTTTGTTAAAAATAATTATATTTAAATAAGATGGTTAATTTTTTACTAATACGGGGAGGATATTTTGATTCGAGATCTGACAACACAATTTCGAATTTGACAATGTTTGAAATAAACAAATATAAGTTTATTTTCAAGAATTTCACTATATTTACGTTGAATGACTAGTTATAAGACAAAAGTAATTAAATATCTATATATAAACAATACATATTTAGTACATTTTAAAGAGAAGTATTTAACTTACGCGTAAAATGTAATACCTTACGGCAGCCTTCCTGTTTACGCTCACTGCGGCTCTTACAACCTAAAATACTGCAGCTCACCATATTATGGAACTAGAAAAATGTTATTTGCTTTTAATACAACACAATTTACAGCTGTGAGAATCGATTTTAACACATAAATATTATAAAACAACAATGTCACCCCGACTTCCACAGTTTGCCTGCCACATAATTAAAGGGCACTGTCAAAATATGTGGTTACACCGAAAAGGACAGAAAATCTCGCTCCCATCTCTTTTTAACAAGTTCTTTAAGTATATTTCGATCTCGCTTTAGCGTGCCGTAATGAAAATATGCCTCTGTCTATAGTACGTAAGTACATTATTCTTAGTCTAAGATCGTAAAGTATCGTATTATGCAATTGACATTAATTGCAAAAATTACACAAATAGATGAGACTATAAATTAAGATTATCTTTTTTTCTTCAATTATGGCATCGCAAACTTTGCATGCGCATGGCCCGGCGGGTTAGGAAGCGCGCATGGCCCGGCGGTTAGCGTAGAACGCAAGCGATCTATACAACTAAGCCTAACGGGCGCGGTCGGGTGTGAGATGGGTGACCGCTAGTGGCAAAAAATTTCATGCGCGTTTCCGTGCTTCGGAGGGCATGTTAAGCCGTCTGTCCAGGTTGTTGTCGACAGATAACAGTAGTTAAACCTTGTCGGAGGCCTTATGAGAATTTGAAAACATCTGACAGCGGGTTGGCCACTAACCCGCATCTCCATCAACCCGCATTGGAGCAGCGGTGGAGTAAGCTCCAGGCCTCCCCAATAATTGGGAGAGACCCGTGCCCAGCAGTGGGACGCTTTTAGCGTTGCAGCCAAACTCTGCATATTGCTAGCGTCAAGTATAATTTTTGCATCACGTTTTTGCCAATTTCACAAATATGTTTAAATATGTAAATAGGTAAAGTCAAAAAGTCGTCAGTAATCAGTCAGTCAAGTCAGTCAGACCTTCAAGTAAAGCGATGGCTTCTTTACTAGAACGTGACCAACGGAATTTTGGAGGCAATCTGAAAATAGTATATTTCATTACAAGTGCGGAAAGGCTGTCATTGCAAGGAGTTCCGACAAATGTCTACCCGAGCCGAGGCGCAGCCGAAGGTAAGGGTTCAGTCGGAACTCCTTCCAATGACGGTGCCGCACGTGTACTGAACAACTATTTTTAATACAGTTGCGAAAAAATGAAGCAATTTAATAAAATAATAAAAACTCGCAAAGAACATTTTTGAAAAATGGCGCGAACCGTAAAATAATACCTACATGCAGAGATTTTTTTTGTTTTCTTCACCCATTTTGGGTAGGCAAAGGGAACTATGCCCATACAGCCAAGTCTTCAGTAGATTTTTTTATTGATATGAAATGAAAATGTTAATGAGATGAAATGAAATGAAACCTAACCTAACTCATTGAATCAAATTATTAAATCTGATATTGAAACAAATTAGTAGCTTCTTTTTAGAAATATTTGCATGAATCATAAAACCTTAAAACTTCGTGGTTGGTTTTTTTCTTTTTTATAGACATTATTTTGACAGTTGGGAAAGAGAATGCACGAGTGCGGAAAGGGTAAAGAAAAAGCACGAGTGTGTATAGCCCACTTCCCGCACGCTATACGTCCCTGCAATACGTCACTTTTTGAGCAACTGTATTAAAAAACATATTTTCGCACTGTTATATTATTATTTCTCACACTCGCACTGCAATTAAACAAAGTGCCATCAAATTTATCTGAGACGGTTTTTTTTCACAAAAGGGTGTTTTTTAGTTTTTTTTTATACCGAACCGTAGTACGTTTTTTTTTCACAATAAAATCCTTTTTTTCTTATTTTTAACTATTTAGTTCGTTTGATTTTTCACAAAAGCTTGTTTATTTAGTTATTTCAAACTATTATTTATATTTCGGTCGAATTCTAGATTAGTATTAAGTAATAGCCACTTAAATTTTCCACTATGCTTAATAGAGGATGTTACTCGATACATCTTAGTCCTCAGAATAGCCTTTTAAAGGCTGTAATACAGCATGAGTGATGAAGGCACATTAGCGTATATTAAAGTATTTTTCAAAGGATGTGTCACTTAGTACATGCTTGCTAACTATAGTTTACGATGCCTTTGCCGCCATGGGGCGCTAACTTCCAATAGGGCTGTCAGGAAATAAAACCTGGGTATTTAAATCTTATACATATATATATTTTGTGTGCGTGTGTATGTCACTGAACTCCTCCTAAACGACTGGACGGATTATGATGACTTTTTTGTGTGTTCAAGGGGACTTAAGAATGGTTTAGATTCACAATTTGGTCCACTGGAAAACGTTTTTGACGTGATAACGTCTTTAAAATCGTTTTAGTCGGGTGACATGTTCAGAAACTTGTGTCACACCAAAACCTCACGAGCGCGATCGCAGGTATAACGAGAGAGAGACGGACCGATCTCCCGTCTCATCTCGAGCGCTGCCAGTCATTCCGTGAAACTTGTCACGCGGAATCCTCACGAGCGGAGGCTGGCATAGCGTTCGAGTGAGTGGACCGATCTTCCGTCTCTCTCACTCTAGCGGCATACAAACGAATGGAGATTTTCTCGTGCGGACGTTATCACGTAAACATCTCGATCCTAAACCTACTTTACAAACAATTTGCCGTTTTTTAATTATTTTTTATTATGAATGGAACTTCATCGAATGGCTGGTCTCGTTAAAAAGAACACAGGCCGTCCTCTGACCTGGTGGGGTGACGACCCGAAAAAGACAGCGGGAAGCTACTGAATTCAGAGGAGCATATTGTTTAAAACTACTAATGCGCTATGTGCAGTAGTTGACTTTTAAAGGCTACTGGATAGATGGATGGATTGTAGTATTTAAGAAATAGGTAGATGAGCAGAGATGGCCGAGCGTAAGCCGCGGTCTCTGAAAAGGAGATACTTATTTCAAACTCCGGCACGCACCTCTGCCAAAGAAATTTGTAATGTGCGTTTTTATCTCTATTGCACGGTAAGGGAAATCATTGTGAATATTGTGATATTTAATTACGATGTTTTCCATGATCTCTCGAATGTATGATGTCCACCAATCCGCACTTGGACCGCGATGAATCCCGAGGGAGACCTAGAGCTTATTTCACGCTATTCAAATGTGGCACTAAGCCAACCCGTTGTCGGAGGTTTTTAAATATTTGCGATCACGCATCATCAGATTTCATCCCTTACACTTAGCTTCATAGAGCTGTTGCGTTCTACGCATCAGGGCCATGCGGGCTTCAAAAGAATTGCTGTTTACTATCATGTAATCCGGCGTAACAGATAAATATATATACATATATATATAATTTTTTTTTCGACCTTTTTTTTATGTCCCACTGCTGGGCACAGGTCTCCTTCTCACACAATTGAGAGGGATTTAGGCCATAGTCCACCACGCTGGCCAAGTGCGGATTGGCGGACGTCATGCTTTCGAGAAATTATTAATTTCTCTCAGGCATGCACGGCGATGGAGAACATCGTAATCAATGAAATATCACGATATTTTCCATCACCGTGGAGCAGCGATAAAGTCGCACATTACAAATTTCTTTGTCAGAGGTGCGAGCCGAGGATTTGAACCTGGGATCGGTCGCGTCGAAGACCGCGGTTTTTTACCACTCGGCCATCGCTGCTCAATATATACCTACTGGAAATTAATACCAAGTTGAGTGTAAGAAAAACATATTATTAGCTTATTATTAGCTTAATTATTCACGGTTCTCACGTGTTCTCCAAGGTGAGGAGCCATCTTGCGACGTGCGTTACTTGTAATTGTTTTTGTGTGGTATTGTACTGAGTAAAAAGTTTTTATGTAACCACCTATCTGTCTGGGGTAAGAACGCTGAATATTTTTAGTACACATAGATAGATGCTATCACTACAGTATATTATTATATGCTATGATGCTATCACATTATTTAAAGGATGATTCCTCCCCACAGTCCAGGAGCGGTCGCAGCCTTCAATTTGGGGGGGGGGGGTCGCCAAGAAATTTGGGGGCAGAGGTATCCCAAATTGGCTTGTTTCGCCTTCCGTCTACGCATGACTGATGGATTTGGGGGGGGGGGTCATGTCCCCTGTGCCCCCCCCCCTTGGGACCGCGTATGCCACAGTCTCTTTAGTTTCGGGATATGGCTACGGTATCCACTCCCTGATCGTAAGAGACAACTAAAAGGGGGCTTTTGGGGTTGCGGACGCCGAGAGTAGGAGTTCGAATCGTCCAGTCAGCGGTCCTGCGGCAAGAATGGCGGCGTGCGTGCGTGGTCGCATGCCGTTGAAAGCACAGAGCACTGCAAGGTGCAGGAGAGCATCATAGCTCTTCGGATGATGAGCCCGTTTTTAGGCGCCGCGCGAGTACACTGGTGCATTCCTCCGGAGATACCAGAGCTCCCCAAATGTTGGGTAAAAATCCCACATGACCCGAGATTCTCGCAAGGTCTCTGGTATCTTTTTAAGAAAAGAAAAGAAAAGAATAATATTTTATTACATATTTCATATTAGGAATACAAAATATTAGCTTGATTAATATAATTTTTTCCCGGTAATCGCCTTTAGGCCAAACGGGCATTTGGGCTAGATGTTGAGCTGAGAGAAAAAAAGCGGCGGGAAAAAAACTCCCAGCAGAACACTTTAAAAAAAAGTACATTATATATTTGAGATAATAGAATGGCTATGGGTTGATAATGGGCACACGTGACAGCTGATCGTGTGACTCCGTGTGAGACACTAAGGTTTTCCTACCCATAAAAAAGGTGTTTTCTGTTTCCTCCCCTAACTATGCTGTTTTTCTCAGATCAATATATTGCCGAAAATGGCGCCTAGAGCTGATAACCGTGAAATTATTGCCTTCTTGGATATTTAATATTTGATTAAACTAAGTAATGAATATTTACATAACTCACCAATAAAATGCTTTTGTATAAGTTTATTGAGATTAATAGATAATTTACAGTTTGTAGAGAAAATTACCACCGTGCCCCGTTTTCTGTGTAATTTTGGATTTTTTTTGCAAAGAGTAGCTGGTAAAGATAAAAATTTAGAGATGTAGCCAGTCCATAGGCAAGGTGTTTATTAAACATCTAATATAATGGATTAGCTTTTTTGCTTTAATGCAAAAACTTTAGGAAACAGAATAGGTGTTTTCAGCAAGATACAATAGGTAACCCAAGTCGTGAGCAATCATCACGTGTTTGAGCCAAGGTAATTCATACGTAATTAATTTTATTATGCTATGCTGCCATAGAGCAACGAACAGTACACCATTGGTCTCCGACAAGAAGATAACGATTTCTAAGCCCTAGCGCGGACCTCAAATAATTTTTTTAAGTACGTATTTATCGCTGCTCTATGATGTTTTTCATCACAACCTACTCATAATTTCTCGAAGGTATGATGTCAACCTCCGCACTTGGCCAGCGTGGTTCCGGGAGGAGATGTGTACCAAGCAGTATAGGACTTAAAAAAGGTTGAAAAATAATGTAATACTGGCTTAGAGAAAATGATGGCAGCACGTTCTGTCAAGGTGCCCTAGCAGCCTTTGGAAAATAGTCTGCTAGAAGAATTATTTTATAAAACTAGTTACAATTGGCCACAATCAATGTGTGGGTAGGATGATGTTTATACACAGAAAGCTTTGTTTTTCTAATTCTATAAATGTGTGCGTTAGACCCTAGTTAGTAATCAGTAGTAGGAAGAGACAATGGTCCTGCGGCTGGCGTAAAACGCAAGCGATCTAAGAAGCTAAGCCAAACGGGCGTGGGCAGGTGTGTGATGGGTGATCGATAGTGGCAAAAATTTTATGCGCTTTATCTTGTTATGGAGGGCACGTTAAGCATGTCAGTCTCTGTAGTTATCGATAGATAACAGTCGTTAAACTGTACTTGTCGGACCCCATACGAAAACACCCGACAACGGGTTGGCCATTGGGGCAACATAGTAGAGTAAGCTCCATACCTCCCCAATAATGGAGAAAGACCCGTGCCCAGCAGTGGGACACGAAAATTGTTGTAGTCAGTATCTTAGTAGCGACGAAGTAAAGAAACGGTGAATAAATCAATGTGTGAAAAAAATAAAACATGTGCGTTCCTCCCCCCGCATTTTTTTCCCAATAGTAATGTATCGAAGCGGGGCGGAAAGCTACTCCATTGCCGGTTATCATTATCGTCGTTGCTCTAAGTAGGCTGCATACCGAATAGGTAAATAATTGTTAACTTAGTGTTAAGTTGGGGCAAAGGTTTTAAAACTTTATTGCCTTCATTGAGAACAATTATAATAATTTTTAAGACTTTATTGTACTTATTTTATGATAAAATTACCTGATAGCAAGTACTTACCTGTGATTTTAAATTACATGCCTAACCTAAGTTTTTATTTTTCTTTTAGTAAAGGAATCGCACGTTCTGAGCATATTGCCAGTGTCATGTAAAATATTTGAATCTTTTTTTTCTTCAATTATGGCATCGCAAACTGCATATTGCCAGCGTCAAGTATAATTTTTGAATCACGTTTTTACCAGTTTCGGTGAAACTGGACGAGTATTAATAGGTAAAGTCAGTAAGTCGTCAGTAATCAGTCAGTCAAGTCAGACATTCAAATAAAGCGATCTTCTTTACCAGAACATGACCAACAGAATTTTGGAAGCAAGCTGAAAAACATATTATTTTCGCACTGTTGTTTCACTTTATAACACTCGTGCACTGTCATTAATCTATATCGAACAAAATGTCATCAAATTTATCCGATATAACTCATAAATACACAAAGAAAATGAAAATAAAACAAGAACACAATATGTCTTTTTCGACTTCCCTCCAAAACGAATTGAATCTGTTGTTTGTTTTTTCCGTAGATTTTTTATATATACTACGTATAGTAGTCAAATTAAAATATCTATGGTTTTTTCATTAGAACCTGACAGCAAAATAATAGTCGATTTTGACTATTATTCGGGAATCCGAGTCAAGTCAGCTAGAGAACAAATACTCGTGCCTATAAAACGTAGACTACTAAAACCATAATCATAATTTTGGCTTTTACCTGATAACAAAAACTTTATTCATATGTATATTATATAGTGGCCCGGGCTAGTTCCTCCCGGGAATTGTTTTTTTTATTATCTTAAAGAGATTTCATGTTACTGTCAAACAAAATTATAAAACAAAAAATGACATACGAACTGTCCTGTTATTCTGACTGTGTCAAAGTTTAGAACGACACGGCACGAAATACAAACGTTTGACATGTAGGAACAATTTATATGGGAAAACTACATTATAAATAAAAAAATAATTAAAAAACATTTTCCATTGGACCAAATGGTAAATCTAAACCATTCTCAAATCCCCTTGAACACACACAAAAATTTCATCATAATCCGTTCAGTCGTGGAGGAGGAGTTCAGTGACATTCACACTCACACAAGAAATATAAGTATAATAATATTTAAGATTAGACGTTTTCTTAATAATTGCCTTGCCATTAGCTTGGCTCGGACTTAACCCATTTTGCTAATATTTACAAAAAAAAACTTTTTCAAAATAAAAAGCCCAATTTCGCGCTGAGTTTGAATCAAGTATTTGAAGCAGGTACTCATACGTCATAAAACATATTAGATTTAAAATATTTTGCCTTATTGGTTATATAAGGAAGTACCTGCGATAAGTTTTGCCTAATCTCTTACACACGACCACATTGTCAATTCGTCAATCACTGTCGACCAGTTGTCATTACAAAGCTGTTGTATTTAAATGTCAATTACTAGTATAAGCATGGGCGTACCTAGGGGGAGAGGGCAGGGGGGGGGGGTCCAGAGGGACGACAAGAGAAACCTATAAAGAATATGCTAGATATGCTACCGCCTGCTGTTTCCTTTGTATATTTAATATTTTGTGTGCGTGCCTTCGTGAAACGTAAAAGGCAAATTTACGCGCAGTACCCAGTTTCAAAAATTGCCCCCTCTCCTCCCCGCCGACCAACAACCTAAAAATTTGCCCCCCTCCCCCCGCCGACCAACAACCTAAAAATTTGCCCACTCCCCGCCTCGATCAAAAACTTGGCCCCCCTGACCAAAAACCTGGGTACGCCCATGCGTATATGGTTGAAATACCTAAAGAACAACGCAGGGCGTCGGCAACCGCAGTTATAAAATTCCAGTTAAGTATTAGATGTATTTTTAGTTTGGGTTAATTTATCATCTTCTTTATCAAAATCTCCCAACACAACCAATGTAGTTAGCAGAACGCAGTTAGTACAAAGTACTAAGGGGGGAAGTTCGGCGTAAGGGTGACCGCTAATGGACAATTTTATTTGTATTTCTATGTTTCACGGACGTGCTAAACCGTTGGTCCCGATGAGGTATCGATAGACACTTCTGGGGTTGCGTGGGAGCTAGATCCGTCCAGCCAGCGGTCCCAGGAAGGTCGGCGATGTGTGGGTGCCGCCGTAAACATATGAAGGTACAGGAGATCATATAACAATAGTATGTACAATGAAAAGTATAACAGTGCCCCCAGTTCTATTTCTTTTTTTCGAATAGCCCCTATTACTGTAAATATTATGTACCATAATAATATATATTAGGAATATTGTAAAGATATATCCGATCAAATTCTATTTCCCCACACTGGAACTGCGAGATGCCAGTGCTTTTACTGACACCAAGCCATGAAATTATAACAAGAGCAATCTAAAACAAAGACCACTTAACACGATTACGTAGACAGACAAATTACGTAGATAGAAAATTTACACCAAGTGTGTGAAATGGCTTAACAACATACTCGTAACAATGGGAATCGGCGTAGCAAAAGATGCGCGACCAATCGGAAACCTTCTGGCGAATATGACAAAAAATGATGTCACTTGCTTGGCTGAATACGCGAGAATCCAACGCTATTACAAATTACAATGTCAAGTTTAAAAAAGATAAAGAAAAAGTGGACTTTGTTTTTGCCGTCGGTGACTCCCAAAATGCCTGATGCCACGTAGAAGGAAAATTGTTTTTTAACGTTTATAATAAATGTAAAATAATAATATAGGTAATAAAAATCAATATTATAAAACAACAATAATTAATTAATTTGGAAACTATACTATGAAAAACTATTAAACATTGAAATGGAAAATTCATTTTTCCACTTTTTTTTTCTAAATGATCACGTGACGTTTTTATTATCTATGATAAAGAATACCACTGGCTTTTTTAACTGTGTTGTATAACAATAAATTTTAATATGAAGGTAACATGAAATTGTTCTTTTATAATATAACGTATAAGATACGTTTTATTAGCAAAAAACATACCACTATTAATTTTAATTAAGTTTTCGCAAACCTTATGTACTCAGGTAGCGTGAAGTATGTGAATTCAAGTTTTTGCCTTTAAATTTATGTCCAGAACGAGTAAAAAATATATAGTCTGTACACTTATTAGAAGTTATTTACTTAAGTCCTGTCTAAGAGGTTTCTAATTAGAGTTATTTATGCTTGCAGGAATAGTTTCTTGCCGTCAGGTGGACTGCATGCTTGTCATTCCAGCTTGGAAATAGATAGCTAGAGTGAGCTAGTGTAACTAGAAGTTAAATAGCGGTACTGTGGAATTTGATGTTATTATTTTATATTTTACTAGCGGCCGCCCGCGACTTCGCCCGCGTGGACTTTGGTGTTAGTCATAGCATGATGTTATATAGCCTAAAGCCTTCCCCGATTAATAGACTATCCAACATAAAAACAATTTTTCAATTCGAACCAATAGTTCCTGAGATGACCGTGTTCAAACACTTCAGCTTTATATATTCTATGGATTTTTCCAGTTTTTGCAACATTTTTCACTGATGCTTCGCTCCTATTGGTCGCAGCGTAATGTTATATAACCTAAAGCCTTCCCCGCTAGATGGACCACAACACAAAAATATTTTTTCAATTCGAACCAGTACTTCCTGAGACTAGCGCATCAAACAAATAAACTCTTCTGCTTTATAGATTAGTATAGATTTAATTTACCGATAAGTAGCACCTATAAATAAAACTATTTGTATAAATCGTGATTAAGTAACGAGGAAAATAAAGCGTGACTATAATTTTTTGAAGCTTTACGATTTCATAGTATAAATAAATCGTTGAGCATGAAGTGAATATAGCTCGGCGGCTAGCTTAGAACGCAGCGCGATCCAAGCTAAGCCAAACGGGCGCGATCGGGTGTGAGATGGGACCAAAATGTCAAAATTTCATGCGCGTTTCCGTGCTTCGGAGGGCACGCTAACTCATAAGCCGTTCGGTCCCAGTTGTTTTCAAAAGATAACGGTCGTTAAACCTTATCTGTGGTGTTTTACACCAAGGAAATTGCGCTGCTAATCAATAAACATTACCTGGGATAAGCCATTAGAGCATCAATGTATGACAGGTATGACACCCGTCAGAGGAGTGGCCTTTACGGGCGAACCCTTCGTCCCAACGTCCATGCACAATGTGCCTTCTAGTTATACAACTATTGGGTCTGTGTGTGTCATTGTCAGTGTTGACGGTGCATAGAAAATGACGTTAATTGTAATTGACATATTTAGAAATGTATGCGTCTGTAACAATGAAAGAATATTTGTGAGTGTGACAAAATTAAAATGTGTGCGTTCTTCCCCCGCACCAGATTTGGCACAAAAATTATGTATCGAAGCGAGGCGCTATGCCGTCTTTACTGAAGGGTGAGTCAGTAACTTTGATGCTCTAAGGATAAGCCAGACATTTATTGATTACGGCAAAAAGCCTACATATTTCGAACCAGTTTTGATGGAAATTAATGGAAATGGTAAGTAGCTGTACTTGAAATTATTGAATTAAAATAAAGCAGCGAAGTCCTATCTTAATCGTGCAGGATTACAGGCGTTACATGTTGGCAATAACTTTGAGGTGTAAACAATTTGAAATACAGAACAAACCTAAATAGAAGTAGGTATTTTTTTATTTGAGTAATAAAGCTCGGGCTGTATCAGCAGCCCAGGCGCGGTCGCAGCCTTCAATTTTGGAGTCGCCAAGAAATTTTGGGGAGGGGTCACTAAGAAATTTTGGGGAATAAATGACCCAAATTGGCTTGTTTCGCCTTCTATCTACGCATGACTGATGGATTTGGGGGGGGGGGGGGTGATGTCCCCTGTGACCCCCCTCGGGACCGCGCCTGTATCAGCCCAGGGTACTTCAAACTATGTAAATTGTTTGTACCAGTAGCTAGTTACGATTGACTTTTGTTTAGTTCTACTAACGGGAATGATTTTAGTTGGACCACCGAGTAGTTGGTCCAGCGGGAAAAAAATTCCCCGTGGTCCAACTAGTTGGACCAACGGTTGGTCGACGGGGAACGCGTGGGTTGCAGATCACCGTCCAACCCGATAGCCTCGAAAAAGGCTAGGATTTTGACAGTGATTTGTTTGGCTTCATCTGGCGGCAGTAAGTGCCTCCCTAGATGAATGCTACGCTTGTGGTTTAGCGCACCACAATTTAAAAGGAGTTGGCGTGGTGTCTCGCTCTCCTCCCCACAATATCTGCACGTGTCGGTTGAACTTAGTCCTAGCTAGATACATAATGTCTTCCGAGCTTACAAAGTCCAGTAAGGACACATTAAATAGAAATAGGGATTTTCCTCAACCTTAGCCTCCTCAACAATCTAAGGGAAGATGAAAAAACCCAGAAGGGACATGTAAAATATTTACCAACGAGTATCTAAGTAGTTACCTTTTTTTGGTATCGGGGCGGAAACCTTCAAAACGTATCCGGCACCTTGGGAGAGGGTACCAAGTTATGTGGGATTTGATCGCAGCCCCTCGGTGGCTGCCTCTGCGCTAGGGGAGGACTCCGGGATCTCCAGCGAAACGCACCGGTGTCTTCCACGCGCGACGCCCCAGAACGGGCCTATCTTCGGGAGAGCAGATGTGTTCTCCTGCACCTTCCGATGCTCACGGCGGCATGCGGCCACGCACACACCGCCGCCCTTCCCAGGGCTGCTGGCTGGACGGGTCGAGCTCCCACTCTCACCGCCCACAACCCCGGAAGCCCCCCTTTAGTCGCCTCTTACGATCAGGCAGGGGATATAGTAGCTCTATTCTTAATCCCGAAGCTACAGCATCTACAGGGACTCCTCCTCAATAACCTAGGGAAAGATGAGAAGACCCGGGAGGGAGATGGCTGGCTGCAACCCTTTTTGCGTCCCACTGCTGGGCACGGGTCTTTCCCCTTTATTGGGGAGGCCTGGAGCTTACTCCATCACGCTGCTCCAATGCGGGTTGGTGGAGATGCGGGTTAGTGGCCAACCCGCTGTCGGATGTTTTCAAACCGCCCATAAGGCCTTCGACAAGGTTTAACGACTGTTATCTATCGACAACAACCGGGACGTGCCCTCCAAAGCACGGAAACGCGCATGAATTTTTTTGCCACTAGCGGTCACCCATCTCACCCGACCGCGCCCGTTTGGCTTAGTTGCATAGATCGTTTGCGTTCTACGCTAACCGCCGGGCCATGCGCGCTTCTCTTCGCGGGAGGGAGATAAGGGTATAAAATATTTACCTACTATGTCCTTACCTAGTTATGTAAGTGGGAAAATGTGCGAAAATTCTTAAAATTTTCGCAGTGGCTAGAATCGAGATAAATGATAATAGAAGTAATACAAGTAAAGCCCTAGTAAAGGAAAAAAATTGCGCAGAAATAGCGAAGCGATAAAAACAGGAATCTCCCGTCCAGGAGGTTCCGAGTTCAAATATCGGCGCGCACCTCTGACTAAAAAAGATTGCGTATTTATCGTTGTTCCACGGTAAGCATAGGTAAGGGCAAATATTGTAATATTTTTACTGTCATGCTTTCACTAATATGTCTGATAGATCAGATACATCATTTTTTCGAAGGTATGTCATGTCTATAAACCTCTCTCAATTCCGAAGAGACCAGTGCCCAGCAGTGGTACATTCAAAAGAGCTGAAAAATGTTTAAAAATTACCTTCTTTGTGTTATAAATCTATGGACATACATATACTTATATTAATTTCGATGGATAGAAAGATGTCTAATGTTCAGAATATACTACTCATTAAAAGCATAAAAAAATGTGTCAAAGACAATTTTACAATAAATTGTAGTTATAGTGTTACTGACCCCTTAAAGAGGGTAGTATAAGAACTATGACAATACTTTTAAACTAAATGCGTATGATAAATATAGGAATGTTATCTTAATTAGAGCAAACTAAGTCAATGACTAAAACTGTTAACCCACCTTTAAATCTATCGCGTTATCGAAGCAGTTTGTAACATAAAAACACCATATTTTCAAACACTAAAACAACACCCAAAACTTTTTAAATATCACGCACTGGTATGTAAAAAGTATTCTTTTTATCTATGGATTTTAAAAGGCGCGAAGTATCGTCACATTTTTGACAGCCGGATGGCGCGAAAACTGACATGAACATACGTTAAACTCATGGCGCGGCCCACGCTACACTGCCGGTGCCGCGCGCGGCCGTGCTCAGGGTTGCCAGACAAGTGCGGGCGAATTATCGTATCAATATTCAAAAATTATCGTACCAGATGAAAAATTATCGTACAACAACGGCCAGAGCCACACGGAACTAAAATAATATAGGAATTTTGAAATGTGAACGAAATTAAAAAAATAACTTGTTAATTTTACAAAAGAGTGGGATCATCAGAGTCGTTTTTTGCCATTTTGGCTACGGAACCCTAATAAAAAACAAAGTTAGTCACTTACAGAAGTTGAAAATAGGACTTTTAACAATTCCAAACTAAGTCACACTCTCTGCTAGCGAACTGAACTCTGATTAAAAGGAAAGAATGTATGAACTGTCATTCCTTCTGTATTTTGATAGATTAGATGGTAATGGACATAATTTTGTATTTTTGGTTGATTTTAGGCCTTTGGTACTAGCCTTTTCACCTGACTTCGGAAAAGGGTTGAATATTATCGTACTTTTGCGTACGATAATACATATTGTATCGTACATCGTACCGGTGTCAAAATTATCGTACATGTACGATAATTATCGTACGTCTGGCAACCCTGGCCGTGCTTTTCGATACGTTCGACAATCAAATCACAGTTACCTCAATTTACTAGAGGTTATCGCTCGATTACCATACATTACGGTATAGAACTTACGCATTAATACATTTAATGCAGGTAATCAGCAATGGGTGATGTAGTTTACGCAAACACCATTTAGTTCTTATTAAATAATATTAACATTGTATGAGTATTCAATAACAAGCCCCGCGAAGTTGGCCCTGGAGATGTTAAAAATTAAGTCATCCCCAGCCTGGCGCAAGATCAAGGTAAAAAAACGATTCTATGAAACGGAAGCGAATTTTTAACCCGTCTAAGTTTGAAAAAACTTCGACATCTACAAAGCAGTATGTAATTGACGGCATTCGAATTTAGTCGGATTGTACATCTTTTGCCGCCATGCGCGTCATGTTGACAGTGACTTGACTTTGACATTTCTCTATTTGTGCTATAACTGAGAAGTCAGTGCTCTTTTCATTAAAACAATCTAAATATTTGCGATATTTTTGGGAGACTGGGAGTAGTGATCGTCTAGAAAGTACTTAAGACAATTACAAAGGCAAAAATGAGTGGATTCAAAAAGAAAAAGTTCGAAATATGTGGAGTAAAAACTTGTCGAATGGACGGCCAAAAAAGAATATTCATGGCAAGATTTCCTCTAGACGAAGATCGGTAAGTACAGAATATAATTTATTACCGCGTAAAATAACAGTGTGTAAATCATAACTTTCATCAAACAGTTGGGTTTTCGAGTAAAATAATGCATAACCTTAATGATATGTAAAGAATAGTGTTGTGTAAGTTTTATCGATAATTTTCATTTGAGGTGAAGGATACCTGGGTTGATACCAAAATGTCGTTCTTAACTTAATCTATCAAAACAAAAGCCTGTTAGGTACCTGCAAGTTTTCGAACACGTATATTTTTTATATATTTTTGTACTTAATAAGAACATTCCATGTTTGTTGCAGATCGTATTGTTGCAAATGGCGGTATATTTTATGTGGAATCAAATAAAAATATTACAATAATCTTTGTCAATATGGTAAGTCGAGTTAGTCACTAACATAGTAGTACTTGCTTTAACTCTGGAAACTGCTACTGAAATGAAGTACAATAAAAATAACTTAACTTTATAAACATTCATCATACATTAATTTCTACTCGGATTTTTTTTTGCTCATTTATTTTGTAACTAGTCTTCCGCCAGCGCCAGCTATGTCCTTTCCCATGGTCCACTCTATCTGTATTCCAAATTTCGTTAAAATTGGTAGCAGACAGACAGACAGACAGAGTTACTTTCGAATTTATAATATTAGTAGGGATAAATTATATTACAAATAAATAATTTATGAAGGGGTCTCAACTGACTAGAATACAGAAAGCTATATTTTAGGTACCTCACAAATAAAAAAAAGTTTTCAACCCTAATTTTAGTAATGAATGCGTTCACCATGCGTACACCATGCGTACACCATGCATTATTTGTATTGCAGTACTTCCAACCTGGAGTATGGAGTGAAACCAGCCAGGGTTCAACATGACTACCAAGAACGAGTAGGAGTAAAGGAACTAACATTTTTCAACATATTAAAGTTTGATCGAAATAAAACTCTTTCAATATAGGTACTTTGTTTTTTTTTTCATTATTAACCTACCTAAACTATTAACAAAAATTGTCAAGGGTCACACACTCATATCGACAAATACCGATATCGATAATTTCTGTGCAATCCCTATTTATTTTTTTCTTGATATTGGCATTATGTATGTCATGAATATGACGTTTGCGGCTTCATATTGGCAACATTGTTTTCGATTTTTCGCCTCCGTTTCATACTTAATAGAATTTACGCTATTTGTAAGGCACTCCCGTCTCTTAAAACGTAGTGGTTATATTCTCTTTGGTCATCCCCACATTGGAGCAGCATAGTGGAGTACTTCACAGGCCTGCCCAATTATGGCAGACTCGTGCCCAACAGTTGCAAACAAAACTCACCGTCGTCATTAAATGATTGACTGTTATCGGTCTGGATGTTTGTGTTTTTATCTTTATCTGTGTCCATGGTACCCACGACACACCCATTTACATGTAACATCACGAGTGTGAAATGAAACGTTATTTTTTTCCAATATCTTATAGTTTGACAAATCTCTTTCTCAACTCCTAACCGTTGAGGAGTTGTACCTTGAATCATCTATTTGTATTACAAAATGTGTAAACAAAAATGCCCATAAAATTTCAGTGTTTCCTTATAGTTTTCCTCGATTTCCCTAGCATCCCATCATTAGATTTTGATATGGTGACCACCTCGGGAATGTAGGTAAGATTTCGAACAAAAAACCATTTATTGAAAGAATTTGCTCCCAACTCCTAATCGTCGCAGTACCTTCCATCATCAGCTCAGTAACATGAGATGATGATTAGTATGATTACAATGCACAAATTTAATACTTCAAAAATTATAAGAAAATTAATGTGTGTGCCTATAAAATTTGAGAGTTCTTATTTCTCTGGCTGTGACAATGGGACCACCTCGGGAGTATAAGCATACGAACAAAAAAAGAATTTTGAAAATTTACACAAAAAAAAAATACAGCTGAATCATAGAATACATAATAGTACGTACGTTTGCTAACGAAATGTGAAATGATCTCGATCGTTAGATAAATATTTTTCATTATAATCTACAAGCGTTTACGATAGTAGAATGCCACTTGTCTATTCTCACAGGCAGCCACCGGAGTTCCAAACGCGCGCACCCCCTCAGGCAGCCGAATACAGTACCACCTCTTTAGAGCATCACAGGTATTGACTTTGACGGGAGTCAATAAGTATTGACGTATTAATCACAAGTTTGAAGCGCGCATGGCCTGGCGGCTAGCGTAGAACGTATACAAATGTACTCTGTGGTAGAACGCAAGCGATCTATGCAGCTGAGCCAAACGGGCGCGGTCGGGTGTGAGATGGGTGACCAAAAAATTTCATGCGCGTTTCCGTGCTTCAGTCGGAGGGCACGTTAAGCCGTCGGTCCCGGTTGTTGTCGATAGATAACAGTCGTTAAACCTTGTTGGAGGCCTTATGGGCGGTTTGAAAACATCCGACAGCGGGTTGGCCACTAACCCGCATCACCACCAACCCGCATTGGAGCAGCGTGGTGGAGTAAGCTCCAGGCCTCCCCAATAAGGGGGAGAGACCCGTGCCCAGCAGTGGGACGCAAAAAGGGTTGCAGCCAATCACAAGTGTGATCTGTTCTCTATGAGTGTGATGCTCTGAGACCTCCTCCTTTTGGAAGTCGCTAAAAAAGATTTTTAGGGTAGATAAAAAAATAAAATATAATTATTGATACATCATTTTATTTCTTTACTTCTGTAGAGGACAAGTTAAGGCGGCGACAAACGATAGTACTAATAAATAAATATAATATAAATAATAATCCGACAGTAATTTTTACAAACTTTTTCTCTGTTAAAACTTGAGTTTTGGAACATGAATGAGCCTCTGTCTTAGAGAGTACACAAAACAGGTATAGATTGCCTGTTGTAACTATATACATTTTCAGTACAGATAATAATATGAGTAGCCATAAGAATGAATAGTGCATAAGCTAGTTAAAATCATAGATTATTATCCTATCCGTTTGGAAACACAAAAGTGTTGAACGGTAGAAATGCAAGTACATCTTTTTTCTACCATCTTGAAATACATTTACGCATTTAATACTATCATCTGTGAGCTAAATATTTTAAAATATTTTTTGAGTATGCAAGTAAATGCTGTTATATTAATTTTTCAAACAAGATATATCTACGTTAATATTATTATTTTGATATGCATGTCTTTAAGTTCAACTTAAGTACAATAATTGAAATAGCATCGTTATGGGTACAATGTCAAGAAAAGTTATTTGTATTTTTATACAATGTTAATCAAATAAAATAAGGTAAATGTGTTTCGTTTAAGAAGTAGGTATGTAAAATTTAAATTAAGAACAAAGTCAATTTTATTATAAAATTAAGCATATAAAAAAAGTAAAAAAAATGTCTAAAAATCACATAATAAAATCTCAAATAATGAATAAACAATCTCAAATAATAATCCTCACTTTTTGTAAAGTATTCATGATGAAAGTTTTACGCTTACTTTTTTATGTATTTTGGATAATGATTTAAAAGATCTCCAAAGATTTGTGCGCGGTATCATGGTCTAGCGTATTATTAAAATTTCTATAGTTTTTAATCTAAGTATATTCCTAAGTTAAATAAGTAATTACAATTATTCATCTTAAATAACACATATTATCTACATGCACTGTATTATTATTATAGCTAATATTTATAGAAATATTCTATTTATCTTTGGCGAAGCGTTTTATTTACAGTACCAAAAATAAAAACTAAAACGGAGTATAGCAAAAGTACCTATTTAATAATATATTTTACATAAGAGCTTTGCTCAATGGTAACATATTATAAATTATTTTTCAAATTTAACGTAAGACAAAATTATTATAATCAACAACTAACACAATAACAACGACAAAGGACAATAATTATATATTATTATAAAATTAATTAGTTAAGTATATTTAATGTCTACTAGTCATTAACATTAATGAGTCAAGTCTCAAGTCATCAAATCCTTCTTAATTATTTAATTAATAATATCTATTTAAATTCAAATATAAATACAAAATTGAACCTTGAGTATTCGCCTCGAGATCATACTTTTTCGATTTCAGTCAATTGTCAATTTTGGCTACGTAAATGTAAATATACATAAATTGAGTATTCATAAGATAACGCTATAATATTCCTTGAATAAAAGGTTAGCATAAAACAATATTTTAATGATTATTCTTTAAAATATTGCACAGAGTAGAATTACTTAATACTCAAAAACACGAAAATTAAAAAAAAATCATATCTCCACCATGCCGTTCGTAATTTTATCTGTGGAACTGCTATGAATGATTTGAAAGTAATATTTAATCTGTTAACCGCGAATTTATTCAAACTAATCCTAGTTATCTATGCTGATTACCTTTCAGTATCTCGTCTTATGAATCTATTAATTCTAGAGATTCTATTTTTGTATGTTTCTATTGGGGCTCTTTGGAATAACCTAGTAGCTGCGACGCGTTTGACAGCCGCTTTATAACTCTCTGGTGACAAGATGGCGGGTGTTTCGCGTGTTTTCAAGATGTCGGACGACAGGACGGCGGAGTCTGACAACATGGCGTCGATGTCCTCGTTGAGCATCGCGAGGGAATCGGAGGAGGTGTAGTTGGTTATAGGTGCGCAGAGCGGAATGGCGTTAGACCATTTTCTGTTCCTGAAATATACAGGCATTTTTGTAAATAAGTACAGAAAAAGCAAATCTAGTTAAACCTACCTAACTTTTTATATGAGAAACTTAAGGTCCCGCCATTCAGAATATCTTCGTGCCGGGGAAGACTTCCCCGAGAACACCTAGTGTTCTCATTGGTGTCTTGAAGGTTGTATCCTGAATCTCGCTATCAAAGTTTTTTACATCCTGCATGTATACAAGTTCGGAAATTGGCACCGAAGCATGGCTGTTCCTCAATCATGAACGGCGGGAGCTCTCCCTTTGCCAGAATATTTTAAAGTTTTTACCGACTTCCAAAAGAAGGAGTATTCGGTTGTATGTATTTATTTTTATTTTTTATATATGTTCACCGATTACTCCGCCGTTTGTGGACCGATTTTCAAAATTCTTTTTTTGTTCGTATGCTTATACTTCCGAGGTGGTCCCATTGTCACCAAATCAGAATCTGATGATGGGATCCCAGGGAAATCGAGGGGAACTCTCAAATTTTATAGGCACACACATTGATTTTCTTATACTTTCTGAAGCATAACAGATATTTGTGCATTGTAATCATCATCTTATGTTGCTGAGCTGATGATGGAAGGTACTACGACGGTTAGGAGTTGAGAGCAAATTCTTTCAATAAATGGTCTTTTGTTCGAAATTTTACATTCCTGAGGCGGTCCAACTGTCACCAAATCAAAGTCTGATGATGGGATCCCAGAGAAATCGAAGGGAACATTCAAATTTTATAGTACAACAAATGATTATTATATTTTTACTAAAGCAAAACAGGCATTTTTGTATAATTATCATCATATCATGTTGCTGAGCTGATGATGGAAGGTACTACGACGGTCAGGAGTTGAGATCAAATTCTTTCAATAAATGGTTTTTTATTCGAAATCTTACATTCCTGAGGTGGTCCAACTGTCACCAAGTCAAAGTCTGATGATGGCATTCCAAAGAAATGGAGGGGAACATTCAAATTTTATAACACAACAATTGATTTTCATATTCTTATTAAAGCAAAACAGGCATTTTTGTATAATTATCATCATATCAAGTTGCAGAGCTGATGATGGAAGGTACTATGACGGTTAGGAGTTGAGAGCAAATTCTTTCAATATATATTTTTTTGTTCTAAAAGTTAAACTCCTAAGGTGGTCCAACTGTCACTATGTCATAATCTGATGATGTGATACTGGGCAAATAGAGGGAAACACTGAAACTTAATAAGCACAATATGTCCAGAATTATTAAAGTTACTAAAAAGAGTGAAATAAATTAAGTTTTTAACAAAAAAATAGAACCGACTTCAAACGGTAAAAAATAAAATTATTCAGTACCTACTTCTTCTTGCTTATGGTAATTACTCTTAAAACTATTTTTGGAGTCCATATAAATCAATTTAAAATATAACTTACTTCAAACATCGCAGCATAGGCGCTCCCTTCAGTCGGTATCCCGGCTCGCAGGTGAAGGACACCGTTTCCCCGATCTTGTAGTAGAACTTCACCGACGACATTCTCCCCGATATCGTCGTTCCCGGGTACGTACACGCCTGGGCACCTGCGGATATGTAGCGGCAATCATCGTCGTTAGGTCACAATGGTACAAAAATAATGTTAGTGTACAGTACTCACAACGGATCTTTATCAAAACACTTTTTCGAACAATGGCAGTTCCCTTTTGAGCGAGCTACTATTATATTTACGAGCGAGCATTATATTTATTTTATTTCCTTAGATTTAATTGACTTATATAAAATAAATACTTTGCTCCTGTTCTGTTCATTGAAGGCTTATATTTTCAATTTAAATTCACTGTAGTCATACTTATAACTTTTAGACAATTTCGCATTTTAGGGATACTGCGTCATCGGCATCTTTCTATTATGGCAAAGAACTTCGTAGGCAAACATTATCTTTAGGATTATACCTATGCCTTCATTGGCCTCTCGCGTTTAAGGTTCTTCGCTCAAAAGAGCAGCAGTCGTTGTTGCACCTAATTATAGAGAAACAAAGATCCGTTGTGACAACGGTAAATTATTTTGCAGAGCTATAATTTGCTTATAGGCAGCGACGACCGAGCGGTTATCACCGCGGTCTCTGACAAAAAAATTGTTAAGTGCGTCTATTTATCGTTGCTCCACGGCGAGGATATGATATTTAATTAATTACGATGTTTTCCATCACCGTGGCTAGTGGCAAAATAGCTTCAGAGGGCACGTTCTTAAATCAGCGGTTGTAAGATCGATAGCGGGTAAAAGATCTGGCAGTGCACCATCAACCCGCATTAGATCTGGTAGAGTTAGCTCCAGGCCTTTCTTATTTCAATCTTGCACAGCAATGGGTTGCAAAAAGATTTACAGTCATACTATTTTCTTTGTTTACTATACATACACGCACAACGTGTGCCTATGAAAACAATTTTTTATCTAATTTTATTTACAGTTGCTATTATAAATCTATCAGGCGTTTTCTAAACTTTCACAGTCAATGGACTCTGGATATTTAAAAAATTGGTTGTCTGTAAAGTCGTTTTACGGACGATAGTTTAACGTGACAAGGTCATAACAAAACAATGAAAACCACATTAACTTCACTTTATAAACAGTCGACGAACACGAATGGACCCCGGGACCCTCCGATCGGCAGTCCGACATGGTAACCATTGCGCCACGCAGTTGTCAAAGTAATGACCGTAAGGTAGGTATTAGGTCCACGCTAGATCTGAATCTATAATTCTGGCATAACTCACAAGTGGGTGGCTTGTCGCTCCAGCGTCCACTGTCCTGGCACACCAGGATGGGCCTGCCGTGCAGCGTGTGCTCAGGGTTGCAGTGGAACTGCAGCACGTCCCCGGCGCGGTACGGCGCGCGGCCCAGCACGTAGCCCGACGCTGGCGGCGGCAGCGCCGGGCAGGATACCTCTGGAAAAGATGATAATTGGTCAAATATTTTTGACGTGATAACGTCTTTAAAATCGTTTTAGTCGGGTGACATGTTCAGAAACTTGTGTCACACCAAAACCTCACGAGCGCGATCGCAGGTATAACGAGAGAGAGACGGACCGATCTCCCGTCTCATCTCGAGCGCTGCCAGTCATTCCGTGAAACTTGTTACACGGAATCCTCACGAGCGGAGGCTGGCATAGCGTTCGAGTGAGTGGACCGATCTTCCGTCTCTCTCACTCTAGCGGCATACAAACGAATGGAGATTTTCTCGTGCGGACGTTATCACGTAAACATCTCGATCGTAAACCTACTTTACAAACAATTTGCCGTTTTTTTTACAGTCCGAATCGTCAACGACCCAAGATTGACTGACAGGCTAGAACCGCTTAGCTTGCGAAGAGACATAGGCTCGCTCTGCGTGTTCTACCGACTTTACTATGGTGAGTGCTCCGGGGAACTCTTTAAATTGATGCCTACATCACCATTCCATGATTATACCACCAGACGAAAGTTAAAGTTCCACCGGCACCATCTGGACTCGTGGTGGTCCTCGACAGTCCGCTTTGCACGCTCCTTTTTATCACGGACGTGTAGGTTATAGGCCAACCTTCCAGCTGAGGCATTCCCAGTGGACTATAACATAAGATTCTTCAAGAAAGCTGTAAAAAGCTCCTCCAAAGCCGGCAATGCTCGGGCGGCTCCCCTAGGGTTGCCCGTGTCCATAGGCGACGGTGATCGCTTAACATCACGCGGCCCGTCTGCCTTTTTGTTCGGTTTATTTATAAAAAAAAGTTTTTGTCAATATACGAATATACCGCTGCTGGGAGCAGCTCCGTTCCCTCAACTGAGGAGGTATGGAGTTTACTGCGTCACGCTGCTGAAATGGGGGTTAGTTGAGATGCGGGTTACTGGTAAACCCGTTGTCCGACTATTGCAAACTATAAAGCCTATGACATAGCTAAACTTGTCCTCGAAAATACACAAGCCGGGCAGAAAAAGGCGGCTCTGCCCCCCACTCCGCGGGACACCACCACCACAAGCGGCCTCCGCTCTCCCTCCTTCAGGCCCGTCACAAACATACGGAATTACGGGATTCCGATTCGAAATATCGAATTCAAATTTCGTACACATTTATTTCCGTTCGGATTAACGAGGCTGAGTTGAACGGTGCAGTTCAAAAAATGTGTCACCAAACACGGAAATAATTTTTTTATTGCAATTTCCCTAAAGAATGTAAATAAGTCAATCACCTATATATATTAAAAAAGGCCAAATTACACGATAATCCAGGCTTTATCTGTGCAGGATTCTGAACGTACTCGTACAGGCCGCCATGCGAAATTGCGAATCGAAAAGTACTGTTTGTGGAAGATCCATATTACTGTATGGATTCACTGCGTTCAAAATCTCGAATCGATATTTCGAATCGGAATTCCGGATATGTGACGGGCATTAGTGGCGTGTCGTGGACCACTTCGCACCATTGAACACCTGCCAATGCCAGTACCTCTGCAGACAGGGAAAGGCCTGGCCCAGTCGGCAGCGGGCAGGCACACGGTCTCCGCGGCGCCGCTGAGCGCCCAGCCCGGCGGGCAGGAGAAGGCGGCCCGGCCCCCCACGCCGCGCGACACCACCGCCACGCGGGGCCTCCGCTCGCCCTCCTTCAGCGGCGTGTCGTGGACCACTTCGCCGCATTCTACACCTGAAGTAGAATAAAAAACGGCAAATTGTTTGTAAAGTAGGTTTACGATCGAGATGTTTACGTGATAACGTCCGAGAAAATCTCCATTCGTTTGTATGCCGCTAGAGTGAGAGAGACGGAAGATCGGTCCACTCACTCGAACGCTATGCCAGCCTCCGCTCGTGAGGATTCCGCGTGACAAGTTTCACGGAATGACTGGCAGCGCTCGAGATGAGACGGGAGATCGGTCCGTCTCTCTCTCGTTATACCTGCGATCGCGCTCGTGAGGTTTTGGTGTGACACAAGTTTCTGAACATGTCACCCGACTAAAACGATTTTAAAGACGTTATCACGTCAAAAATTGCTTGTCTGTAAAGTCGGTTTACGGACGATAGTTTAACGTGACAAGGGCATAACAAAACAATGAAAACCACATTAACTTTTCACTTCACTTTATAAACAGTCTACAAACGGCGCCATACCGTCGTAAGCATCGGAAAGTGCAAGAGAGCACATCTGCTCTTCCGAAAATGGGCCATACAGTACCACCAGTTCCTGTAGCTTCGGGATTAAGTATAGAGCTACGGTATCCCCTGCCTGATCATACGGCGACTAAAAGGACATCCCCTCTTCCAAGGTGCCTGGTACATTTTAAGGTTTCCTTGCCCGATACAATATGAGGTACCACCGCTGCCCCCACTTGAAGTGACCATCATCATGACCATCATTTGGAGTAGCAGCGCAACTGCATTCGACTTCAGGCAATATTGAAACTTGCTAGAGGTTGTGTGTGTAGTGTAGGTATCCGGAGGGAGGGAGGTGCTATCTCATGAAAAAAGTATACACCATAATACGTTCTGATTGCGGATTGTTGCAAAGTAGTTTTTACCTAACTTCTTAACAATGGAGTTCCGCAAAGCACCTATTTCTAGTAATGACAAACTGAATTGTTGGAGTAAGCTGCACTTGGGAAAGATGCCGAGTTATGGATCATTTGTATAGCACTAAAACCCTCACAGTGGCCTATCTAATTAATGCTTGGGGAGAACTCCAGCAGAACGCTCTGGTGCATACGCGGTGGCCCAATCGGGCTTGTCTTGGGAGCAGAGCTTCATAACGTTATAAAAAATATCAAAATATAATGTTATATAACGTTATACGTATTTCGTTTCGTTATTTTTTTGACATTACTAACGAAAAGACGAATAGGGGTATTAAAAGAATAACGTTATGAAATATCAAAATCGAAATAAAATAACGTTATAATATCGTTATTGCTAAGCGATATTGCCGCGTCGTTAGCTCGCGCCATCGCCATAATATGATAATTATTATTCCCCGTAAATATAACGTTATTTATATCGTTATTTTCTAAATAGCGTTTACTGATATAGCGTTATTTTGACGTGTAAATAACGTTTAGTTGTAAAACGTTATGTTTTTTATAACGATATGGCCACAAGTAGATAATAACTCTCTCTCTGTTTGGGAGACCGATGAAAAGTCCGAAAAGGGACATAATAAGGTTACTAAAACTTACTCTCACAAACAGGTAGCGGTGCACTCCAGTTGCCAGAAGCCCTGCAGACCAGGGAATGTGCCCCGAGTAAAGCATTTCCGTTCGCGCAGGAGAACCTGATCTCCGTGCCCAGCATCGTGCCCGCACCGCTGGCCACCAGTCCTCGTCGTATGGGCAGGGGCGGGCAGTGGACATCTGGGAAGAATATGATGTAGGTACTTAACTTTTTTTTAAATAAATAAACCGAACAAAAAGGCAGACGCGCCGCGTGTTGTTAAGCGATCACCGTCGCCTATGGACACGGGAAACCCCAGGGGAGCCACCCGAGCATTGCCGGCTTTGAAGGAGAGCTTTTTTACAGCTCTCTTGAAGAACCCCATGTTATAGTGAAATTGTATCATCATTACGTTTGTTCCAACTGCGCGAGAAAATCAGAGGTCCCAAGTAAGGCTTGCAAAATTTGACCCAAACTCACTAACTAAATTAAAAAAAAAGTTTACATATTGTTTGACACGTTTCACACCCATAGCCCCACAGTAGGGTTGATATACTCTGTGTCGTGGATACCATGGACACACACAGAGACAGAAACACAAACACCCAGACCGAGAACAGAACTTCAAACTCATCATTCTAATTCCTGATTCACCGGGAATGGCAGTCCGGTATGGTAACCATTGCGCCACACGGGTCGTCGAATCATTAACTAACAAAGAAGGCGTTTTGGCGGGAAGTCGAAAAAGACATATTGTGCTCTTGTTTTATTTTCATTTTCTTGGTGTATTTTTGAGTTACATCGGATAAATTTGATGGCATTTTGTTCGATATAGGTTAATTAAAGTGCACGAGTGTTGTGAATTAAAATAACAGTGCGAAAATATGTTTTTTCGGTTTGCCTTCAAAATTCCATTGGTCACGTTCTTTTAAAGAAGCCATCGCTTTACTTGAATGTCTGACTGACTTGACTGACTGAATACTGACGACTTACAGATTTTACCTACGGTTTCAACGAAACTGGTAAAAACTTGATGCAAATATTATACTTGACGCTGGCAGTATGCACAGAGCTTGCGACGCCAAAATTGAAAAAAAAAACTAACAAAGAAATCTATAAATGAAAGCTTTTAAAAAGAGTATTGCCTTGACATTTTTAACAGGGGCTTTCAATATCTGTAAAATTAAGTGAAAAGTCCCACTGCTGCACGGTCTTCTGTTAGAATTTAGACATAAGATATCTCTGAGATATATTAAGTAAATCTCACGATGAGGGAAAACTTTTTAATATTTATTTATGATACCCTATAGCTGTGGCTTTACTTACAGCTTTAACAGGGGCTTTCAATATCTGTAAAATTAAGTGAAAAGTCCCACTGTTGCACGGTCTTCTGTTAGAATTTAGACATAAGACATCTTTAAGATATATTTAGTAAATCTCACGATGAGGGAAAACTTTTTAATATTTATTTATGATACCATATAGCTGTGTGTTTACTTACAGCTTATGGTTTTAAAAAAGCGATTGCCGAGTGGTCAACCGCGGTCTCCGACAAGGAGATACCGCGTATCTATACTGATATACATATAAAGCTGAAGAGTTTGTTTGTTTGAACGCGCTAATCTTAGGAGCTACTGGTTCGAACTGAAAAATTCCTTATGTGTTGAATAGTCCATTTATTAGGGAAGGTTATCTTTATATATATAATTCTTCTGTGAGTGTGTATGTCACTGAACTCCTCCTAAACGACTGGACGGATTATGATGAAATTTATTGTGTGTGTTTAAGGGGATTTGAGAATGGTTTAGATTCACAATTTGGGACACTGGAAATGTTTTTTAATATATTTTTTTGTATTATAAGTAGTTTTCCAATATAAATTGTTCCTAACTATCAAAAGTTTGTATTTCGTGCCATGCTATTCTAAACTTTGACACAGTCAGAATAACAAGACAGTTCGTGTGTCATTATTTGTTTTATATTTTTGTTTGACAGTAACATGAAATCTCTTTAAGATAATAAGAAAACAAATCCTCTTTCATTACTTTTAAGGCAGGACAACGTCTGCGGGGTCCACTAGTAGACTATATAACATCATGCTGTGACTAATAATACCAAAGTCCACGCGGACGAAGTCGCGGGCGGCCGCTAGTCTTTGATAAAGTATTTTTTAAAGTGTGTATTTAACGCTGCTCCACGGTGAGGGATAAATAATATGATATTTATTTAATTAATAATGGTGTTTATCATAACATAAGATTTACCTATAATAATTTCTCGAAGATATGATGTCCACTAATCCACAGTTGGCCAGCGTGGTGGACTACGGCCTAAGTCCCTCTCACTTGTGAGAGGAGACCTGTGCCCAGCAGTGGGACATAAAAAAGGTTATAAAAAATCCAAAATAAGATTTCGTTAAGCTTGTAAATCGCTTGCGCTTGCGGACATGCCGCCACCATAGTCTATATGGCCTAAATGCCATTCATTTCCGAGCTGACATGAAAAAGGATGAAAAAATTAAGCAGGTCTTACCTTCAACAATAATCTCGACCTGGTGACTCTGCCTGGCGGGAGTCTCGCACCGGTACACTCCGGAGTCCTCCTTCTCCGCGCCCAGGATGCTGAGCCGGTACTCCAGCTGGCTGTCCCGTCCGGGGTCGTCTGTCCAGCCTTCTTGGTACTTGCGGTCTACGCTGTGGACGGAGGACAAGTATAAGTTTAGCGATAAATGGGTGAACTTTCGTATGTAGGTACATTATTATCAGTACACAATTCCCTCAATTCTGATTTGAATTTAAAAATAAAACAAGTTAGTTACAGTTTTTAAAACCAATATTTGCATTTTTTTACTGAAGCGAAAAAAATATTAGCATTGACGACCCGCGTGGCGCAATGCCCCACAGCATAGCCCCACAGTAGGGTAGATATATATAGTGTCGTGGGTACCATCGACACACACAAAGAAAGAAACACAAACACCCAGACCGAAAACAGAAATTTTAAACTCATTATTCAAATTTCTGTTTCGCCGGGAATCAAACCCGGGACACTTCGATTGTTAGTCCGGCATGGTAACCATTGCGCCACGCAGGTCGTCAGTCGTCGTCGTCCTATAACAATAATATTTTTTTCAGAAAGCGCGCATGGCCCGGCGGCTAGCATAGAACGCAAGCAATCTATGCAGCTAAGCCCAACGGGTGCGGTCGAGAGTTTGATGGTTGACCGCTAGTGGCAAAAATATCATGTGCGTTTTCTGTCTTCGGAGGGCACGTTAGACCATCGGTCGCAGTTGTCGTCGATTGATAACAGTCGTTAAACCTAGTCGGAGGCTTTATGGACGGTTTGAAAACATCCGATAGCGGCCATGAGACCTCCGACAAGGTTTAATGACTGTTATCTATCAACAACAACCGGGACCGACGGCTTAACGTGCCCTCCAAAGCACGGAAACGCGGATGAAATTTTTGCCACTAGCGGTCACCCATCTCACATCCGAACGCGCCCGTTTGGCTTAGTTGCATAGATCGTTTGCATTCTACGCTAACCGCTGGGCCATGCGCGCTTCATAAGATTACTTACTCGGGATAAAAATGCGTGACGTTCCACTTGGGGTTTCCGAACCTCCTCATCCAGAGACACTCCATGTGCAGCACGGTGCCAGGGTACACGAGGAGCTTCCCGTCGTTGGTCTGCGCTATCGGGCCCTGGGAGTATCTGAACAGGATCGTTGGCGGTTTTTCCACTGAAAAGTCGGTTTTAAAATTAGTCACCGAAAGATCTTAACCTTAAAGTCCTAACCAAACATATATCTATAAGGTACTGGCACACAGGAAGGCCCACCTTATTTAAAATGTCACTAAAATATAAAGTCACAAAGGTTTCACAAAAACAACTATTTGTAATGTTGCTTTGTTTTATTATCCTTTTAAAAATAATATACAAGTTACAAAGTTCCTACTTTAAATAAACTTAAAGAAGGATTTTTGAAAACACTATAGTGGGCCTAGTCAGAGGTACTGTCCCTTACTAAGGCCCGTTAATGACTAACCGTTACTCAAAATCTATTAAATAATTTTACAAAATAATTTACAAATCACGTTTAACACGTTCAAATTATAAGTTAATCAACCTTATATTCCGGAGATATAATAACAAATTGAACTGGGCCTTGACTTATGTATGAAAAATAAAAATAGTCTTAAAAGCAAAATTCTGCCGAAAATCACTAAATAAACAATTATTTCTTATAACAAAATAATGAATCTAGACATTATTAATTCAATAACCTTAATATTCAGTCCTAATTTGCGACTCAAATTTTAGGTGGGCCTTACTAGAGCTATTAATTTATTTTTATCACAAGCTTTAGGAACCACTTTATAATAATATAAAAAACAAATTTATGCAAACTTCAAAAATCACCAGAATAAATATTACAAAAATCAAATATTCCCTAATAGACCCTTATATACCTACTCAAGTTTTTAAAATCCAAGCGCATTCGCCATTTTAATAACTTTAGTAAAGCCCAAAGGACTCTACGTAGGCCCGGGCCATAGTACAAATTTTTCATAGTGGGGTAAATTAACATACAATCACAAATAACTTCATAATCGCAAAATTTACCATTGGATTCTAGTCTCCAATGATTATTTAACAATATGATGAAAGAATTACTCGAAAACTGACGCTATCTGCAGAAATATTGGAAAAAAACAATCGTAGCGACTTATACTCACGCAGCTTAGACGGCGTCCAGCGGGAAGTGAACGATTTTTAACAAAAAGGCGGCGCGGGAGTGATGTGGCGTTGTTTCACATTTAATATGGAACCAAGGCGAATGTGGGCCCGAAAATTTGAATGTTTACACACCCAATTCCGAAAAAGGGTGACCGCAGTGACCCGTCCAATTAGGCCTGTAATTTTTAATTGCGATAACCTCCCTGCTCTCTAAGGTGATGGAGCGTGTTATAAACACACAGCTCCTTAGGTACCTCGAGAGACATCGGTTGATCAGCGATCGTCAGTATGGCTTTCGCCAGGGCCGGTCGGCCGGTGATCTCTTGGTGTACCTCACACACCGCTGGGCTGAAGCCATCGAGGGTAACGGGGAGGCTTTGGCAGTCAGCCTGGATATCGCAAAGGCCTTTGACCGGGTCTGGCACAAGGCCCTTCTCGCGAAGCTTCCATCTTACGGTCTTCCCTTGAGGCTATGCAACTGGGTGGCTAGCTTTTTATCTGAGCGGCAGATTAAGGTCGTTGTTGACGGATGCTGCTCAGATATGAAGCCCATTAACGCCGGTGTTCCCCAAGGCTCAGTGCTGTCCCCTACACTATTCATTCTGCATATCAATGACATGCTGCAACAATCACGCAGTATACATTGCTATGCAGATGATAGTACGGTGGACGCATTATACACCTGTCGAGCCAATGCCTCTAGGTCACAAGTGGAGGAAAGCAGAATCAAACTTGTGTCTGAAGTCGAGAACTCTCTGGAGCGGGTCTCAGAATGGGGTCGACTTAACCTTGTCGAGTTTAACCTCACGAAGACACAAGTTTGCGCGTTTACCGCTAAAAAAGCCCCATTTGTTATAGCGCACCAGTTCAAGGGCACCGCGCTCACCATCGGTGAAAGTGTCGGTATCTTGGGAGTTGACATTACGAGTAAAGTGCAGTACCGGAGTCATTTGGAGTACAAAGCCATGCCAATTTGGCTAAAAAGCTTGGTGTCCTCAACAGAGCGAGGCAGTACTTCACTGCGGGGCAACTCCTGACGCTGTATAAGGCCCAGGTCAGACCCCACATGGAGTACTGCTCCCAACTCTGGGCAGGAGCACCGAAGTACCAGCTACACCCATTTGACTCCGTTGAAAAGCGCGCAGTCCGAATCGTCAACGACCCAAGATTGACTGACAGGCTAGAACCGCTTAGCTTGCGAAGAGACATAGGCTCGCTCTGCGTGTTCTACCGACTTTACTATGGTAAGTGCTCCGAGGAACTCTTCAAATTGATGCCTACATCACCATTCCATGACTATACCACGAGACGAAGGTTAAAGTTCCACCGGCACCATCTGGACTCGTGGCGGTCCTCCACAGTCCGCTTTGCACGCTCCTTTTTACCACGGACGTGTAGGTTATGGGACAACCTTCCAGCTGAGGCATTCCCGAAACGGCTTAACGTAGAAGGATGCGGTTTTCACTGATGTATTGGTATTTTTTTGGATTAACATTTAGTGTTTGCTTTATTTAAATCGGTTCACAAATAAAAAAGTTACGTTCATTTCAAGAATTTATCGATCAGTGTTTAGAAGTATCGTTGTTGATTTATCAAAAACTTCAGTTAATGTACTGAAATTTTATAATTTACAGTCCCTATATATACAGTATAAATTTATTATAAATGATAACATGAAACTTATAAATGAAAGAAAAATAGATAATACACAGAAAAAAAAAACCAACATAAGATGAGCTGGCTATAATTAATCAATATTTAAATCTATATATAAAGCTGAAGAGTTTGTTCGTTCGTTCGTTTGTAACTTTACTTAAACGCACTAATCTCATGAACTACTGGTTCCAATTGAAAAAATCTTTTTTGTGTTGGATAGTCCATTTATCGAGGAAGGCGTTTTTTATAAATAAACCGAACAAAAAGGCAGACGGGCCGCGTGGTGTTAAGCGATCACCTTTGCCTATGGACACTGGCAACTCCAGGGGAGCCACCCGAGGGCTTTAGTCTATATAACATCTTGACTAATACCTAAGTCCACGCGGACGAAGTCGCGGGCGGCCACTAAGTAGTCGTAAATATATTTATTCACAAGCGCGCATGGCTATGTGGCTGGTGTACAACGCAAGCGATTTACAAGCTTACCGAAATCTTATTTTGGATTTTTTATAACCTTTTTATGTCCCACTGCTGGGCACAGGTCTCCTCTCACAAGTGAGAGGGATTTGGGCCATAGTCCACCACGCTGGCCAAGTGCGGATTGGTGGACGTCATGCTTTCGAGAAATTATGAATTTCTCTTAGGCATGCACGGCGATGGAGAACATCGTAATCAATTAAATATCACGATATTTTTCATCACTGTTGAGCAGCGATAAATGCGCACATTGCATATTTCTTTATCAGAGGTGCGCACCGAGGATTTAAGCCCGGGATCAGTCGCGTCGACGATCACGGCTATATTTTGGAATACTTTTGATTTATTACCTACTAAAAAATTAAAATATAGTATCGTATGTATCAATGCAAGACGTTGCGATATATCTTTGAATCGATACGTCATTGCGATTCGTATCGATACGGTGTATCGATTCAAATTGAATGTTTGCCCATCTCTACAACTAAAGAATATATACTTCTCACCAATTCAGCCTCCGTGGCGTAGTGGGTGATGAGCCGACTGCGAAACGTGAGGTCGTGGGTTCGATTCCCACCCAGGACAAATATTTGTGTGATGAACATGACTATTTGTTCTGTGTCTGGGTGTTAATTTATCTATTTAAGTATGTATTTAGAAATTATATAAGTATGTTTATCAGCTTTCTGATTACCATAGTACAAGCTCTGCTTAGTTTGGAATCAGATGGTGTTGTGTGAATTGTCCAAAGATATTTATTATTTATTTATTAATTAAAATTACCTTTAAATACTTACTAGCATAATCGTTTTCCTGGTTAAGTCCAAAACACGAAGGCTTATTGCCGTCCCAGGAACCACCAATGCATTTTCTAGTTTGCGATCCTGTCATTGCATATTTTCCGATATCGCTGCATCTGTATAAAAAATCAATAAATTAAAATCACCTTTTCTTAAAAACAAGCTTTCCTTTAAATGCACTTAAAAATTATTAATTATTTAATAGTATATCGTATCCTTTTTTTCTGGTATCGGGGGGGGGGGGGGACCTTCAATAGGTACCCGGCACCTTGGTAGAGGGTACCGGATTATATGGGATTTGACCGTACTAAAACCCCCTCGGTGGCTGCCTCTGCATTTGGGGAGAACTCCGGGATCTCCAGCGGAACGCACCGGTTTCCTCCACGCGCGACGCCCCTGAACGGGCCCATCTTCGGGAGAGCAGATGTGCTCTTCTGCACCTTCCGATGCCTACGGCGGCATGCGGCCACGCACACACCGCCGCCCTTAACGGGGCTGCTGGTTGGACGGATCGAGCTCCCACTCACACCGTCCACTACCCCGGAAGCCCACTTTTAGTCGCCTCTTACGATCAGGCAGGGGATACCGTAGCTCTATTCTTAATCCTGAAGCTACAGGGACTTCGTATGGTATCCTACGAGTTGTTTCATTTGATACCCATATCGATGTGTTGTACAAAGATATGGACTCCGTCACTTTGATACACAATGATTATAATGTAATTGTATTGTCATCTACACTAGACGTGTTACAAAATTTCAGTTCAATCGTTTGAAGATATCCGATTCAAAATGGAGTTGCAAGATTCCACCCGAACAAACACACATTGCACGTTAATAGAAGCTTATAAAACTCTTAATTATTATGACAGACAGTCATAAGTCATAACCCACAATAGGGTTTCCTTTATCGTAGGCGCCATGAACATAGAAGCCCAAATATTTCATATTATTCGAAACAGCATGATCCGGCAGCTAGCGTCGAAAACAAGCGATCTATGCGGCTAAGCCAAACGGGTGCAGTCACATGAAATGAAATGAAATGAAATAGTTTATTAACATCCTGGGTAATAATATACACTTGATGTTTGTCATTGTTGTACGGCCATCGGCTGGCCGTCATCCGCTTTGGGTGCGCCAAGGCATATATGGGCTAGGAGAAAAAAGCGGGCGGAAAAAAACTCCAGCCCTGTTTTAAATAAATTTTCAGGTACAATGGGTATCCATGCAGCATGTAAGATAGGTGACCGCTAGTGGCAAAAATTTAGAATTTTAAGACGGTTAAGCCGTCGGTTACGGTTGTTATCGTTAGATAACAGTCGTTAAACCATGTCTGAGGCCTGATGGGGGGTTCGAAAACATCCGACAGCAGGTTGACCACTAACCCGCATCGCCACCAACCGAGCAGGGACACAATAAATAATGTAGTTTAAAAAACTAAAAAACACGCTTTTGTGAAAGTAAAAAGTAAAAAATAAGAAGAAAATGTATTTTAATGTAATAAAAAGCGTGGGGTGCATGGTGTCAATAGTATCCAGAAAAGCACCCACCATTTTAATTTTTTAGTTGGATTTTTTTTTTCATATTATTACATTGTGCATTGTCTTCGGCCCTTGACCCCTGTGCAAATTTTCAAGTTAATCAGACGCTTAGAAGTAGGTGAAAATGAAGTTAAAAGATTCCGTTACATACATACATACATACATACAGGTCAAGCTAATATAAGCGTGTTAAAAAGGGAAAAAAATTAAAAGTCCTTACCTTGATATAATAACAGCTCCAGGTGGGAAATCGACAGTTTCTGTGATTTCCAGGTCGTTGAAGAACGACACTACATGCGGTTCCTCATTTCTGAACGTGCAGGTGTTGTTGTTAAGCAGTTCTTCATTCTGAGCTTCTAGTTCTTCTGTAAGTGGTTTTATTATAATTATTATTTTATAATAACTAGCCGACCAGAAAGATGTTGTTATGTCTTGAAAATATCAGTGGATATATGTAGTTAGGTGGACCGACAACCGATGTGGAAGTAAGGTCCTCGAATGGCGACCACATCTCGGCAAAAGGAGCACAGGCGCTCTCCAACCAGGTGTACTGATGACCTAAAGAACAGCTGACTGCTGCCGGATTCAAAGGATGCAGGACCCGATGGAGTCGTTAACGTTAAGGGAGTCCTACAGTGGACTATGAAAGGAAATATGGATGGATGAAAAGTATCAGAAATAATCAATCCTGATCACAAGTGTTATATATATATGACTCTAAAACTTTAAAAACTTTAGAAAAAAATCTTAAGGCGATTGATAATATAATGTTTATAACACAATATAATTGCTGTTTTATTAATAAAATTGAGATTCGTTTATCATATTAGGCATAATAAATACAGAAAACTTATAAAAAAATACCAAAACATAAAAACTGGTATACCCGTTCGTAAGTTATATTTAAAAGTTGTCCCCTCTTTTATTGATGTGATAATAATATGATATATGATATGACAAGAAATATTTTTATTTGAAACGTCTTGTTTGTAGTGGATTATGTTATGTATGTATTAGCCAGACACCAAGAAAATGAATTTATATTCCAATAATCGGCAATTTACAATATAGTTTACCTATAAATTGGCATATTCTCCAACTACTTCAAGATTTATTGGTGAAAATATTAACTTACCGCAGTTAAAACTTTTTCCAACCCAATCTCCTTGTTCGCATATAAGTTTCCACGTAGTTCTTTCTCCCATAATGGAGGCTATGCATCTAAACGTTATTTCAGTCCCGTGAGGATATCCTTCGACTCCCAGGGTACCATTCACCTCAGCTCCATCTCGGTATATCAGTGTCCCTTGGACCCTACCGGATGTTTCGTCACATGTTCATAAAATAGTTTAAATACACAAGTAAGATAGAACAGAAACGAATATCAAAAGTTTTAGAAACTGCGTCTTTAACAACAGAGGCAATTTCTACATTCAAAATGAAACGCATGCACTAATAACAACGACGAATTCTGCAAAAAATTAGCAAAAAAACACAAGCTTGGCCAAGACAAAGAGAAAAAAGCTAGATATACAGCCGTAGTGCTGTTAATCTTTAGGATCAAATATTTATTGTTAAGAACATGAATAATTCAAACTAAGCCCTGCCTTCTGAGGATTTTCATCGAAATCTTTGTAACGATGAAATTGATGTAACCGATAAAGATATATTAGAAAACCAAATGTTAGAGAGAGATGAATGTAGTAAAAGGTTTAGTGATGAAGAATCCAAAACTGGTGATCATTTCGATGTGGATGACTCTAACAAGTAGATGACAATGTGTCTAGTCGAACTTATGTTATCGAATGTGGAAATGATCAGAAATATGATATACAAGTTAGAGAAGCAAAAGTCCGAACCTAGAAGGCTCTCACCAGGGCTTGGCATCCCTGAACGCTTGTGTTCCCTTCAGTCTTTCCAGCCAGCAAATAAGAAACGCAAATTCTTTGCAAAAATATTATTTTTTGTCGTTGTTTTCCCCAGCAAAGGGCAAAATGAAAACTGTTTATTGAGGAAGCCGTATTCAAGTCAGAGATCTCATAGCACAAGATCTTGAATACAACTTTCACAATCCCACACAAATCCTGATGTTCAGCAAATAAAACAAAACAAATAATGGGAAACTGGATGCGTCCAAAGCAGGAGGACCAATAAATATAATGTTGCCAGTTCACAAAATCAAAGCTTTTAAAAACATTGATACTGGCAATGGACACAATTTAGATACTGGCATCCATTGAAATAAATACGACAAAATAAAGGACCCACACAAAAGCTACAACGAAAGCATACTTAAACTTTATGAATAACACTTATAATGATTGTCTTTGATATGTTGAATCCTTATATAAATAATATATATGAAATAAAGTTTTAAGAGTTGATGTTCTAACTAATTTTATCAGTAAGACTTAATAAAATAGTACTTTGAGAGTCGACATATCAAATATATTAGATTTTGATTAATGTTGATCAACTAAAATTTGGAAATTTCTTTACCTCGCTGGTGGACCACACTCTGAAACCGCTTTTCCTTGTAGATCTGGTTCTAATTCTGATATATCTTCTCTCACGATATCTGAACCACTCTGATACTCTGATGTTGGTCGTGGCCTTGTGACATTAGCTGGAATAATGAAAATGAAAATGATTTTATTTGAACAAATATGGGTATTACAAGAGTTGTTTAATGTACATTTATTCGTTCGCCATATTAACCTCAGCGAGGTATGCAAATTTGGAGGATACTTATAACTAAATTTATTTTAATTGAAGCTAACGTTGATTTTATTTTAACCCATATTTTGCAGTTTTTATTGTGATGACGTGAGGTTTTTATTGAGAAATTACCATGTTATACATTGATTTAAGCCATAATCTTTACGAACGAGTAACGAGAGGATGAATTTGAACGAGCCAATCTCAAACTAGTATTTAAAAACATTTTGTATTAGAGAGTCCATTTTATCGGGGCAGACTAGAGGCTATAAACATTATGCTATAACACGGGTGGAACTGCACTACAAAATAGTGGACGCAGCTATAATATATACCTACTCTTTTTGCATTCTACTAATGGGTACGAGTCTGTCCACATTCTTGGGAAGGTTTACTCCACCACGCTGCTCCAATGTGGGTTGGTGGAGGTGCAAGTTAGTGGCCAACCTGCTGTCGGATGTTTTCAAACGTCCGTCCGTTGCTCACCGGATGCTCTCCGAAGCACGGATGCGCATTATTTTTCTACCAGCGGTCACCCCTCTCACACCCGTTAGCGTCCGTTTGACTTAGCTACGTAAAACACTTGCCGTACGACAGCCGCCAGGCTTTTATTGTCTTGTGGAGGAAAAGGGGAAATCTCCCGCCAGGCGATGTCACTCCCCAGGCAGTCGGAATGTTATTTTCGGACCGTTTGTATATATACTGAGAATCTAGGAAACTTCGATAGACAAAGACTTTTATTTGCACAAATATGGGTGTTTACAAAAGGTGTTTTTATACATTTGGTTCGCCATATTTACCTTCATGAGGTATGCAAATATTACAATAATTAAAAACTTAACTAATTACAAATTACAAACATAAAAATGTACATTGAAATAATTTCATTTCTTTTATTATATGTATACTACATTTATCTTTGTTTGTACCCATATTGCGCCTTTTAATTAATTAATTTTATTTATTTTTATTTTCGGATCGGATCCGATCGTCAGCTTTGGGTACCCATATTGCAGGGTTTTTGTACACTGAGAGGAAAAAAAGCCGGCGGAAAAAAACCTCCCAGGTTTTTATGGAATTCCTTTATGTCCCTTTATCTTTATCGCTTTAGCTTTATACGTCTACTGATTAGCCAGCTCAGTATGACGCGTGTGACGTAGTACTCTATTGCTTACAATGTTCGCTGCTTGCATCGTCTTGCTTGGTTAGCATTTCATGTGCGGCGCGCGGTCATGTTGCTGTAGGTATCGCGCTGCTACAGTCTGATAAGCATATAATATTCTAAAGATACCAACCTAAAGGCCTACAGAAATCATGGACTGTTGGCTGTAGTCTTCCCAGGTGGCAATTGAGGGTGGCGGGTGGCGATCTACCAGGCTCGCAAGCTATATTTACGGAAGATGCGTGGGCAACGGTAAGTCCAGCCCGGTACCCTGCTTCGTATGTAGCTCCATGGAGAAGAGGCAATTCGCAGGGTGCTGAGGTAGAAAGAAATTCTTCAATTAATAACTATATATATCAAAAATGGATTTAAAAATACCAGCACGTTAACGATAAATAAAAAAGTGGTTGTCGATAAAGTCGGTTTACGGAAGATAGTAAGTGGTAGTAGTAACATGACAATGTTATAATCATAAACTTAGTATAGTTCCTGTAGATTCGGGATTAAGAATAGAGCTACGGTATGCCTGATCGTAAGAGGCGACTAAAAGGGGGCTTCCGGGGTTGTGGGTGGTGTGAGTGTGAGCTCGATCCGTCCAGCTAGCAGCCCCAGGAAGGACGGCGGTGTGTGCGTGTCCGCATGCCGCCGTAAGCATCGGAAGGTACAGGAGAGCATATCTGCTCTTCTGATGATGGGCCCATTTAGAGCGTCGCGCGTAGAGGACACCGCTGCGTTCCACCGGAGATCTGGAAGTCCTCCCCAAGCGCAGAGGCAGGCCACCGAAGGGGGTTGGAGTGCGGTCAAATCCCACATAACCCGATATCATCTCCCAAGGTGCCGGGTACCTTTTGAAGGTTTCCCCTCCGATACAAAAAAGACTTAGGATATACTTACGTAGTCATAACCAAACATTGATTAAATGATTGCATAGTTTTATGAATAGAATTGAATATTTTTTATCGAATTGTTACTATTTTGTATTGATACAAAGGAGTTAAATGAACAATATCTTTCTTCTCCTTGGACGAATAGGTCAATCGAGTGGAAGAGAGATAGATGCGGCTTAAGCCGATCGTGTCTTTGGCTCGCTCGTGCAGCGCTCTCGCTCCGATTGTAACGTTACAATGAGCGTAATGTTGCAATGTAACATCAAGAATGTTATACATTCATTGTCCCACACTTAGGATTCCCTGTATCATACATACTATGGACACTATAAAGACAGCAACGCTAACACGCGGAACTCTAGATAGAGAATATACTCGTAAATTGAAACTCAACATTATAACTTCTGCCGGGAATCGAACCCGGGAACTTTAATTGTCAGTCCACTGGGGCAATGAAATGTTTACATAAGAGTAGTAAAGCATTCATATTTCTTATCCGGTAGTAGAAATTATGTTTGACACTATCATACGCAGGGCCGGATTTAGGGGACGGCAACCGGGGCTACATCCCCGAGGCCTCCAGAAAAGAGGGGCCCCCACAATAGAGACTTCGGAAAAAAATAATTCAAATTCGGAATAGTACACACTAATAAACAACTTTTTCTTCTTGTTGTTATATTTATATGTTTGTTAAATAATAAAAGAACTATTTGGTTTCACAAAAAATGTTAATTGGAAAACACAACAATTTAGAAAACAATTTAGGGCTAAGGGGCCTCCCACTGCTTTGTTGCCCCGAGGCCTCCAGACCTCTAAATCCGGCCCTGATCATACGTGAAAAAGAGATTACAATCTTACATAAAATTTTAAGTAATTTACCTGCAACACATTCGGGCATACTGGTAACTGCCCATTCTCCAAGCCAACATCGAAGGTTTGTTGGTCCCTGAACATTGTAGCTGAAATCATTCGGGATATTTCTTTTATACTGAATGGAAATCACAATTTGATCAAAATGTTTAGTAATGCAGCGCAATCTCAGATCAAATAAAGTAAAGATAGAATCCTGCAAACAACGAACTGAGGCCGGTACATGTACAAACAACGAAACTTCACCTTGCCTTACCAGTGAAATATAGCGACGTATTGAAAAAAACGTTGTCAAAAACCTTATACATATATATATGTATATAAAACAAAGTTGTGTTAGTTACACCATTTATAACTCAAGAACGGCTTGACCTATTTTCATGATTTTTGTGGTTTTTATTTGTCTTAGAGGGGAATAGGATAATAAGTATTAGAATATAATAAAAATCCCAGTTTTATTAATATTTAAACAAATTTATTTTTCAAACAAACGGTTCGTCAATCAATTTTATTGTTCGTGCTTTCATTCATCTGAAATAGTATGACACGAAGTATCTGTTTTTCTTTGTTCAAATCGCTCTTTTCACCATTTTGCCAATGTCAAAGTTGCGGTACAATAACTTAATTTTTAATATTTTATTTGATAGTAATAAATAAACTAATAAGCATGATAAATAATATGTATTAATAATTTACTAATTAATTAAACAAGGCTTAGAAATTATCTGTATTTGGTTATGAATATGTAATGGGATTATTGATTTTCTTATAATTTTTATTAATGATTTTTTCTTATTATTAAAAGTTCTTTAAATTTGATTTTTTTTATATTTTAACGACGACTGGCGGGTGCGCAATAATCTAAATTCACAATGTGTTTCGAAAGGGTTTACTGAATAATAATTATTTTAAATGGATTATTTGAATTATGATAGCAAACCAGCCTACGCAAGGAAATTTTTAAAACCGGTCTCCCTTTGTTGTTCGCATAGTTATATCTACTTTCTTATCTGATCTGAGGGCGCACTCGTACTTATGGCAAATTCTTACTTCTTAGTACGAAATTCTTACCCATATTCACAGGAGAAATGTACCACTTGCCCGTTGGGAACGGGGTCAGTTTCATTCAATTCTTTCTCATCCCCATGGGTTAGTCCGGACACCATTTGACTTCCTAAGCCTGAGTCCTGCGGCATGGTATAAATGCCGTACTCGGTCGTTGGTACGTGACATGGCACTGCAAAAAGAACTCTAGCGCTACAGATTTAAGGACTAATTAAGATTAGTTCGATACTCATACTCCATGCGCATGACAGAAAATCTTCATTCCGAGTGAAAGGGGGAGTGAGGGAGTGCTATCTATCATCTACTCACGGATATCGCATTTTGGCTTCTCGGGTTTCCATCTTCCTCGTACACATTTGGCAGTGGCGTTCAGCTCTAAATTCAAACCGTAGCCTTTACCGCAGGCGACACGAACTATCGTCCCTGAAATATTTCAGAAATGTGCATTAGGTTAACATCTCTGATTGAACTAGGCAAAGGTAATTAAATTACCAGATTTTTTTAATGAATTTTTATGTACACTTCTGGAATTTGATAAAGACGTTTATCACATCTTTTATTTTATATCTGCTCTTTATTTAATTTAAAATCGGTCAGCCAATTCTCCTTCTGTATAAACTACCATTAAAGATGACTTGTAAAAGACTTCAGTATGTTATAGAATTAAACATATTACTAAGACTTGTTGTAAGCCTAATACTTACCAGAACTGAAGGTATTATTTGGATCTCGACCATATTTAACAATTTCTATATTCACATATGGTTCACTTTCTATAGGTTCGCAAGGGCTCTTCGGACGCCCTTTTTTGCCCTTCTCAGATTCCGTTTTGTTCCCATTATCATTACCATTATTAATTTCCGCAGCTTCTTTTTCTTCTGCGGTTAATGATTCCCGCTGACGATTTCTCCCACCTTTACCTTCACGCCCCCTAGAACAAAATTTTTGAGTACTTAAAAGTTTTTCATAAATAAGACTCCTAAGTTTTACTTAATAGCGTTATAAGTACTTTACTGTCACATTACTTTGGGATCACAATAAAATAATATAAAAATTGCTTACGTTTTAGGAACAGTTGCAGTGGTTTGATTTAGTCGATCAGTTTTTCTGCTTGTCCTCTTATCCCGCTTTTCCAGAATATTATCAACTTCTGTTGAATTTGTTTTAGCATATTGTATAGGAATTACTGCTACTTCTTTATCGTGTACCTCATTTGTTTCGTTATTATATTTTGGTGTTAAAGGTATCACTTTAAGTAAATCAATATCCCTGTCATCTATCATCTTCAATTCTTTTTCTTCCGGACGCACTGTAAGGATTTCAGTGTCTGATTCTTCAGTAATAATGCCCCGTTTAATCCGAGACTTTACAGTATTCTTTTGTGATTTATGAGCACTAACTGGTACTACATTACTTTCTGCACTTTGCAACTCAGTATTAATTTCTTTCTTGTGATATTTGTCTATTTCAGTGCTTTCACCACTTTTCTGATTTGAAAACCTTTTCCTACGTTTATCAACGTATTTTTCGAAATACTGATGTTTTAACTTATTTATATTTTCTTCTATTTCGTTGTGCGATTCGAGTTCATGGTCAGGGAACATACCACCTTTCAGAATAGTAATGTGAGGGTTATCATCAAATTCTGAATCCTCTTCATAATCTGGGACTTCATCATGATGAACCACTTCATCTTCTTCGGGTTCATAAACGGGTTGATATGAATAAAGTCTGTGGCCTATAGGTTCTCCATGAACGTTGTAAACGGTATAGACTGCTGTAGGAAAATTTTCACCTTCAGGAGGCTCTGTATCAGAAGGCACCATGTCATCTTCATCTAAGAATTCTAGATCAAATTTTTTCATTAATTTAAAATTAGCATGCCTTAAAGTAGGTTTTCGAGTGTCATGATTATATTTTTCGTACAACTCATTTAATTGTTGCTGGTTGGGCTCAACTGAATGTCGTCGAAGATTGTTATAATACTGTCGCAAATAAGTCGATCTTCTGTGTCGTATTTCCGGTTCCGTGATTGATCTTCGTCTCCTACTCCAACGTATACGTGGATGTTGGTATAAGGTGCATCTAAAAAAGGTAGATATTGTTATTATTTTGAGAGTATAAATCGTTGTTGCTAATTAGGTAATAAATAAAATCTTGTCTTCAAGTTTAATTTGCTAGATTATAAGTGTCCCAACTGTGTCGTCAAAAAATAAGTTTAATATTTTTTCTTTCATACGAGCATGATAAAGGACTGCTTTATTTTTTATTTGCCGAGTATGAAGCGCGCATGGCCCGGCGGTTAGCGTAGAACGCTAGCGATCTATGCAACTAAGTCAAACGGGCGCGGTCGGGTGTGAGATGGGTGACCGCTAGTGGCAAAAAAATTCATGCGCGTTTTCGTGCTTCGGAGGGCACGTTAAGCCGTCGGTCCCGGTTGTTGTCGACAGATAACAGTCGTTAAACCTTGTCGGAGGCCTAATGGGCGGTTTGAAAACATCCGACAGCGAGTTGGCCACTTACCCGCATTGGAGCAGCGTGGCGGAGTACGCTCCAGGCCTCCCCAATAATTGGGAGAGACCCGTCCCCAGCAGTGGGACGCAAAAAGGGTTGCAGCCATGTAGGGCATGTGTTCTTAAAAGTTTGTTGAAGCTTACAAACATGTACATTAAACCATAAGCAAGCTTGAGACTTGCCTAATGTAGAATGCAGATGCACTGTTACTTATAAGGTCATAATCCGGTCTTGGACTACCAAGTCAATTGAGATACTTTTAATGAGCTGTCAAAACGTGACATCCACATACATTTTGTATGAGAAAATGATAAGTGACGTCACTTATCATATATAGTCAATTGACTTCATTATTATTGATTTAATCGGTAATAAAAATCACGTATAAAAAAGAATTAACAATTATATTGCTTTCTAAGCGTGATTTAGTGCAACCCTTTTAAGGTATTTTGAATTTTTTGTGCATAGTGTCCAAGACCCTATTAAATTGCATCGCGGCAGAAATGAGTATACGGTTAACACTTCTTCTTCTTCATGACTACAAATAGCAGATGTCTGCGCATGTACACTCATGAAGAAAATACTTAAGACAAAATAATATTTTAATGGCAAGAAACAATATGTTGTATTTATTTATTTATTTATTTTATTGTTCATGTACACACAAGAAAAAATACGGGAGAAATTAATATTAAGGAAAAAGTCTGTACAAAGGTACTGCTTATTTCTAAAGAAATCTCTTCCAGCAGACTGGAATTGTTGTATGTAAATGCTAATTATGAAAATAATTCACATTCCCCCATACTTCCAAAGGGACTTAAAAATGTCTTCTGCGCAGTGGTCTATACTACCTATCAAAGCAGCTAACACAAACTTACTTCGGTAGTTCTCTGGGACTCCAATGGCCTCCGACGCAGGTTGCTCCTGGAGGACCTTCCGACAGTACGTAACCTTTTTCGCATTCATACATTATTTGTTTGTTGTTTACCACCTGAAATGCAGTGCAAATTAATCGCCGAGAGAACATTTTTTTAAATTTGAATGGAGTAGCAGACGAGCATGCAGGCCACGTGGTGCTAAGTGTTCGCTGCAGGCCATGGACATCTACATATAACAAGCAAGCATAGGTAAGTCTTGTCTGAGGTCGTATGCAGTTGCGCTGCTACTCCGGAGGCTGGTGGTCGCCTCATGTAAGTGTGGCCGACAACTGTACCTTTCCACCGAAACACAACAGAGTTGGTTCACGGCAGAAGTGGGTGCAGCGGTGGTATTTGGATATTGTTTCGTTTGGATTATTTGGATAGTGTTACGGGATAGTGTTATGGGGAAATAGCGTAGACGTCGGCAAACTATTTATACTCCAAAAAAAAATGTATCAGGATCCTTGCAAATATTGACTCTAGGACGACTTGTAGGACATATTTCAAAGAGCTTAACATTTTAACCCTGACTGGTATATATATCTTAGAAACTTGTAAGTTTGTCAAGAATCACGAAAAACAATTTGTAGTTCTTAAAGACACATATTATTATAAATACAGCCAACGACGCCCAAACCAACTCGTACTACCAAAATCAAACATGGCGATGTATGGATCAGCACCTTACTCAATGTGCATCAAAATTTTTAATAAACTTCCAAAGGACATACAAACTGAAACAACTATACCAAATTTTATTAAGAAATTAAAAACCTTTTTGCTGTCGAAATGTTACTACAATATTCACGAATATTTAAACTGATTTTTTAAATTGATTTTTTAAAAGTATTCACCCAATGTATATAATTTTATTCAATTTAATTAACATTGTACCCCTGACTAATACATTTTTCTGTTATGGATATTATTTATTTGCTATTTTATTTTATTATTTTTATTTTTATTATGTAGAGGAATGTTAATTTTATTTAGGTATTGCAATTTTATTATGATGATTTGTTAATGCCAATGTAATTTTGATTTTAATTATTACCTCTGATTTACATATGATTTTTTGTTATGAAAGCTTATGTGGTTATTATCAATTGCTATTTGATTTTTTCATTTTATTATGTTAATGTTAATTTAATGCAATTTTAATTATGATGATTTTGTTAATGTCAATGTAATATACTAGAAAGAGCCATTGTACCTGTATAATTGCAACGCCCTGACAGGGTTCCATGCTAAATGCTACACTTTTTTACTTGTACCACCATTAAATTATGTGATGCATGATGCAATAAAGATATGATTATGATTATGATTTCCCCGGGCGAACCATTATAGTTCTACAACCTACAAAACTAAGAATATAAAGATACATTCTCAATTCAAAAACATTGGTAAAGCAGTTTTTACGTGTTTCTTGTTTTACGATAGACAAAACTGATAAAATTTTAAGCTATGATTGCTTGTTAGAAACTCAAAAACAAGAAAAGAATATGTTAAAGTAATTGGAATTGTTGAAAATGAAAAAAAAGTGATAATAAATTTATTATTACCACTTTTTACCTTTCTGTTTTATACCTTTTTGACGTACGGCCGGTAATCATATAGTCCCATATTCCCAACAAGCAGGACCTTTCCATTCTCGATGTATCCAGGAAATGGGCAAAAAACTAAAAAAAAAACATATATATAATAATTTAGTCACAAGAATTATTTAGAATCAAGTTGAAAAACGTAAACAGGACACTACTTTTTACCAGACTGCAACAGAAGGTGGGTTATGTTTTTCGAGTATATACATGTTTGTGGAGGGCTATGTTTCTTTTATCTCCATTATTTTATAATTCTTTTATTTTACGACTACCACTTTAGTTTATAACGTTCCACACTTATAGCCCACTAAGTAGATATACCCAGTAAGGTAGATATACCCTGTGTCGTGGGTGCTATGATACCCAGACCGAGATTTTGAACTCATCATTCAAATTTCTTCTTCGCCAGGAATCGAAACCGGGACCCTCCGATCGGCAGTCCGGCATGTCTTTGTTTGTGTCCATGGTACCCACGATACATCTACTCTATTCGACTAGTAAATATGTCATATTTACTCTACTGTGGGGCTATGAGTCAGAAACTTTATTTAGTACTAGTGGCCGCCCGCGAATTCGTCCGCGTTGACTTCGGTATTAGTTATAGCATGATGTTATAATAAAGCCTAAAGCCCTCGGGTGGCTCCCCTGGGATGGCCCATGTCATAGTTCAAAATTGAGTTCCTTATCGTGTATTTTCTTAACTATAATAATTGAGTTCCTTATCTTGTATTTTCTTAATTTTAATAACCCGTACCTTCTTCGCACTTCGGCGTTTCTCCACTCCAGTTACCAAACGAGCAAACCATGATGGGATTGCCCTTGAGCTCAAATCCATCCTTGCATCGAAATCTTGCCTTCATCCCGTGCTCAGTCTTTGGCGCTATCACCATGCCGTTCCGTGGGTACCTTGGCATTTTTTTACACCTGTAAAAAACGTATGTGAGTTTTTTTATTTTTTATTTTATTTGAATGGAGTAGCAGACAAGCATGCAGGCCACGTGGTGTTCAGTGGTCGCTGCAGCCCATGGACATATACATACAACCTCAAGCAAGCATATGTAAGTCTTGTCTGAGGTCGTATACAGTTGCGCTGTTACTCCGGAGGCTGGTGGTCGCCTCATGTAAGTGTGGCCGGCAACTGCAACTTTCCACCGAAACACAATCACTGCAGAAGTGGGTGCAGCGGTGGTACTTCCCCGGGCGAACCATAATAGTTCTACCACATACAAAAAGTAGGTTAGTTTGTTGCTTTCTAGCACAGCAGAAAAAAATCCCGTGGCATTAGAATACTTATGCCCGTGGTCCTAAAACTACTAACACTTAAAAAAATTGTAAACAGTCATCAATAAACGTTTTTTATTTCATTTCCTAAGTAGGGCTGCCATCACAAAATTACCGACAATTGGGCGAAATATGGTTTTTTCCCCGGACATCGCTGGAAAATCATTTTTTGCAACAAAAATAAAAACATCGTTATATTTTTTTAATTCCATTCGATCGTTGACTACTTTGCCGAGCCTTCTTGAATGCGGGTTATTGTGGATGAATTTTTAATTAAGATTTATTTAATTTTATTGCTTATCTATAAAAAAATAGGATTTCCCCTAACAACAAAAGGACACTTTTCAAAAACCCCTGCCGGACGGCCCCCGGACGCCCTTCAAACTAGGACAAATCCGGGGAATTCCGGACGGATGGCAGCCCTACCCCTAAGTAATCTTGCAAAAAGTCAGAATTGAGAAATCCAGATACAATCTTGTGATGAATACAAATTTGAAAGTTTTAGCTGAATTTATTTTTCTATACTAAAATGAAGTCTAATCGGCGGCTGGATCACCGACTACACGGTATGATGATAGTACGAGATTTTTCTGTATGCCATATTAATTTTAATTTTGACGTGATAACGTCTTTAAAATCGTTTTAGTCGGGTGACATGTTCAGAAACTTGTGTCACACCAAAACCTCACGAGCGCGATCGCAGGTATAACGAGAGAGAGACGGACCGATCTCCCGTCTCATCTCGAGCGCTGCCAGTCATTCCGTGAAACTTGTCACGCGGAATCCTCACGAGCGGAGGCTGGCATAGCGTTCGAGTGAGTGGACCGATCTTCCGTCTCTCTCACTCTAGCGGCATACAAACGAATGGAGATTTTCTCGTGCGGACGTTATCACGTAAACATCTCGATCGTAAACCTACTTTACAAACAATTTTCCGTTTTAAGCACTTTTTTTCTAATTTTAATTCAAATAAATAGATAACCATGTGTCAGATTGTATCAGATCCTAACTTATTCACTTTTTGACGAGAAGTGGCATTGCCACACACATTTCAGACATATTTATTAGTATTTACGTAATTATTTTGCGGTTCATTTGAAAAAAGGGTTGGCTTATTTTCCCTAACTCCCGGACGCGTCAGATCTTGATCTAATTTTTGATTGGCTGCAACCCTTTTTGCGTCCCACTGCTGGGTACGGGTCTTTCCCCATTATGGGGAGGCATGGAGCTTACTCCACCACGCTGCTCCATTGCGGGTTGGTGGAGATGCGGGTTAGTGGCTAACCCGCTGTCGAATTTCGGTTCGGTTTTCAAACCACCAATTAGGCCTCCGACAAGGTTTAACGACTGTTATCTATCGACGACAACCATGACCGACGGCTTAAAATGCCCTCCGAAGCACTCTCATGAATTTTTTTGCCACTAGCGGTCACCCATCTCACACCCGACCGCGCCCGTTTGGCTTAATAGTTGCATAGATCGTGTGCGTTCTACGCTAACCGCCGGGCCATGCACGCTAATTTTTGATTAGGTCGTTACATTTTCTTCGATTTGCTCATTTAATTTCCGTGTTTCTGTTTTAATCTAACATCTTACCTCGCGGGCTGACATCTGGGTATCTGAGTCCAGGTACCATTACTACAGATTACTGCCAGATTGTTCGAAGGGAACTCGTAGTTCTTTTCACAGTCCACCATAATCATGTCACCTTTAAATTATAATAAAATATCAATATAAAAGTTAAAGTATACTAGACTCACGTTCTGATCACTTTAACTGAGTCACTTTTTCATGGATTACTTCTTCCCTAGACAATATTTTTTTACTTATTATTACTACAGTTAGAGATTGTTAAAAAAAATTGGTTCTTTGTAAAGTCGTTTTAGTGACGATAGTTTAACGTGACAACGTCATAGCAAAACAATGAAAACCACATTACCTTTTCACTTCACTATATAAACAGTCTACGAACGGCGCAAGCTGAACGCTCGAGCCTCAATTACAAGCGTGAAGTTACAACGAGCGTTAAGTCACAATGAGTAACTTTTGCCGGCTGCACGCAGTTTTTCGTGCGTTTACTGCCGGCGTTCATCATTAATTAGACGTTGTCACGTCAAAAGAATAATCATCTCCATTAAGTATTATTATACACTAGCGGCCGACCGCGAGTTCGTCCGCGTGGACTTTGGATTTTGTATGCGTGTCATCGCGTAATGTGGAAAGCAAATTTACTGCGGTACGTTATTGCGGTACCCAGCTTGAAACCCCTAATATAAGAACCTTAAAATTTGCACCCCTTCCCCCCGTGACCAAGAACTTGCCTCCCCTGGTCAATAATTTGCCCCCCCCCTGGCCAAGAACCTGGGTACGCCCATGAACCCAAATAATCGTTGTTCTGAATGAACTTCAAATACTCGACAACAGATGGCGCCTTAATTTCCAAGTTGAAGGGTTGGAAAAGCCCTTATATCTTTAAAAACACGCCCTTTAGGTTAAAACGGGACCTTTCTTGTTCGAGGGGGGATAAAGGGCTATCAAACTATATAAGTCCCTTTATTGTGCCGGGACTCCTTTTTAAGTTTTATCGGCACGCACATTTTATCAACTTAGTTTTATTATATACCATATAATATACGGACACTATATTACTGAGTAACTGTATTGAGGTAATGTTTGCTTACCATGTTGAACCATAGACGAACTGCCCACAATTTGCGTGTTGTGTTCTTGGCTATCGTTGGTTCCTGTTTTGTTCTCCATAAGGACCACTTTCCCTTGCGATACATGTGGCACTACACACGGTGCTGGATATGAAAGAGATGATACAATGTATTATGTTCGTTAGATGTATAGAGGTCCCTCAACATTGACAAAGACAAAGACAAAATGATTTATTTGCGCATTAATTGAGGTTACCAAATACGCAGAAAACTTAACATTGTTTTTGATAATCAACTTCTTTTCTGATTTAAATTAAGGTTATTCCAACTTGGGGATACATCCAAGTTTCACTAAAATTGGTTCAGTAGTTTTTGAGATATGGGTATCCACGTAAGTGTTCCCAGAGTAGACTCTACATATAGCTTTAATATGGAGTTGAAGGTATTTATGTCTGTTTAATATTTTAAATTAATTCTTTACTTTACCTAAACACATAGGCAAGGGATGACTCCAAGTACCATCATTCTGGCAAATCGCTGATCCATTCCCCTCCATCTTCATGCCATCCTGGCAACGGAATATTATCGAGGCACCCAAGCCTGTGCCCGACGAAATATTTTCCAACCACCCATTCCACAGCTGACCAGGATGTCCACAGTTTATTTCTGAAAGTATTTTGGCAAGCTATGTTATCAGAAAATTTTGAATTGCAACAAAGATGGCTGCTTTCTCTATATACTTTTCTTCAATGAAGCTTAGTTCTACTTTAAATTTGAAAATAAAAGACTCACCTTTGCATATCGGTTGCGTTCCAGACCACTTTTTATCGGCGCCGCAACGTCTCGTAGCGTCGCCAACCAGGCGGTATCCATACTTGCATTCATACGAAACCACAGAGTTGTAAGCACACGATGTGTACACCGCCTTGCCGTGTCGAGGCGCTTCCGGAGGAGGACACTGCACCTGTGTGACCACTAGATGGCGACAAGCGTCGCTTTAACGCAACTCTCGCTCCAACACATAGATGGCATTAAAACCAGTTTGTTACTTGAACCATTCAAAATTTTAAAACCAATTTGTTATATGAACCTATCAAAATTTTAGAACACAGCGTTTATAACGATAGGTTAAGTCAGGATGCAACAATGATTTTTATGTTTTGTAATTTAGAATTTCACATTTATCTATCTTCTTTAAAGGATAAAAACATGCAAAAAGAAGTAAGCGCCGCATGCACTGGACGAAATAAAACAATAATATCATATTTACCTTTATTTTGCTACAGCACAGTACAAGTTAAAGATAAGAAAGTCTTTATAATAAATTCTTGCACGGTCAACATCGAAATAAGCTTCGACTACAAATATCAGAGGTAATCTACAACATGTAGCTATAATAGGTTATAGGCAGTAAAGGTACTTTCGATAATATTTAATAATTTTACCATGGCCATTAAAATTTTGACTCATGAAATTCGGAAAATTGCAGTACTAATGTTATAGAATTTAAATAGAACAACAATTCTATATCGTAGATGTAACAATTTCAAATTCTACTGAATGTAATGATTGATTCAAACTGTCCCCTTCTCTCCCTCTGAAGAGCAGCAGGAAAGGAGAAAAAAGATGTTTTAAAAATTATAATTCACAACTAATTTGTCTAATTAAAATGTCTAGATATCCCACTGGTATTTGGAAATTTTGCTCCCACATAGATTTCCTAATGAAAATTTTGAGGGACCAAAGATGAACCCTGAGGAACACTTAGATAATAAAACTTTTGAAGCTAGCGAAGAAATATTAGAAGTTAATAAAGAAAATATAGATGGAAAAGGTTTTCGTGAAGTGCTTTATTAAGTTAGTAAATAAGTTAAAGATTTTAAAGATTCCAATTAAGTGGGAGATCCGATCAAACTAATTGCATCATGACAATGATATTGCTGAGTGATAGCCATGATAACTCGTTTAATACCAAGCGCCATGCCAACTAGTCACCGGCAGAACATGTAGACATTTATCCACGAACTTTAAAACCATGCAACATTCCAAAATTAAGGACGATACTGAAATCGGCAACTACATTGTCACGAAGCAATGCGAAAAACGCCAAGATTGTAAATTTAGACGGATTTAATGATGAGCCCGTACACGAACACGAAGACAACATTGATTGGAACAGTCTAATTTTAAAGATTATGTACAACAGATTCTTTAATTGTAACATTTTAGAAAGCTGATAGTTGAGATTGTCTTTAACATATTGGAGAGATTGCTACATCTTACATCAAAATATTATAATGATTCTTTAAATACTCTCGTTTCAAATTAGTAACATTATTTAATTAAGTTTTATCTGTACCATGACTGTTTAAGACAATCTTAACTTTCAGTTATTGTCTACGGCTTCTGTTTCTGTAAACAGACTCATCACTAAAGCCTTACAGTATCAGATATGTCAAGCTACTTACGGACGCAGGTTGGGAGCTCTTTGGGAGCCCATGCGCCGTCAGCTTGGCAGTAGCGTTCCGCTTTGCCAACCAGCTCGAACCCTTGCCCACACTGGACTGCAGCTCGGCAACCGAAGGTGAAACACTCAGCCGTCACCCATCCATGGGGTACGTTGCCAGGCTCTCCGCAGGAACGAGCTGAGAAGAGCAAAATTATAATGTAGTAAATCTACATAATTCTTCTGTCATGCGGGATGAAATTCAAAATTATTAAAACTATTTTTTCTCTGTTTTGTTGTTCTATTTCCGAATTCTCTGTAATTACTCCAACTTAAGAGAAAGTGGTGTGAGATGAGTGACCGCTAGTGGCAAAAAATTTCATGCGCGTTTCCGTGCTTCGGAGGGCACGTTAAGCCGTAGGTCGCGGTTGTTGTAGATAGATAACAGTCGTTAAACCTAGTCGGAGCCCTTATGGGCGGTTTGAAAACATTGGACAGCGGGTTGGCCACTAACCCGCATCTCCATCAATCCGCATTGGAGCAGCGCGGTGGAGTAAGCTCCAGGCCTCCCCAATAATGGGGAGAGACTCGTGGCCAGCAGTGGGACGTAAAAACGGTTGCAGCCAAGAGATAGTACAGTTATTTTTTTCAATAATCCGCACAGTATGAAATTTGACCTTTAAATCGGTTATGCTTGTTTAATTACATAAAATGATACCGTTGACTTCATTAAGTAAATCAGTGAAATTCCCGAATTTAAATTCTCAATAGTTATTTGAAGTTGACAAAAAAAACCGGCCAAGTGCGAGTCGGACTCACGCACGGAGGGTTCCGTACCATTATCTATAAAAAATTACGTTTATTGTATGGGAGCCCCCTTAAATATTTATTTTATTCTATTTTTAGTATTTGTATAACAATAACGGCAACAGAAATACACCATTGCCTTTGATTATCCATAGAAATCATTGCTTTAAGATTGAATGAAAGGTAAATTGTGGTTTACGATTTATAACGTATTAAAAAAAACTACTTACTAGATCTCGTTCAAACCAATTTTCGGTGGAAGTTTGCATCGTAATGTACATCACATATATTTTTAGTATTATCATTCTCTTATTTTAGAAGTTACAGGGGGGGGGGGGGACGACACACATTTTACCACTTTGGAAGTGTCTCTTGCGCAAAATATTCAGTTTAGAAAAAAAATGATATAAAACACCTCAATATCATTTTTGAAGACCTATCCATAGATACCCCACACGTATGGGCATGACGAAAAAAAAATGTTGAGTTTCAGTTCTAAGTATGGGGAACCCTCAAAATTTATTGCTTTTTTTATTTTTGTGTGAAAATCTTAATGTGGTTCACAGAATACATGTACGTACCGAGTTTCAACAGTATAGTTCTTATAGTTTCGGAAAAAAGTGACTGTGACATACGGACAGACAGACAGACAGACAGACAGACATCACGAATCCATAAGGGTTCCGTTTTTCCCTTCCCCTTTTCAGGATTGAAGCATTTTCCCGCGGCCTATGTTACTTAGGGTGAATGTAGCTTTCTAATGGTGAAAGAATTTTTGAAATCGGAACAGTTTTTGAGTTTATTCATCACAAACATACAAAAATACAAATCTTTCCTCTTTATAATCTTAGTATAGATTGGAGCACATAAGGGTTCACATTATGTTTCATCACACGTACATGATTAAATAAGACAGACGCCTAATAGGCATGATGACTGATTTTTAAATACCTTTCCTTATTGTAGGTACACGTTTCCTAGTTTCGAAAAAAGTTTATTTCAGCAATAAACTTAAGTTTAAACGTAAATTAATGTATTTTCTGCTATGTAATTTGAATTAAGCGCGAAAACGCTCGAAGGTGTCATGGCGTCGGCTTGCTCGTCAAACTTCAAGCAACACGATGACTTTTACTGAGACGTGACGTTATTCCTTTTGATTGGCGTTTCAGATAACATGGCCGATTGCTGTATTGAATACTTTTACTTTATTGAATTTCTTATTAATCTTAATGTTTATATTAAAACGGGATCACATTTTAGAACTTTTTTAGCATATATTTTTCTGTAAAACCATTTATTATCTGATTCTTTAATAGTATCATCATGCCTATTGTGGCACAGTCACATAACTTTGATATCAATTTTTCTTCAACCAATCCAATCCAAAAAGAAATTACATTACTCCAACGTAAAACTTCCGAAACGGAAATTCGAGGACGACTCACTTAAAGTTAACTGGACTGATGATGAAGCACATAAAAACTTTTAAGATCTTGTGAAATTAAATTAAAAGGAGCACTTTTATGTTAGGATGTAAAAAGACAATTTTATTTTACAGGCTCTTTGAAGCTCTTTGAAGTCGGAAAATAAGTCATGTCATGTTATCCATCCAAAATAATACTCGTAGGTATTATACGAGTAGTCCCTGTAGCTTCGGGATTAAGAATAGAGCTACGGTATCCCCTGCCTGATCGTAAGAGGCGACTAAAAGGGGGCTTCTGGGGATGCGGACGGTGAGAGTGGGAGCTTGACCCGTCCAGCTAGCAGCCCCGGGAGCGATGGCGGTGTAGGCGTGGCCGCATGCCGCCGTGAACACCTGAAGGTGCAAGAGAGCACATCTGCTCTCCCGAAGATGGGCCCGTTCTGGGGCGCCGAGCGTGGAGGACACCGGTGCGTTCCTATGGAGATCCCGCAGTCCTCACAAACGCAGAGGCAGGCCAACGAGGGGATTTTAGTGCGGTCAAATCCCACATAACCCGTGCTTATGTGCTTATTATAAACACTTTCCATTTTATTGTCCGGGGTCTATATATTTAAATTTTTCGAATTTCTTACTCTTGAGCAAGCTATATATAGCTGACAGTGAGAGAAGAAGGATTCTTTGAGGTTGATGCCACAATATTTTAAAGTTTGCCCTTGCGTTTTGTTAATTGTAAAACTAAATTCTCACACCTTCTAGAATGTTCTCGACACTGCTGCAGTTGCTCGCAGCGCCTTTCGAAATGCAACCCAAATAATCTTTGTTCTAAATGAAGTTCAAATATTCTACAACAGATGGCGCCACTACACTTGATTTCCCTTGAGTTGAAAAGCCCTTATATCTTTAAAAACACGCCCTTTAGGTTAAAACGGGAACTTTCTTGTTCGAGGGGGGATAAAGGGCTATCGCACTATATAAGTCCCTTTATCGTGCCGGGACTCCTTTCTAAGTTTTATCGGCACGCACATTTTATCAACTTAGTTTTATTATATATATATAATGATATTGAAATGATATTGTTAAACAGCTTGTGCTAAAATGATTTTCCCTTGGGAGACCTATTCCCACGGTAAAAAGTAACCTATGTCCTTTCCGGGGTCTCGGGCATATTTCCGTCAGAAATTTTATTAAAATCGGCTCAGTTTGACGTTAAATACAGACGAAAAGACAGAAATTAAAACATAAATATTTTTTCTCACATAATATCTTTAAACGAGCAATTCTTGTATATAACTATTTCGAGTATACATAATTTGAATTTCGGAAACGGCTCCAACGATTTTCATAAAATTTAGTACCCAGTGGTTTCGGGGGTGCTTAATCGATCCAGCTTGGTTTCATTTTTAGAAATAGGGTCTTGGACACTATGCACAAAAAAGTTCAAAATCCTTATCTTAAAAAGGTTGCACTAAATCACGCTTAGAAAGCAATATCATTGTTAATTCTTTTTTGTACATTTTATTTATTTATTTATTCAACAAAAATACATCCATCCTTACAGGTATACACCCAATGCGATGGATGGGCCATGTACTTAATACTAATATAATTATGATACAATATATAAATTATTCTATATATACCTTAAATACAAACCAATATTTATGTATAACAAAGTATATATAACAACACTTTTACGAATTCACTCCACTGGCACGAAAAAATATCTACTGTCTCATGCGCTGCATTAATTGTGCGGATGGCTAGTGTCAGTGGGGCCTTGGCCAGCAGACCGGTCGTGGCGAAGGGCACGACCAACGTGATTTATATTACCGTTTAAGTCAATAATAATTAAGTCAATTGACTATATATTATGATAAGTGACGTCACTAATCATTTTCTCATACAAAATGTATGGGGATGTCACGTTTTGACAGCTTATTAAAAGTATCTCAATTGACTTGGTAGTCCAAGACCGGATTGTCGTTTTATTCGAATTTTCGGCGATAATCCACTTAAATATAAACTGGAAAATAATAATATGGCTCTTCCTGACATATATTGGATAGTAGTAATAATATTTGACGTTGAACGCCGTCAAACGTCATCCACCGTTCAAACAAATGACAATGTCGATTTGAAAGAGCTCTTTACGAATTTCATTGTTTGATTTAAAGCTTCCTTGGTTCAAGGATTACGAAGGCTGACTGCGGAGCTGGATACCAGGATTCAAACCTCAGTCAAGCATATTGCGTTTTTTTACTTTTGTGACAATTTTTTTATTGGAAAATAGCTCCCAATAAAAAATTGTGATAAAGTAATTGTTTTGTTTGAAATTAAATCAAGAAATTCAATTGTTTTATCCGAGCAACGCAATAATACGGATTATTTTAATATTATTTTCTTCTTCGGCAATTAAACGGCAAGATATCTCCGTTTCCACTTTAATATAGTCTTTAAAACAAATTTTCGTTTTATAACCGAGCATAAAACTGCTCTCATTTGAATTTTAATTCAGCTTAGAGAAGTTTTATGTGCTTCGTCATCAGTCCTAGTAACTTTGAGTGAGTCGTCTCTGGATTCGTATTACGCGATAATCAAATTTCTTTGCCCTCGACAACTTGAATTAGAAGATATTAAACTTAATGAGTGGGAGTGATTAATGTTATTCTTTCAGTCGGTCCGTCTGTATGATCCGCTTTCACGCCAATTGGGCTGAACTGATTTTAATTAAATTTCGAATGGAGATAGCTCGAGACTCCGGAATGGACATAGGCTACTTTTTACATGCACGGATATACGTAGCTGCGGAACAAAATGGGTATTTAAGTTAATATTTGTAGACTTTAGAAAGGATTATAATTGAAATGTAGGCAGATTAAGACTCTGGAACGGTACAGGGTAGGGCTAAACCACAAAGACTCTGCTATCTGTAGATAAAAACTGCATCCTATCCGAAGAACGGAAATTTGATAGTGATGGTCACCCAACCAACTCCATATTTCGCTCAACATTGCGTCAATCCAACCATCCATCCTTCAGTCTTTAAAAGTCCTCTACTGGACATAGGCCTTCCCTAATACTCGCAACTTCGTCCGGTCTTGCGCCTTCTGAATCCAGCGGCTTCCCGCTGTCTTCTTCAGGTCGTCAGTCTAATTACTTGAAAGGTGGCATGTGCTTCTTTTGCCGAAACATGGCCGCCATTTGAAGACTTTCTCCTGCTTTCGACTTTGATCAGGTTTGAACCCAAATTTCCTTTACTTGTGAAAACTGTTATCAAATCAATGCAACTCACGTTCACAGCTGATATCTGGCCCGTACCACGAGGCCTGCCCGTCGATGGCCAGGCATTTAGCTCTCGGGAAGCCGTTGGTGGTGTACCCAGTGTGGCAGTTGTACTGCACCGTGGCGTCCAGGTCGAAGGTGGTCTGCTCCGGGAGCGCGGAGTGACGGGCGTGCTCGATCTTTGGTGGTTGGAGACAGTATACTGGAACAGGTTTATAAGATGTGATGAAGAGACATAATTCAATCGTATAGTATTCTATGGTTGAATAAGGTAGATTGCCTTACAGGTACAAGTAACGGCCCAGCCTCAATAGCTATTTTCATCATCGGCGATTGCGATTTGTGGCTGCGATTTTGTATAAATGTGCATTCATGCTGCATCGCGTTTTGAAAACTTGGTCGCGGTAGTGGAACCGCGCGTTTTAGCGTTTTCAAATGTGCCCAGTGCAGCTTTGGTCGCTGCGTTTAGGGACTAAATCGCTGATCGCCGGTCGCCGAAAAGTAGCTAGTGTGGCTTATTTGTAATGGCAGCTTGGGAGAGATACCGCGTTAATTGAGCTTTGTACCGCACTGCAACCCCCTCGTTGTCCTGCCTCAGCGCTTGTTCAGGAGTCCGGAATCTCTCGCGGAATTATAAATCCCGAGGTACAGATGGTATACCATTTATCACTGCCCTGGATCAGCAACCGCAACTATCTATCGAAATACAATGGAATTGCTTCACGGCAGAAGTGGGTGCAGCAGTGGTACATTCTCGGTGGAACCATGAGCATTATACCACCTATAAATTGATCCACATCTTTGATTGGTAAAGATAAAGTCCACTGAAATTTATCTCACAACATTACACTGACGCAGCAGAAAAGATGGATTTGACCACATAACATATTGAAGAGGTTAGAATGGAATTGCGGGCGGAGCAGACGCGCCAAGGATATGAGCAACGCTCATATCTCTACAGAAACACGCGATCGCGCTGCGATATGCGTGCTTGGGTGTGATTCGTTCATTTGAAATCGCGTGGTTGTGCAGCGCTAAGATTGGCTAGATTTGAAATTGCAAATATGTGCGTAAGCTTTATATTTATTTAAGTACAGATGTAGTGGAGGTGAAAGGTGGGGCTGGTTCGACTACACCGGTTTTTATACGAACGGCGCAATATTGCCGTTCTACCTTTTTTAATATGTTCTATGGATTTGACATCTACCCACGATTTAGTTCATATTAGTATATGTTAATATTAAATACTTAGGTTATTTATTGTTATTCTAACAAATTTTCAGAATGCAGTTTCTAGAGTACATCAGGGGTCGGAGGAGGATCTACCACGCCCTCCTCTAACCCCCATGATTGAAGTCAAGACGCGATGGCGTCCATCATCTTACACAAAGACCTCGAGGTGACGCGCGCACTCTCCATTTGTGCTCCCCCTCAAAGTTGACGGATGGATCCTTAAGACTTACGCTGATGAGGTCGCGGAAGAATGCAAGAGCGTACCCGCGAGCCTCACAAAAAGTGTGCTGAGGAAACCGTGGGGTTTTAGCCGGTTGGAGTTCGGCATAACCTCTCTGTTGCCCTCGTAACAGAGGGGTATCCATGATGGATGTCCCCACGAGAAAAAAAAGGTAACATCAGGAGGACACTAATACTAACACTGAAATAGTTTAGTTGTAATTGTGCACCTCCACCAACCCGCATTGGAGCAGCGTGGTGGAGTAAGCTCCAGGCCTCCCCAATAATGGGGAGAGACCCGTGCCCAGCAGTGGGACGCAAAAAGGGTTGCAGCCAATTGTGCACCGAATTGTTAAGTTAAGGCAACCTGGTTCGTTATTTCGGATTAGGCTATCCCTGGTAATTGTGGTTATTAAAATAGTTTACTTCAATCGTTGTTGGTTTTATTTCGCCTCCTTACATAACTATCACCTCAACTCATTTTGTTAACATACGAGGGGACACATTCATTTCATACTAATTAATTACTTACTATTCTCCTTGCAAGCTGGTGCCTGACCAGCCCACTTGCCGTCCGCCTGGCAACTCCTGCTCCCGAGACCTACCACGTGGTACTCTGAAGGACAGGAGTACACGGCTCTGAAAGGACATTTATTTATGAAAGAAAGAAAAAATATTTATTTCATATAAGGAGTAGAAAAAGTCTGCTAATCTATTAAATTAAAATAGAAATAAAAGCATATAAGCAAATCGATACTGCAGTGTAATTCTTACGAATAGAGAATTGGTAGGTGATAGAACTACTGGTTCGCCCGGGGAAGTACCACCGCTGCACTCACTTCTGCCGTGAGCAATTCTATTGGGTTTTGGTGGAAAGGTGCAGTTGCCGGCCACACTTACATGAGGCGACCACCAGCCTCCGGAGTAGCAGCGCAACTGCATACAACCTCAGACAAGATTTACCTATGCTTGCTTGAGGTTGTATGTAGATGTCCATGGGCTGCAGCGACCACTTAACACCACGTGGTCTGCATGCTCGTCTGCTACTCCATTCAAAAAATAATAATATATAAGTGGCACTCGGAGACTGCCGCGGTAAAGCTATTGCAGAGCAATTTTTATCAACTTATGCAATTATATTTTTTTTTATTTTTTTTATTGGTATTCATTTGAAACTTTATTATCTGATCGAAGTAGTCTTGCATTGTCATCGGCTTAGAAAACGTCGACATTAGTATTTCTTTGATATTTGTCCATGACAATTGTTGAGGCTGTAACTTAGTTAAGCAAGTAGCAGCGGCCTTTCAGTGAGTGCGTAAGTGTAAGACTGCAAGTGTCAGATCAATACCTTCTATCTTTTTCTTCTCGATGATCATTTCGGTTAACGTACACCAGTTTTCTATGTCAGATTCTGGCTCATTCGGATAAAATCTACAAATTTAGTTGTTGTGTTCTAAACGGGTCGACGGGCGGTTATATTTTCAGCGATCTTTGTAAAAATTGCTTCCCAGCGGAAAATAATGACATCTGTTCTACCGAGTTCTACCATTGAACCGCTTAATGAATGATTGATCCTGGGGTGGATCCGTCACTTCTGATATCGGAGTACGTCCCTCCATTTATTAAAGAAAACACCAATTGTACGTTAAATTACGTCAGAACACAAATTTATTCAGCTTCTTAAAATCACAATTCTATTATTTATTTGACGAAATGAGTAATGACGAAAATGAGTAACCCGCTGTTGTTTACAAAGTTGTCAAGGCGACGCCGTCATTATATCGTATCTGCCGAACTTAGACGATTGTCAGGTTATTTTCGTTACGGAATTTCTTGATTCAGTCGCCGCGCTTAAAACCCGCGATAACTATGCAATAGCTTAAAAAAACACAAAACATAGCCTTACTATGGCCATTTACACGACCATAGCTGCTGGTTTTCAGTGCGCCCTGCGAGAATGCCTCGAGCAGTCGATCCTGCGGTGTGAAATAAGGAAAAAACAATGAATCTTAAAATCACAATGGCTGCAACCCTTTTTGCGTCCCACTGCTGGGCACGGGTCTCCCCCCTTATTGGGGAGGCCTGGAGCTCACTCCACCACGCTGCTCCAATGCGGGTTGGTGGAGATGCGGGATAGTGGCCAACCCGCTGTCGGATGTTTTCAAACCGCCCACAAGGCCTCCGACAAGGTTTGACGACTGTTATCTATCGACAACAACCGGGACCGACGGCTTAACGTGCCATCCGAAGCATGGAAACGCGCATGCAATTTTTTGCCACTAGCGGTCACCCATCTCACACCCGACCGCGCCCGTTTGGCTCAGCTGCATAGATCGCTTGCGTTCTACGCTAGACCATGCGCTCTTCAAAATCACAATATTATTATTATATTATTGCTTCACGCCAAAAATGGGTGTAGCGATGGTACTGCTTTGGTCGAACCATACCTACGTATATATTACACCTGTGGAAGTTCTGCGAACCATACGTACTGTTCTACACCTGTGAAACTTCAGAGAAGAAAGAAGCGAAAGTTGCATATAATTAAAAAAAATTACTTGTCTCCAAAGAGTCGGCCGGTCACCACCACTGTGCCGATGTCAGGTTGTTCCAGCTCAGGGCACTCGCGATCTGTAACAAACAGAAAAATATGTTTTAATGATGGTATCGAAGAAGGTCCAAATATATAACACTCGTAAGACAAGCCTGGATTTTCTTTCGATAAATCTTACTTGTTTATTAATTTAAAAAGTACAAAAGGATGTTTATATAAAGTTTCACTCGCGTTAAATATGCATAATTATAATAGCAGCTCAAAAAGTGATGTATTGCAGGGACGTAGGTATCGCGCGCCGGAAGTGGGCTATTACCACAGAACATATTAAAAGAATAGAATGGAAATGTGGGCGGGGCAGACGCGCCAAGGAATTTTGAGCAAATGCTCAAAATTCCAAAATCTCTACACAAACACGCGATCGTGCTACGATATGCGTGCTTGTGTGCGTGCTTGGGAGTGATTTGTTCATTTGAAATCGCGTGATTGTGCGGCGCTAAGATTGGCTAGATTTGAAATTGCAAATATGTGCGTAAGCTTCGTTTTTATTTAAGTACAGATGTAATGGAGGTAAAAGGCGGGGCTTGATCGGCGACACCAGTCTTCATACGAACGGCGCATTATTACCGTTCTACCTCTCTAAATAATGTTCTGTGGCTATTACACACTCGTGCTTTTTCTTTACCTTTTCCGCACTCGTGCGTTTTCTTTCCCAACTGTCAAAATAATGTCTATTAAAAAGAAAAAAACCAACCACGAAGTTTTAGAAGTTTTTATGATTCATGCAAATATTTCTAAAAATAAGCTACTAATTTGTTTCAATATCAGATTTAATGATTTGATTCAATGAGTTAGGTTAGGATTCATTTCATTTCATCTCATTAACATTTTCATTTCATATCAATAAAAAAATTCTACTGAAGACTTGGCTGTATGGGCATAGTTCCCTTTGCCTACCCAGAATGGGTGAAGAAAACAAAAAAAATCTCTGCTTATTCTTTTACGGTTGGCGCCATTTTTCAAAAATGTTCTTTGCGAGTTTTTTATATTTAATTAAATTGCTTCATTTTTCGCAACTGTATTAAAAATAGTTGTTCAGTAGGTACACGTGCGGAACCGTCATTGGAAGGAATTCCGACTGTCAACCCTCACCTTCGGCTGCGCCTCGGCTCGGGTAGACATTTGTCGGAACTCCTTGCAATGACAGCCTTTCCGCACTTGTAATGAAATATACTAGGTATATCCTGGTAATGACGGCGGTGCCAAGAGTTTCATGTTAAATAAGTTAAAACTCAAGGTTTTACAGATAAAAAGTTTTCAGATTTCATTAAAAGCTAAACTTCCAACTCTGCAAGCTCTATATCTTGCTCACCTAGTATTTTGGCCAAATTTTTTCGTATTTTCGAAATTCAGAGCATGAGTAGTAAGTTACTATTAGAAACCCTTCCTTTCGCAATTTTTTATGCAATATTAATTATGTACCTTATTCTTAGAAAGAGTAGTTTTTCACGTTTTTAGGATTTGTACATTAAGATTATTTTTCAAAAATCCTCACAGGAATTTAAAGAGATTTGCCTGTTTATAAAAACAAATAAACCGAGTTCGTTAAAAGTGATCTAAACGAATAAACGAATGTTTAAATTCCGTTAAATTGCCCTTTGTATTCGATTCATTGTAATCAACAATCGAATAAAACTTCGACAAGGACAGTTTCGTTGAAATGGCCCTATATTTCAGTTAATAAATACGTCAAATTAAATTTACAAACATAATTAAGTCGTTTTAACTCCATTGCCTTAAGGAGGGCCGTTCGATTGAGGGTAATATGAAGGTTTGGATGTGTTCTTTACGTTATCGAATCGAAATCATGTTATCGAATTTCGAATCGGGACGCATTTAGGAAGGTATAGTTTTGGTCAAGTAAGGGACTTATATCACTAGATCCTTGCAAGTGAAATATAATTTTCTCACGTTTACGTGGAAAAGTTTAAAAAACTTGTAACCTCAAACCTCAGCCAAACAATCTTTCAAAACTCGTGTCGCAGCCTTAAAGCATCTAAAGTACTGACCCTGAACAGATTCCTGTCAGTACCCGTGATGCTCTAAGGTCGCAGCTCACTATTTTAGTTTGATCACATAAATAATTCTTGTTATGTAGCTTTATTTACATGTTCTTAATATGTATATATATAACATATTATCTATCTCTGCTTCGCCCAAAGGTAAACGGACAAAGAATACTTTTAGCATTAAGTCCGCCTTTTATACCATTTTATAAAGTGGTGAACTAAAGTTTTGAATAAATAAATAAGTACAATGGTATGAAATTATTACAGCTTTTCTTCTCTTTTCCTTGTTTCATGGATGGTTTAAGCCAACATTTTATTCAACTGCTGGGTACAGGCCTGGAGCTGCCTCCACCGCATGGCTTCAATACAAATTGGGTAACATTTTTATTATATTATTATAAAATTAGATAGTGTGGCTTAAATTGACCGTAAATGAAGTTCGAGACTTTTCGAGACGGATTAATAATGAATAACGCTTTCAACTCTCATCCTATTCTAAAAGGGATACTAGACCACAGGAGACTAGACCTAGTTGAACCCCGTGGCAATCTAACTGAGCAGATTTGTTTTGAATCAGATTAAATATTGTGGCGGAATTTATTGGAACTATACTAACGAGACAAATGAAAAAATTGTCAAGAGTGATAAAATTCATAAACAAGTAGGTAATTTATAAGTGTTTAGTATAACATGTATGTTGTGATTAACTTTAATTGTAAAGAAAAAATAAAGCAAAGAAAGACCTGAGTATTTTATATTAATTTTAACGCTTTCATAATTAAAAGGGTCAAGTCATACAATAAAAAATAGGCAGACAGGCAGAACGTAACACAACAAAGTAATTCTTTACGGGTACCTTAGTCCTACTGAAGTACGGAACCTCTAAAATCTAACTATACGACGCACGTGTCAATACGCTATCGTTTCGTTTTCGAAACGTCACGCTAGTCCCTCAGTGGTAGTGAGTTAGATTAAATTTGTTGGCGGATATTTTTAATTAACGGATGAGACAAATGGCGAATTTAATTTAGGAGACAACACTGTCATTCATGGTGGAATTGTTTGACCCAGTTTGTGTGTAAATGGATTTTATTATGACAACGAAGAACTCTTTCGAAATTGATAAAATTAATGTGAGAATCGATATTATATAAATAAAATCGATTGTGAAATCTGTTAAGGAATAAATAAATAAGTAGATACATTTAGAAAACTCTTATAAAGTATTTGTAATGTTATAATTTTCGTATTAAATAATTCTTTGATCAATTAAAATTCACTTTTAAGTGCACGCTACATTTAATCTATCTTCTTCTATACATATAAAAGAGGATGTTTGTATATATGACATCGCAAAGCTCAGAAACTATTCGACCGATTATTATGAAAATTGGTATGTATATGTATTTTTTCACGGAGAAGGTTTATATGCTATCCATTATTATTATTATTTAATATTTAAACGCGATACGGAGTTCGCGGGGTCAGCTAGTCTCCATATAAAAATGAGTACCTTTTTTCCTTGGTCACGGCATCACGCGTGAACGGCTGGACCGATTTCAGTAAGTCTTTTTTTGTTGTGTTTCTTATTGGCACGAGAAAGTTTTTATGTACGAAAAAATAAGCCGAAATTGCGCGAAAAATTTGAAAATTTAAGAATATTTTACCAACATCCAATTCGAATGCAATATTCATAAATACAGGACAACGTTTGTCGTATGTATGTATTCAAAAATTTTATTGAAATATTCAGAGAGGTAAGCAATCAAAACTTGCAACCAGTTTCTTATAACATTTGATCTTAATTACTTCACAACAGCTAAATTTCTTAGTAATTAGTGCATGAAATTCATAATAGACTGTTGCACGGTATTAAAAAATAAGTGTTGATTATCAGTAATGGAAAATGAAATATTTGAGAAATGGCGACAATTGTGAATGATTTTTTTTTACATGAAAACTCTGATTTGCAAAATTAGTATTACTATATTTTTAACGACTTTCATACGTGATACACCGAGTTAAAAGTTTTGCTTGACTAAAGACCATGAAACTTATCATTAATTGACATACTGCTTGCTTCTTAATTATCAGGCTTTAGAAAAGTACTTGCAGTGAATATTTCTTTTTAAATTGAGGTACGGTGAGGTACCTTCTGCGCCGTTAAGAAATCCTGTTGATTGATAAACCTATTTCTATACTCCACCAATTTGACAAAATATAAAAAAAATGGTTTTGAAACCGCTCTAACGACATAAACATATGAAAATCTACACACAAATCGATAAGAATATCGATGAAAACTTTACATTGATGAACAAATCTACACTAATATTATAAAGAGGAAAGATTTGTATTTTTGTATGTTTGAATGTTTGTAATGAATAAACTCAAAAACTGCTGTTCCGATTTCAAAAAATCTTTCACCATTAGAAAGCTACATTCACTCTGAGTAACATAGGTTACTTTTTACGGCGGGAAAAAGCTTCATTCCTACGTGAAAACGGGTAATACGGTCAACGCGGTTGAAGCAACTGGCTGAACGCCTATGATTTTAATATGCAATGAAGCCTGGAATAGCACATAGGCTATTTTTATTCTACGGGGACCCATTAAACAGGTCCACGCAGGCAAAGCCGCTGGTGGAAGGCTAGTTGGTTTAATAAATTGATTAAGATACAGAACCATATAATGTCTAAAGCTAAGCTAAAAGCTTTTCCAGCTTTATTTTCAGGCGTTAGTCAACTCTTGGTCACTTTGTGAAGTTCTACCAAACTAGGATTGCCATCTCTAAAATCTGTCAACCAGGACAAGACGCGTTAAAACCCCGGATTTTAGAGCCCAAAACCCGGACATGTCAACAGCGGGGGGACGGTGAATTTAGCGAGTCGGTTCGTCGGATGACCGTGGCATGCGGGCACAGTGAGTGTGTCGCGGGCGGCCCAAGACTTTATTCTTTTTAAACCCGGGTTACGAATGAAGTCCGGCCCGGACGCTCCCCGGACGCCCTCTAAACTAGGACAAATCCGGGGAAACCTGGACGGATGGCAACCCTATGCCAAACAAATCGTATGTCTGTTGTCTGTACGACTTCGTAGAAGTTACAAGACTTTACGGCCACATGTTTACAGGTTGGAGAACAAGTTAAACGTAGTTCTTTGAAGAAGTCGGGCTTTTCAGCGTATAACTTATAAATCTCATATGTACCTTTACAAATTTTTTTCAACCTTTTTTTATGTCCCACTGCTGGGCACAGGTCTCCTTCTCACACAATTGAGAGGGATTTAGGCACACCACGCTGGCCAAGTGCGGATTGGTGGAAGTCATGCTTTCGAGAAATTATGAATTTCTCTCAGGCATGCACGGCGATGGAGAACATCGTAATCAATGAAATATCACGATATTTTCCATCACCGTGGAGCAGCGATAAAATCGCACATTACAAATTTCTTTGTCAGAGGTGCGAGCCGAGGATTTGAACCTGGGATCGGTCGCGTCGAAGACCGCGGTTTTTTACCACTCGGCCATCGCTGCTCGTAATACAATAATTATTACTCGTTTATTAAATACTTGCGGCCGCCCGCGACTTCGTCCGCGTGGACTTTGGTATTAGTCATAGCATGATGATATATAGCATTTAGACTTCCCCAATAAATGGACTAATCAACACTAAAATAATTTTTAATTGGAACCAGTAGTGCCAGAGAATAGCGCTTTCAAACAAACAAACAAACAAACAAACTCTTCAGCTTTATATATTAGTGTAGATATATAGAATCTGAATCTGGAATATCCATCCTACTAGTAGTATGTATATATACGGACAGCCTCCGTGGCGTAGTGGGTGATGAGCCGACTGCGAAACGTGAGGTCGTGGGTTCGATTCCCACCCAGGACAAATATTTGTGTGATGAACATGACTATTTGTTCTGGGTCTGGGTGTTAGTTTATCTATTTAAGTATGTATTTATAATTATATAAGTATGTCTATCAGCTTTCTGATTACCATAGTACAAGCTCTGCTTAGTTTGGAATCAGATGGTGTTGTGTGAATTGTCCAAAGATATTTATTTATTTATATTTATATAGTGTAGTGTAGTAACCTATAATTTATTAATAAACCGAACAAAAAGACAGACGGGCCGCGTGGTTTTAAGCGATCACCTTTGCCTATGGACATGGGAATCCCCAGGGCTTTAGGGCTTTAGGCTATATAACATCATGCTATGACTAATACCGAAGTCCACGCGGACGAAGTCGCGGGCGGCCACTAGTTGAATAATAAAATCAAATTCTATAAAAAAAAATCTATGCTAGCCTACGAACTTTTCAGCCCATCTTTAAAATATGGATCTTCTAAAAGCTTTCCTTACTTTAAGTATCAGGTGTTTACTCGCTAAGTTCTCGTAAATTGTATGTTTGTTGTCTGAACGACTTCGCGCTAGTTGCGGAACTTTACGTCTACAATGTTTGCACGACGGGAAAATAAGTTTTAAGTAAGAACACGACCATCGAAATCTATCATTTCTTATTTACGTACTTAATATGAAGCGCGCATGGCCCGGCGGTTAGCGTAGAACGCAAACGATCTATGCAACTAAGCCAAACGGGCGCGGTCGGGTGTGATGGGTGACCGCTAGTGGCATAAAATTTCATGCGCGGTTCCGTGCTTCGGAGGCGTTAAGCCGTCGGTCCCGGTTGTTGTCGATAGATAACAGTCGTTAAATCTTATCGGAAGCCTTATGGGCGACTTGAAACTTGTTTTCACGTAGTAATGAAGCATTTTCCCCGCGGTAAAATTATTATTATATTATTAGCCTAAGTTACTCAGGGTGAATGTAGCTTATTAATGGTGAAAGAATTTTTGAAATCGGAACAGTAGTTTTTGAGTTTATTCATTACAAACATACAAAAATATAAATCTTTCCTCTTTATAATATTAATATAGATCTGACAGCATTTGCGAGTATCCTTTATTATGAAACGAGACGTGTGCCCAGCAGTGGGACCCAAAATGGTTGCAGCTAATGTATGCAAAGTACACAAACTACTGTAGCGACCTTCCGCTACTCATCAAGAGATGGTGCCATGGGTATTCCTGAATCACGCTATCGAAGTTTTCGGAATATCCTACCATATATATAAGCTCCGAATTGAGTCAGTCAGTTGGAGCGCGGCCGCTCCCCGGGCATGTCCACCTCGCCCGGAGGGAGATCTCCCTTTGCCAGACTACAAAACGGCATTACGCATCGATGAGCTAAACTATGATATATGTATATATAGCTATGAATGCGAGTAATGCAAACCGCGGATATCCGCTGTGGAGATTCATTATACGAAAATTTGTTGCAAATGCAATGCGTTACCAAGGCGCACTTGTTATTCGAATTTATTGTGTAACATTTGCACAGCACTAAAAAAATAACTCTGTGAATTTTGGGAAAGGAAAAAGTGTTATTTATAATTAATAATATAATATTAATATTGCATAAATTTAAAATTAAACTTGAGAGTAACATGAATTTAAACAAATTTTAGGTGGGCTTCTATAAATAAAAAGTCAGATCGAAATCTCGGCAACTGAAAAGTCGTATGTTAAAAGTACGACACAAAATATAAACTTCTCTGTACTTAATGGTTATATATATAAGATACACGTGATCGTTTGGTATCCACCCGAAACGATAATGATAATAAAATCATGGGATTACTTGCTTTATTTGAGCTTTGGACCTAAATTCAAATTCTGATATATTGCTCTAGAATAAATACATTTCTAATATATACTCGTATTATTTCTAATAATAATATATATAATTCTACATTCTATAGTTCTATAGTCTATAGTTTGACGACCCGCATGGCGTAATGGTTACTATGCCGGACTGCCAATCGAAGGGTTCCGGGTTCGATTCCCGGCGAAGCAGAAATTTGAATGATGCGTTTAAATTTCTGTTCTCGGTCTGGGTGTTTGTGTTTCTGTCTCTGTGTGTGTCCATGGTACCCACGACACAGGGTATATCTACCCTACTGTGGGGCTATGAGTGTGAAACGTTATTTATGAAACGTTATATAATTCTTCTATATTATGTATAATTCTACTATTCCTGTGCTCTACAGGTCTCTACAAAAATAATATCTCAGTCACTGCACAAGTTCAATTTCATATGCAAAATTATTTCCTTTTCTTCCTTTTCACCAAGAGTAAATAAAACTATAAATTAAGTTTTTAACAAAAAAAATAGAACCGACTTCAAACGGTAAAAAATAAAAGTGTTCAGTACCTACTTCATCTTGCTTATGGTAATTACTCTTAAAACTATTTTTGGAGTCGGGCCCTTACTAAAATGTCGTACGATTCGTTCTAAATGGGCACTGACAGTACAGACAGTGGGACAGTATCTCTACATCTTTTTGCTTATGGTAATGACTGTTAAAACTATATTGAAGTCGGTCCCCATTCAGAACGAAAGGTACACTATATTTACTATAACAGGACATTTTACTAAGGGCCCGACTCCAAAAATAGTTTTAAGAGTAATTACCATAAGCAAGATGAAGTAGGTACTGAACACTTTTATTTTTTACCGTTTGAAGTCGGTTCTATTTTTTTTGTTAAAAACTTAATTTATTTCACTCTTTTTAGTAACTTTAATAATTCTGTACATATGTATAAGGATAGTTGGAAAAATTTTCACTTAACTTCTAAATGTTAAAGAGATTTACCTTTTATAATCATGTTTATCTAATAGCCATCTTATGACCTGAAACTACTATCAGTCCACCTGAACGTATAAATTAATGAAAGAATTTGCTCTCAGCTCCTAACCTTTGAGGAGTTGTACCTTCAATCATCAGCTTAGCAACATCAGGTGATAATTACCGGACATAAATATTTGTATTATGTTAAAAAATATGACTAAAAGAATGTGTGTGCCTATTAAGTTTCAGTGTTTCCCTCGATTTTCCTATTATCACATCATCAGATTTTGACATGGTGACAGTTGGACCACCTAAGGAGTATAACGTTTTGAACAAATAAATACATGCTGAAAGAATTTTCTCTTAACTCCTAACCGTCGTAGTACCTTCCATCATCAGCTTAGCAACATGATGTGATGGTAATTATACACAAATGCCTGTTTTGCTTTAGTAAAAAAATGAAAATCATTGTGGTGTGCTATAAAATTTGAATGTTCCCTTCGATTTCTCTGGGATCCCATCATCAGACTTTGACTTGGTGACAGTTGGACTACCTCAGAAATGTAAGATTTCGAACAAAAAACCATTTATTGAAAGAATTTGCTCTCAACTCCTAACCGTCGTAGTACCTTCCGTCATCAGCTCAGCGACATGATATGATGATAATTATACACAAATGCCTGTTTTGCTTTAGTAAAAAAATGAAAATCATTGTGGTGTGCTATAAAATTTGAATGTTCCCTTCGATTTCTCTGGGATCCCCTCATCAGACTTTGACTTGGTGACAGTTGGACCACCTCAGGAAAGTGAGATTTCGAGTAAAAAACTATTTATTGAAAGAATTTGCTCTCAACTCCTCACTGTCGCAGTACCTTCCATCATCAGCTCAGCAACATGAGATGATGATTACTATGCACAAATATCTCTTATGCTTCAGAAAGTATAAGAAAATCAATGTGTGTGCCTATAAAATTCGAGAGTTCCCCTCGATTTCCCTGGGATCCCATCATCAGATCCTGATTTGGTGACAATGGGACCACCTCGGGAGTATAAGGATACGAACAAAAAAAGAATTTTGAAAATCGGTCCAAAAACGGCGGAGTAATCGGTGAACATATATAAAAAAAAAAAAATACATACAGCCGAATACAGTACCTCCTTCTTTTGGAAGTCGGTAAAAAGAAGAAGGTATCTCCTTTAATAATAAATTTCCAGTGTCCAAATAAAGACATCACTTTGGATCTCTGTCTATATCGGGCCAATAACATTCACCTTTGTTGTGTCCCTAAAAGCCTCTACCTGACCGTTTATATACTTCAATACTGTATAAAGACTGTATATAAGTTTGTAGCTGTTGTACGGTGCTGTATACAACTTCGAAAACCAAACTTTGTTTTATGATTAATGAACACTTCGAATTAAATTCAAGGCTATTTTTGATGCCACTATATTAAGGTAAAAATAAATAATGTAGTTTAAAAAACTAAAAACACGCTTTTGTGAAAATACGAACTAAAAAGTAAAAAAATAAGAAGAAAATGTATTTTACTGTAAAAAAAAGCGTGGGGTGCATGGTGTCAACAGTAACAGTGGTAAAAACCACCCCCCGCTTTTTTTACAGTAAAATACATTTTCTTCTTATTTTTTTACTTTTTAGTTCGTATTTTCACAAAAGCGTGTTTTTAGTTTTTTAAACTACATTATTTATTTTTAATTTTTTAGTTGGATTTTTATTCTCAAATTATTGCATTATCATCGGCCCTTGACCCCTATGCAAATTTTCAAGTTAACCAGACGCTTAGACGTGTTAAAGTACCTTAGGCCACGAACTTATCAGCCGCCCCTCGTATATTTTATTTTATCCTGATGATGTAGTGTGGAGCGTTCATTCCATTAAGTACATACATATACATATATAACATTGTAACTACTTGGTAAGAGAGTAATAAACGAACCGTCAAACTAAGCAGTCGTTTGTTTTATTAAATACCATTACATGGCGACCCTGCCAGCGCATCGCTTCCCGCGCCGCCCGCGTCCGCCTTACCGCAATTCAGCAAAACGCTAGTAAGAGTACCTCACCGCCGCGACGTACCAAGTATTAAGAATGATGCAATCGCGTCGGGATCCTTGTAACAGTAACACCGAACTTTTAAATCGTGAAAGTAATTTTGTATATGATCTACAAGATGGGGAAAGAGTGTTCTAAGTGTGTCTGCGAAAATAAAGAAACTATTGTGTCCCAGCATGGAGGAGACAACGCTGTAAAGGCGGAAGATCAGACCCATTACCATACAAATAATATATTACTTTCGACAATTCTTGCAATATGTGGAGCTGCTATACTATTGCTGATATATAAGAAATATCGAAAGTGCCACAAGGCATGGGTTACCGAAGAGTTCCGGACAAATTTTGTGAGGCGCATGCAGGAACGGTTATCGGGACGTGGAGAGGAAAGCCATCAACGTAGAGGAGACGTCATTTAACCCGCCAGAGTTCTTCGTTCTTCGTCCAGCGTCCAAAGTCCAGTGCCCGATGTCCACGTATCCGTATCCATTAGCAAAGGGTGTCTAGTGTTAAAAATAAAATTGTGCGTTCTAAAGTGTTAGTGTTCGTAAAATAATATAAATCGCGAGTGTTACGTAGTAAGCGCGCATATTGTTAGAGACTCTAAGGTGATAATTTAAAATGTATTGGGTATAGTTTTATGCTTACTGGGTAATTATTTTTCTACATACAGGTACTATTCTGAGTGCATGTTATAAAATTATTAAATCGAGTATCTGTTATAAGATTAATGGAAATAGAACTTCAAAGAGTATGTAATGAGTTAGACAACATCAAAATAAGTCTAAGAAAATTAGGTCCTAAGAGGAGATTAGAGGAAATAGGTTTAAATAAAATTAAGAAAGCTATAGAGATATATGATTTATATAAAATATATATTAAGACACTTGATTTAAAGCAATTAACTGCTGACTTTTCAGAATTAAAAAGTAGAGAATTTATGTAGGCATATAGAGGAAACTTATCGTATCATATTAAATTACAGAGGCTCTATGTTATCTGAAACTATGGCGAGCTTTGATTTAAAAACGGCTAGCATGCTGATCCCCATCATGGATGGTAAGGAAGAAACCACAGAAAAAATTATACAAGGTATGGAAATGTATGATTCTTGTTTATCTAAATCCGAAGATAAGAAATTGCTGGTTTCGTTCGTAATAAAAACACGTTTAACTAAAACGGCAAAACTAAAATTAAAGTCCGATTACTCCACGGTGAATGATTTAATTTCAGATATCAGAAAATTTTTACTGACCAAAAAATCAGCAAATTCTTTATTAATGCAATTGAATAAATTATCCCAAAATAATTTAAGTATAACAGAATTTGGAAACAAATTAGAAGAACTTTTTGTCGATCTAACTATTTCCCAGGCAGATTCCAATGATGCGGCGAGTGAAATCTTAAGGCCGATAAATGAAAAACTTGCAATTAAACGGTTTTCAGATGGACTTCGTAACAGAAGCTTGGGTGTCATCATTGCTGCTCGAGATTACCAGGAGCTGAAGGATGCCATCCGTGCAGCGGAGGACGAGGAGTCGTCCCAGCCTCATGAAAATGCGGTAATGCACATGAGAGGTAAGTTTAGAGGTAGAAATTCATGGAGACATAATAATCAACGTCGTGGTTACTACTCAAATAGAGGTCAAAATTATGGTACTTTTAACAGCAATAATAACTTTAACAATTATCGGAGTAACTATCATTCTTCTAATTATAGAGGTAGGCAAAATAATGGAAGACAATATTGTCAAGTGAGAGGAAGTCGCTTATACAGAGGTAACTCTCGTGGCTTTAGTGCTCAGTCTCGTAGTAACACAAAACAACATAAAAGTTTTTTCGGCAATAGTCAAGTTCAGCATGAACAAGAAAGTGAAAAGGCTAGTGAAGAAACGAATCAGTTTTTTCGAGCATAAAATATTAATATGTTCAGGATTAGATTATGTTGAATTTCAGATAGAAGATGTAGTTTGTTCATTTTTAATAGATACTGGAGCAACTTTGTCTGTAATACATAAAAATAAAATCCCACATTATGTTGATTTACAAAGTAATAATACAAGCATCAAGGGTATTGGTGGTACTATTTTTTCCAACGAATTAGCTGACTTAGAATTACATTGTTGCTCGCAAACAGAGTTATCATATAACAAAGGCTTGGCAAAGTTTATGTTTAAGTTCCACGTATTGAATAATATGCCATGTCAGGCAGATGGAATTCTTGGCTTGGATTTTCTTAGAAAGTTTAATGCAAACATAGACCTATCGAATAACGAATTAACATTACAAAGTAACAATGGAGAAACTAAAATTAATTTGTATAGACATAGGCAACAAAATAGATATCTGGATATACCGAGTAGAAGTGAATCTATTCATTTTATTGAAATCCCATCTATATTAAAAAATGAATATGTAGTTATTCCTAAACAATTATCGGAAAATTTATTTTTAGCTGGAAGCATAGTAGAACCGAAAAACGGAAAGATACCTATCAAAATTTTAAATACAAGTGAAGAAAATGTGAATTTACCTTATTTTGAACCAGAATTAGAAAACTTATGCGATTACAGGTTATGTCAGTTTAGTGAATCTAAAACAAATGCTAATAGGGTAAAAAGGCTTTTGTCTATTTTAAATTTAAATTATTTACAGTCGGATGAACAAAAAACTATTGAACAAATTTGTGCTAAGTACGCAGATGTTTTTCATCTTGATGGTGACAAACTTACTACTACAAATATTATGAGTCAATCTATTAATTTGAAACCGAAAATAAATCCTGTTTACCTCAAACCGTATAGGTTACCACAGTCTATGAAACCAGAAATAGATAAGCAAATTAGAAAAATGCTAGATGACGATATAATTGAGCCCGCGAATAGTGAATGGAATAGCCCTTTACTTCTAGTTCCAAAAAAATCAGATAATAAAGAAAAGAAATGGAGATTAGTCGTTGACTATAGAAAACTCAATGAAGCAATACAAGATGACAAATTTCCACTTCCTAATATAACGGAAATTATAGATTCCCTTTCTGGTTGTGCATATTTTAGTCATTTAGATTTAAGTCAAAGTTATTATCAGGTCGATCTAGATGCTAAAAGTAGAAGTGTTACATCTTTCACTACAAACTCAGGCCAGTATCAAATGAAGCGTCTTCCAATGGGACTCAAAATTAGCCCTGGAGCGTTTTCTCGTATTATGTCTATAGCAATGTCTGGTTTGAATTATGAAAAATGCATAGTATATATGGATGATTTAATAGTTTTTGGCAGAAATTTAGAATTACACAATCAAAATTTAATTAAAGTACTCGAAAGATTAAGAAAAGTCAATTTAAAGATAAATCCAAAAAAATGTGAGTTTTGTAAAAAGGAATTGTTATATTTAGGCCATATTGTAACGCCACAAGGTATTATTCCAGACCCGGAAAAGGTGAAATCTATTGAAAAAATGAATAAACCTCAAAACTCTGATGATGTACGACGTTTTGTTGCAATGTGTAATTATTATCGTAAGTTCATCCCGCGTTATGCAAATATTACGATACCATTAAATAGATTGTGTAAGAAAAATGTAAAATTTGAATGGAGTGCAGATTGCAACAATGCGTTCGAAATTTTAAAACAAGCTTTAAGCAATCCACCAATTTTGCAATACCCAGATTTTTCTGAAGAAAATGAATTTGTTTTACAAACAGATGCATCCGGTATAGCTATTGGATCAGTCTTATGTAATAAAAACCTAAAACCCATCGCTTATGCGAGTAGACCCTTAAACAAAGCAGAATTAAACTATCCCACAATTCAAAAAGAATTGTTATCGGTTGTGTGGAGTGTCAAATATTTTCAACCGTACTTATTCGGACGAAAATTCACTATCATGACTGACCACAAACCTTTAATATACTTATTTAGCATTAAAGATCCATCGAGCCGATTATTAAAGTTTAGACTAAAATTGGAAGAATATGACTTTAAAATTATTTATATTAAGGGTAAGGATAATGTAGTGGCAGATGCCTTAAGTAGAATAACTATTACCTCAGAAGAGCTTAAACAAATTAATGAGACTATATTGGTTACGACAAGGGCGCAAGCTAGAAAGCTTAATAAATCAACCAACTCAAGACTAAGTAATTTGCATCCTAGCAATTCGTCGGATTCTCTTAGTAAGTCCACAGATTTGAGGCCCGTACAACCAAAAATCGTGGAAATATTACGAAAACCGATTAATTCTGTAGAAATGAAGTTTATAAACGACAAAGATCTGATAAAATTGAGAAAGAAAGGATTAATAAGTAAAGAAGAGGAATGTTTAGTATATGTGGAAAAGCAGTTGATAATTTACATTAACCTCAAATTTATGTTGCACTTCACGCGAGACGTATTTGCAAATATTTTGAAGGATTTTTGTAATAAAATAAATGTGAAAGAAATATGTATAGTAAAAAATAAATATAACATGTTATTTATAAAAGAGTTATGTGATGAAATAAATAGTAAGGAAAATTGGACCGGTCCACAATTTCATATTTAAAAAAATAATATTAAAAGAATAACGGATAGAGACGAAAAAACAGTTATATTAAATGACTTTCATTTATTACCTTCGAGCGGACATGCCGGCGTTCGACGAATGGTAAATAACATTAAAAGTAAATACTACTGGCCAGGACTAGAAACAGAAGTTAGGGATTACGTAAGTAAGTGTACAAAATGTCAAGTAATGAAACATTCACCTAGCTTCAAGGAGCCTATGGTGATAACGACCACAGCTACGTCAGCGTTCGAGAAAATTTTTCTTGATCTTGTTGGTCCTTTAATCAAGGATAACGAAGGTAACCAATATATACTTACGATCCAATGTGAGCTTACCAAATATGTTGAGGCATACCCACTTCCTTCGAAGGAAGCTGTGATTGTAGCAAAATCATTAGTTAATAACTTTATTCTAAGGTATGGTGTACCGAAGGTCATCGGAACAGATCGAGGTTCGGAGTTCATGTCATCTACGATGTTCGAGGTATGTAAATTATTAGAAATAGATAAACTTCATTCAACCTCTTATCATCACCAAAGCATAGGAGCGTTAGAAAATACCCATAAACATCTACGAAATTTCTTACGTATTCAATGTGAGGAACATACTTTCACATGGAGCCATTGGCTACCATTTTGGTGTTTTGCTTTTAATACAACAGTACATACGTCAACAAACTATACTCCGTATGAATTAGTCTTTGGTAAGCCGTGTGTTATACCTAGTAGAGTAAAAGATAACATGGACCCTCTGTATAGCGAAAATAATTACGCATTAGAATTAAAATATAGGTTACAATTAGCTCATAAGGATGCACGTGAAAGGTTGATTAATAGTAAGTTAGATAGGAAGGCAGTTTATGATAAAAATAAAAAACCAATAATATATAAGAAAAATGATTTAATTTTAATAAAAAATGAAATAGGAGATAAAATGGCTAGATTGTATGACGGACCATTTGTAGTATTAGAAGATATTGAACCTAATGTAAGCATTATTAGAAATAATAAAGTAGAAATTATTCATAAGAATCGAACTAAGCCTTTTAAGAATTAAGAAAATAACAAATATTTCGTTATTATATTAATATTTTTATAGTTAAAATAATTACTTGCAAGTTGCAAGTTATAATTTTTATTGTATGTGTATTAAATAGAAATAAGATATATCAAAAAAAAAATATGTATCATTTTTTTTTACTTTAAGGGGGATGATGTAGTGTGGAGCGTTCATTCCATTAAGTACATACATATACATATATAACATTGTAACTACTTGGTAAGAGAGTAATAAACGAACCGTCAAACTAAGCAGTCGTTTGTTTTATTAAATACCATTACAATGATCCTAGTTACGACTTTAACATAAAGTTATGAGATTATTGTATTGTCATCGGTCCTCAATAAATCTACAAAGTTTGAACGAAATCTGGCCGTTTAAAGTGGGTCAAAATCGCGCCCAAAGAAGTCGGTTACAAACATACAAATATTTTCCCTTTAACCCCAACATTTAATTTCTTTTGCGCTTGAATAACATCAATATCCTTAAAGCATCAAGGTATGACACCCGTCAGAGGAGTGGCCTTTACGGGCGAACCCCTCGTCCCAACGTGCATGCATAATGTGCCTTCTAGTTGTACAACTAATGTGTCAGTGTGTGTCGGTGTCAGTGTTGACGGTGCATAGAAAATGACGTTGTTAATTGAAATTGACATATTTAGAAATGTATGCGTCTGTAGCGATGAAATAATATTTGTGAATGTGTGACAAAATTAAAATGTGTGCGTTCTTCCCAGCACGAAGCGAGGCGCTATGCCGTCTCTCCTGAAGGGTGAGTCAGTAAGTTTGATGCTCTAAGTCTATAGCTCAGTGAATAGAGAATGTCCTTGTAAGTGGGCAATATTCAATTAAAGTGTCCACCAGCGAAACAATGAGCTTTGTCCGAGACATGGGTCCCAAGGACGCCGTCCCTGTGAAAGAAAGTTTAGCTTTAGCGGAGTTTATAAACCTATAAGTAATCCGCTTTTTACTAGAAAGAAAGATAATATAATCTTATTCACTTATTTTTGACGTGACACCGTCTAATAAATCGATGTACGCCGGCTGCACGCACGAAAAATATGAACTCATTGTACGTTACGATCGGCGCTTGTACGTTACGTTTAGGCATGAGCGTTCGGCTTGCGCCGTTCGTCGACTGTTTTTAATAATAATAATATTAATATCTTTGGACAATTCACACAATCACATCTAATTCCAAACTAAGCAGAGCTTGTACTATGGTAATCAGAAAGCTGATAAACATACTTATATGATTCTAAATACATACTTAAATAGATAAATTAACACCCAGACACAGAACAAATAGTCATTGTTCATCACACAAATATTTGTCCTGGTGGGAATCGAACCCACGACCTCACGCTTCGCAGTCGGCTCATCACCCACTACGCCACGGAGGCTGTCATTTATAAAGTGAAGTGTCAGTCAGTTTATAAAGTGAAGTGAAAAGGTAATGTGGTTTTTATTGAATTGTTATGACGATGTCACGTTAAACTATCGTCCGTAAACCGACTTTACAGATAACCATTTTTTTATTACGTTGGATCATCAAATTGACTCAAACATTGATGATTTCAAAACATACCATAAGCTCGAGGGCTATGACTGTATTAGTATTAATTTACAAATATGTGTAATATTTTAAATGATTTAAATACTAACTAAGTAGCCTATAAGTATCATTTGGACTGTAAGTAATTAAAAATATTGTATTGTCATCCGTTTTCAAAACATGCAAAATTACAATGGCACAATGGCGAATGGCACCTTGAAGTTAAGAACCTCCTTCTTTTTTTGGAATTCGGTTTAAACATTTCACTTATTATGCTATATAATATATTAAATGTATAGTCCAGTGAATAGAGAATGCTCTGTTTTTTCCTAGGACAGTCCGAGTAGAACAATGTTGGAACTATTTTGTTGATTTTTGGCGATTGTCGGCGTGGATGATTAGAAATAAAATTGCTTCAAACGTCGATTTCTTCTAAATATGCAATAAGCTATTGGGCTACGATTGTTTTTATTATCGGTTGTTATTACAACCATTCTCAATATTTATGCATCGTTTTAACAGCTTTGGGCATCTTTAAGTAAATCTCCTTATTTTTAAGTTGGTCAAAAGTAAAAAAAGAGGCGCTGAAAAATAAAACGAATTTTTCTATCACAGGTATACACAATGTCCTTGTAAGTCAGCAATATTCAATGAAAGGCGCCGGCCTGAAACTCGAAACAATAAGCTTTGGCCGAGACATGGGTCCCAAGGACGCCGCCCCGTGGAGACCGAAAGTTTAGCTTCAACGAACTTCATAAATCTATAAGTACACCGTTTTTCTTAAGAAATAGTCCCAGTAAAGAAATATATAACAATAATACATAATAATAAACATTTCACATTCATAGCCCCACAGTAAGGAATACCGTGTCATGGGTGCCATGGACACACACAAAGATAGAAACACAAACACCCAGAAATTTTAAACTAATCATTTAAACTTCTGCTTCGCCGGGAATCGAACCCAGGACCATTCGATCGGCGTGGCGTGACGGCATGGTAAACATTGCGCCACACGGTCGTCGAAGATGGGCTCAAACATTGATAATATCCTTAAAATCCATTGCTCTTGGACTACGATTGTATTATTTGTTGGTTTTACAGACATGTGTAATATTTTCAGTAATTTATTTATTTATTTATAAAATCTTCCACTCTGTCCTTACAGGAAGCCCAATTCGACAGGGAGGGCAGTTCATAAAATAAATATTACTAAATTTACTATTTAGCAGAGCAGAGCAGCGATGGCCGAGTGGTAAAAACGTCGTGGTCTTCGACGGAGAGGACGTGAGAGAAATACATAATTTATCGAAAGCATGACGTCCACCAACCCGCACTTGGCCAGCGTTGTGGACTATAGCCTAAATCCCTCTCACTTATGAGAAGAGACGTGTGTCCAGTAGTGGGATATAAAAAGGTTGAAAAAATTTTTACTATTACTACTTTTCAACTTGCTACAAAAATAATTATCCTAATAAATTATATAATTAAAATTTTCCTAATACATATATTATAACAGCCAAATACACTATAGAAAAATATAAATTATCTTTAATGCGTAACAAAGAACCGTTCTCTAAAAACTAACAATTTATTTAAATATAAAAACACTAGGTGTTGTAACATATCATAAAATAAATTAAGGGGATTTTTCAATTCCCGCATAAATAAAAGCATTCGTTGAACAAGTGTTAGCGCTGTCCTCGTCAAGTCAAGAAAGAAAGAAATAATTTATTCACTTATTTCTCTTACTATCTTATATATTAAGAACCTGAACGACCGAGCGTTGCTCGGATAAAAACATTTTATTTTCTTGATTTAATTTCAAACGAAACACTCTTTGCTTAGTGTTACTTAACAACACCATCTGAAATAGCTCCTAATAAAAAATATTTTCACAAAAAATTAAAAATAGACTCAATATGGTTTTGAATGATTTTTGAACCCGGGTCTCTAGTCAGCCCACGTTACCATCGGCCAAGGAAGCTTTAATTCAATGCACAAAATTTTCATAAAGCTTTTTCAAATCGACATTGTTTTTTCCTTGAACGTCGGTTTGGCACATGGCGTTTGACGGCGTTCAACGCCACAATATTATTAATACTCTCCAAAAATTTCATCAATATCGTTAGAACCGTTGCCAAGATTCAAAAAATATATTTAGGTATATACAAGAATAGCGCAAGCTGAATTTTGTTCCAGTGATTACGGGACGATAGCTGCATATAAAAAAATCAATTATGGTCTCATTTTGAAGAGCTCCAGCCGTAGTTGTGCAGAAAAACATTTTAATAGTAAATTCATTACATTAATAAAAAATAACAATTTTATTTTCATGTATAACGGTTCCAACTTCCAACCTGTCAAATACTCGTTCTTCATTCAAAAATTTCACACAAGTATGAAGTGCCTAATACAATAGTTCTTTTTGGATGGCGTTTCGGTCTTTAGACCATTTTGCCAATTTCAAAGTTTGGTTGTCATTAAATTTAAATTAATTAATTAAATACACGCGAATGTTTCGCTGGCGACAAACTTGTACTAATTGATGTTGCAAATCTGTAAGTCGCAGCAGTGATGGCCGAGCGGTAATAACCGCGGTTTCCGATACGGAGATACAGGGTTCAAATCCTCTGTGCGTACCTACCTCTGATAAAGAAATTTGTTATATGCGTTTTATTTCTTTACTCCATGGTGATGGAAAAATTGTGATAGGTATTTGATTTACGATGTTTTCCATCACCGTGCGTGCCTGAGGGAAGGTCAAAATTTCTCGCAGTCATGATGTCCACCAATGAACACTTGGCCAGCTTGGTGGACTATGGCCTAAATCCCTCTCACTTGTGAGAATAGACCGTTGCCCAGCATGGGACATAAAAGAGAGAAAAAAAAACGGCAAATTGTTTGTAAAGTAGGTTTACGATCGAGATGTTTACGTGATAACGTCCGCACGAGAAAATCTCCATTCGTTTGTATGCCGCTAGAGTGAGAGAGACGGAAGATCGGTCCACTCACTCGAACGCTATGCCAGCCTCCGCTCGTGAGGATTCCGCGAAGTTTCACGGAATGACTGGCACCGCTCGAGATGAGACGGGAGATCGGTCCGTCTCTCTCTCGTTATACCTGCGATCGCGCTCGTGAGGTTTTGGTGTGACACAAGTTTCTGATCATGTCACCCGACTAAAACGATTTTAAAGACGTTATCACGTCAAAAATTGGGACTACTCTATTACTTCAGCACGAGCTAAGGTGAAACATAAACTACCCGTATGCTAGAATATCGTATGTAGTTGGTTGCAGTTGGAAGTGTTAGTTTCAACTCAACTTCTATTTCAGTGAATACAACGGTTCAAACAGAGCTTCATAACGTTATAAAAATATCAAAATATAATGTTATATAACGTTATACGTATTTCGTTTCGTTATTATTTTGACATTACTAACGAAAAGACGAATAGCGGTACTAAAAGAATAACGTTAAGAAATATCAAAATCGAAATAAATAACGTTATAATATCGTTATTGCTAAGCGATATTGCCGCGCTGTCAGCTCGCTGCATATGATAATTATTATTCCCCGTAAATATAACGTTATTTATATCGTTATTTTCTAAATAGCGTTTACTGATATAGCGTTATTTTGACGTGTAAATAACGTTTAGTTGTAAAACGTTATGTTTTTTATAACGATATGGACACAAGTAGATAATAACGTTATGATTTTATAGTGGTATTTGAAGCTCTGGGTTCAAACCGTTCAAAGGTGTTGGTTGTACTCATTGTTTTTGTACATGGATTCACATACGGGCTTACGACGTGGACTGTATTGCTATACGCTATTATGAGACCATAGCGGCCATATGTAGGTCGTCATATGTTTATGACGACCTGCGTAGCGCGCGTTACCATACAGAAACAGAAATTTGAATGATGAGTTTAAATTTATGTTCTCGGTCTGGGTGATTGTTTTTTCTGTCTTTGTGTGTGTCCATGGTACCCACGACACAGGGTTTATCTACCCTACTGTGGGGCTATGAGTGTGAAGGGTTATATGTGAGGTTTCGCACGCCTGAGAAGAATAGTAGTGGATGTGTATTGAAGTGTACTTTGCAGTCATAATAAAGAAGGCCGTAACTAGAAAGAAGGCCGTAAATGACAATTTTGTTAAAAAACAGTTAATTACATATTCGGAATCAGCGAAGAAAATGCTATCTTATAGTCTTACACACAAAATCTGGTTTTTATACATATTTTAAAATATAATACAATTTTTTAAATTAGATTAGATTTCATCAATTAATAACTTACGACATTAAATTGAAATGCTACTGATAATAATATGTTTAAATGTTTAATTTTAATTTATATTTATTTCATTAATTAATCACTTTCATAGGAATGATTTTAATAATGATAAATTATACCAATAGTCAACAATAATAATTTGATTTAACTGTTTTTAAATAATTTCTATGAATGTAATTTTATTCTATGCTTTTTTTGTTGCCATTACAGTGCATGTTGTTTGCACCTATAAGTTAGGTTTCGTCTACCTTACTTATGATGTGAGCAGCGATGGCCGAGTGGTATGAATCCGCGGTCTTCGACGCGATCGATCCCGGGTTCAAATCCTCGGCGCGCACCTCTGACAAAGAAATTTGTAATGTGCGCATTTATCGCTGCTCCACGGTGATGGAAAAAATCGTGATATTTAATTGATTACGATGTTCTCCATCGCCGTGCATGCTTGAGAGGAATTCATAATTTCTCGAAAGCATGACGTCCACCAATCCGCACCTGGCCAGCGTGGCGGACTATGGCCTAAAATCCCTCTCACTAGTGAGAGGAGACCTGTGCTCAGCAGTGGGACATAAAAAAAAAGGTTGAAAAAAAAACTTATGATGTAATGTCGCATTAATTTAGTCTTGGTGTTAACCTTGTTGGTGGTATTATAAATAAATAAATAAAAGCCTTAATTACACAACAGTCTTTTGTCAGTATTAGAATTTACGGTACAAACAAACATACATCCTCAAGTTAGCAAGTTTAGTAGCAATTGAGCCCCAAACTTTTGCAGATAAAATCTGCCGACGCGATAGTTTGGAAGTCTATCGAAGGACTACGATCTTATGCCAGCTGACTAATCTAAACTTATGACTAATCTAAACTATTTCTTCTGATTAGGTAATTGCTTTTGATATATCGCTGAAATTTGTTAATGCAGAAGTTTTACGAATACTCCTGTTGGACTGCTACTGCTGTTTTTTACTATGCACTGCACCTGGTAAAACCACATTTATGAGATGATAGAACCATACTAATGGTGTAGGTTCAGGATTAAGAATATAGCTACGGTATCCCCTGCCTGATCGTAAGTGGCGACTAAAGGGATATTCCGGGGTTGCGGGTGGTGAGAGTGGGAGCTCGATCCGTCCAACCAGAGGCCCCGGGAAGGACGGCGCTGCCCAAGGTGCCGGGTACCTTTTGAAGGTTTCCCTCGATACCAAAAAAACGGTATCAGTCTAAATCTATACTAAATAAAGTAAACCTGAAGAGTTCGTTTGTTTGAATGCGGTAATCAAATAAATATTTTTATCTTCAAAAAATAATTATTATTGAGGAAGGCTATTGGTGTAGAAACTAAAGTCCACGCAGACGTAGTCTCGGGCGGTCGCTAGTATTGAAAGAACATTATTGTGTCTATATTTGTTCTGATTATAACATTCACGTAAAATTTCACAAGTTAGCAAGTTTGGCAATTTAACCCTAAACTTCTGCAGATAATCTGCCGACGCAATAGTTTCAAACACAATTGGCTGCCTACGAACTTAAGCCAGTTGCCAACTAGCACTGAGTAATAACTTTTGGAAAAAGCCTTTAATTCATAGAACATTCATTGTAGAAATATTTATTTATACTTTTATTTATTTTAGGTGCATCGACGTAGATTACAAAAGAGTAATAAATAGTTATAAACTTTAAATAAAGACGCTTTATACATTATATTGAAGATTTGGAAATGAATTAATGAAATGCTTAAAAAATACAGTTTTAGTAAAGATTATGTGATATGAAATTTAAGATTAAAAAATCTACATTAGTATGAAGCGAGCTCGTTTATTTGAAATCGCTAATCTTGGGAATTAACGGTTCGAATTGAAAAAATATCTTTGTGTTGGATAGTCCATATATCGAAGAAGGTAGGTATCTATGAAACATCACACTATTGCAAATAAAACCATAGTGCATATCTAGTCAGCTATAATATTCACGTACAATTTCACAAGTTAGCAAGATTGGCAATTTAACCCCAAACTTCTGCAGATAATCTGCCGACGCGATAGTTTCAAACACAATTGGCCAACTACGAACGTATGCCAGTTGACAACTAGCGCTGAATAATAATTTTGGTAAGAGCCTACAATTCACAGTTCAATGGTAGCAGAAATGTTAAACAGGGCTGAAGTTTTTCTCCGTCTGCTCTTTTCTTCAGCTCAGCATTGCCTAAGCGCACCCAGAGCAGACAGAACAAAAAAAAAACTTTCACTAAGAGTTTGTAAATGAACCATACAGTGAATAAAGAATATTTCATTTCATTTCATTTCATTTCATCAATCATAGAAATTGATATATTACTTTCTGAAGAGCTACTAAATATACACACGAGTAAAGTAAAACTCAAATTTGGTAAAACTCAAACAATAAAAAATTAAGACCTATATTTTATTTTTTGCCCTGAACACCAATTGGGGACTGAAAGTTCGCGAGAGACTTTCGCTAATTTTTATGCTAGTGATATGAAATTTTGTACACGTACTTATACTAATAATGTGTCAGGCTTTTTACCAAATCGTTCTCCATCTCTTTGAAAATAGTGGGTAGATGGTAGTATTTATTCCAAATATCATGCTGGAGTTTGATACTGAAAATAAAAAAAATACTGCCACAAGATACTCTCAAAATGAAATCCCAGAAATATATTAATTCATTTACAATGTAGACAAGACGAATGCATATGGAATATTCTGTGAAAAGGATATAAGATCTCATGTGGAGACAAGTTCGTCTTAATCTACACGTCCTAAGTCTACAGGCCTTCACCAACTTTACATTTTAGTCACTATGTCATTGTGTGGCTTGGCCGTTCCGTTACTTCAGAAACTAGATATTTGTATGCAACTCAAAAGTAGGCAAACCGCGCATGGCCCGGCGGTTAGCGTAGAACGTAAACGATCTATGCAACTAAGCCAAACAGGCACGGTCGTGTATGAGATGGGTGACCGCTAGTGGCGAAACATTTTTATTTATGTAAATTAGACCTCAACTTACCTATTGTTACATAACATATAAGAACAGTTAAGTTAATGTATAAATTGGTAGGTATATAAAAATTTGAAAACATGAGAATTCTTGGTTATCCCAGCAGCAGCTTAAATATTATTGTAAGAATATTTAATAATATTAATGGAATTCTAGTAACTGTTCGTATCGATCTCACTAAGTTTAAAATTTGGAATTTTATTGACGACTGATCTTCATATCCGTGGTTTTGAGCGTTAGCACCCCATCCCATTTTCTGCATAAACCTCTCTTCGTGGAGGACACAAACTGCGTTAAGACATAACAAAGTTGCCTCAAATGAAATGATTTCTATGAATAATCAAAGGCAATGATGTATTTCTTTTGCCGTTATTGTTATACAAATACTAAAAATAGAATAAAATAAATATTTAAGGGGGCTCCCATACAATAAACGTGATTTTTTTATAGATAATGGTACGGAACCCTTCCTGCGTGAGTCTGAGTCGCACTTGGCCAGTTTTTATTTATTTATAAGTATTTTTCTCATATAAATTGTTCCTACCTGTCAAACATTTGTGTCACAGTTAGAATAACAGGACGGCTCGTATGACATTATTTGTTTTTTATATTTTTGTTTGACAGTAACATGAAATCAAAGATAAAACAAAAACAAATCCTCTTTCAATACTTTTAAGGCAGTACAACGTCTGCACCCGTGTGGAGAAGGACCACTAGAACCTTATTAAATTTAACTTTCTCCATTTTTCAGTCATATCTGATCAGTTTTATTAAGCCAATTAGATTGTACAACACAATGCAAATACTCTTTATTTGTACACCACATACAAAGCAATGGCAATAAAACAATAATAATAATAAAGAGCAGTGGTGACCAAAAGGCGGTCTTATCGCTAAAGCAGCGATTTCTTCCAGACAACCTTACTATTAGGACAACAAGATTAACTTTTTCTATGTTCAAGCAAATCCTATTGACTTTATTTTTACAGACTACTTTATTTATCTGACACATCAGTCACAACATGTTTCGCAATTATTTATTTAAGTAAATGCTTCTAAACACAATTTAGTTTAGCGAACTATTCTGGCAACTTAACTAATTCCCGTTGACTAATTAGTCAGTTCGCACTAACTGTACTTATTAATCAAAGCGAGCTAGTTTAATCTGGCCGATCAGCTGAGTAGTTTTGTTGAATCAAGTTTATCATTTTAATGAATTGTTTTAGTATTATTAATGGGACAATTAGTTTGTGTTATTATATTTGTAATAGTATTATATTTTGTAGGTTGTAGAACTATTATCGTTCGCCCGGGTAAGTATCACCGCTGCACCCACTTCTGCCGTGAACCAGTTCTATTGTGTTTCGGTAGAAAGGTGCAGTTGCCGGCTACACTTACATGAGGCGACCACCAGCCTCCGGAGTAGCAGCGCAACTGCATACGACCTCAGACAAGACTTACCTATGCTTGCTTGAGGTTGTATGTACATGTCCATGGGCTGCAGCGTCCACTTAACACCACGTGGCCTGCATGCTCGTCTGCTACTCCATTCAAATAAAAAATAATAACTGAAATGGCTAAGTTGGCTGCGTGACAAAGCTAATGCCTGAAATATTTAATGCCCAGCATAGAGATGTAAAAAGGATTGCTGTCCAAATAAAAAATAATTATTAACGTTGTGTAAAAAAGTAAAATATATAAAAAAAATATCATTTTCTAATTCTTTTCAAATTTTTTTTCATACTTTGAAAAAAAATTAACCCATTTTTTATGAAAATAGATTTAAAAAAATTGTTTTTTTTAATTATACGAAACCCTTACAATCGATTTAAAAAATAAACAATCGATTGTTCGATTAATCGATTTCGATGTTACAACACTACTCTCCAACCGTCTTACGGTTTTTCGATCAGCACACGTGACCTGACGCGAGTTTCACAGTTTTTATCCATCCCACAAAAGTGCTCAACGCCGCTAAAGAAGTTTTCACTTCAAAAAAACCGGGCAAGTACGACTCGGATTCAAGCAAGAAGAGTTTCGTACCATTATCTATAAAAATCACGTTTATTGTATGGGAGCCTCCTTGAATATTTATTTTATTCTATTTTTAGTATTTTTTGTTAGAGTGGTAACGAAAATTTCTTATGTCTAGACCATCACGGTTCATGAAATACAGCCTTGTGACCGACAGACAGATAGACGGACGGACAGGGGAAGCTTAGTAATAGGGTCCCGTTGGCACTCTTCGGGTACGTAACCCTAAAGATAGCCAATGGTAAGTCATTGATATTATTTCAAGTTTTCAAGGTGAAAAAATCTTCGAAATTAATTCAGTAGTAGTTCTAGTAAATTCGTAACTAACAAAGTGTTTTTTCCTATATTTCAAAGTTAGTTATATTGATTACAGTTGACGTAAAAAAAGCAATAAAGTAACAAATTGAGTCGCAAAACAAGGGATTCGCCGTTAAAAGTCCTAAAAGGCTTTATAGGATGATTTAATCCTCGAATAATAAGCATCCCTCATATATTATTTAAGCGTTTTCACCTTTGCCGGTATTTTAAGCTAAAGATACATTCAAATTGAAGCAAGTTAGCAATTTTTGTATATAATAAAATAAAAAGATCAATTCACAGAACAAAAAAGTTGAGTGCTTTATTAAATATTTAATGGGTCCCCGTAGGATAAAAAATAGTCTATGTGCTATTCCAGGCTTCATTGCTATATTTAAATCATAGGCGTTTAGCCAGTTGCTTCAACCGCGCTGACCCTATTACCCATTTTCACGTAGGAATGAAGCATTTTCCCCCTTTCTAAGGGTGAAAGAAGTTTTGAAATCGGAACAGTAGTTTGTGAGTTTATTCATTACAAACATACAAAAATATAAATATTTCCTCTTTATAATATAAGTATAGATATAGATAAGCAAAACTGCAAAAAGATTCAAAACTCGGCGGAACTAGTGTGCTCAGCACTTGGAAAATGATATACCAAAAAAATCATGTAATGATAGTCCTAAGATTTAAAAAAAGTCGTGTTTACACGTTAATATTTTATTCTATAGTACTGAGGGTTTGTTACTAACCTAAATTGAACAGACTTCAATATAACTCAAAAGATAACACCCAGAAATCAAAAGAGACTTCAAGGCGCTTATTTTTAACTTCCCACCAAAAAATAACCAGCATTTTTTCTTTTCTTATAAAATGCCTATAATAATGGACGATTTTCCTAACGTCAAATTTATCAGTTTGCAAAAGTATGTCAACAATGAACCAAAGTTATTTGATAAGTTTTTGAATAAACAAAGTTTAATAACAATAATTTATTCCGTAGAGGTCGCTCTTGTAAGTTCAGTAAAACCACAGAACATTATTAAGAAAGGTAGAACGGCAATAATACGCCGTTTGTATGAAGACTGGTGTCGCCGATTAAGCCCCGCCTTTCACCTCCATTACATCTGTACTTAAATAAATACGAAGCTTACGCACATATTTGGAATTTCAAATCTAGCCAATCTTAGCGCCGCACAATCACGCGATTTCAAATGAACGAATCACACCTAAGCACGCACACAAGCACGCATATTGTAGCACGATCGCGTGTTTCTGTAGAGATTTTGGAATTTTGAGCGTTTGCTCAAAATTCCTTGGCGACTTCTGCCCCGCCCACATTTCCATTCTAACTTCTGTTAATAATGTTCTGTGAGTAAAACGCTAAATCGTTACGAAATTCCGTTAATTTGGACGAGACTTTATTGTTAAAGCTGTTCTAAATCCTCTCAGTAAATCCAGAAACTTAAATCCCAGGGTTTTGGGTGAGAAACGAAGATGTTTGTACATTATGTAATATAGAAACTATTGTGATACATTTGTATTTACCAGCTTTTTGTTTAGTTATTATGTATGTTTGGCGTGGTGGAAAGTTGTATCTCAATTGAATTGTAATATTCATTATGAAAAATATTATTGTAGTAATTGGGATCTCGAGGTCAAATTTAAATCACTTTAAACTTTAAAATTGGTTTTATTCTCGCCTTCTAACATGCACATTACAACGTCGTTCGACCTAATACCGATATCATTCACCCTCTGTTGTCGCTCACTCCTTGCTTTCACTCAATCGCTCAGCCATTCACATACTTTTCGTTTCACCTATTATCCTCTTACGTTCCATTCTCATAATGGCATTCTCTCCCAGCCAACCCTGGGTGAACTGATAAGAGAAAGTTTAAAATTACGTTTAATTTTTATATTCATGTATTATGTATAATTATGTATATACATATATTCATAGTGTATTCATAAAATACCTGGACATTTGAATAAAAACATGTTTTAAAAATATACATAATAATATGTATGTTTCATATTATTATATTCTTTACTAGTCTTCCGCCAGCGGCTTCAGCCGCGTGGGCCCGTTTTATAGGTTCCCGTAGGATAAAAACCATTCTATGTCCTTTCCCAAGGTCCACTGTACCTGTGTTCTAAATTTAATGAAAGTAGATTAAGCGGGAAATCGTAGCAGACAGACAGACAGACAGACAGAGTTACTTTCGAATTTATAATATTAAGTATGGATTACCACTCTACACAAACACGATCCCATCCTATACATATAAGCTCTTCTATGTATCCATAGGCTAATCTCAAACAATTCCTAACTTTGCGGAACGACGATAAACACTCTACACACAAACTTTGCCCAAATGTAATCTGGAAGGCTATACTAGTTATACACTAGCGTCGACCAACAAAGTTTGATCGAGAACATTTGTAAATGCTATGGACTAATCACTTCAGCAGCAATGGCCGAGTGGTAAGAAACCGCGGTCTTCGACGCAACCGATCCCGGGTTCCTCGGCGCGCACCTCTGACAAAGAAATTTGTAATGTGCGTATTTATCGCTGCTCCACGGTAATGGAAAATATCGTGATATTTAATTGATTACGATGTTCTCCATCACCGTGCATGCCTGAGAGAAATTCATAATTTCTCGATAGCATGACGTCCACCAATCCGCACTTGGCCAGCGTGGTGGACTATGGCCTAAATCCCTCTCACTTGTGAGAAGAGAATGAGACCTGTGCCCAGCAGTGGGACATAAAAGGTTGAAAAAAAACACTTAAAACCCTAGAAAGATTAGAAATCACTGAGGTCAGCAGACCTGATAGACGTTTTCTCTTTAAAATTAAGAAAAAAATATTTTTATTTTATATAATTGGCAGAAATTATCAAATCGGATCACGGGGTCACGAAGGTACTTAGTCCCTGTAGCTTCAGGATTATGAATAGGACTACGTTATCTCCCGGTTGATCGTAAGAGTTAACGTTAAAAGTAACTAGCAAGGGGGTTTCAGGGATGCGGGCGGCAAGAGATGCAGCTTCAACTATCCAGTTATCAACTTCGGGGAATCCTTTGTATATCGGCCGCATGCCGTCACAAGCACGGAGTTTCAAATAACGCACATTTGCCAGAGGAAAAGGCACGAAGTATTGCTAGTATGGGTGAGCGCAATCTCGCTGCGCTTAATAGCACTGCACCTTCAGGGCCGCCAGTGGGTCTTAAACGATCATTGCAAAAACACGTCTTACTGCCGACACTATAATAACTTCCTTATTATTATGAGATCAAAGTCTAGCACCATAGCTCTCCGGATGATTGGCCTATTAGTTGCATAGCGTCGCGCGTGGAGGTCACCGATGCGTTCTTCCCAGAAAAGAAAAGAAAAGAAAAGAAAAGAAAAGAAAAGAAAAGAAAAGAAAAGAAAAGAAAAGAAAAGAAAAGAAAAGAAAAGAAAAGAAAAGAAAAGAAAAGAAAAGAAAAGAAAATATTTTATTTGCACAAATATGGGTAACATAAAGGTTTTACAAAAATAGTAAGATCGCCATATTTACCCTTTAGGGTGTACAAATTTTATTTTAAAAGTTATATAATAAAAGTTATATCTTTAAATTTAAATTATAAACTAATTATTTATTTACAATAAACACTTAAATACGCACGCACGCACTAAAATAGGGTAGAGTTAAATAATTCTACATTATATATCATTTTAGTTAATTAAATTAAATTAAACCCAATTTAGTGCTTTTTGTACAAATTTATTTTATTTTATTTGAACCCTACGTGGTTCACCGTCAGCAGCTTTGGGCACCCACCATGATGGGTTTTTGTACGCTGAGAGGAAAAAAAGCTGGCTGAAAAAAATCAGAGTTCTCCCCAAGCGATTTTTACAGTCCAATTATTTGAAACAATTATCACTTTATGTGGGACATAAAAGAACCACGAAATATCTGTGGCTCCTGCGGAACCGGGGTTTTTAGGTCATAGACCAATAATATGTTGGTCTATGTTGGTAGGTTAGTGGACAGAATACCTTAGAGAAATTTTGTGTAACAGTAAGTATGCCAACGATTCATACGAGAATCACCGCGAACCGCGAATGACATAGATGGCGCGCAGGGGTGAAGCTGTCTCCCGCGCACCTCACGATCAGCCAATCACACGGCTTTGTGCGATCGTGTGATGTAGATTTAAAATTTAAAGGAAGCGGAAGGAGTGTAAGGATTGCCAGGAATTAATGTCCATACAAATGGAGCACATCATAATGATTTTTTTGTTAACATTGCAATATTTTGCATCACCGTACAACACCGATAAATACGTACATAATACTTAGAGGAGCACGCCGTGGTCTGAACTGGAAACCTCCATGTCGGGTACTGATATTTTAACCTAGGGGAAATCGCTGCTAATTTGTATTACTTTAAGGTAAGGTAATAAGGAAGATGGGTCAAGTAATTATTTAAGCTTTGTAAACTTCAGTACTTACCTACATTTAAAAAATTCTGTATCAAAAGAAATACGGCACTAATCCGGTGCTAAACGAATACTTTAGATCTATTAAAGATAAAATATCGCAAATGAGAAAGTGTAACAGTAATAAATCAAAAACATCGTCCAAATCATTCGACAACGTTGTAGGTTGTAGCGACTGTAACAATAACAAATGTTACCCCTGCCTTGCTCGTAGTTCAAAAGTTCTGAATAGTTTCAGTGCATGTTTTCTTGGCATAATGTTGGTGGTAGTAGCTCGATAACAGAGCTTTGCTCGTAAAAAAAAACAATTAATTTTCTTGATTTAATCTCAAAAAGGACGTAATTACGTAGGTGAAATTTACCGTCGTATTCGAATGATATGAGCAGTTTTTTACCGACTTCCAAAAGGAGGAGGTACTGTATTCGGCTGTACCTATGTATTTTTTTATATTTAATGTTCACCGATTACTCCGCCGTTTGTGGACCGATTTTCGAAATTCCTTTTTTGTTCGTATGCTCATACTCCCGAGGTGGTCCCATTGTCACCAAATCAGGATCTGATGATGGGATCCCAGGGAAATCGAGGGGAACTCTCAAATTTTATAGGCACACACATTGATTTTCTTATACTTTCTGAAGCATAAGAGATATTTGTCCATAGTAATCATCATCTCATGTTGCTGAGCTGATGATGGAAGGTACTGCAACAGTGAGGAGTTGAAAGCAAATTCTTTCAATAAATAGTTATTTATTCCAAATCTTACGTTCCTGAGGTGGTCCAACTGTCACCAAGTCAAAGTCTGATGAGGGGATCCCGGAGAAATCGAAGGGAACATTCAAATTTTATAGCACAACAAATGATTTTCATATTTTTACTAAAGCAAAACAGGCATTTTTGTATAATTATCATCATATCATGTTGCTAAGCTGATGATGGAAGGTACTACGAAGGTTAGGAGTTGAGAGAAAATTCTTTCAATAAATGGTTTTTTGTTCGATATCTTACATTCCTGAGGTGGTCCAACTGTCACCAAGTCAAAGTCTGATGATGGTATCCCAGAGAAATCGAAGGGAACATTCAAATGTTATAGCACAACAAATGATTTTTACTAAAGCAAAACAGGTATTTGTGTTTAATTATCATCATATCATGTTACTGAGCTGATTATGGAAGGTACTATGACGGTTAGGAGTTGAGAGCAAACTCTTTCAATAAATGTTTTTTTTTTTGTTGGAAATCTTACATTCCTGAGGTGGTCCAACTGTCACCATGGCAAAATCTGATGACGTGATACTAGGGAAATCGAGGGAAACACTGAAACTTAATAAGCACACACATTTTAGTCATATGTTTTAACATAATACAAATATTTATGTCCGGTAATTATCACCTCATGTTGCTAAGCTGATGATTGAAGGTACATCTCCTCAACGGTTAGGAGCTGAGAGCAAATTCTTTTATTAATTTATAGATAAACATGATTATAAAAAGTATCTCTTTAACGTTTAGAAATTAAGTGAAAAAATTCCAATTATGCTTATATGTACATATGTGCAGAATTATTAAAATTACTAAAAAGAGTGAAATAAATAAAGTTTTTAACAAAAAAAATAGAACCGACTTCAAACGGTAAAAAATAAAATTGTTCAGTACCTACTTCTTCTTGCTTATGGTAATGACTCTTAAAACTATTTTTGGAGTCGGGCCCTTAGTAAAATCAAAAATATCCTGTCTTAGTAAATATAGTGTATCTTTCGTTCTGAATGGGCACCGACTCCAGTAATAGTTAATAATAGTTTTAGCAGTCATTACCATAAGCAAAAAGAAGTAGGTAATTTCCCACTGTCTGTACTGTCGGTGCCCATTTAGAACGAATAGTATGACATTTTAGTAAGGGCCCGACTCCAAAAATAGTTTTAAGAGTCATTACCATAAGCAAGAAGAAGTAGGTACTGAACAATTTTATTTTTTACCGTTTGAAGTCGGTTCTATTTTTTTGTTAAAAACTTTATTTATCGTCGCATTAAAACATGGATAAAATGACGTTTTCTAAAAATAAATTAATTAATTCACACTCATAGTCCCACAGTAGGGTAGATATACCCTGTGTCGTGGGTACCATGGTCACATACAAAGACGGAATGGTGTTTGTGTACACCCAGACTGAGAATAGAAATTTAAACTCATTATTCAAATTTCTGTTTCGCCGGGATTCAAACCCGGGACCCTCCGATTGGTAACCATTGCGCCACACGGGTCGTCAAAAGCAAATCCTGTTAGAGGAATTGATTTTTTTGGTTTAATTTCAAACAAAATACACATTGTCTTTGTGTTACTTAACAACGTCATCTGAAATAGCTCCCAATAAAAAAAAATGTCACAAAATAATAAAAAAACGCAATATGCTTGATGGAAGTTCGGCCCCGGAACTGTAGCTCTGCAGTCAGCCTAAGTAACTACGGAACTGTAGCTCTGCAGTCAGCCTAAGTAACTACGGAACTGTAGCTCTGCAGTCAGCCTAAGTAACTACGGAACTGTAGCTCTGCAGTCAGCCTAAGTAACTACGGAACTGTAGATCTGCAGTCAGCCTAAGTAACTATTCGGCCAAGGAAGCTTTTAATTCGATTGACTGCGAATGCGTTTTCTGTGGACCAATTAAACATTAATGCATCATGCGTAAGTGTCTTATAATTGGTATTATCTTCTAAAGTTTCGAGAAAACTAAACCAAGGCGCGCATGACTCGGCGAAGCGCGCATGGCTCGGCGGCTAGCGTAGAACTCAAACGGTCTACGCAGCTAAGCCAAACGGGCGCGGTCGGTTGTGAGATGGATGACCGCTAGTGGCAAAAAATTTCATGCGCGTTTTCGTGCTTCGGAGGGCACGTTAAGCCGTCGGTCCCGGTTGTTGTCGATAGATAACAGTCGTTAAACCTTGTCGGAGGCCTTATGGGCGGTTTGAAAACATCCGACAGCGGGTTGGCCCTAACCCGCATCTCCACTAACCGCATTGGAGCAGCGTGGTGGAGTAAGCTCCAGGCCTCCCCAATAAGGGGAAGAGATCCGTGCCCAGCAGTAGGACGCAAAAGGGTTGCAGCCAAACCAAGGTACATCGATGTTGCAGTGTACGTTAGACAAACACATCCAGTCATTCCTAGCACATGCGAGACAAAGCTGCTAACATCAATATTACCTAGTTTAGCTACGACACGCCCGCATTTAATTAGTATTGTGAATCTCAGTGCATGCAGTTAGTATAACAACTGCGGGTTCACAAGCTCTAGTTATAACGCTTCACACCCAGAGTCCTACTCATGTACAGTAAGGTGCAGAAGTGGTATAGGATTTAATAACAATAGTTAAAAAAAATGCTGTTATAAGAAATTCAACTAAAAAATAGAAAAAAAATTTTTGAAGTGAAAACTTCTTTAGCGGCGTTGTGCACTTTTTTTGGGATGGGTAAAAAATGTTAAACTCGCGTCAGGACACGTGACCTGTGAATATTCGTAAGACAGATGGGTGCCAGCTGATGACGGCTCGACTGTCTATACTTGTAAAATTCGTTTATATCAAGTGTTTAAAATATGGACACTGAACAAAGTGCATCTATTAATGAAAAAGTGACTAAGAAATAGTGAAATAAAATGAGTGAGTGTTTTATTAAAATACTAGATGAAAATCTAATGAAAATACTAGATGAAAAATAATGCTGATATTAAAAGCAATTCGTGCGAAATTATTCCCTAACCATTCCAAAATATAAAAAATGCACAACGTTAATGTTCAAGTTTTCACTTCTGCCGGCACTACCGGAGTGCAACCCGTTGTTTTTTTTATTCTATACTTCTACTACAAATAAATAAAATTGGAGTGTCTGTTTGTAATATTGAATAAGAGCTTTTTACTACATGAATATGAATGTTTATACTGTAAATATACCAAAATAACATTTTTTACAATTTTTGTCTGTCTGTCTGTCTTTCTGTCTGTTTGTTTGTTCCGGGTAATCTCTGAAACGGCTAGACCGATTTTGACGGTACTTTTACTAGCAGGCAGCTAATATAATAAGAAGTAGCTTAGGCTACTTTTATTTAAAAAAATCTAAAACTAACGTCGACGCGGGCGAAGTAGCGGGCGGCCGCTAGTAATAAATATATTTTTTACAAGTTCTTTCACCGAGAAAGGCATTTTCTGAGAGTTCCAGTTCCATTTCTAATACGACAAAGCTACAAACATTATCACATATTAGTTGCAACTCGCCCGCATTTAATTAAGATTGTGTTCCTCAGTGCAGTTCCTACAACTAATTAGTTGTTGCACGCGGCTCTGTTGGCGTCGAAGTTTTAGTTATTTATCTTATTCCGAGGAACTGTATAAACATTCTGTCGGCACCATAAAATTCGTAGCAGTATTTCTGTAGTAGTAGTAATGGTTGCATACTTGACGAAAACATGTAAATGTATTATTGTATAGCAGCTATCCACATTATAATAATAATAATAATAATCCACGCGGACGCACTCAAGTAGAAGAGAGACAGATGTCGAACGCTGCCGAACGCGGAGGCCGATTGTGCCTCTTTGTCGCTCGTTCCGCGCTCTCGCTTGCACTTCAAGCCTTAAATGGAACGCCTCGGAGCGAGGTAACGCCGCATGAGTAATGTTTTTTCGTGCGTGCAGCCGGCTCCATCGAATTATAAGACGTTGTCACGTCAAAGACTGTTAAATCGTCGGCAACGCACAATTGACACGGATCCTTGTGACTTGCTTGCTTGCTTTTAATGTATAATGTGTCAGAATAGACCTGTGCCCAGTAGTGGGACATAAAAAAGGCAAATGAGTAAAAATGAGCAGAAACAGCCTTGTGTGATCAAGGTTTAAGACCCGGAATACACCACTAAATAAGAAAACATTCTTATATTTAATTTTCTTTAAGATGTCTCCCATTTCTAAGATTAACCCGAGAGTAAAACAATATTTTTAACACGCTTTTATTAGGTTGACCTGTATAAAATCGTCGGGCGCTCTGTGCCATATTTTTCGTATATCGAGCAAACCACACTTTTTTCACAATAATATATTTTTTGTTCATTATTATTTCCTGTTTATATTAAGGATTACTTTTCATTTTTTACTTTCATGTGCTTCAAAGCGTGTTTTCTAGCTTTTTAATCTATTCAAAACCATGTCAAAGGTACTTGACCAGTCGTGGACTTAGTCCTAAATTTGCTAGAAGAGAGTTGCTGTACCAAGCATTGGGATAGGGTTTAAAAGCAAAAAGGGTAAACTTATATCACTTTATTATAAGATAATTTTACTTTACATCATGAATTATATTCCGGAAACAGCTCTATACAATAAAAAACCCTAATTCAACGACTTTTCGTTGAAAACCTTCCATTCCTTCCACTTTTGTTTGTTCTTTTGTGACAGAAGAGCTTCGTTTTGGAGATACTCGAAAACTGTCCTTTGTCTCTTGATATTTGTTATCTATATTTCGGGGTTTTCGGTGAAGTTCTTGAAAGAATGAAAATGAATAGCTTGTTGAAAATGGAAAATAACGAACGAATTATTGACTGAGCGAAGTGAGGTCAAGATCAAGTGGAAATGGCGTTTGTTTATTTATTTTAATGATTTCGCTGCAAAATGTTGGTATCTTGATACACAGATAACAAAGTTAGGTATAGTAAAGTAAAGACCTTTTCCACCCCTTTCTGCCATATAGCACTGGTTACGGGTGCAATTGTCAGCCAAACAATAAAATTACTGATTGCAAAACCCTTTTTTACGTCCGTACGAGGCACGGGACTCTTCCCATTATTGGGGAGGCCTGGAGCTTACTCCACTGCGCTGCTCCAATGCGGGTTGGTGGAGATAAACAATACTAGACAAGTAATATATAAAAAAAATCGGTTGTCTGTAAAGTCGCTTTACCGACGATAGTTGAACGTGACAACGTCATAAGAAAATACTTGTTGCTATAAACAATTGTCACCACATTCACTTTTCACTGCACTTCATACTTGACGAAAACCGAAACCTAGGTGACCGCTAGAGGCAAAAAGCGCGTTTCCGTGGGACCCTCCACGTGCCGTCTCAACTTGCCAAACCAAAGGAATTCGCCATAAGCCACCCATCTTACACCTGACCGCGCGCGTTTCGTTTAGCCGCGTAGATCGCTTGGGTCGCATGCTAACTGTAGAGTCATGCATGCATGTTTAAAATATGCTCAAATGAACATATATAACAGCATGAATACGAATATGAAGCCTGCAGATAATTCTGACACTGATGATCTAGTGCAAAACAATAATGTTACACCATTATTTAAGTCATAATGCGATACCATCAAATTTGGTAATGCAATTTATTTGAATAGAATGCAGAAAAATCTAGTTGTTCTGACGGTCGCAACCTTCAATTTGGGGGGGGGGGGGGGGGTGTCCCCCAAACTGGCTTGTTTCGCCTTCCATTTACGCATGACTTTGGGGGCGTCATGTCCCCTGCGACCTCCCCCCCTGGGACCGCGCCTGGGGCGACTCACATTATATATAGTTTGAATTTCGGAAACGGCTCTAACAATTTTCATGAAATTTAGTGTCCAGGAGGTTTCGGGGGTGATAAATCGATTCAGTTAGGATTCATTTTTAGAAATTGCCATTTTATCCCTGGTGAATGTAATAAGGTTGCGAATATTACTGACGGGATGATTAAAGAAAAAAATACGTGTGTTTGTTGCAATGTTTACTGGGCGACTAAATGACATTTACGATCATCACAAGATTTACAAAACATGCATTTAAGTTAAACATACCGCCCACCAAAAAGGACTGAAGGTCCTTTTTAAACAACCTTAATCACTGGGCAAAGCACACAATTTGACTACTGGTCTCTTACAAACAGAACCGTCACTTTTTACGCTATATACTCGGGTAAATCCATCTTGACCCGGATGTTTTTCGACGATTCTCCCCAAGCTCCATTTTGCAGGTGGTAAATTATCAGTTTTTATTACGACCAAATCGCCAATTTGGAATTCTTTCTCCTTCACCAACCATTTTGGGCGTACTTGAAGTCTACTCAGGTATTCGTCTTGCCATCGACGCCAGAAGTCATGCACCAGTTTTTGAGTATGCTGCCAGCGTGATAGTGGGGAAATGTTTATGTGTTTTACTTCAGGCGATGGAATTGTTATTGGTGCTTCCCCAATCAAGAAGTGTCCTGGCGTAAGAGGATTTAAGTTTTCCGAGTCAGTTGCATCAATAGGGCACAATGGGCGTGAATTTAAACAAGCTTCTATTTGACAGAGGACTGTTGTCATCTCTTCGTAAGTAAGGTGAGTTGTTATGATCCTTTTTAAGTGGTACTTGATAGATTTAACTCCGGCCTCCCATAATCCACCGAAATGAGGGCTATAGGCAGGTATAAAGTGCCACTGTGTGCCTTCTGTAGCTAGAGTTTGTGCTATATGTCCCGTGAATTGTAGCTTAGCTTCATTCCAGGCCTCGACTAGTTGTTTATTTGCTCCTACAAAGTTTCTGCCCTGGTCACTCCATAGGTGGCTACATTTTCCTCTTCGAGCTATAAAGCGACGAAACGCCCCTATAAATGCTTCGGAGGTGAGATCTCCGACTAATTCAATGTGAATAGCTTTTGTCGAAGTACAAATAAATATTGCTACATAGCTCTTGGTTGTTCGATTTCCTCTACCCTTGCACATCAAGGTTTGAAAAGGGCCTGCAAAATCTACACCACAGTTCAGGAAAGGCCTTGCTGGCACCACTCTTTGCTTTGGTAAGTCTCCCATTAATTGTGACCTTGTAATTGCCTTAATCCTGGCACAAATGAAGCATTTGTGTAAATGTTTCTTAATCAATGATTTAGATTTCAGGATCCAATACCTCGAGCGCAAAAAAGTTTGCATTAATTGGAGACCACCATGAATAGTTCTAATGTGTGCATCAGCGATGATTAAAGGTACGAGTGTATTTTTGTTTCCTAGAATAATTGGATTCTTTCTATCTTCAGGTATATTTGCGTGTCTTAAGCGTCCGCCCACCCTGAGGATATTGTGCTCATCTAAGTACGGGTTTAGTGATCTCAAAATGCTTTTATTCTTTACTTGGTGTTTTGCTTTTAATCTTTCAATTTCTTCTTCAAATTCTTCTGCCTGAACCTTCTTTATGCAAGTATTTAACGCTTCTTCTAATTCTCTTGTTTCTATATCTGTTGGTGTTATTTCTTTATTCTTATTATACTTTAAAAATCTTTTACAATATACTATTGCTTTTAATAATTCTTGAAGGCTATTGTAATTTTCAAATTGCGATGTTAATGGTTTTAATTGTTTTTCAGAAATGTAGGTTGTAAGGTAAGTACTTATCTTTTCTTTTTCTTTTGATGTTTTCAGTTCCATGTCTGTTTCTATTATTTCTTGTTTACTAATACTTATTTCTTTTTCAGATAACCAACACGGACCCTTCCACCACAAGTCACATTCCATCAGTGATGCGAGCAAGATGCCTCGAGATGCTAAGTCAGCGGGATTGTCACGCGACTGTACGTGGTACCAGTGTTTGTTGTTTAGGTTCTCTACGATTTCAACGACACGATTGGCCACAAACGGTTTCCAACGACTTGGTTCTCCACATAGCCATGCAATCACTATCGTTGAGTCTGTCCATGCATACATCTGAGACGTTGGTATTCTCATGGCTTGCCCTATCTGTTTCATAAGCTTAGCTAAGAGTAGTGCACCACAAAGTTCTAAGCGTGGTAGAGATATAGTTTTGAGGGGTGCTACTCTTGTTCTTGCTGCAATAAGACTTGTTTCTATGTGGCCATCTGGTCTTTCCGTTCTGATGTAAACAGATGCTGCATACGCACGCATCGATGCGTCACTGAAGCCATGAATTTGGACTTTATTTAAGTTTGTACTGACTGTTCCTATCCATCTCTTTATTTTAATTTCATGAACGTTATTAAAGTCATTTCGTATTTGTCTCCATTCCTCTTCCAGAGTATTATTGATTTTCTCATCCCAACCTGTCCGTTCTAACCATAACTTCTGTATGAGTATTTTTGCCTTTACAGTACTTGGTGCAAGCCAACCAAGTGGATCAAATAGCTTTTGTATGTCGGATAAAATGCTACGTTTAGTTACTACTTCTGTCATTGGTGGTAGGCTCAGGTTGTATTCGAAATTATCTGTTTTTAAATTCCAGGTGATACCTAGTGCTTTGATTGTACCATCTAAATTCATGTTTATGTTAACATTTGCAGATCTTTTGCTTTCTTCAATGGACTGTATAAATTGAATATCGTTAGATGACCATTTTGTTAATTGGAAACCTCCCTTCTGAAGGATGTTTGTGATCTCCTTGGCTACTGATATGGCATCTTCTGAAGACTCAGCGCCTGATAGAACGTCATCGATATAAAAATCTTCTTTTATCATTTGGACTGCACGCTGGTGATGTGTCCCTTCGTCGGTTGCAACTCTTTGGAGCGTTTTTACAGCCAAATATGGTGCAGCGGCTGTTCCAAATGTGACTCTAAGAAGACGATATTCTTGCAGCTCATGTGAGTCGTCTGATCTCCAGAGGATTCTCTGATAGTCCGTATCTTTCGGAGATATTAATATTTGTAAATACATTTTTTGGACATCAGCCATAAAACATACACGTTTCATTCGCCATCTCATCAGAAGGTATCTTAAGTCTTCTTGCAATTTAGGACCCGCCAATAGCTCGTCGTTCAAAGAAATGTTATTCGTCCCTTTACAAGACGCATCGAAAACAACGCGAGTGCGAGTGGTCTCTTTATCATTACGTATTACTGCATGGTGTGGTAAGTACACTGATCTTACTTCTCTTTCTTTTTCAGGAACCTTTTCTAGGTATCCACGTTCAATGTATTCTTCTATTACCTTTGTGTATTCTCTTTTCAGGTCTGGCGATCTCTTGAACTTTCTTTCGAGTGATATAAATCTTTTTGTAGCTATCTCCTTCGTGTTCCCGTCTGGTGATAAGGGGTATGTGGTTTTGAAAGGTAAGTTGACTATATATCTTCCGTCCTCGTTTCTTTCAGTTGTTTGTTCATATATGTGTTCACAGAGTTGTTCTTCTTTTGTTAATCGTCTTTCTGATTCTACTTCTACTTCCCAAATCGACTTAAGCATGTCGTCGATGTCAACTTGGTGATGCATGACGAGGTAAGTATCTTCTTGTGGTTTTATACATACATCTCCGAAAATTATCCAACCCAGGCTGGTCTTCTGAGCACATGGTGTACCTGGTGGACCTTTGATGAAATCTTGTTGTATTATATTAGCGTACTCTCTCACCCCAAGGAGCAGATCAATTGACCCTGGCGTAAAATATGTGGGATCAGCCAGGTTGAGCCCTTCGAGGTGTGGCCATTGTTCTATGGTCATTGTTTTGGTAGGTATCTTCGTGGTCAGTTGTTTAGGCATCACATAGGCTTGTATAGATAGACCAAATGTTGAGTCCCACTGTGATCTTATTTGTAGCTGAACCACGTGCTTGATTTCTGTTCTCATAGATCCTACTCCGACGACGCTTCCCATCATAGATTGTCGTTTTAATTTCAACAGCTGAGTCGCCTTCTCGCTTAGGAATGTTGCTTGCGAACCTGGATCGACTAGAGCTCGCAGCATAACCTTGTGACCGCTTGAACTCGTTGCTATCACGACTGCTGTTGCTAGAAGTGCGGTTCCCTGTCTAGTGGTGAAATGGGACGCTATCATTGTGTTCACTTGGACCTTGTCCTCTCCTATCACGTGATATGAAGCCTGCGGTTGTTGTGAAGTACTTGAAGATGCCACAGCTTCTTGTTGCTTGTTAATATGAAGGAGGGAATGATGACGTCGGTGACATATTCTGCAGGACACTGGTATCTTACATTTCAAAGCTGAATGTCCTGATCCTAGACAGTTGTAACATAGTTGCTTCTCAGTAACGTATTTATTTCTTTCATCCGGATTCAAAATTGTGAATTGTTTACAGTGACAAAGAGTGTGATTGTCATTGCACATAATACAAGCCCGCTTGTTGACAGGTGTGATGTGAAATGCTCGTGCCTTAACCGGCTTTACAGTTTGATGTTCAAAAGTCGAGTGGGTCAATTCCAAAGTTCTGAATTTTGTTTCTAAGAATTTTTTCAGATCACTCCAGGTAGGCAATTTTTCAGATTCTTCCTTGTAGGCAAATTCTTCCCAATTTTTATGCGTATCTGGGTCCAACTTTTGAACCAAAAGATGAATTATTATAGGATCCCAAGATTCCGTCGAAATTCCCATATTCAATAAACTATTTAAACAATCACATGTTGTATCTAACAATCCTTTTAGTTGAATTGAAGATTGTGAAGTTAATTTTCTTTGATTGAATAACTTCTTCATAATGGAATTTAAAATTAGCCTTTTATTGCCATACCTTGCCTTAAGAATGTCCAAAGCGTGAGCATAGTTATTCGATGTTATTTGCACATGCTTTAATAACGAATCTGCTTCGGCGGTAACACTCGACTTCAAATAATGCAACTTTTCGACATCACTTAATGAACTATTATTATGCACCAACGAAATGAATAAGTCATAAAATGCAGGCCATGCTTCATAACTGCCGCCAAATGTAGGGAGTTGTATCTTCGGTAACTGCGCGATGTTATTATTACGGACGCTTGAGTTATTTAAACTCGCTGACAATGACTCCGCGTTCGCACCATCCAACAACTGTAACATGTCCTTCAAATCACCTTGTAGGGAGATGTACAAATCTTCATAAATAAAGAATTCTTCGTTAAGAAAGTACTGCAATATTCCTTTTCGTTCCTTCGGTGTAATTTTTACAAGTTCTTGATGTGCGTGTTTAAAAGTTTTCCAATAGTCATCTATAATTCGCATCCGTGCTTCTATATATCCTTTAGTTAACCGTGCTTTGGGGCATTTCTTTAAATTGGTTTGAGATTTTTGTAATAAACTTGCCGTGTCCTCTAAAACCAATAAAATCTTCGCTTCTTCTTGCGTAGCAGTCATTGTAAACGATATTCGATACGATGTAAAATACTCCTTAACACGACGTAAATAAGACGATGTTAAATAACTTGTTTTGTTCAATTGAAGACAAAAGACTTCGAGGCGAGCGCTTATCAGTTTCCGATCTTCGTCGCTAAGAAAAATCCGGCTCGAAGGACCATATGGTGAATGTAATAAGGTTGCGAATATTACTGACGGGATGATTAAAGAAAAAAATACGTGTGTTTGTTGCAATGTTTACTGGGCGACTAAATGACATTTACGATCATCACAAGATTTACAAAACATGCATTTAAGTTAAACAATCCCTATTTTCAACGATAATCAATCACTTAAATATAAACTAAAAAATATGACTCTTCCTGACATCTGTTGAAGAAAACGCCGTCAAACGTCATCCGCCCGCCGTTGAAACAAATGACAGGATTTGACTATACATACGAGTGTAAGAATTTCGTCAATTGAATTAAAGCTTCCTTCGCTGAATGGTTACGTAGGCTAACTACAGCGTTTTATAATGTGAGATTTTTTAAATTGGGAGCTATTTTGAATGGCGTTGTTTAGTAACACTCAGCCAATGAGTGTTTTAATTAAACCAAGAAAATCAATTGTTTGAGCAACACTCGGTCGTCTGGTTACTTACATAAAAGCTAGATTCAATGCAACTTTTATCGCCAACTTTTTAAAATCTGAATCATCAAAATCTTTTTTGATCTACGATACAAAAACATCACAAAGATTTTTTGCAAACTCGTATAAACATGCTGAACTAAATTAATTTCCAATTACTGTAGTTGTTTACTCGAGCCACTGAAATCAGCAAACTTTTTAGGGTTCCGTAGCCAAATGGCAAAAAACGGAACCCTTATAGGTTCGTGATGTCTGGCTGTCCGTCCGTATGTCACAGCCACTTCATTCCGAAACTATTAATTTCTGAACCGCTTTACGATTTTTATACAAAATAAAAAAAAAAACTCTCTCTCTCCATACATGAAATTCAAACAAAAAAAAAATTTTTTTCATCAAACCTATTCGTGTAGGGTATCTATAGATACTAATAGATAGGTCTTTTAAAATGACATTGAGGTTCTCAAAATATTTTTTTCTCAAAGTTAATCGTTTGAAAGAGAGACACTTCCAAAGTGGTAAAATGTGTGTCCTCCCCCCTCTAACTTTAAAAGTAAGAAAGCGAAAAATCTATCAAAAATATATGTTGTAGATCTCAATAAAAACTATCAACGAAAATTGGTTCGAAAGAAATTATAGTACGCAGTTTTTGAGATATAGTAAATTTTTAAAAACCGCAAATATAACTTTGTCGTTCATACAAACACTATGAAAAACAAAGCTATTTTTGCTGACGAAAAATAATAATGCTGGCTTCCGCAGTCCCTTCATGGGCGAGTCCGACTCGCATTTGGCCACTTTTTTAAACTTTCTGCTGAATACTTTTTAAACTTTCTGCTGAATACTGAAACACAAAGTCTCTACCTATGCATTTCTCAGCATCACAGATTATGAACCGTTTATAATTCATGATTTTCATTTTTGCAACAAAAGCTTGTAAGTAAATTTGCGCGTGTGGCCCGGCGGCTAGCGTTGAACGCTAGCGATCTACGCAGTCAAGGACACACGGGTGACCGCTAGTGGCAAATTTCATGCTTTTTTCCGTGCTTTGGACGGCACGTTAAGCTATCAGAAACGGTTGTAATCAATAGATGACAGTTGTTAAACCTTGTCGGAGGCCTTATGGGCGGTTTGAAAACAGCCGACAGCGGGTTAGCCACTGACACGCATCTTCGCCAACCCGCGAGCTGCGTAGTGGAATAAACTCGAGGCCTTCCCTTCAATAGGGAGAGACCCATTCCCAGCAGTGACCGCAAAGAGCGGTCCCAGTCAAGTAAATTTGAGTGCTGTGATACAATTGGTTAACAATCTAACATCGGACCTACAAGCTGGAGGCTGGAGTTCAAATACAGCCGCGCTAATAGATAAACCTAGGTATAAATAACATAGTCCCTGTAGCTTCGAGATTAAGAATAGAGCTACGGTATCCCCTGCCTGATCGTAAGAGGCGACTAAAAGGGGGCTTTCGGGGATGCGGACGGTGAGAGTGGGAGCTTGACAAGTCCAGCCAGCAGCCCCGGGAGGGACGGCGGTGTCTGCGGGGCCGCATGCCGCCGTGAACACCTGAAGGTGCAGGAGAGCACATCTGCGCTCCCGAAGATGGGCCCGGTCTGGGGCGCCGCGCGTGGAAGACACCGGTGCGTTCCAATGGAGATCCCGGAGTCCTCATAAACGCAGAGGCAGGCCACCGAAGGAATTTTAGTGCGGTCAAATCCCACATAACCCTTACCGGTATCTTCTCCGCCGTTGTCGGGTACCTTTTGTAGGTTCCCCCTTTGACGCCAAAAAAAGGTATAAATAACATATTTACACCAAGGCTTTACAAAATTTATGTAGATATCATACTTTCATTCTATAGCAATAATAACGAACAAAAGGTCACATACATTGACATTATAAAATGCCGTAGAAATGTTACGAGTATGATTATGTTTCAATTCGAAAATTGCCATTCGAGTGTTTTAATGTAGTGTGACTTACGACAAGATGGCAAGAGAGTTGAGGGCAAACGTGTCATGTGCTAGATTTCAAGAGATAATTTTTGAAGTGAAAACTTCTTTAGCGGCGTTGTGCACTTTTTTTGGGATGGGTAAAAAATGTTAAACTCGCGTCAGGACACGTGGCCTGATCGAATATTCGTAAAACGGAGGGGTGACAGCTGATGACGGCTCGACTGTCTGTCTATACTTGTAAAATTCGTTTATATCAAGTATTTAAAATATGGACATTGAACAAAGTGCATCTATTAATCAAAAAAGTGACGAAGAAATAGTGAAAGAAAATTAGTAAAATATTTATAAAAATACTAGATGAAAACCTAATGAAAATACTAGATGAAAAATAATACTGACAATAAAAGCAATTCGTGCAAAATTATTCCCTAACCATTCCAAAATATCAAAAATGCACAACGTTAACACGTTTACTGCGAAGCTCAAAAACATAATATTCCACTCTGGTGTGGTACAGGACAATATTGCCATGTACTGTTATTTTTTCTAGTGCGAAACAAGACAAATGTGTCCGGTACACAATTCTTTTTAAAACTTTTCTTTTTCATAAAATTTTTACTTTCTGGCAATTCTTTAACTTTTATCAACACCTAAAAACTTTGAACTATATACATTTCTTTTGGTTCTAGAATTGGACAAATATTTTTTTACTTATAGGTATAAACGTCTTACCGGACTTATATGTCATGTGGCGCACAAGAAGTGGTGAAAACGTTCAAATAGTCGATAAACAGTAGTGGTGTTAAATAAGAAAACAAATATTTATCGATAATACTTTTATTTATAAAGTAAATTAGGCATTTTTTCCCGACTGCGTGAGAAGGAGGGTTATGTTTTTCGAGCGTATGCATGAATGTATGTATGTATGTGGGTAAGTATATCCATTTCTTTGGCGCTCCGCACAGCCCAAACGGCTGGACGGTTTTCAACATATGTGGTGTCGTTGAATTTGTTAGGATTGTCATAGTGACAAAGGCTATATAAATTTTCAAAATGGCGTCCTCAAATTTGAAAAAAGGGGAGTGGGGGTTGTTTTTTTTTCTAACCACAGCAATATGGGTATCAAATGAAAGCTAGTGAAAAGACTATTTCAAATATATATATATAGGTATATCATATCAAATTTCTATTATATTTTAAGAAAAATCTTCAAAAAACTAAAAAATCTGAAATTAAATTATTATTATAAAAACAAAAAACCCGACTGCTTCAAAAATTAACATATTATATATTTAAATTATATTTAAATAAGTTAAACTAAATATTTTAAGATACTGCACGCGGTGACAAACGATGTTTTGATAGATCTTTCTGTGCCAGTAGGTAACAAAGTAAGTACCTATTGTTTATAAATGTCGATACTGTTAACAAATGTCGACAAACGTCTAAACGATAATAACATCCGTTTCTCACTAATGCATACGTCCTAGCCAACAGTGCGATACCGGACATACACATACAAGTCGTATTCGTCCGGTAACGCATGGAATGCAAAGTTTTTTGGTTCTGTGCGTACAGGTCAAATATGCTATGTACTTTTTTTCTATTGTAATAAGACCATCTGAAAGTAAGAAGCAATGATGTTTATTTGTCCCTTTTTAACTTACAGAATATCGTACCTAAAATGACGCCGCACGAGCGAAAAAAACTAGATTTTGGCGCTCGCACCGCGGGAGAGTTCATTACCGGCTATATACGTCCGGTAACGCACTTAACGTGTTAATGTTCAAGTTTTCACTTCTGCCGGCACTACCGGAGTGCAACCCGTTGTTTTTTGAGTGGGTTATATCTACACCATTGTTTTCAATATCATTATCGCCCCACAGTCATGCTGCATAATGAATACCCATTGTACCTGAAAATTTATTTAAAATAGGGCTGGAGTTTTTTTCCGCCCGCTTTTTTCTCCTAGCCCATATAAGCCTTAGCGCACCTAAAGCGGATGACGGTCAGCTGATGGCCGTACAACAGTGACAAACATCAAGTGTATATTATTACCCAGGATGTTAATAAACTATTTCATTTCATTGGTCATATTATATTAAAAAGTTTCTTTGTTTCGAAAACAGACCCTTTATACAAATATAATAGGGGAAACATTAAGGGGAAAATAATTGGTATAATTATACTCAGAAGGCCAGTCAAATTAAACTCTTGTAAACGAAATGATCTCAAGTTTATAATTACTTGTAACTTCTATGTAATTGTGAAATTTGATTCAAGGTCAATTGTAAATGTTGAAATGGGTGTACTTGTGAGTTTAAGATGGTATTAAATTTTCAAGGTCTATTTTAAAACGAATAAGTTAAACGAGCGGAGCGCACATGGTCCGGCGGCAGAACGCAAGCGATCTATGCAGAAACGCTAAATGGGCGTGGTCGGGTGTGTGATGGATAGTCCCTTTAGCTTCGGGATTAAGTATAGAACTACGGTGCCTGTTCGTAAGAGGCGTCTAAAAGGGTGTTTCTGGGGTTGTGGGCAGTGAGAGTGGGCGCTCGATCCGTTCAGCCAGGGCCCCCGGGAAGAACGGTGGTGTGTGCGTGGCCGTATGCCGTCGTAAGCATCGGAGGGTGCAGGAGAGCACATCTGCTCTCCCGAGGATGAGCCCGTTGTCGGGCGCCGCGCGTGGAGGATACCGTTGCGTTCCACTGGAGATCCCGGAGAACTCCCCAAGCGCAGAGGCAGACCACCGAGGGGATTTTAGTGCGGTATGAATCCCATTATCCTCTCCCAAGGTGCCAAAAAAAGGGTGTGTGATGGGTGACCGCTAGTGAAGTAAAAATTTCATGCGCGTTTCTGGGATTTGGAAGTTACGTTAAGCCATCAAGGTTGTTATCAATAGATACCAGTCATTAAACATCAGACAACATCTGACAGTAGACTAGCTACTAACACGCATCTCCAGCAACCGTCACTGAAGCAGCGTGGCCTCCCCAATAATGGTGAGAGACCAGAGCCCAGCAGTGGGATTTAAAAAAGTTTGCAGCCATGGCGAAAATTTACCGTGGCCCTACTGGTCGGTATTGATGCGGAAAATTAACCAAAATAAATTGGTTGTCTATAAAGTCGGTTTACGGACGATAGTTTAACGTGACAACGTCATATCAAAACACATTGTTACACTTCACCACATTAACTTTACACTTCACTTTATAAACAGTCGACGAACAGCGCAAGTCGTTCAGCATTCGCTCAAGCTTCAACGTAACGTACAAGCGCCAATCGTAACGTACAATAAGCGTAACGAACACAATTAGCCATTCTTTTCCGTGCGTGCAGCCGGCGTTCACCGATTTACAAGGCGTTGTCACGTCAAAAAGATTTTTATAATGCCGAACTTCAATAGGCATGATGACACTATTAAAGAATCAGAGAATAAATGGTTTTACAGAAAATATATGCTAAAAAAGTTCTAAAATATGATCCCGTTTTAATATAAATATAAAGATTAATAAGATTTTCAATAAAATAAAAGTATTAAATACAGAAATCGGCCATGTTATCTGAAACGCCAATCAAAAGGAATGACGTCACGTCTCAGTTAATGTCATCGTGTTGCTTGAAGTTTGACGAGCAAGCCGACGCCATGACACCTACGAGCGTTTTCGTGCTTAATTCAAATTACATAGCAGAAAATACATTAATTTACGTCAAAAGTTAAGTTTATTGCTGAAATAAACTTTTTTTCGAAACTAGGAGACGTGTACCTACAATAAGGAAACGTATTTAAAAATCTGTCATCATGCCCATTGTGAGAATTATGCATTTTTTTAATGAATATCATGTTCATCAAGTTGCATTTAGCGTGATTGACTATGCTAATAAACCTCATTGTATCTATGGCATAAATGCATCTAAATTCTAAAAGAAGTAGGGCCTTCTCTCCTCCCCTTCTCTCCCTGGAGATGATGAACACCAAATTTTAACAGTGCATAAAATACAAAGAAAACAAGCAACAAGAAATAAAATAAAAATCCATTAGGGTTCCCATAAATTCCCGCCACAATGACGCGGCTAGGAAATCCGGAAGCGCTTCGGTTATAAATTCCCAGAAAGTTCCGGCTAGCCTGGTTTAGTTAAGAACTCGCAATTAAGTAAAACAATTTCATGAAAAATCTAACATTTATACATCCTAAGGGGAACATACGGAATTCTAAATATTTTTTAACATTTTTTCACCCATATTTGTGCAAATAAAATATTTTTATTTCATTTCATTTTCATTCCATTTCATTTTTTTTACTTTGCAACGGCGATACAGATTGACCTAATTTTTTGCAAGAAGATGGCTGGAAGAAGGCTGGAGACTGACATAGGCTATTTTTTACCTCAGGAAGTTTCTTATTCATCCATACTAATATTATAAATTCGAAAGTAACTCTGTCGTCTGTCTGTCTGTCTGCTACGCTTTCCCGCTTAAACTACTGAACCGATTTCAATGAAGTTTGGAACTCTGATAGAGTGGACTTTGGGAAAGGATATAGGATCATTATCACCTTTTCTTTTTTTTGTTATCGGGGGGGGGGGGGGGGGGAAACCTTCAAAGGTACCGGCACCTTGGGAGAGAGTACCGGGTTATGTGGGATTTGACCGCACTAAAACCCCCTCGGTGGCTGCCACTGCGCTTGGGGAGGACTCCGGGATCTCCGGCGGAACGCACCGGTGTCCTCCACGCGCGACGCCCCAGAATGGGCCCATCTTCGGGAGAGCAGCTGTGCTCTCCTGCACCTTCCGATGCTTACGGCGACATGCGGCCACGCACACATCGCCGCCCTTCCCGGGGCTGCTGGTTGGATGGATCGAGCTCCCACTCACACCGTCCACAACCCCGGAAGCCCCCTTTTAGTCGCCTCTTACGATCAGGCAGGGGATACCGTAGCTCTATTCTTAATCCCGAAGCTACAGGGACTAGGATCATTTTTACCTACGGGAACCTTTTCTCAGCGTACAAAAACCAATCATGGTGGGTACCCAAAGCTGATGACGGAAAACCACGTACGGTTCAAATAAAATAAAATAAATTTGTACAAAAAGCACAAATTGGGTTCAATTTAATTTAAAGAAACTAAAGTGATAATAATGTAGATTTTTTTTAAGTCTACTGTATTTCAGTGCGTGCGTGCGTACTTTAGTGTTTATTGTTAATAATTAGTTTATAATTTCGATTTAATTTTAACTTGTAATATATAACTTTTACAATAAAATTTGTACACCCTAAAGAGTACACATGGCGATCTAAATATTTTTGTAAAATCTTTTTTGCTACCCATATTTGTGCAAATAAAATATTTTCTTTTCTTTAAAACGGGTCCATGCAGGCGAAGCCGCTTGTGTAAGACTAGTATGGAAATAAATGTAGTCTACACGGGCGGAAAGCTATGTATTTTATAATGTTAGTTAGACCAGTGTTCCTTTAGTGTACATAATCACCATACATTTTGTTTTCATAAACATATTTTAAATATGTATGTGGCTATATGCACCCACATTATATTTTTCCGTAGGTAGCTTCAGTAACCTAACTACACCTGAGCGAAATAATGTGTATTGTGGGTAAAATGTAATATTTTGTTTAATAACATCACCGCAATTTTGCATGTAAGTTCCTAAACACAATTAACTTAAAAATTGTTTTTACGTTCTCATGATAAGTGAATTTATGTATAATTCTTAGAGAGAATAAATGTCTTAAACCACAACCAATAACAATTCAAAAGTATATGAAATACAAAGAAAACAATCCACAGTGAATACGAGTAAAATAAAACGCCATTAGTGCTCCCATAAATTCCCGCAACAGTGGCGCGGCTAGGAAATCCGGACGCGCTTCGGTTGTAAAATCCCAGAAAGATCCGGTTAGCCTGGTATAGTTAAGAAACGGCAGTATGATAAAAAATCATTGTTGCTTGTTATTTTAAACTTAGTGTGTCTGCGGTTTAACTCGCGATTTACTAATCATATAGTATTTGCACAAGGTACACTTTTTATGCGTCTATGGTGCATGGCCCAGCAGCCAGCCCAGAACGCAAGCAAACTGCGCAGCTATGTGAAACTGGCGCGGTCGGGTGTTAGATGGGTGATCGCTCCAGTTGAAAATTTCATGCATATTTCCGTGCATTTTAGGGCACGTGAAACCGTCGGTCCCGGTTGATATCATCAGATAGCAGTCGTTAAATCTTTACTTGTCTTAAACTTAATAAGATCTTAATATGGGATTATTACATATTACATCGCACCTCCCTGTACTACTGACCCTTTCAACGGTCATTCTCTATATTGGTGACTCTCTACAAATATTTCCGTATATCAATCGGAAGGTTTGTTATGTAACCAAAAGGCCAATCAAATCGCCTTAATTTAATAAATAATAGTTTTAAAAACCAAAAAACACGCTTTTATAAGAAATCCAACTAAAAAATGAAAATATATTTGAATATTTTTTTTTTGAATTAATTAATTTTGGTAATATTTAAAAAGCACCCCACGCTTTTTTTACAATAAATGCATTTTTACACTATTTTAATTCAAATTTATTCTCATTTTTTTAGTTGGATTTCTTATAAAAGTGTGTTTTTTGGTTTTTAAAACTATTATTTATTTTCTTCTTTTTAGTTTGGTTTATTTTTAAAAGAGTGTTTTTTTTTTAATTTTTTAAACTGTTAATTTTAAATAAAATACATATTTTAATTATTTATACCATTATTAATTTATGCTTATGTCTTAAGATAATGGTAGAAAATAATTTTCAAAAATTCTATAAATTGAAAAAAATCTTATTTTGCAAATTGAATGATGATATTATTATAATCTTATCAAATTAGTGTGTTGTCATCTGTTCTCGATAAATCTACAAAGTTTGAAATAAATCTGGCCGTTAAAAGTGGGTCAAAATCGCATCTGAAGGAGTCGGTTACAAACATACAAACATACATACAAGTGAATCTAATATAAAGCGTGTAAAAATCATACCGGTTAACCAAAAAACAAGGCACGCCGGCTGCTAATCCGAATTTCCAAAAAGAAGATAATTACCTATGTCAACCCCAAATGGAGTTTGTATGCAAATCCAGTTGATAACTAGCGGGATTCAGCTCTGAAAACTACAGGAACTTGCAAATTTACAACCCACATTTCCTTGCGAAGAGTTCACGAATTTGTTAAGATGGCTTCCGTTTCACAAAATACAGACAATGCTGATTATGTAAACATTAAGGAAGATAATAATGATTAATAACTTAAACCTTAAATTAACATAAATTAGTATTTCAAATAGCAGCCGTCAAGAAGCAGCGTGGTGGAGTAAGGACCATCCCTGTAGCTTCGGGATTACGAATAGAGCTACGGTATCCCTTGCCTAATCGTAAGAGGCGACTAAAAGGGGGCTTCTGGCGTTGCGGGCGTTGAGAGTGGGAGCTCGATCCATCCAAACAGTGGCCTCGGGAAGGACAACGGTGTGAGCGTGGCCGTATGCGGCACTTTAAAAAAATATAAATTTAAACATCTCATTGTATGTATGTAACAATCAAAAATAAAATATTTTCTTTTCTTTTCCTTCTTTTCACCCCTTTCGATATATTTTTCCCATAACTAATATGTATCTCACTAAATCCAGATATAACTTGTAGTGTTATATGCACTACATGTTATTACTTACTTCATTCACTTCCATTATCATTTTTTTTATAACTTATATCCTTTTGTTCTATTATTATTTTTACTTTTCCTTGCTTATTTTTTCATTACTTTAATACAATGTTTGTTTACCTATCAAAATTGTCTTGTCTGTCATTGTCATTTATGTTTCTTATTTAATTTAATAGATAAACACATTTTAAAGTTGTCTTTGGCTGATTCATGTTTTTAATATTATAATTTTAAATTGTTATTTTTATATAATAAATTAATGTAAAGTTCTTCTAATTTAGTTTTGTATAATTTATCATTTAAAATTAATTTACGACACTCGCTAAAATAATGGATACTGGAAACTCTTTGGATAACCTGCTGGTCGAATGTAAGAATATGCAGAAAGGAAATCTGTGAAGAAGTCAATTCAAATTTGAATCATTTTGATATATAAGGGCCGGACGGCCGAACACGAGGTTCTCTTTCTTTCTGGTGCTTTCTTTGAGCTCTTACTCTTGGTTCTACAACATATCCTGCTAGTCTTTCTGGAAGTATTTTCAAGTGAAACTAATGTAAACCTACCTAACCTTATACTACCTATACCTATACGAGCGGATACTGGACTTTTGGTGATATCTACAATATTGCCTGGATTTGTCGAATGTGGAATTCTATTCTAATAAAGAACGGAAGATTCTGGACGTGCACTGGACCATCCACTAAAGGAGGTACCTTCTAATAATCTTACTATCGTTCCGCGAGTGTCTTAGGGACATTAAGTGTGCTAGTTTTAAAATTAGTTATACGCTTAGTGTAGTATATTCTCTGTAACCACTAGGTTATTAAATAAACCCAATTTATCCCTAAACTCCCTTTTATTTCACTACAATTGGTTAAAATTTTTTGGCTGTCACAAAAAAATTTGAGGTTGAAAACAATAGTGAATACCTTACGCAATCATACATCATGATAATACTTCTCTACCATACATCTATCATTCAAAAGAAGGGGCTAGGGTTCACATTCAATGACGCCTACTCCAAAGGTAACACTAGATACATGACATAGGCTTATTTTTAGTGAGTTGTCGTCCGCTCACGTAGAAAACCCAGTGACAAAGGCTTATTTAAAGAGTTGTCGGCCGCTCTAATAGAAAACCCCACGACAAAGGCTTATTTTTAGTGAGTTGTCAACCGCTCACAACACAGGCTTATTTTTAGTGAGTTGTTAGCCGCTCACGACAAAGGCTTATTTTTAGAGAGTTGTCAGCCGCTCTCATATGTGAGCAGCTGGAAGTGGGTTTATAGTGTCTCATACGATCAGCTGTCACGTGTGCCCATTATGGACCCATAGCCATACTGTTATCTCAATTATATATGTACTGTTTTTTTTAAAAAGAGTGCTGGGAGTTTTTTTCCGCCGCCTTTTTTCTCTCAGCTCAACATCTAGCCCAAACGGGCACTTAAAGGCGATTACCGGGAAAAAATGACATTCATTAAGCGAATATTTTGTATTCCTAATATGAAATAAATATTTTTTCTTTCTTTCTTTTCTTTCTTTCTTTCTTTCTTTCATAAGAAATCCCCAAACAGCGTTAAGACGCTAAAGCCCACAAGGCAGAAGGCTTAGAGCACCCACAAAATAAGTAAGAGCGTTTAGAGCGCCCTTAAAGCAAAGTAGGAGCGTTTAGAGCGCCCATAAAGTAAGTATAAGCGTTTAGAGCGCCCATATAGGAAATAAGAACGTTTAGAGCGTCCTTATAGGAAGTAGGAGCGTTTAGAGCGCCCATAAAGTAAAAAAAAGAGGCTAAAAGTGCCCACAAGAAAGTAAAAAAAGTAGGAACTAAATCTAGTCATTTATTTCAATAATAAAAAAATAGTTATTTTAATTCCAGGAAAGAAGAAAAAGTTAGTTACCCCAGCAAAGCCAAAAGATTGAAGTTAATGAATGATGAAACAAATTGGATTAAAAAAAATCACAATAAGTATAAAAAATAGAAGAATAAAAAATATAAAATTGTTCTCTTTCATTGAAGTTAGTAGTTATAGTTATAGGTAGGTACATCAGCAGAACAACCATAGTAAAATTGAAACCACAAGATAATAAATAAACCCTCTGAGGTAGATCTCAGGGTCGTAAGAGCACTACAATAAATTAAGATAGAAGAGAGAAAGTAAGAGGTGCAGTGTGAATATGTAATGTCGAGTAGATGATAAAAATTCCCAACCCAAATCAACTGACTCAAAGAATGAGTAGAGATCTGGACGTCAGCGTATTCCACTGAGTAGGAATATATACATAAACTATAATAATAAAATATAATTCCCGACCCAAACTTACACGAGGAAGTCTGGACGTCAGCGTATTCCACTGAGTAGGAATTAATATATACATATATAAGAATACTTGTATTGTATAGTGTAAAGAATAAGAAGTTAAAAGAAATCTGCCAAAATGTTGAGCCAAAGATAATTACGTGTACACATATACTTGAGGAAGTATAATTTTAGAATTTAGAAAAAAATGAGTAATAATTTCCGTTGGGCGCCAATTGTAGTGAAATAAAAGGGAGTTTAGGGATAAATTGGGTTTATTTAATAACCTAGTGGTTACAGAGAATATACTACACTAAGCGTATAACTAATTTTAAAACTAGCACACTTAATGTCCCTAAGACACTCGCGGAACGATAGTAAGATTATTAGAAGGTACCTCCTTTAGTGGATGGTCCAGTGCACGTCCAGAATCTTCCGTTCTTTATTAGAATAGAATTCCACATTCGACAAATCCAGGCAATATTGTAGATATCACCAAAAGTCCAGTATCCGCTCGTATAGGTATAGGTAGTATAAGGTTAGGTAGGTTTACATTAGTTTCACTTGAAAATACTTCCAGAAAGACTAGCAGGATATGTTGTAGAACCAAGAGTAAGAGCTCAAAGAAAGCACCAGAAAGAAAGAGAACCTCGTGTTCGGCCGTCCGGCCCTTATATATCAAAATGATTCAAATTTGAATTGACTTCTTCACAGATTTCCTTTCTGCATATTCTTACATTCGACCAGCAGGTTATCCAAAGAGTTTCCAGTATCCATTATTTTAGCGAGTGTCGTAAATTAATTTTAAATGATAAATTATACAAAACTAAATTAGAAGAACTTTACATTAATTTATTATATAAAAATAACAATTTAAAATTATAATATTAAAAACATGAATCAGCCAAAGACAACTTTAAAATGTGTTTATCTATTAAATTAAATAAGAAACATAAATGACAATGACAGACAAGACAATTTTGATAGGTAAACAAACATTGTATTAAAGTAATGAAAAAATAAGCAAGGAAAAGTAAAAATAATAATAGAACAAAAGGATATAAGTTATAAAAAAAATGATAATGGAAGTGAATGAAGTAAGTAATAACATGTAGTGCATATAACACTACAAACTACTCTTATATTAGCCGGCAGTCACTAACCCTGATTTATTTACCATTGATCTAGATAAATGTATCGACAGTGCCAATATTTTTCGAAACGAACATACCTTGACATTTTTATAGCTAGAACCGCAAAGGGTAGGTTGGTGCAAATTGTCAGGTTAATTGACCAATAAATAAGGGTAGAGCGACGGGGGCAGTATTTGTGCATTGCAAATGAGGTACAATATTAGGATTCCACAAATAACACGAAAAACAACCGTTGATACCCGTAGATCAGTTTGTTTTATTGCGTCTGTTTGACTATTAACAATCAATCTGTCAAGACTCTTTATCTCAGAACTACATTGAAATAATTTTTTTAAAACAGTTGCTCAAAAAGTGACGTATTGCAGGGACGTATAGCGTGCGGGAAGTGGGCTATTACACACTCGTGCTTTTTCTTTACCTTTTCCGCACTCGTGCGTTCTCTTTCCCAACTGCCAAAATAATGTCTATTAAAAAGAAAAAAAAACCACGAAGTTTTATAAATTCTTATGATTCATGCAAATATTTCTAAAAAGAAGCTACTAATTTGTTTCAATATCAGATTTAATGATTTGATTCAATGAGTTAGGGTAGATTTCATTTCATTTCATCTCATTAACATTTTCATTTCATATCAAAAAAAAATTCTACTGAAGACTTGGCTGTACGAGTTTAGTTCCCTTTGCCTACCCAGATTGGGTGAAGAAAACAAAAAAAAATCTCTGCATATAGGCATAAGAATAAATAATACTACATTTATTCTTATGATATAGCTCCTCTTACCAATAAACTCTAGAAAGAAAACATCTTAAAATCCTTTTTTAACAATCATTTGACATTTTGCATGTATATATATATATATATATATAATATGTGTATGTATGTGTGTAATTTGTTTGTATTTAGTATGTAAGTTTATGTACGTCTATTTATATAAATATTTATGTACGTCTATGTATATTTAAATTTAAGCTTTCGTGTGCACCCCTCCTGGATCCTATTTTTCTAATTTCTCTACCCCAAGGTTGCCTGGAAGAGATCGCTAGAAGCGATAAGGCCGCCTGTTGTTCACCGTGATTTTTGTATTTATAAAATACTCTTTGTGTTATTTTTTATGGTGTACAATAAAGCATATTTGTATTTGTATTTGTATTTGTATTTGTATAGGTATTCTTTTACCTTAGACTAAGAATAATGTACTTACGTACTATAGACAGAGGCATATTTTCATTACGGCACGCTAAAGCGAGATCGAAATATACTTAAAGAACTTGTTAAAAAGAGATGGGAGCGAGATTTTCTGTCCTTTTCGGTGTAACCACATATTTTGACAGTGCCCTTTAATTATGTGGCAGGCAAACTGTGGAAGTCGGGGTGACATTGTTGTTTTATAATATTTATGTGTTAAAATCGATTTTCACAGCTGTAAATTGTGTTGTATTAAAAGCAAATAACATTTTTCTAGTTCCATAATATGGTGAGCTGCAGTATTTTAGGTTGTAAGAGCCGCAGTGAGCGTAAACAGGAAGGCTGCCGGAAGGTATTACATTTTACGCGTAAGTTAAATACTTCTCTTTAAAATGTACTAAATATGTATTGTTTATATATAGATATTTAATTACTTTTGTCTTATAACTAGTCATTCAACGTAAATATAGTGAAATTCGTGAAAATAAACTTATATTTGTTTATTTCAAACATTGTCAAATTCGAAATTGTGTTGTCAGATCTCGAATCAAAATATCCTCCCCGTATTAGTAAAAAATTAACCATCTTATTTAAATATAATTATTTTTAACAAAAACAGTGACAATAATAATATCAAAGATTATGTGTTAACTCATTAGTAGTTAGTTACATTTCAAGCGGGAGGTTCAAATACCCCCTGTTTATATATAACTATTTAAGTGGAGACCGGTAAAATGTTATAGGCTAGGTGCACCAGGCGCGGTCGCAGCCTTCAATTTTGGGGGGAGGGTCTTCAAGAAATTTGAGGGAAGAAGTGTCTCAAATTCGCTTGTTTTACCTTCCATGTACGCATGACTGACGGATTGGGGGGGGTCATGTCCTGTGACCCCCCACCTGGGACCGCGCCTGGGGTGCACGTTATGAGCATTTTCCCGACATATTAAATTTCACTCACACAGACTATAAAAAGATACTCCATACATTTTGTATTAGACATTATGAGAAGTTTACCAGACGATTTTCATCTCATGTTGCTGTCATATTTTTTTCAGTTTTCCAACTGACGCTCTTGCCGAAAATAAATGGATTCAGGCCACTGGACGTATTGACTGGCAACCATCAATTTAGTTCCGAATTTGTTCGGTCTATTTTGAAAGCCATTTATTGACCAAAAGGATAAAGAGAAGAAAAATAATAATAAAATTGATACAAGTACATTTGTATTTTATATATTGCGTTATAACTAAGTGTTTACTTTTATCTTTGTAATATTTGCATAGCTCATTAAGGTAAATATGACGTACTAAATATGTATTAACAGCTTTTGTAAACACCCATATTGGTGCCATTAAAAATCTTTGTATTTGTCTTTTATTTTCTCCTATATGTATGTCCTGTAATTTGCTGACCCAATTAACTTTGACTGGCACCAATCTAAACTCACAAACAACCAACCATAATGCACAAGCATATAAATCCTTTCACAGTTTGGTCTGCCAATGTTTATAGTTTACTTGCTTGATATTGTAGATTACCAAATTTGGGGGAAAATATGATAAGTGGGTAACACTGGCTGCGAAAAAGAGATGCCAACAAAGTGGTTACACCGACCCGCTGTCTTTAGGATTATTGGTCTTTGTCTTTTACGATTGGCGCCATTTTTCAAAAATGTTCTATGCGTGTTTTTTTATTATTTTATTAAATTGCTTAATTTTTTCGCAACTGTATTAAAAATAGTTGTTCAGTACACGTGCGAAACCGTCATTGCTAAGAGTTCCGACTGTCAACCCTTACCTTCGGCTACGCCGCGGCTCGGGGAGACATTGAGTCGGAACTCATTGCAATGACAGCCTTTCCGCACTTGTAGTGAAATATACTATATGCTTTTATTTGTAATAGACAAATGTGACAGTCGTAATGGGACTACGAATTGTCCTGGTTTTTGGTTAGAGATAGTCTGGGGGTAGGAGGGTAACATAGGCCACTATTGCCACTATTAGGGTTCCGTGCCTTGAAAGGAAAAAACGGAACCCTTATAGGATCACTTGTTGTCCGTCCGTCTGTCTGTCTGTCAAGATACTTTTTCTTAATAACGCGTGAAGGTATCAAGCTGGAATTTATATCAAATACATACGTCTAAGGTCCTTTGGAGCTGTGAAAAAATCAAACTTCTATGCCAGTGCAATCAAAATATACAGCCATTTGTACCGCAAATTTCCGCAAATTTTCGATATTCGCAAGGGAATCAAAACCTACAGTGTACTTCCCGTGAGTTCAGAATCTTGTAATTTGGTAAGAAGCAACGTCTTATAGCACAGATATAGGAAAAATTGCGAAAACAGTAAAGTTTTAGTTTCATCATATATTAAAAATATTTTACGGAACCCTCGGTGCGCGAGTCCGACTCGCACTTTGCCGGTTTTTTTATTCGGGGAAAATGTTTTATTCCTCTCAATACAGTAAATTATATGAAAACTAGTAATGAGGGTTAAAATCATTACCATCTCACAAGTAGACAAGAATCTCTCCTATGTTTTAGGAAGTCTGGAACTCACTTCTCCACACTTATCCAGTGCGGGTTAATGCAGAAATGGATTAGAAACTGACCCGTGGGCAGATAAGTATAAACTGCCTAATAAGACTGCGACAAAGTATAACAACGACGACCCGCGTGGCGCTATGGTTACCATGCCGGACTGCCAATCGAGGGGTCCCGGGTTCGATTCCCGGCGAAACAGAAATTTGAATGATGAGTTTAAATATCTCTTCTCGGTCTGGGTGTTTGTGTTCCTGTCTTTCTATGTGTCTATGGTACCCACGACACAAGGAATATAATAATTTACCCTATAATAATAATGGACGACAGCGTTACGTGCCCTTCAAAGTATAAACATGTAGATGGAATTATTTGAACTTAAGTCTGTCATGCATTAAATTGATTATTAACATATTATATTCTTAACTAGGCTCTGCGGAGCATCTATTTTATTTTGGTAAGTAGCCTAAACGGAACTTTTAGGGAATTTACAGCCGGAGTACGGATTTCCTAGCGACGCCATTGTGGCGGGAATTTATGAGGGCAGAAATAGCTTTTTATTTGATGGCGTTGGTTACTTCACTTTGTATTTTATCTCGTGCTTTATCTTATTGTGCCTGCGAAATGGGGGTTTGTAGTTAAAATATATTTGGGTGTTTAAAGTAGGTTTTATTCAGTACCTTTAAACTGTATGGAAAAACCTTTTATTTTATTTGAATGGAGTAGCAGACGAGCATGCAGGCCACGTGGTGTTAAGTGGTCGCTGCAGCCCATGGACATTTACACAGAACCTCAAGCAAGCATAGGTAAGTCTTGTCTGAGGTCGTATGCAGTTGCGCTGCCACTCCGGAGACTGGTGTTCGTCTCATGTAAGTGTGGCCGGCAACTGCACCTTTCCACCGAAACACAACAGAATTGGTTCACGGCAGAAGTGGGACAGAGTATCTATCAACCTTCACTGGAGAAGCACTCTAGGCCTCTCCAGTTTTGGGGAGAAACTAGTGCCCAGTAGAGGGGCACAAAATGTGCAGCCAGCCAAACATATTGACACAGTTTTATAGAGTTATTTTGAAATCAAAACTACTGAACCAATTTTAATGAAATTTGGAACACAGATAGAGTGGACCTTGGGAAAGGAAATAGGATGGTTTTTATCCTACGGGAACCTATAAAATGGGACCACGCGTGCGAAGCCGCTGGCAGAAGTCTAGTTTTTAAATAAATAAAAATGAATTCTTAGGTAGCATACACTTAACTATAGATTAGATTGACTGAGCTTTAAGAGATATCGATATAGATTTAAGAGATATCGAAAGATATCGAAATAAAACGCCCTTCCCGAGGCCGCTGGTTCGACGGATCGATCTCCCATTGTCACCAACCGCGACCCCGGAAGCCCCCTTATAGTAGCGTTAGTAAGATCGGGCAGGAGGAAACCGTAGCTCCATTCTTAATCCCGGTTTTTATATGGAGATAGTGGTGGGTTGGATAGTACTAACATCTCATTCCTATGGAAAAACTTTTTACCCACGCGGGCGGAGGCTGCAGGAGAAAAGCTAGTCTCTATATATAAAAATGAATCCCTATTTTCCTTGGTCACGGCATCACGTCTGAACGGATGGACCGATTTCGCTAATTCTTTTTTTGTTGTGTTTATTATTGTCAGGAGAAGGTTCTCATGAAAGAAAAAAAACGGGTTGCACTCCGGGAGTGCCGGCAGAAGTGAAAACATTAACGTTGTGCATTTTTGATGTCTTGGAATCGTTAAGGAATAATTCCACACGAATTGCTTGAATTATCAGTACCTATTAATTTCTATCTAGTATTTTTATAAATTACTCACTCATTTTCTTTCACTATTTCTTCGTCATTTTTTTAATTAATAGATGCACTTTGTTCAATGACTATATTTTCATTTTAAATACTTAATATAAACGAATTTTACAAGTATAGAGAGTCGAGCCGTCATCAGCTGTCACCCCTTCGTCTTACGGTTTTTCGATCAGCACACGTGACCTGACGCGAGTTTCACAGTTTTTACCCATCCCACAAAAGTGCTTAACGCCGCTAAAGAAGTTTTCAGTTCAAAAAATAAGAAAATTAGAAAATCCAGAGTACTTATATTTTTTTTACTTTAAAATTCGAAATCAATATTTATAGTTAAGATGACCTGCGTTGCATAATGGTTACCATGCCGGACTGCCAATTGAAGCGTCCCGGGTTCGATTCCCGGCGAAACAGAAATTTGAATGATCAGTTAAATTTTCTGTTCTCTGTCTGGGTGTTTGTGTTTCTATATCTGTGTGTGGTCATGGTACCTTCGATACAGGGTATATCTGCCCTACTGTGGGGCTATGAGTGAAATACGAAATTTATTTATTTATAGTTAAGACAAGACAATGTCTGTCGGGTCCGCTAGTACTCAATAAATACTTATGTACACGCGTTATAAGTTATACTTAATGTAATAATTTATAATTTACGATGTAAATAAATTATACATTCCGACAATTAACCTCAAATCTATAAATGCACTTAAAACAGTTTATTAAAACCACTTTTATCACAAATATTCAAAATAAATATATATACTAATAAATTATCAGCAAATATCCATCACCGTCGTATATATAATTGATTTAATAAAAACACCAATATTTTTTTATTTATAGTTATCGGTTTAGCAACTAACTTCAGACTGTTGCTTTTTTCTGTCGTGCATCGTAAAAAATTCACTTTCATCATTTTTCCCAATCGCGCCAAAAGAAGTATAACTTCAATAAATATAAGCAACCGAGGGCGAACGACAAATAAAATACAAAGCCAAACAAACCACGCTTATAGCTTGAAGCTAAACCGATTCACATTCATGAAGTTGCAAGATTGTTCAAGTTTTCTTTGCTTTCAGTTCTGAAAACTCAGTAACTTTGAATATTGGAGAGAATGCACCAAAGAGCTGCTGACTGCTTCTGTTATTACTCTTTGAATTTTTGTTCAAAACTTCCATAAATTTTGCTTGTGGAAGTTGATATCTTGGTAAGGAATAATGTGAAACTCTTGGTAAGTAAATAAAAGTGGTGTTTGTGGGTAGTAAAGCTAGGGTAGGTGGGTGACCGGAAAAGTAACTGTACCTTCGCTTTATTATTTTGGTCTGTATAGTTAGCATACAGAATAAATAAATAAATAAATAAATTTAATGTAATGTAAGCATAGTTGAATGAACAAAATCTTTTAAAACTGACGGTGCCAACCATTTGCTTCTTATTTAGTGCCGAAGTGCTTGGATAAAATCAATTGATTTTCTTGGTCTAAGCTCTAAAAGGAACTTAAAAAACACAGAGGACTTGAACTAGGGTCTTCTGGTTTCGGGACCAACGATTTCTCATCTGAGCTATTATAACCTTAGATATAGGTGAAATTTACTGTCGTATTCGAATGATATTTTAATAGTTTTTCTTTGCCTGAAAACACGGATAAAATGACGTTTTATAAAACCCCACCCATGAATGATTGACCCAGCAGAGATCACCCAAAGAAAGTGAGAAATTGCTGATTCTTCCGGGTTGTGTGTTCAATCAGTGCTCAGTATAAATGAGCAGAAGGCTAAAAAATAATTGTTTTTTAAAGTACAAAACTTTTGACAGTCGGGGCAAAATCCGTCATTTAATATAACGTATTTTCTGAGTTTTGGCGGGAAGTCTGAAGGGACAAATTGGATCTATTTACGCAAACCGGAACCAATCCACACTCATGCCGAAATTAAGTTAAGGACACAGAAAAGCTTAAAATTGCACCTTCTATCAACCCTGTAAAGATCAAAATGGTCTGATAATTTTGACAGAACAATACATTTTCATGACATGTTTACCAATCCAGAAAACATCAGTTGTCTAATACATTAAACAGCTTTTTCTCAAAACTATCATCATCATTATCATGTGTGGGTTGGTTCCGGTTTGCATAAATAGGTCCAATTGTGCTCTTGTTTTATTTTCATTTTCTTAGTGTATATTTTTGAGTTATATCGGATAAAGTTGATGGCATTTTGCTCGATATAGGTAAATGACAGTGCACGAGTGTCGTGAAATAAAATAACAGTGCTTAAACATGTTTTTTCGGCTTGCCTCCAAACTCCATCGGACATGTTCTGGTAAAGTAGCCATCACTTTACTTCAACATTTGACTGACTAGACTGACTGATACCTGATGACTAATTGATTTTTTTCTACGACTAAAAAGTGATGCAAAAATTTTACTTGACGCTGGCAATATGCACAGAGTTTGCGACGCCATTATTAATATTGAAAACGTATTTTCTGAATTCAAATGAACAAAATGTTTTCAAATTGACGGTATTGCCACAATACAAAGAGCGCCTATGCCTATTGTGGTGTTGCTGTCGTCAAAGCCGAAAAGTGTTTTATAAGTATCAGATTAGAAATAGATTAGAACTGATAAGACCTAATAAAATTGTTGTCATCAATTTAAAAGATTCTGCTTACTTCACTATGCTAGCTTTGTGAAACGTATATTTCTGCCGGGAAGCATTTGCATCGCATCGTATATGTATTATGATCTACATCTCAGCTAAGAGAAACGAGCGCGATTGGGTGTGAGATAGTACTGTACTGTAGTGGCTAATTTCATGGGCATCATCGTTTTTCAGAGGGCAAGTTAAGCCGCCCTAGTTGTTATTGTTAGATTATAGGCGTTCAACCTTGTCGGAGGGATTTTTGGCGGTTAGCAAATCCCTGACAACGGATTGCCCACTAATCGGTATCTGCACCAACCCACATAGGAGCATAATTTATATAAAACAGGGCTGGAGTTTTTTCCGCCCGCTTTTTCTCCTAGCCCATATATGCCTTAGCGCACCCAAAGCGGATGACGGTCAGCCGATGGCCGTACAAAAATGACAAACATCAAGTGTATATTATTATCCAGGATGTTAATAAACTATTTTATTTTATTTCATTTAATCTGGGAGACCCGTGTCGAGCAGTAAGACGCTAAAAAGGTTGCATACAGCCTGATAAAATGATAAAATATATCTTTGAAAATATTCTTCTTGCTAAAACACTTTGTTTTCAATGTTGTATAAATAGCGAGAATTCCCAACTACGCCGACATTGACAAAAGAAGCCAAGTTCGCAAAATGCTACTATGAAAAATTCAGCATATTAAACGTTGCTCTGAATACAGGTGCCATTTATTTATGCCAGCTATGAAACTTTATTAAATGTCGCGCGCGTAGATTTGTTGACATAACTGTTATTACATGTTGCTGAAAAAATGGGAGCCTGGCTGGTTAGAACCATAGATTATGATCTATGGTCAAATATATGGTATATTACTTAGAACATCAAGGTATGACAGGTATGACACCCGTCAGAGAGGAGTGGCCTTTACGAGCGAAACCCTCGTCCCAACGTGCATACACAATGTGCCTTCTAGTTATACAACTAGTGTGTCTCTGTGTGTCGATGTCAGTGTTGACGGTGCATAGAAAATGACGTTGTTCGTAAAGTATCTCAATTGATTCGGTAGTTCAAGACAGGATTAGAACGTGGCCAGCAAGCTCTCGTCCGTTGCCATAAAATACAAAAAAAGCAAAGAAACTACAACAACAACTTTACAAAATTATATTAACACTTTTATTTTATTAACAATGATTTATAAAAATATATAATATCAATAACAGTCATCACTGTACAACATACATTAGGCACTGTATAGCCATCATACATAGACTATACATTAAAAAAAAACAACGGGTTGCACTCCGGGAGTGCCGACAGAAGTGAAAACTTGAACATTAACGTTGTGCATTTTTGATATTTTGGAATGGTTAGGGAATAATTTAGCACGAATTGCTTTAATTATCCGTATTATTTTTCATCTAGTATATTCAGTAGGTTTTCATATTTTTACAAAGTACTCACTCATTTTCTTTCACTATTTCTTTGTCACTTTTTTCATTAATAGATGCACTTTGTTCAATTGCCATATTTTTAACACTTAATATACACGAATTTTAGAAGTATACAGACAGTCGAGGCATCAGCTGTCACCCCTCCGTCTTACGAATATTCGATCAGGCCACGTCTCCTGACGCGAGTTCAACATTTTTTACCCATCCCAAAAAAAGTGCACAACGCCGCTAAAGAAGTTTTCACTTCAAAAATTGTGATGCTATTTACCAGCCCAGAGGTACCCCTCTCCGCACCGCAACTTCGTTCCAAAAACAAAAGTAATTTCATTAGAAATCATAAAAGTGACATAATATATTCAATGTTAGCGTAAAGTAGGTAGGACAGAGTACAGAGTAACATTTAATAAGTATACTGAATTATTCATAGCGGAATTGAGCAGACTTATCTCCTTAAGTCAACGTCGCTTTGGCTATGAATATAACCATAGAATATTGGCGTTATATTATAAGTTATGAATATTTGAATTCAACATTGGAGAAATTAATAAAGTTTCGGTGGCTACAATTTACAAATGGCGTGAATGAAATCATGTACAAACAAAAGAATCAATATTTATCAATTCTCAATCTAAACAATATTGTGTTTATTTTAAATTTTTTGTGATTTTTTTTATTTCAGATGGCGTTAGTAAGTAACACTAAGCACTCATTTGCTGTTTCGTTTGAAATAAACCAAGAAAATAAATAGTTTTTATCCAAGTAACGTTCGGTCGTCCAGGTACTAATCCTTAAGTCCCTGTAGCTTCGGGATTAAGAATAGAGCTACGGTATCCCCTGCCTGATCGTAAGAGGCGACTAAAAGGGGACTTCCGGGGTTGCGGACGGGAGAGTCGGAGCTCGATCCGTCCAGCCAGCAGCCCCGGGAAGGACGGCGGTGTGTGCGTGTGGTCGCATGCTGCCGTAAACATCGGAAGGTGCAGGAGAGTACATCTAACCTCCGAAGATGGGCCCATTCTGGGATCCGCGCGTGGAGAACACCGGTGCGCTCCTTATGAGATCTCGGAGTCCTCCCCAAGCGCAGAAGCACATAACCCGGTATCCTCTCCCTAGGTGCCGGGTACCTTTTGAAGGTTTCCCCCCCGACACCAAAAATAAAGGACTAATCCTTAATATAAACAGAAAATAATAATGCACAAAAAATTCTAGTATTATTGTGAAAAAGGTGTGAGATAATATTATTGTTATTATCACTTAAATGCGAAAGTCTGGACGGATGTTTGTTGCTCAATCACGCAAGAACGGTTGAACGAATCGGAATAAAATTTGGCAGAGAGATAGATTATAGTCTGAAATAGTACATACGTTACTTTTATCCCGGAAAAACGTACTGTTCCTGTAGGTATAATCGTTAGTTATAGATAGTTAAGTATAATCGTATAATTTCAAAGCACCCGAACGAAGCCAACTGAATCGCTATTGTACTCGTATCATAGATTATTTATAATGAACGAACAAAATTAATAAGTCTAGTAGAAAATTATTCCTTCAGTAGAAAATTGCGTTTCAATATTAAAGCTATTTATACTGTATATTCTCATGAATATTTAATACTCGTCTGCTTAATATTAGGCCTTGTCAAATACCCTTGGTAGATATTTAAACAGGGAGTTTATTTCGGAGATATTAAGTGCCTGTCTCTACCACAAAATCTTAATTAAATATTCTATAAATTTGAACAAGTTGAAGTCAGAAAAAATATTATTAAAACCAAGACTAATTACTCAACAAGGTAAAATCCTACTAATATTATAGACGCGAATGTTTGTTAGTATGGATGTTTGTTACTCTTTCACGTAAAAACTACTGAATGAATTTTAATGAAACTTTACAGTAATATAGCTCATACTTCAGAATAACACATTGGCTACTATTTATAAACATATTATGTGAATTGTCCAAAATATGATCATAAGTGTCAAGTAAGTAGGAAAAAATCTACCATCTGCGAGCTATTCTGGCGTGCGCTGCTAAAACCGCTAGAGTTACACATATGTAATGTAAGTGTGATGGAAATGTTTATCTTAAATAGTTCTACAAAAAAGCCGGTCCAGCGGCACTTAAGAAGGGACTTTATGCTAATGTTCCTCTCTAACGGTGAAACCGCGGGGCACAGCTAGTCATTATATAAAGACCTTTCGCAAAGCCAAAACCGTGGGACACAATGGTTTACGTACCGCACTGCCGATGGAAGGGCAGATTCGATTCCCGGAAAGCCAGAAATGTAAATGATGAGTTTGAATTTGTTCTTGGTCTGGGTGTTTGTGATTCTGTCTTTGTGTATGTCCATAGCACCCACACACAGCGAATCCTAGTGTAGGGCTATGAATGTGTATTTATTTATACACAGTACACAGTATGGCTGCAACCCTTTCTGCGTCCCACTGCTGGGCACGGGTCTCTCCCTATTATTGGGGAGGCCTGGAGCTTACTCCACCACGCTGCTCCAATGCGGGTTGGTGAAGATGCGGGTTAGTGGCCAACCCGCTGTCGGAAGTTTTCAAACCGCCCATAAGGCCTCCGACAAGTTTTAACGACTTTAATCTATCGACAACAACCGGGACCGACGGCTTAACGTGCCCTCCGAAGCATGGAAACGCGCATGAATTTTTTTGCCACTAGCGGTCACCCATCTCACACCCGACCGCGCCCGTTTGGCTTAGTTACATAGATCGTTTGCGTACTACGCTAACCGCCGGGCCATGCGCGCTTCAGCACACAGTATACTTACATGGATATTCGATAGATCTCGCACAGCTAGTAATATTATTATGCATTAATAATATTGAGAGTTGCGTCTACAACGCTGAATGCATTTAGGTCGAATCCGCTTTGCTTTGTTTGTTTGATATCGGGTCGGCGAATGTATCGAAATAGGGTTAATAATCTTCTAACTGTTTCAGTTAGTCGTAAAATACATTTTGAAAAACAATTGATTTCCTTGATTTTCCTTAAAAAAAGAAACTCGAAAAGAAGGGGGAAAAATTGATTGGAGATATCTGGACGCGAACGCGATCTTTTGGTTTCGGAACTCGATTTTCCACCTGAGTCATTATTACCTAGTAGATAGTAGCGAAATTTACCTTCGTATTGTAATGATAATAATATAGTTAAAGTTTTTCATTGCATGAAAACACAGATAAAACATAAAACGCTGTTTCCTAAAAAAATTAAAGGCGCTATCTTGAACGCCAACGACCGACATCAAAGTAGGTAAGTTGATTAATTTTTAAATTTGACAGCCTCCGTGGTGTAGTGGCCAGTACTGGGTGATGAGCCGAAGCGAAGCTTGCGGTCGTGGGTTCGATTCCCACCCAGGACAATATTTGGGTGATGAACATGACTATTTGTTCTGTGTCTGGGTGTAAATTTATCTATTTTAAGAATTATATAAGTATGTTTACCAGCTTTCTGATTACCATAGTACAAGCTCTGTTTAGTTTGGAATCAGATGGTGTTGAGTAAACTGTCCAAAGATAGGTGTTTATTTATTTATAAATTCAGAGTACGTACACTTCGGGTAACTTTGAACATTTTTTACATTATTTTTATTATTAAAACTGATTTCAATTTATGACACCTTTATTTTATTGAATAAATAGTGTCCTTTTTAGTTGTTTTTTTTTCCGACAAAATAAATTTACGGAAGAAACAACAGAACTACCCATAATTTCCCCTAAAACTCAAATTTTGGGTAACTTTGAATATATATATTTTTAAATGTAAAAACCTTAATATTTTAATGTTTAGTTAAAATAAAAAGAAGGTATTATTTAATTTAAAAACCTAATCTATAAAAATGACACCTACACTGACGTACAAAAGTAACAAATAGCTTGGTTTTGCCATATGAATCAAAGTGGACTAGTTTACGATACCAAATCAGAGCTCTCAAACTTGCAGCAACTTTACCACGGAAAGGCGGAAATTGTCAGAATTATGGCATTAACAGTTTTTTTTTTCATTTGGTACAAAAACATTTTGGCAATCCATTATACAGTTATTATATTGAAACATCAAAAAGTTTTGATGTAATAAATTGTTAAATCTTTTTACAACTTTGTTCAAAGTTAAACGTCAATTCAAAGTTATCCAAAATGACTGTGTTTTCGAATATATATAATTTTGATAGTATTCATATTGTTACGACTTTGAGTACCTATATCTCGAAAACAAAGCGTCGTACAGCAAAACCCCAAAAACGCATAAATAGGTATTAGGTCTACTATCGAACAGTGAAGAAAGTTCTCGAAAAATCAGTCATAAGAAAAACATCGATTTCTTCGAGTAAACAAATTCGGGATCCGCAGCGCGTACGTACCTATATATAGCGTACATGTATAGGTTGTTTACATCGCGGGTCGCGGCTATTGTTTATGACTACATAAGCTGTACATAGGTGCGTAATAACATAAAGGAAGGTTCGGGACGGGGCTATTGTATTTGGTGGTTCGGGAAATTTCTGGAGAACCATGGGCAGCCGTATATAAGGCACGCGCCGAGCCGCGACTGGGCAGTTTATTTCCGGAAGTGAAACCGAAGCGATCTCTACCAAGCGACAAGGAAGAATTATTTCGACGACTCAAGCGAAGATATTGGACTATAGTGATTGTGCATTGTGATTCGGACTTTGTTAAGTGGATTTTTGTGGAAGCTGACAATAAACGTCTTCTACGTGTCAAACGGCATTTTCATTACCCATAGCGCGTAACAATTGGTGTCAGAAGCGGAATGCCGTTAGTACAACGAGAAGAAGAGGGGCGCACTCCGAGGACCAGGAGACAGGTCGGTATGGACGCTGCGCGACAACTTGCGGCTGAAGGGGTGGATGAGACCGCTGCGCCGGGGTCGTCGTCAGGGGCAACCGCAGCACCGGCTCCTGCAATGGATATGGCAGCGCTACTGTCCGCCATACAGGGGATCCAGGAACAGATCCAGGCCAGTCGAGAAGACAGCCGCCGCGAACAGGAAGCCATACGCCGTGAACAGGAAGCCAGCCGCCGCGAGATCCAGGAACAGATCCAGGCCAGTCTAGAAGCCAGCCGCCGCGAACAAGAAGCCAGCCGCCGCGAGATCCAGGAGCAGATCCAGGCCAGCCGTGAAACTGTGATTGACAAAATTAACAGTGGGCTGACTGGACTTGGGGAAAAGCTCAAAGAGGTGCAGCAGGAAGTAAAGGAAATTACGCTGAGGACGGATCATTTGGACAACCGCTTACAACAACTAAGCAATGAAGTCATTAAACTAAAGACTCGCGAGCCCGTAGTTGTTCCGTCATCATCATCGGCGAGGCTCGACCTTCCACATTTTGATGGAAGCTCTTCCTGGTCGGCGTTCCGATACCAGTTCGAGACGCTAGCAAAAGCAAATTCCTGGGGGGATGATTACTCTTTTACTGCTCTAACTGTGGCCTTAAGAGGAGACGCCTTGATGACTATAGATAACCTACCGAAGGAAGGCCGGACACTGGAAGCTCTAATGGAAGCGCTAGAAACTCGCTATGGCGAGAAACATTTAGAGTATGTGTACCGAGCCCAGCTTCGAGAGAGGACCCAGAAGCCCAACGAGAACCTCCAGCAGTGGGCAACGGAGGTTGAAAGGCTTGTAAGGCGTGCTTACTCTTCGACACCAGGGAATATCGAAGTGTACTTACTGCAGGCATTTGTCGACGGGATACGAGATTTGGAGGTCAGGGCTGCTGTGCGTCTGGGCCATCATCAGTCTCTAAAGAATGCTTTGGCACATGCCCTAGAAGTCGAAGCCGTGAGACAAGATGCAAGGTACCACAAAGTAAGAGAAGTGGTCACGGAGGAAAAGAAACCACGTTATGTACCCACTTGCTACGGTTGCGGCGAAAAGGGGCACATTCGCTTGGAGTGTCCCAAGAAAGAAAGAAGATGGGTTTCTTACTACGGGACCCAGGCTGAAAAGATGGAACGCAAACCTGTCTCAGCAGAGAAGGTGTTCGGTGCCGCCAAGCCCGTGTATACGGCGTCAAAGGACCGCGCGATAGAAGAGCGTTTGCGAAAGCAGGCAGTTGAGTCCTGGCGCGATACTGGGAGGTGCAGAAATGGCGATACCGGGGAACGACGTGGGGGCAAGGATTGCGGGAAGGACACGCGCACTTACGACAGGGAGAGGCCTAAGATATACCAGCATCAACGACCCATGACGCGAGAGGCTGCAGTTCAAACAGAAGATGCTAATGGAGTATCCTTAGGTAGAAAAGGACATAGCAGTGCCGACTGTCAGAAACAAGAAACCACCAGATATGTGAAATTAATAAGGACACAAGGTTACGACGATGAATGGACTAACGAAAACATGAAGAAGGCTCAAGAAGAAGATGATGATCTACGGTTAATACTGGACTGGAAACGAAGTGACAACAAACCCAGCTGGAATGACGTGTCAGCATGTAGTCCAGTCACTAAAAGCTATTGGGCTCAATGGGACAGCTTAGTCTTGGAAAATGATGTCTTACGTAGAAGATGGGAGTCTAACACCGGAAAGGAAGTAACCCTACAGATCGTAGTACCAAGAAGTATGGTGTCGTCCGTCCTAAGGCACATTCATGATGGAACTTCTGGTGGGCACCTTGGCGTGAAGAAAACACTAGTAAAGCTGCGAAAAAGATTTTATTGGGTACATTGTCGCGAAGATGTGGAAGATTGGTGCAGAAAATGTACAGCTTGCTCTTCAGTCAGAGGTCCCCAAACAAGAAGTAAAGGCAAATTAAAGTTGTATAACGTTGGAGCACCTTGGGAGCGCATAGCTATTGATGTAGCTGGACCATTTCCAGTTACCGAAGATGGAAACCGATACATCGTAGTTGTGCAGGACTATTTCACCAAGTGGCCTGAAGTATTTGCCACTCCCAATCAAGAAGCACACACCGTGGCTAAAAAGCTCGTGCAAGAAGTAGTCTGCCGATATGGTGTACCTATGGAAATCCATTCGGACCAAGGACGTAATTTCGAGTCGGGGCTTTTCCAAGAAATGTGTAGTTTGCTGGGCATGCATAAGACGCGCACGACTCCTGCTCATCCACAGTCAGACGGTATGGTCGAGAGATTCAACCAAACATTGGAAAATCACTTAGCTAAGGTAGTGGATGAACATCAGAAAGATTGGGACCAATACATACCTCTGTTCCTTATGTCGTATCGTTCGGCACTCCACGACAGTACAGGATTTACTCCAGCAAAGGTGAACTTCGGCAGAGAAATCAGGCTTCCGATAGACGCTATAACTGGAACTCCACCGGATGGTCCCAAGATTGTGACGGAGTACGTAAGTGATCTTCAATACCAGCTGAATGAGGTACACAAGATGGTTCGGGAGAACAGCTTGAAAACCAGCACAAGCATGAAAACCCGATACGACAGGAAAGCCAATTCCAAGGGATTTGAAGAAGGAGCTCAAGTGTGGTTTCACAATCCGCAGAGGAAGAAGGGGAAGTCTCCGAAATTACAACCTCGCTGGGAAGGACCTTACACTGTTGTCACAGAGATTAACGACATCACGTACCGGATTAAAAAGGGTCCCCGCGGCAAGCTAAAAGTAGTACATGTAGACCGACTAGCAAAATACCACGGAAAGAATCATGCTCGGGACGAGCATGACTAAGGAGGGAGTAATGTTACGACTTTGAGTACCTATATCTCGAAAACAAAGCGTCGTACAGCAAAACCCCAAAAACGCATAAATAGGTATTAGGTCTACTATCGAACAGTGAAGAAAGTTCTCGAAAAATCAGTCATAAGAAAAACATCGATTTCTTCGAGTAAACAAATTCGGGATCTGCAGCGAGTACGTACCTATATATAGCGTACATGTATAGGTTGTTTACATCGCGGGTCGCGGCTATTGTTTATGACTACATAAGCTGTACATAGGTGCGTAATAACATAAAGGAAGGTTCGGGACGGGCCTATTGTATTTGGTGGTTCGGGAAATTTCTGGAGAACCATGGGCAGCCGTATATAAGGCACGCGCCGAGCCGCGACTGGGCAGTTTATTTCCGGAAGTGAAACCGAAGCGATCTCTACCAAGCGACAAGGAAGAATTATTTCGACGACTCAAGCGAAGATATTGGACTATAGTGATTGTGCATTGTGATTCGGACTTTGTTAAGTGGATTTTTGTGGAAGCTGACAATAAACGTCTTCTACGTGTCAAACGGCATTTTCATTACCCATAGCGCGTAACAATATCTATTTTTGCTAAAGTGTTAGTTCATTTTAGAAACCCATTTTCGGCCACAGCTGCGAGATCAGTAGAGCGAAAAAGATATAAAGGTTAAGTCTGACCCTTTTTTGTGTCGATGGAAAAATCTTCTTAATATTGTCCGTCGTTTTTTGGGGATTCTTTACGTTAAAAGAAAAACGAAGCCGTTGTAAAATTAGTTTTTTGTACGTCTCTCGGTTAGTACGTCTGTGAAGATGTTTCTCTTAGGTATACTAGCTAAAGGAGCAGCGATGGCCGAGTGGTAAAAAACCGTAGTCTTCGACGCGACCGATCCCAGGTTCAAATCCTCGGCTCGCACCTCTGACAAAGAAATTTGTAATGTGCGAATTTATCGTTGCTCCACGGTGATGGAAAATATCGTAATATTTCATTGATTACGATGTTCTCTAACGCCGTGCATGCCTGAGAGAAATTCATAATTTCTCGAAAGCATGACGTCCACCAATCCGCACTTGGCCAGCGTGGTGGGCTATGGCCTAAATCCCTCTCAATTGTGTGAGAAGGAGACCTGTGCCCAGCAGTGGGACATCAAAAAAAAAGGTTGAAAAAAAAAATTAGCTAAAAGCGAAACATTCAATTTTAAAGTACTCAAAGACATAAACATAAGCATAAAAACCTTTAAGATCCAGTTAATTTAATAATTATTAAAGGCTTCACACTCATAGCCCCACAGTAGGGTAGGTACCCTGTGTCGTGGGTACCATGGACACACACAAAGACAGAAAACAAGCACCCAGACCGAGAACAGAAATTTAGACTCATCATTCAAATTTCGTTTTCGCTGGGAATCGAACCCGGGACCCTTTGATTGGCAGTCCGGCATGGTAACCATTGCGCCACGCAGGTGTTCCACAACAAATATATTGAAAGAAGTATTTTTTTAATGAATTTATACGAATGTCGAAAAAAAATTAAAGATTAAGTTATGACACCGGATTTTGACATTGGCAAAATGGAAAAAAAGACCAAGATGCGATTCGAAAACAGAAAAAAAAGAAATGACAGACACAGACATATCGTGTCATATTTTGAATTGAATGAAAGAACAAACAACAAATGATGCAGTTTGGCGGGAAGTCGCTAGTTGCTATTTTTGAGTTATATCGAATAAAGCTTATGGCGTTTTGTTCAATATAGGTTAAATACAGTGCACGAGAATGGGCATGATGACAGATTTTTAAATACCTTTCCTTATTGTAGGTACACGTCTCCTAGTTTCGAAAAAAAGTTTATTTCAGCAATAAACTCAACTTTTAACGTAAATTAATATATTTTCTGCTATGTAATTTGAATTAAGCGCGAAAATGCTCGTAGGTGTCATGGCGTCGGCTTGCTCGTCAAACTTCAAGCAACACAATGACATTAACTGAGACGTGACGTCATTCCTTTTGATTGGCGTTTCAGATAACATGGCCGATTTCTGTATTTAATACTTTTATTTTATTGAAAATCTTATTAATCTTAATGTTTATATTAAAATGGGATCATATTTTAGAACTTTTTTAGCATATATTTTTCTGTAAAACCGTTTATTCTCTGATTCTTTAATAGTGTCATCATGCATATTGTTAAATAAAATAACAGTGCGAAAACATGTTATTTCAGCTTGCCTCCAAAACTCTATCGGATACGTTCTGGTAAAGTAGCCATCGCTTTAGTAAGTCGTCAGTAATCAGTCTGACTGACCAGACAGACTGATTACTGACGACTTACTGATCTTTACTATGACTACTTACTCATAATATAATAACGTTAATGGAACCCAAAAAACAATAAAATATATAAGTCCCAAGATAGTTAAATAAGTAAGCACATGTGAAATGGCTGCAACCCTTTTTACGTCCCACTACTGGGCACGGGTCTCTCCCCATTATTGGGGAGGCCTGAAGCTTACTCCACCACGCTGCTCCAATGCGGGTTGGTGGCGATGTGGGTTAGTGGCCAACCTGCTGTCGGATGTTTTCAAACCGCCCATAAGGCCTCCGACAAGACTTATTTGTTACACCAAAAATTAATAAGTATTCCTTAACAAGCCTATACACTGAACGCCTTTTTTTATTTAATTAGAGTAAAAAGTATGAAAAAAAATTGAAAAGAATTAGAAAATGAAATATAAATTGTAATGTTTGTGTACGATAGCGCAATAAATAAATATTGTATTCTACGACATAAATAATAGTACTTTTATATTGATAATAAAAGCAATTCGTTCAAAATTATTCCCTAACTATTCCAATAAATCAAAAATGCACAACGTTAATAATCAAGTTTTCACCACCCGCATTTTGACATTGGCAAAATGGAAAAATGACCAAGATGCGATTCGAAAACAAAAAAAAAGAAATGACAGACACAGACATCTCGTGTCATATTTTGAATTGAATGAAAGAACAAACAACAAAATGATGCAGTTTGGCGGGAAGTCGCAAAAGACATACTGTGCTCATGTTTTATTTTCATTTTCTTGCTATTTTTGAGTGTTGTAAAATAAATAAACATGTTTCAAAACGTTTCACACTCATGGCCCCACAGTAGAGTAGATATACCCTGTGTCGTGGGTACCATGGACACACACAAAGACAGAAACACAAACACCCAGACCGAGAACAGAAATTTAGACTCATCATTTAAATTTCTGTTTCGCCGGGAATCGAACCCGGGACCCTCTCAATGGCAGTCCGGCATGGTAACCATTGCGCCACAAGGGCCAGGCCGTGTTTTTCAGCTTGACTCCAAAACTCTATCGAACACGTTCTGGTAAAGTAGCCATCGCTTTAGTAAGTCGTCAGTAATCAGCCCGACTGACTGGACAGACTGATTACTGACGACTTACTGATCTTTACTATGACTACTTACTCATAATATAATAACGTTAATGGAACCCAAAAAACAATAAAATATATAAGTCCCAAGATAGTTAAATAAGTAAAGCAATAAAATCTCGTGAAAAGTGTGAAGGAACGGAACTAACGGAACACAAACAATTTTCCCAAAGCACTCTCGAGGAGCAGTCTTCTTACGATTAAGTGAAACCAACTTAAGATGGCAGCTCTTTCCTCGCGTGAAAGCAATTTCAAACTTCCACTTTTCCTCTTGGATAAGGTAAAGGAAAGCTTCTTTAAAGAAATTCGTGGAACTTAGCAAGAAAGTGAACGCTGAACACATGTGAAATAGCTGCAACCCTTTTTACGTCCCACTGCTGGGCACGGGTCTCTCCCCGTTATTGGGGAGGCCTGAAGCTTACTCCACCACGCTGCTCCAATGCGGGTTGTTGGCGATGCGGGTGAGTGGCCAACCCGATGTCGGATGTTTTCAAACCGCCCATAAGGCCTCCGACAAGGTTTAACGACTGTTATCTATCGACAACAACCGGGACCGACGGATTAACGTGCCCTCCGAAGCACGGAAATACGTACATTCACGTGTACTTATTTGTTACACCAAAAATTAATTAGTATTCCTTAACAAGCCTAGGCACTGAACGCCTTTTTCTTATTCTGAACTAGCGGCCGCCCGCGACTTCCTCCACGTGGACTTTAGTTTTAGAATTTTTCTTAATAAAAGTAGCCGAAGTTTCTCCTTAATACATCAGCTACCTGCCAGTGAAAGTCCCGTCACAATCGGGCCAGCCGTTTCAGAGATTAAATAACAAATAGACAGACAGACATAAATTGTAAAAAAAAGTTATTTCGGTATATGTACAAAAGGACACTCCAATTTTAGTTATTTGTATGTATACATGTCTTTTTTGTCTTCGCTGGTTCTTCGTTACTGTAAATACGAGTAGTGAAACGCGAGAAAACTTCTGAGAGCTCAAAAAAGGCTCTTAGACAAAGTGCACTACGTTAAGGTCTTCGCTAATTTAGTCTGACAGCGGATAGGGTAACCCTCATAAACTTTTTGAACGAACTTTTTGATATGGAACATCGGCGGTGTTATTTATTTATTTATTCTTTACTAGTCTTCCGCCAGTGGCTTCCCGCCTTCCCGTTTTAATGGTTCCAGTAGGATAAAAACCATCCTATGTCCTTTCCCAAGGTCCATTCTATCTGTGTTTCAAATTTTATTAAAATCAGTTCAGTAGTTTAAGCGGGAAAGCGTAGCAGACAGACAGACAAGGTTACTTTCGAATTTATAGTATTACTGGTATGGATAGGCCAAATTTACAAATTTGAACATAAGGCGAGCTTACTGCCAAAATGGTATTTTCTACCAGCTTCAGGAAGTGCAGAAAAATATAAAAGCGGCAACAAGAATAAAGAGAATAATTGTAAAGGAAAAAAAATTAAGAGAGACCTGAGGTTGGATAAATAGAAACATATATACACGATAAACATATTTAAACATACATACGATAAATATTATGAGATATGAATGACAGGCGGTTACGTCCGTTGTTGGCGTGGCGACATTGCACTAAATCATAAAGGTTAAATAACATGTTGTATAACTTGTGTTTTATAACATGTCCACATTATCTGACATTGTTTTTCAACTTTGCAACGTATAACAATACTGTACACATCAGAATAACAATGTTATATAACAATATTGTATAACATTTTCGTTAGTCGTTCCTCACAATGCCCCGCGCACCACAAATAATAACATGTTAAATAACTTAATAACATGTTTTCTAACATTCTGTGTCCACATTATTGAAACATGTTTTATAACATTGTTTTAAAACATGTTATGTTATATAATATGTACGAACCTTTATAATTGGTAACGTGGAGTAAAGGCCACTGCGACCAATAAATTAACTAAAATAGCAAAGTTTACATAGTCTCCATAGCCATTTCAATCTTATTTGCTTTTAATAAAATTTAATTTATTAGAGTTTTTGAACTTCGAAAGGAAAAAACTGAACCTTTATAGGACCACTTGGTTGTCCGTCCGTTTGACTGTCTGTCAAGACCCTTTTTCTCAGGAAAGCGTGGAGCTATCAAGCTGGAATTTACGAGTATAACAAAACTTCTAAGAGAGCGCAATCAACATAAAGTCAGTCGTTTATGCCGCAAATTTTCGACACTCGCAAGGGAATCAAAGCCTACAGGGTACTTCCCATGAACTCAGACTCTTAAAATTTGGTACGAAATAACGTCTTATAGCACAGATAGAATAAAAAAAAATTACGGAATCCTCGGTGCGCGCGTCCGACTCGCACTTGGCCGGTTTTTTTAAGCCTACGCAGTAACATCGTTAGCATGATTAAAAACCGAAACGGTGCTACCTAGCATGTGCTTAGTATTAATAGAACATGCATAGATACAACGGATGGAAAGACCTGGCTGGCTGCAACCCTTTTTGCGTCCCACTGCTGGGAACCGGTTCTCTCCCCATAATTGGGGAGGCCTGGAGCTTACTCCACCACGCTGCTCCAATGCGGGTTGGTGGAGCGGGGGGTGTAGCCGACCCCTTTTCGCGCCCCATTGCAAACACCCTTAACACTATTTGCAAAGTTACAAAAGAAGAGCGATCTTTTATTGACGAATTCCTACAAATCCGTACCAGCTGTATACAACGGATGGAAAGATCTACCTAGTATGAACCAAATTATTTCTACTCATTTTCATTTATCTGACCCCTTTTCGCGCCCCACTACAAACACCCTTAACACTTTGCAAAGTTACATCACAAGAGTTTTAGAAATGAAAACCAGAAGCAGAATATTTAGATCACCATTTAATTCACAAAGCCTTTGATACAATTTACAGGTAACGATTTAAGGTTTCTAATTAATACAACAACAATTAAGTAATAAGTAAGCACAGATACAGAAGTTCGGTACGCAATCGGGCAGAGTCACTGTCGTTATTACGATTACAGCACTAATAATCCCCCCTCAGAGGAGGCCTCGCTTTTATAGGCGTTTTCTCCTACCTCGTCACATTTTTTATTCAACTACCGACGTTAATTCCTAACAAGAGCAATCTTTTATTGACGAATTCCTACAAATCCGTACCAGCTGTGCACCACAGAGTTTCTCTAAGCGCTTAAAACTGAATCTTTTAGAAACGAAAAAAACCCAGCCAATAGCAGCCGGATACACTGGCACAAAGAAACGTGACGATAACAGGCCAAACGAATGGTGTGTGTGAGTGTGTTGTTCGGAGCGCAATGGAATTTAGTAGGAATCAAATGAAAGGTCCGTTTTGTTCGTGTCTAGATTTTATGTGGTTTAAAATGGAATGCAGTTATGATTTGAAATCTGTCCAGTGAACTGTGTAAAAGTGGCGCTGCAGCGCATAGATACTCGTTTCCACAATCCTCAAAAATATAAAGGTTGCCTCGTGTAAGTAAAACGAAAAAAAAAACCGGTCAATTGCACTCGGATACATTGGTACAAAGAAAAGAGACGACTGTAGCGATCTTCTCAACTCATCAAGAGATGGCGCCACGGGTCTAAATCACGCTATCACGAATAGAAAGTAATTTTGAGGGTCATTTGTTTCGAAGTTGATATCAATACTAATTAGTGATTATTAATTTAAAGAAAAAATCCAAAAAAATTGTCATCAACTGATAACTAAAGTACACGCGGACAGAGTCGCAGTAAATGTGTATGCGTAAGCCTATCGTAACAATATGTTGAAAGATCAGACGTGATCAATGTAAGAAGCTCTGGCTGAGCGCAGGCTCTCCAAAATCACTTATGACCTTAGAATAATTACAATTACATTATAGAAAGCAAGATCGCGCGCCCAAATTGAAGCATTTTGATGGCCGCTCCGTAAGACTTAAGGTAAAATTTTATCACAACATTTTTTAAAAACAAAAGTAATCTAATAAAATAACTTTTCACAGTGTTTTCAATATTTTGTAGTTTTTTTATAGTTAATTTGGTCAAAATAAAAATATTTTGTTTGTCAGATGTGACAGCTGTAGCAATCTATTTAGTGCTTCAATTTTGACAGCGCGCTTGTATGAAGACTGACGTTCTTAACGTTATTATTCTAAGCTTATGACTTACTTTGTCCTAAGCTACCAAAAACGGTTAAAATACGCAGAACATATTATTTTATTGAGTACTTACATCACAACAGAGATTTAAATATCACACCACAAGGAGAAACCCGACTGATAAATTAGATTTTGAAAGCAAATAAGTCAGCATACATCTGCCATAATTTTGAGCTAAATTCACACCAAATATTCACTATTTCATACCCTAACCGCAACGAAAGCAAAAAATGGTGCAGAAGAGATGAACGAGTGAGTCCGATGGAATTGTTTGAACACACAGTTTTAAACAGAAAAAGCATTTTTAAACACGAATGTTTGCTCTACTGTCTGTGTTTTTGTTACACAAAAAACTACAGCGGTAAACAGAAAGATTTTAGAGGAATATAAATTGTTTCATGCGTCAGTTTGGATTTAAAGTTGTTTCACAAAAACATTTTTTTATTTTTAGTCCGAACATATTATTTTATTGAGTACTTACATCGCAACAGACATTTAAATATCACACCACAAGGAGAAACCCGACTGATAAATTAGATTTTGAAAGCAAATAAGTTAGCATACATCTGCCATAATTTTGAGCTAAATTCACACCAAATATTCACTATTTCATACCCTAACCGCAACAAAAGCAAAAAATGGTGCAGAAGAGATGAACGAGTGAGTCCGATGGAATTGTTTGAACACACAGTTTTAAACAGAAAAAGCATTTTTAAACACGAATGTTTGCTCTACTGTCTGTGCTTTTATTTAACACGAAAAACTACAGCGGTAAACAGAAAGATTTTAGAGGAATATAAATTGTTTCATGCGTCAGTTTGGATTTAAAGTTGTTTCACAAAAACATTTTTTTATTTTTAGTCCAACAAAAAGGCACAAAACGAAAAAATGCCTCACACTGGTACATTTGAGAATTCTATACTAACATTTTTTTATTTATTTGAATGGAGGAGCAGACGAGCATGCAGGCCACGTGGTGTTAAGTGGTCGCTGCAGCCCATGGACATCTACATACAACCTCAAGCAAGCATAGGTAAGTCTTGTTCGAGGTCGTATGCAGTTGCGCTGCTACTCCGGAGGCTGGTGGTCGCTTCATGTAAGAGTGGCCGGCACCTTTCCAGCGAAAAACAACAGAATTGCTTCACAGCAGAAGTGGGTGAACATGGCTGCAACTGCAACAGTACATGGATTAGGCTGGAACGTACTCCACCACGCTGCTCCAATGTAGTTTGGTGGAGATATGAGTTAGTAGCCAACCCATCCTCGAATGTTTTCGAACCGTCCATAAGGCCTCCGATAAGGTTTAATAACTGCTATTCATTGATGACAACCGAGACCAACATATTCACATACATTCACATATATGGGATCTTAATATAAAACTATTTTAGCTACTTTAATTTTAATTAGTTATATTATTGTATGCCAGAGCACGGTAGACTGTTTAACCTCTTATAATAATTTTAAACATCTAGCTGTATGAATGTAAGCAGTCAACAATAAAGTAAGTATTTTCATTTCATTTCATTTCATTCACTGTGCCTCGGAATCCTCGATGCGCGATCCCGACTTTTTGCAACCAATGTACATTTCAAAATCAATAACGACCTGTAAAAAGATCATATTTTCACAAAGCCATTAGGACAGTATTCCAATGGCCTCAGAGGACTTTTGGTTTTTAATTTATTTTTTCCAAGATTAAGGAAAAGTTCATCGGAAAATACTTCAAAGGAAATATTAAGTCTTAAAAGCTTGGTTCCTAATGGATTTTTAATAAAGGTGCTTAATAGTTTCTTCCTATTTCTTGTTATGATTGTGATATTAAATTAGATATTGTTTTTTGAGAAGTAAATAGCCTATTGAGCGGCGATGGCCGAGTGGTAAAAACCGCGGTCTTCGACGCGACCGATCCCGGGTTCAAATCCTCGGCGCGCACCTCTGACAAAGAAATTTGTAATGTGCGCATTTATCGCTGCTCCACGGTGATGGAAAATATCGTGATATTAAATTGATTACAATGTTTTCCATCGCCGTGCATGCCTGAGAGAAATTCATAATTTCTCGAAAGCATGACGTCCACCAATCCGCACTTGACCAGCGTGGTGGACTATGGCCTAAATCCCTCTCATTTGTGAGAGACCTGTGCCCAGCAGTGGGACATAAAAAAAACAGCAACTATGGCTGACTGATAAAGACCGCGGTCTTCGACACGGAGACATCGAGTTTAAACCACCGGCACGCACCTTCGACATCGTAATTTCTTAAGCATGTATTTATCATGTGTGCAACTATTATGGTTCGCCCGGGGAAGTACAACCGCTGCACCCACTTTTGCCGTGAACCAATTCTATTGTGGTTCGGTGGAAAGGTGCAGTTGCCGGCCACACTTACACGAGGCGACTACCAGCCTCCGGAGTAGCAGCGCAACTGCATACGATCTCAGACAAGACTTACCTATGCTTACTTGAGGTTGTATGTAGATGTCCATGGGCTGCAGCGAACACTTAACATTGTGGCCTGCATGCTCGTCTGCTACTTCATTCAAATAAAAATAAAAAATAAATAAAAAAATATCGGCACTCCAGGGTGAGGGAAAATATTGGAATATTTAATTAATTACGATGTTTTCCTTCACCTGCAATAAGGCATGCACCGTGTATGCTTGAGGGTAACTTTAAATTTCTCGAAGGCATGATGTCCACTTAATAATTGGCTAGCGTTGTAGATTATGGCCTTAATTCCTCTCACTTTTAAGGGGATACCTGTGGCTAGCAGTGGCTTCAATCCTTTTTGAGACCCACTGCTGGGCACGTGTCTCTTCCCATTATTGGGGAGGCCTGGAGCTTACTCCACCACGCTACTCCAATGGGAGTTGGTGGAGATGCGGATTAGTGGCCATCCCGCTGTCGGATGTTTTCAAACCGCTCAGAAGGCCTCCGACTAGGTTTGACGACTGTTATCTATCGATAACAACCGGGACCGACGGCTTAACGTGCCCTCCGAAGCACGGAAACGCGCATGAAAATTTTGCCACTAGCGGTCACCCATCTCACACCCGACCGCGCCCGTTGGCTTAGCTGCGTAGATCGCTTGCGTTCTACGCTCGCCACCGGGCCATGCGTGCTTCAAGCTAGCAGTGGGAGATAAAAAAGGATAAAAAAAAACAGTGTAACCCAATAAAATAGTAAGGTTAGTTGTAGTTTTCAAGGAAGTTTCTAAAACAGTGAGAGTGAAGGTAATATTTTATTAAAATATTCACCTTCACAAATATTTTAATTTGTGGTTAGTTTTAATTTTGAAGTAGTTTGATAGTTTGGTACTTTTTTACAGTGCCTAAAACTTATCAATAAAAGTGAAAATTTCGTCCTCGAAGACATCAGACCGCTCTCTGAACTTTAAGATATACTGAGCAACACTGACCTGGCTTGATGCACGACATGCCGCACGCTCCGTCGCAGAGGCACTTCTTCTTCTTACTCTTGCAGTCCTCGTCGGACGAACACTTACGAAGACACTTCTGACCCTGGGACAACAGAAAAGACTTTTTATTAAAGGGCCGATTTTTTCATCACGAGATTATTAGAAGTTATTTGTCAGTTAATAATATTGTCGCTATGTTTTTCATTTGTCTTAAGACGGCTATTCCACTGACGTTTTAAGAGCGTAGGTGCACAATACAAAGTCCCTGTAGCTTCGGGATTAAGAATAGAGCTACGGTATCCCCTGCCTGATCGTAAGAGGCGACTAAAAGGGGGCTTCCGGGGATGCGGACGGTGAGAGTGGGAGCTTGACCCGTCCAGCCAGCAGCCCCGGGAGGGACGGCGGTGTATGCGTGGCCGCATGCCGCCGTGAACACCTGAAGGTCCAGGAGAACACATCTGCTTTCCCGAAGATGGGCCCGTTCTGGGGCGCCGCCCGTGGAGGAACCGGTGCGTTCCTATGGAGATCCCGGAGTCCTCACAAACGCAGAGGCAGGCCACCGAGGGGGTTTTAGTGCGTTCAAATCCCACATAACCCGGTATCCTCTCCCAAGGTGACAGGTACCTTTTGAAGGTTTCCCCCCGATACCAAAAAAAAAAAAAATAAGGTGCACAATACAAAGAGGAGCTTCTTGTGTTGTGGTAGGTGTTTGTATAAATTTGTCGTTGAGCAAACGCCACTATGACGTTGCGTCAATGCGACGTTACGTTTAAAGCATGCGCAACGACTACTCCTGTGACGATAATCCGGTCTTGGACTACCAAGTCAATTGAGATACTTTTAATAAGCTGTCAAAACGTGACATCCCCATACATTTTGTATGAGAAAATGATAAGTGACGTCACTTATCATATATAGTCAATTGACTTCATTATTATTGATTTAAACGGTAATATAAATCATGCACAAAAAAGAATTAACAATTATATTGCTTTCCAAGCGTGATTTAGTGCAACCTTTTTAAGATAAGGATTTTGAATTTTTTTGTGCATAGTGTCCAAGACCCTATTAACTCATTCTACTAAAAAATCGCAAAGTCGACGTTACTTCGACGCGACTGCAACGTCGTGTTTGTGCAGCGACAAAGTTAAAGGTACGCCAACGCTCTGCCAGAGGGATAGTGACCTAAGAGTAACGTTGACAGTGCTACATTTATCCGATGAATACTTTTATCCGGTAGTGGAGACTGCGTTTATTCAAACGTAGTGTAGGAAGCCCCTCTGCGAGGTGGCGCTACGATCTTCGCCTGTTGGCGGGAAGTAACTGGATGCGTAGAGCCGAAGATCGGGCTCAGTGGCACGCATTGGGAGAGGCCTATGTCTAGCGGTGGACTGCTACAGGCTGAATAGTTTAGTTTAGGTTAATTGAATAATCGGCCCTAACAGATGAGTTTATTTATTTATAAAACCCCCAAACCGATACTGTGATAGATTTACCGTGTCGTGGGTACCATGGACACACGCAAAGACAGAAGCACAAACTCCCAGAATTAGAAATTTTAAACTCATCATTCAAATTTTTCCTTCGCCGGGAATCGAGCCCGGGATCCTCCGATTGGCAGTCCGGCATGATAACAATTGCGCCATGCAGGCCGTCGTTTGTGTTTCTGTCCATGGCACCCACGACACAGAGTATATCTACCTCACGGTGGGGCTATGAGTGTATAACGTTTATTATTATTATACAGGCCACGTTGTGTCACAGGTTTCCAGATGGTCGCTTCATGGACATCTACACATGACCTCAAGTCTTCTCAAGCACCAGTAGCTTCGGGACTAAGAATAGAGCTACGGTATTCCCTGCCTGATCGTAAGATGTGACTAAAACGGAGCTTCCGAGGTTGCGGACGGTGAAAGTGGCAGCTCGACCCGTCCAGCCAGCAGCCCCGGCCCGGGAAGGACGGCGGTGTGGGCGTTGCCGCATGCCGCTGTGAGCGCCTGAGGGTGCAGGAGAGCGCATCTGCTCTCCCGAAGATGGGCCCGTTCTGGGGCGCCGCGCGTGGAGGACACCGATGCGTTCCAATGGAGATCCCGAAGTCTTCCCCAAGCGCAGAGGCAGGCCACCGGGCAGGCGCGGTCGCAGCCTTCAATTTGGGGGAGAAAATTTGGCGGAAGAGTTGTCCCAAATTGACTTGTTTCGCCATCTATCTGATGACTGATGGGTTTGGGGGGGGGGGGGTCATGTCTCCTGTGCCCCCCCCTGGTACCGCGCCTGTCAAGGGGGTACAAATCCCACATAAACCTTTCACGTCTTTGGACTATGAACCTACCAGCATGGTGGCCTGCTCCTCGTCCCGCGGGCACTGCGCAGAGGGCGAGTTGCGCGGGTTCTTGTAGATGCGGCCGTCGTCGGAGTCCGCGCGGGTCGGGGTCGTGTCGTCGTCGTCGTCGTCATCGTCCGTCGTCGCGGACGGGAGGGATGCCGCTGTAACAAAATATTATGATTATTGATGTGGAATAACTAACGCGAAATACACCGTTACGCGAAATATTCCGTTCGCCGCTCCGCCCGCGTTGACTACTCGTTTTTTCTCATAATAATGAGATATTTTCGACTTGTAAGAAGTAGTCTAAGTCTAGAAGCGCGCATGGCTCGGCGGTTAGCGTAGAACGCAAGCGATCTATGCAACAAAGCCAAACGGGCGCGGTCGGGTGTGAGATGGGTGACCGCTAGTGGCAAAAAATTTCATGCGCGTTTCCGTGCTTCGGAGGGCACGTTAAGCCGTCAGTCCCGGTTGTTGTCGATAGATAACAGTCGTTAAAGCTTATCGGAGGCCTTATGGGCGGTTTGAAAACATCCGACAGCGGGTTGGCCACTAACCCGCATCTCCACCAACCCGCATTGGAGCAGCGTGGTGGAGTAAGCTCCAGGCCTTCCCAATAAAATAATGGGGAGAGACCCGTGCCCAGCAGTGGGACGTACAATGGGTTGCAGCCAAGAAGTAGTCTAAACTATTTCCATACAAAAGTCAGGCCAATTTATTGCACCGGTGCGAAGTGAAAAAAGGACTTAATTATATACAAACAAACATACACACGATCATATAAAATTTACAATATTGGTATGAATAAATACATAAATTTTAAATTTATCAGTTCACAAAATTTAGTAAATAAATATAATATTTATAACATTTCAACAACTTCATAACATAATAATTATTAATGTAATAATTGAAATATTATTAGACTCGGTCTTCAACCAAGGCTCTCATATATGCTTAATTGAATTTCATTATGTTACATAGTTTGCAAAGTCAATAAAGTCAAATTAAAATCTAATTAAAATTTATTTAACGTTTTCAGTTGAGATGATCGCTCTACAAGGAGGCCTTTATTTTAATATTCCTTTTTTTAATGGTATCGGGGGGGGGGGGACCTTCAAAAGTACCCAGCTAAGGATACCGGATTATGTGGGATTTGACCACACTAAAACCCGGAACGGATGTAACGGAATCTTTTAAATTCATTTTCACTTACTTCCAGGAGTCTAATTAACTTGAAAATTTGCACAGGGATCAAGGGCCGATGACAATACAGTAATCTCATAACTTTATATTAAAGTCCTAACTAAGATCATCAGGATAAAAAAATATACGAGGGGCGGCTGATAAGTTCGTGGCCTAAGTTACTTAATGAAACAAATATAAAGTTTTATATTTATAACACGGCATCTGATTAACTTGAAAATTTGCACAGGGGTCAAGGGTCGATGACAATGCAATAATATAAGAATAAAAAACTAACTAAAAAATTAAAAATAAATAATGTAGTTTAAAAAACTAAAAAACACGCTTTTGTGAAAATATGTATGCGAAAATATGTGGGGTGGTTCTTAAGATACTATTGACACCATGCACCCCACGCTGTTTTTACAGTAAAATACATTTTTTTTCTTATTTTTTACTTTTTAGGTTTTTTAGTTTTTTAAACTACATTATTTATTGTATAAATAAGTCGAACAAAAAGGCAAACGAACCGCGTGGTGTTAAGCGATCACCATAGCCTCTGAACACGGGCAACCCCAGGGGAGCCATCCGAAGATTGCCGGCTTTGGAAGAGAACTTACTTTACAGCTTTCTTGAAGAACCCCATGTTATAGACCCGTAACAATAAACCGTATGAAGGTTGTCCCGTAACTTACACGTCCACGGAAAAAAAGGAGCGTGTAAAGCGGACTGTGGAGGAGCGCCACGAGTCCAGATGCTGTCGGTGGAACTTTAACCTTTGTCTGGTGGTATAATCATGAAATGGTGACGTAGGCATCATTTTGAAAAGTCCCTCGGAACACTCACAATAGTAAAGTCAGTAGAACACGCAGTTTTTTTATTTATTTTAATCTAAATTGATACTTTTAACGTCATCAAAATTCTTTTGATAGCGTTAAAATGACGATAAAATGACGAAGACGTTTAAATTATTCCTTGTTCGGTAAAAAATTTGTTTGAAATTGGAAGTTGTCTGTGAAGATAGCAAAAGTTTCTCTCACTTTATCATTCAACAGTCGTTCTCTCTATGAGGTATGTTATCAAAGCAATATGTAACCCTTTCGTGTGACTGAGCCCTTTGTGCGAGTCATGCGTGAAACGAACCTGCGACCTTGTGTACTGATTTGTGCAACAGACTGGTAATAACTTACATAACTTAAAAACAAATAGAATTTTGATAATGGAGTTCTTTTTAACTCGTTTCAACGTCCCTATCATGGGCACTGGTCTTTTCTTATCTTAGAGCATCAAGGTATGACAGGTATGACACCCGTCAGAGGAATGGCCTTTACGGGCGAACTTCTCATCCCAACGTGCATGCACAATGTGCCTTCTAGTTATACAACTAGTGTGTCTGTGTGTGTCGGTGTCAGTGTTGACGGTGCATAGAAAATGACGTTGTTAATTGGAATTGACATATTTAAAAATGTATGCGTCTGTAGCGGTGAAAGAATATTTGTGAATGTGTGACAAAATCAAAATGTGTGCGTTCTTCCCCCGCACCAGATTTGGCACAAAAATTATGTTTCGAAGCGAGGAGCTATGCCGTCTCTACTAAAGGGTGAGTCAGTAACTTTGATGCTCTAAGTTTCTTATAGACCACAAGCTGGGGATGAAATGAAATGAAATAGTTTATCAACATCCTGGGTAATAATATACACTTGATGTTTGTCATTGTTGAACGGCCATCGGCTGACCGGCGGCCATCATTCGCTTTGCGTGTGCTAAGGCTTATATGTATATGGGCTAGGAGAAAAAAGCGGACGGAAAGAAAACTCCAGCCCTGTTTTAAATAAATGTTCAGGTACAAAGGTATTTTAAAATACAGCATGACTGTGGGGCGACAAGCACACGAGACAGCTATCGTATGTTTCAATGCTATCACACTGCCATCCGCTCACAAATTTCAAAAAAATTTAAATAATTATTATTATTAGAGTTTACATCTACCTGTCAAAAAAAATCTTGAAATAAACACATGACGGTCTTTAGTTTAAGTTCTTATGTATATTTTAGCCCCATAACTCTCATCCATGTATGTACATGAGAGAGAACGACATCTGAAGTGATTAAAAAAAAACAACGGGTTGCACTCCGGTAGTGCCGGCAGAAGTGAAAACTTGAACATTAACGTTGTGCATTTTTGATATTTTGGAATGGTTAGGTTATTTCGCACGAATTGCTCTTAATATCAGTGTTATTTTTCATCTAGTATTTTCAGTAGGTTTTCATCTAGTATTTTTATAAAGTACTCACTCATCTTCTTTCACTATTTCTTCGTCACTTTTTTCATTAATAGATGCACTTTGTTCAATGTCGAGCCGTCATCAGCTGTCACCCCTCCGTCTTGGTCTAAGAGCCGGTGAAGATCGACCTCCGCCGATCTGATAGTGTCTCATACGATCAGCTGTCACGTGTGCCCATTATGGACCCATAGCCATACTGTTATCTCAATTATATATGTACTTTTTTTTTAAAAGAGTGCTGCTGGGAGTTTTTTTCCGCCGCCTTTTTTCTCTCAGCTCAACATCTAGCCCAAACGGGCACCTAAAGACGATGACCGGGAAAAAATGACATTCATTAAGCGAATATTTTGTATTCCTAATATGAAATAAATATTATTGATTTTTTGATTTGATTTTTGATAATTCGATGAGACATATTTTTTATCAAATATAATTTATAAACGTGCCACGTGTCTTGACGCGAGTTTAACATTTTTTACCCATTCCAAAAAAAGTGTACAACGCCGCTAAAGAAGTTTTTACTTAAAAAATCGCTGATTTACGTTTCGTAAATGATAAATTACCAAAACTTAATACAGACAAATCAAAATCAACCTTATGCCCCAACTTTACGGTGGTTTTTGGATTAAAGCTTCAGCCAATAAAGAGGCGCTACGATGATTCTGAGAAATAAAGTAATAAACGTGTTTTGAGTCCCCACTTCAGGTTAAATGGCGGGAAAAACAGCGCGGCTTCCCACTTATAGACTTCTTGATTGTTTTAGGTTATTTTTGAGAGTTTTAAAATGGGATGAAATTAATAAGAAAATTCACATTTAACTTGTTTTTATCTTGTGATATTCTGGGAGTAAAATGAGTCATGACTTTTTTATGTCGAACCTTTTGTTTCGGGAAAAATCCTGGGTTACTTAATTCGAACATATTATTATTATGCCTATTAACTAGTTTCTTTAAAAGGTTTAATAATTTGCTATGATAATCCTGAACCAGTTCGATTAGAAGGCATATGATATACATATATGAAGAAGTTAGGAATCTTAGGTTTTCATTTGTAAAGGGTAAAACGGAACTCAATTGTAAGTTATAACACTGTCATCCGTTTATCGATTACTCAAATGCGGTTCATTCTGTGGCTCTCCCTTGTTCAAATTCTTTCTGAGACAATTTTCTTGAGATAAAGACATTCGAGACGGCCTTTAATATTTCTATCTACCTATGTATATTTATAGAGAGCACGACATCTAAAATGATTTTAAAAACGCTGATTTACGTTTCCTAAAGGATAAATTATAATAACTTAATCTAACCAAAACAATTTCAACCTAATCTACGTACCTTAAGGTCGCTTTTAGCTTATAGTTCCAGCCAATAAAGAGGCGCTATGATGATTATGGGAAATAAAGTAATAAAGGTGTTTTAAGTCCCCTCTTCAGGTTGAATGGCGGGAAAAACAGCGCGGCTTCCCACTTATAGACTTCTTGATTGTTTTAGGTTATTTTTGTGAGTTTTTAAATGGGATGAAATTAATAAGAAAAACCACTTTTAACTTGTTTTTATCTTGGGATATCCTGGGAGTAAAATGATTCATGACTTTTTTATGTTGAAGCTTTTGTTTCGGGAAAAATCCTGGGTTACTTAATTCGAACATATTATGCCTATTAACCAGTTTCTGTAAATCGGTACTTCGCATTTGATAATTTTCCTTACTAATGGTAGTGACCTACCAACCATGATTGATGACCAACCCACCCTTTTTTACAGTAAAATACATTTTCTTCTTATTTTTTACTTTTTAGTTCGTATTTTCACAAAAGCGTGTTTTTTAGTTTTTTAAACTACGTTATTTATTTTAAATTTTTTAGGCGTATTTTATTTCTCATATTTTTGCATTGTCATCGGCCTTTGACACTTTTTTTGGCAAATTTTCAAGTAAATCAGACTCTTAGAAGTAAGTGAAAATGAAGTTAAAAGATTCTGTTACATACATACAAACAGGTCAAGCTAATAAAAGCGTGTTAAAAAGAAAGAATTTTCCCGCAATGAGTCTCTATACAGTTCAGTGGTTGGCCTACTTGCTTGCGGGCCAAGGTCGGAGGCTTTCAGCTATTCACAAATGGTTTAACGATTTGCATTTATGGTTTACTGAGGCGTATAGCGATGTAGTTTGAATGGCATTAGAAATTTGCTTCAGAACTTTAATGTAGGAGAATTTGATTTAGAACTTTCAAAGCTACTTCATTCCTTTAATCGCATTCGAGAGTTATTTGTACGTAGAACTCTATTAAGAGAAAATAAAATCTATACAAATAAGTAAAATTGGTGTCTGTTTGTAATATTAAAATATTTTTTTTTTACTACAGTCATGTATATGAATGTAGATACGGTACAATACCAAATTAGGTACAGTCATTACGGGTAACTTTGAATTGACGTTTAACTTTTAACCAAGTTGGAGAAAAGATTTAACAATTTATTACATCGAAACTTTTTGATATTTCAATGTAATAACTGTGTTAAATGGATTGCCAAAATGTTTTTGTACCAAATAAAAATTAAAGAAATAAACTGTCAATGCCATAATTCTGAAAATTCCCGCCTTTTCCGTAGTTAAGTTGTTGGAAATTTTTGACCTCTGATTTGGAATCGTAAACTAGTCCACTTTGATTCATATGGCAAAACCAAGCTATTTATTACTTTTTTACGTCAGTGTAGATGTCATTTTTATAGATAAGGTTTTTAAATTTAATAATACCTTCTTTTCGTTTTACCTAAACCTTAAAATATTAAGGTTTTTTACATTCTAAAAAATTTATTCAAAGTTACCCAAAACTCATCATAAATTTGAATTCGAGTTTTAGGGGAAATTATGGGTAGTTCTGTTGTTTCATTCGCAAATTTATTTTGTTAGACAGAAAACCCAACTCAAAAGGACACTATTCATTCAATAAAATAAAGGTGTCATAAATAGAAATCAGTTTTAATAATACAAATAATGTAAAAAATGTTCAAAGTTACCCGAACTGTACGTTACACTTTTTACAATTTTTGTCTGTCTGTCAGTCGAAACGAAATAGTCGAACAAACAACAGCCAGATAGACAGAAAGACAAAAATTGTAAAAAAAAATGTTATTTTGGTATGTGTACCGTATGCGTATATACATTCATAATAATATGCACTTAGTAAAAAGCGGTTATTTCAATATTACAAATGGACACTCCAATTTTATTTATTTGTATAGATGTAATAGATTAGACATGGGGAAAAGCGCGCATGGCTCGGCGGCTAGCGTAGGACGCAAGCGGTCTATGCAGTTAAGCCAAACGGGCGCGGTCGTGTGTGAGATGGGTGACCGCTAGTGGCAACAAAATTCATGCGCGTTTCCGTGCTTCGGAGGGCACGTTAAGCCGTCGGTCCCGGTTGTAGTCGATAGATAACAGACTTTAAACCTTGTCGGAAGCCTTGTGGGCGGTTTGAAAACATCCGACAGCGGGTTGGCCACTAAACCGCATCTCCACCAACCCGCATTGGAGCAGCGTGGTGGAGTAAGCTCCAGGCCTCCCCAATAATGGGGAGAGACCCAGCAGTGGGACGCAAAAAGGGTTGCAGCCAGCCAGCCATATCTAAAAAACAACTGAACCAATGTAGACATAATTAAAGCTGTTCCAGAATTTCGTGCGTAGCTAATTTAAATCAAAAAGGATCATATTACATACGTACATTGTTCAGGTCAAACTGATAATCTAATTTATTTGAAGTCAGTTAAAAAGGCATTTTTTGTAGGTGGTAGAATTATTGTGGTTCGCCCGGTGAAGTACCACCGCTGCACCCACTTCTGCCGTGAACCAATTCTATGTGTTTCGGTGGAAAGGTGCAGTTGCCGGCCACACTTACATGAGGCGACCACCAGCCTCCGGAGTAGCAGCGCAACTGAATACAACCTCAGACAAGACTTACCTATGCTTGCTTGAGGTTGTATGTAGATGTCCATGGCCTGCAGCGACCACTTAACACCACGTGGCCTGCATGCTCGTCTGCTACTACATTAAAATAAAAAAAGAACTTTCAAATCACTGTTCCATGTTTGAAAACTGTGGAGTTTTTAGATTCCTATTTTGCTCCCTCAATAGAAGCCATTACACCCTCCACTGAGTGGAATGCTTGCCGCCCTTGGCCCGGAAAGCTCAAGGGTCTGAACCTTTCTGCAGCCCTAATGCCCCTTTGAGGGCCCCTACACTCGTCGATGCGAATATTGTACAGATTGTATGGAACTGAAACATTTCTATGAAGCGAATTTGTATTTCTAAAATGTTTAGAATGACAATAATAGGCTAAAAGTTATTATTATTGGTCTCAGACCAAATGAAAAAGTAAATATGTAACTCTGTGGACAAAAAAGTGAGCCCGGTTTTATAGAAATATCTGAAACCGTAACTGATACTGATATAAAAGATTCCAATAATTTCATATTTATTTGCTTAAGTACTGTCTGAATTATTTAAGTTTGTCTGAATTAAATAATAAGCGAAGTGTGAAGCGCGCATGGCCCGGCGGTTAGCGTAGAACGCAAACGATCTATGCAACTAAGACAAACGGGCGCGGTCAGGTGTGAGATGGGTATCCGTTAGTGGCAAAAAAATAATTCATGCGCGTTTCCGTGCTTCGGAGGGCACGTTAAGCCGTCGGTCCCGGTTGTTGTCGATAGATAACAGTCGTTAAACCTTGTCGAAGGCCTTATGGGCGGTTTGAAAACATCCGACAGCGGGTTGGCCACTAACCCGCATCTCCACTCTCTAAATCCGGCCCTGTAAGTGCCAACTCCCAAGCCGTTCTCAAGTTTTGAAAGACTTTTTATATTGTTAATAGAACAAAAGAAACTTCAAAACACTGCTTTGTGTATGGAAACTTTGCCTCTTCTAGATTTGTATTTTGCTCCATCAGTAGAAGCCATTAAACTCCTCCATTGAATGAAATGCTTGCCGTCCTTGGCCCGGAAAGCTCAAGGGGCTGAACCTTTTGGCAGTCCTAATGCCCCCTTGAGGGCCACATTCGTTAAAACGAATATTGTATGGATTGTAAGAATCGTACGTTCCTATGTAGCGAATTTGTATATCCGATTGGTTAACAATAATGGTTTTTGAACGTTTTTTCGTCAACTATTTTTTTTTAGGTCTATCTGCGGTCTTAGATTTTTTTATTTGAATGGAATAACATACGAGCACGCAGACCACGTGGTATTAAGTGGTCACTACAGCCCATGGACATCTACACATATCCTAAAGCAAGCATAAGTCTTGCTTGTACAGTTGATGGTCGCCTCATGTAAGTATGGCCGGCAACTGCACCTTTCTACCGAAACACAATAGAATTGCTTCACTGCAGAAGTCGCTGCTGCAGTGTCAGGATTATCATAGAGCTACGGTATCCCCTGCCTGATCGTAAGCGACTAAAAGGAGGCTTCCGGGGTTGCGGGCGGTAAGAGTGGGAGCTCCATCCGTCCAGCCAGCAGCCACAGGAAGGACGGCGGTGTGTGCGTGGCCGCATGTCGCTGTAAGCATCGGAAGGTGCAGGAGAGCGCATCTGCTCTCCCGAAGATGGGCACGTACGGGGCGCCGCGCGTGGAAGACATCGGTGCGTTCCACTGAGATCCCGGAGTCCTCCCCAAGCGCAGAGGCAGGCTACCGAGGGGTTTTAGTGCGGTCAAATCCCACATAACCTGGTATCCTCTCCCAAGGTGCCGGGTACCATTTGAAGGTTTTCCCCCAATACAAAAAAAGGTACTTCAACGGTCGAACAATTAAAATAGTTAAGTTACTATTTACCTATCTAAACGTGAGCAGCGATGGCCGAGTGGTAAAAAACCGCGGTCTTCGACGCGACCGATCCCGGGTTCAAATCCTCGGCGCGTACTTCTGACGAAGAAATTTATAATGTGCGCATTTATCGCTGCTCCACGGTGATGGAAAATATCGTGATATTTAATTGATTACGATGTTCTCCATCACCGTGCATGCCTGAGAGTAATTCATAATTTCTCGATAGCATGACGTCCACCAATCCGCACTTGGCCAGCGTGGTGGACTATGGCCTATAGGAGACCTGTGCCCAGCAGTGGGACTTATAAAAGGTTGAAAAAAAATCTAAACGTTGAGTAGACCACTTCTACAGCTACCACTGCTACAAGCAATGATTTTATAATAATAATAACGTTTCACACTCATAGCCCCACAGTAGGGTGGTATTACCCTGCGTCGTGGGTACCATGGACACACATAGAGACAGAAACACAAACACCCAGACCGAGACCAGAAGTTTAAACTCACCATTCAAATTTCTGCTTCGCCGAGAATCGAACCCGAGACCCTTCGATTGGCAGTCCGGCATGGAAACCATTACGCCACGCAGTTCGTCATTAAACTTGAAGTAAGATGTTAATCAGTCTATACCATTTCTACACTGTCATTTGAATAGTTGACCTTAAACCATCAGTAGGTAAAGGGGTCACTGGTTGCCTCTATAGAACCTCTAGAACCTCATTGCGGTTTCTCGCGCCTCACAACTTACAGCTATTCAAATGTAAAGAACGAACATTTCTTGAAACTTTTCATCTTTTCACGGATGAAAGGCTATTTGCTGTCAATAGGAGTACACAAAACATAATAATAGGTATTTTTTATATGATACAATTGTTAATTCTGTAATTCTAGTGTATTTATATTTTTTATTATAATTTGAATGGAGTAGCAGACGAGCATGCAGGCCACGTGCTGTTATGTGGTCGCTGGCCCGTGGACATCTACATACAACCTCAAGCAAGCATAGGTAAGTCTTGTCTGAGGTCGTATGCAGTTGCGCTGTTTCTCCTGGTGGTCGCCTCGTGTAAGTGTGGCCGGCAACTGCACCTTTCCACCGAAACACAATAGAATTGGTTCACGGCAGAAGTGGGTGCAGCGGTGGTACTTCCCCGGGCGAACGATAATAGTTCTACCACCTAAAAAATATGTATATTAAAAAAGACTGAAAAATGTTGCTAAATAGCTACGTAAAACGTGCATAGTTTAGTAAATAAGTAGATACGTTAAATCCTATCTTTACAAAATCATAAAAAATCATCAAAACAAATGCATGGTAGTGTGTATCGACTTTTATCTATGGTGTGTCTGTGTAAAGTTTGGCTGGCTTGGCTGCAACCCTTTTAGCGTCCTACTGCTGGGCACGGGTCTCTCCCTATTTTTTGGGGAGGCCTGGAGCTTACTCCACCACGCTGCTCCAATGCTGGTTGTTGGAGCTGCGGGTTAGTGCGAACCCGCTGTCGGCACACCCAGACCGAGAACAGAAATTTAAACTCATCATTCAAATTTCTGTTTCATCGGAAATCTAACCCAGGACCCGTCCGTCATGGTAACCATTGCGCCACGCTGGTCGTGCAAATTACAGTATCACCACAGTTTTCAGCGCAATTTTCAGAGTAAATCAATTACTTACTTCCAATCTCAACTTAACTATGGCCTTGGCCCAGAAAAGGCAGCATAAGCTGTGAATCTTTATATAACCTCGGTCCCTCGCGTCTTCCCACAACTCTCTCAAGCGGGATTCGTATAGAATTCTAACAAATGTTTCAGCTCTTTCAATCTATGTCTTAAACTCAGTTGAAAGGGAAATTCCAAAGCTTTTAACATAAAAGCTTTTTCAAAGAGCAATTTAAATATATCCAGAATAGCTATTCTGGAAAATAGTAAAAAAAACGGTTTTGCGCACGAAAAGTTCGTAAGAGTTAGGTTACCTACATTTTTAGGTTATTATAAAGTTAGGTAAAAACTAATTTGCAACAATTTGCAATGAGAACGTATGATGGTGTATACCTTCTTCATGCAATAGCACCTCCCTCCCTCCCACATAGGACACATGCAACAACAAAAAGTATACACCAACATACGTACCATCACCAACACGTGTTTCGCCCCAAAACAGAGCATCATCAGGGTTATTGACTCTACGACGGTTACCCGCAAAGTGAGGCAATGGCCGATCCAGCCCCCAAAAAATCCAAAGGGGGCTTTTGATTTAATTTTAATTGAATGTGTTTTAAATATTAATTTATTTAATATCCGGTTCATTTGACTTTAATTAATTTTATTGACTGTAATGTAATAACTGTTTAAATTATTATTAATTTTTCTTTTAAAATTATAAATATGTGAAATATGTAGATATATTTAAATTCAATTAACGCATTAGGCAAGAACCTTGTAATTCGATAATTGGAATATAATATAAATAAACCTATGGTTTTTAGAATAGCTCCAGCATATCTATCATCGTTAAACCTTACTGGACGCCTAATGGACGTTTTGATGTCATCCGACAGCTGGTAGGCCAACCCGCGTCTCCAAAAACTTACAGCGGAGCAGCCTGGAGTATGCTCCAGGTCTTCCTAATAATGGATTGACGATCCATGTGACGCAATGGTTACCATACCGGACTGCCCCGGGTTCGATTCCCGGCGAAACAAAAAAATTGAATGATGAGTTTAAATTTCATTCTCGGTCTGGGTGTTTGTGTTTCTGTCTTTGTATGTGTCCATGGTACCCACGACACAAGATATATCTACCCTACTGTGGGACTATGAGTGTGAAACGTTATTTATTATTTATTAATGGAGAGAGCCCCGTGCCCAGCAGTGGGACGCAAATGAGGGCTGCAGCCATACCTTAACCCATGGTAGGAAATCTAAACTGTGAATTTTTTTAGAATGTCGTTCCCCACAACTTTTTAAAGCGGGATTCGTATAGAATTTTAAATAGCGTCTCAGAGCTAAGACTTTCATCTGTTGGTAGGTACTTTGTAGCGTTTGTAGGCGAGACACGTAGAAAAAAAGCACTTTCTTCAAAAGGTTTCATATGGAAAGCAATTTCAAAAGCTTATAACATAAAATCATCTGAAATAGAAACTTATTAGAAACATTTATATTATCACAAATGATTTTACATTGATTAAAGAACATACCATAAAACACACTATAGCATGGATCCTAAGACAGTTAGACAGACAGACGAACGAACGGACGGGCAGATACAGACACTGACGGACGAGGGATTTAGGCGTTGACCCGTTTTATGGGTTCCCGTAAGATAAAAACCATCCTATGTCCTTTCCCAGGTCCAATCTATCTGTGTTCCAAGTTTCATTAAAATTGGTTCAGTAGTTTTTAGCGGGAAAGCGTAGCAGACAGACAGATAGACAGAGTTACTTTCGAATTTATAATATTAAATAGGGAAGTTGGGATGTTCAGGCATTCACGGTAACGGATACTATCGTAATTAAACATCACAATGTTCCCTCACCGTCGAGTGATAAATACGCACACAACAAATTTATTTATCAGAGGTGCGCGCCTACTATTAAAATCACATCAAGTATTTATTACTTGCAAATTTATTCGCTCACAAAATGAAGTGTAATTTTTTGACGTGATAACGTCTTTAAAATCGTTTTAGTCGGGTGACATGTTCAGAAACTTGTGTCACACCAAAACCTCACGAGCGCGATCGCAGGTATAACGAGAGAGAGACGGACCGATCTCCCGTCTCATCTCGAGCGCTGCCAGTCATTCCGTGAAACTTGTCACGCGGAATCCTCACGAGCGGAGGCTGGCATAGCGTTCGAGTGAGTGGACCGATCTTCCGTCTCTCTCACTCTAGCGGCATACAAACGAATGGAGATTTTCTCGTGCGGACGTTATCACGTAAACATCTCGATCGTAAACCTACTTTACAAACAATTTGCCGTTTTTTTTCTAACCTTTTTTATGTCCCACTGCTGGGCACAGGTCTCCTACTCACAAGTGAGAGGGATTTTAGGCCATAGTCCACCACGCTGGCCAAGTGTGGATTGGTGGACGTCATGCTTTCGAGAAATTATGAATTTCTCTCAGGCATGCACGGCGATGGGGAACATCGTAATCAATTAAATATCACGATATTTTCCATCACCGTGGAGCATTGATAAATGCGCACATTACAAATTTCTTTGTCAGAGGTGCGCGCCGAGGATTTGAACCGGGGATCGGTCGCGTCGATGACCGCGGTTTCTTACCACTCGGCCATCGCTGCCCGTAAGTCATACGCAAATTAATTGTCAAGGCCAAGGAAGCAATGTCTTCCTGCAACTTTCTTGCAAATACGTTGTAAAGACGACCAATAATAATTATAATATATGGTCATTTGTCGTCACAGTTGAAGGCGCGCACGGAACGATTGCTGCGCTCGGTAGTGGTGGGTGATGAGCGAAGCGGAAAGAGGAGCGGATAGCGAATAAATATTAGTGTGTTGTATACAAAAATTACCAACCAATTCACATACAAATAAATATTTACAGGCAATTGGATATTGGAATAATATATCTGTGAAGGTTTGACATTTTTTCCAATTCCTTTTAATTTTCGAAAATGTTAGGTTCCGATGCTTAGCACAGGGGTTCTTTCGGAATTAAAAGGGTAAGGGCTTTAAGGCTTTAGGGGTTAACAGCCTGTCAAATTTAATATTTTTGAAGTAAAAACTTCTTTAGCGGCGTTGTGCACTTTTTTTGGAATGGGTAAAAAATAAATAGGTCTTCAAAAATGATATTGAGGTTTTTAATATCTTTTTTTTTCTAAACTGAATAGTTTGCGCGAGAGACACTTCCAAAGTGGTAAAATGTGTGTCCACCTCCTGTAACTTCTAAAATAAGAGAATGATAAAACTAAAAAAATATATATGATGTACATTACGATGCAAACTTCCACCGAAAATTGGTTTGAACGAGATCTAGTAAGTAGTTTTTTTTAATACGTCATAAATCGTAAACCACAATTTACCTTTCATTCAATCTTAATGCAATGATTTCTGTGGATAATCAAAGGCAATGATGTATTTCTGTTGCCGCTATTGTTATACAAATAAATACCTACACATATGTATATTGTCCTGGTCGTCTTAAATGTATTTGTTTCATTTAGGGGTACGGTTGGCCCCCGACAAGACGAACACCTAAATAAAACAACCTACCTTAGAGCACTTCGTAATTTTTTGGGTGCAACCTAAAATTGGGTTTTTGACGATAAACGAAGTTTTCGGCACGATGGCAATAGTAGTCGCCAAAAACTATTCTAGTAAAATATTTTCAACACCAGACCAGATGGCTCGCAATGTCAATAAGTCATCAGATAGCTCATATATGTACAACCAAGATACTGACTCTATATGCCACTACTACAAGCCTTAACTTAACCCAAATTCGTCAAAATTCTAGGCTTGGCCGTCTTGCTGACTAAATTTTTTATAATTGTGTATTGTGTTACTGTAACAACTATTATTATTATGGTTTGCTATTAATCTTTTAATCATCTCTATAGCCCACAAGAATTGATATCAGAGAATAATTACATTACAAATTAACCACCGAAATATTTATTTAACCACTGAACAAAATCGATTAATGAAATGCAGCTGGACTGAATTAATTTATGCAAAATTTATCATTTGTCCAACTTCGTGTCATACACGCAAATTGTGCCAATCTCAACTGTTGCGGGAATTATAATAATGAAATAAATGAATTTTGGATGAGATTTAAATGAAAGGCTTTTAAAATAATATTGTACTAAGTGACCGATCATTTGGGGTTTGTTTACTGCATTTTTATTTTTATTTGAATGGAGTAGCAGACGAGCACGCAGGCCACGTGGTGTTAAGTGGTCGCTGCAGCCCATGGACATCTACATACAACCACAAGTAAGCATAGGTACATAAGTCTTGTCTGAGGTTGTATGCAGTTGCGTTGCTACTCCGAAGGCTGGTTGGTCGCCTCATGTAAGTGTGGACGGCAACTGCACCTTTCCACTGAAATACAATAGAATTGGTTCACGGTAGAAGTGGGCGCAGCGGTGGTACTTCCCCGGGCGAACGATAATAGTTCTACCACCTACTATTGCTTACTATAAGCCGCAATATTATTCTTATTTTGTTGTAATGGATCAGTTTACATAATAAATCAGTTACGATCACGGAGGTTAAAATAACACCACACCCTCCCATAGGAGATGGTACAAAGGTATCAGCGCTGGCGAGGTAAGCGCGATCACATTGTTTTCTCTGTGGTTACGATATCGAACTGCCGATTGTAAGTTCCAGGTTTCCGAGCTCAGTTCACGAACATGTTGAGTTTAAATGTTGAGTTTTAAATAAATAAATAACACTTCACACTCATAGCCCCACATTAGGGTATATATACCCTGTGTCGTGGGTACCATGGACACATACAAAGACAGGAACACTTATATATAGTTTTAGTTATGTATTTGTATTTTTGTACTTGATGTAGGTGTTTGTAATTCTGACTTTGTGTGTGTTCATGGTACGAGACCATGACACAAGGAATTCTGGTGCAGAGCTGAGAGTTTGGAACGTTATTTAAATAAAAATGATGCATGGGACATCTTTTTACGCCCCAGTTACTAACGGTTCTTAATAATGTTCTGTCTCAAAAATTTAAAAGGTGTGCAATAAAAATATGTTCGGAAAAGCGCTTGAAATTTTGCCACCAGCGGCAACCTATCTTGCCCGAAGACCGCTCGTAAATCGTTTCATGCTACGCCAATAGCAGGGCCAATGCGTGATCACGTGTTTTTAATAATGTTACGCGCTATATGTAATAATAAATAACAATTACAAACATTTCTTTGCGCTTATCTGTGTTCTCTACCGAATCATTATGTTACGTAAGACGGAACTCTTCCCGGAAAATATAGTTAAATCTATTGGAGTTGCAACATATAATGTTGAATAGGTAATAGCAAAATCGTAAATAAAAGCGGATTGCAGCGCGCATGGCCCAGCGGCTAGCATAGAACGCAAGCAATCTATGCAGCTAAGCCAAACGGGCGGGGTCGGGTTTGAGATGAGTGACCGCTAGTGGCAAAAATTTCACGCGCGTTTCCGTGCTTCGAAGGGTGAGTTTAGGCGTCGATCCCGGTTGTTAACTAATTTGTTAAACCTAGTCGGAGGTCTTATGGGTGGTTTGAAAACACCCGACAGCGGGATGGTCACTAACCCACATGTCCACCAATCCGCATTGAAGCAGCTTGGTGGAGTAAGTTCCAGGCCTCCACAATAATGGGGAATGAGGGAATTGGGGAATGGCAAAAAGGGTTGCTGCCAAATAATAGCGAGTGTACATAAGCAAGTGTACATAAAAAAAGTGTACATAATATACGCCTTTGAATACACTTTAAAGCTAAAAAATTCAAAATCTAGTGGTATAGCTACGTATGCTTTTTGTTAGGTTATAGACAGCAAAGTTACAAGTTCAATGTTTCTAAATAGATATTGATGTGAGTATCAAAATAACATATCGGTATCTGATATGAGTTTCGGTGGTTAGAGGTGGATGCAAACCACACTTGTTGATGCGACACGTATTTAAAGAAAGGCCGAACATATTTCCGCCAAAAATTGCTAGTCCATACTCTCCATTAATTTTATAAATGTGTAAAGGTCTTTGATTTTTTTTTGAAGTGAAAACTTCTTTAGCGGCGTTGTGCACTTTTTTTTGGGATAGGTAAAAAATGTTAAACTCGCGTCAGGTCAGGACACGTGGCCTGATCGAAAATTCGTAAGACGGAGGGGTGACGGCTGATGACGGCTCGACTGTCTATACTTGTAAAATTCGTTTATATCAAGTATTTAAAAATGGACATTGAACAAAGTGCATCTATTAATGAAAAAAGTGACGAAAAATAGTGAAAGAAAACGAGTGAGTACTTTATAAAAATCCTAGATGAAAACCTACTGAAAATACTAGATAAAAAATAATACTGATAATAAAAGCAATTCGTGCGAAATTATTCCCTAACCATTCCAAAATATCAAAAAAGCACAACGTTAATGTTTAAGTTTTCACTTCTGCTGGCACTACCGGAGTGCAACCCGTTTTTTTGTTTATCCTTCTTTCACGACGACACAAGAAAGAAGCTCTCTTTGTATTGTGAGGACACGGTGCTACGAATTGACCTGAGCCCTTAGTGTAAGTTTGTAAACGCGCAAACGTTACTACTGTGTCCGAGTTAAAACGATACGATCGATACGATCTTAACTTGAAAGGAATAAGGTCGAGAATTACTCGTAAATTCTTAATGCAAACGCGTTAATAACGTTTTCGCATGTGCAGCCTTACCTACACTAAGCTTACACTTAAATTTGTAATTATCTGCAGTTCAAACTAGTTCTGGCTTTTAGGCCTCTCGCACTTTGGTCCTTCTGAAGGACGGACGAATGAAGGACTCCTTCATACAATATCTTTCATTCCTTCGTCTCTTTCACTCATACAGGTCGGGATTACCCGTCTATGTATTTTCCTACTCTAACCTTCCTATATATGGAAAAAGTTTAGGGACTGGAGAGTGACACAGGCTTCTTTTGACCAGTTGGCAGCATATACGCTCTTACTGTAGGTATATGCTGCCTATGCGAGTATAGCCGCGGGTGGAAAAACTATTACATAGAAAATATTTTATTTTCACACATTAATTGATAGTTTCCCATCAATAAATCTACCTTTTCATCCCTAATCCCACATAATTTACCTAAAGGAAATAACTTTTTCCGCAGAACAAATGGTTGTCTTCAAACGGTTTTCATAAAGACCCGATGAAAATGGCTTAAATCCGGTTCCTCTTATAAAAGGACGGAAGAAAGGCATGTTATATGAATTCATTGCCGACGACTGTTTCTTTTGAAACGAAATTGACGAAAGATTTGCTGTTGAAGAAACTGGTGTATGATATAAACTTTATTGTAATATTTTATTAATGTTTATTTCCTTTGTCCGTTAAGAATATTTTGACTTCAAAGTAAGAAAAGAGGTAAGGCACGTTCCTAAGATTTTAAGACAGTAATAAACTTTTTGCTTGTGCTGTAGATCCTACTAATATTATAAATGCCAAAGTAAGTTTGTTTGTTACTCTTTCACGCGAAAACTTCTCAACAGATCATCATGAAACTTTGTACATACCTATATTCTTGGAGTTATCAGAACCAGTTTAAAATAAAGTCGGTTTATTGACGATAGTTGATCGTGACAACGACATAATAAAATACTGATGGAATGTTTGCTTACTTGACGAAAACATGTAAATGTAATATTGTATAGCAGCTGTCCACGCGGACGCATCGCTCACTCAAGTAGGAGAGAGACAGATGTCGAACGCTGCCGAACGCGGAGGCCGATTGTGCCTCTTTGTCGCTCGTTCCGTGCTCTTACCTCAAGCCTTAATGGAACGCCTCAGAGCGAGGTAACGTCGCATGAGTCATGTTTTTTAGTGCGTGCAGCCGGCTCCATCGAATTATAAGACGTTGTCACGTCAAAAATTAACGCAGGTGAAACCGCGGGGCACAGCTAGTATTTTATAAGTAGGAAGAAGCAGGAGAGCACCGTCGCTCTCTGGATGATGAGCACGTTTTTGGCGACGCGCGTGGAGTCACCGGTAGGAGTAACGCTTCAGAGTAACGCATCGGCCGGTGAGCATTACTCGGAAGATCCCGGAGATATCCCCAAGCGCTAAGGCAAGCGACCAAGGGAGTTTTAGTGCAGTAAAAATCTCTCGTAACGTGGTATCTCTTCCAAGGTCGGGTCATAAAATTTAACCAAATAAAAAAGGACTGTCTTTGTGACTGACTTAAATTTCGAAGATATTATCTTTTCGTGTACAAATATACATAATAATAATTGGTTAGGCGATTTGTTATTATAATGTTACTTTACGTTGTTAATAATAATAATCCATACTTCCATACTAATATTATAAATTCGAAAGTAACTCTGTCTGTCTGTCTGTTGTCTGCTATGCTTTCCCGCTTAAACTACTGAACCGATTTTAATGAAATTTGGAAAACAGAGAAGACCTTGGGGATGGACATAGGATGATTTTTATACTACGGGAATCTTTAAAACGGGACCACGTGGGCGAAGCCGCTGGCGGAAGACTAGTATTTTAACAAAAATTTGTATATCCACTCGGAATTCTAGGAATATAATAAAAATGATTTTTTCAATTTCGATAATATGATATTTCTTCTTTAAAAAAACTTGATATAAACGAATTTTACAAGTGTAGACAAACGAGCCGTCATCAGCTGTCACCCCTCCGTCTTACGAATATTTACACGAGTTTAACATTATTTACCCATCCCAAAAAAAGTGCACAACGCCGCCGCTAAAGAAGTTTTCACTTCAAAAAAGTATATAGTGAAATCCGTCTGTATTCCATATATAATCTGTATTCCATTGTTCACATAAAGATCTACTCCAAAAACGAGATAATCTTTAGGTAACATAGGAAAATCTTAAATAAAAATTGTAAAACAGAAATGTTTTGATATTGTAAAACAACATGCAATGGGCATGATGACAGATTTTTAAATACCTTTCCTTATTGTAGGTACACGTCTCCTAGTTTCGAAAAAAAATTTATTTCAGCAATAAACTCAACTTTTAACGTATATTAATGTATTTTCTGCTACGTATTTGGATTAAGCGCGAAAACGCTCGTAGGTGTCATGGCGTCCGCGCGTCCGCTTGTTCGTCAAACTTCAAGCAACACGATGACATTAACTGAGACTTGACGTCATTCCTTTTGATTGGCGTTTCAGATAACATGGCCGATTGCTGTATTTAATACTTTTATTTTATTGAAAATCTTATTAATCTTAATGTTTATATTTAAACGGGATCATATTCAAGAACTCTTTTAGCAGTTTAGCTTTATTTTTCTGTTTAGCATTATTTTTCTGTAAAACCGTTGATTCTCTGATTCTTTAATAGTGTCATCATGCCTATTATAGAATTTACTAAAGTTGCTCGACGAGTGCAGTGCATGCACCGCTCTAAACTTAGCTTTTAAAATACTTAATTATCTTATAATACCAAAATTCATATAAAACCGTACATTCTAACTTAATGGAGTTACCAAAAGTTATTCGGAAAACGCCGAGTAATTACATCTCAGTTAATTACTTGCGTTTATATGCTACAAGCCAGGGACAGCTAAATCACTGTACCTGCCACAGAGTACATATTTTGTAAAGTCTGCTCAAAAGTAAATACAAATTCTAATAGTTTATTATGACCAAGAATTTTTACATTGTGTCACATTATATAGGAAGTACCTGGACGCCCGAGTGTTGCTCGGATAAAAACATTTTCTTGGTTTATTTTTAAGCAAAACATTAATTGGCTTAGTGTTACTTAACAAAGCCTTTTGAAATACCTAGCTCCCAATTTAAAAAAAAAAATGTCACAAAAAATAAAAAAATACAACTTGCCTACTTGAGGTTTGAACCCGGGTCTTTAGCTACGTAGTCGTAACCATTCGACCAAGAAAGCTATAATTCCTTTGACGAATTTTTTACAGAGGTCTTTCATCGATAATATGAATCTTGATACATTGTCATTTTTGTTTGAAGGGCGGATTAACGGTCGACATTTGACTGCTTTCTACACCACAATATTATTAATATTCTCCAATAGATGTCAGTAAGAGTAATTTTATATTTAACGGCATAAACATTAAATAAAACGACAATTTCTATCAATAAAAATTTGCTGGATCGATTTATTTGAGCTTTCGTAACCATTCGACCAAGAAAGCTATAATTCCTTTGACGAATTTTTTACAGAGGTCTTTCATCGATAATATGAATCTTGATACATTGTTTGAAGGGCGGATTAACGGTCGACATTTGACTGCTTTCTACACCACAATATTATTAATATTCTCCAATAGATGTCAGTAAGAGTAATTTTATATTTAACGGCATAAACATTAAATAAAACGACAATTTCTATCAATAAAAATTTGCTGGATCGATTTATCATCCCCGAAACCAGGGTACTAAATTTCATTAAAATCCTTGGAGCCGTTTCTGAGATTCAAAAAATATATTTAGATATATACAAGAATTGCTCGTTTAAAGGTTGCACTGTGTTGCAAATTCAGTGTCTTCCCATAAAACATTGGGTAAATACAACAATAGCAAAGGTTTACATGCATAACAATGATATGTGTTGCAAAATTCAGTGTCTTCCCCAGATAATGTACTTTACTTAGGTTTTTCTTAAATAGGAATAGATATAACAGTATAAAACATTGGGTAAATACAACAATAACAAAAGTTTACATGCATAACAATGATTTGGATACAAAAAAAGACACAAATAAAAAGGAAAAAAAATGAATAAAATCAATTGGAAGAAAAACAAACAGAACTATGATTTAACTAGATAGCAAGCAATGTGATGTGTGCATGTGTGCGCTTCGGGTTAAGTGTGTGTTTGTGTGAGTTTGTGTATATGAGTGTGTATATGTGAGTGTGTGTGTGAGTGTATGTGAGTGTGTGTGTAAATGTTAATGTTTTGGTGTTGGCAATATTTAAAGTTGATTTAAATCAAATTTAATGTTACTATAGCAACTTGTTTCGCTGCAACCCTTTTTGCCCTCCATTGCTCACCACAGTTCTCAAAAGGGTTGCTGCTGAGATAGGTTGTAGATTTTAATAATGGTTTTAGTTTTGAGTGTGAGCATGGATATTTTATTAAGAACAATTTTATTTTATTAAGATTTTAAGTTACTAAATAAGTTAATTATCTTTAAAATTTGACGCTTCTGCTAAGCTCGATAAACATCTGTAAAGCATTCATCTAAAAAGTGATAGAAGCTAAAACTTATATATAACAACTAGCTGGACCGACGAATTCCATACCGCACTTTGAAATTTTTTTTTCTTTTGAAAATAGACATATTTTTATTGCCACATAATAAAAAAGTCCAAAAACTAAAATAAATGTTTGTGGTGGACCACACTTACGACTTATGCGTTTGAAAAATAGATTAGGTACAAATTATTCTCAGACCTACCGAATCGATCTACTCATCAAGAGATGGCGCCACGTGTATTACTGAATCACGCTATCGAAGTTTTCTGAATATTCGAACATATACAGAAGCTCCGAATTGAGTCAGTTGGAGCCTTGGAGTGGGGCCGCTCACCGGACATGACCACCTTTAAAACTGAAGAGTTTGTTTGTTTGAACGCGCTAATCTCAGGAACTACTGGTTCTTAGAATTGAAAAAATATTTTTGTGTTGAATAATCCATTTATTGGGAAAGACTATAGGCGCCGAGGTAGCTTTACATACATTTACTATGCTTGCGTGTCAAGTGTCAATCGCACGTCCGTCGCGGTGGATAAACGATCGCCGTCACGTCATCTTAAAATCGGTGCGAACACAGAACATTATTAAGAGAGGTAGAACGGCAATAATGCGCCGTTCGTATGAAGACTGGTGTCGCCGATCAAGCCCCGCCTTTCACCTCCATTACATCTGTACTTAAATAAATATGAAGCTTACGCACATATTTGCAATTTCAAATCTAGCCAATCTTAGCGCCGCAAAATCACACGATTTCAAATGAACGAATCACACCCAAGTACGCACACAAGCACGCATATCGTAGCACGATCGCGTGTTTCTGTAGAGATTTTGGAATTTTGAGCGTTTGCTCAAAATTCCTTGGTGCGTCTGCCCCACCCACATTTCCATTCTAACTTCTTTTAATATGTTCTGTGGGTGCGAACGAAATAAACTCGTTCTTGTTGACGGTACGGTGACGACGGCGGTGAACAAACACTCTCAGGCTTGTGTGTTGATATCGGTAGCTACTACCTGACACTGACACCAACTGCTCGCTCTTTTATTTAAATGCAATAACTTCTTGACTTATTGTTTTGACTATCAAACTAATGTATATTTATATTTCTACAAATTATTATGTCCACATCTATATCTGCTGTTTTGGCAGCAAATTTGATTAAGCTGCTGGAACTGCGCCAGACGCCTACCGGTGCCTCCATAACTGAACTTGAATGTGAATCTGTAGTGCATACATCATTCTTTGCATAAACTTCTGATTGCCAACAACAATTTTATAGGAAACAGCCAATACTGAGTGTATTTTTGTTAACGTTATAGGGGAAGCTTTTCCTTTAGCAATAGGTATTTAGATATTTTCAAGACTCTTTAATTAAAATATGTATCTATTTGTAGAGTGAGTATTTTCAGTAGGTTTTCATCTAGTATTTTTATAAAGTACCTACTCACTCATTTTCTTTCACTATTTTTTCGTCACTTTTTTCATTAATAGATGCACTTTGTTCAATGTCCATAAATTTGTAAACGAATTTTACAAGTATAGACAGTCGAGCCATCAGCTGTCACCCCTCCGTCTTACGAATATTCGAACAGGCCACGTGTCCTGACGCGAGTTTAACTTTTTTTACCCATCCCAAAAAAAGTGCACGACGCCGCTAAAGAAGTTTTTACTTCAAAAATCGACAAAGATAGAAGTCGGAGAGAACAATTTTCTAAGATTGAAAGTAGTTAGGCCTAAATGATAATAACAATCAGAACCTTTTCATGTCGAATCACAAAGGCTTAAGATATTGTGTGGTTCACCGGGTAACTCAATTACCCCGGCTACGCCAGAGGATAATAAAATATAAGCCTTACGTTAGCATTCCTCAAGGGAGCACTTTGGGACCGTCGTTGTTTAATATTCGATTAGAATATTGAACGTATAGAATGCTTATGACAAATCAGATGAAAATTTTCCTTTGAGTAAAAATCATTTTTACTTGAATGGAAAGTTTAGCTTTAATTTTTTATAATCATTGATAAGTTTTTGTTTTGGGTTTATTAATTCATTTATTCGGAATAAGTACCTACACGTATATTTTATAAAATAAACGATGATTGAAGTGTATTTACTAGCCAGAGTCTACCTGTGATGGGAATTATGTTATAAGCATAATTTAGGGATTCTGAAACTTTCATAAATGTAAATTAAACAAAAATCTAGTGTCTGTTTGTAATATAAATATTTTTTTTTGCTAGATGCATACGAAAGTATGCATACCGTACCGTACCGTACCGAAATAACATTTTTGTCCGTCTGTCTGTTTGTTCCGGCTAATCTCTAAAACGGCTGGACCGATATTGTCGGGAGGCAATGTCTGATTTCAATGGCAGAAGATGTAATTTTTTTTATTTGAATGGAGCATACGATTCAAATGTTTGCATACGATTCGTATTTGGTCTCCGTAAATACGATCATGTTTCTGAATTTCGACTAAAGCTCAAGTGGCTCCCTATACGTTTTCGCCGGAATACTCACATTCTTTCTGCTTTGTACTGTGCACTATTTCACCCAACTGCCCCAATATATCTGAAAGAGCGTTTTGAATTTCTCTGCCTTTCCCATAATCGATTCTTGCGTTCCTCTGAAAATTTATGCCTTAGTACTCCTGTCCACTCCTCTACCTTCTATGCTAAATCCTTTACTGTCTCTGCTATCCGAATGTGGAACTCTCTTCCATCTTCTATACGCAAATCAGAATCGCTTGCCATTTTTAAGAAGCGTCTCTTTAATTACTACTTACTAGAACTCTCCTAGCCTTCAATGAACGGATTATCCACCCTCTTACCAATAAACTCCAGCAAGAAATCATCTTAAAATCCTATTAACAATTATCTGACATTTTGCATGTATATTTATATATATATTATAATATATGTATGTGTGTAATTTGTTTGTATTAAGTATGTAAGTTTATGTACGTCTATTTATATAAATATTTATGTACGTCTATGTATATTTAAATTTAAGCTTTCATGTGCACCCTTCCTGGATCCTACTTTGCTAAATTTCTCTACCCCAAGGTTGTCTGGAAGAGATCGCTAGAAGCGATAAGGCCGCCTGTTGTTCACCGTGATTTTTGTATTTTGTATTTTATACTTTTTATGTTGTTTTTTATGGTGTACAATAAAGCATATTTGTATTTGTATTTGGAGTAGCAGACGAGCATGCAGGCCAACGTGGTGTTAAGTAGTCGCTGCAGCCCATAGACATCTACATACAACCTCAAGCAATCATAGGTAAGTCTTGTCTAAGGTCGTATGCAGTTGCGCTGCTACTCCGGAGGCTGGTGGTCGCCTCATGTAAGTGTGGCCGGCAACTGGACCTTTCCACCGAAAACAATAGAATTGTTTCACGGTAGAAGTAGGTGCAGCGGTGGTACTTCCCCGGGCGAACCACAATAGTTTCAACCACCTACAAATAAACGATGTTTGAAGTATATTTAGTAGCCAGAGTCTGCCTGTGATGAGAATCATATTCTAAGCATAGTTTAGGGATTCTCAAACTTTCATAAATGTAAATTAAACAAAAATCTATACATATAAATAAAATAGGAGTGTCTGTTTGTAATATTGAAATTATCACTTTTTACTACATGCATATGAATGTATGTACCGAAAAAACATTTTTTTACAATTGTTGTCTGTTTGTCTGTTTGTTCTGGCTAATCTCTAAAACGGCTGGACCGATATTGACGGGATTTTTACTAGCATGTAGCTGATGTAACAAGGAGTCATTTAGGCTACTTTTATTTTGGAAAAATTCAAAAACTAAAGTCCACGCGGACGAAGTCGCGGGCGGCCGCTAGTGTAAAATAAATGGAATGTGGAAAAGCAAAACTTTAATAATAAATTTTAATGTAATACAATGTTCATGTAATACAATCTCTAAATTATCTTTAACTTTCTCCAGATAAATGGACAATGGATTGAATTAATTGACGACCTGCGTGGCACAATGGTTACTATGCCGGAATGCCAATCGAAGGGTCCCGGATTCGATCCCGGCGAAACAGAAATTTAAATGATGAGTTTAAATTTCTGTTTTCAGTCTGGGTGTTTGTGTTTCTGTCTTTGTAAGTGTCTATGGTACCCACGACACAGGGTATATCTATCCTACTGTGGGGCTATGAGATGAATTTGAAGCGTTAAGGGGCCGTATATGAAATTTTGTCGATTTCGCTTATTTACCTGATTTAACACATGAGATTTTGCTGATAAATTACGGTTTTTCCATAAGCTTCATTGAACAATATAACTGATCATTTCATTAATAATCTATACATTAGCCACTTTTTTAGCTTACGTCAAGAATTATAATGAGAGATTTAGGTTACATTAAAAGATTTTTAATGCCAAATTTTCATTATTAATTACATTTTTTTTCAGGAAACGGATTGATTATGAACTGAAGTGTATTTATGTGAAATAAATTTTATGAAAGAATACTCCAATTTGCCGAAATCAAATGCAATTTCTGGCCCATTTTCTCGCAAAATGGTCTAAGTTCAATGTTTTTTTACTAATATTTTTTGTATGAGAGTGGCAAAAAGTGGCTCATACACTATGTATGTGATTTTTACAGCAATACATGGCTTTTGTTTTTGATCCGGAAATATGTAACATTCTATACCTATTACAGTAAAATTCACAAAACCATCACCGTCTTCAGATCTATTAAGCAAACCAACGTAATAAAAATCGAAAAGTGGCTCATTTAATAGTTTATTATTGAAATAATCAGTTATATTGTGCAATAAAACTTATGGAAATACTGTATTTTAACTGCAAAATCTCCTGTATAAAATGAGCTAAATCAGCGATATCGGCAAAATTTCGTATACAGCCTCTTAATGTAGGTTCACTTCCTGTTTTGTAAAAATGACGTATGGCAAGAAATATATTGATGGAATTTCGCACACCTTCATGCGTGAAGTAAAAAGCCTGCGATGATAAATAATCCGGCATGACATAGATAGATTACAATTTGCTCTCATTTGTAGCAGAACAGCTGGTGATAGATCGACCGAAAAACAGATGGTATTAGCAAATGTAACTATTTGGTGATTAATTACATTTTTTCTTTGTCCCATCATTACACTAAGCTCTTTCTAGGGCTTGTTTGAAATGAGAAGCGGATTTCGGATACCTAAGTAATGCATCTACGAGACTTAATTTAGACACAGATTCAGATTGACAACTTTTGATAGTGACAACGAAAACATTACATTTTACAAAACGATGGTTTTAATCAGTGTTTAGATATTATCACGTGGCCTGGTCGAAAATTCGTAAGATAGTAGAGGAGACGTGGAAGAGACCTTCACCAGGCAAGCTCTTTTAATATTGATATTGTGTTTGAAGAAAAAAAATAGAATTTGTTTCGGCAACCTTGCTATCTTCTGTTTCAATGTGATATTTAATACATATGTAATGTAAATGTACAAAATATAAAAGTGTGAAATGTACCTTTAAAAACTCCATGTAAGGTTTATAAGAGTAAGGGCCTCTTTCACCACCCTAAGCTATAAAGTGACACGCTAACTGTCAGTTAAAGTCACCCGTAACTTCAATTTCAAATTCACGATGTTCCAGTAGCACTAATCATATGATAAACTGACCTGTAGTCATAGCATTTGCTTGCCAATTAACTTTACTTAGGACGTAACTAATGAACACTTTACTTGGAGATGGTGAACGAGGCCCTTCCTCTTATAAATCTTACATGGAGTTTTTAAAGGTACATTTCACACTTTTACATTTTGTACATTTACATTACATGTGTATTAATTATCACATTGAAACAGAAGATAGGAAGGTTGCCGAAATAAATTCTCATTTTTTCTTCTTCATACAAAATGTCAGTATTAAAAGAGTTTGCCACGTAATAATAACGTTTCATACTCATAGCCCCACAGTAGGGTAGATATGTTAAAATGAAATAAAAATCTTATTTTATTAAATCATTTCATATTAATCTCCAGTCAGCAAAAATAAATTAAAGCGCACGTCATTTTCGATTACGGAAACAGTATTTCATGAAAACGATTACTACTGAAAAATAAATTCGGCGAAGCAAACGAAGTCTTTAGGGTTCCGTACTGAAAAGGTGCCGGGCTAGGACCAGAAACAAAACTTCGCTCGGCGGTTAGCGTAGAACGCAAACGATCTATGCAACTAAGCCAAACAGGCGCAGTCGGGTGTGAGATGGGTATCCGCTAGTGGCAAAAATTTCATGCGCGTTTCCGTGCTTCGGAGGGCACATTATGCCGTCGGTCCCTCTTGTTGTCGATAGATAACAGTCGTTAAACCTTGTCGGAGGCCTTATGGGCGGTTTGAAAACATCCGACAGCGGGTTGGCCACAAACCCACATTTCCACCAACCTGCATTGGAGCAGCATAGTGGAGTAAGCTCCAGGCCTCCCCAATAATGGGGAGAGACCCGTGCCCAGCGCAGTGGGACGCAAAATGGGTTGCAGCCATTATTTACTTATTTATTTATTTATTTACTTAAATTTTTGTAGTCTTGGTTTATTTCTTGGCGTAATTTTGAGTTATCTATGAAAATGAGCGCTGGCCGAGCGGCAAAGACCGCGGTCTCCGATTCGTGCGGAGTGCTGAATTGGAATCACGGTGTACACTTTTTTATACTAATATTATAAAGAAGAAAGATTTGTATTTTTGTACTTTCACATGTTTGTAACGAATAAACTCAAAAAGTACTGTTCCGATTTCAAAATTTTTTTCACCGTTTTTTTACCGCTGGAAAATGCTTCATTCCTACGTGAAAACGGGTAATAAGGTAAACGCGGTTGAAGCAACTGGCTAAACGCTAATAATTCTTAGTTAAAATATAATTATACAGTACAGAACCTTCAGCAAAACTCATACTTACTTGCCCCTTTTTATTGTTAACGAGGAAAAACATTAAAAATCGAATGTGAAATTTCGTTGGCAATAAAGCAAAATAAACGCTGTTCAAGGGAAAAATGAATTATAAGTACAAAGGGAGTTATTGGAGTTCGGAGTCCATTATACCCACTGAATACTGATTGTGTTAAAGATAACTTATCTGGCGTGGTTTTTATTGTATTTTCAATTACATTATTTTTCCTACTAATATTATAAATGCTAAAGTAAGTTTGTTACTCTTTCACGCGAAAACTATTAACCGATCATCATGAAAATTTGTACATATATTCTTGGAGTTATCTATACTAATATTATAAAGAGGAAAGATTTGTATTTTTATATTTGTATGTTTGTATTTTTGTACGTTTGTGATGAATAAACTCAATAACTACTGTTCCAATTTCAAAAATTCTTTCACCATTAGAAAGCTACATTCACCCTGAGTAATATAGGCTACTTTTAGTTTACTTTACCGCGGGAAAATGCTTCATTCCTACTTGAAAACGGGTAATAGGGTCAACGCGGTGGAAGCAACTGGCTAAACGCTTATGATTTTAATATAGCAATGAAGCCTGGAACAGCACATAGGCTATTTTTTATCCTGCGGGGACTCATTAAATGGATCCAGGGGGGCGAAGCCGCTGGCGGAAGGCTAGTCAGAAATAAAATAGGGTACCTTAAAAAAATAACGCGGGTGAAACCTGTTTCTATTTTAACCGAACAACTAGGTAAGTATTTCTCACTAGAAAACTTTTCAATGGAAACTTTATTGAAAATATTGTACTTATAATTTATTTAAAGTAAAAGATACGCTTGAAATGGATAGAGGTTGTAGTATTTGTTCCCTCACTCGCGATTCACTGGCTCGGCAACTCACGATGTGCGCAGGCGACACGTCCGCCGCACGCCCCGCTACACCATGAGCACGAGACAGTGTTTATAGCTATTCCTATAGTTATAGTCTACTACAAACACTACAGAGGTGATCCATCACCTTACACTAAGCCAAATTTACTGGGACAACATTTTTAATTGAAGTTAAATTGAAGTTTAAAAAAAATGATTTTATTAACCCTAGAGTGGGCGCGCTATGAGCATTTTGCCGCCCACGCTAAGAAAACGTAAATAATTCCAATAACAATTGCCCGTTAGGCTTGCTCTTTTTAGTAGCTGCCCCCATTTTCGTTTACAACGCGTACCGAAAGGCAGGACACCATGAGTACGCGGGGTACCGTTTGACGAGAAGGTTGTTAACATCAGGTGTCACCAAGCGGCAAATTGCTCACCGCGCGCCTACTCAGGTTAGTAAAAATTGTGTCATTATTATTTGCGAAGCTGAAATGTGGATTATAAATTATTGTTATAATTAATATATTATGGTTAATTATTATGAAAACTGAAAAAAAAAACAATTTCAGGAGTATCAACATGGATAAAAGTAACAAAATGGACGCTCAAATTGTGTCTTGGCTAGAGGAAATGTCTGATTTTGAAGATGCCAGTTTACGGTTTATAGAGGAGAATGTGTCAGAAAGTGATCGATCTATATCAGCATAGTGAGCATAATACGGACACAGAACAGTCTGCAGATGACGATTCTAACAACAAAGAACCTTCTTCAGTTCCTATGCCCTATGAAATATCACCTATTCGACGCCAACGGACATCTACTTCAGAGAGAAGCCGTAGCCGATCACCACCTACCACAATACGTCATCAGCCTGGATTTCGTCGTCGCAAACGTACAACACAACCAGATGACAAATCTCTAACATGTGCGTTTAGTGATGTTGATGAACCACTAGCACAGCTAGTTCACCGTAGGAAAACTGTCACCGAACATTTGATGCTACGCCGACTGTACTTGAAAGAAATATCTATGTCCCTAGTCAAGCAACATATGACCATCAAAGCTTCTATAGATACATTAAATATTCCTTTGAGGAACCAAATTGCTCGCTTTGTACCAGCAGAACAAGCATCATCTTCAAAGAAGGAAGGCAAATGCAGTATTTGTCCAACTAAGAAAAATAGGCGCACGAAAAAAGGTTGTTCAAGGTGCCCTAAGTTACTGTGCAATGAACATTGCACATATCTTTGTGAAGACTGTTTGAATAAAGCATATTCTGTAGATTTAGAAAACATATAACAATTTCTTTTTTTTTCATGTTTTTCAATATTATAGAGTATTATATAGGATAAGTAAAAAAAGTCAATTAAATATTATGATTCCAAAGATCTTTTGTAAATCAAAGTTCCTAAAACAGAGTTTAATAAATATGTTGATTTATCGTTACTTGTTTGTGTTTTAATTAAATCCTGAGAAAATAAACTAATTCTATTAAAGTATTTCTATTTAAAATCATCAAAGAAAAAAAGCGGCAAAATGCTCCCCACGCGCCCACATACGTTTCTCAGAAAGACGCACCCACTGTAGGGTTAAAACTGGAAATTCGCTTGGAATGTACGGAGGCGTTCCTGTATTCCGTCACTTTCTCCTTTTTCCATCATCGGGTCGGCATTATAAGAAAAAGAATTCGATGGTACCATATTGTTGTATTGAGCAGATGTTTTCTCCTGCACCTTCAGACGCTCACGGCGGCATGCGGCCACGCACACACCTCCGTCCTTCCTGGGGCTGCTGGCTGGACGGAACGAGCTCCCACTCTAACTGCCCGCAGCCCCGGAAGCCCCTTTTAGTCGCCTGTTGCGATCAGGCAGGGGATACCGTAGCTCTATTCTTAATCCCGAAGCTACAGGGACTAAAGCTCTGCCACCTACAGTCTTTGTTTTCAATTTCTTGGCGTGACTGAGTGGTATGCGATGAAATGAAAGTGCGGAAACATGCGCTTTTCGGGTTGCCTCTAGAACTCCATCAGACATGATTATTTACTTCCGGCACTACTCACGTTGCATAATTGATGATGCTCAACTAGTTTCGGACCTGAACGAGGTCCTTCCTCATGAGCCGTCGCGGGCGGTCGCTAGGAGGTGCGCGCGGGTCCGAAACTAGTTGAGCATCATCAATTATGCAACGTGAGTAGTGCCGGAAGTAAACAATCATGTTAAGTTACACTCACGATCCATCAGACATGTTATGATAAAGTAACCATCGCTGATACCGGTCGAATCAAGAAAGTTTTTTTTCTTCAATTATGGCATCGCAAACTCTGCATATTGCCCGCGTCAAGTATAATTTTTGTATCACGTTTTTGCCAGTTTCGGTGAATCTGGACGATAGGATAGGTAAAGTCAGTAAATCGTCAGTAATCACTCAGTCAAATCCGTCAGACATTCAAGTAAAACGATGGCTTCTTTACTAGAACGTGACCAATGGAATTTTGGAGCTGAGCCGAAAAAACATATTTTCGCACGGTTATTTAAATTCACAATACTCGTGCACTATAATTAACCGTCCACGGTGATGGAAAATATCGTGATATTTCATTGATTACGATGTTCTCCATCGCCGTGCATGCCTGAGAGAAATTCATAATTTCTTGAAAGCATGACGTCCACCAATCCGCACTTGGCCAGCGTGGTGGACTTTGGCCTAAATCCCTCTCAATTGTGTGAGAAGGAGACCTGTGCCCAGCAGTGGGACATAAAAAAAGGTAGAAAAAAATAATAATTAACCTATATCGAACAAAATGTGACCAAATTTATCCGATATAACTCAAAAATACACCAAGAAAGTGAAAATAAAACAAGAGCACAATATGTCTTTTTCGACTTCCCGCCAAAAACTCAATTAAGAAAGTTCTTCCACTTCAAAAACACACACAAGCTAACACTTTTCAATGATATAACACGCTTTAAATTCTTAAGCTATTTCATCATATTCAGACTGTTCCCACGACGCACAATATCACATAATCAGCTCGACCTCATATTGTTTAGTTTTTGCACTACTTCCGATGCTGGCGTAACCATTCACGCCTTTTCCAAATAGACTACGCTCATTGTAAAGTGTTGACCTCGAAGAGATTATGAGAAGGTTTTGTCTTATTGATATAAAACATCTAATGCGGCACCAATTTTCGGCATGGCGACATGTAACAATAAAACTATATATAAAATAAAAACATATTGTACCGGTTAACGTCAGCTTTTCTTTTTAACCGTTATTGCACTGAACTGGCATGATTTACTCAATAGTATATTGTGTGGCAAGGATTGAAACAAGACGATTTCTGACGAGGGCGAGAAGTGACTGCCCGAGCGAAGCGACGGCTGTCATCGCCATGGTCTGAAATCGTGTTTCATCCCGTGCCGCACACTGTATTTTTCATATCACATGTAAGGAAACAACGAGTTTTGATTTCTGTAGCCACTCGAAGTAAGACTATTTCAGACAAATAGGGCAGTAATATCTTTTGACAACGATTTGACGACAGTTGTCAATGCGATTCTGACAGACTTGAAATAAAGACGTAAATAATAAATAGAGTTTTGGCGGGAAGTCGAAAAAGACATATTGTGCTCTTGTTTTATTTTCATTGGTGTATTTTTGAGTTATATCGGATAAAGTTGATGGCATTTTGTTTGATATAGGCTAATTACAGTGCACGAGTGTTTGTGAAATAGAATAACAGTGCTAAAATATGTTTTTTCTGCTTGCCTCCAAAATTCCATCGGACACGTTCTAGTAAAGCAGCCATCGCTTTACTTGAATGTTGGACTGACTAGACTGACTGATTACTGACTTTGTTATTACTTCGTCCAGTTTCAATGAAACTGGCAAAAAATTGATGCAAAAATTATACTTGACGCTGGCAGTATGCACAGAATTTGCGATGCCATAATTGAAAAAAATAAAATGAAGGTGCCGGGTAGAAATAACGTTGTTTCTGACTGACACATTGACATTGGTTTGAAATTATCTTATTTCGACTGGCAAAACAGAAATCAAAACTCGTTGTTTCAATACATGTGATATGAAACAATATTTTTTTCTCTTCGAAATTAATACCTAACGACAACTGGACGCTTGGAATATTCACAGAATATTTAGATATACTACCTACTCGTTTGCTTCGAGTTGGCCGTCGATGACTGTTACAAAATGACGTCACAGGCACATCAATTGGTACCGTCGACAAAAAAAATATTTTTATTGCAATATTTTTTTTGATTGCATTCAGACCACCGACCACACAGCCTCTAGATGCCTCATAACAGGCAAATAGTTCTATCAACACATCTGACTTATAGTTCCGATGTTCAAATAAAAATGTCCGCTATTAATGTTCTTTTGCAACAAATTTAATTTATCGATAAGTGTATCACTAAGCTAAAAATATGCTCTGTACGTATACTGTGGCTTTGAAATAGCAAATCACAGCATTGCAACCTAGCTTCGTCTTATAGATCGACCAACTTAATTAAAGTGCGTACGTGATAGCGTTGCTAACGGTACTAATAGGGTCTGACTTGGAGCGCGGTGCGGTGAAGCGCGGGAGCGGCCAACTCGAAGCAAACGCGTAGTATATTCGCTTTAAAATTAATAAAAATGAAAATAAAATTAATTCCCATACAAGAAATACGACTTTTTGCCATGTTTTATTAATAATGGCACGGAACCCTTCGTGCGCGAAAGTGACTCGCACCTGGCCGGTTTTTTCTAAAAACTATTTTTCTTCATCATCTCTAAAAGTCTTAAATTCCAAACCACATTTCTTTTCATTTCTTCTCTTTTATAAATTTAAAATTCATATTATTCACTTAAACTTCAGTTAAAAGGCATAATAACCGACCTTCCAAACGGTTCTCGGAAAAAAGTCTGCGAGTGAGTAGAACAATCAATATCTTTTTCGCTCTGGTTCAATGGATTCCATATTATCATAACTCTCACTTTTCAAACCGTCTATATGAAAATAATACTAAACTAATCGTTCTATCGACGTGACGTACAGTACGCAATGCAGTCCATGCTGGACTTGATCCGTATCAAGGGCCCCGGGTTCGGTTCTCGGTGAGGTAGAAATTTTAATGTGTTAAACTCGGTGTTTTTTTAGAAAATAATACTAAAATCATCTTTCTGTTGCATAAGGCTCTTTGCATAAGGCTGAAAGTACTGGGTAATGTGATCGAATCTGGGGGCACGATAGTATTTATTTATTGTGTGTTTGGCAAAGGGATATCTCCCGCCGGGCGAGATGGTCATGCCCGGGGAGCGGCCGCGCTCCGAATGACACAATTCGGAGCTTGTTTAATGTATTTTAAATGGGACCTTAAATGGGACGCCTCAGAGCGAGGTAACGCCGCATGAGTCATGTTTTTTCGTGCGTGCAGCCGGCTCCATCGAATTATAAGACGTTGTCACGTCAAAAAGGCCATGTAGGTAGTGTTAAGTGGTCGCTGCAGCCCATGGATATCTACACTACATACGACACCAAGAAAACATAATATTACACACAAAATGATAGGTATTATTGAAGTTTCAAAGACAGAAAACAATAGAAAGTAATTAATGCTACCATATTGAAATCAGAGAAATGAGAAACAAAACTAGTTAATACAAACGCTGCTCAAATCTAATTTTCAATAGCTATTACTCATCGCGATCTGAATCAGACTATATTTAAACTATTATATCCACTTATCTGACTACAAGCGATAGACTATGAATAAAAGAACGATACTAATGGATATGGTTATTATAGTACAAAGTTAATTAGGGCTTAAAAATGATGAGTCCTATTTTTGTTTATTTTGGCCTGAAAACTTCATTCATTCTTCAATATTGGCATCGCATACTCCATGCACACTGCCAGCGTCAAGTATAAATTTTGCGTCACTTAGTACCTAATCATAGAAAAAAACAGTAAATTGTCAATTATCAGTCAGTCTAGTCAGTGAGATGTTCAAGTAATGCGATGGCTACTTTACAAGAACGTGTCGGATGGAGTTTCGGAGGCAAGCCGAAAAACATGTTTTCGTATTGTTATTTTATTACACAACATTCCAGCACTGTTATTAACCTATATTGAACAAAATGCCATCAATTTTATCCAATATAACTAAAAAATACACCAAGAAAATAAACATAAAACAAGAGCACAACATGTCCCTTCAGACTTCCCGCCAAAACTCCCACTTCAAGCTCTCTTATCGATGCTCTTAGCGTTGTGATGGGCTCATGAATGACGGTCGTGACGGTCACCAATAAGATAACGTGATATCCTTTAGAAAATTCTACATGTCTGCACTTAACAGTAACTGTACTTGCGTTAAATTATGTTTTAAACTCCTAAACATTGGTTGTAAACAAAAACATTTATAACAAACATAGTGGTTTGATTTGCGGAATATTTATGCGACCCTAGCAATGATTTGTCGTTAAAACTAATATTTTTACTTGATGATGAGTTTTCAAAATATCACCTTTTTATTTACAAGACAATAAATATAATAAAAAGCGCTTTTATCCTCGCATGATGTCCACCAATCCCCACTTGGGGACTATGGCCACTTACGAAGGACCTGTGATCAGCAGAGAGAATTAAAAAAATAATGTAGTCTAAAAAACTAAATAAACACGCTTTTGTGAAAATACGAACTAAAAAGTAAAAAATTGAAAATGTATTTTACTGTAAAAAAGCGTGGGGTGCCTTTTGAGATACTATTGACACCATGCTCCTTGTCAATAGTAATAGTAAATACATTTTACAGGTTAAGCTAATATAAGCGTGATAAAAAGGTTGCAAAAAATGATGGATCTCTGTATCGCAAATTAAAAAAAACAAGTTTGAACCCAAAATATCGGAGTTGCTTTTTTTTAAATCATCTGCCATTAAATCGCTTACCAATAGATAGTTAGGCAATACTAGTTCTGAGTTCCCATTAATTTGCAAAGTTTCATGCTCTAATATTAATGACGATTGGGGGATGAAACCACCCTTATCCCAATTATAATACTCGTTGAATAAGGTAACAGACGAGAGGGTTAAGCTTCCAGGGGTGTGGATTTCATTGTTAGTGGAATAAATTCTTTTTCTGAGCGATATCAAGAAAATTCAATGATGAGAGGTTCATTCAATGATCAGAGGACATTTTGATCTTCGATTTAATTGCAAGTCAATTGAGTCTTGACATTTTCTCAGCTTTAATTGTTTAGTATTAAATGCAGAGAGAAATTTGCATGGCCCAGTGGCTAGCGTAAAATGCAAGCGGTTTACACAGCACAGTGAAACAAGCGCAGTCGGGTATGAAACGGATAAATGCCAGTGGCAAAATTCATGTGCGTTTCCGAGCTTCGAAGGGCATGTTAAGACCTCGGTCCCGGTGTCATTTTGTAGTTAACAGTCGTTAAACCTTGTCGGAGGCCTTATGCCTTATGGGCGGTTTGTTTATTTGTATGGGCCTTTAGAAAACTTTTGCGAGTCTAGTTGTGATTAATATTACGTGTATGTTGTGCATAACCTATAATTTAAGTGCATGATATAAAATTGTTTAGTTGTATGTTTTAGTGTAAGGACTTTTATGCTCTTAGTTGGTATGCCTTTAAAAAAAACAACGGGTTGCACTCCGGTAGTGCCGGCAGAAGTGAAAACTTGAACATTAACGTTGTGCATTTTTGATATTTTGGAATGGTTAGGGAATAATCTCGGACGAATTGCTTTTATTATCAGTATTATTTTTCATCTAGTATTTTTATAAAGTACTCACTAATTTTCTTTTACTATTTCTTCGTCACTTTTTTCATTATTAAGTAGATGCACTTTGTTCAATGTCCATATTTTAAATACTTGATATAAACGAATTTTACAAGTATAGACAAAAAATTATATTTGAAAAAAAATCTCTCTCATCGAGTTATCAGATCGGTGAAAGTTGATCTTCCACGTCTCCTCTACTATTTTACGAATTTCGACGATCAGGCCACGTGTGTTGACGCGAGTTTAACATTTTTTACCCATTCCAAAAAAATGTACAATGCCGCTCTAGAAGTTTTCACTTCAAAAATAAACAAATAAACAAATCTCTACCAACACGTCATCCACCAATTTATTAATGCAGTATCTACTTAACCTGATTTCTCTTTCCATTTGACAGATCAGACTAAAAATTTAAAAATATTTTTATAAGTGTCCACTAAAATCCATTTTTTAAGAAGTAACATTTTTAAATCAGTTTTTTTAAATATCTAAGTAACTCTTGAACTAGATTTAATTTTAAATTAAACATTTGACGTGCCTTGATGTTTGGATTTAATTTTTATGAGACAAACAGACGGCAGTTGGTAGAAATATAAGTATTAATATTCCGTGACAACCCGTGTGGTGTAATGGTTACCATGCCATCCTGCCGATCGGAGGGTCCCGGGTTCGAATCCCAGCAAACAAGCAAGCAGAAATTTGAATGATGAATTTAAAATTTCTGTTCTCGGTCTGGGTGTTTATGTTTCTGTATTTTTTGTGTTTGTGTCTGTGTGTGTGTCCATGGCACCCACTACACAGGGTATATCTCCCTTGCTGTGGGACTATGAGTGTGAAACGTTGTTCTATTTCAAGAAGTCCGATCGGCAAGCGCTAGTGTGCGTAAGTTTTCGAAGCATTTGCAAAGAAATCTGATCATCACTGACATTACCAAAAAGCATTTTTTAAGCATTTCACACTTATAGCAACACAGTAGGGTAGATAAACCCTGTGTCGTGGGTACCATGGACACACACAGAGACAGAAACACAAACACCCAGACGAATAACAGAAAGAACTCAACATTCAAATTTCTGCTTCGCCGGGAATTGACCCAGGGACCATTGGATTGGCAATCCGGCATGGTAAACATTGCGCCATACGGGTTTAATTGTCATGCTAACATTACCCGATTCTGAGTGCTCTCTAGCCTACACACACTTATACATGTACACATAATGTAACTAAAAAATAATGGTTTTCGCATTTTCCTGTAAGACGTTGATTCGTTCATTTGATTTGTTCAATATTGATTGATTGATTCAATAGGTGGTAGAACTATTATGGTTCGCCCGGGGAAGTACCACCGCTGCGCCCAATTCTGCCGTAAACCAATTCTGTTGTGTTTCGGTGGAAAGGTGCAGATGCCGGCCACACTTACATGAGGCGACCACCAGCCTCCGGAGTAGCAGCGCAACTGCATACGACCTCAGACTTACATATGCTTGTTTGAGGTTGTATGTAGATGTCCATGGGCTGCAGCGACCACTTAACACCACGTGGCCTGCATGCTCGTCTGCTACTCCATTCATATAAAAAAAATCGTACAAAATATCAACATTCTGAGTTCACGAGAAGTACCCTGTTGGTTTTGATTCCCTTGCGAGTGTCGAAAAATTTCGGAAATTTGCGGCATAAACGGCTGTATCTTTCGATTGCGCTGGCTTAGATTTATTTTTTATTTTTTTCACTGCTCCAAGGGTCATTAGACCTGTGTATTTGATATAAATTCCAGCTTGATACCTTTACGCGTTCCTGAGAAAAAGGGTCTTGACAGATAGACGGACGGACAACAAAGTGATCCTATAAGCGTTCCGTTTTTTCTTTTCATGGTAAGGAACCCTAAAAAGAGCCGATTTTTCCATCCCCAGCTTAAGATATCAGTCTGTTACTATTATCGCTCCCCTTTTCGTATGTCACATGGGTAACATTGACAGCGCTATCATTTATTCGACGGATAATTTAATCTGCGGATTAAAAAAAATCCCGATTACTATTTTTGCCAACCCTACATTCGTCATTACGATGCCATGTTTGTGAAAACAATACGAGCTTGAGAGAACGAACGCACTGCTAATGGATGTTCGTATTTTAAGTGCCGCTACACCGTCATTGGAAAAGGAACGATATTCCAATTTTTGAATTAGGAACACATTGGTTTTTTTTACGAATTAAACTTTGCGAGCATTGCAAGAAACTTATAGGCTGTTCAGAAAAAGAATAGGCATGGAACGAGGGGTGCTGTTTGATGAGTGAGGAATGACTATGTTTTCAAGGCTGTTAAATAGAAAGTACCTGGACGACCGAGAGTTGCTCGGATAAAAACAATTTATTTTCTTGGTTTAATTTCAAACGAAACACTCATTTGCCTAGTGTTACTTATTAACGCCATCTAAAATAGCTCCCAATAAAAAAAACACAAAAATTAAAAATAAACGCAATATGGTTTTGATTGAAGTTTGAACCCGTGCTTCTAGTTATACAGTCAGCCCACGTAAACATTCGGTGAAGGAAGCTTTATTTCAATGAACGAAATTTTTATAGAGCTCTTTCTAATCGACATTGTCATCTCTTTAAACGTCGGATTGACGGATGTTTGACGGCGTTCTACGCCACAATATTATTAATGCTCGCCAATAGACTTCGGGAAGATCGTATTTTTCAGTTTATACGAGTATTTAAGTTAATCATCGCTAAAAATATTCATTTTACAATTTAAAATTTCTAAAAATAAAACCTAGCTGGATTGATTTATCACTCCCGAAACCAGGGTACTAAATTTGATCAAAATCTTTGGATCCATTTCCGAGATTTAAAAAAAAAGCTACATACATTGCTCGTTTAAAGGTATTTGATTAAGTAGTATACAGGCATTTCCATGAATGACAGGACAAAAAGTTTAAATGTTCACTTTTCTTTTAGTCTTCAATAATTTCACTTTTTTTTTTAAAATTTTGCTTCTTATTGATACTTGGCTGCAACCCTTTTTGCGTCCCACTGCTGGGCACGGGTCTCTCCCCATTATTGGGGAGGCCTGGAGCTTACTCCACCACGTTGCTCCAAAGTTGGTGGAGATGCGGGCTAGTGGCCAACCAGCTGTCGGATGTTTTCAAACCGACCATAAATAAAGCCTCCGACAAGGTTTAACGACTGTTATCTATCGACAACAACCGGAACCGACGGCTTAACGTGCCCTCCAAAGCACGGAAACGTGTATGATTTTTTTGCCACTAGCGGTCACCCATCTCACACTCGACCGCGCTCGTTTGGCTTAGTTGCATAGACCGCTTAAGCATAAAACCATAAAACCAACCGCATAAAACGAGTATTTGCATCGTAATGCCATTCAGTTTGTATATCCGCTTGAGTGGTCCACATGAAAACCGTCGTACGTGTAAAAATCGTGTACGAGTAGGTAGGTTCAGTATTTTACAGCAATTCGCGATACCGTTTATTTGTGCGTGTGATACTATTTTCATCACATTTCGTCAAAATTGTAAAGTAGAAAGTAAAAGGCCACTTGCTAATCTAAGAGAGCTCTGCTCTGATCTTGTTGGAGTTCGGCTGACGGCAGCTGATGCGTAGCTGAAGTCTGTCGCCTGAAGTCTAATTTTATCGCACCTTTTACTTTTATTTTTTATATTTTTTTATTACGTGTGGGCTTGAAAACTCCACTGTGACAGAAGGACAGAAGTGAATTTCTTTTCGGCAAAAATGGATGCAAAAGTGATATTATTTGTTAGAACCGTGCAACCACTTGTACGCTATTTGTTCGTTTTTTCGTTAATGTTTCATTTTTGTATTATGGTGTACAATAGAGTTTAATAAATAAATAAAAAAACTTGTTACCTATATTTTACTTTCTTATATCGTTTTTTTTAAGGCTCGACTTAAAACTATAACCTAGCAGTTACGGTCATCCATGACATAGGCTAACCGTTGACCTATTTCCTCAATCATTTATTTGTTAGGTTTTATTTTATTTTATTTTTTATTAAGATTACTTAAAGTTGTGATGATAAAATAAATGTTTCTTCTTCTTCTAAATTATTCGTAGAGTACCCGTATAAATATTCACTTCGTAAATTTAAAATAAAATACTTATTTTAAATAATATAATAAAATTTTATTACAATTCCTTCACTAATTAATCGAAAGGAACTTCGTTCCATCCGGATATCCCTTGACACCTCTCAAGTTTTTTATTTATTAAAATGTTTACAAGTTTTTTATTTATAGGTAGTTGTAATTCTCCACAAAATAAACGCCGAAACGTCTCCAGTACATGTTTAAAAGGCAGTTTCAAAGGTAATCTCTGCACATAGAGTTAAACGAGTGGTCCAATTTACATCGTAACGCCATTCAGTTTGTTTGGCCTTTTGCATCGCCCACATGTTCGAATGGAGTCGACATACTTGCACCAGTTTTACACGTAATGCAATATTTTACAAACATATCTAAGTATTTCACTGCATATTTTAGGGTTACGTATCTCGAAAGGAAAAAATGGATGCAAAGGTGATATTTTTTGTTAGAACCCTGCAACGTTTTGAAAAACTTCATATATTATAATTACTTTCTTATATCGCTTCATTTTAAGGCCTGAGTTAAAATTATAACCTAGCAGTCATCCATGACATAGGCTGATCATGGACCCATTATCTCAATCACTTATTTGTTAAGTTTGATTTTATTTTTTATTAAGATTATTTAAAGTTGTGATCACGAAATAAATGTTTCTTCTTCTTCTTAATTCTTCGTAGAGCACCCGTATAAATATTCACTTTGTGACTTTATTTTTGTATATTTTTTTACAAGCGCGTTTTGTATTTATAGGTAGTTGTAATTCCCTACAAAATAAACGCCAAAACGTCTCCAGTACATGTTTAAAAGGCAGTTTCTAAGTAAATCTCTGCACGTAGAGTTAAACGAGTGGTCCAATTTACATCGTAACGCCATTCAGTTTGTTTGGCCTCTTGCATGGCCCACATGAAATGAAATGAAATGAAATGAAATAGTTGAAATGAAATAGTTTATTAACATCCTGGGTAATAATATACACTTGATGTTTGTCATTGTTCTACGGTCATCAGCTGACCGTCATCCGCTTTGGGTGCGCTAAGGCTTATATGGGCTAGGAGAAAAAAGCGGGCGGTAAAAAATAAAATTGTTCAGTACCTACTTCTTCTTGCTTATGGTAATGACTCTTAAAACTATTTTTGGAGTCGGGCCCTTACTAAAATGTCGTACCATTCGTTCTAAATGGGCACCGACAGTACAGACAGTGGGACAGTACCTACTTCTTCTTGCTTATGGTAATGACTGTTAAAACTATATTGGAGTCGGTGCCCATTCAGAACGAAAGGTACACGATATTTACTAAGACAGGACATTTTACTAAGGGCCCGACTTCAAAAATAGTTTTAAGAGTCATTACCATAAGCAAGAAGAAGTAGGTACTGAACAATTTTATTTTTTACCGTTTGAAGTCGGTTCTATTTTTTTGTTAAAAACTTAATTTATTTCACTCTTTTTAGTAATTTTAATAATTCTGCACATATGTATAAGCATAATTGGTATTTTTTAAGTCAATTTCTAAACTTTAAAAAGATACCTTTTATAATCATGTTTATCTAATAGCCATCTTATACCCTGAAAGAATACTACTATAAGTCCACCTGAACGTATAAATTAATGAAAGAATTTGCTCTCAGCTCCTAACCGTTGAGGAATTGTACCTTCAATCATCAGCTTAGCAACATGAGGTGATAATTACCGGACATAAATATTTGTATTATGTTATAAAATATGACTAAAAGAATGTGTGTGCCTATTAAGTTTCAGTGTTTCCCTCGATTTCCCTAGTATCACTTCATCAGATTTTGCCATGGTGACAGTTGGACCACCTCAGAAATGTAAGATTTCCAACAAAAAACCATTTATTGAAAGAATTTGCTCTCAACTCCTAACCGTCATAGTACCTTCCATCATCAGCTCAGCAACATGATATGATGATAATTATACACAAATACCTGTTTTGCTTTAGTAAAAATATGAAAATCATTTGATGTGCTATAAAATTTCAATGTTCCCTTCAATTTCTCTGGGATACCATCATCAGACTTTGACTTGGTGACAGTTGGACCACCTCAGAAATGTAAGATTTCGAACAAAAAACCATTTATTGAAAGAATTTGCTCTCAACTCCTAACCTTCGTAGGACCTTCCATCATCAGCTCAGCAACATGATATGATGATAATTATACAAAAATGCCTGTTTTGCTTTAGTAAAAATATGAAAATCATTTGTTGTGCTATAAAATTTGAATGTTCCCTTCGATTTCTCTGGGATCCCCTCATCAGACTTTGACTTGGTGACAGTTGGAACACCTCAGGAATGTTAGATATGTAATAAACAACTATTTATTGAAAGAATTTGCTTTCAACTCCTCACTGTTGCAGTACCTTCCATCATCAGCTCAGCAACATGAGATGATGATTTATATGCACAAATATCTCTTATGCTTCAGAAAGTATAAGAAAATCACTGTGTGTGCCTATAAAATTTGAGAGTTCCCCTCGATTTCCCTGGGATCCCATCATCAGATCCTGATTTGGTGACAATGGGACCACCTCGGGAGTATAAACATACGAACAAAAAAAGAATTTTGAAAATTGGTCCACAAACGGCGGAGTAATCGGTGAACATATATAAAAAAAATATACATACAGCCGAATACAGTACCTCCTCCTTTTAGAAGTCGGTAATTATTACATGGTTTATAGAAACAGCCTTATGTGAGTTAAGTTTAATCCCAAGCCTTTTTATCATTTAAATAGTCCTTGTTTAAAATAAATTTATTATAAACTAGTAAGTATATTAGTATTACTATACATCTGTACACCCCTACCCTTTTCATTTCACTATTACCATGGTATCTACCCAAAGGTTGTCTGGAAGAGATCGCTGCCTTAGCGATAAGACCGCCTTTTGATCACCACTGCTGTTTTTATGTTGATTTTTTTTATTGTTTTTTTTGTGGTGTACAAATAAAGAGTATTGTTGTTGTTGGTTTCATAATAGGCCTTGCGGCATAGGACTTGCTTAACAGTTTTCTTAAATTTGTGTAAAGGCAAGGATTGCACTTTTTCTGGAATTTTATTATAGATCCTAACAGACATCCCAATAAAAGAGTGACTTTTTTTACGAAGCCGACACTTTGGGAATGCAAGCTTATGGCCGTTCCTGGTCGAAGCACAGTTCGAACTATGTAAATCCTTAAATGTGGTAAATGTCGGTTTATTCTTATATACGTACATTATGTTTTCATAAATATACTGCGATGCAAGTGTAAGAATATTTATCTCTTTAAATATCTCTCTGAGAGATTCTCTACAGCTAAAATTATACTTTAAATTTCTCTCTGAGAGATTCTCTACAGCTAAAATTATAAATAGCGCGAATAGCCCTCTTCTGCATTGTAAATATTGCGCCAATATCAGCAGCATTTCCCCACAGCAAGATACCATAGGACATTATACTATGAAAGTAGCTGAAATACACTAATCTAGCAGTATCGACATCAGTAAGTGAGCGAATTTTTTTAATGGCAAAAACAGCAGAGCTAAGTCTATTCGCTAACCGGGAAATGTGGGGTCCCCGCTGAAGCTTTGAATGAATAGTTATTCCAAGAAATACAGCTGTGTCAACAAAATTGATTTCCTCACCATTCAACTGCGGTTTTACATCAATATGTTTTACATTTGGTAGTGAAAATTTAATACAATTAGTTTTTTTTATTATTTAGCAATAAATTGTTTACATCGAACCAACTAACAAACTTAGAGAGAGCATTATTCACTTCGTCATAATTATACGCTTTTCTGGCAACGAATGGAGTCGACATATTTGCACCAGTTTTAAACGTAATGCAATATTTCACATACGTACCTAAGTATTTCACTGCATATTTAGGGTTACGGGTTACTCGAAAGGAAAAAAAGGGAACCCTTATACGATCACTTTGTTGTTCGTCCGTCTGTCTGTCTGTCTAAACCCTTTTTCTCAGAGAGCGTGGAGGTATTAATCTGGAATTTATATCAAATACTCAACTCTACAGTCCCTTGGAGCTGTGAAAAAATCAAACTTCTAAGCCAGCGCAATCAAAAGATAGAGCCGTTTATGCTGCAATTTTTCGACACTCGCAAGGGAATCAAAACCTACAGGGTACTCTCCGTGAACTCAGAATCCTTGAAATTTGGCACGAAGCAACGTCTTATAGCACAGATAAAGAAAAATTGCCAAAACCGTAAATTTTTAGTTACATCATATATTAAAAAAATATCTTACGGAACCCTCGGTGCGCGAGTACAATTCGCACTTGGCCGGTCTTTCTAGTGGAATTTACTTTGCATATCACTATCATACCAAATTACATCTGATTTGGTATTTCTATAAGGGTTCTGTTTTTTAATCTGCGTGGCGCAATGGTTACCATGCCGAACTGCCAATCGAGGGATCCTGGGTTCTATTCCCATCGAAACAAAAATTTGAATGATGAGTTTAAATTTCTGTTCTCGGTCTGGGTGTTTGTGTTCCTGTCTTTGTATGTGTCCATGGTACCCACGACACAGGGTATTAATTACCTTACTGTGGGGCTATGAGTGTGTAACGTCTATTTATTTACTCCACCACGCTGCTCCAATACGGGTTGGTGGAGATGCGGGTTAGTGGCCAACCCGCTGTCGGATGTTTTCAAACCGCCCATAAGGCCTCCGACAAGGTTTAACGACTGTTATCTATCGACAGGAACTGGGACCGACGGCTTAACGTGCCCTCCGAAGCACGGAAACGCGCATGAAATTTTTGCCATCTGCCACCCATCTCACACCTACGGAATCCTAAAAAGACTAGTCAAGTGCGGGATCGCTCTCGCACCTTTTTAACGCACCTTATAATTTCTCGCAGTAAGTTAAGCCTTGAATTTGAGGCCTGTATCACTTTAATACGATGTTTGCATTCTTTTTAGAGAAAGTACGAATAGAACCGTAGTCAACGCAAACTCGTAAACGGTAAAATGCAAATGTCGAAACAACATGAAACTTTACATCCTCGCCGAGTTATTAAACGTGCCATAAAAACCTCTTTCAGCGGGATAGTCCCGTTTCAAGCTGTCGCAATGTCCTCGGAGAAAACCAAAATGTAATGTTTTCGCATACTACTTCGCTTTACATTTATTAAAAACATAAATATTGACAAATCATGCTATGAAATTGAAAACTAGAACAAAAATTTTAAAAATAATTTGCTGCATTTACGATACTACAAAATCTAACTTAACTTACGCATCCTAACTCCCGACCTTATTATACTCGTAAAAACAAAAGTATTCAACACTTCGTCAATAGCGTTTTTGGTTTTGGTCTATTCAAAAAATGGCCCGGTGACTGGCGTAGAACGCAAGCGATCAAGCTCAGCGGAACGAGTGCGGTCGGGTGTGAGATGGGTGACCGCTAGAGGCGAACGTTAAACCATCGGTCCCGCTTTTTGTCTATAGACAGCAGTCGTTAAACATTCTCGGAGACTTTATGGACGATTTGAAAACATCCGACAGCAGATTGGCCACTAATCCACATCTCCATCAACCCGTATTGGAGCAGTGTGGTGGAGTAAGCTCCAGCCTTCTTTAATAATAATGGGGAGAGGCTTGAGCTCACTATAATATATTATATGAAAGTTATACTATATATTACAATAGCAGCGACTTCGTCCGCGTGGACTTTGGTATTAGTCATAGTATGATGTCATATAGCCCAATAAATGGACTATTCTACAAAATCTTCAGCTTTAGCTATTAGTATAGTATAGATAGGCCGATTATCACAAAGGATCGTATTAATGAAAATACGATTTTCGCACAAAATCCATGTCCGGCTTTTACAAGAAAACGATGGTCACTTTAGCTGCGAGTATATGGGTCGGTTTACCAGTTGAGCAATTTCTATTCCAGCTACATGGCTAAACAAATCTAATGGGGATGCGACTCTAGTTGCGGTTACTCACGCATATACAATACCGCATAGTCCAGTGGCTGGCGTAAAACGTAATCAATCTACAAAATAAGTAAAATAGGTGCGGTCGGGTCTACCCTGATTTGGAGGGTAGTTGAGTAAGCTCCATGCCTCCCCAATCATAGGGCTTATGTCCAGCCATGGAACTCTTAAGGACAAAGAAAAAGACAAAGACTTTTACTTGCACAAATATGGTGCTGGTTTTATTTGTGCAAATATGGTGTTTACAAAAGTTTTATATATATGTCGGCAGTACAACAGTACAACATGCCGTGTCGACGGCACGACAGTACAACGGTGGCGCTAGGGTCGAAAGTGACCATAGAGTTGTTCTAGCGGAGCGTCGTATCGATGGTAGCGTGACAGCCATAGTGTCATTCCTGGATTCTTATTAAAGGAGGCATGGTGGACGGTTTGCGCACCACGTAACCGACGAATCGCTACTGATCCAGGCTATCCCCAAAAATTATTAAGTGATAGCTTTTCAAATTATAGAATCATAATCATTTTTAAGTGTGAGTAAGTTAATTTTCGAAATAATAATTATTATTGTAATTTTCTGTCAACCGTCTTTTAATTGTCAATTTCCTCGCCCACATGAATAACTCTGATGTGTGACCACCGCTCGCCTACATATATTTAGTTCGCTTTATTTACGTTCTTGAGGTACGCAAATATTGCAAAGAAAAAATATAAAGCAATTTAATTATAACACAATTACAAAAATGAACTTTTACATCTATATTTTATATCTTCCCATATTGCGCCTTTTATAAATTAAAATGTTTATTTAATATATTTATTTATATTTCGGATCGAATCCGATAGTCGGCTTTGGGTACCCATATCATAGGGTGTTTGTATACCGATAGGAAAAAAGCCAACGGAACAAAAAACCTCCCAGGTTTTTATGGAATTGCTTTATGCCGTTTCTCCCAATTCCGAGAGGAATTCAGGCCAGTCCACCAAGCTGGCCAAGTTATTTTTAGTTAATTTTAATTAATAATATTGTATGCCAGAATATGGTAGACTGTTTAAAACTCCAATTATAATTTTAAACATCTTATTCTATGTAACAGTCGTATGTAAACAGTCAACAATAAAGTATTTTCATTTCATTTCATTTCATTTCAAGTGCCAGATATTCTTTGTCACTCTCAGGCATACAGGCAGGATATGTAAAACATCGTAATTAAACTGTAAATCCATTTCCCAAGACACTTTTAAGCTACTCACCGGGACTTGAGACGCCTCCGCCAGACACCGAGAGAAAGAGAGAGTTTTTTATTTTATTTGAATGGAGTAGCAGATGAGCATGCAGGCCACGAGGTGTTAAGTGGTCGCTGCAGCCCATGGACATCTACATACAACCTCAAGCAAGCATAGGTAAGTCTTGTCTGAGGTCTGAGGTATGCAGTTGCGCCGCTACTCCGGAGGCTGGTGGTCGCCACGTAAGTGTGGCCGGCATACATCAATATCAAAAGTTTATGAATTCAACGTAGATAAATTATTAGATACTAGCCTTCCGCCAGCGGCTTCGCCCGCGTAGTCCCGTGTAATGGCTCCCCGTAGAATAAAAAATGGCCTTTGTGCTATTCCAGGCTTCATTGCCTAGCCTATGTTACTCAGGGTGAATGTAACTTTCTAATGGTGAAAGAATTTTTGAAATCGGAACAGTAGTTTTTGAGTTTATTCATTACAAACATACAAAAATACAAATCTTTCCTCTTAATAATACTTGTATAGATTATTATTATTAGATATTATCCTTTAATCAACACTTAAAACTTTATATCCCACCCGGGCTACGTGAGTTGGTTTAACAGTTCACGTTTGAATACAATCGAATATTCACAAAACCATCCAAAATTAATACTATTAATCACAGAGAATTCGTTAGCTACACTGAACTGCGGTTCAAATCAACGCCAACCCATAATACACCCGATCCATTCACCAAAATCGTTTCCCCGTGCAACAATGTAAGGCCGCTATCCTAATGACGTTTTAAAAGCATTGACGACTCTCCTAAGGCTGTGTTTTCACTGACGCGGAGCTGGACGGTGAGGAGCGGAGAAGAGTGGTGAAAAGTGGTGAGTGTTTCCACTGAAGTGGAGCAGAGCGGAGTAGTGAAGCGGAGATATCTGCACCCCAAAGCCCGCTGTCCTGCGCTCCGCATCGCCTCGCTGTATTTTTATGAATATCCGTTCAGCTCTGCTCCACTCCGCTCGTGCTGTTTCCATTAAAGCGGAGCGGAGATTTCAAGCATAGTGATTGGTCAATCCATGCACCGCTAAGCACCGCTCCGCCCAGTTCCGCGTCAATGGAAACCCAGCCTAAGTCTACGCTACAATAACGCTGCGTTGAACATCAGTCGCAATAATCGTGTAAATGCTGCGATTCGACGCTGACCGTAACCATGTCCTCGCTACTACGGACAGAGTAAGATGGCGTGATTACCAGCTTAGCGACCGAAATCAGTCGCATGGTCTAGAAATTTACAAGTCCCAACTGTCTATAATGTCACCAATCAATAATACTTATCTTTACGATTAGAAACGTCAATCTAAAGGTGACAGTTAGACAGAAAGATAACGAACTTAGCGATACATTATCGATCAATAAATAACGAATGTCGAGACTACCAGCGCAAACCTTTTTCACAAAGTTTTTTACCAAACAAAAATTGTTATTGACGTTGACGTTGCGAAGTCGTAGCTTAAACTCTTCCATTAGAGACTCGCAACGTTGAGTCGCGTTTGCGCAGCGACAACGTTCGAGAAACGCCAACCCTTGTAAAACGCCAGTGGGTTAGCGGCCTAAACAATGAATTTGCACACAACCGCAAACAAAAGGGTTGAATCCGCACCGAGTACCTCTTTATACAATGCGTATTTACCCGAAAAGTTATGTTTGTATTCGTATATTTACTCCGCAGTAAGGCACCGGATTTTTGTCAAGAATGCTTGACATGATTCAATAAATAATGAAAACTTGTTTTTTTCATAATAGGTCCATGGTTCATTGCGTAACGCGTACCAACGTGAACCATGTAGGTAGTAAACTCTTAATGGTTCCCCGTCTGTCCCCGGTACTTCCCCGGTCGCAGCGGTGGCTGCACCCACTTCTGTCTTTACGAATTTTGTATTTTAATTTTGTATTTTGGTGGAAAGGTGCAGTTGCCGGCCAAACTTACATGAGGCGACCATTAGCCTTCGGAGTAGCAGCGCAACTGCATACTATCACAGATAAGACTTAGGTTAGCTTGAGGTATGTATAAGTCCACGGGCTGTTGCAACCACTTAACTCCACATGGCTTGCACGCTCGTCTGCTACTCTGTTAAAAAAACTGGGTAACGCTGGCTGCAACTCTTATTGCGTCTCACCGCTGGGAGGGGATTTTTCTCATAATCGGTTAGACCTGGATCTTATTTCACTACACTGCTCTGTGCTGTTATAATATGGGTTGGTGGAGATGCGAGTGTGGTCAACCTTCTGTCGGATATTTATAAACCGCCCATAAGGCCTCCGTCAAGATTTAACGACTGTTAAATTTGGAGAAAAATTCGTGCTCAACCAGAGGATCTCAATAAGACAACCAAAAAGTGGCGCAAAAAGAAGGTTTTATTATACACGTTTTATAAGCACACGTTCGACATATCTATCACTCATACAAAGCCTAGGTATATTTCTCATACCACTCATTGTTTCGCTAGCTTTTGTACATAAAAGTCCATTTTTCATCTGTACACGTATAATGTACAGTTTGCACGGGGCTTTCAGTCTGTTTGTGTGTTGAAAGACGGTGAAGGTTATTTGAACAAAAATATTGGGACTAAATGTAACCCGAATATTTTTTGAGTAACAATTCTTACTTATCTTAAAACACGGCTTTCGCTTTGTAGGTACAGATAACCTGCCAAGTGTGAGTCGGACTCGCGCACCGAGGGTTCCGTAAAATATTTTTTTAAATATATTTAAGATGTAGGTAACTAAAAATTTACGGTTTTTGTAATTTTTCCTTTATCTGTGCTATAAGACGTTGGTTCGTACCCAATTTAAAGATTCTGAGTTGAAGGGAAGTACCCTGTAGGTTCTGATTATCTTGCGAGTGTCGAAAATTTGCGGAAAGCGGCATAAACGGCTGTATCTTTTGATTGCGCTGGCTTAGAAGTCTGATTTTTTCACAGCTCCAAGGGACAGTAGGGTATTTGATATAAATTCCAGCATGATACCTCCACGCGTTCCTGGGAAAAATAATCTTGACGGACAGATGGATGGACAACAAAGTGATCCTATAAGGTTTCTGTTTTTCCCTTTCGAGGTGCGGAACCCTAAAAATAATAAAAAAAACATGAAATAAATGGTCACACATTTAGTTAGTGTAGTTGCATCCCAAATTTCTATTTCCTATTTTAATTTAAACGCTTAGTGAATTTTCCAAAAACTATAAACAATCCTTATCTCTATCAAGGAACATGCACACCAATTTTTTCAAGTCAATCTGTGGAGAACTAAGCACGTTTTTCTATACATCCCTTATTTTAACCCCTTAGTTCGTCAACCACTTATTCAGAATAATAATTGTTGTTCACAATAGATTTATTATTTTAGAGTCGGTGCCCATTCAGAGCGAAGGTACCTCTTGATTATCAAGGGTACGATCCTTAAATAGTTTTAAGGCTCATTATCATTTACATTATCATATCGAAGTATCATAAGCGAATCCGTACTAATATTATAAATGTGTGTGTTATTTGTTTGTTTTATTGATAACGCAACGGTACAAGATACAATGGGTAGTGGTGAACTGGAAAATATGACATTCTTGTGTGAAAAACATGCGGTCCACGCGGGTGGATCCGCGGGCGCAAAACTACTTAAATTAAGTATATTATTAATGTTTTACCACTATTATTATTTTAAAATCTAACCAAAGTGTTTCGCGCTTAAAGCATCAAGGTATGACAGGTATGACACCAGTCAGAGGAGTGGCCTTTACGGGCGAACCCATCGTCCATGCACAATGTGCCTTCTAGTTATACAACTAGTGTGTCTGTGTGTATCGGTGTCAGTGTTGACAGTGCATAGAAAATGACGTTGTTAATTGAAATTGACATATTTACAAATGTATGCGTCTGTAGCGATGAAAGAATATTTGTGAATGTGTGACAAAATTAAAATGTCTGCGTTCTTTCCCCGCACCAGAATTTTCACAAAAATTATTTATCGTAGCGAGGCGCTATGCCGTCTCTCCTGATGGGTGAGTCAGTAACATTGATGCTCTAAGGTTTCGCGCGATACTTCATTCCTTTTAAACTCATAATTTCTTTTCTGTTATAATGACTCGTTAACGACGGCACGGACTCTTTTTTCTACAGTCTGTGGTATTTTAATGACTCTTCAGATGAAGTTTTTTTCAAACCATCTAGCTAAAATTTGCAGCATGTTTCATAGACTGTAGTTAAATAAAAAAATTACGGGTTGCACTCCGGGAGTGCCGGCAGAAGTAAAAACTTGATTATTAACGTTGTGCATTTTTGATTTATTGGAATAGTTAGGGAATAAATTTGAACGAATTGCTTTTATTATCAATATAAAAGTACTATTATTTATGTCGTAGAATACAATATTTATTTATTGCGCTATCGTACACAAACATTACAATTTATATTTCATTTTCTAATTATTTTCAATTTTTTTTTTCATACTTTGAAAAAAAACATTTTAACCCATTTTGTTATGAAAATAGATTTTTAAAAAATCGATTTTTTTAATTAATCGATACCCTTACAATCGATTAAAAAATAAACAATCGATTGTTCGATTAATCGATTTCGATGTTACAACACTATTCTCCAACCGTCTTACGGTTTTTCGATCAGCACACGTGACCTGACGCGAGTTTCACAGTTTTTACCCATCCCACAAAAGTGCTCACCGCCGCTAAAGAAGTTTAATAAATAACGTATCACACTCATAGCCCCACAGTAGTGTACATATACCCTGTGTCGTGGGTACCATGGACACACACAAAGACAGAAACACAAACATCCAGACCGAGAACGGAAATTTTAAACACTTCAATCAAATTTCTGCTTCGCCGGGAATCGAACCCGGGACCCTCCGATCGGCAGTCCGGAATGATAACCATTAAGCCACGCGGGCCGCAGGTCTATAAAGCGTAGTCGCATTTTGTGATATTTTGTATTTCTTTAATGGGGTAACATTGAGCAGACATACCACGTTTTTTACGTTTACAGCCCATGCACCTCTACGCACAATCTTACTCGAATCGGTATATTACCTTCAAAAGGTATCCGGTACCTTGAGTGAGGATACCAGGTTATGTGGGATTTGACCGCACTAAAAACCCCTCGGTGGCCTGCCTCTACGCTTGGGGAGGACTCCGGGACCTCCAGTTAAACACACCGGCGCCTAGAATGGGCCCATCTTCGGGAGAACAGATGTGCTCTCCTGCACCTTCCCATGCTTACGGCGGCATGCGGCCACGCACACACCGCTGTTCTTCCCGGGCCGCTGGCTGTGCGGATCGAGCTCCCACTCACACCGTCCACAACCTCGAAAGCCCCCTTTTAGTCGCCTCTTACGATCAGGCAAGGGATATTGTAGCTCTATTATTAATCCTGAAGCTACAGGAACTGCCACATGTAAGTCTGATCGGCAACTGCGTATTTCCACCGAAATACAAAAGAACTTCTCCATAGCAATAACTGGTGCAGTGATGGTATTCTCCTGACTAAGTTCAGTTCACCAACTCAGAATCAATAATTGTTCTGAAGCGCGCATAAATCATTCATAAATCATTTATTTGGTATTACTTTTGGGTAACAGTGGGTGTAACATATAAGAAAACTAGCCTTCCGCCAGCGGCTTCGCCCGCGTGTACCCGTTTTGAAGATACTGTAGATTAAAACCATACTATGTCCTTTCCCAAGGTCCACTCTATCACACTATATTCAGTACTTTAAGCGGGAAAGCGCAGCAGACAGACAAAGTTACTTTCGAATTTATAATATTAGTATGGATGCAATCTCCAAAATTAAATGATGCCCTGTAAGGCGTACCAAGAATGTTATAAATTTAAAACATTTCAAGTCATGTAAAGTCATAGTGCAGCGGTTGGCGTAAAACGCAAACGATCTATGCAGCTAAGTGAAACTTCAGCCTCGTGTGATGTGAGGGCCGCATAGCATAGTATTAGTTAGTATTCTGTGCCACTAGTGGCAAGGTTCATAATATGCATTTCCGTGGCTAGGTATTTATTAAGCCGTCGGGCCCTGTTATTATCGATCGATAAATAAAATAGTCGTTAAACCTAATCGGATGCCTTATGGGCCGTTTAAAAACATTCCATAGTGGGTTGCTACTGCATTTCCACACTCCAGATTGGAGGATTTTGGTGGAGTAGTTTTCTATGTCACCCAGGGTTGGTAGGGAGAGAATGCCATTAGGCACTAAGCACACCCTTGTATCCTTAGAATAAGGTTATACCTACTTAAAATAAATAAATAAATCCTTCTTCCTACCCTACTAATATTATAAATGCGAAAGTAAGTTTGTTTGTTACTCTTTCACGCGAAAACTACTCAATCATCATAAAACTTTGTACATACATATATTCTTGGAGTTATTAAAAGTAAAATAGGATCCTTCAAAAAGATTAACGCGGGTGACACCGCGGGGCACAACTAGTAATAAATAAAATAAGCTCAAAATTGTTATGCAAAAAGAATCGCAGCCAAACATATCTAGCAATGTTAATTTAAAAAAATGTAACAGCAGAGTGCGACGATAGAATGATAGGATGGAAGCGTGATAAATAAAAAAACTTCAAACATAAAACTGAACTTTAAGAACTGTCCGCCATTTTATTCAATTCCAATCCATATCTAATTTCTGTAACTGGCAGTTATTTATTACCACCGACATAAACGAGGGTTGACTATTTTTCTCTGACGTTCGTAGAATTTTAATGGTTCCTAAGATAAAGTTGGCTCAAGTACTGTTATAATTCGCAAGGTCCATAAAAAGTCTTGGGTTATCTTATATTTTTTGCAGTGATCTGGCCCGGCTTGGCTAGGGTATTTTGGGTTTATAATTGACTAGCGGCCGCCCGCGACTACGTCCGCGTCTTTGGTATTATTCATAGCATGATGTTATATAGCCTAAAACCTTCCCCGATAAATGGACTATCCAACACAAAAATATTTTTTCATATCACATGCATTGAAACAGCGAGTTTTGATCTCTGTTTTGCCAATCGAAATAAGACAATTTCAAACCAATGCGAATGTGTCAGTCAGGTCAGTCTACCCGGCACCTTCATTTATTTATTATTTATGTCTTTATATCAAGTCTGTCAGAATCGCATTGACAACAGTCGTCAAATCGTTGTCAAAAGATATTACTGCGCTATTTGTCTGAAATAGTCTTACTTCGACTGGCTACAGAAATCAAAACTCATTGTTTCATTACATGACTGTGATATGGAAAATACAGTGTCTGGCACGGGATGAAACATGATTTCAGACCAGGGCGATGACAGCCCTCGCTTCGCTCGAGCAGTCACCTGTCGCCCTCGTCAGAAATCGTCTTGTTTCGCCCCTTGCCACACAATATACTATTTCAATTCGAACCAGTAGTTCCTGAGATTAGCGCGTTCAAACAAACAAACTAATCAGGTTTTCCCCGTTTTTACAACATTTTTCACTGATGCTTCGCTCCATTGGTCGCAGCATAATGTTATATAATAATTTAATATTTGTAATTCAATTTTAATTTTCTTTTATCTGTAACAATACAATTGAACTGCAATTAGATATATATTTTTTGACATAATACTTGACATTTTTATCTTGAAAATTATTGTAATATTATAAAATTTGATAAATTAATACGCTCTTAATGTGGCATAAAATATATTTGTACACTGGTGTATCCAGTAAAGTACGTCGGTGAAAATTGTTTATAACACTAAATATGAATGCATGCTTAAAAATAAATAAATTCATTCATTCATTCATTCATTCATAGCCTAAAACCTTCCTCAATAAATGGAGTATCCAACGCAAAATAATTTTTCAATAAATAATCACTTACCCTTTACTTAACTTACTTTAAACTTATATCTCATACTGTCAATATGTTACCTAATAGAATGCGAATCAAAAAGCTCACAGTGGGTTATTACATTTTTTTTTTAAATTTTAACAGTAAATAGAACAATAGAAAGTGACGGACATAAAAATATTTCGATTAAGTAGTCTAAGTTTCGAGAGAATTATTGACATATCGAATGTGCCTCCAAAGAATAATTCACTCTCGTTCCATCCATATTTTAGTTCTGTACCAGACATTAATGATTGCGGAAGTTAACCAGAACAGACACTTTCTTTCTGTGGTATTATTTTCTTTTCGTGAAGTTTTTGCGGGTATTTAGCTTTCATTTTTGTTTTTCTATAAGTATTAATATTATAAAGAGGAAAGATTTGTATTTTTATATGTTTGTAATGAATAAACTCAAAAACTACTGTTTCGATTTCAAAAATTATTTCACCATTGGAAAGCTACATTCACCCTGAGTAACATAGGCTACTTTTTACCGCGGGAAAATGATTCATTCCTACGTGAAAACGGGTAATGGGGTCAACGCGATTGAAGCAACTGACTATGACGACGATGTTATGTGTTATAGGCTATTTTTTATTCTACGTGGATTCGTATTCCGATTTTTTTCTGTTGGTTCATAGTTGTTATAGCAATATTGAAGCTCAAACAAATGATGTGAAAACTAATGACATACGAATTTTAAAACAATATTTTTCTGGCTTTATTTCGAAATAAATTTGAATTTGGAATTCCTTATCATACGCAAGATAATCGATTTTAAAGTTGCCAGTATTGAGTATTGGCAATTTCATGTAAGAACCTAATATTATGTCAAATAATATGAATATCGCGTTATTGAAATTGTAATTATCCATAAAATATTCATTTCTGTTCAATCCATACTTCATTTCTGTAGCGGACGGCTATCTCTGTATAACGAGGGTTGACTCTTTTTTTCTTTACATTTTGTAGCTTTTTAATGGTTCTTCAGATGACGCTCTTTCGAGAACAGCACTTGTTGTTTGAATTGTTAACAGATATAGAGTAATAAAAAAAATCAGTCCTTCGTTATGTCATCCAATGTTAGTTTTCCCTTTTCTAGTACTTGATCTAATTCACTGCGATGACATTATCATATCCATACTAATTATAAATGCGAAAGTAACTCTATCTGTGTGTGTGTTTGTGTATGTTTTATCAGGTTTTTAACTGGCTGGCTAGCTGGCTGCAACCCTTTTATTACGTACCACTGCTGGGCACGGGTCTCTCCCCATTATTGGGGAGGCCTGGAGCTTACTCCTCCACGCTGCTCCAATGCGGGTTCAGGTGGAGATGCGTTAGTGGCCAACCCGCTGTCGGATGTTTTCAAACCGCCCATAAGGTCTCGGACGAGGTTTGACGACTGTTATCTATCGACAACAACCGGGACCGACGGCTTAACGTGCCCTCCGAAGCACGGAAACGCACATGAAATTTTTTGCCACTAGCGGTCACCCATTTTACACCCGACCGCGCCCGTTCGGCTTAGTTGCATAGATTGCTTGCGTTCTACGCTAACCGCCGGGCAAAGCGCGCTTCGTTTTTAACTACTACTGAATCAATATTGATGAAATTTGGTACATAGATAGAGTTGTCTATAGGAAAGGACATAGTGTCGTAGTAGTGTAGTAGTTTATATCACGAAAATAGGCTTAAAGTAGTTGAAATAAGGGATCATAAAAACATGAAACTTTGTATTTAGGCACTGGCATTTGTAGGTACTAGAGTTTTTGACATTTTGACTTACACGGTGAAGAAATAGGATATAAATAATCGTATAACCGAAATCAACACTTGCCAAGCAACAGGCGGAAAACTTTTTTTGCAGCCCACTGCTGGGCACTGATCTCTCTCCATAATTGGGTTGGGGTGAGTACTGCTCTAATGCTGGTCGGAGATAAGGGCTAGTAGTCAACCCGCTCCACCATCCCGCATTGGATCAGCGTGGTGGAGTAAGCTCCAGGCCTCCCCAATAATGGGGAGAGACCCGTGCCCAGCAGTGGGACGCAAAAAGGGTTGCAGCCAGTCAACCCGCTGTCAGATGTTTAAACCACCCAATAAACCCAATAGGTTAGCTTCTAGTGTTGCGAGTGACGAGAGTGGGAGCTCCAACCATCCAGTTAGCGGCCCCGGGAATGGCGGCAGTTTTAGCGTGGCCGCATTTTTGTTATTTGAATGGAGTAGCAGACGAGCATGCAGGCCACGTGGTGTTAAGTGGTCGTCGCAGCCCATTTTTTTTTTTTTTTTTTTTTAAGTAGGGAATGCAATTACGCACCGTCTCGACCTCTGTCGAGGGGACAGAGGGAGGTGTGTGGGACTCCCCCCTGCCGTTACGAGGCAGGGGTATACCCACTAAACCCTACTGCGCTCCTCCATCGCCATCGTGACGATGTCGTGGGAAATCGGCAGAGCCTTTGCTTCCACAACATCGTCGGCGACTGCCTGCCTACCGTGGCAGGCCCTACACGCTCCCCTTATGGAGAGTCTACAGGAATGACCAGGAGCGCCGGGTCATTCCTGTCCATCAGTGATGGCCTGTGCAATGCAGGTGGAGGCACCCCCGTACCTCCAGCCTGCAGGCCACCACCGGGGGGAGGGAGAGAACGGTCGTATTGCCGTCTTCTCCTTCCCCTTCTACGTTTGCGGAGCGGGGGTTGGGACGGATCGTCCTCTCGCTCCCGCTCCGCCGCCTCCTTATGCGAGATGACTTCCTCGCAGAAGGAGGCAACGGCTTTCCAGCCTCTTTCGCTTCCGAGCATGGCCCTAACGATGCTCGGCAGCGAAAGGTCCCGGCCGACAACCGTGCACAAGACTCGGCGCTGTTCCTCCCAGCCCTGGCAACTTTCAAGGCTGTGCTGCGCCGAGTCTTCCGCCGCGCCGCAATGGTGGCACGACGGGGACTCCTCCCTTCCGATTCGGTACAGGTAATTACCGAAACAACCGTGTCCGGAAAGTACCTGCACCAGGCGGAAGGTGAGAAACCCGTGCGGCCGCTCCTCCCACGCCTCGATCACAGGACCGAGGGCGTCGAGAGTGCGGCGTCCAAACTGCGCGGAGGCTAGGTCCTCCCTCCACAGTTGGACCATAGCCTCGCGCGCATCCCGCCTCACCGCGTTGCGCTCTTCAGGGGCTGGCCACTCACCCAGCGCCTTTTGCGCTGCCGTCCAATCGTAGACGGTGGCCAGCACCCTGGCCTCCAGCTCCCATGGAGGAGTCGCCGCGAGCGCACATGCGGACGCGTACCCGACTGTGCGGTAGGCCCTCGCCACCCGCTGTGCAATGGCCCGTTGGGGCCTGCGGAGGAGGGCCACGTTCTCCCGCCGATGCAGGGAGTCCACCCATACAGGGGCGCCATACAGCGCCATGCTCTTTAGGATGCCGGCATAAAGACGCCGGCATCGTGAGCTTGGACCCCCAAGGTTCGGCAGGAGCCAGCTGAACGCGTCCGCTGCGCGGATGAGGCGGGATGACAGCCCGGCGAAGTGCGCGCCGAACTGCCACCGGCTGTCCAGGGTAAGGCCCAGGTATTTAAGCCGGGCCTTGACCTCAACCCTCACGCCGCCCACAATAATGTGGGCATCGGGAGGGAGGCGCTGCCGGGGCCCAGGGAAAAAAAGGGCCTCGGTCTTCTCCAGCGCCACCTTGAGGCCGAGGCGGCGAATCCTCTGAGCGACAAGCGTGCCGCCTGCAGAGGCCCGCCTCGCCGCCTCTCCGTACGTTCTCCCGCGGGCAGTGACGAGTGTGTCATCCGCATAGCAGATGACACTCATGCCCGCCAGGAGAACACCCCGGAGCAGCCAGTCATATCCGAGGTTCCACAGCAAGGGACCCAGGACCGAGCCCTGTGGAACCCCGGATTCGACGGCACGCCTTTGCAGACGGCCGTCTTTTCCAACAAAGAGGACCTCCCGTTGGCCCAGATAGTCTGCCAGCAACGCCCTCAAGTACAGAGGCACCCCGTGAAACCGAAGTGCCTCCATAATCGTGGAGTGGGGGATGGAGTTAAAAGCGTTAGCGATGTCAAAGGACACCGCCAGGACTCCCTGCCCCCGCTCCGCGGCCTCCACTGTGAGGCTCTTCAGCCTCTTGAGGGCGTCAATCGTGGATCGGCCCACTCTAAACCCGAACTGCGCGTCGGAGAGATCCGGGCCGGTCCACGACAGGTGCTCGTTGAGACGGATCGCAATGACCCGCTCAAACAGCTTCGCCGCCTCATCGAGGAGCACGATGGGGCGGTAGCCCGACGGTGAGTCCGCCGGCCGCCCCTCTTTGCGAAGGAGGCACAACTGTCCCTCCTTCCAGGGTTTCGGGAACCTCCCGGTGGCAAAACACCGATCAAAGAGGTCCCGAAACCGCTCCTCCATGTGCTTGGCGGCGATGGCGAGCACACGTGCTGGCACTCCATCTGGGCCTGGTGCCGTCTTCTTGCCGCTCAGGCATTTTGCCGCAGACTCAAACTCCGCCGGCGTGAGGGGAACGAAGTCCTCTGCCGGCGGACTGCTGCCCACAGGCGGATTCATCACTGGTGGGGCGAAGTCGGTTCCAACCGGGAACAGAACCTGGATCACCCCATCCAGTAAATCCGGCTGGAGGGTCTCCGTCACCGGGGGACCGATGGGGCGCAGACAGTTACGCGCCGCTCTATACAGTCTCCCCCACGGGTCTTTGTCCAAACCCTCCAGCATTTCCGCCCTGGCGTGGTCTTTTGCCTCGGCAATGGCCACCTTAAGACGGCACTTTGCCTCCTGGTAGGAGGCATAGAGGAGGTCCTCGTTTGAGAGGTCCCTGCGACGCCGACGTCGGCTCCTCGTGTACTCCCTGTTGGCTGCGATGCAGCTTCTCCGCAGGTCCGCCAGCTCCTGTGACCACCAATACACGGCGCGTCTAGGAGGCGGCCTGCGGGACCGAGGCATGCTGGCATCGCACACCTCGGTTAGGGCCTCTCGAAGCTGCAGCGCAGCCGCGTCGACGTCGGTACTGGCGGGCGCACCAAACCAGTCCTGGACGAACGCCACCTCGTTGGCCATCCCTCGGTCCAGGTGGGTGAGAGCCCACCGGGGGAACGGCGACTGCCGCGTGCGGGGCGCGTGCGACGGGTTCTCGGCGGAGAAGTCTATCCGGATGTACCGGTGATCGGACATAGTCTCCGCCAAGTCCACCCGCCAGCTCACAAGTTGAGTGGCGAGTGCAGGGGCGGCGAACGAAACGTCCACCACTGACCCCCCCTGCCGCCGCACACACGTGTGTGTTGTCCCTCTGTTAAGGAGGGACACACCGATAGATGCCGCCCACAACTCGAGGGCGGCTCCCCGCACGTCAGTGACTGGGTTGCCCCAGTGCACCGATTTGGCGTTGAAGTCGCCGAGGACCAACAGTTTTAGGGGCGGTAGTTCAAGGACTACGGCTGCCAGTATCTCCAGGAACCTCTCAAACTCCGCGAACGGCCGGTTTGGGGAGAAGTAGGTGCCAAGAATGGCAATCTCCCCCCACGCGGCGGCCACGTATCCATGACCCCTCTCGATGAGCGAGAGGGGTGGGGAATCTGTGGAGGGCCGCGGAACGATGGCCACCAAGCCATCACGGTCCCCCAGCCAGTTGGCAGGGACCGAATACGGCTCAGCGACCACAGCCACTTCCGCCAACCACTCGGCCATAACCTGGGACAATAGGTCCTGGGCGGCTCTGCAGTGGTTGGCGTTCGCCTGCATTATTGTGATACAATGTCGAACCTGGGTCATTATTCGGACATTGTACCACTCTCGACTGGGGCTGAACCAGCCTCAGGCGCACCGGCAGGCTGCGTAGGGGCCTGCGTCTTGCCCTTCTTGGCAGGGGGCTTGCATTTGGAGCCCCCCATAATGTGACCCGCGGGCCGCCCACTCGCTGCGCACACGGCGCACTTTGCTTTCCGCTGCAGGTGTTTGCCTTGTGGCCCGCTTGGCCACAGCGGAAGCACAACTCCGACCTGTCCTCACTCGAGGGGCAACGAGGACGAGTGTGGCCGATGCTGAGGCACTTGAAGCAGCGCATTGGCTGCTCCTCAGGCGCTCGGACCACACCCGAACTAAACCCTACTAGTAGCCGCCCCTTGAGGAGGACGGCTTTTGCGGCGGCCACTGGGCACTCCACGCGGATGGCGCCTAGGCCCCCTCGGCCGCGCCTTATCCCACCTGCGCGAATTGATTCCGCGCTGCAACCTCCGGCCGCCGCGATTGCAGCGACCACGTCGTCCCTGGTGACTGAGTCATCCAGCTCAAAGATGACCAGGGGCGACGTCTTAACCGGCCTCGATACCTTGGCCACGGCGGAGACGGCCTCCTGCATTTTTGCAGCAAAGAGATCGGCGTGCCGCTCACGCTCGGCGCCCGGGAACTCGAATATACGAGCCCCGGTTTGCGTCTGGCGGCAGCGGACGGCCGCAATTCCCATCTCCTGCGGCTTCACCGTCTCGCGCGCCATGGCCAACACCGACTCGTAAGTAGCCCCCCCTTTCGCGGCCTCCGGTGAAATAGTCACCACAACGGCCGCGGTACTGGGGGGAGCCATTTTCTTGGCTTTTTGGGCCTTGGTCGGTTCCCTTCTTCCCCTTGCTGGCCGGCTTAGGAGTCGGTTGCGCGGGTGCTGGAGGAGGAGCTGCGGCAGCCTTCCCTTTCCTCCCCCTCTTCTTCTTGCCCACCTTTGTCCACTGGTCGTTGGTGGCCGTGGTGGTGGGCAGCATGAGGTCCTCCTGTGGGAGCACAGGAGGCCTCGACGGGCCGGGCTTAGGCTCCGAAACCTTAGCAGAGCCAGCTCTGGGCTCCTTGGCCCCAACTTGACTCTGCTTAGAAGTCGCAGCAGCGGCATAGGATTTGCCGGACTTTGGCGCTGGGGGACCAGGAGCGGGAGTGGCCAGTGACTCGGCCTCAGAGGCCTTGCCCTTGCCCTTTCCCTTTCCCTTCCCCTTCCCCTTGGACTGGGGTACGCCAGCTGCAGCTACCTCGGCCGCTGCCTTCTTTTTATCCGCCGCTAGAGGCGGACGCACCCGCTTTTCGGGCAGGAGGCGGTCCTCAATGCCCGCAAAGCAGGCCCTCGTAAAGGCTCGTTCCTCCATGAGGACCTTCCTTAATACCGACAAAAAGTCTGGCTGAGCGTCCGGGGCCACTTCCATTTCTACAGCCACCTGTGTCTCAGGAGCTGTAGCGTCGCCGGCAGCCTTCAGCCTAGCGACCTCTTTTTGCAGACTGTCGATGACCGTTTGCTGGCGGTCGACGGTCGCCTGCAGCCGCTGCGTCTCCTCGGAAGTAGAGCGCTTGGCCATCTCAGACATTATAGCCTGCAAATTGTAGGCCCGTAATTTAAGGGCCTTTTGGAGGGTGCCCTTTATATTGGAGCACTTCGAGGCGATCTCCGCAATTCCGGCGGCCTCCTCCGCCACCATCGCCTCTAGCTCCGCCACCGTCTTGTCGACAAAGAGCATCGGCCCGTAACCTTGTTTGGCACGGGCAAGACGCTCCTGTCGCTCCTTCGCGGCAGCGCGCTCCTCCAGCTCCTGCTGGACCGCGTCCCTTTTGAGGGCGTTTAGGCTTTTTTGTGCCTCAGAGAGGCCCACAAAATGGCCGGCCGTTGGCTTGCGCCCTCGACTTGCCGTAGAAGGCACACGCGTCGGTGAGGCCTTAGCCGACTTTACAGAGGGAGTGTCCGAGCCACCGGACTCCTCCCTTGTCTTACGCTTTCGTAAGAAACGAGAGCGGGTTGTTACCCCACCCTCGTCGGTCAGGGTAGATGTGTCCGAGGAATCGGACGCATCACCCTCTCGAAAATAACGGCTCCCGGAGAGTGGAAGCCGTGACAGCTCCACCCTCGGGGTCCGTTCTCCCACCCTGTCGGACAAAGAACTGCTGGGACGACTAGCGTCACCAGCGCCGACCTGCAAACTCTCCGCCTTGGAGACAGGCTCCGAGGGCCTAACAAAAGGGTCTTCACCCTCCATCAAATTCTAAAATGAATTCGACAACGCACACAAACAATCACACAGCACAGCGAGAGCCTAGTTGCCCGCTCAGCCTGAACCGGAGTAAGCCTCAACAGTCAGGTAGCAGGGACGAACTAGGAGCAACTCGAAGCACTAGGAAATCGCAAATGGGCGCACTGATCGCAATCGAAAGCACAGAGTCGTTTAGCCGCCGGCCTGCCACTGCGTTACCGTGGACAAGCGCGACGTTACCGGGGGATACGAGTCGTCGCAGCCCATGGACATCTACATACAACCTCAAGCAAGCATAGGTTAGTCTTGTCTGAGGTCGCATGCAGTTGCGCTGCTACTCCGGAGGTTGGTGGTCGCCTCATGTAAGTGTGGCCGGCAACTGCACCTTTCCACCGAAACACAATAGAATTGCTCGCGGTAGAAGTGGGTGCAGCGGTGGTACTTCCCCGGGCGAACCATAATAGTTCTGCCACCTTCCAACCGCCGCATGCCGTTGCAAGCACAGGAATGTGCAAAAGAGCACCATTGCTCTCTTGAGGCACCGCGCGTTGAATACACTGGTGTGTTCCTCCGGAGATTCCGGAGTTCTCCCTAAGCGCTGAGGCATCAGCGCTTAGGAACTCCGGCCTACCTGCCACCAAGGTGTTTTTAGTACAGGCCTCTGACTAGGTTGACTGCCACCCTTTTTGCGTCCCACTGCTGGACACGGGTCTCTCCGCATTATTGTGGAGGCCTGGAGCTTACTTCTCCACGCTGCTCCAATGCGGGTTCAGGTGGAGATGCGGGTTAGTGGCCAACCCGCTGTCGGATGTTTTCAAACCGCCCATAAGGCCTCCGACGAGGTTTAACGGCTGTTATCTATTGACAACAACCGGGACCGACGGCTTAACGTGCCCTCCAATTTCAATTCGAGCATTCGAGCAATATGTCAATTACAACAAACGGATACTTGTAGGCCACATTTTCAAAATTTAAAAATAATGACGCTCCCTTCCTTATACATTTACGAGATCTCTTTAATGGTCAAAACAGAAATCACAAAATATGAAACCCTTAAATCAAAAAGACATAACAGTAAATTATGTTCAATCGCTTCCAAAACAAAACAATATCATAACAGTGTCTTTTGCATGGGACCAAAAATATATAACGGTCTACCGGAATTCCTCAAAATTAAAACGGGCAACGAATTTAAAAAAGGACTTAAAACGTATTTACTGAAAAAGGCGTATTACTCAGTCACTGATTTCATAAACGATAAAACGGCATAAAGGAATTCCACAAAAACCTGGGAGGTTTTTTTTCCGCCGGCTTTTTTTCCTCTCAGTGTACAAACACCCTGTGATATGGGTACCCAAAGCTGACGATCGGAACCGATCCGAAATATAAATAAATAAATATTTTTATTTTTATTTATAAAAGGCGCAATATGGGACAAATAAAAATAATATTAAAATAGATGTAAATGTACATATCGTAATTATTTTTATAGTTTAGTTTTTTCCTTTTATATTTTTATCATTGTATATTTGCATACCTCATGAAGGTAAATATGGCGAACTAAATATATATAAACAACTTTGTAAACACCCATATTTGTGCAAATAAATGTCTTTGTCTTTGTCTTCCAAAGCACGGAAAACGGTCACCCATCTAACACCCATTCGCGCCCGTTTGGTTTAGTTGCATAGATCGTTTGCATTCTACGCTAACCGCCGGGCTATGTGGGCTTCGATAACCAGGTTAATGCTATTTATTGATAAAACCGCGACTGCTACTGCTACATACTCTCATGATACCTGCATAAAACTAAATCTTGTAACAATGGGGTCAAAATCCTCTAAAATCTTTCTTATCTATGTACCCAACAACCAACAAATAACTCCTCTTTTTACCGACTTTCAAAAGAAGGAGGTACTGTATTCGGCTGTATGTATTTTTTTTTTTTATATATGTTCACCGATTACTCCGCCGTTTGTGGACCGATTTTCAAAATTCTTTTTTTGTTCGTATGCTTATACTCCCGAGGTGGTCCCATTGTCACCAAATCAGGATCTGATGATGGGATCCCAGGGAAATCGAGGGTAACTCTCAAATTTTATAGGCACACACATTGATTTTCTTATACTTTCTGAAGCTTAAGAGATATTTGTGCATAGTAATCATCATCTTATGTTGCTGAGCTGATAATGGAAGGTACTGCGACGGTGAGGAGTTGAGAGCAAATTCTTTCAATAAATGGTTTTTTGATCGAAATTTTACATTCCTAAGGTGGTCCAACAGTCACCAAGTCAAAGTCTGATGATGGGATCCCAGAGAAATCGAGGGGAACATGCGAATTTTATGACACAACAATTGAAATTTCATATTCTTATTAAAGCAAAGCAGGCATTTGTGTATAATTATCATCATATCATGTTGCTGAGCTGATGTTGGAAGGTACTACGACGGTTAGGAGTTGAGAGCAAATTCTTTCAATAAATGGTTTTTTCATCGAAATCTTAAATTTCTAAGGTGGTCCAACTGTCACCAAGTCAACGTCTGATGATAGGATCCCAGAGAAATCGAGGGGAATATTTAAAGTTTATAGAACATCAATTGATTTTTATATTCTTACTAAAGCAAAAAAGACATTTGTATTTAATTATCATCATGTGATGTTGCTGAGCTGATGATGGAAGGTACTACGACGGTTAGGAGTTGAGAGCAAATTCTTTCAATATATTTTTTTTTGTTCTAAAACTTAAACTTCTAAGGTATTCCAACTGTCAACATGTCATAATCGGATGATGTGATACTAGAGAAATCGAGGGAAACAGTGAAACTTAATAGGCATACACATTTTTTAGGTCATATTTTTTAACATAATACAAATATTTATGCCCGGTAATTATCACCTTATGTTGCTAAGCTCATGATTGAAGGTACAACTCCTCAACGGTTAGGAGCTGAGAGCAAATTCTTTCAATAATTTATACGTTCAGGTGGACTGATAGTAGTATTCTTTCAGGCTATTAGATGGCTATTAGATTAACATGAACGGTAAATCTTTTTAACGTTTAGAAGTTAAGTGAAAAAAATTCCAATTATGCTTATACATATATTTACAGAATTATTAAAATTACTAAAAAGAGTGAAATAAATTAAGTTTTTAACAAAAAAATAGAACCGACTTCAAACCGTAAAAAATAAAATATTCAGTACCTACTTCTTCTTGCTTATGGTAATGACTCTTAAAACTATTTTTGGAGTCGGGCCCTTAGTAAAATGTCCTGTCTTAGTAAATATAGTGCACCTTTCGTTCTGAATGGGCACCGACTCCAAAAAAGTTTTAACAGTCATTACCATAAGCAAGAAGAAGTAGGTACTGCCCCACTGTCTGTACTGTCGGTGCCCATTTAGAACAAATGGTAGGTACGACATTTTAGTAAGGGCCCGACTCCAGAAATAGTTTTAAGAGTCATTACCATAAGCAAGAAGAAGTAGGTACTGAATATTTTATTTTTTACGGTTTGAAGTCGGTTCTATTTTTTTGTTAAAAACTTAATTTATTGAGTTTGAAATAGCATTGGAGCAGACACCGCCATTAAAAATAATATTGGATGTCTTACAAGAATCTATTTCGCAAGCTCATCGAAAACGATATTCTTGAGGACTTGTTTCATTGCCATACGATAAAGAGTACGAAACTTCACCAAATACTTGCTGACAACCGCTATGGAACAGCGTGCAGAGTAAGCCTTATTATGGGGAGAGACCCGTGCCCAGCAGTGGGAAGCAAAAAGAATTGCTTGGAAAGTGTTCAATTGCGGAGTTGACGTAAAACATAAGTAAGAAAACAATCTACTCGTACCTAATACAGCTTGCTTTATTCTTTACACAAAAATTTTGATATCACGTCAAACCTCACCTTGTCAATATAAATAAATAAATATTTAAATTAATAAAACGCGCAATATGGGACAAAGAAAACAATCAAAAATAGATGTTAAAGTACCTACATTTTATAATTGTGCTATAATTTAGTTTTTCTCTTTTATATTTTTATTTTTATCGTTGTAGTATTTGCATACCTCTAGAAGATAAATATGTCAAATTAAATATATATAAACAACTTTGTAAACACCCATATTTGTGCAAATAAAGGTCTTTGTCAAACTTCATTTACATTACAAACTCGTGTTTTATATAGTTGAATAAAAATAGTTTATTGAAGACTATTTACATAGCATACAATTTGAGATTTTAAACACTTACCGTCAGGCATAAAATTGTTTTATCACGATAATAAGACTCACACTTGTATTTAGACTTATCTTTGAAAAATTATCAGTGGTTCTATATATTATTACAGCACTCATACAAATTGTGAGGAGTTCAGTGACATACACACGAACACAAAAATATATACATAAATTAAGAAGATATAGAGTCAAGCCTCTGAATATGATATATGATATATGAAATTTATGAATGAATGAATGAATGAATTTATTTATTTGTTTAAGTTGTTGTTTACACACTAAAGTACATTATACAGAAAGAATTGCGGTTTTTGATGGAGATATGAATTCAAAATTTAACATTCTTATTAATATCCTACCACTAATGTTGCGAAAAATAAACATAGGTACATAAATAAAGCACACATCCACACAATTAAACTTTTATAAACTACTAGCTTTCCGCCAGCGACTTCGCCCGCATTGACCTGTTATAAATTTCCGTAGGATAAAAACCTATCCTATGTCCTTTCCCAAGGTCCACTCTCAGTGTTCCAAATTTCATTAAAATTGGTCCAATAGTTTAAGCGGGAAAGACAGATAGACTGATGACTTCACTAAAACGTATAAAAAACTTAAAATAACAACAGAATTTCTTTCATCGCACATCATTAAAGGTACGACTACAATGGATTTATAAGTTTTTAACTACCATCGTATTGAAACTTGGCAGATGTCGGGGGTTCGAGTCTGCAGTTGGCTGTAGTTCGATCATTTTAATTCCTGAAGATATGGATGTTTAAGATCATCAATCGGTATTATATTTTGTTACGTTTATTATTTTCCTGTTTTCTATAATTTAAATACAGTAGTAGACGAGTGTCCAGGCCACGTGGTGTTAGTCCCTGTAGCTTCGGGATTATTAGCTTACTTACTTATAGATACGTAGCTACGGTATCCCCTGCCTGATCGTAAGAGGCGACTAATGCCCGCCCTACACCTAACGAGAAATCGTTCAGATTTCTTTGAAAATATCTGTTTCTTCAGATTTATCGCAAACGATTTACCATCCACACGTGCGATAAATCTGAAGGTACCCTCTTCCAAGGTACCGGGTAGAAGATTTTGAAGGTTTCCCCCCGATACCAAAAAAAGGCAACGTGGCGTGAAGTGATCGCTGCAGCTCATGGACACACACACAATTTCAAACAAGCCTGAGACTTGACCTGAAGTCGCAGCAACGCTTTTTGTTGCGCCGTTTGTTGCTGCTCCGGAGGCTGTCGCCTACGTCGACGGTTGAGGAGGATTATAATTTATTCCACCACACTGTTTTAATATATATTTGTGATACTTTATAAATTATTAATTTCATTTACGTATTTCTTATATTTTATAGATTGCCAAATAAAACACTAGACCACTTACGCTTTTTCAATTAAGTGAAATAAATAGACTGAATACATGAACAACTTCGGTACGAGGACCATGTGCGACTTCCTTACATAGATCACGCACACATGAAGCGCGTGTAAGCACGTTGTTTTTATGTAGTACTAGCTGTGCCCGCGACGTCGTCCGCGTGAATAAAGACTTGTATAAAAGGGATTGATTAAAGATTATTTATTTGCATTGAATATGTAGTAGGTAGATTATTCTTACATTATAATATGTGAAATCACTTATAATAAAATGTTCATATGTTCAGAAGACACCTTATTCATTTTTTCTAAATCCTTCAAACCTAAAACAGTAAGGACTGCTTACTGTACTCAGATCTTACTATCCAGTTTTCGCATGCTTCGCTTTTCTCGCGCAATCAGATTCTCTTTACAAATATGTAGCTCGTTTATTAAAGTTAAGAGATACGTAGTACTGCTGTGCCCGTGGCTTCATTTATGTTAAAAATAAATAGTATCTTGAGTGAGTTTATACTGCAAAGAATGCATAGGATACATAGCTTTAACCTACTTCAGAAAAGAGGTGCACTATACAACTACTTGTAGTTGGGAGACAAAATTTCTAAACATACACGTGCTTAGGATTAAACAGTCGGAAAAATTATAAGGCCAATTAATAGACTAAAGATTTAAAACTTGCGGACAGCAGTTTGGTCATATATCTTAACTCATATAACATTGTGAAAACTAAAGCAGAAGGTCGTGTCTCTAAACAGTGTACTATCTGTATTTGAAAATAAAGAATCTTATATATCTCCATCAACCAACGTGTGTGGATGAGCCCGTACGCAATAAAGAGACGCAAAAAAATTAGTTATCATTGGTCCAATTAACCATGTTCAGCATCATACGTATACCCAACGACGGGACAACCCAACAACAAAATCATTCTATACATCAAGTCTCGACACACAATTTTCAAAGTTTCAAAGAAAATTGACATTTAAAGGGTGAATTTCGAGAAATGCTGAAACACGTATTTTTTTATTTTGGTTAGAAAATATTTATACCAAATTTCAAGAAAATCTATTGAAAAAAACAAGTTTTCCATACAAATTTACATCCCTCATTTCACACCCTTAAAGGGCGATTTTTAAAATTAGCTATAGCCTAAATGTTAGCGAGGACCAATATATATAAAACAAAAAAAGTTTCATCAAAATCCGTCCAGTAGTTTTTGCGTGAAAAGCTAACAACAGACAGACAGACAGACAAAAATTTCAAAACTTATATTTTTAGCTTCTGTTACTTATAAAAAGACCCCTAGAAGTATTTTTTTAAATTTCTATGCAATGTACAGAATTGACCACAGAACATTATTAACAGAAGTTAGAATGGAAATGTGGGCGGGGCAGACGTCGCCAAGGAATTTTGAGCAAACGCTCAAAATTCCAAAATCCCTACAGAAACACGCGATCGTGCTACAATATGCGTGCTTGTGTGCATGCTTGGATGTGATTCGTTCATTTGAAATCGCGTGATAGTGCGGTGCTAATAAGATTGGCTAGATTTGAAATTGCAAATATGTGCGTAAGCTTCGTATTTATTTAAGTACAGATGTAATGGAGGTGAAAGGCGGGCTTAATAGGCGACACCAGTCTTCATACAAACGGCGTATTATTGCCGTTCTACCTCTTTTAATAATGTTCTGTGGAATTGACCCTGCTTACAGTTTTATTATATGTATAGATGTATAGATTCCACGTGGGTGGTTTGAATGGAGTATCAGGGGCCTACTTATACCAGCTTATAATTGCGTCAACGCTCGTACGAGTTACAAGTATGGCAATAGCTCGGTGATACGCGCCTACACGCGCTTCTAAAAACGACTTTATATGCGCGTGTACGCTTGTCGTAAACCACTCTTACTGTTCTTGACGGAAACCCTTTCGACCAAAGTAGATCTTCTTTTACTTCTAAAGACGTAATGCTTTAAGGCCATACCTGAAAAGAAAAAAGAAACAGTTAAGATCATTTCTGAAGATTCAAACCAAAATAGTAGTACCGTTCCTTATTCCTATATTCCTATTCTAATTCCTATCCTCGGTACGAATTTCTTCTTGTATAAAAAAGCAATTCAATATCTAAGTATTTTATATGTATACATTAGGCAAAGACATTGGATCCCTTATTATGAAAATTATGCAGTCGGAAGAGTATAAAAGGGACACTTAAAGTTTGTATGGACAAGAAATACAGAATGAATGAATACAGTACTATTGATAATGTTTGGAAAATCCAAAAGTGCACGCCTCATAATCTCATCCTACAAAATAAAATTGATTAATATATAGATATACTAGAACTATGAAGAACAGTCGATATTTTTTTTTTAAAGTGGTGAAAAGTGAAAGGGTTCTATTCCTAAGTATAACGAAGCGTAAGAGAAATTAAAAAATTTGGGATTTTTTATTCATCAATATTAATTAAACAATACTACGTAAATTAAACTGCCATTTTCAATACCAGATCAGGGGAAACAATTCTGAATGGGAAACAAATGGGGAACAAATGGTGTATATCTACGTTATTGCCCCATAATAGGTTTCCGTATTTTAGCCATGAATAAACGTAGGCATAATAGGCAGATAACGCAGTCTTAAGGTCCGTGACTTTTCTAAGCTCTTTCAGGGCATATGTCAGGGCACACGGACGTCCATAGAAGATTTTTTTTCAATTAGTTTTTTAATTATATAAAACACAATAAATGTTCATTTATTAGTTTACTAATGTTAAATTAATAGTTCATCTGCATATCGGTGTGCTCATATGAAAGAATCGGTGCAAAATCTATGTAGATAAGAGGCATACAAAGTTCAAGAAAAGCACATTTTCTAGCTAGTTGAGAGAAGTGCACTACCTCAAACGCTTCGCGTTATGATTATGAGGCGTGCAATACATTAAATTAATAAATTTAATACCATTAACGAGCAATTCTTGTAAATACCTATATATACGAGTATAATTTAAATCTCGGAAACGGCTTCAACGATTTTCATGAAATTTAGTCCCAAGGGTTTCGGAAGTTATAGATTGATCCAGCTAGGTTTTATTTTTAGAATTTGTCGTGTTGAATTTTCAGCGATAATCCACTTAAATATAAACTGAAAATATGACTTACTGATGTTTATTGGAGAATATAAATAATATTGTGGCGTAGAACGCCGTCAAACGTCATCCGCTAATCCGCCGTTCGAACAAATGACAATGTCGATTTGAAAGAGCTCTATAAAAATTTCGTCGACGCAATTTTAGCTTCCTTGGTCGAAAGGTTACCTAGGCTGACTGCGGAGCTAGAGACCCGGGTTCAAATCTCAACATGTTGCGTTTTTTTTTGTGACAATTTATTTTTGAAGTGAAAACTTCTTTAGCGGCGTTGAGCACTTTTGTGGGATGGGTAAAAACTGTGAAACTCGCGCGAGGTCACGTGTGCTGATCGAAAAACCGTAAGACGGTTGGAGAGTAGTGTTGTAACATCGAAATCGATTAATCGAACAATCGATTGTAAGGGTTTCGACTAATTAAAATAATCGATTTTTTTTTAATTCCGCACCATGGAACTTTGACCTTAGGAATCTCGGATCTCCTGCTTCGCTGCCAGCCTCTAGTACACTGAAACCTAGGACGGCTCACAAGACTTAGTCGGATCTACTGCATCCGACAACGAAGGACCATGAAAAGTATGAACACCCCTACGGTAGCTCCACGGGGGGTCACTTCATCAAAAATACACTGGTATAGATAGAGCGTAATACTTGTAATGCATCAAAATGTCATCAATAATTTGCTTATTCAATGAAGATTTACATTACAATTTCCTCTTATAGAAACCACAGCGTACAAACGCTTCCGTGATTCAGCCAACTGGTCAGCGCCATCTGTTGAGCAGCGGAGGAATCACGCGAACGTACACAGGCAGCTGATGGACGGCTCGACCACAATACAAAGAGCGCTTTCGACTGTATAAACTTGTAAGTACTACTTGTAAAATTCGTTTATATCAAGTATTCAAAATATGGACATTGAACGAAGTGCATCTATTAATGAAAAAAGTGACAATGAAATAGTGAAAGAAAATGAGTGAGTAGGTACTTTATAAAAATACTAGATGAAAACCTACTGAAAATATTAGATGAAATATAATACTGATAATAAAAGCAATTTGTGCGAAATTATTCCCTAACCATTCCAAAATATTAATAATGCACAACGTTAATGTTCAAGTTTTTTTTAATTCGGAGCTTTTTCAAAGGGCGTTGTTAAGTAACACCAAGCCAATGAGTGTTTTGCTTAAAATCAAACCAAGAAAATCAATAGCTTTCATCCAAGCAACGCTCGGTCGTCCAGGTAATTAAAAATACACGCACACACAAGAGATAAAAAGTGGCATTATTGACACACAATGCCAAGCGTTAGAATCGAATTTATTGAACCTTGCAACAATAATGACATAGTCAGCAAACTACTACAGACCTGAATTGCTGACGCTAACCACCGAAATTGCGCGGAAAATTATTATCCAAGAGAATTGTCCAAGTTTTTGCGAAATACTGGACGTTATAGCGAATAGCGGTCTAATTTTTGCTGAAACTTTTCTTCGAAGGATTATTTTTGCCATGTAAGTATGTAATGTTTTTGGAGGGCAAAAAAATAAAATCAATTATTTTTCTGCTCATATCCCAAGTCATCCAATGATTCTAAATGTTCCAATTATTACATTTTATATAACTGTATGTATGCTGTTCATATGCAAATGCTGATGATCTATAATATAAAAATGAATCGCAAAATGTGTTGGTAAGCGCATAACTCAACAACGCCTAGACCAATTTGGCCAATTGTTTTTTTTAAATGTTCATTGAAGTTCAAGGATGGTTTGTACGGCGAGAAAAATTCGAATAATTGCCGGAAAAACCATAAAAACAGCCCTTTTCTTTTTCCCATACAAATGTTTTCTAACTAAAACGTAGTCAATTTGAGCTTTATTGCTATTGTATAAAGTTCATATTAAATTACAAGCACTCACTGTTGTCTAAGCAATGTAGGTGTGTTCCTAACGTCAAAGATCATATCTATAAAAACAGTGTGCGTGTGTGCGTTGGAGCACAGAATACATCGTTGGAGGTGTTTAATGTCGCATAGCATGATGTTATATAGCTTATAGCCTTCCCTAATAACTGGACTATTCAACACAAAAATAATTTTTCAGTAGTTCCTGAGATTAGCGTGTTCAAACAATCAAACATCCACGCGGACGAAGTCGCGGGCGGCTGCTATCCCTGCTAATATTATAAATTCGAAAGTAACTCTGTCTGTCTGTCTGTTACGCTTTCTCGCTTAAACTAATGAACCAATTTTAATGAATTTTGGAACACAGATAGAGTGGACCTTGGGAAAGGACATAGGATGGTTTTTATCCTACGGGAACCTATAAAACGGGTCCACGCGGGCGAAGCCGCTGGCGGAAGGCTAGTTTATTATAACAATGGGCATGATGACAGATTTTCAAATACCTTTCCTTATTGTAGGTACACGTCTCCTAGTTTCGAAAAAAAGTTTATTTCAGCAATAAACTCAACTTTTAACGTAAATTAATGTATTTTTTGCTATGTAATTTGAATTAAGCGCGAAAACGCTCGTAGGTGTCATGGCGTCGGCTTGCTCGTCAAACTTCAAGCAACACGATGACATTAACTGAGACTTGACGTCATTCCTTTTGATTGGCGTTTCAGATAACATGGCCGATTGCTGTATTTAATACTTTTATTTTGTTGCAAATTTTATTGATCTTAATGTTTATATTAAAACGGGATCATATTTTAGAACTTTTTTAGCATATATTTTTCTCTAAAACCGTTTATTTTCTGATTCTTTAATAGTGTCATCATGCCCATTGTATTATATTTGTATGTCAGTGACCTGACAAGTTCATAGGTTTATATTTTATTGTAACAACTTTTAACATGTACTTTTGACAAATAAACTAATTGAATTGAATAGGGTATATATAATGTTTCAGTTTCGAACCTTAAAAGGGAGAAAAGAGACATTTATTTGTGTTATTTTCCATGTGTTTGTCTATCTATTAATTTGTCCATCAGGGTCTTTTTAATACGCTTATATCAGCTTCACCTGTATGTTTGTTTGTAACTGTGAGTTTAAGAGCTTGTATGTAACTCTTCTTTGGACTCGATTTTGACCCACTTTCAATGGACAGATTTAATTGAAACTTTGTACAATATCAAGAATTGGTGGCAATATAATAATTTCACGATTTTATTTACTTCCGAAAAGTTGAAATTGAAAAATAAATATAGTTAAAAAACTAAATAACACGCTTTTGAAGAACATCAAACCAAAAAAGTGAAAAATAATCCTTATTCTTATAAGCAGAAAATATTAATGAACTAAAAATACAAGTATTATTGTGAAAAAGTGTGGGTTGCTCGATATACGAAAAAAATGGCATAGAGCGCCCCACTATTTTACTTATTACTTTTTAGGATTCCGTAGCCAAATGGCAAAAAACGGAACCCGAAACAGAGATTCGAATCGGAATAATACATTTATAACTCCTACAATCCATCTCCGGGAGCAGGGTGTGACTGAAAACCAGCACGGCGCGGGACCAAGTTCCTGCGTCGGAAAAGCTGAGTCACACCCTTTTGCCTAAACTAATTTACTTTGTAATTTAAGTGTACCTATCTATAATTTTAAGGCAATAACTGGATTTTATTATTTATTATTATTATTATTATTATTATTATTCGTGATGTCCGTTTGTCTGTCTGTCCATCCGTATGTCACAACCACTTTTTTCCGAAACTATAAGAACTATACTGTTGAAACTCGGTACGTAGATGTATTCTGTGAACCGCATTAAGATTTTCACACAAAAATAGAAATAGAAAAAAGCAATAAATTTTGAGGGTTCCCCATACAGGGAACTGAAACTCAAAATTTTTTTTTTCATCAAACTCATACGTATGGGGTGTCTATGGATAGGTCTTCAAAAATGATATTGAGGAGGAGTTTGCGCGAAAGACACTTCCAAAGTGGTAAAATGTTGGTCCCCCCTCTGTAACTTCTAAAATGAGAGAATGATAAAACTAAAAAAATATATGATGTACATTACGATGCAAACTTCTACCAAAAATTGGTTTGATCGAGATCTAGTAGGTAAGTAGTTTTTTTAATACGTCATAAATAGTAAACCACAATTTACCTTCCATTCAATCTTAATGCAATGTATTCTATGGATAATCAAAGGCAGTGATATATTTCTGTTGCCGCTTTTGTTATACAAATACTAAAAATAGAATAAAATAAATATTTAAGGGGGCTCCCATACAATAAACGTGATTTTTTATTGATAATGGTACGGAACCCTTCGTGCGTGAGTTCGACTCGCACTTGGCCGGTTTTATTTATTAGAATAGCCTGTTCCCATTGTGTAAGGAAGTATCAGTTTTTTTCGAGTTTCCAAATTATGTAAGAAACGTTATGGGTTTACCCACAGAACATTGTTAAGAGAGGTAGAACGGCAGTAATGCGCCGTTCGTATGAAGACTGGTGTCGCCGATCAAGCCCCGCCTTTCACCTCCATTACAACTGTACTTAAATAAATACGAAGCTTACGCACATATTTGCAATTTCAAATCTAGCCAATCTTGGCGCCGCACAATCACGCGATTTCAAATGAACGAATCACACCCAAGCACGCACACAAGCACACATATCGTGGCACGATCGCGTGTTTCTGTAGAGATTTTGGAATTTTGAGCGTTTGCTCAAAATTCCTTGGCACGTCTGCCCCGCCCACATTTCCATTCTAACTCTTTTAATATGTTCTGTGGGTTTACACACAATCGCAATCAATTTAACCTGGATCACTCATTGTCAATATCTTGCAAATATCTTAAGAATAAGTTACCAAAATAATTTTATTATTGTCCCTTGCAATAATAAAGACATATTCAACAAACTATATCTGAATAACTGACGCAAGCTACTGAAATTACCCGGAAAATTACTACCTAAGATAAAAGGTCAGGAACTTCTCATCCGTGCCCGTTATTGCGAGACACTGGACATTACAACGAAAAGCTGTCTAACTTTTGCTGGAACTTTACTTTTCTTGGAAGATTTCCATTTATAGTTCTAGGTTGTAATGTTTTTTGTGTCATGTATTAATAGAGAAAAAGAAATATTTATTAAATTTATTAACATCCATTCAACCATTCATTCATTCATTTGTCTGTCTATTAATCTACTTATCTGTCTATCAAGATCTTCTGATTGTATATACCTGTATTATTGACTAGTAGACGCCCGCGACGGCGGACGAAGTCGTGGGCGGCCGCTAGTTTATTGCAAGACCTTACAATAGCAATGACATGCCCAGCAAACTACCATTCTACATCTGAATAACAGACGTGACTAAATGAAATTGCCTGGAAAATTACTATCCAAGACAAAAGGTTAGGAACTTCTCATCCGTGCCCGTTTATTGCGAGACACTGGACATTATGACGAGTAGTTGCCCAAGTTCTGCTGGAACTTTTCTGTTCTTCGACGATTTATTTTTATTGCTCAAAGATGTAATGTTTTTGGGTCTTGTAGCTAGAATAAGGACAAAGAATTTGTCTAGACCTTTATTATTTGACCTTTGTTATTTTTTACTTTTTAGTTCGTATTTTCACAAAAACGTGTTTTTAGTTTTTTAAACTACCTACATTATTTATTTTTAATTTTTCAGTTGGATATTTTTTCAATAATTTTGTATCCCATTCAGCAAACCCTTTTATTTAATACCCATATCATGGGGGTGCATTTCAATTACCCAATCCGCCATCTTGGATGTCCGCCATGGTGAATTTAAGTCACGGGACTATTTTTTTCGTATTCCTGACAGCAAACCCTTTAATTTGATACCCATATCATGGAGGTGCATTTTAAATAGCCTGTCCGCCATCTTGGGGTGGCCGCCATGTTGGATTTTTAATGACGTTTCTTAGCTAGTCATGTATTGTCATCAGAACTCAGAGCGTGTGCAAAATTTCATCCTAATCGTAGACCGGGAAGTGGGTCAAATTAAGATTCCAAGATTTTCTTACATACATACATACATAGTTACAAGTGAAGCTAATATAAGCGTGTTAATAAAAACCTATCCTTGTGGGTAACTAACTCTCATAACGGCGAATCTCGTAAGGTTCAAATAAAATAAATTATTATATAATTATATAAAATGCACAAAATTGGGTTTAGTATAAATATAATAAAATTTAAAACCCTAAGGGAAAGTCTGTTTTGTAAGGGGAGGACTTTAAAAACATAATTATGTTATCCCTTGAAACTGTAAAAATTCAGAATAGATAATCGTAATTAAGAGGTTTTAATTCTTTATGTCGCATGTTTTGACACACACAAAAGAAAGGACTTTCCATGCACATTCCATGGGCTTAGATATTCAATTGGGCAAAAATTTATATCATAAACCACAAATATATTTTACTAGCTGTGTCCCGTGGTTTCACCCGCGTTATTTTTTTAAGTATCGTATTTTACTTATATAGAAGCGCGCATGGCTCGGCGGCGAGCGTAGAACGCAAGCGATCTATGCAGCTAAGCCAAATGGGCGCGGTCAGGTGTGAGATGGGTGACCGCTAGTGGCAAAAATTTCATGCGCGTTTCCGTGCTTCGGAGGGCACGTTAAGCCGTCGGTCCCGGTTGTTGTCGATAGATAACAGTCGTTAAACCTTCTCGGAGGCCTTATGGGCGGTTTGAAAACATCCACGCGCGGGCTGGCCACTAACCCGCATCTCCACCAACCCGCATTGGAGCAGCGTGGTGGAGTAAGTTCCAGGCCTCCCCAATATTGGGGAGAGACCCGTGCCCAGCAATGGGACGCAAAAAGGGTTGCAGCCATTTTACTTATGATAACTCCAAGAATATCAAAGTTTCATGATGATCGGTTGAGTAGTTTTCGCGTGAAAGAGTAACAAACACTTACTTTCGCATTTATAATATTAGTAGTATGAAGACCGTGAAAAAAGAACCGTGACTAAAGAATTTCTTTAGTAGAGATGCGTGCCGAAATCATTCCCTTTCAGTTGGCTTACCAGCTCAGTGTCTTAATAATATAGCTTCACCTTCACCTTTAAAAGAACTCTCCTAGGTCCACACTAAAATTCCATATGTCATCGGTGCCTTGGACACACTGACACACACTAAGAGTGAAAGGATCATAACCACAAAGATTGAGAACATTCATAATCATTGAAACTTCTGTTAAGCCGATAATCGATCCGGCGTCCCTCGATCTGTAGTTCGGTATTGTAATCATTGCTAAAACGGTCGTAAAACTTGTCCTGAGTACTAGGCAACTGCAACAATTATTAACTTAAATAATTTAGTCGTAATGGGCTCCATTAAAAGTTCCACAAGCTGATTCAAGTTAGATTGCTCGTTTGATTAACGTCTATAAGAGCGTTCTGAAGTGATTTCGGAAACTTTGCCGGTACCACAACATTCTTGCTTTTATTGTCTAAAATGTATGCGTAATTTATAATGTATAATTATAATTGTAGTTTTTAATTTGGATAAATATAACAACTTCAACTTTTTTTTTATTGTAGTTATATTTTATACGACTGTATTCACGTAATGTTTGTTGGGGATGCCGACATGTTTCGGTCCTGACCGAAGACCTTCTTCAGGAGCTCCTGCCGCCGGTTGCGGTGGCATCACGGCGGAGACTAATATACTTTTTATTCGTCTTTAATTTTCATTTTAATTGCGTACGTGTTAGATAATTTATCTGAAAGCAATTAATTTTGTTTATAAAGAAAATTAAAACGAATAGAGTTATTGAATTTTGTTCATGAAATTTTGGTTCAGTTTGGAGTTTAGAAAAAATGCCTTGAAATTAGTTTCTCGGTTTGGCTTGTGCTAGAGTCATAGTATGTGAGTCCATGATACCCATTACAGATGGAGTCATACTGTTGAGCTTGAGTGATGGAAAAACCAATTAAAAACGAATGCTCATAACAATATAGGTATCCCCTGCCTCATCGTGAGAGGTGACTGAAAGGGGACTTCCGGGGATGCGGACGGGGAGATGGGAGCTCGATCCGTCCAGCCAGCAGCCCCGGGAAGGACGGCGGTGTGTGCGTGGCCGCATGCAGCCGTAAACATCGGAAGGTGTAGGAGAGCACATATACCCTTCGAAGAAAGCCTAGAATGGGCTCAACATTCTGGGCTCCGCGCGTGGAGGACACCGGTGCATTCCATTGTAAATCCCGGAGTCCTCCCCAAGTGCATAGGCAGGCCACCGAGGGGGTTTTAGTGCTGTCAAATCCCACATAACCCGGTATCCTCTCCCAAGGTGCCGGGTACCTTTTGAAGGTTTCCGCCCCGACACCAAAAAAAGGTACCTACGCCTATAATGTTTAAAATACACGTGTTGAACAAACATATTGATGAAAATATGTTTTTGCTGTAAGTTCCCAAAAAGTGTTCCCTAATGTAAAAACATAGATCCCCTTCCCTTTAATTCACGAATATTAAGTAGCTCCATTAAAAGTTTCAAATTGTTCGTTTGAATAACCTTTCATACGCCGGCTCTGAGCTCTGCGGATTTCGAAAAGTTTTCGAATTACGAATATTTGCAACAAGTGCACTATTGCTTATTTTCGAACATTGTACTACGGAAATATATTGTTACGACTTTGAGTACCTATATTTCGAAAACAAAGCGTCGTACAGCAGAACCCCAAAAACGCATAAACAGGTATTAGGTCTACTATCGAACAGTGAAGAAAGTTCTCGAAAAATCAGTCATAAGAAAAACATCGATTTCTACGAGTAAACAAATCCGCGGTGAATACGTACCTATATATAGCGTACATGTATAGGTTGTTTACATCGCGGGTCGCGGCTATTGTTTATGACTACATAAGATGTACATAGGTGCGTAATAACATAAAGGAAGGTTCGGGACGGGTCTATTGTATTTGGTGGTTCGGGAAATTTCTAGAGAACCATGGGTGGCCGTATATAAGGCACGCGCCGAGCCGCGACTGGGCAGTTTATTTTCGGAAGTGAAACCGAAGCGATCTCTACCAAGCGACAAGGAAGAATTATTTCGACGACTCAAGCGAAGATATTGGACTATAGTGATTGTGCATTGTGATTCGGACTCTGTCAAGTGGATTTTTGTGGAAGCTGACAATAAACGTCTTCTACGTTTCAAACGGCATTTTCCTTACCCATAGCGCGTAACAATATGTAACACATATTATTATATTTAAGAGGCCGTATACGAAATTTTGCCGATTTCGCTGAGCTTTAATTGACGCATATTAAGTAGACTCCATTAAAAGTTTCAAAGCCGGCAAGTTAAGTTAGATTGTTCGTTTGAATAACCTTTCATACGCCGGCTCTGAGCTCTGCGGATTTCGAAAAGTTTTCGAATTACGAATACATATTTGCAACAAGTGCGTTATTGCTTTTTTAACATAGCTATATATTATACTGTAATATGTAACCTTATTGACTTGTTGCATATTATGCCTGTTTACAAAAGTTGTAAAGCACGTGTGAAGTGAGTTACCAGGCAGGTTGCTATAGTCACTAACGGGCAATGATAGTAACTGATGACTGATGGACAGTTTCTCAGACTAGGGACACAGAGACAATAGGCATGATGACAGATTTTTAAATACCTTTCCTTATTGTAGGTACACGTCTCCTAGTTGCGAAAAAAAGTTTATTTCAGCAATAAACTTAAGTTTTAACGTAAATTAATGTATTTTCTGCTATGTAACTTGAATTAAGCGCAAAAACGCTCGTAGGTGTCATGGCGTCGGCTTGCTCGTCAAACTTCAAGCAACACGATGACTTTTCCTTAAGCGTGACGTCATTCCTTTTGTTTGGCGTTTCAGATAACATGGCCGATTGCTGTATTTAATACTTTTATTTTATTGCAAATCTTATTAATCTTAATGTTTATATTAAAACGGGATCATATTTTAGAACTTTTTTAGCATATATTTTTCTGTAAAACCATTTATTCTCTGATTCTTTAATAGTGTCATCATGCCCATTGTACATGTACAAACACACAGCCAACCTTGATAAAATGGCATTGTGAGATAAGAAAACTATCAAGACCCGCATAGTCAATTTCGATTGATCGTTTGAATAACCTTTCATACGCCGGCTCTGAGCTCTGGAGCGATTACAAGTGCATTATTGATTTTTGAAGTGAAAACTTCTTTAGCGGCGTTGAGCACTTTTGTGGGATGGGTAAAAACTGTGAAACTCGCGCGAGGTCACGTGTGCTGATCGAAAAACCGTAAGACGGTTGGAGAGTAGTGTTGTAACATCGAAATCGATTAATCGAACAATCGATTGTAAGGGTTTCGACTAATTAAAAAAATCGATTTTTTAAAATTCCGCAACATTGAACTTTGAACTTAGGAATCTCCTGCTTCGCTGCCAGCCTCTACTAGTACACAGAACCTAGGACGGCTCACAAGACTTTGTCGGATCTACTGCATCCGAAAACGAAGGACCATGAACACCCCTACCACAATATAGATATAAGTATACAGTAAAGTAACCGGCCGAATTGACACACGCATAAAGACAACTGTCATTTACACGGCCGCTAAGTAAACTAAGTAAGCTAATAGTACGCAGTGCCACATTGCGCTATGGACTGAAAATCGAGTTTCATAAATTCATCTTTTGGAACGAAGCCTTATCACGCGTTGCGAAAGGGGGCTAGACGGAAAAAATTAAGACGAAAAGTTGTAACGACACTTTTTGCTATAGTTGTAAGAAGTGCGGCTTACAACTATAGCAACCGCACTCGACATTGTTTTACTTTGTTGACTCCGTCCTATCTTTCTTATGACCGCACTTGATGTTGCTTAGTGGCCACTATTGGCCACCCATCCTACTTTTGACCACACTCGACATTGCTTAGCTTTGTTGACACCCATCCTTATGACCGCACTAGATTTTGCTGAATGGCCACTATTGGCCACCCATCCTACTTTTGACCACACTTGACGTTGCTTAACTTTGTTGACACCCATCCTTTATATAACCGCTCTAGATGTTGCTTAATGGCCACCCATCCTACTTTTGACCGCACTTGACATTGCTTAACTTTGTTGACACCCATCCTTTTTATAACCGCTCTAGATGTTGCTTAATGACCACCCATCCTACTTTTGACCGCACTTGACATTGCTTAACTTTGTTGACACCCATCCTTTTTATAACCGCTCTAGATGTTGCTTAATGGCCACCCATCCTACTTATGACCGCACCCGACATTGCTCAGATTTATTGCCACCGATCCTACTTTTGACCGCACTTGATGTTGCTTAGTGGCCACTATTGGCCACCCATCCTACTTTTGACCGCACTCGACATTGCTTAGCTTTGTTGACACCCAAACCTAAAACTAATGCAGAAAGAAGAAAAAAACATTACTAAGCGCATAAATAAAATAAATAAAACTTCGTTCCTTCCGGGTGTCCCTTGACACCTCAGTTTTTTCTTAAATTTTCAAGTGCCGTTTTTTTACAATAGTCTTTTTTCACCATTATTATTAGACTGATGAATTCTTCTAAGCATTGCTGCCTGTGAAGGAGAGTTTTTTTTATGAATATTATTATGTCGTGTTATTTAGTAGTAAAATGAATGATTTATGATTTTTTAAAGGTATATATACTATATATAGACCAGCCGTAGAATTATTTACTTTTTTATTATTGACCTGTTTTTATTTATTTATTTTTTAAGGTTTTATTATCATTTCCTTGATATATTTTTGAGTTATGTTATAAAAAAGAGCTATCTGACATTATGTAGTAACGGCAAACTTGATCGGATTTTAATTGTTTTTATGGCTAGTTGTAATCTACTAGGTACGCGATTTGACACCATACCGTATGGTATTCTGCAAGTTAGTCGCTGTCATTGATATAGGTGTTGGGCGTATATTGTATAAAAATAAGCAACCCATCATTTTGTAGGTACCAACCCTAGCACTACGCGCAGTCATTTGTACAAATTTTAAAAATCGGGCTGAGTTACGCTACGGTCTAGAAAGGCAAGCGCTCCCTGTTGTATTGTGCCCCTACAGTAGCTCCAGGCGGGGGGGTCACTTCATCAAAAAAAACACTGGTATAGTGCGTAATACTTCAAATAGTCTTTGTAGTACGCGTACTAAGTACTATTAGGTTATGTTACCCAGCACTGTACTACAAGTAACGTTACCAAATAGAAATCCTTAATCGGACATTTCGGACAGTCGTACACTAAGCGCGTATCACTTTAACATGCATGTTAGTGCAAGTGTCCGACTGTCCGCTTAAGAAATCCCGAACCGAACAAATGCACACCGCGCCGGTGCTCATGCGCGGTAGGTACTGATTGTTGATGTTGCTATGTCACAGTCAACTTTGCTGCGCGTGAATAAATTGTTTGTAAATCTGTAATCCATATAAGTTGTATTTTAATAATATATCAACAGTTCATTGTTTCTGGCGATTATATTGAAATAAGGATTGTTGGTTTTATATTACGTTGTTTCAATATTTTATTATTGGTACTCTTATAAAATACGACTTTGTTTTATAAATATAAAATTATGTAAATAGATTTAATTTTCGAACTTATAGATAACTTAATATTACCTACAATTTTAATTATTAGTATTTAGGTAATCATACCTACTCATTTCAATAGTTAGAATGTTAAATGGAAATGGTCCTAAGTCTGTTAAAGTTTGAAGGAAAATCAAATTGGGTTCGACCGGTTATTACGCTGGACGCTGTGTGATAAGGATAACTGTACTGTGAGTACTAAATGTATTAATGCACGAATAAGGTGTCAGGTGTACTAGTACATTATCCCAAACGTACTAGTACAGTGCGAACTCGCAGACGTCCGATTAAGCACAAGACTAACTTCAAATACTTGTAATCTTGTTGTAATGCATCAAATGTTATCAATTGCCAAATCAATGGATAAATTACATTACAATTTCGTCTTATAGAAACCAAAGAGTACAAACGTTTCCGTGATTCAGCCAACTGGTCAGCGCCATCTGTTGAGCAGCGGAGGAATCACGCGAACGTACACAGCTGAAGACGGCTCGACCACAATACAAAGAGCGCTTTCGACTGTATAAACTTGTACTACTTGTAAAATTCGTTTATATCAAGTATTCAAAATACGGACATTGAACAAAGTGCCTATTAATGAAAAGAAATAGTGAAAGAAAATGAGTGAGTACTTTATAAAAATACTAGATGAAAACCTACTGAAAATATTAGATGAAAAATAGTACTGATAATAAAAGCAATTCGTGCAAAATTATTACCTAACCATTCCAAAATATTAATAATGCACAACGTTAATGTTCAAGTTTTCACTTCTGCCGGCACTACCGGAGTGCAATTTACTTTTTTTTGACGTAACAACGTCTAATAAATCGATGAACGCCGGCTGCACGCACGAAAAAGGATGACTCATTGTACGTTACGCTCATTGTACGTTGCGCTCATTGTACGTTACGCTCATTGTACGTTACGCTCATTGTACGTTACGCTCATTGTACGTAACGCTCATTGTACGTTACGCTCATTGTACGTTACGCTCATTGTACGTTACGATCGGCGCTTGTACGTTACGTTGAGGCTTCAGCGTTCGGCTTGCACTGTTCGTCTACTGTTTATAAAGTGAAGTGAAAAGTTAATGTGGTTTTCATTGTTTTGTTATGACGTTGTTACGTTAAACTATCGTCTGTAAACCGACTTTACAGACAAAATTATTTTTTTAATATTTTTCGATCAATATATAGAAGTCAAGTATTTTTGCATTTTTATTTCAACCTTTTTTTATGTCCCACTGCTGGGCACAGGTCTCCTACTCACAAGTGAGAGGGATTTAGACCATAGTCCACCACGCTGGCCAAGTGCGGATTGGTGGACGTCATGCTTTCGATAAATTATGAATTTCTCTCAGGCATGCACGGCGATGGGGAACATCGTAATCAATTAAATATCACGATATTTTCTATCACCGTGGAGCAGCGATAAATGCGCACATTACAAATTTCTTTGTCAGAGGTGCGCGCGTCCTACTGTTGGGCACGCGTCTTTCTCATAAATGGGTGCTTCTTCAATGCGGATGGGTGAAAATGCAGCTGGGTGATCAACCCACCGTCACATACATATTTTTAAATATAGCCTCTGAGGTGGTATTACAACTGTGATCGACTAAGTATAGAACGGCTCTAGGTACAGCATTCACACAAGACTGTTTCCTCTACCATTACTTTATGACATAAGTTTCAGAGCAATAAGAATAAAATGCCTATGCTAATATTGTTATTTTACGGCCTATTGCGAATCGAGGGTTCCGGGTTCGACTCTGACTCTCGACGAGGCAGAAATTTGAATGATGGCCTTTTTCTGTTTTTGGTTTATGTGCATTTGTGTGTGTCTATGATACTTACGACACAGATAATCTTAGTATGGGGCTAAGAGTGTAAAGCGTTTAGAAAAAAACGGGTTGCACTCCGGTATCGGTAGTGCCGGCAGAAGTGAAAACTTGAACATTAACGTTGTGCATATATAAAAATGAATCCCATTTTCCCTTGGTCACGACATCACGCGTGAACGGCTAGACCGGTATGTAATAAAACATTAAGGAAATATCACGAAAACTTAGAAAATTTAAAAACTATTTTCCAATTCGAATGCAACATTAACATTTAAGACAAGACAGCGTCCTTCAAAAATGTGACTCACATGAAATATTCAGAGAGCTAAGCAATGAAAACTTGCTACCAGTTTCTAATATTTTGTTTTAATTACGTCACATCAGCTAAATTTCTTAGTGTTTGAAATCCATGATGAACTGTTGCACGGTATTAAAAAATTAAGCGTTGATCATCAGTTATGAAAAAGATTTTGATTTTTTAAATGAAAGCTCTTGAACTTGCAAAATGTTAGTTACTATTTTTATCGACTTTCATACGTGATACACCGAGTTACAAGTTTTGCATGACTGAACACTGTGAAACTTATCATTAATTGACTGCTTGCTCCTTCTTATTTTTTATGGTTTTAGAAAAGTTACTGCAGTGAATATTTATTTTTAAATTTAGGTAAGTACTGTTGTCGCCAACGATTTTAATTAGTAAAATAGCAACATTCTAGGGTAGAAAAATAATTATATTAATTTATCAATCATAATACGGGTAGCTGTTAATGCATGTTTTATAAAGTACCTTCTATTTTCTTCAAGTTTCTGTATAAATACCGGCAAAGTGAGATGATAGATTCATTACTGTCCTAGACTTCAAGGAATTAGGTAGTAAAATAAGTACGCGAAAGCTCTGTTCAAATAAGTATTGATTTATAACTGTGTTGTCATTATAAGTGAAGTAAGTGTAATTCAGTTACTGTATCAAGTAAGTGGTTGAGGTTATTGTTTCTGTGTCATAAGATTAGACTGGGTAAGTGCAGTTGTTTTTCACAGTTATATAACGAGTTAGTATGAGTCACACATGTTCTAATGTTGTGTAGTGATATACTATAAAATACAGTGATTATTATCTTGAAAGTGGTTTGATTTATCCACATCAGAAGTGTTGCTGAATCCACGCCAGCCGTGATATAGTCTCATTCGGCCTGATCAAGTTTTGAAATATAACGTACGAGTAATATACTGAAACCGTCAGTCAGTCGATATTTTTTTTATTAAATACACTAGCTGTGCCCGCGACGTCGTCCGCGTGAATAAAGACTTGCATAAAAGGGATTAATTAAAGATAAAGGATTATTCATTTGCATTGAATAAGTAGTAGGTAGATTATTCTTACTATAGTAAAATCACATAGAATACAATGTTCATATGTTCAGAAGACACCAAATTTATTGTTTCTAAATCCTTCAAACCAAAAACAGTAAGGAGTGCTAACGACGGGACAACCCGCGCGGCGCAATGTTTACCATGCGGAACTGCAAATCGAAGGGTTCGAGCCCCGGCAAAACAGAAATTTCAATGATGAGTTCAAAATTTCTGTTCTTGGTCTGGGTGGTTGTGTTTCTGTCTCTGTGTGTGTTCATGGCACCCACGACACAGGGTATATCTACCCGATTGTGAGGCTATAAGTGTGAAACGTTATTTTTTTTACACTATTTACTTACTTTAAACTCCTCCAACGATGTATTCTGTGCTCCAATGCACACACGCACACTGTTTTGATAGATATGATCTTTGACGTTAGGAACACACCTACATTGCTTAGACAACAGTGAGTGCTTGTAATTTAATATGAACGTTATACAATAGCAATAAAGCTCAAATTGACTACGTTTTAGTTAGAAAACATTTGTATGGGAAAAAGAAAAGGGCTGTTTTTATGGTTTTTCCGGCAATTATTCGAATTTTTCTCGCCGTAAAAACCATCCTTGAACTTCAACGAACATTTAAAAATACAATTGGCCAAATTGGTGTAGGCGTTGTTGAGTTATGCGCTTACCAACACATTTTGCGATTCATTTTTATATTATAGAATACATATCATTTTAAAATTAGAAAGGGGTTGTTGGTGATAAAAACTGCAGAATCTGGTAGTCTTCAGGGTTGCAATGAACAAGCGTGGTTTTTGTATACCTCCTTAGTAAATTAAATAAATATAAAACGTAAAACGTAATTTCGTTTTAGTAATAATTTACAGAAGTTATGTCAAAACCTTCTATATCGAATAAAAGTGAGAGGGACGCAGAAGTAAAATGAGTAGAAGAAATTCACTTCAAAAACCTTTTTTATACATTTTGTGATTGATGGGGCTTAATTTACGTCGTTCTTTGACAAGGGAAGTGATTGTACTCTTATTACTCCCTAATTGTTGACAGTTAAAATTATAACCGTTTTCTTTAAATTGTCACTTAGATTATCTGGGTTAAATTATTCTTATATAGTCTTAGATTATCATTCCGTTACAGGCTGATCAAAGGCTGTTTTATAAAATTTAAAAGTATATGACGTTTGTACAGTCTGGATATTCTATACTGGTTGCTAGAAATTTCACAAGACTAAATTAAAAAAAAAAAAACTAACAGAACTGAAAATGATTAGTTAATTCTTCTATATGTAGATGTTAAAATCCAAATACAAAGATCGTGTTACTTTAAAACGAAGTTTTTATAAAATTGCATAGAATATGGCATTCCGAGGTTACTTAAAATTGCATAGAATATGGCATTCCGAGGTTACTTCTCACGTGGCACATACTTTTTTGGTAAAAAAGACTTTGTATAATTACAGACAACTCGTTGCTTTTAGTTGAAGTTTCGTGACAAAAATTAATGCAAATCCGTTCTCGGACTACCAAATTAATTGAGATACTTTAAAACATGACGTTATCATACATTTAGTATTATTGTTCATAGTCAATTAATTTTTTAATCAGTTATTAGTCAATTATTTACTTTATTTAAAAGGTTATAAAAAGTGTCTAATGATAAATTTACAATTTTCTTGCTTTCCAATAATGGTTTAGTGCTTTTTATGAAATACATTTTGAATTATTTTTGTGCACAGTGTCGAATACCCTATTCAGCTCTTAAAACTGCCCTTCTGATCAGGTGGTCTCTGAATAGACTTAGTCTTTTAAGTAAAAGTTACTGACAACTGAGCTGGGAAATATGGGAATATGGGATTTGATAACTATCTGTTATACGGACGATCTAATAATAGCTACGAAGTTTCTGGAAGAGAATGTCAACTTTTTAGATCAAGTTTAAAAGACTACAAAATAAAATATTTTTTCAATAACTCTATAAGTCTATATTATTACTTGCTGACTCATCAAACTTTGTACCACCTTTTCGTGACTAAACCGGATGACCCAGCGTTGCTCGGGTTGAGGCAGTTTGTTTTCTTCTGGGACTCATTTTTTAATATATATATATGTATATGTATAGTATTACATACTAATATTTGTCGTGAAAAGTCATAATTTTTATTTTATATTAAAGTTGATTGAATGCTTTCTGTGGGGTTGTAGGATATTAGAATTTGTGCGTTAAAAGAAATATTCGTCAGGTGAGGCCGAGAATGTTTATATTTCATTGTTGTGAATTGCTCGGAAATAGTTTATCGTAGGACTTAAAAGGAACGTCGCTATCGTTACGTTATATTAAAGCAAACCATAATAATATTAAACTTTTTACCGTTGTTGAAAAGAATAAAACATTCGCTGCAATCGGCTGCGCATTTAATGTTACCTATAAAGAGAGAGTGCGATCCTATGTGAAGATCACCTGGTTAAAGCCGTGTTTTGTTATGTTTGTGCTACTCAAATTCTGGTTAATATTAATAATAATTTCTTATATATTAAAAAAATGCATTATCTGTATATTGCGTGAAAAAAAATAAAGTTCTTTTACCAAACTACAGAAAACCATTTCACACCTTGCATGGGATAAAATATGGATCAAATTGGTAAAAGTAAAAGAAATAGACTCAAGTTAAACCGCGGATGTTGTCGGGTATGATAAGCATGTATGCCTTGTGTTCTGACATCTGTGTGTGATAGCATGTATCTGATGTCAGGTATGATAAGCATGATAAGCAGCATGTATCCCTTGTATTCTGACATTTATCTTACTGACATCTATACTATTCTGTGTCTGGTGCATATGCCTCGAACATGTCGTTTTCGGTTGCAATATTATGGAGAAGCTTACCGACGATGCAGGACCATGGTATTGTAAATGGAAGGCATGTTTATCAACATGACTTACTATTGCACATTGATAATTCTATTTACAACATTGTTGTTGCTGGCCGCCGATGGAATAGTAAGGCAGTGTTGTGAATAGAAAAATATCGTAATCTGAGTAAAACTGGGCGGCGATGTGATAGTTTTATTCAGCTGATAGGGTTAATCAATGGTATGGTTTTGGGTGACCTGTTATTGCACATTTATATATTCTATTTACAACATTGTTGTTGCTGGCCGCCGATGGAATAGTAAGGCAGTGTTGTGAAAAGAAAAATATCGTAATCTGAGTAAAACTGGGCGGCGATGTGATAGTTTTATTCAGCTGATAGGGTTAAACAGTGGTATGGCTTTGTCTCTGACCAGTGTGGCACAGAAGATGGAAGTCATATGACTGACATTTAATCTATGTGACATTAATATTGTGTTTTGTTCTCGGCAGATCCACCAGACTTGGACGCATTCGGGGACGAATGCGTATGCAGGACGGCCGGATGTTGTCGCCAACGATTTTAATTAGTAAAATAGCAACATTCTAGGGTAGAAAAATAATTATATTAATTTATCAATCATAATACGGGTAGCTGTTAATGCATGTTTTATAAAGTACCTTCTATTTTCTTCAAGTTTCTGTATAAATACCGGCAAAGTGAGATGATAGATTCATTACTGTCCTAGACTTCAAGGAATTAGGTAGTAAAATAAGTACGCGAAAGCTCTGTTCAAATAAGTATTGATTTATAACTGTGTTGTCATTATAAGTGAAGTAAGTGTAATTCAGTTACTGTATCAAGTAAGTGGTTGAGGTTATTGTTTCTGTGTCATAAGATTAGACTGGGTAAGTGCAGTTGTTTTTCACAGTTATATAACGAGTTAGTATGAGTCACACATGTTCTAATGTTGTGTAGTGATATACTATAAAATACAGTGATTATTATCTTGAAAGTGGTTTGATTTATCCACAGTACCTTCTACGCCAAACGCTAAGAAATCCTGCTGACTGACAAAAATATTTCTATGCTCCACCAATTTGACGGAATATAAAAAAATTGCTATTTGAAAATGTTTGTACTTTTTTGTCGCTTTCTCTCGAAATAGCTCTCGGAATCAATCGTTAAAACGAGATATGTCATTATTTTATTTTCTTTCATGACAGTTTATTGGACAGTAACCTAAAAACTTCATAGATATTAAAATATGAATACTTAAAAATACTCTTCATACATTTGTTGTAGGTTTCTGTACAATGTAGGTAGTTTCTTCAAGAAGCTAAACTGGCTAGCTCGGGATTGCTCTCCGTAGGTGGAAGTTATGAATATGAGCTACAATAAGACTAGATACAGTAAGAACAGATCAGCTACCTAATCGTAAGAGGCGAATAAATGTGAACTTCTGGAGTTGTGGGCGGCGATTTGGAGCACCGCGCATGGAGTCCTCTGAACACTCAGGCAGGCCACTGAGGAGGTCTTAGTGCTGTATAAATCCCACATAACCCGGTATCACTTTTCAATCTGACACGTACCTTGCGAAGATTCCGTCCCGAAAACATAAAAGTTACCTCGGCATTAACAATATGAAATATGGTGTCCTCCACGTAATCATAAAAAGCTTTAGTAGAGGCTTTCACGGCTATACTGGGAGTCGGACCAACAGCCACGGGTAAAACGACGGCGTATTCGGCCGCACGACTCTTGGCAGAGTTACCTACATTGCACACCCAAGAGCCCATTTGTCACGCCGCGCCACAGAGTACATCGCTGCGTATGGAAGACATTGGCAGGTTTCGCTGAAAATCCTATTCAGTGGGTTTTAGTGTGGTTGAAATGTTAAATAATTAACTCGCTGTCTCTCTCGGGCGTAGCCTCAGATACCGTAAGAAGGTAGATTTAAGTGAAAATAATTAATTGTTGAATAAAGTTATTAGGTAAATCAGGAGCTGGCTCTGCAACACGATACTAGATTTACTCAAAATATTTTTGAGCCTTTAAAAAGTAAACTAACTCCTACGAGAGTGAAATAGGAGAGTGAAGTTTACATGGAATTTTCTCATTTCTGGACCTACTCTATATATATATACCTACTCTACTTATACTTCTAATAAGTAGAGTAGGTATATACATACGAGTATGTGATTGATTACAATTTAAAATGATTTGTGCAGGTGAAATGGATAAACATCCGCCTAAAAGGGTAAAAAGGCGGGGGAAGGGTTAAATGTATAGAAATTAATTATCATCTCATTTCTGAACTTAGCAGTATAAACATAGGTATATGGGGCCTGACTTTCTTATTTCTTAAAAATATAATTATGACAACCTTTATATTTCGTCGGACTAATTTAAAAAGGGGGCTGTTTTTCTCACGGTCAGGTTTATGTGGCTTGCTAGCGGGTTAGTGCACCAAATAACTTGGTCATTTTAACACCAGCTTCAGAACGAAAACGAAGTAGGTACTGTAGTAACCTGTTACCTATCTTTTATAGCAGTACCTACTTGCAGACGCAGAACAGATACGTATGACACAATTATAACGGGGTTAATTTAAACTGTGTCCTGATAACTAAAGTACACGCGGAAGAAGTCGTGGGCAAAACATTACTCTAATTCATAATTCATAATTCATAATCTTTATTTGCCAGAATAAGGGTTACAATAAAGGTCTTAAAAGTAGTAGGTATGTATACTTTCCACTTATTCTACCTTGTCGGCATGCAAATTAATGTAATTTTATACTTTAAATTCCATGACACAAATGTAATGTAATCTGTTTTTATACTACTTCCCAAATTATAATTTAATATCAATTTATAACATCAATCAAATAAATTTCGGTTATGTATTAAATTAATAGAAAAAATTATCACATCTAACTCTATATTATGTATAAAACTGAATTCTTATTTCCCTTGGTCTCGGCCTCACGCGTGAACGGTTAGACCGATTTCGATAATTCTTTTTTGTTGTGTTTGTTATTATCAGGAGAAGGTTCTTATCAATGAAAAAAATTAAGAAAATTGATAATTAATATATATATTTTTTACAAATTCGATTTTAATATCCATAGTTAAGACAGGAAAACGTCTGTCGTTTTTGATATTTTGGAATGGTTAGGGAGTAATTTCGCACGAATTGCTTTTATTATCGGATTATTTTTCATCTAGTATTTTCAGTAGGTTTTCATCTAGTATTTTTATAAAGTACTCACTCATTTTCTTTCACTATTTCTTCGTCACTTTTTTCATCAATAGATGCACTTTGTTCAATGTCCATATTTTAAATACTTGATATAAACGAATTTTACAAGTATAGACAGTCGAGCCATCAGCTGTCACCCATCCGTCTTACAACTATTCGTTCAGGCCACGTGTCCTGACGCGAGTTTAACATTTTTTACCCATCCCAAAAAAGTGCACGCTGCTAAAGAAGTTTTCACTTCAAAAAAATACGCGATTATAATGGTATCACAACAGCCATTTGTACATTTAGATTAACACACAAATACAAATGGATAAATAGATTCAAAATTATCACATCACAAGATATTATGTTAACGTGACGTCAAGGTGAGCAAAGTTAAATTGGCCGTATGAATACCTACATAGCGTCGTTATATTGCGTGGAGTTCTCAAGCCAATTCAGAAACTTTGAGTGTCCCGAACTCTACGAGTATTGCTACAAGGTTCTTCCTCTTGTACGCTATTTATTTGGATTGGCAGCAATATAAAATTATTCTGTTTAAGTTATGAATTAGTTTTAACCTATCAACATTTCAAATATTTGCAGCAGAAAAAATACACCAAGAAAGTAAAAATAAAACAAGAGCACAATATGTCTTTTTCGAATTCCCGCAAAAACTCCAATTCATAAGAGTTTTTTTTTATCAATTATGGCATCGCAAACTCTGTGGATACTGCCAGCGTCAAGTATAATTTTTGCATCAATTTTTTGCCAGTTTCAATGAAACTGGACGAAGTAATAACAAAGTCAGTAAGTAAATCGTCAGTAATCAGTCAGTCTAGTCAGTCCAACATTCAAGTAAAACGATGGCTACTTTACTAGAACGTGTCCGATGGAATTTTGGAGGCAAGCAGAAAAAACATATTTTAGCACTGTTGTTCTATTTCACAAACACTCGTGCACTGTAATTAACCTATATCAAACAAAATGCCATCCAAGAAACTTCCCACCAACACGTAGGCATCGATATTTGTGTATTGCCAGTCGTCTAGTCTGAGTGTTGGCACGACTGGGTCTTCAAACAAATAAAAAAACATATTTGTCCTTATTATTTGCTTACATTGTTTTTCATAACTTCAACTGTATATTTTATAAATATTTTATAACATAAAAATATCACCCAAAGCACTATATGCATTATCTTAACTGAAATTAAGAATAAATCGCTGCTGCTTTTGAAGCAAAAATTTGCATTCATGTTACGCGCTCCATTTCTCGGGTCTTTGTAATTTTTAATTTGTATGACAAAACACTTTTGAAATTCAAATTTGTTTTCGAGACAGTGTCTTTCTACTACAGGAGCCCACGGGGGCAAATTCCGATTCACTCGAGCGTCATGAAGAGCTAGTGCATTATACAGACTGGACGGTAAAAGATGAAAAGGTTATTATTAAATTTTTTGTTTCATCGTATACTGTCAATGCATACAGGTAGCGAAAGCGATACAGGTTTTTAAAAGTTGTACAAAAAAAGGGAAAAAGTTAAATGTAGAGATCGACAAATCAAAGGTCAAAAATAGGATAAATTAAGTTCACTTTAAGTAGTTTTTCACTGTTAGTAATTCAGTATTTGACGATTAAGTGTGAAAAAGAGGATGTAATCAGTCAGAAAATCTTTGAAACCTTTGGAGAATGTCAAAATGTCAATTTTCTTATTAAAAAATAAATCTTAAAACAATAGCGGGATATTTAGGTATTTATTTATTTTGTAATCTGCACATGCATTTTGACAGCCGAACGTGTTAACAGAAGGCTTCGTTAATTGTTATAGTACTTGACAGGGTGCAAGGCTTTGGTTTGGAGTATCTACACATTTTATATTAAAATCTGACGCGCTCTATCCAAGCATCCCCTCGTACTCCACTGCCATTCGGACGTTTCTAGAGCAATAATGTCTAGGAGAGTGTTTACACTCGTCGACATTCGAGTTATTAAGCTTTCTTCTTTGTTGCTTTGATATTAAGTAACTCTTTTATTTCTAGCGACTGTATAAAAGCTTCCACTGTACAGAAGTAGTTTTTATTAAAGGAATGTTAAATTATTGTGATCGTCAACGATCTTATTTATTTATTTATTTTGTATACAATGAAATTGTTAAACACGACAATAGAAGAGAAATATGTACAGGACAGGCTTATTTCTAAAAGAAATTTCTTCCAGCAGCACTAGGAATGGATAGAAGATGTGAAAACAGACAAATTTAGTGTGTACAATAGAAAGAATAACAATTAAATATAACCGTACATAAGAAAAAACAATAATAATACATACAAACATACATATATAAATACATATATACATACATACACATACATACATATAATTTATATATACGTACAATTTGTGTAAATAGAAATAAGATTAAAGTACAACTAACCCAACATTAGGTCATCGACAAATAATGTTCCTTAACTTTTCTTTTAAAAGAAATAAATGTTTCTGACTGCCTTATATGCACTGGCAGTGAATTCCACAATCGGACTCCAATCTTTTGAATCGTAGCTTTTGTTCTTAAGATTTTTTTTTCAATAATGGCATCGCAAGCTTTATGAATTTAAAAATAAAGTGTAATTTTTACGTCACTAGTCATAGAAAAAATCAGTAAAATCCAGTCGGTCTACTGAGACAGATGTTCAAGTATAGCGATGGCTACTTTACCGGAACGTGCCCGATGGAGTTTTGGAGGCAATCTGAAAATAATCTGTAATGTTGGTAGTAAGTATGTGAAATACTTAAATAAATAAAACATAGGTATTTTCGCACTTTAGAACACTCGTGATTAGATTAATTAAGTATTAACCTATATCGAACAAAATGCCATCAACTTTATAAGATATTTAATGGGTCCCCGTAGGATAAAAAACTGCCTATGTGCATAGCCTATGTGCTATTCCAGGCTTCATTGCTTTATTAAATTCATGGGCGTTTAGCCAGCTGCTTCAACCGCGTTGACCCTATTACCCGTTTTCACGTAGGAATAAAGCATTTTGCCGCGGTAAAAAGTTAAGTATTTAGGGTGAATGTAGCTTTCTAATAGTGAAAGAATTTTTGAAATCGGAACAGTAGTTTTTGAATTTATTAAACATAAAACAAACAAACATAAAAACATACAAAAATACAAATGTTTTCTTTTTATAATATTAGTACTTATAGATAACTCAAAAATGGAACAAGAAAATGAAAATAAAACAGGAGCACAATATATCCTTTCCGACTTCCTGCCAAATTTCCAAGAGTTAACTATATGTTGTTGTGTAGATATATTTTTCTTTTAGTAACGGCATCGATATTTGTGTATTGCCAGTGCCAAGTAAAAAGATTTCAATCAATTTTTACCACTTTCTTTAAAACAGGCGCGATAATAATTATAAAAATCTGGTCAAGCCAGATATTTTAAATAAAGCTGAAGCTGGAACCCTTTTTGCGTCCCACTACTGAGCACGGACTCTCCCCATTGTAAGGGAGGCCTGGAGCATACCCCGCCACGCTGTTCCAATGAGGGTTAGAATAAAGCTTTATTAGAGCGTTCCTGATAGTTTTTGAGGATAAGCCATGTTTTCGCAGTATTATTTTATTCCACAACATTCGGTTACTGTACTTATCTGAACAAAATGTTATTCACTCGCGTTAGAAAATATACCTAACGCCGCAGGGCACAGTTAGTAAGACAAGATTCTCGATTAAGGAAAACGTTGTAGGTATCTAATATTTCATACCGATGTTTTCTATCACTAAAGTTATTATAATTTCTCAAAGGCTGTCCACCAGTCCACATTTGACGAGCGTGGTAGATTATGGCCTAATAGGGAATTTGGATGTTTTTTTTTTTATCAATCGATTCTATTTGGCATAGAGTTATATTATATAAATTAATCAAATTAAAAATAGCTATGAACACTTTTCGATAGGCAAGTTATCATAGCCATATATGTTTATAAATTATATTTGATAAAAAAATATGTCTCATCGAGTTATCAGATCGGTGAAGGTAGAACTTCCACGTCTCCTCTACTATAGAATAAGCGTAACGTTTCAATAAGTCTTCCTTTCTCGTGCGTGCAACCGGCTTTCATAGATTTATACTAGGGATGCATCGATACGCCTTTTTGCCGATACGATACCGATACCGATACTCTTATAAAAATATCGTCGATACCGATACCGATACCAATACAAACGCTTAGAGAATTAAAATTAAATTAAGGTAAAATATCAAGTTTGGTTAAAGTTTTTAATTTTTATTAAACCATATATACAGTCACAGACTTTTAATAAGATTAAAGGAAAAGAAATTAAGAATTAAGGTAATAATTAAAATAAAATCTAATTTCAAAATGATTCCATATAGCACTTTTGAGAGAGACAACACACTGAATAAAGCGTGGGGATTCCCCGAGCATAAATAGTCCGTGCCTCGTTTGCAACGAACTAGATCAAACAAGATGCGCGTTTACTTTTCTTTTTTAAAGCGCGAAATTTGAAAAGTATCGCTGTATCGGCAATAAAAATATCGCCGATGCCGATATATCGGCAAACCCAAAGTATCGCCGATATATCGGTATCGGCATCGGTATCGGCATCGGTATCGGCATCGGTATCGGATGCATCAGTAATTTATACGTTGGCACGGCAAAAACAAAAGCAAAGTATCTGGGTTTTGTTTGAGTTTATTTCAATTCCACGACGATAATATCAAGCACTCTATTTAGAATGTCGTCGACATTCAAGTTATGAAGCCTTTTGCTTGGATATTGCGATATTAGGCGTACATTTTTTGCTACTCTAGAGTTGACTACACGGCAGTTTTGTTTTAATATACATTTTTGGTGTACAATGAATTTTTGTGAGGTAAATGTAGTAGATTGAATCTTTTGATTAAACTTTTAGTTTAGTTTGTAGTTGTAATGTAGTCTGTATAAAAATATAATAAACAATTTCTTTAAAATTAACTTGTAGTTTTCTTTGTTTTTATTTGTTTTTTAGTTTACTTACAAACAAAATGTCGAGTCATGATGTCTGAATGAAACACCAAACTACTCAACCAATCCAAATTAAATTGAAACTCGACGAAGTAATAACAAAGTCAGTAAGTAAGTCGTCAGTAATCAGTCAGTCTAGTCAGTCCAACATTCAAGTAAAGCGATGGCTACTTTACTAGAACGTGTCCGATGGAATTTTGGAGGCAAGCAGAAAAAACATAATATATTTTAGCACTGTTGTTCTATTTCACAAACACTCGTGCACCGTAATTAACCTATATCAAACAAAATGCCATCAACTTTATCCGATATAACTCAAAAATACACCAAGAAAATGAAAATTAAACAAGAGCACAATATGTCTTTTTTGACTTCCCGCCAAAACTCTCGATTAAAGCGGTTGGTAGTCAGTTCAATGTGGTTTGACAGACTACTTTAAAATACTCATTTTAAGAACGCAGGATATGCAATGTTTGCGGGGCTCGCTCGTTAGAATTTATAAAAGCAAACAAAAAAGCTGACGCAAGAGTACAAACATATTAAAAAAAACAGCGATTATTTGAGTAATAAATTTATGTTTCCTTGATATAGCGACAAAGCCAAGTAGAGTTCACCCTTACGAATAAACCCTGGTAAAGTTTCAAGAGTAGGAAAGAGCGCCAAATCCCGGATAACAAAAGCAATAAGGAAACTGCGACACGAACAGTATACAAAGAAAGGATAGAAACATGCGAGAGACAAGAAAACTTTTCAGAAAGTCGCTTCAACGCGGCGTCCGGCTGAACGGAACCGGATATTTCCGGATCAAAGCTGTTCAAATTCGATAGAGTACTATTATTTTCGCGAGGTTCTTGTCAAATGAATAAAAAAATATCGTTGTACTTGGGGACAACTTACGTCTTAGCATCCAACTCAGAATGTCCTGACTTCACAAACTTATCGTAGAATCGTAATTCATCTCTTGTCCGTTGGCCTAGAGATAATCATTTTTTATATCTTGGAGTAGATAATTTAAGTTGCTGGATACATCAGGAGATATTTGCTGAAAATGGATAATTTATGCTTTATTTTGTATGAAATATCAAACCGGTAACATTGCCTTATTGCCTTATTAATATTTTAGTTTAATCTTTAACCGACTTAAAAAAGGAATAACATATATTATACATATATCATATTCTTAGAATTGGATAATATTTGAGTTATCTATTAAGACTATATATATTTTAAAAATCACAGAGATGATGCACATAGCTTTAACGTTGACTTGAACGTGAATTTAATGTATAATTAAAAATTTGGACATCCTGATGTGTGAACGTGTGTATAACATACTAGCGGCCGCCCGCGACTTCGTCCGCGTGAACTTTGGTATTAGTTGCATGATGTTATACAGCCTATAGCCTTCCTTGATACTACTACTACAGGACTATTCAACACAAAAATATTTTTTCTATTCGAACCAGTAGTTCTTGAGATTAGCGCGTTCAAACAAACAAACAAACAAGCTCTTTAAATCAGCTTTATACATATTAATAAATAATAATAATAAATAATAAACGTTACACACTCATAGCCCCACAGTAAGGTAATTAATACCCTGTGTCGGGAGTGCCATGGACACATACAAAGACAGGAACACAAACACGCAGACCGAGAACAGAAATTTAAACTCATCATTCAAATTTCTGTTTCGCCGGGAATCGAACCCGGGACCCCCCGATTGGCAGTCCGGCATGTTAACCATTGCGCCACGTCTTATATACTTAAACCAAATGCCTTACGCAAAATAAAAATGTGTATACAGTTAGTAAGCTAATGTTTGAGAAATGTAAGCCATTGTTATACCGAAACGTATACTTCAACGGAAAATCAATCCAAGCCGTCCCATCCAGAACATGCCTCCTTTTCGAACGAAACCGGATATTGCCGGATGAAAGCAGCTCAATACAGATTTCAAATCGCTAGATCCTAGATATTGGCGCTCAAAATGTTTTCACATTTTCGTTACACATACAGACAGGGTGTAGTTTAAAAGAAAATATATAATCCTTTTTATTCACTTTTTTAATAAAATGAAAACGCAGGGTATGCATCGTAATAATATGGTGTTATTCGATTATTTCACTATCTGTTTCAACCTTTTTTATGTCCCCCTGCTGGGCATAGGTTGAAATTGAAGTTTTTCAATATTTAGGGTTACCTCAGAGAAGTCGCCCTTAAGGAATCAGTTTACAGAATTAAGATGGTATAAGGCCATATCCTAAAAAGTGAGCGTGTGCAAGTTGGTGAATATGATAGGATGCAGTTGAAATATTTCTAACTGAACGGAACTGACGGAATAACTTCCAGACTGCTCTAATGTGATTGACTTAGTAGTTTCTTATTAGTTTAAGAATTTTTCTTTAATAAGAAAGATAAGAGCAGCGATGGCCGAGTGGTGAGAAACCGCGGTCATCGACGCGACCGATCCCGGGTACAAATCCTCGCGCGCACCTCTGACAAAGAAATTTGTAATGTGCGCATTTATCGCTGCTCCACGGTGATGGAAAATATCGTGATATTTAATTGATTACGATGTTCCTCATCGCCGTGCATGCCTGAGAGAAATGCATAATTTCTCGAAAGCATGACGTCCACCAATCCGCACTTGGCCAGCGTGGTGGACTATGGCCTAAATCCCTCTCACTTGTGAGTAGGAGACCTGTACCCAGCAGTGGGACATAAAAAAGGTTGAAAAAAAAGAAAGATAACTACTTACAGTACATTAAATTTTCTTTTCGCCGAAGGTAATCTGATAAACAGGCATATTTTTTTTAGTCAAAAGCACTTCGGGGACATCCATTCGGTATAAATGGCATTTACATCATTGTCTATATAATTTGCTATTAAAAAGTTTCAAAGATTTTCCAGGAACTTCATATTTTATTGCATAAAATAACTACTACTACGAAAATCAGTACTAAAATCACTTCACAACGCAATAATAAAAATTGAAATATTTGTATTTATTACAACAGTCGCACGAAGTTGGCATGAACCCAAATTATTTACCCGGTTGCGCGTAACCCGGGCACTGATGAATCGTTAACGTCATTTGAACCGGACGGCCGGTAAGATTGCATTGTGAAGTGATGCATGGTGGACTGATGGTGAGATTACACCCGGTTTATTTATGGTTTCATCCGGTTTAATTTATTTGTGACCGGAATATTTAGGTTGACATTATTTCGGACTGGTTTTAGTAGAATGATGAATATTTGTTTCATTAGAACGGGCTTATACGAAAGTTATAGCATTGTATTTAGTCGTTATTTATTTTTGTGACGTTTTATCTGCCGTTTTGATGTCTGTTAAGTTTATCAAAAACTAGTATAGATAAATAAAATAAAGTGATAATTCTACTTTGTGTTTTCGTGATAATTCTACTTTTTTATTTTTCAATTCAAACCATTAGTTCCTGAGATTGTCCAAACAAAATTTTCAGCTTTATACATATTATTAGTATATATATCTATTTAACTGAAGGATCTCTTTTTTATCCAAATGAATAGGTTATTTATCACAGGCACTTATTTTTAAACAAAAACGGTTTAAAATAGGGGTTGCAAGTTTGTATGAAACTCAGAGGCAAAAAAACTAAAATCTGCGCGGATGAAGTCGCGAGCGGCCGCTAATTTTAGTAAATTCTGAGCAAGCAAGTATATACGTTTTGCATTTGATAGGAAACACATACATGTATAGAATTTGATATTCATAATCCGTCATCCAAACACATACAATACAATTTCATGCAATTTCATTGCCATATTCTAGCTGCAAGATAGTATTCCGTATTCATGTTTGTGAATAAATTGCATAACCGATAGCCTAAGGGAACTACAATGTTCTTGGGAATTCTCTAGTCGTGGTGATATCTTCTGATACAGAAATAGAACAGAAAGTCGTGTGGTGTCGTGGGACACCGGATAGGAACGAAGATTCTTATTATAAAAATATTAATATTTAAAGTTTTATTCGAGGTACAAAGAAAATAATTAGTCGGGTATACATATTAAATTATGATGTTTTTTATCGATAAAAAGCAAAGAAACTAATTATCGCATTATATAATATCAATAACAGTCATCACGTAGACTACACATTAGACACTGTATAGCCATCATACATACATAGATTATACATAAAAATCTTACGCTTTTTGTGACGTTACGGAGGTTTTTTTCCCGGCTAGGATACCTCTCCGCAACGCCCCATATGGAACTTCGCTTCGTTCGTATATACAAGAATGAAGAATGAAGCGCGCATGGCCCGGCGGTTAGCGTAGAACGCAAACGATCTATGCAACTAAGCCAAACGGGCGCGGTCGGATGTGAGATGGGTGACCGCTAGTGGCAAAAAATTTCATGCGCGTTTCCGTGCTTCGGAGGGCACGTTAAGTCGTCGGTCCCGGTTGTTGTCGATAGATAACAGTCGTTAAACCTTGTCGGAGGCCTTATTTGAAAACATCCGACAGCGGGTTGGCCACTAACCCGCATCTCCACCAACCCGCATTGGAGCAGCGTGGTGGAGTATGTTTCAGGCCTCCCCAATAATGGGAAGAGACCCGTGCCCAGCAGTGGGACACATAAAGGGTTGCGGCCATACAAGAATTGCTCCTTTACCTTCTTAAGCAATGTTTTACATCTTCGAGTCTTTCTAAACTATAGTACTAATAAAAATGATGCAGCTGCAATTAACGTGCCCAGCGTCCCACGATGGCTCACTCTTTAAGATGTAGGACAAGTACGCTCGTTTCTCTTAGCTGTCAAACTCACTTGCAATCTAGCCCTCGGAATATGCTCGCTTTAACCAAGTTACGTTGAGTTTGATTTGGTTACCAGTTAACGAGACATGGTTAATTAAAAAGTATATTTACGTTGCTGAGAAACACCTACACAATCGTCAGTTAGTCAAGACGGGACGCGCTTGGCGGTGCGCCAAAGATACAATATAGCATGCCCGGATAATCCGTGATAACCTGTTTCACTCCACCCTCAACTAGTTTCCAGATATTACAACGGTAGGTTTACAGGGATTGGTGCCTGTAGCTCGGGATTAAGAATATTAGCTACGGTATTTCCTGATGACAGGTGACTAAAAGAGGGCTTCTAAGGTTGCGATCGGTAAGAGTGGGAGCTTGAACCATCCAGCTAGCGATCCGGGTGTTGCAGCAGTGTGTTCGTGGCTGCAATTCGTTCACTTCGTTGCAAGCACCTGAAGGTATAGGAGAGTTACATCGATCACCTATGAGGCCCGTTAGGGGACACTGCATATGGTGGACACCATTGCCGTTTACTGGAGTCCTCCCGAAGCTCTGAGGCAAAGGAAATAGCTCCCAATTTAATAAAAATGTCACAAAAAAATAAAAAAACGCAATTAGCTTCATTGAGGTTTGAACCCGGGTCTCTAGCGCCGCAGTCAGCCTATGTAACCATATTGGTTACAAACATTATGTTTGTTGGCTAAATAAGCTTTAATTCGATCAATTAAATTCTTATCTCTTACAAATCGACAGAGGCAAAACCACAAAACTCTTCAACAGATGTCAAAAAGAGCCATATTTTTCAGTTTATATTTAAGTTGATTACCTCTGAAAATACAGATAAAACGACAATTTCTAAAAATTAAACCTGGCTGGATCGATTCATCACCCTCGAAACCCCCTAGCTACTAAGTTTCATGAAAATCATTGGAGTCGATTCCAAGATTCAAATTATATATATTTGTTAGATTAGATTAATTGAACAGGTACATACGAGTACGTTACAGAGACACACCGCGATCGTTAGTTAGCAAATGGTGGACCAAACTTGGCGGTAGGCCAAAGACACAACATTGCATGCCCCGGTAACGTGTGGTGTGTTCACTTCTACCATTTGCTTGAACGGAAAGTACTTTATAAGATCTAAGAGTAGATGCATATGATATGGTTACTGTACTGTGTTTAAATGAAATTATTTGTTATAAAATTTTGTAGAAGTCTGTAGTAGGTTTTCACAACTGTTGAATAAAACCTACGGCGCTGAGACTGTAAAAGCCTAGCCTATGCCTAGGTACCTATATTGACTTACCTGTTCACCTACTTGCCAGATAGCCATGTACGGAAATAAGCAGACAAGCCCACCTAAGCAAATTATGTGTGTTAAAAACTGTCAATTTAGAAAAGACTCATTCGATTATCACAAGAGTGAAAGAAAATTGATAAAAATTAATTTAATTAAAAATAGCTATGAACATTTTTCGATAGGCAAGTTATCATAGGCATATATGTTTATAAATTATATTTGATAAAAAATATGTTTCATCGAGTTATCAGATCGGTGAAGGTCAATCTTCCACGTCTTACGAATTTTCGATCAGGCCATGTGTCTTAACGCGAGTTTAACATTTTTTACCCATCCCAAAAAAGTGCACAACGCCTTTAAAGAAGTTTTCACTTCAAAAATAACGTTCACTAAGAGTTTGTAAGGAACCGTACAGTGAATAAAGAATATTTCATTTCATTTCAATAAACATTAGCCAGTTACAGTACTAAACTTCGCCAACTGTGTGAGTTAAGCTTATTACATCGCAATTCAACATTCACGACATCAAATCAGCGATCAGACAGCCTAAAGTTGTTTGGCAAGACAAGTTAGGGCAGTTTGGCGCGGTGCCAAGACGCGAGCCGGACCTGCCCTGACGGTTTACCCGGGTCAGTGCGCCCGCAACCGGATCAAATGGATATCGGGAGGCTCTTTAAAATTGGATTGTGATACAATTTAAATTACCATAGTGGAGTGGAGGTAAGTAAGTAGATTGAATTAATTTTTATTAATAGGTTTATGCTGAGATTTTTTTATAAACTGAATGATATCTGCTACATGTCATGATGTAGGCTGGAGGATTTTTAGTAATTTCTTCGTTCATTCCATTCGTACTTCTTCCTGTCCTAACACATCCAGGCCATATATTTATCAAGGTGACGTTAATTTTTTTTAAATGAATTAAATACTTTGAATTTTTGAATATATTTTTCGAAGCTCAAGTAGGCAACTTTCTTATCATATATACTTTTCAATTATGAAATAACAAAATATTTCAGATTAATAAGCAGAGACTATGATTTTGGCAGTTGTAACAGTGTCTTGGCTACCCCGATGTCCGAGGGAGCCAAGATAGGTACTGTTAAAACTTTACAATAACTTGTATTGAAATTATATCAATATGTTAAGTGCTAGCCTGTACGGCGGTGACATAGTCACATTGTGACAAAGCCCCTTTAAATAAATAAAGATTTAAAAAAAAAGCAGAAATACTTTACTGACTTGCAGTAATACAAATTCCATACCGTTTGGTCACAAAGGCGCTCTTTGTATTGTGGTTTGGTGATTCTAAATAAGAGTTGCCCAAACTTTCTTAAGAATATGTAAAGTCTACCCTGCACTTGGCCAGCAATAATGACAAAACCATACCCAACAGTATAATAATAATAAAAAAAATATTTATTTGCATAAACTTGTACAGTAAAACGTATAAAGTCTCTGGTCCCTGAATTACCAGCTGTCATGTGTGCCCATTATGGACCCATAGCCGTACTGTTATCTCAATTATATATGTACTTTTTTTTTAAAAGAGTGCTGCTGGGAATTTTTTTCCGCCGACTTTTTTCTCTCAGCTCAACATCTAGCCCAAACGGGCACCTAAAGGCGATGACCGGGAAAAAATGTCATTCATTAAGCGAATATTTTGTATTCCTAATATGAAATAAATATTTTTGATTTTGATTTTGATTTGATTAGTAAAAACTGTGTCTCAGAGACTAATGTCTTCTCCCAATATTTATATTGCTAGAGTTATACAATCAGACTTATGTTATATATATATAAGTGTATGTGTGTGTGCGTGTGATATATACTCATTAGTAGTAAGAAAATAAAAGAGTCGATGATATTGAAAAATGTCTCCATTATCATAATTTCTTTTATCTACAAAATAACCGCACTCTTATAACAACGATAACATTACTTTCTTTAACGATACTTAACCAACGCATAAATTAGATAAACGAGCAAGATACACTTCCAGATTTCGTTATCCGCCATTATCCGGTTACGGCGAGACAGATGGCGCTTGGCGGGTGTCCAAGTGGCCGTCTGTGCCTACCCGGATAGCATACCCGGACAGTTGGGCATATTGTATTGTAGGGACATAGGTATGTCACAACATTCCGTTGCAAGTGCAGTTGCACTAAAATATGAGCGCCATCAGCGCATTCGAACCAACACGTAGCGTGACTACATACAGTCCTACAGTCTGCTCCCATCCCCCCAAGGATTAAATAACATTTCCGGAATATATCTTTCTGACGTGATAACGTCTTTAAAATCGTTTTAGTCGGGTGACATGTTCAGAAACTTGTGTCACACCAAAACCTCACGAGCGCGATCGCAGGTATAACGAGAGAGAGACGGACCGATCTCCCGTCTCATCTCGAGCGCTGCCAGTCATTCCGTGAAACTTGTCACGCGGAATCCTCACGAGCGGAGGCTGGCATAGCGTTCGAGTGAGTGGACCGATCTTCCGTCTCTCTCACTCTAGCGGCATACAAACGAATGAAGATGTTCTCGTGCGGACGTTATCACGTAAACATCTCGATCGTAAACCTACTTTACAAACAATTTCCCGTTTTTTTTTTCAATTATGGCATCGCAAACTCTGTGCATACTGCCAGCGTCAAGTATAATTATTGCATCAATTTTTTGCCAGTTTCAATGAAACTGGACGAAGTAATAACAAAGTCAGTGAGTAAGTCGTCAGTAATCAGTCAGTCTAGTCAGTTCAACATTCAAGTAAATCGATGGCTACTTTACTAGAACGTGTCCGATGGAATTTTGGAGGCAAGCAGAAAAAACATATTTTAGCACTGTTATTCTATTTCAGAAACACTCGTGCACTGTAATTAACCTACAAAATACCTCTAAATTAACCTCAAAAATACACAAAGAAAATGATAATAAAACAAGAGCACAATATGGCTTTTTCGACTTCCCGCCAAAACTCAATATATCTTTTATTCGCCATCCTCAACCTTCTAATACACCACACACACATACATCATCATCCATATCACTAAAATCCGTATCACTAAAATGAAAATACCTCAATAATATACATAATATGTAAATCACTTTTTTATATCGTTAGCTCAATTGAGCTCAGATATAAGCGTTAAAATTATCCTTACTATAATCTTATACCTTTTAACGAGCAACTCTTGTATATCTAAATATATTTTTTGAATCTCGGAAACGGCTCCAAAGATTTTGATGAAATTTAGTGTTAGCTTTTATTTATATATGAAGAATATTGTATTAGTTCATTCCGTATAATTATATTTTTGGTAGCAGTATTTGATTGTTCTGTTTCCGGCACCATCTTGGTTCGTCAGTTTTATTTAATCATATCCGACTTCCGGTCGCACGAATGGTCGTTATTTACTCTGACCAAGCGGCAAGCATTCGTGTCGGAAGCACTGAGGGATCAAGACGTGGCTAAGGTTCTCCTTAGTAAAGCGTAAAAGTGTTAAAGCCTAGATAACATAATAAGTGAAACAAGTAAAGGATTTGAGGAATAATGGTTAAGTTGCTTGTTAATATGTAAGTACTCCATTTTTGTTCTGTTGGTGGTTTATTCGTTCTTGAAACATTTACATATGTGATTTGTATACTGCATAACTACGAAATATACGTGAAATTGTAAAGTGTTTTATCTTTTATTTAACAAAAACCCGCATTCTGAGCTGTGAGCCAACAGTTCAGAAGTGGGATAATAAGAGAATTTACTGTTTTCTTTCACGTCCACAACGGCCATGTCTGTAAATATTCTGATATTTTGAATTTTCTTGAATTTGTTTAAATATAGTATATATTATTTTAGATTAATAAGATGCATGATTAATGATATCTTTTTGCAGCTGTGGTATTTTAGATGTGAACAACCGGTTTTGATGAAGGCTTTTATAAATGTGACTTTTCTTTTAAATTTATTGCCTTTACAGGAAGTCGGTACCCACTTTTTTTATATATTTTTTTAATAAGATAAATGAATATACAATGGCTTGAGTTGATCTACCTTATTTTACTTACTTCAACAAAAAGGATGAGTTTCTCATGTTATATTTAGTATTGCATCGACATAATCCATATATGTAATAATAAAAATTTGACACTGACCTTTGTAAATATGAATGAAAACTGATATCATACACCTAGTAAAGTATTTATTTGATGCTTATAATTCATAATTCATTATCTTTATTTGCAAGAAAAAAAGGGATACAAAAAAATGGAGCTGAAATGATACGAGTATGTAGTTATGTACGCTTTTAACTTTGTTCGCGCCAATTAAGTCATTTCACCTTCATCCTCCCTCTCTTTCCCGCAAGCGCACTATTATATAATATGGATCAGGAAGATCTATCAATCAGTCTGGCTTCGTCCGCCGCGCCGCCGACGCGCATGCAAGTCCTCTCGTGACAAGCGACAACCGCACCGCAAGCCACCTCATACGTGGTCAGACTCGCCGCATCGCCGCAATCACTTTCAAATAATTCTACGGAACCTTGCTTTTATCTCCCGCACCACCCTGTCATAAGTAATGATAAAAGTACAACTAAATTGCGAATAGTTCTCGACGCAAGCGCTAAGTCAGATAATGACATTTCATTAAATGATATTTTACATAGTGGGCAAAATTTACAGTCTGATATTTTTAATATTTTAATAAACGTACGAGTTTATCGCATCGCCTTTTTTGCCGACGTTAGACAAATGTATTTATGCATTGAAGTACAAAAATCGCACCGCGCGTTTCAACGCATTCTTTATCGCTTTTCTAATGAGGAAGACATACAAACATACGAATTTAATCGTGTGACTTTTGGTTTACGCTCTTCTCCTTTTCTGGCGATACGCACATTACGTCAGTTGGCTTCCGAGGAGAGGGAGTCCTATCCTCTGGCTGCTTCGGTGGTCGAGCGAGATATTTATATGGACGATATCGCGTCCTGCGCGCCCTGCGTCAACAGCGCCGTTGACGTAGCCACTGAACTAATTCAAATGTTTCAGCGTGGAGGATTTGAATTGGTTAAGTGGACTAGTAACAGTTCAGAGCTTTTACAGCACATCCCCGCAACGCACCGTCAGCTTGACGAGGTCTCATTCGACGACCAAAATATTTTTAAAATATTGGATCTTCGTTGGCACCCCGCAACTGATTGTTTTTCTTTTCTAGTTTCGCAGCCGCCGCTCGCTTGTACCAAGCGTTCTATTTTATCCGCAACCGCTCGCTTGTATGATGTTCTGGGGCTCGTGGGTCCAGTAATTATTTTCTCTAAGCTTCTCATTAAAACCTTATGGGTTCTCAAACTTGACTGGGACCAGGCTCCGCCCGCTCACGTTGTTACTACATGGCAACAATATATTTCAGAGTTACCTTTGATATCGAAATTAAAGTTTCCTCGCCATATGGGTATAAATAAAAATTCCCAAGTCTCGCTAGTCGCGTTCGCCGACGCCAGTGGAAAGGCATATGGCTGCGTGATTTATTCGCAGATCGTTAATGATGATGACTCATTAGTGATAACGCTACTAAAATTTATAAAAAAAATTACCGTGTAATAAAACTAACCGCTTCTGACCTGGAATACGCAGAGAATACTAATTTTATTGCTTCGCGTTCATACTTGAATGAACTTCATTCCTTTTTACGTTCAGACGAATATTATAAAGTATTTAATCAGATCCTTTCTGATAACCGCATCACATGGAAACTTAACCCTCCAAACGCTCCACATTTTGGTGGGCTTTGGGAGTCAAATATAAAGATAGTGAAGTATCATTTATTTCGCGTCATAGGTAAGCAAATCCTCACGTATGAGGAGTTACTTACTGTCCTCACTCAGGTCGAACGCATATTAAATTCACGACCGCTTTACGTTTTAAGTAGCGATCCGGCGGAACCTACTGCACTTACGGCCGCGCATTTCCTCGCTGTTAATCCACTTGGATGTTTACCCGCCGCGGATCTTAGTAAAGAACGCATTAATCTTTTATCACGTTTTTCATTGCTTGATTCGATAGTTCAGTCATTCTGGAAGCGCTTCAGATCAGAATACTTACATACACTACAAGCAAGAGAAAAGTGGAATAAACATTCTATTAATTCCATTTCTGTAGGAACCGTTGTTCTTATCGATATGGATAACGCTCCGCCTCTTCAGTGGCCGCTAGGCGTCGTCACTGAATTGTTTCCTGGTAGGGATGGTGTGGTGCGCGTTGCACAAGTGAAGACTAAGAGCTCCACTTTGCAGCGGCCCATTGTTAGACTTTGCCCTCTACCAACACAATAATATTTCTATATGCCTATGTAGTTTATATTTTATAAGTTTTCAATTCAATTTCAATTTCAATTTCATTTATTTGCAAGATAAGGTTAAACAGTTGTTACAAGCAGTGAATACAGTACTCTTATCCTAACCCAAAAGGGTATGCAAATTATTGAGAACATTTGATTATTTTACTACTTATTACATATTAATGAATTTATACATGCAAATACAAAAATCACTATTTCAATTACAATAAATTTACTTAAAATTTAATTTAATAATGTCAATCTTAAAGAAAAATATTACATTTACATCAATTAATTATTAAATTAGATTCTTTAATAGTCAACTTTTTTAATAATGTCAATTAGAAACTAAATTAGAAATTATATAAACATACTCATTTCATTAGCTAAGTGTCACGTAAGTACTCATCAATAGAATAATAGCATTTGTCTATTAAATAGTCTTTAAATTCCTTTTTAAATGTATTTATATTGACTTGGTTTTGAAATGCTAGTGGAACCTTATTATAAATTTTGACTGCCATTCCGAATATACTTTTTTTAAAAAGAGCAGTCTTCGATTTTGGCGTGCACAGTTTGTGCTTATGTCTTTTGCTGTTTAAGTGTTCACTAAATAATGATGGGTTAGATTTTACGAACATAGCAACTTCGAATATATACAGCGCAGGAAAAGTTAACAACTTAAAAGTTTTAAAGTATGGTTTACAGGATTCTATGCTAGATATTTTTACAATGGAACGTATACATTTTTTTTGAGCTTTAAATATATCTTCACGCATTACAGAGTTCCCCCAAAAGATAACTCCATAGCGCAGTGTAGAGCATACAAAGCCATGATAAGCTGTAAGTGAAACTTGTTGGCTCACTACCTTAGATAAAACATAGAGTGCATATGAAAACTGATTAAGCTTTTTGCATACGAATTCAGAATGTGTTTTCCATTTTAGGTTACTATCTATATGTAAACCAAGGAATTTTGTGACCTTTGTTTCCAATATATGTTCCCCTTTATATGTTATGTTTAGCATGGGTAAAGAAGTATCGCGCTGTGTAAAATTCATAATTTGCGTTTTTTTAAGATTAACTAATAAATTATTTGAATTAAGCCAATTTATAATAATATTAAGATTCGTATTTATTTCATTTTCATAATCATCAGTTTTATAGTTAAATACTACAGAGCTGTCGTCAGCAAACAATGTCATTGGATAGTTGATGCAATAAGGCAAGTCATTGATATAAATTAAAAATAATAATGGGCCCAGCACACTTCCTTGTGGGACACCGTATTGGACATAATGAGGCTCAGATGAAAATATACACTCTCTCTTTGTTCTTGTACAGATACGTGCAACCTGAGTGATTTGAGTCCTATTTGACAAATACGATTTTATTAAATCAAGAATTTTACCTCTTATACCGTATTTAGATAATTTGTCTAAGAGTATATCGTGACTGACAAAATCGAAGGCCTTGGATATATCCATATATAGAGCTGACACTGGTATATTTTTGTCAACACTTATCATAACTTTGGAAAGAAATTCATATATAGCTACGTTAATTGTTGTTTTTTTCCGAAAACCCTTTTGTTCCTTGGCAAATATATTATACTTTTCAAAATAGTTATAAAATTGATTGTATATGATCTTTTCTAGTATCTTGGAGAAAATAGACACTATAGCTATCGGACGGTAACAGCTTGGATCTAGACGATCCCCCTGTTTGAATAGTGGTCTGATAATGGATTTTTTAAGATCGCTAGGAAAAGTTCCATCCTCGATGCAAAAGTTAATTATAAAACTGAGTATTGGTGCTATTATATTAACGACACTTTTGACTACTGCTGTTGAAACGTCATCGATACCTGCGCTTTTTGTATTTTTTAAAGACTTTATTACAAGTGTGATGTCATGCGGTGAAATGAAATTAAAAAATAATGAGTTAGGCTTATTATGCGTCAATGTATTGTTAAATGTCAATTGGTTTTTATTTTTTAAAGAATAAATTTGGTCAAGAAAGTGATTATTAAAGGTATTGGCGATATCTTTAGGCTCAGTCAATATTGTGCTGTCACTTCGCAATTGATAGATATATTCTTTGTACGTGTTATTATTATTATAATTATTGATTATTTTCCAAGTCGCTTTCGATTTATTTTTCGACAAATTGATAGCATGGTCATTTTGAGCTCTTTGAGTGAGCTTAATAATTTTTTTAAGCTTTTTTGAATAGGTTTTAAGAGTTATTTTGTTATGTTTATTGGGTGTTCTTCGGTATAACCATAAAAGCTTTCGTTTACGATTACAACAGAGTTTAATGCCTTTAGTAATCCACTTATGTTTCTTGTTAGTTGATATTCGTATAAATATATGCGGAAAACATAGATCATAGAACAGCTTAAACTCCATTATAAAGTTTCTAAATGCTTCATCAGCTGTGGAGCTGGCGTATACATCAGTAAAATTAATTTTCGCTAAATAATATTTAAATTTGTTTATGTTTTCCTGCGAGTAATCACGCCGTTTTATGAACCAGTATTTTAGTACCGGAGTGCACTTGACCGGAAATGTTAATAATTGAGCAGTGTGATCGGATAGTCCTAGATCTAAAATATCGCTTTTTCTTTTTTTTATATTATGTATAATGTTGTCAATGCAAGTTGCGCTGCATGGTCTTGTCGGGGTCTGTATTTCAAATTTAAGATTAAAACTGTGTATTAGTTGTATGAAGCGTTGCGTATATTTGTTTCTTTTACTAATATCGATATTGAAATCACCGCATATTATAACACGTTTTTTACTATTTTTTTTAAGACAAATGTCATTTAGAATTGTGTCTAACTTAAAAAAGAATAAGTTATACGAGTTTGAATCATTTTTAGGACTTCTATAAATGCATATTATGATAGTTTGATGTTCCACAAGTTCAATCGCACAGCATTCAAAACAATTGTTTACAGAGTGACCATTAATATCATTCAATACGTTGTAAGTATAATAGTTTTTGATTAAAATACAGCATCCGCCATTTCGATTATTTCTTACATGACACGTAGCTAACTTGTACGAAGGTAGGTTAAGCAATTCTATGTCAGTACATAACATGTTATGTTCTGTAATACAGAGGACATCTATAGTTCTATTGTTGGTAATAAGGTCATTCAATTGTAAAATTAATAGATCCGCTTTACTCAAGAGTCCATTTATATTTTGGTGGAGTAAGCTTATACTATTATACACGAAAAAACTCATTCGGCTTAGGAGTGTGTTTATTTGGGGATACAATACTATTTTCTAGGCAAGAATTACTAACGGCAAAGTCTTCTGTTTGAGTTGATTTATGTAATGGTGTTCTATGTTTACGTGCAAGCAACTCTAAGTTGTATGCCTGCATTTTAAACTTATATTCAGTGCGTAATATTTCCTTGAGTAGAGAGCGGCTACAATAAGTTGGGAAGTACGATTTATGAGGTAGATGCCACTCAAAGCCCATTTCAACAAATATAGAGTTTGTATGTCGATTGCATATATACCTAAAGTCATAATTTAGTTTTTTTTCATTTAAATATTGATTGTATGGAATCTCGCATATTAAAATATTTGTATGCTTTAATGATTGGACCCAGATATCTGTAGAGCATTTGAATTCAAAAGGATTTTTATCATTTACACCTCCCAAAAAGTTATAGTTTAAGTATAAATTCTCATCCCGCTATTATAATATTTTTATTAATTTACTAATTATATTCATCGCATCGCCTCTGTTCACCGCATATATAGTTTTTTCTATATGATATTAACTCCGCTGTATATATTTATGTTTATTTTTTTTTAATTCGCTATTTGAGGAGACCTCAAGGCCGGGGGGATGTTCGCGCCAATTAAGTCATTTCACCTTCATCCTCCCTCTCTTTCCCGCAAGCGCACTATTATATAATATGGATCAGGAAGATCTATCAATCAGTCTGGCTTCGTCCGCCGCGCCGCCGACGCGCATGCAAGTCCTCTCGTGACAAGCGACAACCGCACCGCAAGCCACCTCACACGTGGTCAGACTCGCCGCATCGCCGCAATCACCGCTGTCAATAGTTTGTGATTTAACTGACTCAAAGTGAATGTGCACCTATAGTGTATTGTGAAGGACAACACCAGTTCCCGGGCAAGAGGTGAGTGCGCTTTTCCCTTTATCAATCCTTCTCGTTTTTCCACCTTTAATTCGACACGCAACTTACAGTCCACAATTCCTACACCCGCAGTGGGGGACCACCCTCCTTTCCACCCTTTATTCCACCACCATTTTTGGTCATATCGAACCGGAGGTCCCACCCCTTTATCCAACAAACTTATTCTTCCTTGTCTATATGTAAATTGATGTAATTTTACAGGCATCAATCGCTACATATTCTAGGAGACGTATACACCGTGCCACAATGTCAACTGGGACCTAAAATGATTGTTAGCAAAGATTTGAATGTTTCGAGAATTTGGTTACACTGTAAAATTCTTACATGATTTCAATTTACAAGGGGGTGCCAACATAATGTTTTCGTATTTGTCTTACAGTTCTATTGGTCTGGCCAATATTTTTTCGTAAAATAATTCGGGTATCTATGTTCATATAAGCATAAGATTTTAATATACAATGAAGGTAAGATAAGCATAAGATTTTAATATACAATGAAGGTAAGGTTAAAACTTAGTGTTTGAGAAATGATAGCTTACAGATAGTGCAGATGCTATGCTACACTACAAATTATTTTGTGAACTATCCTCGATTATTCTTTTTGTAATGGGTGCAGTACAACCTTAAGGGTGCTTTACATGGAAAATGACGATGATGTTGATGATAACAACAATGATGGTGATGTTGGTTATGATGGTGATAATATTGATGATGACTACAACGATGATGGTGATAATGATGTCATTTTCGAGAAAAATACATTCCTTTGTCTGATTATTTATTCATTTATTTAAGGTTCATCAACGCGCGTGGATAACACCTAGTAAAATATATTTGTAAACAGTAAAATAAGTAAAACCTTGCACCCACAATTACAGTTGAACACGGCATACATATTGAGGACTCTGTGTACATATAGAAGTTTGGTGACGTTTTTCTTTAGCTTTGGACAATTCAATACTATATTGATTTTTCTTTTCTCCTATTCGATTCTAAAGTTTATTTGAAATCGAATATGTACTTAAACGTGTCATTTTGCATTTTTCTTAAAAAAAATTGATAATTTATAGACTTTTCGTTTTTAAAGTCGGTTTATAATGGAATATGTACTCAAATATGCCATTTTGCAGATATTATGGACGAATACCAACGAGGAAGGCTACCTAGGATTGGAGGTATAATCAGTTTCGAGAGCACAGGTGATCTCAGGTTAGAAGGCTAAGGTAAGCAAACATGAGCCCAGGTCTGAGGGCCAAAGGATGCTCCGGTCGAGCAGGAATGAGCCCAGGTCTGAGCGCCAAAGGATGCTCTGGTCGAGCAGGAATGAGCCCAGGTTAGAGGGCTAAAGGACGTTCAGGTCGGGCAGGAGCGAGCCGAGGCAATGGACGCTCAGGTCGAGCGGGAGTAAGCCCGGTAGAGCAGCGATATACGCACGATGGAGGGAAATCGAAGGGAATACTAGAGAAAACAGAAGAAATCATCCAAGAGATTCGCAACGTCTTGGTAGAAGGAAGCAGTATCTGAGCGGTATTTTGAAATGAAATGAAACGAAATAAAATCATGAAATGAAATTATTTATTTTGCCAAATGTGTTACATGAATAGTTGGTTTTTAGGTAGTTATAGTTTATGACATTAACCAAAATTTGGTGTGCAAAGTTACTAATAACATTATTTGAATTAAATTATTTAAAAAAATATTTGAACTACGTTGAGTTGTAGTGGTAGTCAAGGGGATTTTGAAACTGAGATAATTTTCGATAAAGTTCTGCTAATCCTAACGTATAAAATTTAGTTCCACTGACGCGTCCTTCTGTCTGTCTCTCTATATGAACGAGATACTCAAACTACCGAACGGATTTCAATGCGCTTCTCACCAATAGGTAGTGTTAATTTTGAGGAAGGGATAGGTGTATAACTATGGTTTTGTGTGAAGCTAGGTTTGTTAGTTAGCTTCGGCGTTTGATGCGGATTAGAGTTGTCCTTTATACTTTATACTATATTTTGGAACATGGATTCAAGGTTTTATGCCACCGAAAAACATTAACTCGGCGAGCCAGCATACGAAGACGGCGTTGAGCGGAATCCTGAATCGAAGGCAGTGTTGAAAGTATCACGTTAAGTTTAGGTGGAGTAGCATAGTTAATTTGTTCAATAGGTAGGTTTGGTTGTTTTTAGTTAAATTGGTAAAACTGGAGAACCTGTCTCTGGAGTCGATCTGGCAGGGCTGGGCTGGGTCGCTGATTTTAAAATGATCAATCAAAATAGCGGTGTAATACCGGATTTTGACCCTATGTGTTAAAAGCAAACCATTTTAATCTGGTTTAAGAAGATGGAAGAATATTCAGAAATATATGGATAGGACGGAGGGGAAACTATTTGCTGCGCTCTTTCAAAGTTGGTCTGGGTTGGCAATGTTTGTGGAGGGCTGGTAGTGGAATGTATTTTACGGGGCGAATAATAACCTAGTAGTTGCAGTGGGTATTCAAGAGGCCTAATTTACCAAACCTGGGCGAGTGCGAAATTATTTTTGGGACAGTCACTCTAGGGCATCGTAAGGTGTATCGAAATTGCGGTATTGAATGTAGGGTTTAAGCCTGATACCCAATCCTTCTTTGCTTATTGTCAAATTGATTATTGGCAAAGCAATTGACTTTTAGGATTTAGATGGTAGTGTTTCAGATTACTTAGTTCTCTATAGATATAACCGGGACTTCGACACTATAATAAGCAATTGACTTTTATGATTTAGATGGTAGTGTTTCAGGTTACTTAGTTCTCTATAGATATAACCGGGACTTCGACACTATAATAAATTATTGATAGGATGAACGTATGAAGTACGCACATCAGAAATTGGGAAGTTTTGCATTTTGGATCGTGAACTGGTTTTATTTGCCCGAGTTTTTGGTTTGTCTGACGGAGGCATTTATATATATGTAGGTACATGGATAACTTGAGGGCGCGGAAATCAAGTGTAAGATATGGAAGGTCGATTTACTGATTTAATGCGCTTTATGGATATTGTATCAGAGGCTTGTTATTTTACAGATGGATGTTCTGGATTTCGCGATTATGAGACCTACATGAGAGTTTTTTTTAAGACTTCTATTTTGGTTGTAATAATGTTTGTGAGTTAAAATGTATCTCTGATACGGGGAGGTGGAATTTGGGGTATTGACTGATATTATAAACTGGTTTGATCTTTGTAGAGGATTTGGCAATTTTGTTGCAGAGTTGGCGTCTAGACATCAAACATATAAATTTGAAAAGTGTATGTGCGGGATGTGATCGTTCCAACTTGGAGGATAGAGATAACAGTGCTGGTTAGTGACGTCGCTTGCCTGTATTATGGTACTGGATGTTGGTGGGGCTCGATTTGCTAGAAAATGATAGATCAATAATTAATTATGTTTGGTATTCCAACTATTTCAATTTATGTGATGGTGGGTTGTCTGTGTTCGTGTTTTGTTTATAAGTGGCACATTCTGGACATCAGTCAACTACCCAATTAACTTAGATGGATGTAATAGATACTTATGGAGAATAGTGAATCTTGAGAGTAGTAGAGGTTCGACACTAACTGTTTGTGCGTCCAAGTTTGATGTGAACATTTACGGGGATTCACTTGCAGTAAGGGCCTACAAATGCAGGGGATTGGGGAGACTCTAAATTACGGTCAAGTGGTTATGACTGACAATAGGAATGCAAACATGCACTGAGTTGCGGTAAGGGTTAGGACAAAAGGCCGATCTCGCTTGGAGGTTTTAAAAGACAAACATAGGGATTTCTTCTCTACTTGTTTGAGATACCTTGGTTTTACTGATATTGGTGTAAAAGTTGCGGATTGATGTGTTATTAAGGGTTGTTCTTGTATATTTAGTTAGCCTTCATGAGGCTTGCACATATTACAGGGATTGGTCACGGATATAAAAGTGTTTATTGTTTGTTTCCATTATGCACCTCCTATAAATGGATTCTTGTTTTTTTCGGGTTGAACCCGATCGTCGGCTTTGTGAAAATGAAATGATAATGAAGTAAAATTGTCTGCAATGGGTAAGGTAGTTGCGGGCTGGGTCTTGCATCTGAGTGAGAAGGTGTCTCGCATTAGTCTTTGTAGGGAATTTTTGGACATGTTTATATTTTGCTTTAGAGTTGATTACTATGAAGGTTGGGTAGAAAATATGTATACTTGAATAGTTCGCCGTTGAGTTGAATGAGTCGCTTAACACATTTGATCGGGTTATTGAAAGAAAAATTGACATATCTAAAGCGTTTATTTGAGTTGTAGGGGCCATGGGATGTGTATCCCTCATGTGGGGTCTTCAATAGAATATGTTTATGTAACTAATTCGATTTCAAATACAAATTCAAAAAAATATATAATTATTTTATATAACTTTATTTGAGATTTCATGATAATTTTTCAGACATTTCATTTCAAATGTTGATATGAAGTTATTTAATGTTGGTTTACGGTTAATGGGTTCTTAGGATTAATAAACTAAGGACAATTTATTTTTGTGTGTGGGTGTAAAAATAATGTTCTTTAAAATACGATTAAAATTAAAATATATTATAATGATTTACTGCATTATTTGCTATTAATACATTTATTGAGTACAAGTGAACGTAATTTCTTGTTTTTTTTTTTTTTTTTTTTTTTTAATAACGAGATTTCGATAAAATAATGTGTTAAAGAATGTAATTTATAGTAATATTTTTAGAAAATTGATAGTACTTTTGTGCTTGTAAGAAAGCGTGAGGACACGCTATAAGCAGGATGGCCGAGCTGTTAGCTTTTATTTATATATGAAGAATATTGTATTAGTTCATTCCGTATAATTATATTTTTGGTAGCAGTATTTGATTGTTCTGTTTCCGGCACCATCTTGGTTCGTCAGTTTTATTTAATCATATCCGACTTCCGGTCGCACGAATGGTCGTTATTTACTCTGACCAAGCGGCAAGCATTCGTGTCGGAAGCACTGAGGGATCAAGACGTGGCTAAGGTTCTCCTTAGTAAAGCGTAAAAGTGTTAAAGCCTAGATAACATAATAGGTAAGTGAAACAAGTAAAGGATTTGAGGAATAATGGTTAAGTTGCTTGTTAATATGTAAGTACTCCATTTTTGTTCTGTTGGTGGTTTATTCGTTCTTGAAACATTTACATATGTGATTTGTATACTGCATAACTACGAAATATACGTGAAATTGTAAAGTGTTTTATCTTTTATTTAACAAAAACCCGCATTCTGAGCTGTGAGCCAACATTAGTAAGTAATAAAGTAACTGTCTGTCTGCTACCCTTTCCCGCATAAACTACTGAACCTATTTTAATGTTTGGAACACAGATAGAGTGGACCTTGGAAAGAACATAGGATGGTTTTTATCCTACGGGAACCTATAAAACGCGTCTACGCTGGCGGAGCTAGTATTGTATATAGATGACCTACGAGGCGCAATGGTTACCATGTCAGGCTGCCAATCGAAGGATCCCGGGTTCGATTCCCCGCGAAACAGAATTTTGAATGATGTCTGGGTGTTTGTGTTTCTGTCTTTGTGTGTGTTAATGGTAACCACCACACGGGGTATATCCAACCTACTATAGGGCCATGAGTGTGAATCGTTATTTTTAATTATTATTATTTGAATTAAGTAGCATATTAGCACACAGGCCACGTGATGTCATACACCGCAGCTCTTGTACATCTACACACAACCTCAAGCAAGCCTTGCCTGTGGTCGTATGCAGTTGCGCTAGTATTCCAAAGATTGTTGTCGGCCGGGACCTTTCGCTCCCGAGCATAGTTAGGGCCATGCTCGGAAGCGAAAGAGGCTGGAAAGCTGTTGCCTCCTTCTGCGAGGAAGTAATCTCGCAGAAGGAGGCGGCGGAGCGGGAGAGGGAGGACGATCCGTCCCAACCCCCGCTCCGCAAACGAAGAAGGGGAAGGAGAAGACGGCAATACGACCGTTCTCTCCCTCCCCCCGGTGGTGGCCTGCAGGATGGAGGTACGGGGGTGCCTCCACCTGCATTGCACAGGCCATCACTGATTGACAGGAATGACCCGGCGCTCCCGGTCATTCCTGTAGCCTCCCCATAAGGGGAGCGTGTAGGGCCTGCCAAGATAGGCAGGCAGTCGCCGACGATGTTGTGGAAGCAAAGGCTCTGCCGATTTCCCACGACATCGTCACGATGGCGATGGAGGAGCGCAGTAGGGTTTAGTGGGTATACCCCTGCCTCGTAACGGCAGGGGGGAGTCCCACACACCTCCCTCTGTCCCCTCGACAGAGGTCGAGACGGTGCGTAATAGCATTCCCTACTTAAAAAAAAAAAAAAAAAAGTATTCCAAAGATGATGGTCACCTCATGTAAGTCTAAAGAACCAGTAACCGCTACTTTCCTCCGAAACACAGTATAAACACAGTATAATGACAGCCTCCGTGGCGTAGTGGGTGATGAGTCGACTGTGAAATGTGAGGTCGTGGGTTCGATTCCCACCCAGGACAAATATTTGTATGATGAACATGACTATTTGTTCTGTGTCTGGGTGTAAATTTATCTATATAAGTATGTATTTAGAATTATATAAGTATGTTTATCAGCTTTCTGATTACCATAGTACAAGCTCTGCTTAGTTTGGAATCAGATGGTGTTGTGTGAATTGTCCAAAGATATATATAAAAAAAATCACCTTACAGCTGAAGTATATGCAGCGATGGTACTATACTGCGGGGAAGCTTCCGGAAGAAAACTGTCTAGATTTTTTTAATATCACTTTATTGGGGGCTGAACTAAAATTACGTCAATCAGGCAAAATACAGAAGACAGCGACATCTAATTCGTATTTTAAAAATAATATCTTCTTAATAAACTTTTATAAGTAACCAGTAATCATCATAGAGGTTGATGTGAATCATCAAACTCTACAGTACTTCTCTGCGAAATATCAATGCTCTATACCGTTTACAAAATACATATAATATCTAGATAGAAGCCCGGCTGGCATACCCGGGTCACTGAGTTTGTGAGCGAATCATAAACGAATTAAATAAAAAGCAATAAAAATCACGTATGAAAATGAATTAAAAATTATTCTGCTCGTCACAATCCGAAGGGTAAATTGTTCAAAACAAAATAAAACTTAAAGCATTATTACCATCCATCTCTGATAGCCAGAAAGCTTGTTATCTCTCTCATTATTCGCATGCAACGGCACCTTGGCGATGGGCCAAGTTCCGTCTTGCGGTCAGATAATGGAGGATTACCATTTGTTTTATAGTCACCATACGGTCGTTTGTCTCTCTAGGTTCAATTTGCAGACTTTTTTTATTAAAAAATAGCTTCACCCACGTGGAATTCGGTTATCATTTCGTACAAATTTCTATCTCTTCTTTCTTCCACATGTAGCTCAAAATGTCGCAAACTGTTTGAACAAAATATTTATTACTTATCTTAAAAGTACGCATGGCCCGGCGGTTAGCGTAGAACGCAAACGATCTATGCAACTAAGCCAAACGAGCGCGGTCGGGTGTGAGATGGGTGACCGCTAGTGGCAAAAAATTCATGCGCGTTTACGTGCTTCGGAGGGCACGTTAAGCCATCGGTCCCAGTTGTTAAACCTTGTCGGAGGCCTTATGGGCGGTTTGAAAAGCATCCGACAGCGGTTTGGCCACTAACCCACAACTCCACCAACCCGCATTGGAGCAGCGTGGTGGAGTAAGCTCAAAGCCTTCCCAATAATGGGGAGAGACCCGTGCCCAGCAGTGGGACGCAAAAAGGGTTGCAGGCATTGCAGTTATTTCTTTTAGCAGGTATTTTATACCTTTATTGAATTTAGGACCTACGGACGCATTAAAAACCAATTATCATCTTTATGACCTAATGGATTCAGATCAGAAATTTCACTAAATTTTCTGTAAAAAAATAGAAGGAGAGAAGCCACTAGCAGTCATCCATTTCACACCTGACTGCGCCCGTTTGGCTTAGCTGCATAGACCGCTTGCGTTCTACGCTAGCCGCCGAGCCATGTGCGCTTCAGCCGCCGAGCCGTGCGCGCTTCCAATAACTACAATGCAAAATGTATGATTAAAAAGGCTTTTAATTTCCATATTTAAACAAAAACAGATGGTTCTTGGCACATGGCCAAAGACCTCTTGCATACAGACACTGCACGAACCGGTTAACCGGGTCGCTGCACCCGGATCAAACGAATATTGAATATAGCGCTTTATGAAATTGGATTGCTATAAAACTGTAATAACTTTTATGTCTGAGTGTAAAACTATACCAATTTTACTGGTGGTTTTAAGTTTCAGTTAGGAGAGAAATTACTTGACCTTCCCTCTCTCCTAATATCTCTTAATATTTTATATAGGTCACTACACACTCATAGTCGCACACTAGGATTATCTGTGTCTATGGTACTCACACCATAGACACACACAAAAACAAAAACACAAACACCCAGACCGAGAACAGGAATTTAAACTCATCATTCTTCTGCATCGCCGGAAATCGAACCCGGGACCCTTCGATCGGCAGTCTAGCATGGTACCTAACCATTGCGCCACACAGGTCATTGGTGAAGTTGGTGAAGTAGGGGCGTGATTCATAAACTTGAATGGGTCACATACACAGAAGCATGAATCGGTTAACCGGGTTGCTGCACTCGCTTCAAACGAGTATTGCATCCAGCGCTCTATGAAATTGGATTGCTATGAAACTGTAATAACTTTTATGGTTGAATCCGAAGTGTGGTAGTTTTAATGGTAGTCGTAAGGTTCAGTTTAGAGCACTGCCATGAAGTTTACTATAGTACCAGTGATTAACCTATATTTTCAAGTAAACAACAGTAAATATTTAATTAAAAGCGTATGTCGATCGAGCAGACTATATTTACTTGTATTTTAGTCCTTTAAATGGGACTTGCCAATGGGATGGTTTTGATGAAGATAGAAGATGTTCAAATGTAGCTATTTTTAAGGAAAACCCTATCAAAATAAATGACAAATCTAATCGCATCTCCACGCTGTTGACTATTCTCTATCTGAAAACACTCTATCGGTTTTTCGTACATACTGTTGAAATTTCAAAAATTAGTACCTATCATTTGACTATGATTTCTGAATAAAAGCAATATAATTTTAAAAACATTTTAATCATCGTAATTAGAATGTTTTAAGTATTTAAAAAGCAATTAGAAAGGTTTTTAATGATTTTCAGGATTCCGTACCTCGAAAGGAAAAACGGCACCCTTATAGGATCACTTTGTTGTGTCTGTCTGTCAAGACCCTTTTTCTCAGGAACGCGTGGAGGTATCAAGCTGGAATTTATATCAAATACTCAAGACTACTGTTCCTTGGAGCTGTGAAAAAATCAAACTTCTAAGCCAATGCAATCAAAAGATACAGTCGTTTATGCCGCAAATTTTCGACACTCGCAAGGTACTTCCCGTGAACTCAAAATTTGGTACGAAACAACATCTTATCTAATAGCACAGATAAAGGAAAAATTGCGAAAACCGTATAATTTTTACTTACATCATATATTAAAAATATTTTACGGAACGCTCGGTGCGCGAGTCCGACTTACACTTGGCCGGATTTTTTCGTATAGTATCCATATTAAAAAAAAAAGAGACAGAAAATTTTGCATGCACAGATCGGCTAACTGGGTCTCTCGCTGCACCCGGATCAAACGAGAATCGGATACAGCACTCTATGAAATTGGATTGCTATAAAATTGATATAACTTTTATGGCTGACTGCGACGTGTGGTAGTTTTGCTGGTGATCGTAAGTTGCAGTTACGAGTACTGATATATTTTTTGATGTAAAAAGCTTGAATACAGTCTAAAAAGTAGGTACATAATAATAAAGCAGATAACTAGAAGGTATTAATTACGATTTGAATATATAATTTATATGGCATATACAAAAGCAACACCGGTTTACCGGGTCGCTGCACCCGGATTAAACGAGTACTAGTTTGTCGTCAGCGAAACATTCGCGATTATTTAAACATTAACAAAAAACCTTTAATAAAAATTATAAGAAAATCAAGAATAGATAATAGAGTTTATGTTATGGCACCGCAACTTTGACATTGACAAAATAAATGCGATTCGAAAACAGAAAAAAGATACGACAGACACGTCGTGTCTTATTTTGAAATGAATGGAAGCGCAAACCACTAATGATTGACGAACCGTTAATGGAAAAATAAAATTGTTAAAATATTAATAAATTTAAGATTTTTAGCATATTTTAATACTTATTATCCTATTACCGTCAAAGAGAGATCCAAATTCATAAAAATCATAAAAATTGGTCCAGCTGTTCTTGAGTTATAAAAGACGTAACTAACACAACTTTGTTTTATATGGTATATAGATTTAAAATATAATTATGGTTACTTACGGTTTAGCCAGTAAAACTTGACCGGTTTTTATATTTTAAATATTTTTTTTTAATCTGACAGAAAACGCGCGTATTTGTTGAAATATCTACACAAAGACTATATTTAGAATGTTTTGTGAGACTACCTTCTAGTTTAATGAAGGCTTGGTTTTATTCAAAAGCTTTTTGTAGAGGAACCCACAAAGCTAAATGTCGATTTACTGGAGCGCTGTACAGACTAAGTAGATTAAGTAGTAGAAAAAAGTAATATTATTAAGATGACTACCTTATATGCGGTGAAAAGAGCGATCACAGGCTGTGAGAAAAAAATGAAAGAAAAAATAGCTATGGCTAAAGTAATCCTCCTCCTAAAGAACCAACAACCGATGGGGAAGAAGGTTCTCGAATGGCGATCACGTCTCGGCAAAAGGACAACAGGCCGCCCTCCAACCAGGTGGACTGATGACCTAAAGAAAACAGCGGGAAGCGGTTGGATTCAGAAGGCGCAGGACCGTGAGGAGTGGCGAACGTTGGGGGAAGCCTACGTCCAGCAGTGGACTACAAAAGGCTGAAAAGAAGAAGAAGAAGAAAGTAATCCTCATTACAGCACCTTGTCTTCCAAACATGACCCCCCCCCCCCAAAATCCATCAATAATACATCACAGGACACATCTTCCCCCCAAATTTCTTGATGACCCCCCCCCCCCCCCCCCAATTAAAGGCTACAACCGCGCCTGCGCGCACTGCTCATCTCGATTCCTCGACCTTTGCCAATCATTCGGATAGTAAAAAAGGTTGAAAAAAAGATAATATCAACGCTGAGATACCCAAATTTCTCAACTTATCTCGCTCGAGACATTTGCCTCTTGGGACTCCACTATTTCTACAAACACAATATCAAGTGTGGGCACTATTTTACGTCGGGGCTTTTACACTATAAAAGTGGTTGGAATGCGCAGATATATTTCTCTTTAAGTTATCGTAAGTAGGTAATTTATTATTGGAAAGATCACGTTTTTGTAAATCCATTTTGATATCCATACTGTGGGTGGTGTGCTAAAGAACCAAGTAAATAATAATAATAAACGCTACACACTCATAGCCCCCACACTAAGATTCCCTGACTCGTGAGTACCATGGACACACACAACAGAAACACAAACACCCAGACCGAGAACAGAAATTTAAACTCATCATTCAAATTTCTGCCTCGCCGGGAATCGAACCCGGGACCCTCCGATCGGCAGTCCGGCATGGAAACTATTGCGCCACACGGGTCGTCAAATGTTTAAGCTTTGCATAATTCTGGACAACTTATATAAATAAAGTACGAAAATAAAACGCAAAGTATAAAGGTCCTTGCACCTGGCGTAGAAAGCTTAGCGTTGCGGACGCCGTCGGGTAAAGATGGGTGACCGCCAGTGACAAATTTTATGCGTGTTTTTGTGCTTCTGAGGGCACGTTAAGCCTTTAGTCCCAGTTATATCTCTGGACTTTTAATCTTGTTCTTTCAACATGTACCACTATGGGTAGTTTGAAAATACCTAAAGGCAGGTTGGCCACTGATCCGCATTTCCAGCAAAAGGTATTGGAGCAGCGTGGTGGAGTAATCTACTCTCCAACCTCTTCAATTACGGAGAGACAGAGTGTCAGCAGGCGCGGTCCCAGGGGGGGGGGATCACAGGGAACAAGACCTCCCAAAATCCATCAGTCATGCGTAGATGGAAGGCGAAATAAGCCAATTTGGGACACCTTTCCCCCCAAATTTCTTAGTGACCCCCCCCCCCCCACAATTTCTATTTCTTGGTGACCCCCCTCAAAATTGAAGGCTGCGATTGCGCCTGAGTGTCAGGAGGACTTTTAGAGTAAGGCTTTTGAAGGTGGTATACCTATTATGATTCACCCGGGGAAGTACCACCGCTATACCCACTTCTGCCGTGTACCACTTCTATTGCGTTTCGGTGGAAAGGTGCAGTTGCCGGCCACGCTTACATGAGGCGACCACCAGCCACCGGAGTAGCAGCGCAACTGCATACGACCTTAGACAAGACTTATCTATGCTTGCTTGAGGTTGTATGTAGATGTCTATGGGCTGCAGCGATCACTTAACACCACGTGGCCTGCATGCTCGTCTACTGCTCATTTCATATAAAAAAAACGCAAAAACGGCAACTGGCCGGTATTTTGTAAATATAACGTGAAATTTACTGCGACTCGAAATCACTTTAAAAGCACCAACGCCGGGGGAATTTGAAGCCAAAGTACTCTAGATAAAAACCTAACCCACTTTTTTCGTTTGGTTATAAAAATGGCTAACTTTTCCAGCAACACTTTTCAAGGCCGAATGGACCGAGGCATAAAAATTTAAATCCCCTTTGACACTGTACGAGGGTTGATTTGATTACCGAGCTAAACGACTCACGTCCGAATTTTAGATTAAAAAATACGTATTTTTGAAAATTGAAACATATTTCGAAATTCTGGCGTTTTCAGGTGACTTTTTACATTACCCCAATTTTTCAAGGAGGAATATTTTCACATATTTTTACAATTTTTAATGCCCTACTGCCGGGCAAAGTTTAAAGGATTTAGGTTACCACCCTGTCCCAGTGCGATTTGGATACGGTATGACTTTGAAAATAATGTATAACTCATCTGCATGAATAAATCACAGCTTTTCCTTTCAAAATTTTGACATTTTCTTTGCATATAAAAAAAATTAGCTTTCCGCCCAAAGTTCCGCTCGCAGGGTCTACAAAATCTAATAGGCAGAAGATATTTTCCCCAGACATGGACTAAAATTTCGATAAAAAAATATATCAATAATAAAATTTATCGATAAAATTTATAGATTTTTCTATTATTAATAATTATATTGTTAAAAATATCTATGATTAATTATCGATAAGGCAACAAGGCCTCATGTCATGACATGTATGCTTGTTGCTTACCAAAATGCAAACCAAAAAAAATCACTTGCCAGTGTCGCTCCGCCGGACCCCCTATGCGAAATCTAGCAACGTTGCACTCGCACGTTTATTTCGTACATTATCAATATAAAATATCGATAAAATATCAATATTTTAATCGCTATTTCGTATCGATATCCAACTATCGAAATTTTATGGTTATATCGATATTTTTATAATATCAATTTTAGTCTCTGTCCCCTAAAAATTTGCCATTGCCACTTTTCAACCCCCAATCGTTACATACACAAAATCAGGATAATCTGTTGCACCATTGGAACGTGAAAGAAGAATAGACAAACTAATAAACACTCTTCTGAATTTATTATATTAGATACACGAAATTAGCGATTTATTAATTACATTACAAAATACTATAATTTCATTATGATTATGGAACATAAGTTTTGAAAAGTATGAACCCTGCGTAATGCTTTGACAAACTGAATAAAAATAGTTTTTTGTTTTGTTTTATTTAATAGGAAATTAGCAATCCTTTAACTAAGGATTAATATTAGATCGAAAAGTATTGAGGATGCTTAAACATTTTGTCTTTCTTTCTACAGTAATACAAATACAAACTTATGCTGTAAATTGGCATTAAGTTTTTAACCCTTTGCGACTTTAAATTTAAGTTGTTTCACATAAATAAATAAATAAAATAAAAATAAATAAAGTCATCTCAATCTGACAGAAGCTATCGAGAAAATCACTCCGTGAACAAGAGTACATTTTTATTTCTACAGTAACACGAGTATTAAATTTAGCTACAAAGTTGTGAAATGAACTTCCCTTTTTTTATAGAAAATACTGAACACTCAATTCAGTAAATTGATATATCAATTCTAATTGCAGTCAGAATTATCCCGAATTCAATGCATCAGTATATTCAATTCAGTTCATTCTTACTCGTAGATATCGCGATGTTAACGCCTGCTTTTGTGCCCGTCAGATTCTGATGTGAAGTGAATTTTTCGTTTCGCCCACTTCGCACCAGAAAAATGAATGTAATATTCCTCTTTGATTAAGCTTTTATTAGCTTCTCATAGGTAAAGAGGACAAAAGTAGTTCTTTTATTTGTTTACGACAGATACTCTGCAATTTTGTCAGAGTTTTAGTATATCTAGAACGATTCTGGTTTTGAAAAGAATTTTCTAGGTGTCTTTCCGACTATGTGTATAAAAAATTTCGTCGTAGCAAACAACTACTAAAAAACGTTATATACTTATATTAATTAGTTATAAAATATGACTTTGTTGTATTCATAAAATGTTTTGTTATATTCTTTTGCTGCTTTTATATAATAAGGTGTTTTGAATGCATAAGGGAAAGACAAAATAAATAATTTACTAGTGGGCATTGCAGACGTTGTCCTACCTTAAAAGTATTGAAAGAGGATTTGTTTTCTTATTATCTTAAAGAGATTTCATGTTACTGTCAAACAAAAATATAAAACAAATAATGACATACGAACTGTCCTGTTATTCTGACTGTGTCAAAGTTTAGAACGACACGGCACGAAATACAAACGTTTGATAGGTAGGGGCAATTTATATGGGGAAACTAAATAAATAAATAAAAAATTAAAAAACATTTACCAGTGGACCGAATTGTGAATTTAAACCATCCTCGAATCCACTTGAACACACACAAAAATATCATTGAAGTCGGTCCAGCCGTTTAGGAGGAGTTCACTGTCAACACACGTAAAAAAAGATTACAAAGCTTATAAAACGTTTCTTAGTTTGGGTTTTACAACAAAAGCAACCCACTTTGCCTTTATAGTATTACTAGGGTATCTTAGTAATTACGTAGAATGGTAATGGTGATTTTTGAGGATAAGCTTAAGCTCTCAAGTTTTTTTAATCTTTATTTTTTGTCACAATGTGACTATGTCACCCCCGTACAGGCTAGCACTTAACAAATTGCAATACAACTTATTGTAAAGTTTTCAGAATATCTTGGCTCCATCAGATACCGGGGTAGCCAAGACTCTGTTACAACTTCCAACTTCTTACGGTCTTTTCTGTGTCATCAGTTGTTGCCTTAAGCTTTCATTCCGAGCACATTCCATCAGCATATGATATACATCTTCAATCACGTTGCACACAGTAAAATTTGGGGATTGGGAACGGTCCATCAGATATTTAAATTTGTTTGATGGAATATGCCCAGATCGGAGTCACATCAGGGACACAATGTCACGCCTGTTATACTGTCACTGTTCGAACCATGGGTAATGGAGACTGGCTGGCTTTGAATGGACTTGTACCATATCTCTTTGGTGAGAGATCGCTCCACAACTTTCTGCAACAAATTTTGGCATCCATGAGTACCTCGCTGTGTAAGGGCAGGCAGTTGTAGGGTACACCGTTACTTACAGCTCGTCTAGCAGTATGGTCGGTCTCTTCATTACCCATCTTAGATTAATTACAATTACATTATAGAAACCAAGTTCGGGCGCTCAAATTTAAGCATGTTGATTGGTACCATTAATGGCACCAATCGCCCGGCCGCTCCGTAAGACTAAAGGTTAAATTTTATCACAACACTTTTTAAAAACTAAACAAGGCCAATAAAATAACTTTTGTGTTTTCAATATTTTGTAGTATTTTATAGTAAATTTGGTCAAATTAAAAATATTTTGTTTGTCAGATGTAGGTGTAGGAATCTATTTAGTGCTTCAATTTTGACAGCGCGCTTGTATGAAAACACTCATTCTATACTTACGTATTTATTCTAAGTTAGGTACCCATGATACCAACGTGAGAAGGAACCCATTGGATAATCACCTCCTTATTTGATGTAGGAAGTTTGCAAATGGTTACTTAAAACTCTATTTTGCTTTTCAGTATAAAATACTGAACACTCAATTCAGCGAATCGAGATATCGAGTAGGTATATTCTCGTTGCAGTCAAAATGATTGCAGATTCGGAATGTGAGATATTTCTGAGATATCAAGACGTTAACACCTGCTTTTGTGCTCGTGATATGTGAAGAGAATTTTTCGTTTTAGGGCGAAAAGCAGAATACATTTCTATTTATTAGCATAAAGTTTTTGACGTGACAACGTCTTATAATTCGATGGAGCCGGCTGCTAGCACGAAAAAACATAACTCTTGCGGCGTTACCTCGCTCTGAGGCGTTTCATTTAAGGCTTGAAGTGCAAGCGAGAGCGCGGAACGAGCGACATAGAGGCATAATCGGCCTCCACGGTCGGCAGCGTTCGACATCTGTCTCTCTCCTACTTGAGTGTGCGATGCGTCCGCGTGGACAGCTGCTATACAATAATACATTTACATGTTTTCGTCAAGTATGAAGTGCAGTGAAAAGTGAATGTGGTGTCAATTGTTTATAGCAACAAGTATTTTCTTATGACGCGTGACGTTGTCACGTTCAACTATCGTCAGTAAACTGACTTTACAGACAACCGATTTTTTTATTATAAAGGCAATAGAGTTATAACGTTCTACAACATTCTACTAACATAAAATTCAGAGTGTAGCAAAAAAACTATCGTTTCAAATACAAAAAGGAATCCATTCGATGTTTCTTAGTTTTCTTTTTGCTTTTCTTTTCATTAAAATGTGAGCTAATAGAACTGTAGTAATATGAGCTTGAGCAGCGATAGTCGAGTGGTAAGAAACCTCGGTCTTCAACGCGAACGATCGTGGGTTCAAATCCTCGGCGCGCACCTCTGACAAAGAAATTTGTAATGTATGCATTTATCGCTGCTCCACGGTGATGGAAAATATCGTGATATTTAATTGATTACGATGTTCTCCATCGCCGTGCATGCCCGAGAGAAATTCATAATTTCTCGAAAGCATGACGTCCACCAATCCGCACTTGGCCAGCGTGGTGGACTATGGCCTAAATCCCTTTCACTTGTGCCCAGCAGTGGGGCATAAAAAAGGTTGAAAAAAAATGAGTTTCGACAGAGTTCTAGTTATAAAATAAGAATACTTATCGTCTTTTTCAATAGAAGATATTGAACACTCAGTTCAGTAATTCTAGATATCGAGTATATTGTACTGGCAGTCGGATTTATTCGGATTCAATGCATTCAGAATCTGGAATATCTCTGCGATATTGAGACGTTAACATCTGCTTTTGTGCAAGTTATATTTGAAATCGCTTGCTAGAAATATTCCCATTTAACTATCTTTAAGCGCGCATGGCTCGGAGGCTAGCGTAGAACGCAAGCGGTCTATGTAGCTAAGCCAAACGGGCGCGGTCAAATGTGAGATGGATGACCGTTAGAAGCAAAAATTTCATGCGCGTTTCCGTGCTTCGGAGGCCACGTTAAGCCGTCGGTCCCGGTTGTTGTCGATCGATAACAGTCGTTAAACCTTGTCGGAGGCCTTATGGGCGGTTTGAAAACATCCGACAGCGGGCCTTAAGTGGACTAAGTTGGCCACTAACCCGCATCTCCACCAACCCGTATTGGAGCAGCGAGGTGGAGTAAGCTCCAGGCCTCCCCAATATTTGGGAGAGACCCGTACCCAGCAGTGGGACCCTTCGATTGGCAGTCCAGCATGGTAACCATTGCGCCACGCAGGTCTTCAATAATAATTTCACGCACTAACTCAATACCTTAATCGCTTTAAAGCTACACCCGTCCCTGTCAAAGCCAAATCGATTCAGAGCAATCAGGCGCCGCCGTTGAACCGGTCCAAATGACAGTTTAACGATTCATTCATTGTAACCGGTTAAATTGTGAACTACTGATGCACTGGCGTATGTTTAAAAAAACCGGTGGACGAACACAGTAAGTACCTACTGCTTTTTGAAAGTCGGTTAAAAGACGGGGCTTAAAGCGAAGGTGTAATATAAAATTACGCTCATTAAAGTTTCACATTATTATATCTTTTATTTTATACGTATAGAAGATTCATTGGCTGCACCCTTTTTGCGTCCCACTGCTGGGCACGGGTCTCTTCCCAATATTAGCGAGGCCTGGAGCTTACTCCACCACGCTGCTCCAATGCGGGTATGTGGAGATGCGGGTTAGTGGCCAACCCGCTGTCGGATGTTTTCAAACCGCCTATAAGGCCTCCGACAAGGTTTAACGAATGTTATCTATTGACAACAACCGGGACCGACGGCTTAACGTGCCCTCCGAAGCACGGAAACGCGCATGAAATTTTTGCCACTATCGGTCACCCATCTCACACCTGACCGCGCCCGTTTGGCTTAGCTGTGTAGATCGCTTGCGTTCTACGCTCGCCGCCGAGCCATGCGCGCTTCAGATATATATTCATTAATTTAACATAATGGTTTAAGACATTTATTTTTCATTCGAATACAAACATTCATTTAACATGAGAAATACAAGTAATGGTCACGCTTATATTCTCGATAAAAACAAACCTCTAAGTATTTTTAACCGACTTCAATCACGATATTATCGAATTCGGAACTGCTCGAAATTGCTTTAGGCTAAAAAGTCCAAACAATTGTACAACATTTTTTCAGCGGAACTTATTGGCGAGTTTTGCCCGTTATGGACCAATTTATTCACGGATATTGACCAATTTTACTAACTCAGAAATACTTGAACCTACTACCATGCTCTGACTGAGTCTAACTCAACACCCTAATCGCTTTAAAGCTACAACCGTCCTTGTCAAAGCCTATTCGTTACAGATCAATCAAGCGCCGCCGTTGAACCGGTCCAAATGACGTTTTAATGATTCATTGATTGCAACCGGTCAGAGTGTGACCGGTTATCCGGGTGCTCCGCTGTTGCACTCAAGTTAAGAATAACTTAGCACAAATGTAAAAAAATCAGGTAAAAATGGGCATTTCTATTAATTATGTTTAAGTGCGTAAACCTTTTCTTTTTTATATCCAATAATAATTGAAGAATAATAATTTGGGTACACTTTGCAATATCAATTTATTTGAATGATTTTCATCAAATCAAAAGCATACAAAAATAGATTTTGAATAACTCAAAAATAACGCATTAAATGTGCATTTTAAATGTTTAAAACATTAAACAAATAGAGCGTAACAGGACAGTGACGTCACATCTTTGTACAATAGGGTCTTGGACACTATGCACAAAATACCTAATTCAAAATCCTTACCTTAAAAAGGTTGCACTAAATCACGCTTGGAAAGCAATATAATTGTTTATTCTTTTTTATACATGATTTTTATTACCACTGAAATCAATAATAATGAAGTCAATTGACTATATATGATAAGTGACGTCACTTATAATCTTCTCATATAAAATGTATGGGGATGTCACGTTTTGAAAAAATGAAAATGAAAAATGATTTATTGATTTAAACACATTCGAATACAGCAAGTCGCAAGGGCCCTGTTATAGGTTCGAAACCTGTGTTACAGGTACCCCGCTCATCCACCGGGACAGTATACAGTGTAAATCAACTTATTACGAGTTACAGAAATAATTGTACTAGTTAAGATACAAGAAGTACTACTAACTACTAACATAACTATATAACTACTAATATGGTACCAATGACTACTTATGTGCTGAGTGTGTGTGTGTGTGTGTGTGTGTGTGTGTGTGTATGTATGTGTGTGTGGGTGTGTGTGTGTGGGGGGGGGGAGCGTGTGTATGTGTGTGTGGGTGTGTGTTTGTGTGTGACTGAGAGCGTTTTGACAGCTCATTAAAAGTATCTCAATTGACTTGGTAGTCCAAGACCGGATTAGTTTTAATCTCAATTTTCAGATGAGTTTCGAGACGAATGCATATGCCTTTCAATATAAAAAGATATCAGATCTCGATCGAGCCAAGCTCATAAATCTAGAAGTCTTTACTTCACTAACTCTAGATTTCAGCCAAAATGTGTGACCTTGCCTTTTCGCTAACGTCACGAAAGCGTTCGTTACTTTTTTGTAATACAAATATCACCATTTACCATGTCTCCAGATAAGCAATTTTAGTAAAACAAATAAGGGTACTTTTGCCAATCTTTTTTATGTCCAACTGCTTTTTTTTATATGTAAACCGAACAAAAAGGCAGACGGGCCGCGTGGTGTTAAGCGATCACCGTCGCCTATGAACACGGGCAACCCCAGGGGAGCCACACGAGCATTGCCGGCTTTGGAGGAGAGCTCTTTTTACAGCTTTCTTGAAGAACCCCATGTTATAGTCCACTGGGAATGCCTCAGCTGGAAGGTTGTCCCATAACCTGCACGTCCGTGGTAAAAAGGAGCGTGCAAAGCGGACTGTGGAGGACCGCCACGAGTCCAGATGGTGCCGGTGGAATTTTAACCTTCGCCTGGTGGTATAATCATGGAATGGTGATGTAGGCATGAGTTTGAAAAGCTGATGCTGCACAGTTCTCTTGAGTTGTAAAAAGAATTTAGGACATAGTCCACTACGTTGGCTATGTGCATATTGGTGGACGTCATGACTTCGAGAAATTATGAATTTATCTCGGGTATGCACCGTGATGGAAAAACATCAAAGCTAAATTTTTCCCGTTTTGTTGATACTGGGCGACATTACTGACAACACACTTAATAGTAAAAGTCAAGTGCGGTGTCAGTAATCTTTAAGATAAAGATAAAGATAAAGATTATTTATTTCCATAAAAACATGTTGCATACTGTGTAGAGACCCTGACTTCTGCTTTAGTTCGCACTGTGTTGCAGAAGTCAGTTTCTTCCCAGACATGGTATTTTTACAGTTGACTTACAAAAACTAAAACAAATATCCTTATACATATATAAACGTAACATTGTTCAACATAATTATCCTTATTATTTGTTTATTGATTGCAAATAATACATTTTTTCCATAGTGCGTGCGTGTGTGTTTGTGTGTGTGTGTGTGTGTGTGCGTGCAAATGTGCGCGCGCGCGTGTATAGGTCTGCGTGTGTGCATGTTTGAGTGTGTTAGTGTGTAAGTGCATGTAGGAGACTGCATTTTTATGTGTATGTATGTGAGTGCGTATGCGTGGTTGTGTAGTATGGTATTTTAATTATTTAAGCTCATTTTACTCTTACAAATAGTTTTTCTACACTTTCACAATCGGTTTCAAGTTAGCCAAATATCCCAGTAAAGCGATTGCTATGTTACAAGAACGCGTTTGATGGATAATTAGAGTTCAGTTACAAAAGCTTGTGAAATGGGACTAATTGATGTTTGTTTCTCAATTACGCTAGAACGGACAGAATCGGAATGGGATGGCGGGACAGACATAAAAACAAAACCACTTTAAATGTTTTCCCTCTATTCTTGAACAATTTAAAACTTAACTTGTTGGCCATTAAATGCAGACCACAGAAATGTACAACCATTTATAAAGTTCAGGAGCCCGCGGATGTAACTTCGGTATGCAATGAATTTTTGAAAGAGCCAAATGAGGTGGACGCGGTACTTAACCAAGATTTGGAAGCAAGACACTAGTAAATTAAAACATTTATTCAGTAACAGTTATGCTTATGTTAACATTCAAACATTATTCAACAGAAATTTTAACTTTAAACTCATCATTTAAATTTCTGTTTCGCCGGGAATCGAACCCGGGACCCTCCGATTGGCAGTGCGGCGTGGTAACCATTGCGCCACACCGGTCATCAAAAACCCAGGAAAATCCTTTGGATAGAAACCCCCAAAAGGGTACAACCATTAACAAAATCGGATGTTAAGCAACCCACTACGTGATCCTGAATATTTAATCGAAGTAAGTGGTAAGGAACGCAAAAGGGTGACTTAGATTTCATCTATTTTTCAAGAGTGTGGCAACCCCGTTTCATCTTTATTACGTAATGCTGCTTGCCAGTTATACAAAAAAAAAAATACAAAAATATTTATTTCAACTCAAGGATTGTACATAATATCTATCTGAGCTTGGAGTCAACCTAGTAACTAGCCTGTGGCAGGTGCCTCCACTCTTCCCAGTGATTTTACAATTTAAAGCACGCGAGAATCAAAGTAACATGTAACAATATACAAAAGAAAAGAAAATCTTATTCTAGATTTAAACTGAACTTATTTCTAAAATTACAATTATAAAACATAGTATTAAAATAAAGTTTTTTTATTTCAATTTATACATAGTACATGCTATTGACGTGATAACGTCTTTAAAATCGTTTTAGTCGGGTGACATGTTCAGAAACTTGTGTCACACCAAAACCTCACGAGCGCGATCGCAGGTATAACGAGAGAGAGACGGACCGATCTCCCGTCTCATCTCGAGCGCTGCCAGTCATTCCGTGAAACTTGTCACGCGGAATCCTCACGAGCGGAGGCTGGCATAGCGTTCGAGTGAGTGGACCGATCTTCCGTCTCTCTCACTCTAGCGGCATACAAACGAATGGAGATTTTCTCGTGCGGACGTTATCACGTAAACATCTCGATCGTAAACCTACTTTACAAACAATTTGCCGTTTTTTTTATTTAGTACACAGTAGTTGTCTGGCAAATCAATTGAGATACTAAACTTTTAATGAGCTGCCATAACATGACATTCGCATACATTTTGTATGAGAAAAATATTTACTTGTTGGTAGTTTAATATGATTGATTCACTATGAGGACGACCCGCGTGGCGCAATGGTTACCACGCCGGACTACCAATCGAGGGGTCCCGGGTTCGATTTCCGGCGAAACAGAAATTTGAATGATGAGTTTAAATTTCTGTTCTCGGTCTGGGTGTTTGTGTTTCTGTCTTTGTCCATGGTACCCACGACACTACATGGTATATATACCCTACTGTGGGGCTATGAGTGTGAACTTTATTTAATTTATTTATTTCAATCATATGATTGCTAAACTCGACGTTAACTTGCCGGATTGCCAATAAATGTTTCGGTTCGGGTTCGATACCCTGTGAGGTGGTAGTACTTTGATTGTTCTATCGAGGAAGCACCATCGCCGATTGCCGATGCAAAAAGTAATATGTTTGTGAAGGCCCAAACAAAGAAATGGAAAGTCAAGACGTCAATGTGTCGTCATATTAGCAATACCCATCGTTAATCAGCAAAAACAAGATGGCGGCGAATAGGAAGACGTTTGAGAAACAATGGATGAGTTCATTATTCTCTGCATTTCCTAAAAAACTAAAATAATAGTGATTCAGTCGTTTTCGTATTTCTTATCAATACCATTTCCACACTAATATCTAACACTAATATCTTTAAACGAGCAATTCTTGTATATATTTAAATACACTTTTTGAATCTCGGAAACGGCTCCAAAGATTTTGATGAAATTTAGTACCCTGGTTTCGGGGATGATAAATCGATCCACAAATTTTTATTGATAGAAATTGTCGTTTTATTTAATGTTTATGCCGTTATATATAAAAATACTCTTACCGACACCTATTGGAGAATATTAATAATATTGTGGCGTAGAAAGCTGTCAAATGTTGAACGTCAATCCGCCCTTCAAACAAATGACAATGTCGATATGAAAGACCTCTATTAAAATTTCGTTAATAGAATTAAAGCTTTCTTGGTCGAATGGTTACGAAAGCAGACTACGGAGCTAGAGACCCGGGTTCAAGCCTCAAGCAGGCAAGTTGCGTTTTTTATTTTTTGTGACAATTTTTTTTAATTGGGAGCTTGGTATTTCAAAATGCTTTGTTAAGTAACACTAAGCCTATGAATGTTTTGCTTAAAAATAAACCAAGAATAAAAATTGTTTTTATCCGAGCAACGCTCTGGCGTCCAGGTACTTATAAATAAATGCTAAAGTTACTTTGTCTATGTGTGTGTGTGTGTGCATGTGTGTTACGTTTTCACGGTTTTCACACTGAAACTACTGAAACAATTTTAATTAAAGATAAACAAAAACTGACCTTGAGAATGGATATGTGGTAGTTATTATTATTTTCTATTTATATATATTTTATTATATTTAGATTTAGCGTAGGTACCTATAATATAGCTTATCGAAGTTGAAATACGCACTTGATAGGAAGTAAATAAATGTTTATATGTACTAGACAGAGTTTTTGACGATTCAACTGTAGGACTAATAGGAGATAAAAATTCGTACGGAATGATGACCGAATTTCAAGCGGGCAAAACCTTGGACAAAAAAGCTACCTACTAGAATAACTATCGGCCGCCCGCGACTTCGTCCGCGTGGACTTTGGTATTACTCATAGCTAGCTCATAGCTGTTATACAGCTTATAGCCTGCCCCAATAAATGGACTATTCAACACAAAAATATTTTTTCAATTCGAACCAGTAGTTCCTGAGATTAGCGCGTTCAAACAAACAAACTCTTCAGCTTTATATATTAGTATAGATATTTAGTTTAAATTTGAATTGACATAAAACAAACAAGCGACAAAATGGTTTGAAATTTTTGAGTGAATCTTTTTTCACATCATACCAAGATATTAAAAAATTACGGGTTGCACTCCGGGAGTGCCGGCAGAAGTGAAAACTTGATTATTAACGTTGTGCATTTTTGATTTATTGGAATAGTTGGGAATAATTTTGAACGAATTGCTTTTATTATCAATATAAAAGTACTGTTATTTATGTCGTAGAATACAATATTTATTTATTGCGCTATCGTACACAAACATTACAATTTATATTTCATTTTCTAATTCTTTTCAATTTTTTTTTCATACTTTGAAAAAAACATTTTTTTAACCCATATTTTATGAAAATAGATTTTTAAAAAAGCGATTTTTTTAATTAATCGAAACCCTTACAATCGATTAAAAAATAAACAATCGATTTCGATGTTACAACACTACTCTCCAACCGTCTTACGGTTTTTCGATCAGCACACGTGACCTGACGCGAGTTTCACAGTTTTTACCCATCCCACAAAGTGCTCAACGCAGCTAAAAAAGTTTTCACTTCAAAAATGAGGTAACATTCGATTTTCAACTTACAGTATTTTTTAATCAGCTTAGACAAGAAAGATGGATACTTCGAAAATCCGAGTGTTTTTTTAATACGAGTTCCGACGCGGAACTAACGTGGCAGAAACAGCTTGTAATATCGAGTCTGCGCTTGGGATTGCTAATGAAGCAATACAGTGCTGACAATAAATGAAGTATTGTTAGTATAAGGGCCCATCCATAAATTACCTGACTTTTTAACCCCTCCCCCCGTCCTTGTCACAGGCTGTCACATTTTTAGAACCCTCCCCCCTGATGTGACGTCACACATTTTTTAATTTTATGCATGTATTTAAAAATAATAAAAATTAAACAGTTATTTTCATTTCCAGAATGCTAAAGTATTAATAAAAATAGATACAGTTCGTAAAAATTTAAAGTTTTTCATTCACATATAAATTTCGCGTTTGAGTATTTTAAATTTTAACATGACATGTGACATCACAAAGCTTTTGACCCCCCCTGCCCCTTGTCACACAATGTCACATTTTGGTGATACCCTCCCTCCTTAAGGTGTGAAGTAATTTATGGATGACCCCTAAGTAGTATACAACTTGATGGAAATGAGGCATCTATCTCACTGCGGCATCTATCCCGGTTTTACCCTATGTATGTATTTAACGGTAACTTTAACTTCATTTTCACCTACAGAGTCTGATTAACTTGAAAATTTGCACAGGGGTCAAAGGCCGACAATGCAATAATATGAAAAAAGTCCAACTAAAAATTGAAAATAAATCATGTAATGTGATTTTGTTTTTTAAACAAAAAAACACGCTTTTGTGAAAAACGAACTAAAAAGTTTTGGCAAAGGGAGATCTCCCGCCGGGCGAGGTGGTCATGCCCGGAGAGCGGCCGCGCTCCAACTGACTCAATTCGGAGCTTGTATATATGGTAGGATATTCCGAAAACTTCGATAGCGTGATTCAGGAATACCCGTGGTGCCATCTCTTGATGAGTAGCGGAAGGTCGCTACATCACCCCCTGCTCAGACCGGAGGTCGATAACTTCTATCCATGCTTGAGTAATCTTCGCTTACAAGCGCCATGAATGCCCTCTATCTGCGGTGAGTCGAGATGTGAGGGTGCAGGCCTTGAGTAGCCCTCCGTCCGCGGTGAGTCGGGATGTGAGGGTGTAGCGAAGTGTGGAGATGCCCTCTATCTTCGGTGAGTTGAGATGTGAGGGTAGGTTGGAATATGGAGGTGAGTAGAGTGGGTACTCGAGCCGTCCACGACGTCGCAGGAGGTAGCTGGATCAGGATCAGGAAGCGTTATCACGATGCGCTGCGATGACCCTGACGAGCTGGTGAAGTGATGCTGCAGTCCATTCAGGGAGTGAAGGTGCGGCTGATGATGTTCAGAAGGGACGTATTCTTGTCCAGGGTCACCAGTTTGGCAAAGGGAGATCTCCCGCCGGGCGAGGTGGTCATGCCCGGGGAGCGGCCGCGCTCCAACTGACTCAATTCGGAGCTTGTATATATGGTAGGATATTCCGAAAACTTCGATAGCGTGATTCAGGAATACCCGTGGTGCCATCTCTTGATGAGTAGCGGAAGGTCGCTACAAGTTAAAAATAAGAAGAAAATGTACCTATTTTATTGTAAAAAAGTGTGGGGTACTTTTTGAGATAACAAAATGATAAAACTTCTACTAATGTGTGTATAACTATTGACACCACGCAACCCACGCTTTTTTACAACATAATAGGTACATTTTCTTCGTATCTTTTACCTTTTTAGTTCGTTTTTTCACTAAGATTATGGGACAACCTTCCAACTGAGGCATTCCCAGTGGACTATAACATGGGGTTCTTCAAGAAAGCTGTAAAAAAAGCTCTCCTCCAAAGCCGGCAATGCTCGGGCGGCTCCCCTAGTGTTGCCGGTGTCCATAGGCGACGGTGATCGCTTAACATCACGCGGCCCGTCTGCCTTATTGTTAGGTTTATATATAAAAAAAAAAAACTAAGATTTGCATCGTGTAGCTTCGTGTCACCGGCGCGCAACTGAACAATAAGACAATATTCTAAGTTAGCTAACTTTAAACACAAATAACTAAACTTTAATCTCCCCACCTCCATAATAATATATCTTTACTCTCTACGAACTCAATTACGCTGAGAAGGGTGCGCTTACTGGACCCAGGTGATCCGGGTCGGAGGAGGCGTAACGTGGCCTGCCTTTTACCCGGATATGGTAGGCATACTAATGTATAGTACCTGCCAGTACCTGGACGCTCGAGCGTTACTCGGATACAAACAATTGTTTTCTTGTTTTATTTTTAAGTAAAACATTCATAGGCTTAGTGTTACTTAACAAAGCCTTTTGAAATACATAGCCCCCAATTTAAAAAAAATTGTCACAAAAAATAAAAAACGCAACTTGCCTATTTGAGGTTTGAACCAGAGTCTCTAGCTCCGTAGTCAGCTTTCGTAACCATTCGACCAAGAAAGCTTTAATTCCATTGATGAAATTTTTATAGAGGTCTTTCATATCGACATTGTCATTTGTTTGAAGGGCGGATTGACGGTTAACATTTGACGGCTTTCTACACCACAATATTATTAATCTTCTCCAATAGATGTCAGTAAGAGTAATTTTATATTTAACGGCATAAACATTAAATAAAACGACAATTTCTATCAACAAAAATTTGCTGGACGATTTATCATCCCCGAAACCAGGGTACTTTTCATCAAAATCTTTGGTACCGTTTCCGAGATATATATTTAGATAGGTATATACAATAATTGCTCGTTTAAAGGTATTAGATTAAGAAATAGAGGCTGCCCAATAATGCAATTATATAAGATACGAGAAAAGATATAGGCAGGGATTGTGTTTATTGCATGATTAGTTAAATCAAGTATAAAAAACCGGCCAGGTGCGAGACCGACTCGCACACTGTGCATTCCGTAAAATATTTTTAATATATAATGTAACTAAAAATTTAAAACCTTAAGGTTTTAAACAGAGAATAGCAATATGCGACTCTACCGTTAATAAGGTCGTAATAACAAAACTAATATGATTGGATAATCAGCACACACACACACACACACACACACGCACACGCACGCACACACTGACAAAGACACACTATTTAATTGTTATGTTTAAGTAATTTCTAGTAATCTAAACCTACATTGTAATCTTTTATTTGTAAAAAGTATGTATTGTAAATTATAACTCAATGTGTAATTTACTTTATGCTAACTTTTGTTACTTTAGTCAATAAGTTAGAACATACCTCATCTTTGTCCAGAGGTGGGCGTAAATGACTGCGACACAGTTTTCTAACTATTGCAGTTGTTTACGAACAAATTCAAATTTTGTCATGTTTTATGTTCAATAAAAAAAACGGCAAATTGTTTGTAAAGTAGGTTTACGATCGAGATGTTTACGTGATAACGTCCGCACGAGAAAATCTCCATTCGTTTGTATGCCGCTAGAGTGAGAGAGACGGAAGATCGGTCCACTCACTCGAACGCTATGCCAGCCTCCGCTCGTGAGGATTCCGCGTGACAAGTTTCACGGAATGACTGGCAGCGCTCGAGATGAGACGGGAGATCGGTCCGTCTCTCTCTCGTTATACCTGCGATCGCGCTCGTGAGGTTTTGGTGTGACACAAGTTTCTGAACATGTCACCCGACTAAAACGATTTTAAAGACGTTATCACGTCAAAAAACTTTGAATATTTGAGATCTTTGAAATCTTTGAATCTTTGAAATATTATTGTATACTGATACTGCAAAGAGTTTACTGCTTTTTCACGTCACTTACTGAAGGGAATATAGACTCGTGAAGAATAGATGATAATGCAGAATTAGATCGAGTTATGTACAGGTAGGGCTGCGCCATCACCTAAATTGCCAACATTTGGGCGAAATATGTTTTTTCCCCGGACATCTCTGAAAAAAAATTTTTTGCAACAAAAATAAAAACATCGTTATATTTGTTTTATTCCATTCGATCGTTGACTACTTTGCTTATTCTTAAATGCGGGTTATTTGTGGATGAATTTTTAATTAAGATTTATTTAAATTTATCGCTTATCTATTTAAAAAATGGTATTTCCCCTGACAACAAAAGCGTCCGGGTTACACACGGACTTTTCAATAACCCCGGCCGAACGGCCCCCGGACGTCCTTCAAACTAGGACAAATCCGGGGAATTCCGGACGGATGGTAGCCCTATGTATAGACAATGTTGTAAAGATGAGAGGATAAGAAATATTGAATCGATCAGAACTTTGATAGTTGCTTCCGTTTTTTAATTGACTAGAGAAAAAAGCCAATGATACCAAAACAGCTGAACAAATTTTCTTAGATCATGGCAGAGAATTAAATTTAGACCTCCTATTTTTTAAAAAAACAAGATCAAAAAGGGTTAATTTGTTTGTGAGCTACGATGCTATAAACAAACAGATCAACGGACACGTCAAAGTAATAACATGTAACATACATCTATTCGTAAAAATAATTTAAATTTTTACCCGTTTCATCATTATTGTAATTGAATGTCAAGTGATACTCAACTTTTGTATTGTAAAGAGTGGATATACTTAAATAGCGATTGAGCTTTAAAACAATCAAAACAATTTCTACAATTTTCAACGCGAAACACTCGTCATCAGTAAGTAGAGTATTGTTTTATATAATTTCATTTTTATGCCGCGGCATAACAATACCGGGCCGGAGTAACGCAGCTCTTGAGAAAATATTTTTCAGCATTCATTACAGAAAAATTTGGTGTGAAATTTTTGGACTCATAATCATCTACTTCTCTGCCTTTTAAAATGTTACATATTAATTTTAAGCTCGCATGGCATAAAACTGGCGCAGTAGCAAATAAGATGGGTGACCGCTAGTAGCAAATTTTCAGGCTCATTTTCATTTTTCCAAGAAGTCGGTCCCGGTTAGATGCAGTGAAGAAACCCTGTCGAAGGCCTTATGGTTGGTTTGAAAGCGTCCGACAGCGGATTGGCCACTAACCCTCATCTCCACCATTGAGCAGCGTGGTGGTGTTACTTGAGGCCTCTCAAATAATAAGGAGCTCCTCATGACCACATGAAAAGCATCAACTTTAAAAAATTAAACTTTATTTATGTCCCACTGCAGTCACAGGTCTCTTTCCAGGTCATAGTCCACCAGTCCCTGTAGCTTCGAAATTAAGAATAGAGCTACGGTATCCCCTGCCTGATCGTAAAAGGCGAATAAAAGGGGGCTTCCGAGGATGCGGACGGTGAGAGTGGGAGCTTGACCCGTCCAGCCAGCAGCCCCGGGAGGCATGGCGGTGTATGCGTGGCCGCATGCCGCTGTGAACACCTGAACGTGCAGGAGAGCACATCTGCTCTCCCGAAGATGGGCCTGTTCAGAGGCGCCGCGCGTGGAGGACACCGGTGCATTCCTATGGAGATCCCGGAGTCCTCACAAACGCAGAGGCAGGCCACCATGCTGGCATCATGCCTCATCATGCTTTCGAGAAATTATGAATTTCTCTCAGGTATACACGGAGATGGAAATCATCGTAATCTATACTAATATAATAAAGAGGAATGATTTGTATTTTTGTATGTTTGTGATGAATAAACTCAAAAACTACTGTTCTGGTTTCTAAAATTCTTTCACCATTAGAAAGTTACATTCACCTTGAGTAACATAGGCTACTTTTTACCGCGGGAAAATGCTTCATTCCCACGTAATGTACGTACGTACAAACGGGTAATAGGGTCAACGCGGTTAAAGCAACTGGCTAAACGCCTATGATTTTAATATAGCTATGAAGCCTGGAATAGCACATAGACTATTTTTTATCCTACGGGGACCCATTAAACGGGTCCACGCGGGCGAAGCCGCTGGCGGAAGGCTATCAATTATATACGAGTATCACAATATTTTCTGTCACCGAGAAGGCAGCAATGCGCGCAGCAAATGCGCGCCGAGGAATTGACCCTGGTATCTCCGTGTCGTAGACCGCGGTCTTTGCCACTCGGCCATTACTGCTCGCAGCTTTCAAATAATAAAGGTGAATCACAATCAATCGACCCTTAAAAAAACTAAAAAATAAAGTCAAAATGAGAACGCCCTCTTATTTTAAGTGGGTTCAAAAATTGTCTATGATAAGTAATAAAGTACCTGGATGGCCAAGCGTTGCTCGGATGAAAACGATTGATTTTTGAGAGACTCATTGGCTTACTTAATAACGCCACCTACCCCCAATAAAAAAAATAGAATTACATATACTCGCCGATAGATGGTGGGAAGAGTCATATTTTTGCACGCCTCATAACGCGAAGCGTTAACAACTAGCTAGAAAATGTGCTTATCTTGAACTTTGATTGCCTCTTATCTATGTATTTTGCACCGATTCTTTCATATGCGCACACCGATATGCAGATGAACTATTAATTTAACATTAGTAAACTAATAAATGAACATTTATTGTGTTTTATATAATTAAAAAACTGATTGAAAAAAATCTTCTATGGACGTCCGTGTTTCTGTGCGTATGGATCCCGTATGTGGCAGTGATAACGTCCGTAATACTGCACATATCGAGTTTCTTTTTCCCATTCAGAATTGTTTCCCCTGATCTGGTATTGAAAATGGCAGTTTAATTTAGTATTGTTTAATTAATATTGAAGATAAAAAATCCCAATTTTTTTAATTTCTCTTACGCTTCGTTATACTTAGGAATAGAACTTTCACTTTTCATCACTTTTCAAAAAAAATATCGACTTTTCTTCATAGTTTTAATATATCTATATATTAATCAATTTTATTTTGAAGGATGAGATTATGAGGCGTGCACTTTTGGAGTTTCCAAACAATTTTAGTTTATTTTTAAGTTGAAAACACGCATTAAACTATATTTTCTAAAAACGAAACCTAGCTAGATCGACTAGCCCCCGAAAATCCCTGCACACTAAATTTCATGAAAATTGTAGAAGCCATTTCTGAGATTCAAATTATATCATCCATCCATACATCAGCCTTTTAAAGTCAACTGCTGGACATAGGCCTTTTTTTGTTTTCGGGGGGGAAATCTTTAAAAGGTACCCGGCACTTTGGGAGAGAGTACCGGGTTATGTGGGATTTGACCGCACTAATACCCCCTCGGTGGCTGCCACTGCGCTTGGGGAGGACTCCGGGATCTCCGGCGGAACGCACCGGTGTCCTCCACGCGCGACGCCCCTGAACGGGCCCATCTTCGGGAGAGCACATGCTCTCCTGCACCTTCCGATGCTCACGGCGGCATGCGGCCACGCACACACCGCCGCCCTTCCCGGGGCTGCTGGTTGGACGGATCGAGCTTCCACTCACACCGTCCACAACCCCGGAAGCCCCCTTTTAGTCGCCTCTTACGATCAGGCAGGGGATACCGTAGCTCTATTATTAATCCCGAAGCTACAGGGACTGCTGGATATAGGCCTCCCCTAATGTTCGCCACTCCGTCCGGTCCTGTGCCCTTTGAATTCAGTGGTTTCCCGCTATCTTCTTCAGGTCGTCAGTCCAACTGGTTGGAGGACGGCCTGTGCTCCTTTTGCCGAGATGTGGTTAAATTATAATATATGTATATAAATTAAATTATTTATTTAGTTATATACAAGAATTGCTCGTTTAAAGGTATTAGATAGAAGATAATACCTTTATTGTTACAACTGAAAGAGAATCATTAGTGAAAGTGGTTTTATAGTTGCGTGAGTTAGTTATAATGAGGTGTTATTGTTTTTCACTCTACGAGTATGGAGTCATGGAAGGCACGCGTGTAATGTTACAAATATAAACAATGAGAAAAAAGTGAGAATGTTATTGTAATCATAGATTACTTTGATGACGCGAATGGCGCAACGGTTTTCTTGGCTAACTAGTATACACGGGCGCTTAGTTAAGTCCCAGCAAGGAGGAAACTCTTCGCGGTCTGGGTGTTCTAGTCTTATTTTTAGGGTTCCATACTCGAAGGGATCCAACGGGACCCTATTACTAAGCCTCCGCTATCCGTCCGTCTGGCTGTCATCTGTATCTCATGAACCGTGATGGCTAGACATTAGAAATTTTCACAGATGTACTTCTGTTGCCGCTATAACATATTTAGGGGGCTCCCATACAATAAACGTTATTTTTCATAGATGGTACGGAGCTCTTCGTGCATGAGCACGACTCGCACTTGGCCGGTTCTTTTTGTATGTATGGTATGGTATCTACAACAAGGGGATCCTACTAAGGAAGGAAATGAAGAATAGGAAATGAAATGAAATGAAAATATTTTATTTGCACAAATATGGATGAAAAAAGGGTTTTACACAATATTAGAACTCCATATTTACCCCTTAGGGAGTACAAATTTTAATTTAATTAATTAACTAATTATTTTTAATGACTTAATTTAAACTTAAATTCCTAAAATGACTATTAAAGAATGATACTTACATAAGAAACATTAAAGTAGTTTTACATTTAATTTAATTAACTTATTATTTTTAATGACTTAATTTAAACTTAAATTCTTAAAATGAAATAAAATGTAGTTTTACATTTTTAATTAATTAAACTTAAACCCAATATTGTGCTTTTTATAATAGTTTATTTTATTTAAACCATACGGGGTTCGCCGTTATAAGCTTTTTGCACCCACCAGGATTTGTTTTTGTACACTGATATGCCCCAAATAAATACATTATCAAAGCGCACGAAAGTGCGCCAGCCAAGTTCTAAGCACAGGCTGCGCTCACACCGTGCACTATTTACCCGAACCGCTTCGAGCCACTTTTGACCCCCCTGTATCTTCTGACCTGATTAATAGATCTGGATGAAACTTTACGGACATAATAACACCATTTAATGTACTTTGAATAAAAAGTTTCAATACTGTAGCTATTACAGAAAAAAAGTTATAGACTCGAGAAAATTGTAAATTTGGTACTCACTGACTCATGTACTCACTGACAGCTCATCAAAATGTTTGACCACTTCTAGAAGACCTACAAGGCTGAAATTTGGCATTTAGCTAGTCGTCAAGGTAAGAGTAATGGGAAAATTCGAATATTGGAAATTGGTCAAGTGCGAGTCAGGTTTTAGTCAAAATTATGTATAATGTTGGTAATACTTCTCTCTAAGACTTAAAAATCTGGGATTTGGCATGGGTATAGTCGTTAACATTTAAAAAAGTAAAGAAAACATCGAAAATTGGAAATTGTCAAGTGCGAGTCAGATTATAGTCATTATCATTATGATGTATAAAAATGTTGGTCATACTTCTCTAAGACCTACAAATCTGAAATTTGGCATTGGGGTAGTCGTTAGCATAAAAGTAAAGGAAAACTTTAGAAAATAGAAAATGGTCAAGTGCGAGTCAGACTAAAAATAATTTACTAAATATTTAAAAAAGTAGTACTTATAGGAGGTCAGAATTAGTCATGCATGAAAACAAGTACCTAACTATGTTTTAAAGAAACTATGAACGAACATTCAGATTTTATAAAACATATCTATCTTAAAATATTGGTTTGGTAATCAACATAAGCTGGGAGTACCTCCACGCGGTGTAGGCGGTAACACACTTCATTTTAATAATAATATAATTTGAACAACGTTGCGATAGGTACTATAAAGCAAACTGAGCAAGAAAAAATGAAATGCCACCAAAAACATAAATGTAAAAATGTAGGCCAAGTTCTTGTACATAAAAAAAAAGTTAAAATCTAAACTACAGCCAAGTTACTAATAATCAGAACCGATATTAATCATTCGAACTTGGCGGGTTTTGAAATTTTAATGAAGGAAAAAAGTTCAACTCTAAAACTTACCTCCGCAAGATTTGCTCTTTTCAGAAGTATTGGTGTAATGAAAACTCGCCAAGTTGGAATGGTTAATATCGGTTCTGATTATTATTAACTTGGCTGTAGTTTAGATTTTAATTCTTTTTTTATGTACAAGAACTTGGCCTACATTTTTACATTTATGTTTTTGGTGGGATAATGGATATCGAACATGGAAATGAGATGATTTATTGTAGTAAAATGTACAGTATGTCATTCTTCAGTCTCATAAATATTTCCACGTACAAAATCATGGCAAAAGATCACTCTAAAGCAGAGAGAAAGAAGGACACACAAAGTCTTTCGTATTTATGGGTATTTATAAGAAAGATGGGTGTCAAGGGCTATCGGCAAGGGTACAATCACCCCCATTTACGAGTACTCTACATGCGCTAAGATATACTGGATCAAACGTGTGCCATTCAAAATGATATTTAAGTAGGACCACGGGCAATGTACCGCTTTAACTATATTTTATGTCCCACTGCTGGGTATTAATCTTTCGCTTGAGGACATTGAGGAGCCAGTTAGTGGCTAACTCAGTGTCGAAAGTTTTGAAACCGCCTCCTCGAACATGCAGCGATGGCTGGTTTCTATCCCATTTTATATAAATGGATATATCTTAAAACCACACCCGGATAAAATATAAAAATGCCACTTCTGAAAAATATACGTTCAATTTACTGCGAAAATTAAGGCATTTTGTCACTTTTGGCTGCAGTGTCAATGAGGGATCATTCCAATATGGCCGCCGGCGCGTTGCCGCCAATACCGAAATAAGTCAGCCTGGGGTGATGGCTTGACACCTTGTATTATATTGTATGAAAAATTGCTGCTCCTAATATTAAGGCAATTTATCATACAAAATGAAATAAAGCTGAACGACGGTGTGTGCGCGAGTGTAGGAGACCTATATCGCCCTCCTAAGTTGATCTATCTATATCCATACTAATATTATAAATTCGAAAGTAACTCTGTCTGTCTGTCTGTCTGCTACGCTTTCCCGCTTAAAGTACTGAACCAAATGTAATGAAATTTGAAACACAGCTAGAGTGGAGCTTGGGAAAGGACATAGGATGGTTTTTATCATACGGGACCTTTAAAAAGGGATCCACGCGGGCGAAGCCGCTGGCGGAAGGCCACTATATAATAAATCACTATTTTCCTTGTACACGACTTCACGCGTGAATGGTAGAACCGATTTTGCTAATTTTTGTTCTGTTCGTTATTGTCAGGAAAAAGTTCTTATGAAAAAAACAATTAAAAATACGCGGGATATTAGAAGATTTTAGAATAACCACCATCCAATCCGAATTCAATATTCATAGTTAACATAGAACAACGTCTGTCGGATTAGCTAGTATTTGAATAAAGAACAAAAATTAAATATAGATGTGCTTCAGCGACTTCCTTCTTGTTTCAGTATGCAAGCAGAATGCTACTTTTTGGATTTGGCGGGAAGTCGAAAAAGACATATAGTGCTCTTGTTTTATTTTCATTTTCTTGGTGTATTTTTGAGTTATATCGGATAAAGTTGATGGCATTTTGTTTGATATAGGTTAATTACAGTGCACGAGTGTTTGTGAAATAGAATAACAGTGCTAAAATATGTTTTTTATGCTTGCCTCCAAAATCCCATCGGACACGTGCTAGTAAAGTAGCCATCGCTTTACTTGAATGTTGGACTGACTAGACTGACAGATTACTGAAGACTTACTTACTGACTTGTTATTACTTCGTCCAGTTTCATTGAAACTGGCAAAAATTGATGCAAAAATAATACTTGACGCTGGCAGTATGCACAGTTTGCGATGCCATAATTGAAAAAAAAAAAAAAAAAACACTACTTTTATTAACACGCTTATTATTAGCTTCACTTGTAACTATGTATGTATGTAAGAAAATCTTGGAATCTTAATTTGACCCACTTTCCGGTCTTCGATTAGGATGAAATTTTGCACACGCTCTGAGTTCTGATGACAATACATGACTAGCTAAGAAACGTCATTAAAATATCCAATATGGCGGCCACCCCAAAATGGCAGACAGGCTATTTGAAATGCACCCCCATGATATGGGTATCAAATGAAAGGATTTGCTGTCAAGAATACGAAAAAAATAGTCACGTGACTTAAATTCAACATGGCGGACATCCAAGATGGCGGATTGGCTATTTGAAATGCACCCCCATGATATGGGTATTAAATAAAAAGGTTTGTTGAATGGGATACGAAATTATTGAAAAAAAATCCAACTAAAAAATTAAAAATAAATAATGTAGTTTAAAAAATAAAAAATAAGAAGAAAATGTATTTTACTTTAAAAAAAGCGGGTGGTTTTTAAGATACCATTGACACCATGCACCCCACGCTTTTTTTACAGTAAAATACATTTTTTTATGAACTAGCGGCCAACCGTGACTTCGTCCGCGTGGACTTTGGTATTAGTAGCTGTATAGCTACTATTTGCTATTCCTCATATTAGCTATTCCTCAATAAATGAATTATATTCAACTGTCGTTGTCTGTCATTGTCGAAATTATTGTTGATTTAAAAGCTAATTAAAAATATGTATAAAAATGAATTATCTTGCTTTCCAAACGTGGTTTAGTGCCACCTTTTGAGGAATGCGTTTTGTATTTTTCTGTGCGTAGTGTTTACCCTATTAATTACGATGTTGTCCATCGCCGTGCATGCCTTAGAGAATCCCCAAAATCCCACTCACTTGTTAAAGGAGCACCTGTGCTCAGTGGTGAGATATAAAAAGGTTGCAAAAAATGTAGTTTTTCGGTCTCTCAACGGGAAAAAACACTTTCCCGGTCGAATTATTAATATTCTACCACCTACATTGAGGAAAAAATTATATATTTTTTTCTTATTTTTATTTTGATAGACCCAGTGTCCACTCTCTCAGTAAATACAAATCTAACGACACCTCTCAAGCCAAAATCCTTCAAGCCGTTCAGGCAGCAGATCGTGCCAAACAATTAACGTTGTTTACATACTCTTCAAAAACATAGCCCTCCTTCTGGCGCAATCAGGTAAAAATAACATTTTTATAATATAATAGCGAAAAATATATTATGACTGTGTACTCGTAGACTCATATCGTGCTCTGACTTAAAATTTCATATTTTAAAACACCATTTCCGTTATCAATATTGGTTTTTAATATTCAAACAGGGGCTTGCGTGGGCTTGTGTAGACCGTGATATACACCCGGGCGAATGATTTGCTACCGGCCGCATACCCGGGTGATATGCTACGGGCTGTTCGCCCGGGTCAGCGAATATTGGTCGTGACAGCGTAAAATACGATGCTTTCTACCGACGCAGTGCAAAATACTGTTATGGGTTTTTGTAGCTCAAAAAATATTCGGTGTAAGTCTGGTACGTAGCGTTCTCGTAATTACTTTAACCCATTAAGAAATATGAGGTTGGGATGTTGCATGCATATTTTAAGGAAAGCTGAAATAAATATTTGTACAGATTTGATATTTTACCTTTGGATATTAAATTCAAAATAGTTGCACCAACAGAATATGTGTATGTTTGTGTACATAAACATAGCTCAAGATTCACCCCAATACAGTTGCAAACGAATTGCTTAACTAATATACGTAAATTGAGCAATAATTAATATATTATGCAAGTTAAGTGTGGCGACCCATTTGGCGCACTCGGATCGGAGAGTCCTGGGTTTGATTCCGGCGAAGTAAAAATTTGAATGATGAGTTTAGAATTTATGTTCTTGTCTTTGTCTTTGTGTGTGTCCATGGCATCCACAACACAGTTATTATTGTTACTATAAGTTGCTTAGAAATCGGTCAAAAATAGTTAACATCTGTAGATGTACTGAAATTGAATCTGAAATCCGCATGGCCAAATATTCAATACAGTACATAAATAAAAACGATCGACCCTTTCTAAATATTTCTTTCTTATTTACCAAAGTAAGTAAAATGGTGTACGATTCGTTCCTGAATCAATAGGCATGTTTGCATGTGGTTTTTTGGTTGGCCTTGAGTCACTACAAAAAGTTATTATTTAAAAAGTTATTAGCGAAATTAGATAGACTAGATGACAATGTAGACAAAACTATTGATTATTTTGTTATAAATGTGACAGACGAGACGTCATCAGAAAGCAGTAACTCCGATACAGAAGAATCGGATTCTGATTTATGAATTTTATTTTTTTTATTTCTACCAAATTTGTAATTTTAACTCGATTTATATACTGTTATAATTTAAAATCTAAATAAATAATTTATGTACTTAATAACAATAATTTATTTAGTAAGTAAGTTTTTTTCCTTCAAATATTTCATATAAACCGCACTTAATATAAAAATGTTTGTGACCACGGGTAGTAAGTAAAGAGGTCATTGTACGAAATTCTTCCTGCTCTGCGACTAGACTTTAGCAATAGAAAGCATCATACATATGCCAAGTATTACATTAGTTAATTATTTTTTGCTTTTCAGTTTTTACGGTGGTTTATTTTTTGTTAAAATCTTATTTAATTTGTTACCGCTTATAAAACATCTTATTTTTAAATCTCTGACTGACTGTGACTGTATTATACGTAGTAAAAGCCCAGATTAACAATTTGTTTCAAGTGGAGCGCAATAAAAATAGCATTAGCCAACCACTATAATCTTACTGTAAATAACTCTAACAAACAACAAAAGTTAATACCCGGGCGACATAAACCCGGATAAACAATTTGCAGCAAACGTAGCGCAGAGTTATGAGATATTTGTTTTACACTATTATATATAGCGTCCGGCGAGCCATAACGGGCAATAAAAGTTAATACCCGGATGATATATACCCGGATAAATGATTTGCTGCCGACACGTCGTCGAGAGTATAAAATATTTGTTTTTCCCAAGTGTTTCATATTATTGCCGATAAAACCGTTGGACTGTTGAGGATGGCAATGACCATAATTCAAGCTGTCACCGGGTCATCCGGATCTGTGGTGTAACTTTATGGCTGTATAGTAACAAACGAGCGTGCAGTTCATCTGATAAGTGGTGGCAGCCTATGTTTTTGAATTATGACCTATAAATGATGACCTCGTTCGCAATAGTTTATGGTTTTTAGCTAACGAGTTTTTCTGACTGAATCGTTTTATGATTTTTTTTTATTTGAATGGAGTAGCAGACGAGCATGCAGGCCACGTGGTGTTAAGTGGTCGCTGCAGCCCATGGACATCTACATACAACCTCAAGCAAGCATAGGTAAGTCTTGTCTGAGGTCGTATGCAGTTGCGCTGCTACTCCGGAGGCTGGTGGTCGCCTCATGTAAGTGTGGCCGGTAACTGCACCTTTCCACCGAAACACAATAAAATTGGTTCACGGCAGTGGGTGCAGCGGTGGTACTTCCCCGGGCGAACGATAATAGTTCTACCACCAACAAAATGTTTAACTCGCAGTTTTTGATTGCAAAGTGACTGAAGTACGCAGAAATTTTATGTGCAGTCATTAGAACTTCTTTGCCTTTTTGCCTTTGCTTTACCAGTACCATCCTTAGCGTATAGAATTTCCTGTGAATCATGTTTCCATTTCGAGGTTTTGGGTTAGCCTCGCCTAAAATGGGGTCTTTAGATTCCCAACGTTTCAGGACTGTAGAGATTGTTTTTCTCTTTGAATCTCACTCCAATAGCTCTCCCAGTTCACGTGCACCCAGTTCTGCCGCGAAACAATTCTGTTGTGTTTCGGTGGAAAGGTGCAGTTGCTGGCCACACTTACATGAGGCGACCACCAGCCCCCGGAGTAGCAGCGCAACTGCATACGACCTCAGACAAGACTTACCTATGCTTGCTTGAGGTTATATGTAGATGTCCATGGGCTGCAGCGACCACTTAACACCACGTGGCAGTGGCATGCATGCTCGTCTGCTACTCCATTCAAAAAAAATTAGAAAAATAGTAGGTTAGGGCACAATCATTTGTTTTCTCTGTGGGAAAGACTCAATCTTGTTTCCATGGACTGCTGCTACCATTTGACACCACGTGGCCTGCATGCTCGTCTGCTACTCAATTTAAATAAATAAAAAAACCGGCCAAGTGTGAGTCGGACTCGCGCACCGAGGGTTCCGTAAAATATTTTAAATATAAGATGTAACAAAAAATTTACGGTTTTCGCAATATTTCCTTTATCTGTGCTATAAGACGTTGCTTCATACCAAATATCAAGATTCCGAGTTCACGGGAAGTAACCGTTTGATTCCCTTGCGAGTGAGTTGTCCCTTGCGAAATTGCGAAAATTTGCGGCATAATGAGCTGTATTTTTTTACTGCGCTGGCTTAGAAGTTTGTTTTTTTCACAGCTCCCAGGGACAGTAGACAGGTCTACTACAGTATGTGATATAAATTCCAGCTCAATACCTCCACGCGTTCCTGAGAAAAAGGGTTTGACACACAGACGGACGGACAACAAAGTGATCCTATAACGGTTCCGATTTTTCCTTCCTAACAGAACCTAACGGCGCGTTCCCTTCGAGTTACGGAACCCTAAAAATACCATACTTATCTCTGGTATCATTGTTTTCTGATCCATAAAAGTTATTATTTTACAAATATTAAATCAGCGAATGACAGGTTTAGTACATCTTCCTACCATAAGTATTATGCATTTCGTTCAAGACTTTTCTAGTCCACATTACATCGAACAAAGCAATGGGAATCGAGATCACTAAGCAATATCATAAAAAATGTTGCATCACCGTGAGAATCATCACCGTTTATGCATCGCAAAACTGCTCTGTATTACATTCGAGGCCTCTTTCACCACCTTCAAGCAAAGTGACAAGTATGCTAATTGTAGGTTAAAGTCACCCGTAACTTCAATTTCACGATGTTCGAGTAGCACTTATCATATGATAAACTGACCCGTACTTATGAGTACTTGCCGCCGCTTCTACTTGCCGATTAACTTTACTTGGGACGTAACCTATCAACACTTTACTTGGAGATGGTGAACGAGACCCTTAATTTAAAAAAAGTTAAATGACCTGTATGTTTAAGGACTACTGAACAAGGACAGAAAATTTACAAGGCTTCACATTAAGATGCCGTTTACGAAATTTTGTAGATTTCGCTGATTTTACACATGATATTTTTCAGTTAAAATACAGTATTACTATAAGTTTTATTGCACTATATGTCTGATAATTTAAAATGATAATATAATTTCAAAAGCTAAACAAAGTAATAAATCATATACTTAGTGCAAAAAATTATAGAAATACTGCCTTTTTACTGTAAAATTTTATGTGTAAAATCAGGTAAATCAGCGAAATCGGCAAAATTACGTATACGGCCTCTTAAGACCACACTCGAAGATCCTCAATTTTGTAAATCATTTGATTTAAATGTATGACATTTTCAGAGTAAAAATAGGAAAAAACCGGCCAAGTGCGAGTCGGACTCACGCACGAAGCGTTCCGTACTATCTACACTACGCCACGGAGGCTGTCTGTCTGTGTTTGCGATGCCATTATGGAAAGAAAACAGAAAGATCCATTTTAATGTAGACGACCCGCGTAGCGCAATGGTTACCATGCTAGACTGCCAATCGAGGGGTACCGGGTTCGACTCCCGGTGAAACAGAAATTTGAATGATGAATTCAAATTTCTGTTCTCAGTCTGGGTGTTTGTGTTCCTGTCTTTGTATGTGTCCATGGTACCCACGACACCGGGTATTAATTACCTTACTGTGGGGCTGGGTGTGTAACGCTTAAAAAAATGTATATTGATCCTTTTTAACGTCGCGTCGGTGAAACCGCGGACACAGAATACTTACTATTACCAACGTACCGCGGAGCACAGGTAGTACTTATGTATATGCTATGTATCCGTTATCACACATATGTACTTATGAAGCCCAGTGACCCATCTACACAAGTGTGGTGAACCGCATGTAATACATAAATTACGGCACAAGTAATTGTTCGCGTAATGGGATAATTGTATGCCTTCGAGGGTAACCTTTGTACTTATGCCTCCCTCCCCTCCTTTTCACTTCTTTTTCAATTTAAATAAGTGTTTTAGAGTTCCTACCCAAACAGTCGTTATAAATAACTCTTCTGTCCGCCTGTCTGTATGACTATTTGTTGTTTGTACTGTATTATTGAGGTACTTAGTAAAAATAAAGATAGACACACAGAGCGACCTATTTCCGGTCTTGGACTACCAAATCAATTGAGATACTTTTAATGAGCTGTCAAAATGTAACGCTCTCACATATTTGGTATGAGAAAATGAGTTGTGACTTCACTTATCATTCATAGTAAATTGATTTTTTTTCTATACTAATATTGTAAAGAAAGATTTGTATTTTTGTATGTTTGTAATGAATACACTCAAAAACTACTGTCCCGATTTCAAAAATTCTTTCACCATTAGAAACCTACATTCACCGTGAGTAAAATAGGCTATTTTTACCGCGGGAAGGAATTATGATTTTAATATAGCAATGAAGCCTATGTGTTATAGGCTATTTTTACATGCTTTATATTAGCTTCACTTGTATGTATGTTTGTATGTTTGTAACCGACTCCTTCAGATGCGATTTTGACCCACTTTAAACGGCCAGATTTCATTCAAACTTTGTAGATTTATCGAGGACCGATGACAACACACTAATTTGATAAGATTATTTCATTATTCAATTTGCAAAATAAGATTTTTGTCAATTTACAGAATTTTTGAAAATTATTTCCTACCATATCTTAAGACATAAGCATAAATTAATAATAGTATAAATAATTAAAATATGTATTTTATTTAAAAATAACAGTTTAAAATGAAACTCTTTTAAAAATAATCCAAACTAAAAAGAAGAAAATAAATAATAGTTTTAAGAACCAAAAAACACGCTTTTATATGAAATCCAACTAAAAAAATGAAAATAAATTTGAATTAAAATAGTTTAAAAATGCATTTTATTGTAAAAAAGCATGGGGTGCTTTTTAAGATATTATCAAAATAATTACCCTACTAATCATATCTGTCGGATCTGGCATCCCACACTATTTTTTTACAATAAAATGCATTTTTACACTATTTTAATTCAAATTTATTTTCATTTTTTTAGTTGGATTTCTTATAAAAGCGTGTTTTTTGGTTTTTAAAACTATTATTTATTTATCCTACGGGACCCATTAAATGGGTTCACGCGGGCGCAGCCGCTGGTACTTTATTAACTACGAGTATACACTGTACATTCAGCTGAGAACTAAATACAAAACTAAATAAATATACTAGACTCGTACAAAACAGTCCTATTCAAGCACAATATTTTCTCCTTAGAAGCACACAATTTCAAGTTAAACTGAGGACAGCCTAGACGTTAATACCCTCTTGTATAAATAAAGTAGGTATAAGAAGAAAATATTCCTTAGTTTAAATTGTTGAAATTCATTTAAAGCTTTAAACGGAATATCTTTAGATGTGCCGTTGTTTTTCAAATGAAAAACAAACCTGAGCCTGAAGCAAAGTAAAGTAATTTTAATTAGGTACGTCTTTTACATAAGTCTTTTATCTATATAATGAAGCGCGCATGGCCCGACGGTTAGCATAGAACGCAAACAATCTATGCAACTAAGCCAAATGGGCGCGGTCTGGTGTGAGATGGGTGACCGCTAGATGCAAAAGGTGTCATGCGCGTTTCCGTGCTTCGGAGGGCGCGTTAAGCCGTGGGTCCCGGTTGTTGTCGATAGATATCAGTCGTTAAACCTTGTCGGAGGCCTTATGGGGGTTTGAGAATAACCGACAGCGGGTTGGCTACTAACCCGCATCTACACCAACCCGCATTGGAGCAGCGTGGTGGAGTAAGCCAAGCCCCAATAATGGGGAGACCCGTGCCCAGCAGTGGGACGCAAAAAGGGTTGCAGCCAATATTATAAAACTGAAAATGTGTTTGTTTGTTTGAAAGCGCTATTCTCGGGAACTAATGGTTTGAATTGAGAAATTATTTTTTGTGTTAGATAGTCCATTTATTGAGGAGTTATAAAACATCACTCTGTAACGCGGGTAAAACCGCAGGGCACATCTATGTTTTATAGGGAGAGAATTATCAGAACATCTTTCTCTAGTTCTCCGCATGCTTTTATAAAAATACTTACTGGTCACCCTAACAAAATCATATTAAAAAAACATGTATTCAAAATATATACTTATGTGCGCAATCTTTATGCTGTAAAACATCTATCATTCGACCGGTAAATTTGGTACTTAGGGTATGGCTGCAACCCTTTTTGCGTCCCACTGCTGGGCACGGGTCTCTCCCCAATATCGGGGAGGCCTGGAGCTTACTCCACCACGCTGCTCCAATGCGGGTTGGTGGAGATGCGGGTTAGTGGCCAACCCGCTGTCGGATGTTTTCAAACCGCCCATAAGGCCTCCGACAAGGTTTAACGACTGTTATCTTATCGACAACAACCGGGACCGACGGCTTAACGTGCCCTCCGAAGCACGGAAACGCGCATGAAATTTTTGCCACTAGCGGTCACCCATCTCACACCTGACCGCGCCCGTTTGGCTTAGCTGCATAGATCGCTTGCGTTCTACGCTCGCCGCCGAGCCATGCGCGCTTCAACTATTATTAGCTACTTAGGGTATAGTGATATAATATTGGTGCTAATGGAAGGGTGGCCCAGAGATGGTACTTAGCATAATGTCTTACTTATTATTCGTAATAATTTTATGAGTACTGATCAGTTATATCATCAAATGCGCTGCGCTTAGTAAGAAAGCTGCTACTTCGGTGAAGAAAGGGGCTACGGCATCAAGGATTTTAATTTTAGAGTTAGTTAGTTAGTAAGGGTGTTACCAGACCAATCGATCGATGATGGAATGGATTAGTCGACGTCGATCGATAGTTTAAAACAGACCAATCAATCGATGGTCGATACACGGCATCGATCGATGGTTGAATAGATTAGTCGACGTCGATCGAGTGTTTGATTAGACGCGCCGGGGTTCATCGATTAACGTCGTCCGACGGTGGATCGATTGGTTAGTCAAACGATATCGGTCGATCAATTAAAGCTACCTGACCTATCGATCAACGTCTATCGATTGGTTAGACGAACGATATTCGTCGAGCAATTAAAGCTACTAGACCTGTCAATCAATTTCGATCGACGTTAATCGATGCCGTCCATCGACGATCGATCGATTGGTCTGGTAACTAAGTTAGTTGGATGGCGCGAGGACCCAAATTGAGTCTTAACCTCCGAAAATAAGAGCCTCCACTTTAGCCTATTCTGCGCAATTTCCTGCCAGTCGTCTACCCCGAGTTCACGCAGATCTCTCTCCACCTGGTCCTTTGAGCGGCCGACCGGACGGCGACCACTCGGCAGCCCTAAAAACACTTGCTTCACAGCACGATCGTCACCCATTCTTTCAACATGGCTGAGCCAGAGAAGTGTGTGTGCCTTGATCTCGCCGATGATTGTGCGGCGAGTTAACTACGTAAAAAACTTCACGTTACGAAACCGATAATAAGAAAACAACGATCTTAATTTTAGAGACAAAATAGATTTAAGATTTTAAAATACAAAAAGTAATTCCAAGCCCATTTTCCTGCACATTTGTTGAAAAATATCAACATGGCTACAGTCTGCGCGGCAATTCTTGTCGGATTAATGATACAATTTGTCTCAGCTGTCTCCACTTTGCAGTGACAGCGTGTGTTTAAACGGGAACATTGTTCTGTATCATTAGAGAGTATTAGGTCGTAAATATAATATTTCGTTTTTAAGAGACGAAAACATAGCCGAGGTTCTATATTCGACCCGTATATTTTATTTAATTATCCAATTACGCAATTTTCAAAGATACTTTTCAAAGATTTAAAGTGTGGCATTTTTTTTAGAGTAAATTAAACCCTGCTTGAAATTTTGGTCCACGGGGAACGCGTGCTATTTCCTGCGAATGGTTAACTATTTACCTGACTACGCAACTAGAAGAAAAATAATGTATTTACAATTATCAGCCTATGTATGTATGTCTGTTTTCTTTGTGGCGTTGTAGAGATCAAACGCGTGGACCGATTTTGATGATTCATATAATTGATTCGTCTTTAATCTTGTTCTTTTATATTTTTAAGGTAAAACTCATTCAAAACAAAAGTGTTTATAGTATTGCTACTAGTTACCATAACGCCTCCGATACGTAATTTTGTGTAGTTAGCAAGCTGTTGAATGTGATTGTAAATATACTGCAAGTAGTTGAAAATATTAAGGTGACTATTTTTCAGCGGCGCTGTATTCTTTAGATATCCAATAAGTTGTCCAACATGGATACTGGAACATAAGTACATGTAATATTAAGTTATAACTCCTGATATTTCAGGCAGTACTGGCGTAGCCATCCGACCTCAAGGGAGCGACTCAGGACTAGTTCCACTGATATAACAAAATTACGGACGCACAGACTAACTCCGAAATCGTTGGTAGATTATACCTCTACAGAGCTCTGTTTTAAAGTTACTAGTTTGTCGCCGGCGAAACATGCGCGTGTATTTAATTAATTTAATGTAATTCAATGACAACCCAACATTGAAATTGGCAAAATATTCAAAATACCAAGACGCTATCCGAAAAAAAGTAATGACAGACGCCTTTTGTACAAGTAGGTACATAAGTAGCACATTCTTGTGTCAAATTTTAATGAGGAACGAACTAACTACAAATATTATATATTGACGACCCACGTGGCGCAATGGTTACCATGCCGAACTGCCAATCGATTGGTTCCGGGTTCGATTCCCGGCGAAACAGAAATTTGAATGATGAGTTTAAATTTCTGTTCTCGGTCTGGGTGTTTGTGTTCCTGTCTTTGTATGTGTCCATGGTACCCACGAGACAGGGTATTAAACTTTTAATTATCTTACTGTGGGGCTATGAGTGTGTAACGTATGTAACCTTAGACTAAGAATAATGTACTTAATGTATGTAACGTATTAACGTGCGTCATATTTGACATGTCGGAACCATTATATAGGGCAATAAAAAATAAAATTGTTATTTTTAAATAATTTAACGGATTTTCTAAAAAAAAATGTTTATTTTCTACGCATCTATTGCTGAAGCTTTTCAAAATGAGTCTTCATAATCAATTTTTATGTGCAGCTATCGTCCTGTAACAAAATCGTCCTGGGACAAAAATCGGCTTGCGCTATTAATATATGTATAAGATTGTTTACACTTTATTTGCACAGACACACACACATAATTTAAATTTATATTTATTTTAATATTTATAGATTGGCTCTGTCCAGCATCTAGATTAGTATCTACAATAGTAGTTAAAATATATTTAACTACGTACTTATACGTTTAATTTGTAGCGGCAAGCCCCTTACATTGGTGACCCCGAGCGGCCGACCAGGCTGTTCAAGATCACTGCACCTTGTCCGGAGCTACTGGAACGTCGCTCTGCCTGAAGAATAGCAGCAAAAATTTCTACATCATCAGCGGCAAGCAAGAAGATTCAATCCAGGACCCCTGGAGGAACATTTTCAAGCAACCTTAACAAGAAGAAAATTTATTAAGACGAAACCATATTAAGAAGAATATTTCAACGATGGAGAACAGCACCAACACGGAGATATCAGTTGTCAATGGATCTTCGTCACGTGCATTGCCCACTCAATTCCATTCCATTCCGGTTCACTTTCCACATATCGGACTTACCTACATCAGTTGTTTTACTCCGCTCTCCACAAATTAAGTAAGGAACCCTAACCAGCTAGGCTAATTCCTAGTCGAAGAAATTCGCAGATTATCACAGGAAGTCGCCGCGCTCAAGTCAACAACATCACCCTGCAACAACCAACAATACTACCAGCGTGACCGAAGCCATCGAAGACCATTCTTTCGCCGGGGCCGCTCTGCACGAAGTACCACTCCATCATCCATATGCTACTATCATCGTCGTTTTGGTTCTGAAGCAAGAAGATGCACAACACCGTGTTCATTCAAGAATGAAAATTATGAAGTCGGAAAACTAACAAATACGCTAGCTGCGGCGGAACCTAGCGTATGTGAAAAGTCCAACCGCCTGTTTGTCACTGACAAGAAGACAAGGACAACATTTTTGATCGACACCGGAGCCAATATTTCAGTATTACCACCGAGAAAAGGTCAAATACTGAAGCCACTGGAATTTCAACTCTATGCTGCAAACAATACGGTCATCCCGACCTATGGAGAAAAAACAATGGAACTGGATTTAAACTTACGCCGACCGTTCAAATGGAGGTTCATCGTCGCACGAGTCAGCAAACCAATTATCGGGGCAGATTTTCTTCAACACCATCAACTGATCGTCGATATCAAGAATAGAAGACTCATTGATGGAAAAACAAACTTATCGTCGCAGTCGTTCGTCAGAGAAACCAATCTACCCACAATAAGAAGCATAGATGTTCAACAATCGTACCACAACATCCTAGCGGAATTTCCCGGAACTACAAGGCTTACTTCAATGAAACTTACGCCAAAGCACAACGTCGAACACTACATCGAGACATCTGGACCGCCATTGCATTGCCGCGCACGTCCTATCGCACCACATCGCTACGAACGAGTACGAAAAGAATTCGAAAATATGATCGAGCAGGGATTATGCCGCCCAAGCAAAAGCCCATGGTCATCACCTCTACACATCGTACCTAAGAAGAATGGTGATCTGCGAGTATGTGGAGACTACAGAAGACTGAATGCAGTCACTACACCGGACCGCTACCCGATTCCAAGGATTAAAGACTTCACGTTTCAGTTGTCCAACAAGACTATTTTCTCCACGATTGATCTCAACAGAGCCTACCAACAAATCAAAGTTCGCGATGAAGACATAGAAAAAACAGCAATAATTACACCGATGGGACTATTCGAATTTCCTAGAATGGCACCAGGACTGAAGAACGCCGGACAAACCTTCCAAAGGTTTATTCACGAAGTACTACAAGGACTCGATTTCGTATATGCATTCATCGATGACTTATTGGTTGCAAGTCCAAACAAGGAAACCCATGAAGAACATTTACGAGCTGTACTACGAAGATTAGAAGACAATGGAATCACAATCAACCCTTCAAAATGCATATTTGGTCAAGAAGAAGTCAAGTTTCTTGGATTCACAGTAAACCGAGATGGTATCAAACCGCCTGCAGAAAAAGTCACAGCAATTACGCAGTACGCCAAACCAAACACGATAGAAGAGCTTAGGCGTTTTCTTGGAATGATAAATTTCTACAGAGAACACATACCGAAAGCCGCTGAAATTCAAGCACCACTTCACGCCTACCTGCATAACTCCAAGAAGAAGGATAAATCAATTATCAACTGGACAAGTCAATCAACAGAAGCATTTGAAGCTTGCAAAGTTGCAATTCAAAATGCAGCTTTACTTGCACACCCGTCTCATGAAGCACCGATTGCAATATTCAGCGACGCTTCCGATTCTTCAGCAGGAGCAGTTCTTCAACAGTACGTTAACAAACAATGGCAACCACTTGGATATTTTTCGAAGAAATTTTCCGACGCGCAGCGCAACTACAGTACGTTCGACCGAGAGCTATTAGCTATCTACATGGCTATCAAACACTTCAGAAAAATGTTTGAGGGTAGAGATTTAATAATTTTCACCGACCACAAACCACTTACCTACGTTCTTAAGAAGCAACCTTCAGCATCGGAAACACCACGTCGTGAAAGACAACTCATTTTTATAAGTGAGTTTACGACCGACATACGTCACATCAATGGGAAAGACAACATAGTCGCCGACGCTCTGAGCCGCATTCCTGTCGACAGTATAGCCTGCCCAACTTCAATGGACTACGAAAAGTTAGCTGAAGCCAAGAAAAGGACAAAACCTTAATCAAGCAGCTAGGAAGACAAAGTAACCTATCCTTCAAAGAAGTTACTATGCCTGTCTCTCTCAAGCCAATCCACTGCGAAGTATCTACAAGCAACATTCGACCTTATCTACCTGAAGAATTTAGAAAAATCGCATTCGACGCCGTACACAATATCAGTCACCCAGGAATCCGGACAACCAGAAAATTAATCAATCAAAGATTTTTCTGGCCGTCAATGAACAAGGACATCGGAACGTGGGCGAAGCAATGCATACAATGTCAACGATGCAAAGTACAACGACACACTACAAGCAACGTATCTTCATTTCCACAAGCGGAGAGATTTGAACATGTACACATCGATATCGTCGGACCTCTGCCTACCACTAGTGATGGACATCGATATCTAGTCACCATGATCGATAGAGCGACGCGCTGGCCTGAAGCAATACCTACCGAAGACACATCCGCCGAATCTGTCGCCAAGATTGTCTACAACCACTGGATTTCACGTTTTGGTTCACCTAAAAACATTACGACCGACCAAGGAAGAAATTTCGAAAGTAGATTATTCGCCAGCTTACTCAACACGATGGGAATAAAGAGGACTCGCACGACGCCGTATCATCCACAATCAAACGGGATGATAGAACGATGGCACCGCAGTATGAAGACAGCACTCAAAACCCGTCTATCTCGACATACTACGTGGACAGACGAGTTACCTACAGTTCTACTAGGACTTCGAGCCGCATCACGCACCGACACAGGTGTGAGCGCCGCCGAGCTCACATATGGCTACAACATACGTTTACCCTGCGACTTTTTTACTTCAACATCAACACATTCTCAAGAAATGGATTCAGATTACGTTAGTCGTCTACGCGCTTCAATCAACGAAAATAAACCAACACAAGACGTCGTACACGAAAACAAGAAACCGATATTTATTCACAAGGACTTAGAAACCTGCGAGCAAGTATTCATACGAGATGACAGCGTGAAGAAGCCTCTTCAACCTACATACGAAGGACCTTACTACGTGCTAGAGAGAAACGCGAAGACCTTCAAACTACAACTACCAGATAGAAGATCAGCAACTATATCTGTGGACCGCTTGAAGCCTGCCTACACCATCAATGAAAATACTACTGAGGATACTCCGAGCAACGAAGTGACATCTGCACCTTCACCAGCGAGATGCCAGCAACCATCTTCATCTCAACATCGAGCTTCGTGTTTGAAGACCACTCGCTATGGCCGCACCAGCAAGCCTCCTGTACGCTTTCGCTAGGGGGGGAGTCCTGTAGCGGCAAGCCCCTTACAAATTCTTAGCTCCATAGTCAGTACTAACGTAGCCGGCCCGAGGGAACGACTCACGACATGTTCAACACATGTATCAAAATTGCGGCCGCATTTGGTCTAACTACTACAGTTAGTACATTATGCTACATTTGTTTAGATTGTTGGAATATCATCCCAACAACGTGTAGCGCTAGCATAGGCAGTAGTCAGTTGATCCCGAGGGGACGACTCAAGACTTGTTCTACAGATGTGGCCTACAGTTGCGGACGCATTTGATCTAACACGAAACAGTTTCTGTATTGTATTAATATTATATAGTGTTCATATACTGCAGTTAAACCTACACTCACTTAGATTCTAGATATCTCTAGAGTCCGACTTGGAACATGTTCTACAAAATATGTAGTCATAACTTTTCGTGGTTACAGCTGATGCCTTCGCAATTTAGTTTTATGTTATACTAGCCTTCTGTCAGAGACTTCGCCCGCGTGGACTCGTTTAATGGGTCCCCGAAGGATTAAAAATGGCCTATGTGATATTCTAGGCTTTATTGCTATATTAAAATCATGGGCGTTTAGCCAGTTGCTTCAACCGCGTTGACACCATTACGATGACCCTATTATGATGAACATAGGCTACTTTTTAACCGCGGGAAAATGCTTCATTCCTACGGGAAAACGGGTAATAGGGTCCACGCGGTTGAAGCAACTGGCTAACCGCCTATGATTTTAATGCAAGCAGTATATCGTCTTACGTCGTATTTCAAATGGATGGAAGAAAGTTACAGATATAGCGTGGAATAGCACAACAGCGTCCAACGTAGCCAGACAGCCCCGAGGGAGCAACTCTGGACATGTTCAGACGCAATCAAATTGCGAACGCATTTGCTTTAACAAGTTGGTATGTTACTGATACTGACTGACACTGAATATACGAAATAGAAGCAACGTAGATAGAATTGAGCACCCGTATGGTGCAATGATTACCATACCAATCCATGGTCCTGAGTTTGATTCCCGGCGAGGCAAACATTGAAATTATAAGTTACAGTTTTCTGTTCTCGGGCTGGGTGTTTGTCTTTGACTGTCAATGGTACCCACGACACAGGGAATCCTAGTGTGAGGCTATGATTTTGGAGCATTATGAATGTGTAGTTGGCTTCAATGAAATATTGTAACGCTCATGATATATTCGTAGTTCTATTTAGCGTTAACTTATCAAACTTCCTACTTGATTTCAAACATCCGAAGCTTAATATTCACATAGGATTGTTTTTGACGTGATAACGTCTTTAAAATCGTTTTAGTCGGGTGACATGTTCAGAAACTTGTGTCACACCAAAACCTCACGAGCGCGATCGCAGGTATAACGAGAGAGAGACGGACCGATCTCCCGTCTCATCTCGAGCGCTGCCAGTCATTCTGTGAAACTTGTCTGTCACGCGGAATCCTCACGAGCGGAGGCTGGCATAGCGTTCGAGTGAGTGGACCGATCTTCCGTCTCTTTCACTCTAGCGGCATACAAACGAATGGAGATTTTCTCGTGCGGACGTTATCACGTAAACATCTCGATCGTAAACCTACTTTACAAACAATTTGCCGTTTTTTTGTTTTATATTTATTTTGCTTACTTATAACATGATAGCAACACTTATTTTTCTTTTGTTTTAATTGAATGAAATAGCAGACGAGCATGCAGGCCACGTGGTGTTAAGTGGTCGCTGCAGCTCATGGACATCTACATACAACCTCAAGCAAGCATAGGTAAGTCTTGTCTGAGGTCGTATGCAGTTGCGCTGTTACTCCGGGAGCTGCTGGTCGCTTCATGTAAGTGTGGCCGGCAACTGCACCTTTCCACCAAAACACAATAGAATTGGTTCACGGCAGAAGTGGGCGCAGCGGTGGTACTTCCCCGGGCGAACCATAATAGTTCTACCACCTACAAAATCTTCTTCACTTTTCGATCTTTCACTCTGAATCTTTTTTTTTTTTTGCCAATATCACTCCAAGTTTAAAAGAGCCAGGTAACCACAGCTAGATTTTGATTTTTTTTATTTGATTTTTTTACTCATAGCCTATAGTTATACTCTGTGTCGTGGGTGCCATGGACCCACACAAAGACAGAAACACAAACACCCAGACCGAGAACAGAAATTTAAACTCATCACTCAAATTTCTGCTTGGCCGGAAATCGAACCCGGGATCCTCCGATCGGCAGTCCGGCATAGTAACCATTACGCCACGCGGTTCGTCATTGGTAAAATTTACAATTAAATTTCGTGCCTACGTACCATCTTCACGGTACCACCACTGAAATATATGTCCTTAAAACAAGCATGTAGAACAGACCCACCACGTTTCGTACTGAAAAATACTAAAAACCACCTACATGATATCATACTAAAATTTGGGTCGCGTACGGATGTTGTAAATTTTAACCAAATTTTACGCAAGAACAATTTTTTATTTAAATTCAAATAAAATATTGTGGTCTAACTGTGAAGTTGTACCACTGTGATACCAGTTCTATTAAAAATCTGTGTCACAATAACTTTTCAAGACGACCTGCGTGGCGCAATGGTTACCATGCCGGAGTGCCAATCGAAGGGCCCCGGGTTCTATTCCCGGCGAAACAGAAATTTGAATAATAAGTTTAAATTTCTGTTCTCGTTCTGGGTATTTGTGTTTCTGTCTTTGTGCGTGTCCATGGTACCCACGACACAGGGTATATGTACCCTACTGTGGGGCTATGGGTGTGAATCGTTATTTATTATTTATTATATTATTTATTAACATCACATTGTGATACCAATTTTATTAAAAATCTATGTCAGAATACCTTTTCAGCGAATCAAACAGTTTAGCCGTAAGAAGGTCACAAAAAAGGACAAAGTTTCGTTCGGCTTCTCAATATTGAGTCAGACTCCCTTGAGATAAACTGCGGAGTAAAACGGGATTATTGTTAGGGAATAACTATATTTTTATAAGATAAAGATAAGTGTATACCGAAAGGACACTGTAACAAATAACTTATTTACTACAATGTTTACTTTTGGTAGATTTTTTTTCCACCCAACCCAACGTCTCACTGCTGGGCACAGATTTCCTCTCGGAATTGGGATGCACACTATGACCACAATGCTCTTTGTATTGTGCTATGACTATAAAGGATGCTCCACCATGGACATCAAGCATTCGAGAAATTATGAATAACACTCAGAGTGAATAAATATGAAAACATTGATCGAAGGCGACAAGCGTGCCAACATGCGCGACTAATAGAGGTTCAATTTTTATTTTGTTGGTAGCTTTTGCGGGCAACTTCAACCTGTTACTTATGTGTTACGGTGATGCGCGCGCATCTTAAAATTTCACTCATCATTTTTACATAGTGCGCCTAAAGAAGTATAACTTCAATAAGATGTATATCCATTGGGACAACAATTCTACTGAATGGCAACATCCTGTTGCAGTTGCTAAGCATAGGCCTTTAAAGATGTTAAGAGTCCAAATGTACAAGACCAAACGAAGTACTTAGACCTTGAGAGACGTCCAGGCAACAAATTGTTACAAACACATTCAGAAATCAATTAAATTGAGGGATAACGATAAATGATATACAAAATTTATAATGTCAAATAGAAGAATTACAGAAATATTAGTATCAGTACCCGGTTGACCGAGCAAATGAAAAACAATTAATTTACTCACTCATTACGCATTGCTTTACAACGCCATCTACTGAAGTAGATCCCAGTTATTTATTTATTTTATTTATTTGAATGGAGTAGTAAAATTTAAATCTATATACTTTTTATTATTATTCGAATGCAGACGTAGACGAGCATGCAGGCCACGTGGTGTTAAGTGGTCGCTGCAGCCCATGGACATCTACATATAACCTCAAGCAAGCATAGGTAAGTCTTGTCTGAGCTCGTATGCAGTTGCGCTTGTACCTCGGAGGCTGGTGGTCGCCTCATGTAAGTGTGGCCGGCAACTGCACCTTTCCACCGAAACACAATAGAGCTGGTTCACGGTAGAAGTGGGTGCAGCGGTGGTACTTCCCGGGAGAACCGAAGAAGAAATAATAGTTCTACCACCTACAAATGAATATACGGATATACAAGAATTCTCGTTTAAACATATCAGATTCAATTAATACTTACTACTTTCTTCCTTTATACGATAGAACGTAAATTACCTCTATACTATTGCTCTATCCAACATGATCCCGGGAGGCATTCGCTCCAATACGCATTAATCTATTACTTCGTCGAACGTAGGGGCTTAGAATGTCTTTATCCGAGGGGTTTGTCCACAATCGCTTTGATATACCTACAAAGGATTATGAATTTGCGGCGCTTGCGATGGAAACTATGGGTCCATGGTCGGCTAACATGAAAACATTCAATCAAAACATGACAATCAGACTGATTCTAGCATAGGGCTGGCCACTATTTTTCACGAAAATTTTGCTTATTCAGAGGGGAAGTGCTGCCAGCGTACTGGTTCACAAGCGCAACTTTTAGATAGAATATTATTTTTGTTGTTAATTGTTTTAGCTTGAAATATTACTTTTAAGTTATTTATATAAAATACTAGCCTTTTGCCAGCGGCTTCGCCCGCGTGCACCCGTTTTATAGGTTCCCGTAGGATAAAAACCATCCTATGTCCTTTCCCAAGGTCCACTCTCTGTGTTTCAAATTTTATTAAAATTGGTTCAGTAGTTTAAGCAGGAAAGCGTAGCAGACAGACAGACAGACAGATAGACAGACAGACAGAGTTACTTTCGAATTTATTATATTAGTAGGGAAGTAAGGATTGTATGTACTCCATAATAACAACTTTTTACAAATTTTTACCGTTTGTGGCAAATCCTGCCAAGAGCAATCTGGGTCATCGTGCTACTTTGATCAAAATTCAGCGTCGTTATAATTCTCTATTTAAGGAACTGGACATAGATTTATTTAGCTACAATATCTCTAAATTTAAGAAAATCCTTAGCACTTCCAAACATATACGTCCTTAAATCTTTATAATTAGCAAAAGTTAGTATTTATCAATATAATGTACAAATCATTTAATAGTCATTTTGCATAGCTCATTTATTGTTAAGTAATAATAATATATTTTTAAATGCTCGTCCATGACGTATGCCGTGGTAACCTATAATTAAGGCAGCAGTTAGCTTTATTGTATATTGTAATTTTAAGTTGGTTTTTGTACAATCGTATGCCTTGTTGGTTATCTAATAAATAAATAAAATAACTAAACTCATACATGTTTTATAACCTGTCGTAAGAAGTACCTACTAAACCTGTAGCTATAGTGTGAACTTCCAGAAGAAGTACCATCAGTATCGACATTATCAGGAAAGTTTTATTACTCTTGAGAAAAGTTTGAAATATATAGCATAAATAACTGTGTCTTTTGGTTGATTTAGTTGGAGTTTCTGCCTTCTTCTGCCTGGTTCTCGGTCTCTTCTGTGGTATGTTTTTAACGTACAATACAAATAACCTAAAAAGTGGCCAAGTCGGCCCATGAAGGGTTCCGTAGTAGCAAGCATCATTATTTTTCGTCAGCAAAAATAACTTTGTTTTTCATAGTGTTTGTATGAACTACAAAGTTATATTTGCGGTTTTTAAAAATTTACTATATCTCAAAAATTGCGTTCTATATCTCGTTCGAACCAATTTTAGTTGAACGTTTTTATTGAGATCTATAACATAAATTTTTGATAGATTGTTCACTTTCTTACTTTAAAAGTTAGAGGGGGGGGGGGACACAATTTACCACTTTGGAAGTGTCTATCTTTCAAACGATTAACTTTGAGAAAAAATGATTTAAGAAACCTCAATGTCATTTTAAACGACCTATCTATAGACACCCTACACGAATAGGTTTGATGAAAAAAAATTTTTTTGTTTGAGTTTCATTTATGGAGAGCCCCCCTTATTATTATTTTTTTATTTTTGTATAAAAATCGTAAAGCGGTTCAGAGATTACATCTACCTACTAAGTTTCAACTTTGAAGTCCTAATAGTTTTGGAATGAAGTGGCTGTGACATACGGACGGACAGACAGACAGACAGACAGACAGACAAACGTGACGAATCTATAAGGGTTCCGTTTTTTGCCATTTTGGCTACGGAACCCTAAAAATGCAATATAAAAAGGACTGGGACACAGATAATATCAATAGTATTTAAAAAATATTTTCTATGATTTTGGACATAGTAAGTTTTCGAGATATATGGTTAAAAGATATCCATATTTTGTGGAACACAACTGCACTGTTTATACGACACATCCCGGGAGAGTAGGTACAGAGCGTCCAAATGGTTTCAGATTCAGACTTCATTCGCCTTACGTCCGAAAAAAATATAATATGTACATCTTTAGTTGCTGGAAATATAGCACTCAGATTTAAAAAAAGATAAAACTTATAACTTATTTTAAACAACTTCGAAAAAGCAAGAGAATCCTAATGCCGCCACGTATTGCGTGCGACAGAATTCGTCATTTATTAAGTATCGAATTGAAGAATACTACTCTTTTTATTTGGTCGGGTACGTTTAATTAGTATCATACTAAAATTACGAAAGAATTCCATCCATTAACGGCAGAAAAATCTTAAAATTTTCATATTTGCTTCGCAGTTACGTCATCAATAAGCTGATGTCATAAGAATAAATAATAGTATTATTTATTCTTATGCTGATGTGATGATTCTTTAAAAATAAGAGAAAAAAAACAACGGGTTGCACTCCGGTAGTGCCGGCAGAAGTGAAAACTTGAACGTTGTACATTTTTGATATTTTGGAATGGTTAGGGAATAATTTCGCACGTATTCCTTTTATTATCAGTATTATTTTTCATTTAGTATTTTCAGTAGGTTTTCATCTAGTATTTTTATAAAGTGGGTAAAGGGGCTATTAAATTATATAACAACCTCCCTGACGCATTCAAGAGTTGTAATCATTACACAAAGTACAGACATCTGGTAAAAGATTGGTTGGCCAAAAAGTATTTTAAACTGTTAAAGAATATCTTGAATCAAAAAACTGACATTGTTTTAATGATGCATCCCTCGCAATTTTTGAATAAATATGAGGCAAATGTATTTAATTTTTATTTATATATTTTTTTCCATTAAATGTGACCATTATTGAATTGTGACAATTGTTAGATTATATTTGACATTTTTATTGTTTGAAATTATTTTATTGTTAATATGGAAATCATTATTTAGTACTGTTATTAATCTTTAATTTTAATTATAATGACTAAATGTGCAAACGCCTGCAAAGGTAGCATTTAAGAACTTTATTGTATACTAGCTGTGCCCGCGACGTCGTCCGCGTAGATAAAGACTTGTACAAAAGGCTTGATTAGGCTTGGATTATTTGTTCCTCCTCCTCCTTAGTCGTTCACTCTTGACAGAGTTGTCGTGGCTGATGAGGTTGCAATTTCGTTCGAGACCGCTTGCCCTCCACTGTTCCTTGGATTATTGTTACCTTTTATGAAATTACTTATGATACAAAAGTTCAGATGTTGAGTAGATACATTCTTCCTGAGTCCTTAAAATTCTTACTGTACTCCTCTTATAATATCGACTTTTCAGTCGTTATCATAAGTTTCTCTTTACAAATTAAACGTATTATAATAGCCTGTTTTTAAAGTGTTTAGATAGTACTGCTGTGCCCGCGGAAAGTATTATTATAATTAAATAATTTGTGCTGCAAATAATGCATAGATTCATTATCATTATGTAACTTAAATATATTGCAGAAAGATGGTGAAATGTCTACGCTATGTCAGGCGTGGTTAGTAGTTGGGAGTCAAATTCTTGGTTGCTTACACATTGGTTGCAATTGTCGTTAACATACTGTCGTTCATACTTAATGGAGGTCTTTTGAGCGATTTAAAACTTGCGACAGCAGTAAGGCCACTAACAATGAAGACGTCATTAACCTGAACTGGAGCAGCGTGAGAGGATCAGGCCCTATTCCAGTCAATTGGTCGTATTAACAACCCTTCAGCAACTTAACACACCATCAGAAATAAATATATCGATTACTAATATTATTCTGGGCGTGACCACCATGCTGTGCTGCTGCCGTGACGCTTTAGCATATTAATGTAACACCGGTGCCAGTACTGCGTATGTATGTAATAGCTCTTATTAAATTAACCACTGAAAACGTCTACTCATTTCAATAAAAAAAATTTATTAGACCCTCGGCAATTGGTTATTCGTTTATTCGAAATCACTTTTTTTATAAATAAACCGAACAAAGAGGCAGAAAGGCCGCGTGGTTAAGCGATCACTGTCGCCTATGGAAACGGGCAACCCCAGCGGAGCCACCCGAGCACTGCCGGCTTTCAAGAAGAGCTTTCTTTACAGCTTTCTTGAAGAACCCTATGTCAAAGTCCACTGGAAATCCGTTCAAACATCAAAAGGAGCGTGCAAAGCGGCCTGTGGAACTGTAACCTTCGACTGGTGGTGTAATCATGATATGGTGACGTAGCTATCTATCATTTTGAAAAGATCACTCAGCATAGTAAAGTCGGTAGAACACTTTGATTTTTTTTACGTTTCACACTGATAGCCCCAGAGTAGGGTAAATATACACTGTGATATGGGTACCATGAGACACACAGAGACAGAAATACAAACACTTAAACCGAGAACAGAAAATTAAACTCATCATTCAAATTTCTGCTTTGCCGGGAATCAAACTCGAGACCCTTCGATTGGCAGTCCGGCAAATTTGGGGGAAGAGGTGTCTCAGATTGGCTTGTTTCGCCTTCCATCTACGCATGAGTGAGGGATTTTGGGGGGGGGGTCATGTACCCTGTGACCCCCCCTGGGACCGCGCCTGCGCGAGTCGATAATTATTATTGTCTATTAAATAAGGTCGATACCAATAATAATATGTGGATGTAACCACCGCGCCGCGCCTCCATAATGCTCTACCACAATGAGTACAATATCAGCGCCAGTTCCAAAGCTCTCTAAGTTGTTAATTTTTTTATTAGATATTTTATTATGTAAATATACTCGTAATTAATTATTTGAAATAATCTCCACCAATCCACTTTGTAATAGCGTTAATGGGTAACAACGACATCTATCGTATAGCGTATAAACTAAATAATAATTGTCGATATACCTACCGAATTTGCAACAGATCTCTAATTAGATCTGAATATGAACAGATGTCGGCAGTAGCCTCGTTTTGTTAAGGTTTTGTTCATTTTGTATTGAGGATTTCTTTGAATATGTGGTGATATGTATGTTTTTTTAAATATTTAGAGATGAAATCTAGCATAAGTGATTGAAAACTTGCTAGGTATCAGAATATTAAGAGATGTTAGTAATTATCGAAACTTGTGGTGTGACCGCTCGCATTAACTTTATTCTCTTACAAAAGTTACACACTTAAATTATTTATTCCTCCGTTGCTTTAATAAAGATTCCTTTGTTAGAATTTCTTTAATAGTTACAATATGCATATCAACCCGCATTGGAGCAGCGTGGTTAAGTAATCTCCAGGCCTCCCCAATAATGGGAAGCCCAGGAGAGGAGCGAGACGTTAAAAGGATGCAGCTATTTAGCTTGTATCGGTAATGGTCGCTTCAGTCATAGCCTATTCACGATTCTCAGCTCCAAGAAGAAGCTGAGCAATCGACCTCTTCTGTAGGGCTCAGGAGTCTTCTGTAAGACTCGGTGGCGGGGCTTGCGGTGCGCTTTATACCTGTAGGGGATGTAGGCTAGCCGTTCTCGGCCAACGAAGCATAACCCTGATCACACAGATCTCTGTTTAATATGGTCGACAATATTGATAAAAGTTCATCTTATGTTTGACCTCCCTATATCTTAGGAACCACAAATTATTTTATAAAGTATTTATTATGGTTTTCTAAACAGCTTAACATAACTTTCATCTAAATCCACCAAAGCGCGATTCAATTTTATGCCGCGTATTGTTTAAATGGACATAACTTTGTTTATGGACCGATTGATGTGAAATACACACTTAATGTTACAATAATTCATTCTACAATATATAAGTAAATCTGCATTCAAAGAAGGGAAAAGAATTTGGTAGTAAAATTAGGGTTAATCATTCTAACCTTCACTTTCCAGCTTTTGAATCCTTTTTATTTGCTACCAAGGGATGATTTTTGAAAAAAGGTTACATAGGTGTCTTATTATTTTCAATAAAGATTACAAATACAAAATTTCAAGTGAAATACTTTTCTCAAAAAGATTCTATAAATCAAGTCTCAACAATCAGTTTTTAAAGAATTTCGAAAAAAATTGACACTTAAAGGGTGAATTTTGGAAAATGCTAAAATACGTATTTCTTTATTTTAGTCAAAAATATTTGTACTAAATATCAAGAAAATCTATTGAAAAAACGGCAAATTGTTTGTAAAGTAGGTTTACGATCGAGATGTTTACGTGATAACGTCCGCACGAGAAAATCTCCATTCGTTTGTATGCCGCTAGAGTGAGAGAGACGGAAGATCGGTCCACTCACTCGAACGCTATGCCAGCCTCCGCTCGTGAGGATTCCGCGTGACAAGTTTCACGGAATGACTGGCAGCGCTCGAGATGAGACGGGAGATCGGTCCGTCTCTCTCGTTATACCTGCGATCGCGCTCGTGAGGTTTTGGTGTGACACAAGTTTCTGAACATGTCACCCGACTAAAACGATTTTAAAGACGTTATCACGTCAAAAAACAAAGTTTTCCATACAAAATTTTATCCCTTATTTCATACCCTTAAAGGATAATTTTGTTTATTTTCTATAGCCTATATGTTAGCGAGGACCAATGTATATACAACGAAAAAAGTTTCATTAGAGTCCGTCTATTAGTATTTGTGTGAAAGTCTGACAACAGACAGACAGACAGATAGATAAAAAATTCAAAACATATTTTTTGGGTTCCGTTACTTATAAAATGACCCCTAAAAGTATTATTTTTTTAATTATTTGCAATGTACAGAACTGACCATGCTTACAGTTTCATTATAATATTTATTATATGTATAGATTAAGTACTTTATCTATAAATTATAACATAGCAGTATGGCGCAGTGGAAGCGTGCTGGGCCCATAACCTGATGAAATGATACAAAGGCCAGTATAACTAAATAACAGTTTATTAAGAGATTTTATATTATAACACACTTCACGCAAGATGGACGACGTCGAGAGGGGAAGGGGAGAGCTCCTGTACGAATGCATTAGCACCGGAGTGCTGATTCATTGCGCAGAGTCAGCCAGCAGGCGTTCATCCATTTCATCATTCTTGAAATTGAAATGAAATGAAGTGAAAATGAAATGAGTGAAAGTGAATAAAATATTTTATTTGCACAAATATGGGTGAAAAAGGTTTTACAAAATATTTAGAACTTCATATTTACCCCTTAGGGTGTACAAATTTTATTTAATAAATATTAAATAAAATAATTATTGAAATTGACGTAACTTTTTGTTTGTGAACCGATTTAATTAAAACAAACCCTAAATGTTAATCCAAAAAAATACCAATACATCAGTGAAAACCGCATCCTTCTACGTTAAGCCGTTCCTGAGATTAGCGCGCACAAACGAACAGATAAACAGACAAACAGACAAACAGACAATAATTCTAAAAATCATTGTTTTGGGTTCTATTACGCTAATAAATAGCCCTAGTGACAGTTTTTTTCAAATATCTTAAATGTACAGAAACCGACTTGTTACAGATCTATTATATGTATAGATAGATAGATAATATAGGTACTATGTAAACAGCCTCGTAGCAGTTGTACTGTCACCTACTAAATGCTATGCACAATAAACTTCTATTTTATTCTAAGTACTTACTTAATTTCTTTCGCTATTTCTTCGTCACTTTTTTCAATAGATGCACTTTGTTCTATGTCCATATTTTAAATACTTGATATAAACGAATTTTACAAGTATAGACAGTCGAGCCGTCATCAGCGTCACCCTTCCGTCTTACGAATATTCGATCAGGCCACGTGTCCTGACGCGAGTTTAACATTTTTTAACCAACCCAAAAAAGTACAAAACGCCGCTTAAGAAGTTTTCACTTCAAAAAACTGTTGAAGTAAAGAAAAAATTGCTGCAGTCTTACACGTCCAATCTCACTGGACTGAACTCCGGAACATTTCATAAATATATATATCATGTGGTCGTTTTAATGTTGCTGAAAAGGAAACCTGTTAGAAGATAGGCGACCACTTCGCGCAGACAGTAGTCTTTCACTATTAAACTGACTAGCGTCCCGCTAGTCAGTTTAATAGTGAAGGGAGGGATGCTTCTATTAGTTAGAGAAATCAACTAATAGAAGCATCCCTCAGAATAACTTTGCTCATTATTTTAGTTAAAACCGTCTCATTTGCTCGTGGCTGATAAACAGCGCGGTCCGGGCCCAAATTCTCTTTTAGTTAAAGCTCCTAGATTAACTTGTTTAACAGCACCAAGTTAGACGGGATCCGGTTGTGTTAATTCAGCTTAAAACTGCCACTACATTTTGTTATCATTAAATTTTATCGGAGCTTACTAAGTCATATTCTTTTTATAATTTTAATTTATTATACCGCCTAAGGCCTTCAAATAAATTTATGTTTTAACCTTGGTGAAGTCTAGACTCTGTAAAATAAGAAACAGTAAATTTTCTTACTTTGAATTTTCATTTGTATATTAATAGAAAAAACTGGCCAAGTGCGAGTCGGACTCCCGCACCGAGGGTTCTGTAAAATAGTTTCAATATATGATGTAACTAAAAATTTACGGTTTTCGCAATTTTTCCTTTATATGTACTATAAGATATTGCTTTGTAACAAATTTCAAACTTCTGAGTTCACGGGAAGAGCGCATCTTTTGATTGCGCTGGCTTAAACGTTTGATTTTTCACGGCTCTAAGGGACAGTAGATCTGAGTACTTGATATAAATTACATCTTGATACCTCTACGCATTCCTGAGAAAAAAGCTCTTGACAGATAGACGTACAGACAACAAAGTGATCCTATAAGGATACCGATTTTTCCTTTCAAGGTACGGAACCCTAAAAACAAGTCTTTTCTTTATTAGGTATTTCATTATTAGGTATATATCAACTCTTTAAGTAAGTATTTGTAATAACCACATACTAATAAGGTGTAATTTACGAGAATTTCTCATATATCTATAACTGCTGAAATCTGCTAACATTAATGAAATGTTAATTTCAGCAGACAGCAGACAGTAGCAAATTCAGAAACATGTCGTACACAGACAGCATTGAAATATTCCATATTTACCACTCACGGAAATATAAAACATATTCTGAAATCGAGATAAACATTTGGCACGTTTCACATGAGAATATAAATGAGCGGTCCCATAACACTCCCTGCGGGAACCCCATCGTTAGGCTTTTATTTTATTACCGTCTTCCTTGGTTAAGTGTTAAGTTTGTAATAGCATGAGTTTATACCCAGAGAAATTAACACATTCTTATGGTAAAAAACGCGTAGTCCAGAATTTGTGTGTTTTCAAGTAGATTCGAGGATGGTTTAGATTCACAATTCGGTCCACTGAAAAATGTTTTTAATTATTTTTTATTATTTTTATATAAATTGGTCCTACCTGTCAAACGTTTGTATTTCGTGCCGTGTCGTTCTTAACTTTGACACAGTCAGAATAACAGTACAGTTCGTATGTCACTATTTGTTTTATATTTTTGTTTGACAGTAACATGAAATAAATCTCTTTAATATAATAAGAAAACAAATCCTCTTTCAATACTTTTAAGGCAGGACAACGTTTGCTAACAACGTTTTAACAAAGTTTAATATAAATTATTTCATGTAATAATTTTTTTTCGGGCGTTCGTATTATGTTTTAGAAGCGGGTTGCCTAATAAAACTATTGAATGTCATTGACACTGACAGCTGCAACTTGGTCTCTGTGTTTATTTATTCGCGAAAAATATAAAACGTGTTTATTATCGAACAAAAACAGTATTAAAGTGTAAATAAACCCATTATAAACAAGTGACATTGTTAGTGAAAGAATTGTGCAAGAAATTGTTTAGATATTTATGACTAATGGTGCGTACCTATTCAATTTGAACCAGTAACGGACGTGACATTAAACCGAACTTAGTGCTACAAAATTTAGTGAGAATTACGTAAACAACAAAATATTGCAATAAAAAACAGCAACAAAGTGATAATCTATTCGTAATCTAACTAAATACAAGTGTTATTAATATTCAAACGTTACACTAAGTGGGTATACTAAAATCATATCAGTGACAACGCGTAAATCACTCTAGAAAATAAAGGTCAACAACCTTGATCAGCTGGTTGTCAAGATCAGTGTATGCTATATTTCACACGCCTTCAAACTGTTACTGTGGTGTAGTGGTATGAAGATAATGTAGGTCTAGCGCCGAAGAGACCGACGATCGCTACCGCTATACACTTTTCTTTCCTTATGACTTTTTAGATAAGACTAAATATAATTAAAAATAAATTTATAAAATATCTAAAAAAAAAATATATATATTTAAAAAGAAATAAAAAATATATATATAATTTTCTATAAAAGTTATAAGCGGAAAAAAGGTCAAGAATAATGTCGTCACCAAATAATATAACTTACAGAAAGAAGAATAACCAAGTAAAAGTACGCTTAAATAAATCCGACAACAATATTCACGAGCAAAATACATCTCAATCATCTGAAATGGAACTTAGCTATACCAGCATTCCGAACCTCTCAATAACTGAAAATAACACGACACTTACCGAATTAAAACACGAAATTAATCAGCTACGAGCGCAACTGGAATCCGCCAATCAAGAAATTACTAAATTAAAAGTATGCAACACGAATCTGGAAAAGCAGCTTACTAAATATGATCAACAATTTAGATTACCCAAAATTGATGGCTTGGAAGTTAATGAACGTACTTCGCTAATAAAATCTACGTCTCAAACACTACATAGCCACCATCTACGTGATAGTTCAACACCAATAAAGTTAAGCTCAACAGCGGCAGCGTCGAATACCATACATAGCAAAAAAATGTTATACATTCTAGGAGATCAACATGCCACTGGACTTTACAGATATTTTTTAAATAGTAAGCCTAGTAATCAGTCAACATATTCTGTGTTATCCTTTACAAAACCAGGTTCTTTATGTAGCGAAACATTAAGTTACTGTGATAATATATTAAGGAAACTCAAAGATGGCGACAAAATTGTTATATCAATAGGCGGCAATGACAAAAATCCTTATAACATCCTTAATACCCTAAGCGCTTGCCTAAAAAAGTTGCAATCCATGAAGAACATACAGATTTATGTAACGCAAGTAACAAAAAATGTTTATCTTAATGAAACCTATTTAAATAATCATATACGAGCTCTGATAGCAATATATCCCAATTGTAAATATATATCGTTAAATAAAACCTTGTCAGCAGATACAGTAAAGCATCTGTTTATTAATAAGTTCTCAGCATACCTAAAACATTTATGTAAAGTTTTATTGTTTGAAATTAGCTGTGACGAGTACAGAGATAAATATTTAGATCCTAAAAACATTAAAACTGTAATAAAAGGTCATGAAAATAAGTACCTTAACAAACAGAAGGGAACAATTCCATATTATTTTAAGAGAAAAACCGACTGTACAAAAATATATGTAAAAAATAGCGATAGTTCGGCATGTGTGCATTTATACAAAAAAGGTACAATTCCTTATTACTTTCACAAACAAAATAGTAAACAATCTGACCTCAAATCGCCATCGCGTTCTAAATCCATTCGCCCCTCTAATAGCACTCACACTATGAACAACAACTTTTTTCGTCCCTAAATTACCACAAAAATTTAACATTTTACACCAAAATATAGCTGGCGCAATAAATAAGTGTGAGAACATCGAATTGGCTATCTCGGAACTGTCACAACAAAACAATCTTTACATTGACGTAATCTGTCTTAGTGAAACATTCATACAAAAGGGTACAGAGTGTTTGTTAAAAATACCTTCATTTAAAATGGCTTCTGCATATTCGCGCACCGTAAAACGCGGTGGTACGTGCATAATCATTAAAAAATACTTGGATTTTATGGTCTTAACTCATACTCAAAAGTTAGCATGTGATTATTTATTTGAATGTTGTGGAATCGAGATTACTACATTGAATCTTATAATTATTTGCTTATATAGGATACCTAATGGGGACATTCAGGTGTTTTATAACAAATTAGAAGAATTGCTTTTTTATTTAAGTACCAAACATAAGAATAAAAAAATTGTAATCTGTGGGGACCTTAATATAGACATTTTACAACAAAATAATAGGACATATGAATTAAAAACCATTTTTAATAACTATAATCTTCAGATTCATATAAACAAACCAACGCGAAATCAAGCTTGTTTAGATTTAATAATAAGCAATATAAAAAATGTCACAACCGGTGTCCATTATCTAGGCCTGTCTGACCACGAAACAGGACAGATCTTAACAATGGACATTCGAAAAAAGGTATATTTTTCGTACTGGTACGAGACTGTTCGGGATTACAGCCGAGAGAATATTAAAAAGTTCTGTGAATGCATGGCATCCTTGTCCTTTTCAGAAGTTTATGAAGAACGTACCCTAAATGGCAAGTTCAATCAATTTCACCAACTTATACTTCTTTTTTATAACCTATGCTTTCCCTACATTGTTGTTAAAAAGACAAATAAATGTAAGAAGGTGCACTGGATTACAAAAGGAATACGTAAATCTTGTGTTCGGAAGAGAATTCTGTATTTAACGCATAAATTAACAAATTTTAATAAAAAAATTAATGCTCATGCATATAATTTAAATCAATCAAACTGCCAATGTTAACAGATGGCTGTGGGACGACATTGACACATGCGGTAGCTGTCACGTATGTTCCTTATCTGCCCATAGCTACTCTGTAAGAAAGCTTATTATTGTATACCTCATATTTTAAAACAGGGCTGAAGTTTTTCTCCGTCTGCTCTTTTCTTCAGCTCAGCATTGCCTAAGCGCACCCAGAGCAGACAGAACAAAAAAAATAACGTTCACTAAGAGTTTGTAAATGAACCGTACAGTGAATAAAGAATATTTCATTTCATTTCATTTCATAAAAACTACAATATTTTACTAAAAAAATGCATCTATCAAGCAAAACATATAAGCCACAAAAAATATATAGATGATAACAGCAATAAATGTAAAGCAACATGGGACATAATTAATGGTAATATAGGTAACAGTGACAATTTAAATAAACAACTTGACATTATTTCTTACAATAATAAGCATTACACAAATCCATCTGACATTAGCGAATTGTTTAATTCTTTTTTTATAAATTTGACTCATGATAATAAACTGACAAATGATTTTTCAAATTCAAAATTAAATAAATCTGTCTTTAATAATAATTATAATCTGAATTCAATGTTTTTGACGCCTGTGGATAGTACAGAAGTTAATTTAATTATTAAAAGCCTCAAAAATACCAATTCGGTTGGATACGATGGCATTAGTACAAGGATCATCAAGAAGTGTGTTGATTCTTTAAGTATACCATTGTGTCATATTGTTAACTGCTCATTCGAACAAGGTGACTACCCAAAAGCACTTAAAACATCAGTCATTAAGCCTCTATTTAAAAAACTCAATCCACAGGACATGTCTAATTATAGGCCAGTAGCTCTTATACCTGTAATATCAAAAATATTCGAGAGAGCAATGCTAAAAAGGTTGTGTGCATATACTTTAAAACATAATTTAATCAAAAATGAGCAATTTGGTTTTATGAAAAACAAATCCACAGCGTTAGCCTGCTATAACTTAGTAAATGAAGTCTGTGATGCTCTTAATGATAAAAAGCATGTAGCAGCAATATTCTTAGATATGACCAGGGCATTCGATTTTCTTCATCATCAGATTTTAATTAATAAATTAGAAAGTTATGGCATACGTGGCCTGCCACTCGAATGGCTTAAAAATTACCTTCGCGACAGAAAACAATATACTGAAGTATCAAAAGTTGTAAACGGTAAAAAAATTACTTGCAAATCTACTGAAAAACAAGTTATTTTGGGAGTGCCACAAGGCAGCATATTAGGCCCTTTTTTATTTATTTTATACATAAATGATCTCCCACAAATAACAAAACACAAAACTATCCTGTTTGCTGATGACACAACAGTTATTGTAAGAAGCAACACCATTAAAAATTTACGTAACGATATAAAAAGTACTCTGACTGTCGTTATGGATTGGCTCTCAGACAATAATTTAAAATTAAATTTAAGTAAAACCAAAATTGTGCATTTTTGTTCTTCAACGTCACATGAAAAGAATATGAAAATAATGTTTGGGCAGAATGAAATCGAACTAGTGAGAAATTATAAATATTTAGGTATAATAGTCGATGAGAACCTAAAGTGGAAAGATCATATTCTAAAAACGTGTGACAAACTTTCCAAATTTATATTTGCTATCAGACGTATAAGATTAACTGTGTCCCAAAGTGCAGCGCTTAGCGTATACCACGGATATGTGTCGTCTACTTTATCGTATGGACTCTTATTGTGGGGCAATTCCGTCGAGTTTGACAAAGCCTTCAAAATCCAAAAAAAGGCAATTCGAGCGATATGTGGAGTAAGTCCCATAGATAGTTGCAAGCCCCTATTTAGACAACTTAAGGTGTTAACTCTGACTTGTATGTACATAAAAGCAGCATGCACATTTGTCAGAGAACATCCCGATTATTTTAGATTGGATTTGGAAACTCATAATCGCTCAAGACGGAAATTAAATAAATACAAATTGTATACGCCAATCTGCAGGTTAAAAATGTTAAAAAGAAACGCACATATATCTATAATTCAAGTGTATAATAAATTGCCTGATTCTTTCAAAGAACTTCCAGATCGTGTATTTAAATCAAAGTTGCAGGCTTGGCTCATAGACTGGAGTTTTTATAGCCTTCGCGAATATTTTAATTGTAATTTTGAATAAATTTTCTTGACATCTTAAATTTTACTGGTATTGACATTATTTGAAATAAAATAATAATATGTATATTAGCTGACATTTTATCATTATTGTAATATTAGGTTGAAATAATTTTTGTTAATCTAACATTGATTTTGACATTGAAATTGAAATATTGTAAATTTTAAATAATTATTTTGCACACCCGAACGGGTAGGACATAAGGAAAGATTATTATATTAAGACCTATGTATGTACACTATGTTCTAGCAAATAAATTGAATTGAATTGAAAATTATTGTAATATTTATATAAAATTTGATAAATTAATACGCTCTTAATGTGGCATAAAATACTTGTACACTGGTGTATCCAGTAAAGTATGTCGGTTAAAATTGTTTATAACACCAAATATGTACGCATGCTCAAACAAATAAATAAATAAATTCATTCATTCATCATAGCCTAAATCCTTCCTCAACAAATGGAGTATCCAACGCAAAATAATTTTTCAATAAATAATCACTTACCCTTTACTTAACTTACTTTAAACATACATCTCATACTGTCAATGTGTTATACAATGCGAAAAGCTTACAGTGGGTTATTACAATTTTTTTTTAAATTTTAACAGTAAATGGAACAATAGAAAGTGACGGACATAAAAATATTTCGTTTAAGTATGTAGTCAAAGTTTCGAGAGAATTATTGACATATCGAATGTGCCTCCATACAATAATTCACTCTCGTTCCATCCATATTTTAGTTCTGTACCAGACATTAATGATTGCGGAAGTTAACCAGAACAGACACTTTCTTTCTGTGGTATTATTTTCTTTTCGTGAAGTTTTTGCGGCTATTTAGCTTTCATTTTAATTTTTTATACTAATATTATAAAGAGGAAAGATTTGTATTTTTCTATGTTTGTAATGAATAAACTCAAAAACTACTATTTCGATTTCAAAAATTATTTCACCATTAGACAGCTACATTCACCCTGAGTAACATAGGCTACTTTTTACCGCGGGAAAATGATTCATTCCTACGTGAAAACGGGTAATGGGGTCAACGCGATTGAAGCAACTGACTAAACACCTATGATTTTAACATAGCAATGAAGCCTGGAATAGCACATAGGCTATTTTTTATCCTACGTGGACCCATTAAACGGGTCCACGCGGGCGAAGCCGCTGGCGGAAGACTAGTATACTATAAAAATCAAGACTCGGATTCGTATTTCGATTTTCTGTTGGTTCATAGTTGTTATAGCAATATTGAAGCTCAAACAAATGATGTGAAAACAAATGAGATACGAATTTTAAAACAATATTTTTCTGGCTTTATTTCGAAATAAATTTGAATTTGGAATTCCTAATCATACGCAAGATAATTGATTTTAAAGTTGCCAGTATTGAGTATCGACAATTTCATACGTAAGAACCTAATATTATTTGAAATAATATGAATAACGCGTTACTGAAAATTTTTATTATCCATTGAAAACCAGCAGTCGTGGTTTAGACCGCGATACAGGCTGAGTGCGGTCCCATTTCATCTAGTGGTTCTGCAGCGTTCTACCTTTTGTGTTATTTTTTATTTACATATTTACAAATGTTATCTTATGTTTTATTTTTATTGTATTAGTATATTATGTTTTTTTTTTTGGTTTTTTGTTTAGTATAAGTGTATAGTATAGTTGCAGAATTAACTAGATGCAATAAACGTTCTTTCTTTCTAAAGTATTCATTTCTGTTCAATCCATACTTCATTTCTGTAGCGGACGGCTATCTCTGTATAACGAGGGTTGACTCTTTTTTTCTTTACATTTTGTAGCTTTTTAATGGTTCTTCAGATGACGCTCTTTCGAGAACAGCACTTGTTGTTTGAAACGTTAACATAGATAGAGTAATAAAAAATCTGAGTAAAAAATGTCAGTCCTTCGTTATGTCATCCAATGCCAGTTTTCCCTTCTAGCACCAACCGCCGCATGCCGTTGCAAGCACAGTAATATGCAAAAGAGCACCATTGCTCTCTTGAGGCACCGCACGTCGAATACACTGGTGTGTTCCTCCGGAGATCCCGGAGTTCTCCCTAAGCGCTGCCTCAACGCTTAGGAACTGCGGCCTACCTGCCACCAAGGTGTTTTTAGTACAGGCCTCTGACTAGGTTGACTGCAACTCTTTTTGCGTCCCACTGCTGGGCACGGGTCTCTCCCCATTATTGGGGAGGTCTGGAGCTTACTCCACCACGCTGCTGTTGGTTGGCGGAGATGTGTTTGGCGTTTGGCTTAGTTGCATAGATCGTTTGCGTTCTACGCTAACCACCGGGCTATGCGCCCTTCGATAACCAGGTTAATGACTGCTATTTGTTGATAAAACCGCGACTGCTACTGCTACATACTCTCCTAAGATACCTGCATAAAACTTAATCTTCTGACAATGGGGACAAAATCCTCTAAAATCTTTTTTTTCTAAGTACCCAACAAATAACTCCTCTTTTTGAGTTTGAAATAGCATTGGAGCAGACACCGCCATTAAAAATAATACTGGATGTCTTACAAGAATCTATTTCGCAAGCTCATCGGAAACGATAATCTTGAGGACTTGTTTCATTGCCATGCGATAAAGAGTACGAAACTTCACCAAATACTTGCTGACAACATGCGCGGATCCACCCATATGGGCACTATGGGCATGCCCACAACACTAATTCACTAGTTGTAACTGGAAAAGTCTCACTTACACGGTCTATTGAGATCAATAGGCTGAAAACGCTAGCCTGACTAACGAAGTTGGTCCAACTGGTTGTACCACAGGAATTTTGTTTTTCCCGATTGACCAACTACTCGGTAGTACAACTAAAGTCGTTCCCGGTGGTGCAAATAAATAAAGTTAAAAATTGACGAAAGGTTATCATAATGTTAATTTGTTATGTAGTAGTGTAAATGTAAATAAATTAATAATATGGAACGGTATCATAGATTAGGTACTCCACCAATTGTGAACCGATTTTCAAATATATTTTTTTGTTTTAAGAGGCCAAACGGGCACGGTCGGGTCTGTGATATGTTTCTACATTTGACCGCTAGTGGAATAAATATTCAGGCGCATTTTCGTGTTTCGAAGGACACATTAAGGCGTTTGCCGCGGTCGCTATCGATAGATATTAAATTTATCTTTAAGTCCATTAAATCTTGTAGGTGGCCTTAACAGCAGTTGAAATCATCCAACAGTGGGTTGGCCACCAACTCGCATTGGAGCAGTTTGGTAGGAAAAGCTCTAGAACTCCCTAAAAATGGGGAGAGACCCGTGCCAGCAATGAGACGTAAAAAGCAGCATGTTTATGATACTTTCCCTTAGTATTGGATTTTTTCACCTAACTTCAAAATTTTAATGTGATTTAATATAATCATGTCAGTCAAAATAGCCGGAGAAAGCACTACTATCGGTATGGACCGATAGTATTGAAATTGGACATACGAATTATTGAAAGAGTTTGCTCTCAATTCCTAACCTGTGAGGAGTTGTACCTTTGATCATCAGCCCAGCAACACGGAATGATGATTACTAAGCACAAAGATCTGTTTTTTAGAAATGAATTGAAAATTGTTTGCCTAAGTATATAATTTAAAACTTGCCCTCGATTTCTCTGGGATACCATCTACAGATTTTGACTTGGTGACAATGGGACTATAAGCTTTTGAACAAACAAATTTCGAAAATCAGTCCATTAGCGGAGTAATCAATGAATATCCATAAAAATATCTTACGTACATATAACAAGCACCTCTTCCAAAAATCCGGTAAAAAATCATTTATAATCTAAAAATAATGTAGAAAATGAATAATATTAAATTTTATATAAATATTTGTGAAATTGGTTGTACCTGATGGTCTTGTCCATATTATTCCTAATTGGATTTTATATTTGACACGTTGTACCACCGGGAACGATTTTAGATGTACTACCGAGTAGTTGGTCCATCGCGAAAAAAACAACGGGTTGCACTCTGGTAGTGCCGGCAGAAGTGAAAACTTGAACATTAACGTTGTGCATTTTTGATAATTTAGAATGGTTAGGGAATTATTTCGTACGAATTGCTTTTATTATCAGTATTATTTTTCATTTAGTATTTTCAGTAGGTTTTCATCTAGTATTTTAATAAAGTACTCACTCATTTTCTTTCGCTATTTCTTCGTCACTTTTTTCATTAATAGATGCACTTTGTTCAATGTCCATTATTTTAAATACTTGATATAAACGAATTTTACAAGTATAGACAGGCGAGCCGTCATCAGCTGTCACCCCTCCGTCTTACGAATTTTCGACCAGGACACGTGTCCTGACGCGAGTTTAACATTTTTTACCCATCCCAAAAAAAGTGCACAACGCCGCTAAAGAACTCTTAAAACTGTTTTAGAGTCTTCTTCTTCTTGACTTGGTAACAGTTGGACCACCTTGGGAGCATAAGTTTTTGAACAAAAAAACATTTATCGAAAGAATTTTCTCTCAACTCCTAACCATCGTAGTACCTTCCATCATAAGCTCAGCTACATGAGATGATAGTTACTATACACAAATAACAATTTTGGTTCAGAAAGTAATAGAAAATCAATATGTGTGCCCTTCTAAGTGTGTTCCTATAAAATTTGAGAGTTCCCCTCGATTTCCCTGGGATCCCATCATCAGATCTTGACTTGGTGACAATGAGACCACCTCGGAAGTATAAGCTATCGAACAAAAAAGAATCATCAAAATCGGTTCATAAACGACGAAGTAATCCGGGAACAACCATTAAAAAAACCATATATACGGTCGAATTGAGAAACCTCCTCCTTTTTGAAGTCGGTTAAAAATGGTGTATAATTTAATGTAAGTAAAGTAAAGTAACTTTAAAGTAAGTTTTGTAAGAAATATATAAGTTATTATTTAATTTTGAAGATGTAAAAAATATGAAAAAATCGTTCAAGTAAGTCTATGAGCTTGTTCATTAATGAGTTCGTACTCCGACTCGCACTTGACCGATTTTTGGGTGGCTGTGCCCACAACACTATTTGAGGGCTGGATCCGCGCCTGACAACCGCTATGGAACAGCGCGCAGAGTAAGCCTTATTATGGGGAGAGACCCGTGCCCAGCAGTGGGAAGCAAAAATAATTGCTTGGAAAGTGTTCAATTGCGGAGTTGACGTAAAACATAAGTAAGAAAACAATCTACTCGTACCTAATACAGCTTGCTTTATTCTTTAAACAAAAATTTTGATATCACGTCAAACCTCACCTTGTCAATATAAATAAATAAATATTTAAATTTATAAAACGTGCAATATGGGACAAAGAAAACAATCAAAAATAGATGTTAATTTACATTTTATAATTGTGTTAAATTTAGTTTTTCTCTTTTATATTTTTATTTTTATCGTTGTAGTATTTGCAATGCATACCTCTAGAAGATAAATATGGCTAATTAAATATATATAAACAACTTTGTAAACACCCATATTTGTGCAAATAAAAGTCTTTGTCTTTGTCAAACTCCATTTACATTACAAACTCGTGTTTTATATAGTTGAATAAAAATAGTTTATTGAAGACTATTTACATAGCATACAATTTTTTTTTATCACGATAATAAGACTCACACTTGTATTTAAACTTATCTATGAAAAATTATCAGTGCTTCAATTGCTATTTAAAACCAATGCATACTGTATGGCTGTAGAAATTTATAATCACCTCCCAGAGCGTCTGTGTGACTTAAACTTTAAACAGTTTAAAAAAGATTTATTAGACTTTTTACAACAAAAACAATATTATGACGTAAAAGACTTTTTTAGTGATACATTCAAATAATCTGCTATAATATGTACTATAAAATTGTAATTTAATATTTGTAATTCAATTTTAAATTAATTCTGTCTGTAACAATACAATTGAACTGCTATTAGATTTATATTTTTTTGACATAATATTAGACATTTTTATCTTGAAAATTATTGTAATACCTATTTATATAAAATTTGATAAATTAATACGCTCTTAATGTGGCATAAAATATTTGTACACTGGTGTATCCAGTAAAGTATGTCGGTTAACCTTGTTTATAACACCAAATATGTACGCATGCTTAAACAAATAAATAAATTCATTCATTCATTCATTCATTCATTCATTCATTCATTCATTCATTCATTCTATATATAATTACAGCACTCATACAAATTGTGGGAAGTTCAGTGACATTCATACGAACACAAGAAATATATACATATATTAAGAAGATATAGAGTCCAGCCTCTGAATATGATAAAGGAATTTACTCATTAAAGTATATACAGAAAAATTGCGGTTTTTGACGGAGATATGAACACAAAATTTTAACATTCTTATCCTACTACTAATATTATGAAAATGAACCTTACATAAATACAATACATCCACACAAATATACTTTTCAAACTACTAGCCTTCCGCTAGCGAATTCGCCCGCATTGACCCGTTTTATAAGTTCCCGTAGGATAAAAACCTATTCTATGTCCTTTCCCAAGGTCCATTCTCTCTGTGTTCCAAATTTCATTAAAATTGCTTCAGTAGTTTAAGCGGGAAAGCGTTACAAATAAACAGACAGATGACTTCACTAAAACGTGTAAAAAACTAAAAATAACAACAAATTTTATTTCAATAGAATTTCTCTCATCGCACATCGTTAAAGGTACGAATAAGGTACAATGAGTTGAGAAATTTATTCGATGGATTTATAAGTTTTTTAACTACCGTGGTATTGAAACTTGGCAGATATCGGGGGTTCGAGTCTGCAGTTGACTGTAGCTCCATCATTTTTATTGTTGAAGATTGCTGAAGGGTTTTGAAGCGCGCTTGGCCCGGCGGTTAGCGTAGAACGCAAACGATCTTCGCAACTAAGCCAAACGGGCGCGGTCGGGTGTGAGATGGGTGACCGCTAGTGGCAAAAAATTTCATGCGCGTTTCCGTGCTTCGGAGGGTACGTTAAGCCGCAGGTCCCAGTTGCTGTCGACAGATAATAGTCGTTAAACCTTGTAAGGCCTTATGGGCGGTTTGAAAACATCCGACAGCGGGATGGCCACTAACCCGCATCTCCACCAACCCGCATTGGAGCAGCGTGGTGGAGTAAATAAATAAACGTAACACACTCATAGCCCCACAGTAAGGTAATTATTACCCTGTGTCGTGGGTACCATGGACATGTGTCCATGGTACCCACCTTTGTATGTACAAAGACAGGGACACAAACACCCAGACCGAGAACAGAAATTTCAACTCATCATTCGAATTTCTGTTTCGCAGGGAATCGAACCCGGGACCCCTCGACTGGCAGTCCGGCATGGTAACCATTGTGCCAAATGGCTCGTCAAAGCTCCCGCTCCAGGCCTCCGCAATAATGGGGAGAGACCCGTGCCCAGCAGTGGGACGCAAAATAGGTTGCAGCCAATTGCTGAAGATATGGATTTTTAAGATCATCAATTTATACTGCAAAGAATGCATAGGATACATAGATTTAACCTACTTCAGAAAAGAGGTGCATAGCTTTAACCTACTTCAGAAACGCGCATGGCCTGGCGGCTAGCGTAGAACGCAAACGATCTATGCAGCTGAGCCAAACGGGCGCGGTCGGGTGTGAGATGGGTGAAAAAAAAAATTCATGCGCGTTTCCGTGCTTCGGAGGGCACGTTAAGCCGTCGGTCCCGGTTGTTGTCGATAGATAACAGTCGTTAAACCTAGTCGGAGGCCTTATGGGCGGTTTGAAAACATCCGACAGCGGGTTGGCCACTAACCCGCATCTCCACCAACCCGCATTGGAGCAGCGTGGTGGAGTAAGCTCCAGGCCTCCCCAATAATGGGGAAAGACCCGTGCCCAGCAGTGGGACGCAAAAAGGGTTGCAGCCAGCCATACAACTACTTGTAGTTGGGAGACAAAATTTCTAAATATACACGTGCTTAGGATTAAACAGTCGGAAAAATTATAAGGCCAATTAATAGACTAAAGATTTAAAACTTGCGGACAGCAGTTTGGTCATATATCATAACTCATATATAACATTGTGAAAACTAAAGCAGAAGGCAGGGTCTCTAAACAGTGTGCTATCTGTATTTGAAAATAAAGAATCTTATATATCTCCATCAACCAACGTGTGTGGATGAGCCCGTACGCAATAAAGAGACGCAAAAAAATTAGTTAAGTTATCATTGGTCCAATTAACCATGTTCAGCATCATACGTATACCCAACGACGGGACAACCCAACAACAAAAACATTCTGTACATCAAGTCTCGACACTCAATTTTCAAAGTTTCAAAGCAAATTGACATTTAAAGGGTGAATTTCGAGAAATGCTGAAACACGTATTTTTTTATTTTGGTTAGAAAATATTTATACCAAATTTCAAGAAAATCTATTGAAAAAAACCAAGTTTTCCATAAAAATTTTCATCCCATATTTCACACCCTTAAAGGGCGATTTTTAAAATTAGCTATAGCCTAAATGTTAGCGAGGACCAATATATATAAAACAAAAAAAGTTTCATCAAAATCCGTCCAGTAGTTTTTGCGAGAAAAGCTAACAACAGACAGACAGACAGACAAAAATTTCAAAACTTATATTTTTAGCTTCTGTTACTTATAAAAAGACCCCTAGAAGTATTTTTTTAAATTTCTATGCAATGTACAGAATTAACCCTGCTTACATTTTTATTATATGTATAGATGTATAGATGTATATGTTAAAATTGATAACATAAAATCGCATTCATTCACACTCGGGAAAGGAGTGCGACAGGGCTGTGTATTATCTCCCATTTTGTTCAACGTGTACGGCGAGTACATCATGAGACAAACGTTTGACAATTGGGTGGGCGGTATAAGTGTCGGGGGAATTAAAGTTACCAACCTCTGCTACGCTGACGATACTACACTGTTTGCCTCAAACGAAGCCGAAATGTGTATGTTATTGGATAAAATGGAGAGAATAAGTGCTGACCTGGGACTGTCTATCAATAAATCTAAAACTAAAATTATGGTAGTGGATCGCTCTAATAAGTTGGAACTCAGAGGTCTTTTAAAAGTACAATTCGTTGATAACTTCATCTACCTGGGCTCCAACATTAGTAATAATGGATCGTGCGAGATGGAAATACGCCGACGCATTGGAATGGCCAAAAGTGCAATGTCTCAGCTCCAAACAATTTGGAAATCCAGGAGAATTTCACTAAAAACCAAGACCAAACTTGTTCGCACCCTGGTTTTTTCAATTTTCCTTTACGGAGCGGAGACATGGACACTAAAGGCAGCAGACCGAAGTCGCATCGACGCCTTTGAAATGTGGTGTTGGAGGAAAATGCTGCAAATACCGTGGACAGCACGTCGGACCAACGTATCTATACTACTTAAAGGAGCTGAATATAAAAACAAGGCTGTCCTCCTTTTGCCTAAAGAAAATTCTTGAGTACTTCGGTCATATTGCGAGAAGAAATAATGACACACTAGAGAAACTTATGGTCACTGGCAAGATCGAAGGAAAGAGACCACGTGGAAGAAGCCCAATACGTTGGTCTGACCAAATCCGCACCGCACTTGGCTCTACCGTCCATGCCGCTTTAAAAACCGCTGAGAACAGAAGTGTATGGCACACCATCATACATAAGATAATGCAAGGTGATGGTCACGACCCTCATCAGTGAGGAATACGGCGCAAAGAGAGAGAGTATAGATGCATAGATTCCACGCGGGTGGTTTGAATGGAGTATCAGGGGCCTACTTATACCAGCTTATAATTGCGTCAACGCTCGTACGAGTTACAAGTATGGCAATAGCTCGGTGATACGCGCCTACACGCGCTTCTAAAAACGACTTTATATGCGCGTGTACGCTTGTCGTAAACCACTCTTACTGTTCTTGACGGAAACCCTTTCGACCAAAGTAGATCTTCTTTTACTTCTAAAGACGTAATGCTTTAAGGCCATACCTGAAAAGAAAAAAGAAACAGTTAAGATCATTTCTGAAGATTCAAACCAAAATAGTAGTACCGTTCCTTATTCCTATATTCCTATTCTAATTCCTATCCTCGGTACGAATTTCTTCTTGTATAATAAAGCAATTCAATATCTAAGTATTTTATATGTATACATTAGGCAAAGACATTGGATCCCTTATTATGAAAATTATGCAGTCGGAAGAGTATAAAAGGGACACTTGTTTATATGGACAAGAAATACAGAATGATAATATACGAGTATCTAATACCTTTAAACGAGCAATTCTTGTATATATCTAAATATATTATAACGTAATGAAATATACTATTTTGAATCTCTGCAACGGCAACGGCTCCAAAGAATTTGATGAAATTTAGTACCCTGGTTTCGGGGACGATAAATCGATCCAGCAAATTATTATTGATAGAAATTGTCGTTTTATTTAATGTTTATGCCGTTAAATATAAAATTACTCTTACTGACATCTATTGGAGAATATTAATAATATTGTGGCGTAGAAAGCCGGCAAATGTCGACCGTCAATCCGCCCTTAAAACAAATGACAATGTCGATAAGAAAGACCTCCATAAAAATTTTGTCAATGGAATTAAAGCTTTCTTGGTCGAATGGTTACGAAAGCTGACTACGGTGCTCAAGTAGGTAAGTTGCGGTTTTAATTTTTTGTGACAATTTTTTTTTAATTGGGAGCTAGGTATTTCAAAAGGCTTTGTTAAGTAACACTAAGCCAATGAATGTTTTGCTTAAAAATAAACCAAGAAAATCAATTGTTTTTATCCAAGCAACGCTCGGGCGTCCAGGTAATTATTGATAATAATGACTAAAATATATTAAATTAATAAATCTAATACCTTTAAACGAGCAATTCTTGTAAATACCTATATACATAATTTGAATCTTGGAAACAGCTCCAATGATTTTCATGAAATTTAGTCCCAAGGGTTTCGGGAGTTATACAAGTAGATTGATCCAGGTTGGTTTTATTTTTAGAATGTATCGTGTTGAATTTTCAGCGATAATCAACTTAAATATAAACTGAAAAATATTACTCTTACTGACGTCTATTGGAGAATATTACTCGTAATAATATTGTGGAGTAGAACGTCGTCGAACGTCAACCGCCAATCCGCCGTTCAAATAAATGGCAATGTCGATTTGAAAGAGCTCTATAAAAATTTCGTCGACGGAATTATAGCTTCCTTGATCGAAAGGTTACGTAGGCTGACTGCAGATTTAGAGACCCGGGTTCAAACCTCAAGCAAGTATGTTGCGTTTTTTGTGACAATATTTGTTTTTAATTGGGAGCTTTTAAGAAGGCGTTGTTAAGGGGCCGTATACGAAATTTTGCCGATTTTGCTTATTTACCCGATTTAACACATGAGATTTTGCAGATAAATTACAGTACTCCTACAAGTATCATTGCACAATATAACTTTTCATTTCATTAATAATCTAATAAATTAGACACTTTTATAGCTTGCGTCAAGAATTGTAATGCGAGATTTAGGTTACTTTAAAAGATGTTTAATGCCGAATCATCATTATTAATAAGATATTTTTTTTCAGGAAACGGATTGATTATAAGCTGAAGAGTATTTATGTCAAATAAATTTTACGAAAGATTATTCCATTTTGCCGAAATCAAATGCAATTTCTGGCCCATTTTCTCTCAAAATTGACTAAGTTCAATGTTTTTTTACTAATATATTTTATATGAGAGTGGAAAAAAGTGGCTCATACATTTTGTATGTGATTTTTACACCAATACATGGCATTTTTTTCGATCTGTTTAGACTTTAAAATGATCCAGAAATATCTGATATTCTATACCTATTACAGTAATATTTACAAAACTATCACCGGCTTCAGGTCTATTAAGCAAAATAACGAAATAAAAATTAAAAAGTGGCTCATTTAATAGTTTATTATTGAAATGATCAGTCATATTGTGCAATAAAACTTATGGAAATACTGTATTTTAACTGCAAAATCTCCTGTATAAAATGAGCTAAATCAGCGAAATCGGCAAAATTTCGTATACGGCCTCTTAAGTAACACTAAGCCAATGAGTGTTGTGCTTAAAATTAAACCAAGAAAATCAATTGTTTTATCCAAGCAATACTTGGTCGTCCAGGTTTAACATTACATGCGAGATAAAAATTGACATTATTGATACACACTGCCAAGCGTTTGAATAAAATTTATTGGACCTTGCAACAATAATGACATAGTCAGCAAACTACTAAGACCTGAATTACTGACGCTCACCACCGAAATTGCGCGGAAAATTATTATCCAAGAGAATTGTCCCAGATTTTTGAGAAATACTAGACGTTATAGCTAATAGCGGTCTAATTTTTGCTAAAACTTTTCTTCGAAGGATTATTTTTATAGTGTGTATGTAAGTATCTATGTAATATTTTTGGAGGGCAAAAAATATAATCTCATATTATCTTAAAATTGGACTTGAATTCAATTGAATAGCTAGGGTAGATATAATGGTTGAGTTTCGAACCTTAAGCCTTCGTTCAGACATGCGGGAATCGTGCGTTTACGAATCGTGCTGTTTGAAACCGCAAAATTGTGATTCTATTCAGACACCGCGGTTAGTATGCGATTTTCGTGCGTTGATTATTTTATTTGAATAATCATCACACTGAATATCCCATATTGCAGGTCTCTTCTTCACCTCATCAATAAATAGTTCAGTGTCGAAACGATCCATGCCAACTCACGAGCTGTGGACGTGCTTACCGCGCGGTAGCTGCAATGCAACTGAACGCGAAGTAAAGACTAGAGATGGGTCTAAAATTAATAAGCTGCTAAATTAACACTGCTAATTTTTTTTAGTGTCAACACCTGTTAAATAAATTCTGAGATAGTTGTTAAATTTAGCAGTCACAAGTCACAACTCTTACAAACACAGATAAAAATAATGGTAGCGGAGCAATGTACAGGTATTCTGCGCGGTGACACGGACGGAGTATATATATTTGTCTCCCTTTATCCCACTACTGCAGGCCGCATTGTTTTCAACTTAGCAACTGCTAACTGTTAATTTTCTGTTAAGTGTTCACTGTTATTTAGTCGAGTTGATTTAACTAACTGCTGGCCGCATTGTTTTCAACTTAGCAACTGCTAACTGTTAATTTTCTGTTAAGTGTTCACTGTTATTTAGTCGAGTTGATTTAACTAACTGCTGGCCGCATTGTTTTCAACTTAGCAACTGCTAACTGTTAATTTTCTGTTAAGTGTTCACTGTTATTTAGTCGAGTTGATTTAACTAACTGCTGGCCGCATTGTTTTCAACTTAGCAACTGCTAACTGTTAATTTTCTGTTAAGTGTTCACTGTTATTTAGTCGAGTTGATTTAACTAACTGCTGGCCGCATTGTTTTCAACTTAGCAACTGCTAACTGTTAATTTTCTGTTAAGTGTTCACTGTTATTTAGTCGAGTTGATTTAACTAACTGCTGGCCGCATTGTTTTCAACTTAGCAACTGCTAACTGTTAATTTTCTGTTAAGTGTTCACTGTTATTTAGTCGAGTTGATTTAACTAACTGCTGGCCGCATTGTTTTCAACTTAGCAACTGCTAACTGTTAATTTTCTGATCAGTGTTCACTGTTCAGTCAGACAGATTGTTATTTAGTCGAGTTGATTTAACTAACTGCTGGCCGCATTGTTTTCAACTTAGCAACTGCTAACTGTTCAGTGTTAATTTTCTGTTCAGTGTTCACTGTTCAGTCAGACAGATTGTTATTTAGTCGAGTTGATTTAACTAACTGCTAACTGTTGAATTTGGAAATGATATTAATTAGTGTTATATAAAAACTGATCTTCATTACTAGATAACTAACACGTAAATATACATAATTTACGTGTGTGTTATCTAGGTAGTATAGATACCTGTTATATTAGATAATGAGTGTTGTGTTCTGAGTGACATTTTAATTGTATCGCTGTTTGTGTGGTGTTAGCTAAAATGGATATTCGACGGCAAAACAAAGTGAAATATGGAACTTTTTTACGGATAACGATACCGTAAAAAAATTGGAATGTGTAACAGCTATAAAAAAAATCGATGTAAATAAATTGATTCTCATTTTAAATACGCCAACAGAAAAAGTTGACAGTGCTAAGCCTGTGAAAAGTATGAAAGAAATGAGAATTAATTATGTAACAATCTGTCTGCGATAAATTTAACAGTTGCTAAAAATAGCTGCTAATTTTAAGTGTTAATTATTATTAGCATTACCATTTAGCAGTATTATTTATTTTTAACGTTTAAGCCCATCTCTAGTAAAGACTCCATAGTAATAGAAACGCGCGGGAGTAGCGCGATTCTATTTTCTGGCGGTTGGGTTGCGGGAACCGCGCGGCTTGATCAACCGCGCGGGTATGTCTGAACGATTACATAATAACTCATATAAATAAGACCCGCGCGATTGCCACGCGATTCTGAAACCGCGCGGTTCCCGCCGTGTCTGAACTAGCATTAAAAGGGAGAAAAGAGACACTTATTTGTGTTATTTTCCATGTGTCTGTCTATCTATTAATTTGTCCATCAGGTTCCTTTTGGCTTGGCTTGGCTGCAACCCTTTTTACGTCCCACTGCTGGGCACGGGTCTCTCCCTATTATTGGGAAGGCCTGGATCTTACTCCACCACGCTGCTCCAATGCGGGTTGGTGGAGATGCGGATTAGTGGCCAACCCGCTGTCGGATGTTTTCAAACCGCCCATAAGGCGACTGTTATCTATCGACAACAACCGGGACCGACGGCTTAACGTGCCCTCCGAAGCACGGAAACGCGCATGAAATTTTTTGCCACTAGGTCATCTCACACCCGACCGCGCCCGTTTGGCTTTGTTGCATAGATCGCTTGTGTTCTACGCTAACCGCCGAGCCATGCGCGCTTCTTTTTAATACGCTTATATTAGCTTCACCTGTATGTTTGTTTGTAACTGTGAGTTTAAGAGCTTGTATGTAACTCTTCTTTGGACTCGATTTTGACCCACTTCCAACGGACAGATTTAATTGAAACTTTGTACAAATATCAAGAATCGGCGGCAATATAATAATTTCATGAGTTTATTTACTTCCGAAAAGTTGAAATTGAAAAATAAATATAGTTTAAAAAACTAAAGTACGTACGTATATATTTATATGTATGTATATATTTATATGTATGTATGTATGTATGTATGTATGTATGTATGTATGAATGTATGTATGTATGTATGCATGTGAATGTATATATGTATTTATGTTTGTATGTATTATTATTGTTTTTTTTACTTTGGTACGGTTATATTTAATTATTATTCTTTTCTGTACACACTAAATTTGTCTGTTTTCACATCTTCTATCCATTCCTGGTGCTGCTGGAAGAAATTTCTTTTAGAAATAAGCAGTACCCTGTACATATTTTTCTCTTCTGTTGTCGTGTCTTATAATATCTTTGTGTACAAAATAAATAAATAAAATAAATAAATAAATAACACGCTTTTGAAGCACATCAAACCAAAAAAGTGAAAAATAATCCTTATCCTTATAAGCAGAAAATATTAGTGAACTAAAAATACTAGTATTATTGTGAAAAAGTGTGGGTTGCTCGATATACGAAAAATATGGAACAGAGCGCCCCACGATTTTACATATTACTTTTTAGGGTCCCGTAGCCAAATGGTAAAAAACCGAACCCTTATGGATTCGTGATGTCTGTCTGTTTGTCTGTCCATCCGTATGTCACAGCCACTTTTTTCCGAAACTATAAGAACTATACTGTTGAAACTCGGTACGTAGATGTATTCTGTGAACCGCATTAAGATTTTCACACAAAAATAGAAATAGAAAAAAGCAATAAATTTTGAGGGTTCCCCATACTTGGAACTGAAACTCAATTTTTTTTTATCAAACCCATACTTACGGGGTGTCTATTGATAGGTCTTCAAAAATGATATTGTGGTTTTTAATATCATTTTTTTCTAAACTGAATAGTTTGCGTGAGAGACATTTCCAAAGTGGTAAAAAGAGAATGATAAAACTAAAAAAAATACATTATGTACATTGCGATGCAAACTTCCACCAAAAATTGGTTTGAACGAGATCTAGTAAGTAGTTTTTTTAATACGTCATAAATCGTAAACCACAAGTTACCTTTCATTCAATCTTAATGCAATGTATTCTATGGATAATCAAAGGCAATGATGTATTTCTGTTGCCACTATTGTTAGCGGCCCCCTAAACGGTCAATTATATTGCACAATATTGCGAATTGTGCAATATTATTGACCGTTTAGGGTTAATATTGAAGACTACGCAGTGATTGACCAAAAGTTTGAGCGAGTTTAATTTTTATTGCACAATATTTTTCCATTGTATCGTGTAGGGTCAGTATTGCGCAATATTTTTCAGTCTGTGGTTCGTCGTCATGAGGAGTACACGTACAAAAGAGAATCCAAAAGAAAACGAAAGTGAATTTATAAGAGACTTTTTTAATTCAAATGTATTTGAATTATTTTGAATTTGAATGTTTAAGTTTAGCCACAAGCAACAAAACTACAGCTGCAGTTTAATCTTGTTCGGACATGTTTTTTATTTTGATTTTTATTTGTTTGTATTACAAAAGCTCCTCTGGAATGACCAGAGTCCTTGATTGCTATGACATAATATCTGTAAATACTTTTAACTAACAATAAATTCCGAACAATATGAATATGTAACAAAATCCCTAATAATAGTAGTGCATAATAATATAACAATAACATTCAAAATTTTTACATCCTACATGTCACAAAATTTATAAAATCCTTAATCGGACATGTTGCTTCGCACGGTGCACACGGGTTCAATCCTATTCTCCGACTGAACACGAAAACATTGTCCAGTTCGTATTATTGTGCAATATAATTGATCGTTTGGACTCAGAGCGCCTTTCAATCTTATTGTACAATAAAAATATTGTACAATGTTATTGTAGGTCTAGGGGCCGCCTTATACAAATACTAAAAATAGAATAAAAAAATTAAGTTTTTAACAAAAAAATAGAACCGACTTCAAACGGTAAAAAATAAAATTGTTCAGTACCTACTTCTTCCGGCTTATGGTAATGACTCTTAAACTATTTCTGGAGTCGGGCCCTTAGTAAATGTCGTACCATTCGTTCTAAATTGACACCGACAGTACAGACAGTGGGACAGTACCTACTTCTTCTTGCTTATGGTAATGACTGTTAAAACTATATTGGAGTCCGTGCCACTCCGTGCCCATTCAGAACGAAAGGTACACTACATTTACTAAGACAGGACATTTCACTAAGGACCCGACTTCAAAAATAGTTTTAAGAGTCATTACCATAAGCCGGAAGAAGTAGGTACTGAACAATTTTATTTTTTACCGTTTGAAGTCGGTTCTATTTTTTTGTTAAAAACTTAATTTATTTCACTCTTTTTAGTAATTTTAATAATTCTGTATGTATTAGCATAATTGGAAAATTTTTCACAACTTCTAAACTTTAAACAGATTTACCTTTTATAATCATGTTTATCTAATAGCCATCTAAAAATCTGAAAGACATACTATCAGTCCACCTGAACGTATAAATTAAAGAAAGAATTTGCTCTCAGCTCCTAACCGTTGAGGAGTTGTACCTTCAATCATCAGTTAAGCAACAGCAGGTGATAATTACCAAACATAAATATTTGTATTATGTTAAAAATATGACTAAAAGCATGTGTGTGCCTATTAAGTTTCAGTGTTTCCCTCGATATCCCTAATATCACATCATCAGATTTTGACATGGTGACAGTTGGACCACCTCAGGAATGTAAGATTTCGAACAAAAAACCATTTATTGAAAGAATTTGCTCTTAACTCCTAACCGTCATAATACCTTCCATCATGAGTTCAGCAACATGATATGACGATAATTATAAACAAATGTTCGTTTTGCTTTGTATAAATATGAAAATCATTTGTTGTGCTATAAAATTTGAATGTTCCCTTCGATTTCTCTGGGATCCCCTCATCAGACTTTGACTTGGTGACAGTTGGACCACCTCGGGAATGTAAGATTTCGATAAAAAAACTATTTATTGAAAGAATTTGCTCTCAACTCCTCACTGTCGCAGTACCTTCCATCATCAGCTCAACAACATGCGATGATGATTTCTATGCGTAAATATCTCTTATGCTTCAGAAACTATAAGAAAATTAATGTGTGTGCCTATAAAATTTGAGAGTTCCCCTCGATTTCCCTGGGATCCCATCATCAGATCCTGATTTGGTGACAATGGGACCACCTCGGGAGTATAAGCATACGAACAAAAAAAGAATTTTTAAAATCGGTCCACAAACGGCGGAGTAATCGGTGAACATATATAAAAAAAAAAAAAAATACATACAGCCGAATACAGTACCTCCTTCTTTTGGAAGTCGGTAATAAATATTTAAGGGGGCTCCCATACATTAAACGTGAATTTTTATAGATAATGGTACGGAACCCTTCGTGCGTGAGTTCGACTCGCACTTGGCCGGTTTTATTTATTAGAATAGCCTGTTCCCATTGTGTTAGAAAGTATCATTTTTTTTAGTTTCCGAATTATGTAAGAAACGTTATGGGTTTTTATCCCACAATCCCGATAAATTTAATCCGGACCACTCATTGTCAATATCTTGCAAATATCTTAAGTATAAGTTACCAAAATAATTTTATTATTGTCCCTTGCAATCATAAAGACATGGTCTCTATACACTATATCTGAATAACTGACGCAAGCTACTGAAATTACCCGGAAAATTACTACCTAAGATCTTCTTTAAGAAAGGTCAGGAACTTCTCATCCGTGCCCGTTATTGCGAGACACTGGACATTACGCCGAAAAGCTGTCTAACTTTTGCTGGAACTTTATTTTTCTTGGAAGATTTCCATTTATAGTTCTAGGTTGTAATGTTTTTTGTGTCATGCCTTAATAGAGAAAAAGAAATATTTATGAAATTTATTAACATCCATTCTTTCTTTATTTTATTTTTTTATTTTTATTTTATTTTATTAGGAAAACATACAGTGTTTAATTTAGAATAATATCATAATAACCTATCTATACACCATTGAATTGTTTCCGCATATTTTAGCTAAATAACACGTTCACTCATTTGTCTGTCTATTTATCTACTTATCTGTCTATCAAGATCTTCTGATTGTATATCGACTGCAGCAATTAACATTGTCGGAACTGCATTTTAACATTTTTTATTTTATTGGCTTAGAAGCCTTAGAATAACCCTGTTTTTGAACCTGCAAAGTAAAAACTATGAAATATTATTCTATCTCTATTTTTCACTCGGAAAAAAGTCGGATATGTTCATGGCACTCGATTAACAGTGTAGGTAGTTATGTTGCGTCTATGTTCCCGGGACACGCGGGAGGTGGAAGCACTCGTGCGCCGGGCGGATCAGTCACTTCCCACTTAGTTCGCGGGAAGAGCGCGCGCTTGATATTTCGTCTCTCAACTCAACTATTTTAATGTAATCAAAGTAATTATTATAATAATTATTATTAAAAATACCTTAAACAACATAATTTTAACATATCCATAATATAAAAAATAGTTTTGTCTTTTTTTGTTTATTTTATATACACTTTTAATCTCGGTAATCTTATAATTTACAGTATTTACACTGATCGGTTAACATTGTCGTATGTGTCAGATTCTACATTGTTAACGGGTTTTCATCATGTTTTTTGTGTCGGATGTACCATATCCCACATTGTTACTTGTTTGGGTACCTTTAACTTTTGTCGGATGTGGTATTACCGATTTTGTTACTTGTTCACCTTGTGAAATTTTTTGTCGGATATGGTACTAACTACTTTATTTTTTGTCAACCCTAAATATTACATAAGTTGGATATAGTAAAACTGTACAGAAACTTTATTAGGTAAGTCATTAATATTAATTAATTAAAGTATTAAAATTTAATAAGGTTTTAATAGAAGAATTTAATAATAATAGAATTCATTATAGGTACTGACGTGTTAGTAATTTAAGTAGCTACCTATGAATTTCCGCGAAACCTACGGAATTCCTTTACCTCGCATTAATTTATATTGTAATATTTCATTATGTACATATTTTAAGTATTTATTATTTGTAGGAAAATAATCCCCAATCCCTGAAGAGTTTGAAGATGACACCTCAACATCAAAAACTCCGGAAATGAAAAGTACTTTTTTAATAGTGGCAGTCACATAACCAACTTCCAATTATAGGAGTGATGGCGAACTTAGCACTCATGAACAAGATAATAGTTCTGATGCAGTTCTTGGCACAACACCCATGGCAGTCAAAATCAGGATAGGTTAGGAGAGCGCAAATACCAGCGAGAATACGGGCTGGGGGAGATTTAGAATGCGCTACAGTACGGCTAAAAGGCACGACCAACAGATCATGTTTCCGGGATCGACAATAATTGTCCGGAGCATACAGTCGGGCCAACTCATTGTGCAGATCAGGTGCTTGCCACGAAAAATCTTAACAGCCATAAATAATTGGTCATTTGCTCTTCTGGTCTTAAGAGAATTATAGTTAAGGCTTCCTAGGAGAAATGCCGTGGGATAGCTTGCCAACACAAATCAGTTTGGGCACCACATGAATGGTATTGTTTAGCTCGGTGGGCCAAATCTGAAGGTACTCCATACATAGTTAAGAAGGTTAAACACAAAGAGATTTTCGATTTTAAGGCCTTGCTATACCCCCTTCATACCCGAGCGCTTTTATGGATTTTATTTTAACCTACCTAACACTGATGCCACTAATTTGGTTAATAATCAAGATGATGACATGTACTAAATTTATTTCTTTATTACCTGGACGACCGAACGTTGCTCGGATAAAAACAATTTATTTTCTTGGTTTAATTTCAAACGCAACATTCATTTTCTTAGTGTTGTTTACTAACGCCAATCACAAAAAATATGGTTTTGATTGAGGTTTGAAACCGGGCCTCTAGTTTCGCAGTCAGCCCACGTAACCATTCCGCCAAGGAAGCTATAATTCAATAAACGAAATTTTTTTAGAGCTTTTTCTAATCGACAGATTCACCTCTCTGAACGTCGAATTGACGGATGGCGTTTGACGACGTTCTAAGCCACAATATTATTGATACTCGCCAATAGTAGCGACACGATATCGAATCCGATACTTTACTCATATCGCTACCTTTTGATTCGATACTAGTATTCAGAAATTCGATACTTCCCTTCGATACTTAGTACTAATATCAGTATTTAGCATCAAGTATAGATTCCATAAAAATAACTGTTTTTCCATTACTGTATATACAGGTTCAGTAATAAATAACTTCACTCACCTGCTACATCTGTACCCTCAGAGAAATTATTTTCGAAGGCATGAGTAACAGTTTTTATTTTTATTTTCATTGTGACCCCCTCGGTGGCTGCCTATGCGCTTGGGGAGGACTCCGGGATCTCCAGTGGAACGCACCGGTGACTTCCACGGGCGGTGCCCAGAATGGGCCCATCTTCGGGAGAGCAAATATGCTCTCCTGCACCTTCCGATGCCAACGGCGGTATGCGGCATGCGGCCACGCACACACCACGTCCTTGCCGGGCTGCTGGCTGGGCGGATCAAGCTCCCACTCACACCGTCCGCATCCCCGGAAGCCCCCTTTTAGTCGCCTCTTACGATCAGGCAGGGGATACCGTAGCTCTATTCTTAATCCCGAAGCTACAACTTACCAATAACCTAAGGTGTCTTTTGTAATTGTTTTACCTAATTGATTAATTCGGTCCTTGCAATTAAAGGAACAAACATAAACTTCGTATTTTGTTAATATCCTATTAAGTACCCTCATTAATGGGATAACCTAGTGCCCTAAGAAAATAATGGTATCCTCCTCTGGCCTCCTACCTGGTAGGTGGATAATGATAGATGTAGGGTTTCTTCTATTATGAGTTGATGTAGTAGGTATGTTATACAATATAAGCAGCTAATTACAAATTAAAATAGGTACCTAAATTCAAATACGTTTTAAGAAGGTTAACAAAAATGCTTAGTAAGTACTCGTATGTTTTGTCTGTAGTAAATAATACGTGATGCTGAAGGTATACTGCAGTAAACAATGTGGGATGTGTCACTACCTACACAATCATGAAATAAAACTCCGATAAATATTGTAGGATGTTCCACATCCGACAAACACAATAAATGAATCTCCGATTAACATTGTAGGATCTGCCATTTCCGACATGGTGGTTTGGCGTTCTAACGGGTAATAATGTAGCATGTGCCTTTTTTCACCTTTTATAGACTATTTTTCTTTTTTTATTTAATTATCTTGTAGAGTTCTAAAATCTATTGCACTATACCAAATTTTGTTTCAATATATAGTATAATGATAATTTTATTCACTTTAAAAACTTTGAACGGCTGTACTGAAAAGTAACGCTTTTTCACTTACAACATTGTTAATTGCTGCAGTCGATATACCTGTATTATTGACTAGCAGCCGCCCACGAGTTCGTCCGCGTGGACTTTGGTATTAGTCATAGCATGATGTTATATAGCCTATAGCCTTCCCCAATAAATGAAATATTCAACACGAAAAGAAATTTTCAATTCAAACCAGTAGCTCCTGAGATTAGCGCGTTCAAACAAACAAACTCTTTAGCATAAATTAGTATAGATTTACTACGGGGACAGGTATTATAAGGAATACCGTTCCCCACGGTGGAGGGAAGTATCAGTTGTTTTGAAGGTTTTCAAATTTCCCTGTTACGTAAACTATCATAAAACATGAAGCATCATTTGTGTTATAAGTTATAATAGACAGCGGTCTTTATTGCGCACACTTCTGATAAATTTAAACTGAACTGCTTCTCAATATTTTGATCTTATTAATTTAGCTAATACCATAATAACATCTATACTAAACGGAAGAGTTTGTTTGTTTGAACGCGCTAATCTCAGGAACTACTACTGGTTCGAATTGAAAAAATATTTTTGTGTTGAATAGTTCATTTATTGAAAAAGCCTATAAGGCTATATAACATCATGCTATGACTAACACCAAAGTCCACGCGGACGAAGTCGTGGGCGGCCGCTAGATTATTGTAAGACCTAACAATAGCAATGACATGCCCAGTAAACTACCGTTCTACATCTGAATAACAGACGTGACTAAATGAAATTGCCTGGAAAATTACTATCCAAGACAAAAGGTTAGGAACTTCTCATCCGTGCCCGTTTATTGCGAGACACTGGACATTATGACGAGTAGTTGCCCAAGTTCCGCTGGAACTTTTCTGTTCTTCGACGATTTCCTTTTATTGCTCAAAGATGTAATGTTTTTGGGTCTTGTAGCTAGAATAAGGACAAAGAATTTGTCTAGATCTTTTTTAATAGGACAATTATTTGTGTGTATTAGGACAATTATTTACCTATCAAACAAACACATGCTATAAATAAAAACCTATCATTGTGGGTAACTAAACTGATAACGGCGAACCTCGTAAGATTCAAATAAAATAAATTATTATAAAATGCATAAAATTGGGTTTAGTATAAATAAAATTTATACACCCTAAGGGAAAGTCTGTTTTGTAAGGGGAAGACTTTAAAAACATAATTATGTTATCCCTTGAGACTGTAAAAATTCAGAATAGATATTCTTTATGTCGCATGTTTTGACACACACAAAAGAAAGGACTTTCCATGCACATTCCATGGGCTTAGATATTCAATTGGGCAAAAATTTATATCACTAGCTGACCCGACAGACGTTTTCCTGTCTTAGCTATCTATGAATATTGAAATCGGATTTGTAAAAAAAATTATGGTGGTTAAGTATTATTAAATTTTCTAGTTTTCCGCGCATTTTTCTTAATTTTTTCATTAATAAGAACCTTCTCCTGATAATAGCAAACAAAACAAAAAAAAACAATGGGTTGCACTCCGGGAGTGCCGGCAGAAGTGAAAACATTAACGTTGTGCATTTTTGATGTCTTGGAATCGTTAGGGAATAATTCCGCACGAATTGCTTGAATTATCAGTACCTATTAATTTCTATCTAGTATTTTTACAAAGTACTCTCTCATTTTCTTTCACTATTTCTTCGTCACTTTTTTCATTAATAGATGCACTTTGTTCAATGTCCATATTTTAAATACTTGATATAAACGAATTTTAAGATAAAATTATACTTGACGCTGGCAATATGCAGAGTTTGCGATGCCATAATTGAAGAAAAAAAGTATAGACAGCCGTCAGATGAGCCGTCATCAGCTGTCACCCCTCCGTCTTGGTCTAAGAGCCGGTGAAGATATTCACTCGTTCGGTTATTACAAGAGTGAAGGTGATATGAAAGAAAATTGATTAAAATTAATTAAATTAAAAATAGCTATGAACACTTTTCGATAGTCAAGTTATCATAGGCATATGTTTATAAATTATATTTGGTAAACAATATGTCTCATCGAATTATCAGATCGGTGAAGGTCGATCTTCCTCGTCTCCTCTACTATCTTACGAAATTTTGCGATCAGCACACGTGACCTCGCGCGAGTTTCATAGTTTTTACCCATCCCACAAAAAGTGCTCAACGCCGCTAAAGAAGTTTTCACTTCAATAATGACATACGAACTGTCCTGTTATTCTGAATGTGTCAAAGTTTAGAACGGCACGGCACGAAATACAAACGTTTGACAGATACGAACAATTTATATGGGAAAACTACTTATAAATAAAATAAAAAATTAAAAAACATTTCCAGTGGCCCAAATTGTGAATCTAAACCATCCTCGAATCCATTTGAATACACACAAAAAAAATCATTAAAATCTGTCCAGCCGTTAAGGAGTTCAGTGACATACACACTCACAGAAGAATTATATATATTAAGATAGAGATAGATAGTTTTTGCCCGTGACTTCTTCCGCGTGTACTTTAGTTATCAGGGCACAGTTTTAATTAACCCCCGTTATAATTGTGATGTACGTGGCTGTTCTACGTCTGCAAGTACTGCTATAAACTATAGGTAACAGTTTACTACAGTACCTATGCACTTCGTTTTGAAGCTGGTGCTAGAATGACCAAGTTATTTGGTGCAATAACCCGCTAGGAAGCCACATAAACCTAACCGTGAGAATAACAGCCCCTTTTTTAGTTTAGTCCGACGATATATAAAGGTTGTCATAATCATATTTTTAAGCCTACAAATAAGAAAATTAGGCCCGATATACCAATGTTTACGCCCGAGAGAGACAGCGAGTTAATTATTTAACATTTCAACCACACTAAAACCCACTGAACAGGATTTTCAGTGAAACCTGCCAATGTCTTCCATTGTCCATATGGCTTCTGTCTGAATTCCATATGTCTTTTCTTTTCTTTTCGGGACAGAATCTTCGCAAGGTAAGTGTCAGACTCAGGAGACTGATACTGGGTTATGAGAGTTGTATACCGCACTAAAACCTCCAAACTGGCCACAGGCCTGCCTCTGTGCTCAGAGGACTCCAATATCTCCAGTAGAACGTGCTGATGTCCTCCATTCGCGGTGCTCCAAACCGCCGCCCACAAATCCAGAAGTTCACATTTATCTTAAGATTAGGTACCTAGCTGATCTGTTTTTACTATATCTAGTCTAATTGTAGCTCATTTTCATAACTTCCACCTACGGAGAGCAATCCCGAGCTAGCCGGCTTAGTTTCTTTGAGAAACTATCTACATTGTACAGAAACCCACAACAAATGTATGAAGAGAATTTTTTAAGTATTTTATCTATGAATTTTTTAGGTTACTGTCCTACAAACTGTCATGGAAGAAAATAAAATAATGACAGATCTCGTTTTAATGTTTCATTCCGAGAGGTTTTTCGAGAGGTAAGCGACGAAAAAGTACAAAAATTTTCTAATAGCATTTTTTTGTATTCTATCAAATTGGTGGAGTATAGAAATATTTTTTCTCAGTCAGCAGGATTTCTTAACATTTGGCGCAGAAGGTTTTTACCTCAATTAATAAATAAATAAAAGAAATATTTACTGCAACAACTTTTCTAAAACCATAAAAAAAGAAGCAAGCAGCACATTTGACGGCTTTCTACGCCACAATATAATTAATATTCTCCAATAGATGTCAGTAAGAGTAATTTTATATTTAACGGTATTAACATTAAATAAAACGACAATTTCTATCAATAAAAATTTGCTGGAACGATTTGTCATCCCCGAAATCAGGGTATTAATTTCATCAAAATCTTTGGAGCCGTTTCAGAGATTCAAAAAATATATTTAGATATATACAAGAATTGCTCGTTTAAAAGTATTAGATTAGTTGGATGAAGACAATTAACGCCGGTGTTTCCCAAGGCTCAGTGCTGTCCCCTACACTATTCATTCTGCATATCAATGACATGCTGCAACAATCACGCAGTATACATTGCTATGCAGATGATAGTACGGTGGACGCACTATACACCTGTCGAGCCAATGCCTCTAGGTCACAAGTGGAGGAAATCAGAATCAAACTTGTGTCTGAAGTCGAGAACTCTCTGGAGCGGGTCTCGGAATGGGGGACTTAACCTTGTCGAGTTTAACCTCACGAAGACACAAGTTTGCGCGTTTACCGCTAAAAAAAGCCCCATTTGTTATAGCGCCCCAGTTCAAGGGCACCGCGCTCACCATCGGTGAAAGTGTCGGTATCTTGGGAGTTGACATTGCGAGTAAAGTGCAGTACCGGAGTCATTTGGAGTACAAAGCCAAATTGGCATCAAAAAAGCTTGGCGTCCTCAACAGAGCGAGGCAGTACTTCACTGCGGGGCAACTCCTGACGCTGTATAAGGCTCAGGTCAGACCCCACATGGAGTACTGCATCCTGCTGGGCAGGAGCACCGAAGTACCAGCTACACCCATTTGACTCCGTTGAAAAGCGCGCAGTCCGAATCGTCAACGACCCAAGATTGACTGACAGGCTAGAACCGCTTAGCTTGCGAAGAGACATAGGCTCGCTCTGCGTGTTCTACCGACTTTACTATGGTGAGTGCTCCGAGGAACTCTTCAAATTGATGCCTACATCACCATTCCATGATTATACCACCAGACGAAGGTTAAAGTTCCACCGGCACCATCTGGACTCGTGGCGGTCCTCCACAGTCCGCTATGCACGCTCCTTTTTACCACGGACGTGTAGGTTATGGGACAACCTTCCAGCTGAGGCATTCCCAGTGGACTATAACATGGGGTTCTTCAAGAAAGCTGTAAAGAAAGCTCTCCTCCAAAGCCGGCAATGCTCGGGCGGTTCCCCTAGGGTTGCCCGTGTTCAAAGACGGGTCGGCTGTCCTCAATTTTGACAGCCTTTCCGTGGCGGAGCTAGAGCGCGTAGCCAAAGAGGACAAGGAGGAGATCTGCGAGGTCGCCTCCAAGTCCTCGAACTTGAAGGGGACCTTCCAGAAGGCCCTGAAATGCCGCGCGGCTAGCCTGCACGGCATCGTCCTCGAGCTGTTGCAGCGTACTGCAACAGACGAGACGCGGCAGCTGCAGGCGAGGGTGGACAGCCTGCAAGCGGAGGTCAGCCAGCTACATACAAAGCTGGCTGAAGCCACGGCCTCACCCGCCAAGGCCCCGACGGCAGAGTCCCTCCCCTACTCCAACCTTGAGGATATCATCCGCAAGGTTGTCATGGAGGAGAGGGCCTTCACCCGAGCCTGCTTTGCGGGCATAGAGGACCGGCTCCTGCCGGAGAAACGTCTTCGTCCACCGCTTGCGGCGGACAGGACCTCCGGTGGGCCACCTCAGGCCCCGAAGGCGTCCAAGGGCAAGGGAGTGGGCAAGACCACGAAAGCGGCACAACCCGTCCCTAGCGCAAGCGCGGTGCCTAGCTCTGAGGACGCCCTCCTTCCCTCTTCCACTCCGTCCAACACGCCGTGGACGGAGGTGATGAGGAGAGGAAAGGGTAAGGGCAAGACAGGAGTGGGGAAAGAAAAGGGCAAGGGCAAGGCACAGGAGAAAAAAGCGGCCTCCACCTCCAAGCCCATGCCAGCGCCCTCCAAAGCAGCAAGGGCCCCAGCCGGCGTCAAGAAATTGACTCCTCCTAAAACCGCGGCTGTCACCGTGACCATCGTCCCGGAGGCCGCGGAGAGAGGAGAGACGTACGAGTCCGTTTTAAAGCGGGCTCGCGCTCATGCCGATCCTACGAAGCTGGGGATCGGCAGAGTGACGTGTCGCCGGACAGTAACTGGGGCTCGAATATTCGAGTTCCCGGGGGCCAAGGGAGCGGAAAATGCTGACCTCTTCGAAGCCAAGCTGCGAGAGGGCATCGCGGACGTGGCGAAGGTCACAAGGCCCACAAAGTCCGCCACCTTGGAGGTGACCGACCTGGACGACTCGGTCACCAAGGAGGAGGTCGTGGTGGCCATAGCAGCAGCTGGAAGCTGCTCGACTGAAGCAGTGCGTAGCCGGGATATTAGGACCGGCCGCGGCGGACTGGGCACCATGCGTCTAGAGTGCCCAGTGACAGCGGCAAAGGCCGTCCTGGCCAAGGGGCGGCTGCTCGTCGGCCTCAGTTCGGCGTCGGTCCGAGCACTTGAAGATCAGCCTCTGCGCTGCTTCAAGTGCTTCGGAATCGGCCACACGCGAACCACGTGTCCCTCCCAAGAGGAGAGGAAGGACGCGTGCTACCGCTGTGGAAAGCAGGGGCACCTGGCGTCATCTTGCCAGGCCGCCAAGCCACATTGCGTGGTGTGCGCGGCCAGTGGCCGCCCTGCGGACCACGTGATGGCTGGGAGGAAATGCAGGCCTCCCACCACAAAGGGAAAGCAGCAGGTCGCAAGGCAACCTGCTGCTATAGCCGCCCCCGCTGCTGGCCCAGCAACGGTGGCCGATGAGGGGGGTACGATGTCCGAGTAATGCAGTCCGGACATCGTATCCTTCAGGCGAACACCAACCACTGCAGAGCGGCCCAGGATCTGCTCATGCAATCCATGGCCGAGTGGTTGGTGGACGTGGCGGTAGTCGCCGAGCCGTACTCGGTCCCTGGGTACTGGCTGGGCGACAGGGATGGTTTGGTGGCGATTGTGGCGCGGTCTTCCACAAACTCCCCTCCTCTCTCACTACTAGAGAGAGGACCGGGATATGTGGCCGCCGCGTGGGGAGATCTGGCCCTCGTCGGGGTCTACTTCTCCCCTAACCGCCCTCTCCAGGACTTCGAGGATTTCCTCGAAGTCCTGGCCGCCGTTGTCGGCAGGGCAGCGCCACGCCAGGTCTGCGTCTTGGGGGACCTGAACGCCAAGTCGGTGGCGTGGGGAAACCCGGCCACCGACGCGCGTGGGCGGGCAGTGGAGCTGTGGGCGGCGTCCTCCGGACTCTCCCTCCTGAATAGGGGGAGAGTCCAAACATGCGTGCGGCAGCAGGGTGGGTCCATCGTGGACCTGACCTTCGCCACCCATGTGCTGGCCGCGCGCGTGCGGAACTGGCGGGTGGACATGGCGGAGACCATCTCGGACCACAGGTATGTGCGGTTTGAGATCTCCGCCCAAAGTCCACGGGGGAACGCCAGACCATCCGGCCGATCCCCCTTCCCGCGGTGGGCCCTCACCCGCCTGGACCGGGAGGCCGCAGAGGAAGCGGCCTTCGTCCAGGACTGGTTGTCGCCACCAGTCGACGTACTGGACGTGGACGCGGCGGCGGCCCAATTGGGAGAGTCCCTGGCCGAGGTGTGCAACTCCAGCATGCCTCGGTCACGCCGCCCGCCTCCCCGACGCGCCGTGTACTGGTGGTCGAGGGAGCTCCAGCGGCTCCGTGTTGCCTGCACGGCGGCGCGGCGGGAGCTCGCACGGTCTCGACGGCGGCGCCATAGGGACGGGGACGAGGAGGCCCGCTTGCGGGACGCCCTCACAGAGGTGAAGACGGCCCTCAAGGCGGCAATTGCGGAGGCTAAGGACTCGGCGAGGGCCGAGTTGCTGGCGGGTCTCGACGCCGACCCATTCGGGAGACCATACAAGGCGGCGCGGAATAAACTGCGCCCCTCTGGTCCCCCGGTGGCCGAGACCCTCGAGCCGTCGTTGCTGGACGGGGTGGTGCGGTCCCTGTTTCCAAGCAGGGACGTAGACTTCACCCCTCCAGCGATGAATCCTCCGCGGGGGGCGGCTCCGCCAGAGGAACAGCCGGAGGACACTCCTCCCATTTCAGGGGCCGAGCTTGGCGCGGCGGTATTTCGCCTCCGCTCCAAGAAAACGGCCCCTGGCCCAGATGGGGTCCCGGCTAAGGTGGTCGCGATCGCGGCCTCCGTCATGCCGGGACGGTTTCGGGACCTCTTCAGCGCGTGCCTTGCGACTGGGAGGTTCCCGAGACCATGGAAGGAGGGGCAGCTGTGCCTCCTCCGCAAAGAGGGCCGTCCTGCGGACTCCCCCTCGGCATACCGGCCTATCGTTCTGCTCGATGAGGCCGGTAAGATGCTCGAGGGCATAGTGGCGGACCGCCTCAAGGCCCACTTGCGGCGTGTGGGGCCGGACCTGTCGGACGCTCAGTTCGGCTTTAGAGCTGAGCGTTCGACGGTGGACGCCCTGGCCCGCCTTAAGAGCCAGGCGATGGAGGCGATTGAGGCGGGGGATGGTCTTTTGGCTGTGTCGTTTGACGTAGCCAACGCTTTTAATACCATTCCCCATTCCACCATCTTGGAGGCACTCCGATTTCATGGAGTGCCTTCCTACTTGAGGCGCCTCCTGGCCAACTATTTGGTGGACCGGGAGGTGGTACTGGTGGACAAGGCGGGCCAGGTCCGGCGGTATAGTGTGGAGGCCGGCGTTCCACAGGGGTCTGTTTTAGGACCCCTGCTTTGGAACGTCGGATACGACTGGCTCCTGCGGGGATCGCTCCTGAGAGGTACGAGTGTCATCTGTTATGCGGATGACACTCTCCTCACAGCCCGCGGGAGCTTCAGGGAGGCCGCCAGTCTGGCGTCGGCGGGCGGATCGCTGGTAGTGGACAGGATCCGCCGCCTGGGGTTGAAGACGGCGCTGCACAAGACCGTGGCCGTATACTTCCACGGTCCGCGGCGGCGCCCACCGCCGGATGCCCACATCCACGTGGGGGACGTCCGCATAGCGGTAGAGACCCAGATGAAATATCTGGGTCTCATCGTCGACAGCAGGTGGCACTTCAGCGCGCACTTTAGTGCGCTGTCGGGGCGCCTGCTGAAGGCAGCGGACGCCCTCTCGTGGCTGATGCCCAATTTGGGAGGGCCCAGCAAGCGGTGCCGGCAGCTGTACGCCGGCACACTGCGGAGCATGGCCCTGTACGGGCCCCTATTTGGGTGGACTCCCTTCGTAGAAGGGAGAACGCCGCCGCCCTTCGGGCGCCCCAGAGGGCCATCGCCCAGCGGGTGGGCAGGGCTTACCGCTCGGTGAGCTTTGCGGCTGCGTGCACCCTGGCCGGCACCCCGCCTTGGGAACTCGAGGCGGAGGTGCTTTCCAGGGTGTACGAATGGACGGCGGGGCGGAGGGCGCTTGGAGAGCGCCCAGCCCCGGAAGAGAAAGCGGCCGTCCGACAGCAGGCGCGCGATGCCGCCATTGCTCACTGGGCGGAGGACCTCGCCGCCGCTCACTTCGGCCGCCGGACGCTGGACGCCATCGGGCCGGTCCTAAGGGACTGGCTCGAACGAGCGCACGGCTTCCTCTCGTTCCGCCTGGTGCAGGTACTGTCCGGACACGGGTGTTTCGGATCATACTTGCACCGAATCGGTAGGGAGGAGGCCCCATCGTACCACGACTGCGGCGCGGCGGAAGACACGGCGCAGCACACCCTCGAGGTGTGCCCGTCGTGGTCCGAGCTGCGCCGCAGTCTGGTTGCGGTGGTCGGGCGGGACCTCTCGCTCCCCCGCGTTGTGAGCGCAATGCTGGAGAGCGAGGGGGCGTGGGCGGCGGTTGCCTCCTTCTGCGAATCCGTCATGTCGCAGAAGGAGGCAGCGGAGCGCGCGCGAGAGGAAGACCCTCTTGCGCCGGCGCTCCGGAAGCGGCGAAGGGGACAGAGGAGGCGGGCGTATGACCGCCTTCACCTTCCCGATGGTGAGCAGCGGGCGACAGGTGCGGAGGCTCCTCCGCCCGCATTGCACCGCTCACCATCACCGGATACGGGGACGATCGCGCACTCTTGACCGTCCCCGTTGCCCCACCCATCATAAGGGGGGGCGCGAAGGGCTCGCCACATAGGCGAGGCTCGCCGGAGGGGGACTGGATGTAAAGGCTCTGCCAGATTCCCAGACCCTCTCCAGGAGGCGAAGACGGAGTGCCGCTGGGGGTTTTAGTGGGTATACCAGGGGGTATTGCCCCTGGGGAGTCCCACATACCCCTCTGCGGGAGGGGATGCGTAATGCATTTCCCCCAGCGAAACCAAAAAAAAAAAAAAAAAAAAGGGTTGCCCGTGTCAGCAGCTGGAAGCTGCTCGAATGAAGCAGTGCGCCATGCGTCTAGAGTGCCCAGTGACAGCGGCAAAGGCCGTCCTGGCCAAGGGGCGGCTGCTCGTCGGCCTCAGTTCGGCGTCGGTCCGAGCACTTGAAGATCAGCCTCTGCGCTGCTTCAAGTGCTTCGGAATCGGCCACACGCGAACCACGTGTCCCTCCCAAGAGGAGAGGAAGGACGCGTGCTACCGCTGTGGAAAGCAGGGGCACCTGGCGTCATCTTGCCAGGCCGCCAAGCCACATTGCGTGGTGTGCGCGGCCAGTGGCCGCCCTGCGGACCACGTGATGGCTGGGAGGAAATGCAGGCCTCCCACCACAAAGGGAAAGCAGCAGGTCGCAAGGCAACCTGCTGCTATAGCCGCCCCCGCTGCTGGCCCAGCAACGGTGGCCGATGAGGGGGTACGATGTCCGAGTAATGCAGTCCGGACATCGTATCCTTCAGGCGAACACCAACCACTGCAGAGCGGCCCAGGATCTGCTCATGCAATCCATGGCCGAGTGGTTGGTGGACGTGGCGGTAGTCGCCGAGCCGTACTCGGTCCCTGGGTACTGGCTGGGCGACAGGGATGGTTTGGTGGCGATTGTGGCGCGGTCTTCCACAAACTCCCCTCCTCTCTCACTACTAGAGAGAGGACCGGGATATGTGGCCGCCGCGTGGGGAGATCTGGCCCTCGTCGGGGTCTACTTCTCCCCTAACCGCCCTCTCCTCCTCGAAGTCCTGGCCGCCGTTGTCGGCAGGGCAGCGCCACGCCAGGTCTGCGTCTTGGGGGACCTGAACGCCAAGTCGGTGGCGTGGGGAAACCCGGCCACCGACGCGCGTGGGCGGGCAGTGGAGCTGTGGGCGGCGTCCTCCGGACTCTCCCTCCTGAATAGGGGGAGAGTCCAAACATGCGTGCGGCAGCAGGGTGGGTCCATCGTGGACCTGACCTTCGCCACCCATGTGCTGGCCGCGCGCGTGCGGAACTGGCGGGTGGACATGGCGGAGACCATCTCGGACCTCAGGTATGTGCGGTTCGAGATCTCCGCCCAAAGTCCACGGGGGAACGCCAGACCATCCGGCCGATCCCCCTTCCCGCGGTGGGCCCTCACCCGCCTGGACCGGGAGGCCGCAGAGGAAGCGGCCTTCGTCCAGGACTGGTTGTCGCCACCAGTCGACGTACTGGACGTGGACGCGGCGGCGGCCCAATTGGGAGAGTCCCTGGCCGAGGTGTGCAACTCCAGCATGCCTCGGTCACGCCGCCCGCCTCCCCGACGCGCCGTGTACTGGTGGTCGAGGGAGCTCCAGCGGCTCCGTGTTGCCTGCACGGCGGCGCGGCGGGAGCTCGCACGGGCTCGACGGCAGCGCCATAGGGACGGGGACGAGGAGGCCCTGCGGACCACGTGATGGCTGGGAGGAAATGCAGGCCTCCCACCACAAAGGGAAAGCAGCAGGTCGCAAGGCAACCTGCTGCTATAGCCGCCCCCGCTGCTGGCCCAGCAACGGTGGCCGATGAGGGGGGTACGATGTCCGAGTAATGCAGTCCGGACATCGTATCCTTCAGGCGAACACCAACCACTGCAGAGCGGCCCAGGATCTGCTCATGCAATCCATGGCCGAGTGGTTGGTGGACGTGGCGGTAGTCGCCGAGCCGTACTCGGTCCCTGGGTACTGGCTGGGCGACAGGGATGGTTTGGTGGCGATTGTGGCGCGGTCTTCCACAAACTCCCCTCCTCTCTCACTACTAGAGAGAGGACCGGGATATGTGGCCGCCGCGTGGGGAGATCTGGCCCTCGTCGGGGTCTACTTCTCCCCTAACCGCCCTCTCCAGGACTTCGAGGATTTCCTCGAAGTCCTGGCCGCCGTTGTCGGCAGGGCAGCGCCACGCCAGGTCTGCGTCTTGGGGGACCTGAACGCCAAGTCGGTGGCGTGGGGAAACCCGGCCACCGACGCGCGTGGGCGGGCAGTGGAGCTGTGGGCGGCGTCCTCCGGACTCTCCCTCCTGAATAGGGGGAGAGTCCAAACATGCGTGCGGCAGCAGGGTGGGTCCATCGTGGACCTGACCTTCGCCACCCATGTGCTGGCCGCGCGCGTGCGGAACTGGCGGGTGGACATGGCGGAGACCATCTCGGACCTCAGGTATGTGCGGTTCGAGATCTCCGCCCAAAGTCCACGGGGGAACGCCAGACCATCCGGCCGATCCCCCTTCCCGCGGTGGGCCCTCACCCGCCTGGACCGGGAGGCCGCAGAGGAAGCGGCCTTCGTCCAGGACTGGTTGTCGCCACCAGTCGACGTACTGGACGTGGACGCGGCGGCGGCCCAATTGGGAGAGTCCCTGGCCGAGGTGTGCAACTCCAGCATGCCTCGGTCACGCCGCCCGCCTCCCCGACGCGCCGTGTACTGGTGGTCGAGGGAGCTCCAGCGGCTCCGTGTTGCCTGCACGGCGGCGCGGCGGGAGCTCGCACGGGCTCGACGGCGGCGCCATAGGGACGGGGACGAGGAGGCCCGCCTGCGGGACGCCCTCACAGAGGTGAAGACGGCCCTCAAGGCGGCAATTGCGGAGGCTAAGGACTCGGCGAGGGCCGAGTTGCTGGCGGGTCTCAACGCCGACCCATTCGGGAGACCATACAAGGCGGCGCGGAATAAACTGCGCCCCTCTGGTCCCCCGGTGGCCGAGACCCTCGAGCCGTCGTTGCTGGACGGGGTGGTGCGGTCCCTGTTTCCAAGCAGGGACGTAGACTTCACCCCTCCAGCGATGAATCCTCCGCGGGGGGCGGCTCCGCCAGAGGAACAGCCGGAGGACCCTCCTCCCATTTCAGGGGCCGAGCTTGGCGCGGCGGTATTTCGCCTCCGCTCCAAGAAAACGGCCCCTGGCCCAGATGGGGTCCCGGCTAAGGTGGTCGCGATCGCGGCCTCCGTCATGCCGGGACGGTTTCGGGACCTCTTCAGCGCGTGCCTTGCGACTGGGAGGTTCCCGAGACCATGGAAGGAGGGGCAGCTGTGCCTCCTCCGCAAAGAGGGCCGTCCTGCGGACTCCCCCTCGGCATACCGGCCTATCGTTCTGCTCGATGAGGCCGGTAAGATGCTCGAGGGCATAGTGGCGGACCGCCTCAAGGCCCACTTGCGGCGTGTGGGGCCGGACCTGTCGGACGCTCAGTTCGGCTTTAGAGCTGAGCGTTCAACGGTGGACGCCTTGGCCCGCCTTAAGAGCCAGGCGATGGAGGCGATTGAGGCGGGGGATGGTCTTTTGGCTGTGTCGTTTGACATAGCCAACGCTTTTAATACCGTCCCACATTCCACCATCTTGGAGGCACTCCGATTTCATGGAGTGCCTTCCTACTTGAGGCGCCTCCTGGCCAACTATTTGGTGGACCGGGAGGTGGTACTGGTGGACAAGGCGGGCCAGGTCCGGCGGTATAGTGTGGAGGCCGGCGTTCCACAGGGGTCTGTTTTAGGACCCCTGCTTTGGAACGTCGGATACGACTGGCTCCTGCGGGGATCGCTCCTGAGAGGTACGAGTGTCATCTGTTATGCGGATGACACTCTCCTCACAGCCCGCGGTAGCTTCAGGGAGGCCGCCAGTCTGGCGTCGGCGGGCGGATCGCTGGTAGTGGACAGGATCCGCCGCCTGGGGTTGAAGACGGCGCTGCACAAGACCGTGGCCGTATACTTTCACGGTCCGCGGCGGCGCCCACCGCCGGATGCCCACATCCACGTGGGGGGCGTCCGCATAGCGGTAGAGACCCAGATGAAATATCTGGGTCTCATCGTCGACAGCAGGTGGCACTTCAGCGCGCACTTTAGTGCGCTGTCGGGGCGCCTGCTGAAGGCAGCGGACGCCCTCTCGTGGCTGATGCCCAATTTGGGAGGGCCCAGCAAGCGGTGCCGGCTGCTGTACTCCGGCACACTGCGGAGCATGGCCCTGTACGGGGCCCCTATTTGGGTGGACTCCCTTCGTAGAAGGGAGAACGCCGCCGCCCTTCGGGCGCCCCAGAGGGCCATCGCCCAGCGGGTGGGCAGGGCTTACCGCTCGGTGAGCTTTGCGGCTGCATGCACCCTGGCCGGCACCCCGCCTTGGGAACTCGAGGCGGAGGTGCTTTCCAGGGTGTACGAATGGACGGCGGGGCGGAGGGCGCTTGGAGAGCGCCCGGCCCCGGAAGAGAAAGCGGCCGTCCGACAGCAGGCGCGCGATGCCGTCATTGCTCACTGGGCGGAGGACCTCGCCGCCGCTCACTTCGGCCGCCGGACGCTGGACGCCATCGGGCCGGTCCTAAGGGACTGGCTCGAACGAGCGCACGGCTTCCTCTCGTTCCGCCTGGTGCAGGTACTGTCCGGACACGGGTGTTTCGGATCGTACTTGCACCGAATCGGTAGGGAGGAGGCCCCATCGTGCCACGACTGCGGCGCGGCGGAAGACACGGCGCAGCACACCCTCGAGGTGTGCCCGTCGTGGTCCGAGCTGCGCCGCAGTCTGGTTGCGGTGGTCGGGCGGGACCTCTCGCTCCCCCGCGTTGTGAGCGCAATGCTGGAGAGCGAGGGGGCGTGGGCGGCGGTTGCCTCCTTCTGCGAATCCGTCATGTCGCAGAAGGAGGCAGCGGAGCGCGCGCGAGAGGAAGACCCTCTTGCGCCGGCGCTCCGGAAGCGGCGAAGGGGACGGAGGAGGCGGGCGTATGACCGCCTTCACCTTCCCGATGGTGAGCAGCGGGCGACAGGTGCGGAGGCTCCTCCGCCCGCATTGCACCGCTCACCATCACCGGATACGGGGACGATCGCGCACTCTTGACCGTCCCCGTTGCCCCACCCATCATAAGGGAGGGCGCGAAGGGCTCGCCACATAGGCGAGGCTCGCCGGAGGGGGACTGGATGTAAAGGCTCTGCCAGATTCCCAGACCCTCTCCAGGAGGCGAAGACGGAGTGCCGCTGGGGGTTTTAGTGGGTATACCAGGGGGTATTGCCCCTGGGGAGTCCCACATACCCCTCTGCGGGAGGGGATGCGTAATGCATTTCCCCCAGCGAAACCAAAAAAAAAAAAAAAAGGGTTGCCCGTGTCCATAGGCGACGGTGATCGCTTAACATCACGCGGCCCGTCTGCCTTATTGTTAGGTTTATTTATAAAAAAAAAGACCGTGAAAATTCTTTAGTAGAGTAGAGATGCGTGCCGAAATTACCAGCTCAGTGTCTTAATAATATAGCTTCACCTTCACCTTTAAAAGAACTCTCCTAGGTCCACACTAAAATTCCATATGTCGTCGGTGCCTTGGACCATGGGCGTACCCAGGTTCTTGGCCAGGGGGGGGCAAAGTCTTGGCCAGGGGGGGGCAAAGTCTTGGCCAGGGGGGGCAAAGTCTTGGCCAGGAGGAGACAAAATTTTGGTTGGGGGGGGGATTATTAGGTTGTTGGTCAGGGGGGGGGGGGGCTAATTTTATCAAGCTGGGTACCGCGCGTATATTTGCCTTTCACGTTATAGACCAGTGTCGATAATTTTTGAGACCAAAAAAAATTATACTAGCATGAAACCCATTGAAAAAGGTAGAGAATATGCAAAAGGAAATTTTTTTACGCGCGATTTGAGTTTCGGGAAGAGGGAGGGGGTGAGATTTTAAGGGTAAATAACGGTTTATGTCGATTTCCGGAAAAACTACAAGTTCTATTAAAAAAAGTTAAATGGCAAAGTTGTAATGGTAATAAAAAGATCTACTTACAACTTTTGTATTTACACTTTTTTCAAATAACTTCAAAATTTATGTGAAATATTCAAATAACTAAGTTTTTGATTTTTTATTTTTATCTTTTGCTAAATATATAAAATAAATATTTTTTCACAAAATTTGGTAATAACCTACCTTTTTATGAACCCACACAATTTTTTTCGGTTTAAAATATTTTTTTTTTTTCACCTCATTTTGAAAAATCACCCTAGTTTTCAATGGAAAATTGTCACGTCAAATTATATGCTTTTTTAACACGCTTTTATTAGCTTGACCTGTATGTATGTATGTAACGGAATCTTTTAACTTCATTTTCACCTACTTCTAAACATCTGATTAACTTGAAAATTTGCACAGGGGTCAAGGGCCGATGACAATGCAATAATATGAAGAAAAATCCAAGTAAAAAATTAAAAATAAATAATGTACTTTAAAAAACTAAAAAAAACACGCATATGTGAAAATACGAACTAAAAAGTAAAAAATAAGAAGAAAATGTATTTTACTGTAAAAAAAAGCGTGGGGTGCATGGTGTCAATACTATCTTAAAAACCCACCCCACGCTTTTTTACAGTAAAATACATTTTCTTCTTATTTTTTAACTTTTTAGCTCATATTTTCATAAAGCGTGTTTGTTAGTTTTTTTAATTTAAAAGGTGTCGGTGTGCTTTTTGTTCGATGAAATCTCTACTTTCTGATGGTATAAAAATATACAATACAACAGTAAATGTTCTCAGAAAATACAAATAATGAAAACTCGAATCCGAATTTCTTTTGAATCATTATCTACAATTTTGGGCTATTTATTAAAATTTATACTTAAATTACTCGAAAAACATAAGATTTTATGTTATATATACTTTTGTGTTTCGTAAAATTTTTCCTTTCATTTTTGATATATTCTCTACCTTTTCGAATGGCTTTCATCTTACTATAATTTTTTTTCACTTTTTACCATTTTAAAATTATCGACCCTGGTCTATTATACGAAGACACGCATTATCACGCATACAAAATATTAAATATACAATGGAAACAACAGGAGGTAGCATATTATCCAGCGTACTCTTTATAGGTTTTTTTTTTCGTTTAGGAGATTTTTTGGGTTTTTTGAATCCCTGAATCTGGACCTTGATCCAGGGGGCGGCAGCTGCCCCCCCCTGCCCCCCCTGGGTACGCCCATGGACACACTGACACACACTAAGAGTGAAAGGAACATAATCACAAAGATTGAGAACATTCATAATCATTGAAACTTCTGCTAAGCCGAAATTCGATCCCTCGATCGGTAGTGCGGTATTGTAATCATTGCTAAAACGGTCGTAAAACTTGTCCTGAGTACTAGACAACTGCAACAATTATTAACTTTAATAATTTAGTCGTAATGGGCTCCATTAAAAGTTCCACAAGCTGATTCAAGTTAAATTTCTCGTTTGATTAACGTCTATAAGAGCGTTCTGAAGTGATTTCGGAAACTTCGCCGTTACCACAACATTCTTGCTTTTATTGTCTAAAATGTATGCGTAATTTTATAATTTATAATGTGTAATTATAATTGTAGATTTTAATTTGGATAAATATAACAAATTCAACTTTTTTTTCATTGTAGTTATATATTATACGACTGTAGTCACGTAATGTTTGTTGGGGATGCCGACATGTTTCGGTCCTGACCGAAGACCTTCTTCAGGAGCTCCTGCCGCCGGTAGCGGTGGCATCACGGCGGAGACTAATATACTTTTTATTCGTCTTTAATTTTCATTTTAATTGCGTATGTGTTAGATAATTTATCTGAAAGCAATTAATTTTGTTTATAAAGAAAATTAAAACGAATAGAGATATTGAATTTTGTTCTAAGAAACCATGAAATTTTGATTCAGTTCGGAGTTTTGAAAAAATGCCTTGGAATTAGTTTCTCGGTCTGGCTTGTGCTTGTGTCATAGTATGTGAGTCCATGATACCCACGACACATTATGGAATCATAGTGTTGAGCTTGAGTGATGGAAAACCAATTAAAAACGAATGCTCATAATAAAATAGGTACCTACGCCTAGTCCCTGTATCTTCGGGATTAAGAGTAGAGTTACAGTATCCCCTGCCTGATCGTGAAAGGTGACTAAAAGGGGACTTCCAGGGTTGCGGCCCCGGGAAGGACGGCGATGTATGCGTGGCCGCATGCCGACGTTAACATCTGAAGGTGCAGGAGAGCACATGTACCCTCCGAAGATGGGCCCATTCTGGGCTCCGCGCGTGGAGTACACCGGTGCGTTCCATTTTCGTTCCGTTTCAACAAAAATATTGATGAAAATATTTTTTTGCTGTACGTTCCCAAAAAGTATTCCCTAATGTAAAAACACAGATTCCCTTTAAATCACGAATATTAAGTAGACTCCATTAAAAGTTTCAAAGCCGGCAAGTTAAGTTAGATTGTTCATTTGAATAACCTTTCATACGCCGGCTCTGAGCTCTGCGGATTTCGAAAAGTTTTCGAGTTACGAATATTTGCAACAAGTGCATTATTGCTTATTTTTGAACATTGTACTACGGAAATATAATATGTAACACATATTATTATATTTAAGAGGCCGTATACGAAATTTAGCCGATTTCGCTGAGCTTTAATTGACGCATGTTAAGTAGACTCCATTAAAAGTTTCAAAGCCGGCAAGTTAAGTTAGATTGTTCGTTTGAATAACCTTTCATACGCCGGCTCTGAGCTCTGCGGATTTCGAAAAGTTTTCGAATTACGAATATTTGCAACAAGTGCGTTATTGCTTTTTTATCATAGCTATATATTATACTGTAATATGTAACCTTATTGACTTGTTGCATATTATGCCTGTTTACAAAAGTTGTAAAGCTGTATGCACGTGTAAAATGAGTTACCAGTCAGGTTGCTACAGTCACTACCAGGCAATGATAGTAACTGTTGACTGATGGACAGTATCTCAGACTACGGACACAGAGACAATTGTACATGTACTTACATACACACAGCCAACCTTGATAAAATGGCATTGTGAGATAAGAAAACTATCAAGACCCGCATAGTCAATTTCGATTGATCGTTTGAATAACCTTTCATACACCGGCTCTGAGCTCTGGAGCGATTACAAGTGCATTATTGATATTTTTTGACGTAACAACGTCTAATAAATCGATGAACGCCGGCTGCACGCACGAAAAAGGATGACTCATTGTACGTTACGCTCATTGTATGTTGCGCTCATTGTACGTTACGCTCATTGTACGTTACGCTCATTGTACGTTACGCTCATTGTACGTTACGCTCATTGTACGTTACGCTCATTGTACGTTACGCTCATTATACGTTACGCTCATTGTACGTTACGCTCATTGTACGTTACGCGCATTGTAACGTTACGTTCATTGTAACGTTACGTTCATTGTAACGTTACGCTCACTGTAACATTACGCTCATTGTACGTTACGCTCATTGTACGTTACGATCGGCGCTTTTACGTTACGTTGAGGCTTCAGCGTTGGGCTTGCACCGTTCGTTCTTGTTTATAAAGTGAAGTGAAAAGTTAAAGTGGTATTCATTGTTTTGTTATGACGTCTATCGTCTGTAAACCGACTTTACAGACAACCATTTTTTTAAATATTTTTCGATCAATATCATGAAGTCAACAATTATTGTTGCTTTTACTGAGTTAAAATTGTTAAATATACTACTGGCAACCTTTTTAGCGTCCTACTGTTGGGCACGCGTCTTTCTCATAAATGGGTGCTTCTTAATGCGGATGGGTGAAAATGCAGCTGGGTGATCAACCCACCGTCACATATATATTTTTAAATATAGCCTCTGAGGTGGTATTACAACTGTGATCGACTAAGTATAGAACGGCTCTAGGTACAGCATTAACACAAGACTGATTCCTCTACCATTACTTTATGACATAAGTTTCAGAACAATAAGCATAAAATGTCTACGCTAATAATGTTATTTTACGGCCTATTGCGAATCTAGGGTTCCGGGTTCGACTCTGACTCTCGACGAGGCAGAAATTTAAATGATGCCCTTTTTCTGTTTTTGGTTTATGTGCTTTTGCGTGTGTCTATGATACTTACGACACAGATAATCTTAGTATGGGGTAAGAGTGTAAAGCGTTTAGAAAAAAACGGGTTGCACTCCGGTAGTGCCGGCAGAAGTGAAAACTTGAACATTAACGTTGTGCATTTTTGATATTTTGGAATGGTTAGGGAGTAATTTCGCACGAATTGCTTTTATTATCGGATTATTTTTCATCTAGTATTTTCAGTAGGTTTTTATCTAGTATTTTTATAAAGTACTCACTCATTTTCTTTCACTATTTTTTCGTCACTTTTTTCATTAATAGATGCACTTTGTTCAATGTCCATATTTTAAATACTTGATATAAACGAATTTTACAAGTATAGACAGTCGAGCCATCAGCTGTCACCCATCCGTCTTACAAATATTCGATCAGGCCACGTGTCCTGACGCGAGTTTAACATTGTTTACCCATCCCAAAAAAGTGCACTACGCTGTTAAAGAAGTTTTCACTTCAAAAATATACGCGATTATAATGGTATCACAACAGCCATTTGTACATTTAGATTAACACACACATACAAATGCATAAATAGAGTCAAAATTATCACATCACAAGATCAATTATGTTAACGTGACGTCGCAAGGTGAGCAAAGTTAAATTGGCCGTATGAATACCTACATAGCGTCGTTATATTGCGTGGAGTTCTCAAGCCAATTCAGAAACTTTGAGTGTCCCGAACTCTGCGAGTATTACAACAAGGTTCTTCCTCTTGAACGCTATTTATTTGGATTGGAAGCAATATAAAATTATTCTGTTTAAGTTATGAATTAGTTTTAACCTATCAACATTTCAAATATTTGCAGCAGAAAAAATACACCAAGAAAGTAAAAATAAAACAAGAGCACAATATGTCTTTTTCGAATTCCCGCAAAAACTCCAATTCATAGAGTTTTTTTTTATCAATTATGGCATCGCAAACTCTGTGGATACTGCCAGCGTCAAGTATAATTTTTGCATCAATTTTTTGCCAGTTTCAATGAAACTGGACGAAGTAATAACAAAGTCAGTAAGTAAGTCGTCAGTAATCAGTCAGTCTAGTCAGTCCAACATTCAAGTAAAACGATGGCTACTTTACTAGAACGTGTCCGATGGAATTTTGGAGGCAAGCAGAAAAAACATATTTTAGCACTGTTGTTCTATTTCACAAACACTCGTGCACTGTAATTAACCTATATCAAACAAAATGCCATCCAAGAAACTTCCCACCAACACGTAGGCATCGATATTTGTGTATTGCCAGTCGTCTAGTCTGAGTGTTGGCACGACTGGGTCTTCAAACAAATAAAAAAACATATTTGTCCTTATTATTTGCTTACATTGTTTTTCATAACTTCAACTGTATATTTTATAAATATTTTATAACATAAAAATATCACCCAAAGCACTATATGCATTATCTTAACTGAAATTAAGAATAAATCGCTGCTGCTTTTGAAGCAAAAATTTGCATTCATGTTACGCGCTCCATTTCTCGGGTCTTTGTAATTTTTAATTTGTATGACAAAACACTTTTGAAATTCAAATTTGTTTTCGAGACAGTGTCTTTCTACTACAGGAGCCCACGGGGGCAAATTCCGATTCACTCGAGCGTCATGAAGAGCTAGTGCATTATACAGACTGGGCGGTAAAAGATGAAAAGGTTATTATTGAATTTTTTGTTTCATCGTATACTGTCAATATGCCTACAGGCAGCGAAAGACATACAGGTTTTTAAAAGTTGTGCAAAAAAATGGAAAAAGTAAATGTAGAGATCGACAAATTAAGGTCAAAAATAGGATAAAGTAAAGTCACTTTCAGTAGTTTTTCACTGTTAGTAATTCAGTATTTGACGATTAAGTGTGAAAAAGAGGATGTAATCGGTCGGATGTAATAGTCAAAATGTCAATATTTTCTTATTAAAAAATAAATCTTAAAAGAATAGCGGGATATTGTAATCTGCACATGCATTTTGACAGCCGAACGTGTTAACAGAGGGCTTCGTTTATTGTTATAGTATAAAACAGGGTGCAAGGTTTTTGTTTGGAGTATCCACATAATTATATCAAAATCTGACGCGCTCTATTAGATCCAAGCATCCCCTCGTACTCCACTGCCATTCGGACGTTTCTAGAGCAATAATGTCTAGGAGAGTGTTTACACTCGTCGACATTCGAGTTATTAAGCTCTCTTCTTTGTTGCTTTGATATTAAGTAACTCTTTTATTTCTAGCGACTGTATAAAAGCGTCCACTGTACAGAAGTAGTTTTTATTAAAGGAATGTTAAATACTTGTGATCGTCAACGATCTTATTTACCTATTTATTTATTTTGTATACAATGAAATTGTTAAACACGACAATAGAAGAGAAATATGTACAGGACAGGCTTATTTCTAAAAGAAATTTCTTCCAGCAGCACTAGGAATGGATAGAAGATGTGAAAACAGACAAATTTAGTGTGTACAATAGAAAGAATAACAATTAAATATAACCGTACATAAGAAAAAACAATAATAATACATACAAACATACATATATAAATACATATATACATACATACACATACATACATATAATTTATATATACGTACAATTTGTGTAAATAGAAATAAGATTAAAGTACAACTAACCCAACATTAGGTCATCGACAAATAATGTTCCTTAACTTTTCTTTTAAAAGAAATAAATGTTTCTGACTGCCTTATGCACTGGCAGTGAATTCCACAATCGGACTCCAATCTTTTGAATCGACTCTTTTGTTTTTAAGAGTTTTTTTTTTTCAATAATGGCATCGCAAGCTTTATGAATTTAAAAATAAAGTGTAATTTTTACGTCACTAGTCATAGAAAAAAATCAGTAAGTCGTCCAGTCAGTCTAGTGAGACAGATGTTCAAGTATAGCGTAGGCTACTTTACCGGAACGTGCCCGATGAAGTTTTGGAGGCAATCTCAAAATAATCTGTAATGTTGGTAGTATGGGAAATAAATAAATAAAACATATTTTCGCACTTTAGAACACTCGTGCACTTAATTAACCTATATCGAACAAAATGCCATCAACTTTATAAGATATTTAATGGGTCCCCGTAGGATAAAAAATGCCTATGTGCTATTCCAGGCTTCATTGCTATATTAAAATCATAGGCGTTTAGCCATTTGACAGCCTCCGTGGCGTAGTGGGTGATGAGCCGACTGCGAAACGTGAGGTCGTGGGTTCGATTCCCACCCAGGACAAATGTTTGTGTGATGAACATGACTATTTGTTCTGTGTCTGGGTGTTAATTATCTATTTAAGTATGTATTTAGAATTATATAAGTATGTTTATCAGCTTTCTGATTACCATAGTACAAGCTCTGCTTAGTTTGGAATCAGATGGTGTTGTGTGAATTGTCCAAACATATTTATATTTAAAAAAACATATTTATATTTATATTTATTTGCTTCAACCGTGTTGACCCTATTACCCGTTTTCACGTAGGAATGAAGCATTTTCCCGCGGTAAAAAGTAGCTTATGTTATTCAGGGTGAATTTAGCTTTCTAATGGTGAAAGAATTTTTGAAATCGGAACAGTAGTTTTTGAGTTTATTCATTACAAACATAAAAACATGCAAAAATACAAATCTTTCCTCTTTATAATATTTATTTAGATAAATCAAAAATGGAACAAGAAAATGAAAATAAAACAGGAGCACAATATATCCTTTCCGACTTCCTGCCAAATTTCCAAGAGTTAATTATTATGTTGTTGTGTAGATATATTTTTCTTTTAGTAACGGCATTGATATTTGTGTATTGCCAGTGCCAAGTAAAAAGAATTAAATTTTTGCCACTTTCTTTAAAACAGGCGCGATAATAATTATAAAAATCTGGTCAAGTCAGATATTTTAAATAAAGTTGAAGCTGGAACCCTTTTTGCGTCCCACTACTGAGCACGGACTCTCCCCATTGTAACGGAGGCCTGGAGCATACCCCGCCACGCTGTTCCAATGAGGGTTAGAATAAAGCTTTATTAGAGCGTTCCTGATAGTTTTTGAGGATAAGCCATGTTTTCGCAGTATTATTTTATTGCACAACATTCGGTTACTGTTCTTATCTGAACAAAATGTTATTCACTCGCGTTAGAAAATATACCTAACGCCGCAGGGCACAGTTAGTAAGACAAGATTCTCGATTAAGGAAAACATTGTAGGTATCTAATATTTCATACCGATGTTTTCTATCACTAAGGTTATTATAATTTCTCAAAGGCTGTCCACCAGTCCACATTTGACGAGCGTGGTAGACTATGGCCTAATAGGAAACTTGCATGATTTTTTTTATTGTATCAATCGATCCTATTTGGCATAGGGATCAAGTGTTCTGAAGGGACCACATCGATAGGGTCTTGGACACTATGCACAAAAAAATTCAAAAAGCTTACCTTAAAAAGGTTGCACTAAATCACGCTTAGAAAGCGATATAATTGTTAATTCTTTTTTGTACATGATTTTTAATACCGAATAAATCAATAATAATGAAGTCAATTGATTATATATGATAACTTGATAAGTTACGTCACTTATCATTTTCTCATACAAAATGTATGGGGATGTCACGTTTTGACAGCTCATTAAAAGTATCTCAATTGACTTGGTAGTCCAAGACCGGATTGGAGCAACCCGAAAGACAAAAATATGAGCCAAAGTTAAACCTCACCGCACATCGTTGAAAACGGCCCATACTAACGAGGCGACGTCAAATGTGAACGCAGTATCAGATACTATGGGATGAACAAGAGATTTACAATTTTATCCGTTTAAAACTGCGTTTAAGTATGTAGTCTTATTTTTTTTTTCTTGTTAAGTTATAGGATTCTAAAAAAAACTAAAAGATCACCGCACTCTTGTCATAACCGAATGAGTTTTATCTCAATTGATAGTATTTAACACCCAGAATATGCCTAGGTACCTATATTGACTTACCTGTTCACATCTACTTGCCAGGTAGCCATGCACGGACATAAGTAGGCAAGCCTACCTAAGCAAATTTTGTGTGTTACAATTGAGATAAAACTCATTCGGTGATATGAAAGAAAATTGATTAAAATTAATTAAATAAAAAAAAAGATATGAACACTTTTCGATAGGCAAGTTATCATAGGCATATATGTTTATAAATTATATTTGATAAAAAAATATGTCTCATCGAGTTATCAGATCGGTGAAGGTAGAACTTCCACGTCTCCTCTACTATACAATAAGCGTAACGTATACGTCGTCCTTTCTCGTGCGTGCAACCGGCTTTCATAGATTTATACGTTATCACGACAAAAACAAAAACAAAGTATCTGGGTTTTGTTTGAGTTTATTTCAATTCCACGACGATAATATCAAGCACTCTATTTTGAATGTCGTCGACATTCAAGTTACGAAGCCTTTTGCTTGGATATTGCGATATTAGGCGTACATTTTTTGCTACTCTAGAGTTGACTACACGACAGTTTTGTTTTAATATACATTTTTGGTGTACAATGAATTTTTGTGAGGTAAATGTAGTAGATTGAATCTTTTGAAAAATTTAGTTTAGTTTATAGTTGTAATGTAATCTTTTGATTAAACTTTTAGTTTAGTTTGTAGTTGTAATGTAGTCCGTATGCAAAAATAATATACAATTTCTTTAAAATTTACTTGTTTTCGTCGCGATTTTAAAGTTTTCTTTAGATTCCGATTTTTTTAGATAGTTTTATTTATGTCGAGCCATGATGTCTGAATGAAACACCAAACTACTCAACCAATCCTAATTAAATGTTTTTATCACCACTGATTTTGATTTTGATTAAAGCGGTTGGTAGTCAGTTCGATGTGATTTGACAAACTACTTCAAAATACTAATATTTTGAACGCAGGATATAATGTTTACGGGGCTCGCTCGTTACAATTTATTATTATAAGCAGACCATGCACTTTTGAATGTAGAATGCTAATAAAAGCAAACAAAAAAGCTGACGCAAGAGTACAAACATATTTAAAAAAAACAGCGATTATTTGAGTAATAAATTATGTTTCCTTGATATAGCGACAAAGCCAAGTAGAGTTCACCCTTACGAATAAACCCTGGTAAAGTTTCAAGAGTAGGAAAGAGCGCCAAATCCCGGATAACAAAAGCAATAAGGAAACTGCGACACGAACAGTATACAAAGAAAGGATAGAAACATGCGAGAGACAAGAAAACTTTTCAGAAACTCGCTTCAACGCGGCGTCCGGCTGAACGGAACCGGATATTTCCGGATCAAAGCTGTTCAAATTCGATAGAGTACTATTATTTTCGCGAGGTTCTTGTCAAATAAATAAAAAAATATCGTTATACTTGGGGACAACTTACGTCTTAGCATCCAACTCAGAATGTCCTGACTTCTCAAACTTATCGTAGAATCGTAATTCATCTCTTGTCCGTTGGCCTAGAGATATATTTTTTTATATCTTGGAGTAGATAATTTAAGTTGCTGTATACATCAGGAGATGTTTGCTGAAAATGGTTAATTAATGCTTTATTTTGTATGAAATATGAAACCAGCAACATTGCCTTATTAATATTTTAGTTTAATCTTTAACCGACTTAAAAAAGGAATAATATGTATGTATATCATATTGTTAGAGTTGGTTAATATTTTGAATTATCTATTAAGGCCGGTCAACTTTTCCAGAATGCAAAAATGATGCGCCTAGCTTACCTTAAAGTCAAAAATCAAAATGTTTATTGCGTTATTACAGGTACAACATGGTCTTACAGTAATTACATTATTTAATTTCCCCTGTAATATACCAAGTAGGTGTGCAATTTTAGGTCTATACATAACATAGAGCATCAAAGTTACTGACTCACTCTTCAGTAGAGACGGCATAGCGCCTCGCTTCGATATATAATTTTTGTACCAAATCTGGTGCGGAGGAAGAACGCATACATTTTAATTTTGTCACACATTCACAAATATTTTTTCATCACTACAGACGCATACATTTTTAAATGTGTTATTCAATTAACAACGTCATTTTCTATGCACCGTCAACACTGACACACTAGTTGTGTAACTAGAATGCACATTGTGCATGAACGTTAGGACGAGGGGTTCGCCCGTAAAGGCCATTCCTCTTGACGGGTGTCATAACTGTCATACCTTGATGCTCTAAGATGCATACATGTACACTAATATACATAATTTGTCAGAGTTTTAAATAATCCATTATTTGAACATGTAATATCAAAGCATGTGTAGGTATGTCAAAGAATTTGAAAAAAAAACAATATAATAGTAATAATAAGTCATTTTAATTATTAAAGTTTCTTTAGTTTAATACATACAAAATTTCAGTTGTTCGTTTACTATAATTCAAAATTTGTACATCCAGATGTGTGAACGCGTGTATAACATACTTACTAACGACCGTCCGCGACTTCGTCTGCGTGAACTTTGGTGTTAGTAGCATAATTTTATACAGCCTATAGCCTTCCTCAATAAATGGACTATTCAACACAAAAATAATTGTCCAATTCGAACCAGTAGTTCTTAAGATTAGCGCGTTCAAACAAACAAACAAACTCTTTAGCTTTATATATTAGTATAGATAGATATACTTAAACCAAATACCTTACGAAAAACAAAAATATGTATACAGATATAAATCTAATGTTTGAGAAATGTAAGCCATTGTTATACCGAAACATACACTTCAACGGAAAATCAATCGAAGCCGTCCCATCCAGAACATGCCTCCTTTTCGAACGAAACCGGATATTGCCGGATGAAAGCAGCTCAATACAGATTTCAAATCGCTAGATCCTAGATATTGGCGCTCAAAATGCTTTTACATTTTCTTTACACAAACAGACAGCTTCTGGTTTAAAAGAAAATATATAATTATTTTTATTCACTTTTTTAATAAAATTAAAACGCAGGGTAAGTAGATCGTAATAATATGGTGTTATTTGATTATTTCACTATCTGTTTCAACCTTTTTTATGTCCCACTGCTGGGAATAGGTTAAAATTGAAGTTGTTATCAACATTTAGGATTACCTCTGAGAAGTCGCCCTTAAGGAATCAGTTTACAGAATTAAGAATATTAAGATGGTATTAGTCCATATCCCACAAAGTGTACGTGTGCAAGTTGGAGAAAAGAAAAATAAAAGAAAAAATATTTATTTCATATTAGTAATACAATATTTTCGCTTAATGAATGACATTTTTTTCCCGGTTATCGCCTTTGGGCTAGATGTTGAGCTGAGAGAAAAAAAGCGGCAAAAAAAAATTCCCAGCAGCACTCTTTTAAAAAAAATACATTATATATTTGAGATAACAGAATGGCTATGGGTTGATAATGGGCATACGTGACAGCTGATCGAATGAGACACTATCAACCCACTTCCACCTGCTCACAGATGCGAGTAATTACTAAAACTAGTACATTCTATGAAGAAATGCCTTGTGTGTGCATGATTCATTCCCACGCTCGCGCGCTCCTTATCATTAAGATAGTCCTTAGTGTTATAGTGAGCCTTGCGGCAGAGAACTTGTTTGATTGTCTTCTTAAAATGTTTTAAAGGCAGGGATTCTTTATTGGGATTTTATTATATATCCTCATGGACATCCCAATAAAAGAATGACTTTTTTTATGAAGCCGGCATTTCGGTAATGCCAGCATGTGGCCGTTCCTAGTTGAGACTTTTGAGAGAGTTGTGAATATGATAGTATGCGGTTGAAATATTTCTAACTGAACGGAACTGACGGAATAACTTCCAGACTGCTCTAATGTGATTGACTTAGTAGTTTCTTATTAGTTTAAGAAATATTCTTTAATAAGAAAGATAACTACTTACAGTACATTAAATTTTCTTTTCGCAAAAGGTAATCTGTTAAACAGACATATTATAGCTTTTTTAGTCAAAAGCACTTCGGGGACATCCATTCAATATAAATGGCACTTACATCACTGTCTATATAATTTGCTAATAATAAGTTTAAAAGCTTTTCCAGGAACTTAATTTATTGCATAAAAATAACAGTTCATTTTTTTTTCAACCTTTTTTGTCCCACTGCTGGGCACAGGTCTCCTTCTCACACAATTGAGAGGGATTTAGGCCATAGTCCACCACGCTGGCCAAGTGCGGATTAGTGGACGTCATGCTTTCGAGAAATTATGAATTTCTCTCAGGCATGCACGGCGATGGAGAACATCGTAATTAATGAAATATTACGATATTTTCCATCACCTTGGAGCAGCGATAAATTCGCACATTACAAATTTCTTTGTCAGAGGTGCGAGCCAAGGATTTGAACCTGGGATCGGTCGCGTCGAAGACCGCGGTTTTTTACCACTCGGCCATCGCTGCTCTAACAGTTCATATTCAACATTATTCCCCTGAAACGAAAATCAGTACTAAAATCACTTCACAACGCAATAATAAAAATTGAAATATTTGTATTTATATCAACTACAGTCGCACGAAGTTGACATGAACCCAAATTATTTTCCCGGTTTATTTACCCGGTTGCGCGTAACCCGGGCACTGATGAATCGTTAACGTCATTTGAACCGGACGGCCGGTGAGATTGCATTGTGAAGTGATGCATGGTGGACTGATGGTGAGATTACACCCGGTTTATTTATGGTTCATCCGGGTTAATTTATTTGTGACCGAAAGATTTAGGTTGACATTATTTCGGACTGGTTTTAGTGGAATGACGAATATTTGTTTCATTATAACGGGCTTATACGAAAGTTATAGCACTGTATTTAGTCGTTATTTATTTTTTGGGGCGTTTTATCTGCCGTTTCGATGACTGTTAACTTTATCAAAAACTAGCGGCCGCCCGCGACTTTGTTCGCGTGGACTTTGGTATTACTCGTAGCTTGATGTTATATATACAGCCTACAGCCTTCTCCAATAAATGGACTATTCAACACAAAAAGAAGTTTTCAATTCAACCAGTAGTTTCTGAGATTAGCGCGTTCAAAAAAACAAACAAACAATATCTTCAGCCTTATATTATTAGTCTAGATACAAATCTATTTTTCTGAAACATATCTATTTTATTAAATAAAAAGTGATAGTTCTACTTCGTCTTTTCGTGATAATTCTACTTTTTTGAAGTGAATACTTCTTTAGCGGCATTGTGCATTTTTTTTGGCATGGGTAAAAAATGTTAAACTCGCGTCAGAACACGTGGCCTGATCGAATATTCGTAAGACGGAGGGGTGACAGCTGATGGCTTGACTGTCTATACTTGTAAAATTCGTTTATATCAAGTATTTAAAATATGGACATTGAACAAAGTGCATCTATTAATGAAAAAAGTGACGAAGAAATAGTGAAATAAAATGAGTGAGTACTTTATAAAAATACTAGATGAAAACCTACTGAAAATACTAGATGAAAAATAATACTGATAATAAAAGCATATCGTGAGAAATTATTCCCTTACCATTCCAAAATATCAAAAATGCACAACGTTATTGTTCAAGTTTTCACTTCTGCCGGCACTACCGGAGTGCAAGCCGTTGTTTTTTATCCAAATCCATATCCAAATGAATAGGTTATTTATCACAGGCACTTATTTTTGAACAAAAACGGTTTAAAATACGGGGTTGCAAGTTTGTATGAAACTCAGAGGCAAAAAAACTAAAATCCGCGCGGACGAAGTTGCGAGCGGCCGCTAGTTTTAGTATATTCTGAGCAAGCAAGTATATACGTTTTGCATTTGATAGGAAACACATACATGTATAGAATTTGATATTCATAATCCGTCATCCAAACACATACAATGTGCATGAAATTTCATTGCCATATTCTAGCTGCAAGATTCCGTATTCATGTTTGTGAATAAATTGCATAACCGATAGCCTAAGGGAACTACAATGTTCTTGGGAATTCTCCAGTCGTGGTGATATCTTCTAACACAGAAATAGAACAGAAAGTCGTGTGGTGTCGTGGGACACCGGATAGGAACGAAGTTTCTTAATATAAAAATATTAATGTATGTAAATTTAATGTTTTATTCGAGGTACAAAGAAAATAATTAGTCGGGTATACATTTTAAATCATGACGTTTTTATCGATTAAAAGCAAAGAAACTAACTATCGCATTATATAATATCAATAACAGTCATCACATAGACTATACATTAGACACTGTATAGCCATCATACATACATAGATTATACATAAAAATCTTACGCTTTTTGTGACGTTACGGAGGTTTTTTTCCCGGCTAGGATACCTCTCCGCAACGCCCCATATGGAACTTCGCTTCGTTCGTATATACAAGAATGAAGAATGTAGCGCGCATGGCCCGGCGGTTAGCGTAGAACGCAAACGATCTATGCAACTAAGCCAAACGGGCGCGGTCGGATGTGAGATGGGTGACCGCTAGTGGCAAAAAATTTCATGCGCGTTTCCGTGCTTCGGAGGGCACGTTAAGTCGTCGGTCCCGGTTGTTGTCGATAGATAACAGTCGTTAAACCTTGTCGGAGGCCTTATGGGCGGTTTGAAAACATCCGACAGCGGGTTGGCCACTAACCCGCATCTCCACCAACCCGCATTGGAGCAGCGTGGTGGAGTATGTTTCAGGCCTCCCCAATAATGGGAAGAGACCCGTGCCCAGCAGTGGGACACATAAAGGGTTGCGGCCATACAAGAATTGCTCCTTTACCTTCTTAAGCAATGTTTTACATCTTCGAGTCTTTCTAAACTATAGTACTAATAAAAATGATGCAGCTGCAATTAACGTGCCCAGCGTCCCACGATGGCTCACTCTTTAAGATGTAGGACAAGTACGCTCGTTTCTCTTAGCTGCCAAACTCACTTGCATTCTAGCCGTCGGATCATGCGCGCTTTAACCAAGTTACGTTAGTTTGATTTGGTTACCAGTTAACGAGACATGGTTAATTAAAAAGGATATTTACGTTGCTGAGAAACACCTACACAATCGTCAGTTAGTCAAGACGGGACGCGCTTGGCGGTGCGCCAAAGATACAATATAGCATGCCCGGATAACCCGTGATAACCTGTTTCACTCCACCCTCAACTAGTTTCCAGATATTACAACGGTAGGTTTACAGGGATTGTTGCCTGTAGCTCGGGATTAAGAATATTAGCTACGGTATTTCCTGATGATAGGTGACTAAAAGAGGGCTTCTAAGGTTGCGATCGGTAAGAGTGGGAGCTTGAACCATCCAGCTAGCGATCCGGGTGTTGCAGCAGTGTGTTCGTGGCTGCAATTCGTTCACTTCGTTGCAAGCACCTGAAGGTATAGGAGAGTTACATCGATCACCTATGAGGCCCGTTAGGGGACACTGCATATGGTGGACACCATTGCCGTTTACTGGAGTCCTCCCGAAGCTGTGAGGCAAAGGAAATAGCTCCCAATTTAATAAAAATGTCACAAAAAAATAAAAAAACGCAATTAGCTTCATTGAGGTTTGAACCCGGGTCTCTAGCGCCGCAGTCAGCCTATGTAACCATATTGGTTACAAACATTATGTTTGTTGGCTAAATAAGCTTTAATTCGATCAATTAAATTCTTATCTCTTTCAAATCGACAGAGGCAAAACCACAAAACTCTTCAACAGATGTCAAAAAGAGCCATATTTTTCAGTTTATATTTAAGTTGATTACCTCTGAAAATACAGATAAAACGACAATTTCTAAAAATTAAACCTGGCTGGATCGATTCATCACCCTCGAAACCCCCTAGCTACTAAGTTTCATGAAAATCATTGGAGTCGATTCCAAGATTCAAATTATATATATTTGTTAGATTAGATTAATTGAACAGGTACATACGAGTACGTTACAGAGACACACCGCGATCGTTAGTTAGCAAATGGTGGACCAAACTTGGCGGTAGGCCAAAGACACAACATTGCATGCCCCGGTAACGTGTGGTGTGTTCACTTCTACCATTTGCTTGAACGGAAAGTACTTTATAAGATCTAAGAGTAGATGCATATGATACGGTTACTGTACTGTGTTTAAATGAAATTATTTGTTATAAAATTTTGTAGAAGTCTGTAGTAGGTTTTCACAACTGTTGAATAAAACCTACGGCGCTGAGACTGTAAAAGCCTAGCCTATGCCTAGGTACCTATATTGACTTACCTGTTCACCTACTTGCCAGATAGCCATGTACGGAAATAAGCAGACAAGCCCACCTAAGCAAATTATGTGTGTTAAAAACTGTCAATTTAGAAAAGACTCATTCGATTATCACAAGAGTGAAAGAAAATTGATAAAAATTAATTTAATTAAAAATAGCTATGAACATTTTTCGATAGGCAAGTTATCATAGGCATATATTTTTATAAATTATATTTGATAAAAAATATGTTTCATCGAGTTATCAGATCGGTGAAGGTCAATCTTCCACGTCTTACGAATTTTCGATCAGGCCATGTGTCTTAACGCGAGTTTAACATTTTTTACCCATCCCAAAAAAGTGCACAACGCCTTTAAAGAAGTTTTCACTTCAAAAATAACGTTCACTAAGAGTTTGTAAGGAACCGTACAGTGAATAAAGAATATTTCATTTCATTTCAATAAACATTAGCCAGTTACAGTACTAAACTTCGCCAACTGTGTGAGTTAAGCTTATTACATCGCAATTCAACATTCACGACATCAAATCAGCGATCAGACAGCCTAAAGTTGTTTGGCAAGACAAGTTAGGGCAGTTTGGCGCGGTGCCAAGACGCGAGCCGGACCTGCCCTGACGGTTTACCCGGGTCAGTGCGCCCGCAACCGGATCAAATGGATATCGGGAGGCTCTTTAAAATTGGATTGTAATACAATTTAAATTACCATAGTGGAGTGGAGGTAAGTAAGTAGATTGAATTAATTTTTATTAATAGGTTTATGCTGAGATTTTTTTATAAACTGAATGATATCTGCTACATGTCATGATGTAGGCTGGAGGATTTTTAGTAATTTCTTCGTTCATTCCATTCGTACTTCTTCCTGTCCTAACACATCCAGGCCATATATATATTTATCAAGGTGACGTTAATTTTTTTTAAATGAATTAAATACTTTGAATTTTTGAATATATTTTTCGAAGCTCAAGTAGGCAACTTTCTTATCATATATACTTTTCAATTATGAAATAACAAAATATTTCAGATTAATAAGCAGAGACTATGATTTTGGCAGTTGTAACAGTGTCTTGGCTACCCCGATGTCCGAGGGAGCCAAGATAGGTACTGTTAAAACTTTACAATAACTTGTATTGAAATTATATCAATATGTTAAGTGCTAGCCTGTACGGCAGTGACATAGTCACATTGTGACAAAGCCCCTTTAAATAAATAAAGATTTTAAAAAAAAGCAGAAATACTTTACTGACTTGCAGTAATACAAATTCCATACCGTTTGGTCACAAAGGCGCTCTTTGTATTGTGGTTTGGTGATTCTAAATAAGAGTTGCCCAAACTTTCTTAAGAATATGTAAAGTCTACCCTGCACTTGGCCAGCAATAATGACAAAACCATACCCAACAGTATAATAATAATAAAAAATTTATTTATTTGCATAAACTTGTACAGTAAAACGTATAAAGTCTCTGGTCCCTGAATTACCAGCTGTCATGTGTGCCCATTATGGACCCATAGCCGTACTGTTATCTCAATTATATATGTACTTTTTTTTTTAAAAGAGTGCTGCTGGGAATTTTTTCCGCCGACTTTTTTCTCTCAGCTCAACATCTAGCCCAAACGGGCACCTAAAGGCGATGACCGGGAAAAAATGTCATTCATTAAGCGAATATTTTGTATTCCTAATATGAAATAAATATTTTTGATTTTGATTTTGATTTGATTAGTAAAAACTGTGTCTCAGAGACTAATGTCTGCTCAATATACTCATTAGTAGTAAGACCATAAAAGAGTAGATGATATTGAAAATTGTATCCACTATCATAATATTTTATTTAATCTACAAAATAACCGCACTCTTATAACAACGATAACATTACTTTCTTTAACGATACTTAACCAACGCATAAATTAGATAAACGAGCAAGATACACTTCCAGATTTCGTTATCCGCCATTATCCGGTTACGGCGAGACAGATGGCGCTTGGCGCGTGTCCAAGTGGCCGTCTGTGCCTACCCGGATAGCATACCGGACAGTTGGGCATATTGTATTGTAGGGACATAGGTATGTCACAACATTCCGTTGCAAGTACAGTTGCACTAAAATATGAGCGCCATCAGCGCATTCGAACAGACGCGTAGCGTGACTACCTACAGTCCTACAATCTGCTCCTATCCCTCCAAGGATTGAATACTATTTTTGGAATATATATTTTATTCGCCATCCTCAACCTTCTGACACCACACACACATACATCATCATCCATATTTGGTCACACATTCAACCAACAGTATCACTAAAATGAAAAGATCTCACTGATATACAAATGTATATCACTTTTTTATATCGTTAGCTCAATTAAGCTCAGATATAAGCGTTAAAATTATCCCTACTATATCTTATACCTTTTAACGAGCAACTCTTGTATATGTATATCTAAATATATTTTTTGAATCTCGGAAACGGCTCCAAAGATTTTGATGAAATTTAGTAAGTAATAAAGTAACTCTGTCTGTCTGCTACCCTTTCCCGCATAAACTACTGAACCAATTTTAATGTTTGGAACACAGAGAGAGTGGACCTTGGAAAAGAACATAGGATGGTTTTTATCCTACGGGAACCTATAAAACGCGTCTACGCTGGCGGAGCCGCTGGCGGAAGGCTAGTATTGTATATAGACGACCTACGAGGCGCAATGGTTACCATGTCAGGCTGCCAATCGAAGGGTCCCGGGTTCGATTCCCCGCGAAACAGAATTTTGAATGATGTCTGGGTGTTTGTGTTTCTGTCTTTGTGTGCGTCCATGGTAACCGCCACAGAACTTTATTAAGAGAGGGTAACCACCACACACCACAACCTACAATAGGGCCATGAGTATGAATAATTATTTTTAATTATTATTATTTGAATTAAGTAGCATATTACAGGCCACGTGATGTCATACACCGCAGCTCTTGCGCTGTATGACATCTGCGCTGGTATTCCAAAGGTGATGGTCGCCTCATTTAAGTCTAACCAGTAACTGCTCCTTTCCTCCGATACACAGTATAATCACCTTACGGCTGAAGTATATGCAGCGATGGTACATACTCGGGGAAGCTACCGGAGGAAATCTGTCTAGTTTCTTTTAATATCACTTTATTGGGAGCTGAACTAAAATTACGTCAATCAGACAAAATACAGAAGACAGCGACATGTAATTCGTATTTTAAAAATAATATCTTCTTAATAAACTTTTATATGTAACCAGTAATCATCATAGAGGTTGTTGTGAAGCATCAAGTATTCTCTGGTCGAAATATCAAAGCTCTATACCATTTACAAAATACATATCTAGATAGAAGCCCGGCTAGCATACCCGGGTCACTGAGTTTGTGAGCGAATCATAAACGAATTAAATAAAAAGCAATAAAAATCACGTATAAAAATGAATTAAAAATTATTCTGCTCGTCACAATCCGAAGGGTAAATTGTTCAAAACAAAATAAAACTTAAAGCATTATTACCATCCAGCTCTGATAGCCAGAAAGCTTGTTATCTCTCTCATTATTCGCATGCAACGGCACCTTGGCGATGGGCCAAGTTCCGTCTTGCGGTCAGATAATGGAGGATTACCATTTGTTTTATAGTCACCATACGGTCGTTTGTCTCTCTAGGTTCAATTTGCAGACTTTTTTTATTAAAAAATAGCTTCACCCACGTGGAATTCGGTTATCATTTCGTACAAATTTCTATCTCTTCTTTCTTCCACATGTAGCTCAAAATGTCGCAAACTGTTTGAACAAAATATTTATTACTTATCTTAGAAGTACGCATGGCCCGGCGGTTAGCGTAGAACGCAAACGATCTATGCAACTAAGCCAAACGAGCGCGGTCGGGTGTGAGATGGGTGACCGCTAGTGGCAAAAAATTCATGCGCGTTTCCGTGCTTCGGAGGGCACGTTAAGCCATCGGTCCCAGTTGTTAAACCTTGTCGGAGGCCTTATGGGCGGTTTGAAAAACATCCGACAGCGGTTTGGCCACTAACCCACAACTCCACCAACCCGCATTGGAGCAGCGTGGTGGAGTAAGCTCAAAGCCTTCCCAATAATGGGGAGAGACCCGTGCCCAGCAGTGGGACGCAAAAAGGGTTGCAGGCATTGCAGTTATTTCTTTTAGCAGGTATTTTATACCTTTATTGAATTTAGGACCTACGGACGCATTAAAAACCAATTATCATCTTTATGACCTAATGGATTCAGATCAGAAATTTCACTAAATTTTCTGTAAAAAAATAGAAGGAGAGAAGCCACTAGCAGTCATCCATTTCACACCTGACTGCGCCCGTTTGGCTTAGCTGCATAGACCGCTTGCGTTCTACGCTAGCCGCCGAGCCATGTGCGCTTCAGCCGCCGAGCCGTGCGCGCTTCCAATAACTACAATGCAAAATGTATGATTAAAAAGGCTTTTAATTTCCATATTTAAACAAAAACAGATGGTTCTTGGCACATGGCCAAAGACCTCTTGCATACAGACACTGCACGAACCGGTTAACCGGGTCGCTGCACCCGGATCAAACGAATATTGAATATAGCGCTTTATGAAATTGGATTGCTATAAAACTGTAATAACTTTTATGTCTGAGTGTAAAACTATACCAATTTTACTGGTGGTTTTAAGTTTCAGTTAGGAGAGAAATTACTTGACCTTCCTTCTCTCCTAATATCTCTTAATATTTTATATAGGTCACTACACACTCATAGTCGCACACTAGGATTATCTGTGTCGTGAGTACCATAGACACACACAAAAACAAAAACACAAACACCCAGACCGAGAACAGGAATTTAAACTCATCATTCTTCTGCATCGCCGGAAATCGAACCCGGGACCCTTCGATCGGCAGTCTAGCATGGTACCTAACCATTGCGCCACACAGGTCATTGGTGAAGTTGGTGAAGTAGGGGCGTGATTCATAAACTTGAATGGGTCACATACACAGAAGCATGAATCGGTTAACCGGGTTGCTGCACTCGCTTCAAACGAGTATTGCATCCAGCGCTCTATGAAATTGGATTGCTATGAAACTGTAATAACTTTTATGGTTGAGTCCGAAGTGTGGTAGTTTTAATGGTAGTCGTAAGGTTCAGTTTAGAGCACTGCCATGAAGTTTACTATAGCACCAGTGTTTAACCTATATTTTCAAGTTAACAACAGTATTTATTTTACTGTTCCATTAAAAGCGATTGTCGATATAGGATGTTCAAATGTAGCTATTTTTAAGGAAAATCCCGTCATAACAAATGACAAATCTAATCCACTCTGTTGACTATCCTCCTTCTGAAAACACTCTATCGGTTTTTCATATATACTGTTGAAATTTTTAAAAATTAGTACTTATCTTTTAACTATGATTTCTGAATAAAAGCAATATAATTTTAAAAACGTTTTAAAACGTAGATATGCGATAATAAAACTAGTTATTAGAATGTCTTAAGTATTTAAAAAGCAATTAGAAAGGTTTTTTAATGTTTTTTAGGATTCCGTACCTCGAAAGGAAAAACGGTACCCTTATAGGATCACTTTGTTGTGTCTGTCTGTCAAGACCCTTTTTCCCAGGAACGCGTGGAGGTATCAAGCTGGAATTTATATCATATACTCAGGACTACTGTTCCTTGGAGCTGTGAAAAAATCAAACTTCTAAGCCAGTGCAATCAAAAGATACAGTCGTTTATGCCGCAAATTTTCGACACTCGCAAGGTACTTCCCGTGAACTCAAAATTTGGTACGAAACAACATCTTATCTAATAGCACAGATAAAGGGAAAATTGCGAAAACCGTATAATTTTTACTTACATCATATATTAAAAATATTTTACGGAACGCTCGGTGCGCGAGTCCGACTTGCACTTGGCCGGATTTTTTCGTATAGTATCCATATTTTAAAAAAAAGAGACAGAAAATTTTGCATGCACAGATCGGCTAACTGGGTCTCTCGCTGCACCCGGATCAAACGAGTATCGGATACAGCACTCTATGAAATTGGATTGCTATAAAATTGTTATAACTTTTATGGCTGACTGCGACGTGTGGTAGTTTTGCTGGTGATCGTAAGTTTCAGTTAAGAGTACTGATATATTTTTTGATGTAAAAAGCTTGAATACAGTATAAAAAGTAGGTACATAATAATAAAGCAGATAACTAGAAGGTATTAATTACGATTTGAATATATAATTTATATGGCATATACAAAAGCAACACCGGTTTACCGGGTCGCTGCACCCGGATTAAACGAGTACTAGTTTGTCGCCAGCGAAACATTCGCGATTATTTAAACATTAACAAAAAACCTTTAAAAAATTAAAAAATCAAGAATAGATAATAGAGTTTATGTTATGGCACCGCAACTTTGACATTGGCAAAATAGGGAAAAGACCAAGATACGATTCGAAAACAGAAAAAAAGAAATGACAGACACCTCGTGTCTTATTTTTAAATGAATGGAAGTTAATAAAAAAAAGATAATAAAATTGTTAATATATTAATAAAATTAAGATTTTTAGCATATTTTAATAATTATTATCCTATTACCGTCGAAGAGAGATCCAAATTCATAAAAATCATAAAAATTGGTCCAGCTGTTCTTGAGTTATAAAAGATGTAACTAACACAATTTTGTTTTATATATATAGATTAAAAATATAATTATGGTTACTTAAGAAAATGACTAACATTTTGTCCGGATAGCCAGTAAAACTTGACCGGTTTTTATATTTTAAATATATTTTTTAATCTGATAGAAAACGCGCGTATTTGTTGAAAAATTTACACAAAGACTATATTTAGAATGTTTGGTGAGACTACCTTCAAAAGACATTAGTTTAATGAAGGCTTGGTTTTATTCAAAAGCTTTTTGTAGAGGAACCCACTAAGCTAAATGTCGATTTACTGGAGCGCTGTACAGTCTAAGTAGATTAAGTAGTAGAAAAAAGTAATATTATTAAGATGACTACCTTAGGTATATGCGGTGAAAAGAGCGATCACAGGCTGTGAGAAAAAATTAAAGAAAAAATAGCTATGGCTAAAGTAATCCTCCTCCTAAAGAACCGACAACCGATGGGGAAGAAAGGTTCTCGAATGGCGATCACGTCTCGGCAAAATGAGTACAGGCCGCCCTCCAACCAGGTGGACTGATGACCTAAAAAAGACAGCGGGAAGCCGCTGGATTCAGAAGGCGCAGGACCGTGAGGAGTGGCGAACGTTAGGGAAAGCCTACGTCCAGCAGTGGACTACAAAAGTCTGAAAAGAAGAAGAAGAAAGTAATCCTCATTGCAGCACCTTGTCTTATAAATTTAAGACACTTAGACTATTCAACTCAACTGAAGTTCATCCGTGAACATGTTGCATGTAACTGCACCGAAATATCAGGATCTCGAAAATAATGTGAATCTCGTTTTAACACGCTTATATAAGCTTCACCTGTATGTTTGTGAGTTTGTGAACTTGTTTGTATCTCTTCTTTGGACTCGATTTTGACCGGACAAATTTAATTCAAACTTTGGACACTTATCAATCAGTGGCATTACAATAATAATATATCATGACTTGGAACTTTAAAAAAATATTTTAACAATAAATCGAACTAAAAAATGAAAAATAAATATAGTTTAAAAAAAATATAAATCACGCTTTCGAAGCACATCAAACTAAAAAAGTGATAAATAACCCTTAATATTAGCAGGAAATAACAATGAAAAAAAGAATACTAGTATTATTCTGAAAAAAGCGTGGGGCGCTCTGTGTCATATTTTTCATATATCGAGCAACCCACAATTTTTTATTTTGTGCTTATACATATAATTAGTTTTTTTGAATCACAAGCAGATATTAAGCTTTTGCATTAACATTTAGAGGAGCAGAAGTTTCCGAGCTAATTTTAATATTTCATCACGATGATTACCATCTCCATGCTTGCACCGTGCAAGGTGCACCGTGCTGAATATTCCACATAAAATTTCTATAAGGCATGATATCCACCAACGCGCACACAGGGGGTGGGGGTCACAGGGGACATGACCCCCCCCCCCCGTCAAATCCATCAATAAGGTGAAACAAGCCAATTTGGGACACCTCTTCCCTCCAAATTTCTTAATGACCCTCCACCCCAAATTTCTTGATGACCCCCCCCCCCCCCAATTAAAGGCTACGAACGCGCCTGCGCGCACTGCTCATCTCGATTCCTCGACCTTTGCCAATCATTCGGATAGTAAAAAAGGTTGTAAAAAAGATAATATCAACACTGAGATACCCGAATTTCTCAATTTATCTCGCTCGAGACATTTGCCTCTTGGGACTTCACTATTTCTACAAACACAATATCAAGTGTGGGCACTATTTTACGTCGGGGCTTTTACACTATAAAAGTGGTTGGAATGCGCAGATATATTTCTCTTTAAGTTATCGTAAGTAGGTAATTTATTCTTGGAAAGTTCACGTTTTTGTAAATCCATTTTGATACCCATACTGTGGGTGGTGTGCTAAAGAACCAAGTAAATAATAATAATAAACGCTACATACTCATAGCCCCCACACTAGGATTCCCTGTGTCGTGGGTACCATGGACACACACAACAGAAACACAAACACCCAGACCGAGAACAGAAATTTAAACTCATCATTCAAATTTCTGCCTCGCCGGGAATCGAACCCGGGACCCTCCGATCGGCAGTCCGGCATGGAAACTGTTGCGCCACACGGGTCGTCAAAAGTTTAAACTTTGCATAATTCTGGACAACTGGCTGCAACCCTTTTACGTCCCACTGCTGGGCACGGGTCTCTCCGCATTATTGGGGAGGCCTGGAGCTTACTCCACCACGCTGCTCCAATGCGGGTTGGTGGAGATAATAAAAATTAATACGAAAATAAAACGCAAAGTATAAAGGTCCTTGCACCTGGCGTAGAAAGCTTAGCGATGCGGGCGCCGTCGGATATAAGATGGGTGACCGCCAGTGACAAATTTTATGCGTGTTTTCGTGCTTCTGAGGGCACGTTAAGCCTTTAGTCCCAGTTATATCTCTGGACTTTTAATCTTGTTCTTCCAACATGTATCACTATGGGTAGTTTGAAAATACCTAAAGGCAAGTTGGTCACTGATCCGCATTTCCAGCAAACCGTATTGGAGCAGCGTGGAGTAAGCTCCTCTCCAATCTCTTCAATTACGGAGAGACAGAGTGTCAGCAGGCGTCGTGACCCCCCCCCCCCCTTCTATTTCTTGGTGACCCCCCTCAAAATTGAAGGCTGCGATTGCGCCTGAGTGTCAGGAGGACTTTTAGAGTAAGGCTTTTGAAGGTGGTATACCTATTATGGTTCACCCGGGGAAGTACCACCGCTATACCCACTTCTGCCGTGGACCAACTCTATTGTGTTTCGGCGGAAAGGTGCAGTTGCCGGCCACACTTACATGAGGCGACCACCAGCCTCCGGAGTAGCAGCGCAACTGCATACGACCTTAGACAAGACTTATCTATGCTTGCTTGAGGTTATATGTAGATGTCTATGGGCTGCAGCGATCACTTAACACCACGTGGCCTGCATGCTCGTCTACTACTCCTTTCATATAAAAAAAAAAACACAAAAACGGCAACTGGCCGGTATTTTGTAAATAAATATAACGTGAAATTTACTGCGACTCGAAATCACTTTAAAAGCACCAACGCCGGGGGAATTTGAAGCAAAAAGTACTCTAGATAAAAACCTAACCCACTTTTTTCGTCTGGTTATAAAAATGGCTAACTTTTCCAGCAACACTTTTCAAGGCCGAATGGACCGAGGCATAAAAATTTAAATCCCCTTTGACACTGTACGAGGGTTGATTTGATTACCGAGCTAAACGACTCACGTCCGAATTTTAGATTAAAAAATACGTATTTTTGAAAATTGAAACATATTTCGAAATTCTGGCATTTTCAGGTGACTTTTTACATTACCCCAATTTTTCAAGGAGGAATATTTTCACGAAGTGTTTTTGCCATTTTTAATGTCCTACTGCCGAGCAAATTGTAAAGGATGTAGGTTACCACCCTGTCCCAATGCGATTTGGATACGGTATGCCTTTGAAAATAATGTATAGGTATATATAATAGCGTTCGGGAAATTACAAAGCGTCTTCTCGTCCAGAATACCTCAGTCCCTGAAGTCGAAAGTTTTCGAGCAGTGTGTGTTGCCAGTGATGACCTACGGCGCTGAGACGTGGTCTTTTACAGTTAGCCTTTTCCACAAGCTCAAGGTCGCTCAGCAAGCGATGGAGAGGGCTATGCTTGGTATTTCTCTACGCGACAGAATTCGTAATGATGAAATCCGTAGAAGAACTAAGGTTACCGACATAGCTCTCAAAATCTGCAAGCTGAAGTGGCAATGGGCAGGCCATATAGTTAGGAGGACCGACAACCGATGGGGAAGAAAGGTCCTTGAATGGAGACCACGTGTCGGCAAAAGGAGTACAGGCCGCCCTCCAACCAGGTGGACTGACGACCTGAAGAAGACAGCGGGTAGTCGCTGGATTCAGAAGGCCCAGGACCGGGAGGAGTGGCGAACGTTAGGGGAGGCCTATGTCCAGCAGTGGACAGTAAAAGGCTGATGGATGGATATATAATATCACAGCTTTCTCCTTTCAATATTTTAAAACTGTGCATATGAAAAAATTAGCTTTCCGCCCAAAGCTACGCTCGCAGGGTCTACAAAATCTAATAGGCAGAATATATTTTCCCCAGGTAGGGACTAAAATCTCGATAAATATTAATCGATAAAATTTATAGTTAATTAATATTTATATCGTTAAAAATATCTATAAACAATTATCGATAAGGCCTTGTTGCGTCATATCATGTATGCATATTGTTTACCAAAACGCAAAACAAAAAAAAGTACTTGTCAGTGTCGCTCCGCCGGCCCCCGATCCTCTCGCTTGCCAAATCTAGCAACGTCGCACTCGCACGTTCATTTCGTACATTATCGATATAAAATATCGATATTTTAATCGCTATTTCGTATCGATATACAACTATCGATATTTTATGGGGTTATATCGATATTTTTAAAATATCTATTTTAGTCTCAGTTCTAGTCCCCTGGTAAAAAATTGCCTATGCCACTTTACAAACCCTAATTGTTACATACACAAAATCAGGATAATCCGTTGCACCATTGGAACGTGAAAGAAGAATAGACAAACAAACAAACACTCTTCTCCACATTTATTATATTTGGACACGAAATTAGGGATTTATTAATTACATTACGATTATGGAACATAAGTTTTGACAAGTATGTACCCTGCGTAATGCTTTGACAACCGTTTTATTTAGGAAATAAGCACTTCTTTAACTAAGGATACTCTAATATTAAATCGAGATGTATTGAGGATGCTTAAACATTTTGTCTTTCTTTCTACAGTAATACAAATACAAAGATATGCTGTTCATTTGCATTTGTCACACAAATACAAACTTATGCTGTAAATTGGCATTTTCTACCAGTCAACACGTGATCGACTGGTAGACAATGACAATGAGCATTAAGTTTAACTCTTTGTGACACTTTATTTAAGGTGTATCACATAAATAAATAAATACAATAAAAATAAATAAATTTTGAAAAAAAAGGTTTGAGCTTAACAGTGAGCAAATAATCTAATATATAAAATTCTCGTGTCGCAGTGTTTGTTGCCAAACTCTTCCGAAACGTTTCGACCGATTTTCATGAAATTTTGTGTACATATCGGGTAATTTTGAGAATCGATCTACTCGTACATCTATTTTTCATATCTCTAAATGTTAAGGGTGGTCCACCCCAAACATTTAAACGCGGTACAAAGTACGCGGGGTCAGCTAGTATACAATATATCTCAATCTGACAGAAGCTATCGAGAAAATCACTCCGTGAACAAGAGTACATTTTTATTTTTACAGTAACACGAGTATTAAATTTAGCTGCGAAGTTATGAATGAACTTCCCTTTTTTTTATAGAAAATACTGAACACTCAATTCAGTAAATTGAGATATCAAGTTTATTCTAATTGCAGTCAGAATTATCCCGAATTCAATGCATCAGTATCACATTCAATTCAGTTCATTCTTACTCGTAGATATCGCGATATTAACGCCTGCTTTTGTGCCCGTCAGATTCTGATGTGAAGTGAATTTTTCGTTTCGCCCACTTCGCACCAGAAAAATGAATGTAATATTCCTCTTTGATTAAGCTTTTATTAGCTTCTCATAGGTAAAGAGGACAAAAGTAGTTCTTTTATTTGTTTACGACAGATACTCTGCAATTTTGTCAGAGTTTTAGTATATTTAGAACGATTCTGGTTTTGAAAAGAATTTTCTAGGTGTCTTTCCGACTACCTATGTGTATAAAAAATTTCGTCGTAGCAAACAACTACTAATAAACGTTATATTATGCTTAGATTAAATTTTATCACAACACTTTTTAAAAACAAAAGAAGTCTAATAAAATAACTTTTCACAGTGTTTTCAATATTTTGTAGTATTTTATAGTAAATTTGGTCAAAATAAAAATATTTTGTTTGTCAGATGTAGGTGTAGGAATCTATTTAGTGCTTCAATTTTGACAGCGCGCTTGTATGAAAAAACTCATTCTATACGTATTTATTTTAAGTTACCCATGATACCAACGTGAGAAGGGACCCATTGGATAATCACCTCCTTATTTGATGTAGGAAGTTTGCAAATGGTTACTTAAAACTCTATTTTGCTTTTCAGTATAAAATACTGAACACTCAATTCAGCGAATCGAGATATCGAGTAGGTATATTCTAGTTGCAATCAAAATGATTGCAGATTCGGAATGTGAGATATTTCTTAGATATAAAGACGTTAACACCTGCTTTTGTGCTCGTGATATGTGAAGAGAATTTTTCGTTTTAGTGCGAAAAGCAGAATATATTTCTATTTATTAGCATAAAGTTTTTGACGTGACAACGTCTTATAATTCGATGGAGCCGGCTGCTAGCACGAAAAAACATAACTCTTGCGGCGTTACCTCGCTCTGAGGCGTTTCATTTAAGGCTTGAAGTGCAAGCGAGAGCGCGGAACGAGCGACATAGGGGACGAGCGACATAGAGGCATAATCGGCCTCCACGGTCGGCAGCGTTCGACATCTGTCTCTCTCCTACTTGAGTGTGCGATGCGTCCGCGTGGACAGCTGCTATACAATAATACATTTACATGTTTTCGTCAAGTATGAAGTGCAGTGAAAAGTGAATGTGGTGTCAATTGTTTATAGCAACAAGTATTTTCTTATGACGCGTGACGTTGTCACGTTCAACTATCGTCAGTAAACTGACTTTATAGGCAACCGATTTTTTTATTATAAAGGCAATATAGTTGTAACGTTTTACAACATTCTACTATCATAAAACTCAGAGTCTAGCAAAAAACGGCAAGTTGTTTGTAAAGTAGGTTTACGATCGAGATGTTTACGTGATAACGTCCGCACGAGAAAATCTCCATTCGTTTGTATGCCGCTAGAGTGAGAGAGACGGAAGATCGGTCCACTCACTCGAACGCTATGCCAGCCTCCGCTCGTGAGGATTCCGCGTGACAAGTTTCACGGAATGACTGGCAGCGCTCGAGATGAGACGGGAGATCGGTCCGTCTCTCTCTCGTTATACCTGCGATCGCGCTCGTGAGGTTTTGGTGTGACACAAGTTTCTGAACATGTCACCCGACTAAAACGATTTTAAAGACGTTATCACGTCAAAAACTATCGTTTCAAATATAAAAAGGAATCCATTCGATGTTTCTTAGTTTTATGACGTTGGGTGTCAGGTGTGACGTTGGTTTGAAGGAAACAGCGTTTGACATCCAAGTCATTTATTATATATAAACAAGATAATACAGAAACATAAGAAAATAGTGAGCCTATTATTGGTTCTGGGGATGGACTGCGTGGCTATCGCATCCCCTAACCTCCTAGCTGGTACCTTCCTTGAGGGCTGCGTGGCTACCGCTCAAGTTGGGTCAGGTCACAGAGTGGACTGCGGGGCTATCGCACTCGTGGCCGTCTAGCTAACGACTGACTCGCTGGAGCTCGTTCACGCCTTTTATATGCTTTGGTGACGTATGTAGATGTGACGTTGCCTCGTAGACACTCGTAGCCATTGATGTGTGCGTGCGCATGCAGTGATTCATATTATTGTTGAGTGCTCTCGTTACATTCTCCCCCTCTGGTACTCTATAGTCGTCCCGACAGAGTACCAGCATCAAGATGCTTACGAGGCCTCCCCCTTCGACGTATTGGGTATGTGGGATATGCTTCCAGATCCTCTCGTTTCTCAAATTTTGTAAGCGCAGATGCATGATATTTTCCGATAGATTTACTAGGAGTATTTGGGTGCGCAACCTCATATGTAGAGGTCCCTAATTTTTTCAAGATAATATAAGGTCCATCACGACGAGGAGCTAATTTTGCAGTGAATTGTTTAGTGTCACTGCTTATATGGTGTGACTCTACTAAGACCAAATCTCCAATTTTATAGTCTGGACTGGGTCTCCGTTTTATATTTGCACGTTGTCTTACTGTGTCTGAGTTATGCTCTATATTTTCTTTAGCTAACTTCAAGTCTTGCACCAATTGTTTAAGCTTTGGTGTTATTTCTGCTACAAAGTTTTCAGACTCTACTATCACGCTCAGGTCATGTGTTAGTTCATAAGGCGTTCGTAATTCTCTCCCAAATGTAAGATAAGATGGAGAAAAACCTGTAGTTTGGCAGTTGGCCGTGTTCATTGCGAATCTTATTGCAGGTAAAGTTGAAGGCCAGTTTTGATGTTTCTCTTTTACCATAATAGCTATTTGTGCTTTTATGTCACGATTTTTCCTTTCTACTACGTTAGGTTCCGGATGATATACTGGAGTAAAAATTTGTTGTATTTCTAAACAATATGCTAGTTTCTGCATCACTGCTGATATAAACTGTACTCCGTTATCACTAATAATTTTTCGTGGTAAACCATAACGTAAAAATATTTCATTAATCAAAATTATTGCACAGTTTCCGCTAGTGGCTTCATTTAATGGAAATATTTCTACCCATCTTGTGGCAATGTCTTCTATGACTAAAATCCATTTCTCTCCTTTTGGTCCCTTTGGTAATGGTCCACATAAATCTATTGATAATATTTCAAATCCCTGAGAATTTGGGGTTGTCTGATATAATCCCGCCGGTTTTTGATTAGAAGGTTTATACTTTTGACATTCAACACATGATTTTATGTATTTTATGATATCCCTTCGTAGCCCTTTCCAGTAGAATTTGTTTGATATGCGTTGAACTGTTCTTTCTATCCCCATATGACCAGCTGTAGGATCATCATGGTAAGCTTTTAGAACGTTAGGTATTTCATGGCTTGGAACTACAAGTTTCGCGTTTTCGTGTTCTTGTTCAGCTATGTATAAATACAGTACACCTTTGTGGAGTAAATACCCTTTTTTAATCCATTCTACATAATCTGATGATTCTTTACCTTCTTCTAAAATTTCAATTATAGCTTTTAACGCTTTGTATTTCATTTGTTCTTCCCTTAATTGTCTTTCACTTAGTTTTGGTAACTCTATGTCTATACGACAAATGGTACAATTTTCGTCATGATTTTTACATGGTGGACGTGATAACGTGTCAGCTAAAACATTCGTTCGTCCTGGTGTATATTGGATCTTAAAATCATATGGTTGTAGTTGTAGTGCCCATCTTGCCAGTCGACCAGTTGGAGTCTTAAGGTTCATTAACCATTTTAAAGGTTGATGATCAGTGATTGTTATGAATTTTGTACCTTCTATATATCCACGGAACTTTGATATTGCCCAAACTATAGCTAAGGCTTCTTTCTCGGTTACACTATAATTGGTTTCGGCTGGAGTTAAAAGTCTACTTGCGTATTCTATTGGATGTTCGTCTTCTCCCTCCCCCTGGAAGCAGCAAAATTATTTATAAACCTTCGGTACCATGACGCAGTTTGTAAAAATGAAATTAGGTGCTTTAAGTTTTTAGGCGCCTGTAGATTCGCAATAGCAGATATTTTTTGATGTCGCCAGTGAACAACAGTGTCAACCCTTCTAATGCGTCTTCGTCACTGATTTGTTCCACTTTTTTGTATACAGAAATATTCGCAATGAATTCTTCAACCTTATTGTAGTTTCTCTTGCCGTCAAAACGTACAGGACACTGAGCAAAACTTTTATTTCTATTGTTTTGGTTAACTTCTGACAGTTTATTGATCAAGGTGCTAAATTGGTCTTGTGTCATAACCATTATTTTATAGTCACCCTTTTCTTCCATCATAGTTGGTTCCTCGTCTGACATCTCAAATAGTTTGAGGGTAGTTGTATAATTCGAGCGCAAACTTTGACGTTTGTCAAATATCTTCTGTGGTTTAGACTTTCGTTAAATATTGTCTGTGGTTTTGACGTTTGTTGCCAGATAACAAATGTCAATTTCAAATGTCTTCTTTAACGTTGGGCGCCAGATATGACGTTGGGTGTCAGGTGTGACGTTGGTTTGAAGGAAACAGCGTTTGACATCCAAGTCATTTATTATATATAAACAAGATCATACAGAAACATAAGAAAATAGTGAGCCTATTAGTGGTTCTGGGGATGGACTGCGTGGCTATCGCATCCCCTAACCTCCTAGCTGGTACCTTCCTTGAGGGCTGCGTGGCTACCGCTCAAGTTGGGTCAGGTCACAGAGTGGACTGCGGGGCTATCGCACTCGTGGCCGTCTAGCTAACGACTGACTCGCTGGAGCTCGTTCACGCCTTTTCTATGCTTTGGTGACGTATGTAGATGTGACGTTGCCTCGTAGACACTCGTAGCCATTGATGTGTGCGTGCGCATGCAGTGATTCATATTATTGTTGAGTGCTCTCGTTACAGTTTTCTTTTTGCTTTTCTTTTCATTAAAATGTGAGCTAATAGAACTGTAGTAATATGAGCTTGAGCAGCGATAGTCGAGTGGTAAGAAACCTCGGTCTTCGACGCGAACGATCCTGGGTTCAAATCCTCGGGGCGCACCTCTGACAAAGAAATTTGTAATGTGTGCATTTATCGCTGCTCCACGGTGATGGAAAATATCGTGATATTTAATTGATTACGATGTTCCCCATCGCCGTGCATGCCTGAGAGAAATTCATAATTTCTCGAAAGCATGACGTCCATCAATCCGCACTTGGCCAGCGTGGTGGACTATGGCCTAAATCCCTTTCACTTGTGCCCAGCAGTGGGGCATTAAAAATGTTTGAAAAAAAATGAGCTTCAATAGAGTTCTAGTTATAAAATAAGAATACTTATCGTCTTTTTCAATAGAAAATATTGAACACTCAGTTCAGTAATTCTAGATGTTGAGTATATTCTACTGGCAGTCGGATTTATTCGGATTCAATGCATTCAGAATATGGAATATTTCTGCGATATTGAGACGTTAACATCTGCTTTTGTGCAAGTTATATTTGAAGTCGCTTTGCTAGAAATATTCCTTAACTAACATTAGCTTTTGAAAATTATGTGAGAACAAAGGAGTTACCTATAGTTGCTTTTTCTGCTGTGTTCTGAATCTACTTCACACCTCGTAGCTTATAGCTTTTTTAACGACCGCCGTGGCGCAATGGTTACCATGCCGGATTGCCAATCGAGGGGTCCCGGGTTCGATTCCCGGCGAAACAGAAATTTGAATGATGAGTTTAAATTTCTGTTCTCGGTCTGGGTGTTTGTGTTCCTGTCTTTGTATGTGTCCATGGTACCCACGACACACGGTATTAATTACCTTACTGTGGGGCTATGAGTGTGTAACGTTTTGCTAGTTACTCATTTAAAGCAAAAAATATATAAGAAAATGATTAAATAAAATTAATATTAATTATAATAAAATAAAATATTATTAATTATCTAAACGTTTGTGATTATAGTCGGGAGACAACATTATTTGAGAAACTCTTTTATGTAAGAGACGCCTGCAATTATACGAGATGACTTCTGTTTTTAACAAATTGTCTTTAATTATTTTTAAATTTAAGATTATATATTTAATCTAGTGAGCCCCGCAGACGTTGTCCTGCTTTACAAGTATTGAAAGAGGATTTGTTTTTTTATTATCTTAAAAAGATTTCATGTTACTGTCAAACAAAAATATAAAACGATTTATATGGGTAAACTAAATAAATAAATAAATAATTAAAAAAACATTTTCAAGTGGACGGAATTGTGAATCTAAACAATTCTGGAATCCACTTGAACACACACAAAACACAAACAAAAACATTAAAATCGGTCCAGCCGTTTAGGAGGAGTTCACTGTCAACACACGTACAGAAGAATTATATATAATAATATAAAGTTTTAACAGCCAAAGAAAAATTAAACCCCACTGCGTGTTCTACTGACTTTACTATGGTGAGTCCTCCGAGGAACTTTTCAAAATGATGCATACGTCACCATTAAATGATTATACCACCAGACGAAGGTTAAAGTTCCACCGACACCATCTGGACTCGTAGCGGTCCTCCACAGTCCGCTTTGCACGCTCATTTTTACCACGGACGTGTAAGTTATGGAACAACCGTCCATTTCCAGTGGACTATGACAAGGGGTTCTTCAAGAAAGCTGTAAAAAAGCTCTCCTTTATTTATAAAAGAGTGTAATTTCTTTGTAAATGATTCACATATATACTTCTTATAAGGATTCTTAATGTACCTATGTTAGTCTATGAATATCTCCGAAACCAGCGGTCGGTTTTCAACATACGAGTAACTCGGACACGTCACAACGCGGCAGCGTGAGGTCTACAAGTAAGTGAAAGAAGCTCTTTGTATAGCGGTTAAGTCGTGTATTAACATGCACGAAAAAATACTGGTATGGAACCAATTTCACGCACTAACTCAATAGCTTAATCGCTTTAAAGCTACACACGTCCCTGTCAAAGCTAAATCGTTTCAGAGCAATCAGGCGCCGCCGTTTAACCGGTGCAAATGACAGTTTAACGATTCATTGATTGCAACCCGTTAGGATCAATTCCCACTGAAAGAGCAGCGGTGCGCAGCGGCTTTTTGAGACATAATATTACAAATCATTTTGAATCTTATCTGTGTGATACAGAGTTCATAGTTATTTGAATACACAGCAGCGCGGCGCCGCGAGGCTGCACGAACCTCCTAGCGACTAGTCAAAGGAGGTTGCTTGCCCCTTGCGGCTCCGTGGTCAGTCACTTGTTCTAACGGCCGCTGCACGCCACTACTCTTTCAGTGGGAATTGAACCTTATGAACTACTGATGCACTGGCGTAAATTAAAAAAAACCTTTTTCCGAACACAGCACTTACTCCTTTTTGGAAGTCGGTTAAAAAACGGGGCTTAAAGCGAAGGTGTAATGTAAAATTACGCTCCTTGAATTTTCCCATTATTACATCTTTTATTTTATAAGTGCAGAAAATTCATTAATTTTACAAAATGGTCACGCTTATATTCTCGATAAAAACAAACCTCTAAGTATTTTTAATCGACTTCAAAAACAATATTATAAAACAATAGACGACCCGCGTGGCGTAATGGTTGCCATACCGGTCTACCAATCGAACGGTCCCGGGTTCGATTCCCGGCGAAGCAGAAATTTGAATGATGAGTTTAAATTTCTGTTCTCGGTCTGGGTGTTTGTGTTTCTAACTTTGTATGTGTCCATAGTACCCAAGACACAGGGAATCCTAGTGTGGGGCTATGAGTGTGTAGCGTTACTGATTTATTTATTTATATTTCCCAATTTTACTAACTCAGAAATACTTGAACCCACTATCAACTATCACGCTCTGGCTGAGACTAACTTAATACCCTAATCGCTTTAAAGGTACAACCGTCCTTGTCAAAGCCTATTCGTTTCAGAGCAATCACGGTCCACATGACAGTTTAATTAATGATTCATTGATTGCAACCGGTCAGAGTGTGACCGGTTATCCGGGTGCTCCACTGTTGCACTCAAGTAAAGAATAGCTTAGATGTAAAAAATCTGGTAACGGGAATTTCTCTTAATCTTCTAATACCTTTAAACGAGCAATTCTTGTATGTATCTAAATATATTTTTTGAATCTCGGAAACGGCTCCAAATATTTTGATGAAATTTAGTACCCTGGATTCGGGGGTAATAAATCGATCCACAAAATTTTTATTGTTGGAAATTTTTAACTGTATAAAAATATTTTCAATGATAATCAATTTAAATATAAACTGAAAATTGCGACTCTTCCTGACATCTATTGGAGAGTATTAATAATATTGTGGCGCAAACGCTGTCAAACGGGGGAGCCCACGAGGCTCATTGTGGATTTCCTCAAGCGTCATCAGGACCTTGTGCTTTTTATAGGTTGGGTGGTTTAAAATATTATATTATTTAATATTATTATATTTTATGACGTTTTGCGTTTAACCAGTGGAGAGAGATTTTTATTATTTAAAATTCATGGTTCAACGGTAGCGGCGTATTCTAATCTGACTATTTTGACATCCGGAAGTGAGATAAAAAATTATTGTACCTATATAGAAGGTCTTTTTTAATCGTGGCAGTACTCAACAGGAAATGAAATGAAATGAAATATTTATTTGCATAAAACACGGTACATTTTACGATAAAAATCTTACAATATTGTTCATGCGTGTCTTACCGACCTAGTCGGTGGGCAAATATTTATTAATAAATAAGATAAAGTCATCGTGTCTTTAGTGATAACAGTATATCCTTAATCTATAGGTTAAATCATTAATTTACTTTTTTTAATTTAAGGATATTAAATGCAATTTCATACCCGAAGGTACATGTCATTTTTTTTAAATAATAACAATAATAATTTAATAACAATAATATTAGATAATAATAGTAATGATAATATTTGCATAATTGAATAAAAATTTATAATTTATTAGCCAAGCGTTTGAGGTGTCCAGCATGACAATATTCTATAAATTCCTTTGTGGAATAAAAACAGTTCTTAATCAATAATTTAAAAATAAAACCCTTGAACCAATTTAATGTTAGATTTTTTTAACCGAGATGGCAGCAAATTATAAATTTTGATGCACATCACAAAGCTGTTTCTCGAATAGCATGCCGTATAAGATAATAGTCTATGCAATTGACCCCGATGCCGATTGAAGAATCTATCATCTTTGGTATCAAATCGATTTTGATTATTTTTGACACATATCAGACTTTCGTAGATGTACATTGATGGCAATGGCGGGAGATTTAGTTTTTTTTAAATATTGGCTTACAGGAGTCCATAGGTTCCGCACTACTGTTAAATGGCCCTAACACATTTCTTTTGTATAAATAATGCTCTATTGAAGTCAGTTGAATTCCCCCATAAGAGTAATCCGTATCTTAGGACCGAACACACGTATCCGTGATAAGCCTTCAATGCTGTTTTTTATTTGCTACTTTTGAAAGATGGTGTAATGCGTATATGAATTTATTTAGTCTTTGGCATACTATTTCTACATGATTTTTCCAATTTAAATTTAAGTCGATTTCAATGCCAAGAAATTTAGCAATTTTATTTTAGGATGCAAGGTGTACCCCATATCTTAATCTGACGCGCTAGAGTAAATCCGAAAATCCCCTCTTGGGCTCCGCTACTACCATCCGCCAATCCGACGTTCAAAGAATTGACAACGTCGATTTGAAAGAGCTCTATGAAAATTTCGTTCATTGAATTAAAGCTTCCATGGTCGAATGGTTGCGTGAGCTGACTGCGGAACTAGAGACCTGGGTTCAAACCTCGATCAAAACCATATTGTGTCTATTTTTTATTTTTATGAAAATAACTTTTTTTTATTAGGAGCTATTTCAGATGGCTTTGTTAAGTAACACGAAGCAAATGATTGTTTCGTTTTAAACTAAACCAAGAAAATATTTTTTTAGAAAATAAACGATTTAATGTTATCTCATTGTATAAAATCTGGTGCAATAAAAGTATTTTTGTATTGTATTGTATATTATATCCGAGCAACGCTCGGGCGTCCAGGTACTTATGTTTAAGTGTTTGGCGGCGCATGCCAGAATAGCTCGCAGATGGTAGATTTTTTCCTACCTACTTGACACTTATCGTCATATTTTGGACAATTCACACAATATCTTTATAAATTGTAGCCTATATGTTATTCTGATGTATAAGCTATATTGTGGTAAAGTTTCATTCAAATCCATTCAGTAGTTTTTACGTGAAAGAGTAACAAACATCCATACATCCATACATCCATACTTACAAACTTTCGCCTTTATAATAGTAGTAGGATAATAATTGAAGAATAAAAATTTGGGTACACTTTGCAATATCAATTTATTTGAATGATTTTCATCAAATCAAAAGCATACAAAAATAGATTTTGAATAACTCAAAAATAAAGCATTAAATGTCCATTTAAAATTTTTAAAACATTAAACAAATAGAGCGTAACAGGACAGTGACGTCACTGAGTATCTTTGTACAATTAGTTTTAATCTCAATTTTCAGATGAGTTTCGAGACGAATGCATATGCCTTACAATATAAAAATATATCAGATCTCGATCGAGCCAAGCTCATAAATCTAAAAGTCTTTACTTCACTAACTCTAGATTTCAGCCAAAACGTGTGACCTTGCCTTTTATAAAGTTAGGTGAAAATACTTTGCAACAATCCGCAATCACAACGTATGATGGTGTATACCTTTTCCATGCAATAGCACCTCCCTCCCTCCCACATAGGACACATGCACATGCAACAACAAAAAGTATACACCAACATACGCACCACCACCAACACGTGTTTCGCCCCAAAACAGAGCATCATCAGGGTTATTGACTCCACGACTTGCCTTGCCTTTTCGCTAACGTCACGAAAGCGTTCGTTACTTTTTTGTAATACAAATATCACCATTTACCATGTCTCCAGATAAGCAATTTTAATCAAACTAATAAGGGTACTTTTGCCAATCTTTTTTATGTCCAACTGCTTTTTTTTATATGTAAACCGAACAAAAAGGCAGACGGGCCGCGTGGTGTTAAGCGATCACCGTCGCCTATGAACACGGGCAACCCCAGGGGAGCCACACGAGCATTGCCGGCTTTGGAGGAGAGCTCTTTTTACAGCTTTCTTGAAGAACCCCATGTTATAGTCCACTGGGAATGCCTCAGCTGGAAGGTTGTCCCATAACCTGCACGTCCGTGGTAAAAAGGAGCGTGCAAAGCGGACTGTGGAGGACCGCCACGAGTCCAGATGGTGCCGGTGGAATTTTAACCTTCGCCTGGTGGTATAATCATGGAATGGTGATGTAGGCATGAGTTTGAAAAGCTGATGCTGCACAGTTCTCTTGAGTTGTAAAAAGAATTTAGGACATAGTCCACTACGTTGGCTATGTGCATATTGGTGGACGTCATGACTTCGAGAAATTATGAATTTATCTCGGGTATGCACCGTGATGGAAAAACATCAAAGCTAAATTTTTCCCGTTTTGTTGATACTGGGCGACATTACTGACAACACACTTAATAGTAAAAGTCAAGTGCGGTGTCAGTAATCTTTAAGATAAAGATAAAGATAAAGATTATTTATTTCCATAAAAACATGTTGCATACTGTGTAGAGACCCTGACTTCTGCTTTAGTTCGCACTGTGTTGCAGAAGTCAGTTTCTTCCCAGACATGGTATTTTTACAGTTGACTTACAAAAACTAAAACAAATATCCTTATACATATATAAACGTAACATTGTTCAACATAATTATCCTTATTATTTGTTTATTGATTGCAAATAATACATTTTTTCCATAGTGCGTGCGTGTGTGTTTGTGTGTGTGTGTGTGTGTGTGTGTGCGTGCAAATGTGCGCGCGCGCGTGTATAGGTCTGCGTGTGTGCATGTTTGAGTGTGTTAGTGTGTAAGTGCATGTAGGAGACTGCATTTTTATGTGTATGTATGTGAGTGCGTATGCGTGGTTGTGTAGTATGGTATTTTAATTATTTAAGCTCATTTTACTCTTACAAATAGTTTTTCTACACTTTCACAATCGGTTTCAAGTTAGCCAAATATCCCAGTAAAGCGATTGCTATGTTACAAGAACGCGTTTGATGGATAATTAGAGTTCAGTTACAAAAGCTTGTGAAATGGGACTAATTGATGTTTGTTTCTCAATTACGCTAGAACGGACAGAATCGGAATGGGATGGCGGGACAGACATAAAAACAAAACCACTTTAAATGTTTTCCCTCTATTCTTGAACAATTTAAAACTTAACTTGTTGGCCATTAAATGCAGACCACAGAAATGTACAACCATTTATAAAGTTCAGGAGCCCGCGGATGTAACTTCGGTATGCAATGAATTTTTGAAAGAGCCAAATGAGGTGGACGCGGTACTTAACCAAGATTTGGAAGCAAGACACTAGTAAATTAAAACATTTATTCAGTAACAGTTATGCTTATGTTAACATTCAAACATTATTCAACAGAAATTTTAACTTTAAACTCATCATTTAAATTTCTGTTTCGCCGGGAATCGAACCCGGGACCCTCCGATTGGCAGTGCGGCGTGGTAACCATTGCGCCACACCGGTCATCAAAAACCCAGGAAAATCCTTTGGATAGAAACCCCCAAAAGGGTACAACCATTAACAAAATCGGATGTTAAGCAACCCACTACGTGATCCTGAATATTTAATCGAAGTAAGTGGTAAGGAACGCAAAAGGGTGACTTAGATTTCATCTATTTTTCAAGAGTGTGGCAACCCCGTTTCATCTTTATTACGTAATGCTGCTTGCCAGTTATACAAAAAAAAAATACAAAAATATTTATTTCAACTCAAGGATTGTACATAATATCTATCTGAGCTTGGAGTCAACCTAGTAACTAGCCTGTGGCAGGTGCCTCCACTCTTCCCAGTGATTTTACAATTTAAAGCACGCGAGAATCAAAGTAACATGTAACAATATACAAAAGAAAAGAAAATCTTATTCTAGATTTAAACTGAACTTATTTCTAAAATTACAATTATAAAACATAGTATTAAAATAAAGTTTTTTTTATTTCAATTTATACATAGTTAGAGTTGCCATACGTCCCGTATATACGGGACTGTCACCCTATTTGATCATCCCGTCCCGTATTACTACTTGTCCCATATTTGTCCCGTATTTCGACAAAATACGAAAATAGAGGCGAATGGCGCGGGCGCCCGCCGCCCTTACGGCGCCGGCGCGCGGTGACGGTGGCGGAGTGCGGGACGGACGCGCGCATAAGAGGGGGGCGGGTGGATCGCTCGCTCAGTCAGTTGATTGATTCAGTGTTTACTGAACGTAATCTAAGACGGCCGTGTATTTGTGTAGTCCACGCGAACTTGACGCTCAGTGAGAGACATCGAGTTGTTTAGATAAACTATTTTTCTTTTTTACTTATTACCGTGTCGTTGTAAAAGATGCCAAAGAGGAAGTGTCATTTTAAGGATGAATACACCACAGAATGGTCGTATATAAAAAGAGGTAGGACGGAATTTAAAGCACTGTGCTCCGTTTGTAATTCATACATTTCCATAGGTCATGGTGGTAAATCTGACATTCAACAGCACATAGTTACAAGTGTTCATAAATCACACATCAGGACAGCTTCAACTTCAAAGGATATTTCTACTTTTATGATAAAGAAAGACTCGGAAGAGGAAATTTTGGTCGCAGCTGCTGAGTTGACTACAGCTTACAAAGTCGTACGCCATCACCAATCCTTTAATTCGTTGGATTGTACTACCAAATTAAATGCACTGATGTATCCAGACTCAAAAATTGCTTCTAAACAAACTACTGCACGAACTAAGGCTACGGCAATAGTAAAAAGTATACTTGCTCCTCATAGTGTGCAACTTTGTGTTACGGATTTAATCAATGCGACGTTTTTTGGAATAGCTACTGATGCCAGCAATCATAATGCCGAGAAAATCTTTCCTTTAGTGGTTCAATATTTTAACGAAAAAGATGGCCAGCAATGTAAGCTATTAAAATTGGGTTCTTTAAATAATGAGCGTTCTGAAACAATCACTGAATATTGCAAAACTTCTCTAGAAAATCTGAATATTCCTCGTGAAAAACTTATCGCGTTTTGCGGAGATAATACAAATACGAACTTTGGCGGCTCCAGCAGAGGCGGGTGTAATAATGTGTTCTCGAGACTAAACGCTGAACTGGGAAGAGATATTGAAGGCGTAGGATGTCCTGCACATGTTCTACACAACACTCTATCCACAGCTGCTGATCTTTTGACTGTCGACGTTGAATCGACAGTGGTCAAGGTGTTCAAGTACTTCCACATTTACACTGTGAGAACGGAAAAACTGAAAGAGTTTTGTGAATATGCTGATGTTGCTTACAAAAACTTATTGTCTTATGTTGGGACCAGGTGGTTATCATTATTACCAGCAGTTGAGCGAATATTAAAGCTATGGCAGCCGTTAAAATATTTCTTTAATGCTGAAGAAAAGCCACCGAAAGCTATTAAAGATTTTTTTGATAATCCAATCAGTGAAGTGTATTTTTGCTTCTTGCATTCGCAGCTTAGTACGTTTGAATCACAAATAAGAAAAGTTGAAAAATCTAACATCACGGTAATTGAAGTGAAGTCCATATTACAAGAGACAATGCAAATTATGATGGAGAGAAAAACATCAAATTTTATTGGAATAGCGACGAAGCAAATTTTGAATCGCTTAAAGCTTAATTCTGAAAATAATGACATGGTCGAAGCTTTTGAAAAACAAGCAATAGATTTCTTTAATACAGCTGTCGAATATATTAAGAAATGGTCACAACCGCTTGAAAACTTCAATGCCTTCGACTGGATGTCTCTGAACAGTATTCCTGAATGGGAAGAAATTGAACGAATTGTAACATATTTACAAACAAAACAAATAAATATTGAACAGACTGAGACCCTATTTAACCAGTTTGTTTACTTAAAAGATTATTTGAATAAGAATAATGACATAATGAAAACACTAAGCATAGAACAAAAGTGGCTGAAATTTTTTGGAGATACAGAACATTTAGAGCAGAAATCATGCCTATTAAAGCTGTGTGAATATATATTTGCAATTCCAGCCCACAATGCAAATGTCGAAAGAATATTTTCATTGATGACGGCTCAATGGACGGACGAACGGAACAGGTTGTCGGTAGAGACCATTGAATCCATATTGATTTGTCATTACAATTTTAAAATGACATGCGCCCAGTTCTATGATTATATAAAAAAAGAAAAAGAAGTTATTGCAAAAGTAAAATCAACTTCAAAATATGACTGGGCAAAAAAATAAATACCTGAGTAATTTTATGTTAATTTAAAAAATTGTCTACATAAGACGTTTTGAATAAAAAGTATGATTAAATAAAAATAATTGTTTTATTTATTTTACACTTTCAATAAGTTTGAGATTAGAGGGAATCTTAGAAAACACATTAGTTTGTTTCTTCTCGCTATGTAGGAAGGTACACATGCGTGCTATGTTATGTAGTATGGTGTAGTTGAAAAGCCCCGTGTCAGTGTTGAATGTGTTATATACGATTATGAGTTTTGGGTATCGGAAGAAAAAACGTCCCGTATTGGTTCCCAGAAGTTATGGCAACGCTACATAGTACATGCTATTGACGTGATAACGTCTTTAAAATCGTTTTAGTCGGGTGACATGTTCAGAAACTTGTGTCACACCAAAACCTCACGAGCGCGATCGCAGGTATAACGAGAGAGAGACGGACCGATCTCCCGTCTCATCTCGAGCGCTGCCAGTCATTCCGTGAAACTTGTCACGCGGAATCCTCACGAGCGGAGGCTGGCATAGCGTTCGAGTGAGTGGACCGATCTTCCGTCTCTCTCACTCTAGCGGCATACAAACGAATGGAGATTTTCTCGTGCGGACGTTATCACGTAAACATCTCGATCGTAAACCTACTTTACAAACAATTTGCCGTTTTTTTTATTTAGTACACAGTAGTTGTCTGGCAAATCAATTGAGATACTAAACTTTTAATGAGCTGCCATAACATGACATTCGCATACATTTTGTATGAGAAAAATATTTACTTGTTGGTAGTTTAATATGATTGATTCACTATGAGGACGACCCGCGTGGCGCAATGGTTACCACGCCGGACTACCAATCGAGGGGTCCCGGGTTCGATTTCCGGCGAAACAGAAATTTGAATGATGAGTTTAAATTTCTGTTCTCGGTCTGGGTGTTTGTGTTTCTGTCTTTGTCCATGGTACCCACGACACTACATGGTATATATACCCTACTGTGGGGCTATGAGTGTGAACTTTATTTAATTTATTTATTTCAATCATATGATTGCTAAACTCGACGTTAACTTGCCGGATTGCCAATAAATGTTTCGGTTCGGGTTCGATACCCTGTGAGGTGGTAGTACTTTGATTGTTCTATCGAGGAAGCACCATCGCCGATTGCCGATGCAAAAAGTAATATGTTTGTGAAGGCCCAAACAAAGAAATGGAAAGTCAAGACGTCAATGTGTCGTCATATTAGCAATACCCATCGATAATCAGCAAAAACAAGATGGCGGCGAATAGGAAGACGTTTGAGAAACAATGGATGAGTTCATTATTCTCTGCATTTCCTAAAAAACTAAAATAATAGTGATTCAGTCGTTTTCGTATTTCTTATCAATACCATTTCCACACTAATATCTAACACTAATATCTTTAAACGAGCAATTCTTGTATATATTTAAATACACTTTTTGAATCTCGGAAACGGCTCCAAAGATTTTGATGAAATTTAGTACCCTGGTTTCGGGGATGATAAATCGATCCACAAATTTTTATTGATAGAAATTGTCGTTTTATTTAATGTTTATGCCGTTATATATAAAAATACTCTTACCGACACCTATTGGAGAATATTAATAATATTGTGGCGTAGAAAGCTGTCAAATGTTGAACGTCAATCCGCCCTTCAAACAAATGACAATGTCGATATGAAAGACCTCTATTAAAATTTCGTTAATAGAATTAAAGCTTTCTTGGTCGAATGGTTACGAAAGCAGACTACGGAGCTAGAGACCTTTTTAATTGGGAGCTTGGTATTTCAAAATGCTTTGTTAAGTAACACTAAGCCTATGAATGTTTTGCTTAAAAATAAACCAAGAATAAAAATTGTTTTTATCCGAGCAACGCTCTGGCGTCCAGGTACTTATAAATAAATGCTAAAGTTACTTTGTCTATGTGTGTGTGTGTGTGCATGTGTGTTACGTTTTCACGGTTTTCACACTGAAACTACTGAAACAATTTTAATTAAAGATAAACAAAAACTGACCTTGAGAATGGATATATGGTAGTTATTATTATTTTCTATTTATATATATTTTATTATATTTAGATTTAGCGTAGGTACCTATAATATAGCTTATCGAAGTTGAAATACGCACTTGATAGGAAGTAAATAAATGTTTATATGTACTAGACAGAGTTTTTGACGATTCAACTGTAGGACTAATAGGAGATAAAAATTCGTACGGAATGATGACCGAATTTCAAGCGGGCAAAACCTTGGACAAAAAAGCTACCTACTAGAATAACTATCGGCCGCCCGCGACTTCGTCCGCGTGGACTTTGGTATTACTCATAGCTAGCTCATAGCTGTTATACAGCTTATAGCCTGCCCCAATAAATGGACTATTCAACACAAAAATATTTTTTCAATTCGAACCAGTAGTTCCTGAGATTAGCGCGTTCAAACAAACAAACTCTTCAGCTTTATATATTAGTATAGATATTTAGTTTAAATTTGAATTGACATAAAACAAACAAGCGACAAAATGGTTTGAAATTTTTGAGTGAATCTTTTTTCACATCATACCAAGATATTAAAAAATTACGGGTTGCACTCCGGGAGTGCCGGCAGAAGTGAAAACTTGATTATTAACGTTGTGCATTTTTGATTTATTGGAATAGTTGGGAATAATTTTGAACGAATTGCTTTTATTATCAATATAAAAGTACTGTTATTTATGTCGTAGAATACAATATTTATTTATTGCGCTATCGTACACAAACATTACAATTTATATTTCATTTTCTAATTCTTTTCAAATTTTTTTTCATACTTTGAAAAAAACATTTTTTTAACCCATATTTTATGAAAATAGATTTTTAAAAAAGCGATTTTTTTAATTAATCGAAACCCTTACAATCGATTAAAAAATAAACAATCGATTTCGATGTTACAACACTACTCTCCAACCGTCTTACGGTTTTTCGATCAGCACACGTGACCTGACGCGAGTTTCACAGTTTTTACCCATCCCACAAAGTGCTCAACGCAGCTAAAAAAGTTTTCACTTCAAAAATGAGGTAACATTCGATTTTCAACTTACAGTATTTTTTAATCAGCTTAGACAAGAAAGATGGATACTTCGAAAATCCGAGTGTTTTTTGAATACGAGTTCCGACGCGGAACTAACGTGGCAGAAACAGCTTGTAATATCGAGTCTGCGCTTGGGATTGCTAATGAAGCAATACAGTGCTGACAATAAATGAAGTATTGTTAGTATAAGGGCCCATCCATAAATTACCTGACTTTTTAACCCCTCCCCCCGTCCTTGTCACAGGCTGTCACATTTTTAGAACCCTCCCCCCTGATGTGACGTCACACATTTTTTAATTTTATGCATGTATTTAAAAATAATAAAAATTAAACAGTTATTTTCATTTCCAGAATGCTAAAGTATTAATAAAAATAGATCCAGTTCGTAAAAATTTAAAGTTTTTCATTCACATATAAATTTCGCGTTTGAGTATTTTAAATTTTAACATGACATGTGACATCACAAAGCTTTTGACCCCCCCTGCCCCTTGTCACACAATGTCACATTTTGGTGATACCCTCCCTCCTTAAGGTGTGAAGTAATTTATGGATGACCCCTAAGTAGTATACAGCTTGATGGAAATGAGGCATCTATCTCACTGCGGCATCTATCCCGGTTTTACCCTATGTATGTATTTAACGGTAACTTTAACTTCATTTTCACCTACAGAGTCTGATTAACTTGAAAATTTGCACAGGGGTCAAAGGCCGACAATGCAATAATATGAAAAAAGTCCAACTAAAAATTGAAAATAAATCATGTAATGTGATTTTGTTTTTTAAACAAAAAAACACGCTTTTGTGAAAAACGAACTAAAAAGTTAAAAATAAGAAGAAAATGTACCTATTTTATTGTAAAAAAGTGTGGGGTACTTTTTGAGATAACAAAATGATAAAACTTCTACTAATGTGTGTATAACTATTGACACCACGCAACCCACGCTTTTTTACAACATAATAGGTACATTTTCTTCGTATCTTTTACCTTTTTAGTTCGTTTTTTCACTAAGATTATGGGACAACCTTCCAACTGAGGCATTCCCAGTGGACTATAACATGGGGTTCTTCAAGAAAGCTGTAAAAAAAGCTCTCCTCCAAAGCCGGCAATGCTCGGGCGGCTCCCCTAGTGTTGCCGGTGTCCATAGGCGACGGTGATCGCTTAACATCACGCGGCCCGTCTGCCTTATTGTTAGGTTTATATATAAAAAAAAAAAACTAAGATTTGCATCGTGTAGCTTCGTGTCACCGGCGCGCAACTGAACAATAAGACAATATTCTAAGTTAGCTAACTTTAAACACAAATAACTAAACTTTAATCTCCCCACCTCCATAATAATATATCTTTACTCTCTACGAACTCAATTACGCTGAGAAGGGTGCGCTTACTGGACCCAGGTGATCCGGGTCGGAGGAGGCGTAACGTGGCCTGCCTTTTACCCGGATATGGTAGGCATACTAATGTATAGTACCTGCCAGTACCTGGACGCTCGAGCGTTACTCGGATACAAACAATTGTTTTCTTGTCTTATTTTTAAGTAAAACATTCATAGGCTTAGTGTTACTTAACAAAGCCTTTTGAAATACATAGCCCCCAATTTAAAAAAAATTGTCACAAAAAATAAAAAACGCAACTTGCCTATTTGAGGTTTGAACCAGAGTCTCTAGCTCCGTAGTCAGCTTTCGTAACCATTCGACCAAGAAAGCTTTAATTCCATTGATGAAATTTTTATAGAGGTCTTTCATATCGACATTGTCATTTGTTTGAAGGGCGGATTGACGGTTAACATTTGACGGCTTTCTACACCACAATATTATTAATCTTCTCCAATAGATGTCAGTAAGAGTAATTTTATATTTAACGGCATAAACATTAAATAAAACGACAATTTCTATCAACAAAAATTTGCTGGACGATTTATCATCCCCGAAACCAGGGTACTTTTCATCAAAATCTTTGGTACCGTTTCCGAGATTCAAAAAATATATTTAGATAGGTATATACAATAATTGCTCGTTTAAAGGTATTAGATTAAGGGCGGATTCGACCAATCTCGAACTTACTCCAGTATAACTATCATGAGAATAACTTTACTCCTTGAAAATACTCACAGATAACTTCGTTCACGTTTTACCAACTACTCGAAGAGTAAAATACTCTCGGTATTGTTATTCTATGTTCATTAGTGATTCATGAACGAATGTATGACCGAATTTATAAGCCGACAAAAATGCGTACTATATTGTTTCCTTAAACTTTACCCAAAATACGACAACAACTTAATTTTGTAGGATAATAAAGTGAAATGCCACTCGTTGACAGCTTTTCTATTCTATGTTTTGATTGTTTCTCGTTTTTGTGAGTCCGTGAAGGTTCGTGTTATTTTTAATAGGTGATTTGTGATTTGTATTTGCGATTATAAAAATTCAAATGGAGGGTCTGAAAAGAAAACGCAGCCCGAATTGGCTTGCTTCAGAAAAAAAAATTGTTAGTGGACCTGGTTTGCCTGATCCACCTTGGATGTCTCGGCACATATTCGTCTTCACTGTCGGACTCTTCGATCATATTTCTTAAGCGTTCCATCGTAGCGCGGTGTTAATAAATTTTTAGTAAAAGAAAATATAACCAAAAAGACTGCAAACCAAAGAAGATTTGAAGTGACATTGACTTTACTCTCAGATTAAATCTTTATACCTCCAAAATCGGCCGTATAAATATTTACTCGCGTATAGTACCTTATTCTCAGATTATTAGTTGGTAGAATGTAAAATCAGCATACTCGAGAGTAACTCGTAGTTTATTCTTGAGTAAAAACTTACTCTAGCTTGGTAGAATCCGCCCTAAGAAATAGAGGCTGCCCAATAATGCAATTATATAAGATACGAGAAAAGATATAGGCAGGGATTGTGTTTATTGCATGATTAGTTAAATCAAGTATAAAAAACCGGCCAGGTGCGAGACCGACTCGCACACTGTGCATTCCGTAAAATATTTTTAATATATAATGTAACTAAAAATTTAAAACCTTAAGGTTTTAAACAGAGAATAGCAATATGCGACTCTACCGTTAATAAGGTCGTAATAACAAAACTAATATGATTGGATAATCAGCACACACACACACACACACACACGCACACGCACGCACACACTGACAAAGACACACTATTTAATTGTTATGTTTAAGTAATTTCTAGTAATCTAAACCTACATTGTAATCTTTTATTTGTAAAAAGTATGTATTGTAAATTATAACTCAATGTGTAATTTACTTTATGCTAACTTTTGTTACTTTAGTCAATAAGTTAGAACATACCTCATCTTTGTCCAGAGGTGGGCGTAAATGACTGCGACACAGTTTTCTAACTATTGCAGTTGTTTACGAACAAATTCAAATTTTGTCATGTTTTATGTTCAATAAAAAAAACGGCAAATTGTTTGTAAAGTAGGTTTACGATCGAGATGTTTACGTGATAACGTCCGCACGAGAAAATCTCCATTCGTTTGTATGCCGCTAGAGTGAGAGAGACGGAAGATCGGTCCAGTCACTCGAACGCTATGCCAGCCTCCGCTCGTGAGGATTCCGCGTGACAAGTTTCACGGAATGACTGGCAGCGCTCGAGATGAGACGGGAGATCGGTCCGTCTCTCTCTCGTTATACCTGCGATCGCGCTCGTGAGGTTTTGGTGTGACACAAGTTTCTGAACATGTCACCCGACTAAAACGATTTTAAAGACGTTATCACGTCAAAAAACTTTGAATATTTGAGATCTTTGAAATCTTTGAATCTTTGAAATATTATTGTATACTGATACTGCAAAGAGTTTACTGCTTTTTCACGTCACTTACTGAAGGGAATATAGACTCGTGAAGAATAGATGATAATGCAGAATTAGATCGAGTTATGTACAGGTAGGGCTGCGCCATCACCTAAATTGCCAACATTTGGGCGAAATATGTTTTTTCCCCGGACATCTCTGAAAAAAAATTTTTTGCAACAAAAATAAAAACATCGTTATATTTGTTTTATTCCATTCGATCGTTGACTACTTTGCTTATTCTTAAATGCGGGTTATTTGTGGATGAATTTTTAATTAAGATTTATTTAAATTTATCGCTTATCTATTTAAAAAATGGTATTTCCCCTGACAACAAAAGCGTCCGGGTTACACACGGACTTTTCAATAACCCCGGCCGAACGGCCCCCGGACGTCCTTCAAACTAGGACAAATCCGGGGAATTCCGGACGGATGGTAGCCCTATGTATAGACAATGTTGTAAAGATGAGAGGATAAGAAATATTGAATCGATCAGAACTTTGATAGTTGCTTCCGTTTTTTAATTGACTAGAGAAAAAAGCCAATGATACCAAAACAGCTGAACAAATTTTCTTAGATCATGGCAGAGAATTAAATTTAGACCTCCTATTTTTTAAAAAAACAAGATCAAAAAGGGTTAATTTGTTTGTGAGCTACGATGCTATAAACAAACAGATCAACGGACACGTCAAAGTAATAACATGTAACATACATCTATTCGTAAAAATAATTTAAATTTTTACCCGTTTCATCATTATTGTAATTGAATGTCAAGTGATACTCAACTTTTGTATTGTAAAGAGTGGATATACTTAAATAGCGATTGAGCTTTAAAACAATCAAAACAATTTCTACAATTTTCAACGCGAAACACTCGTCATCAGTAAGTAGAGTATTGTTTTATATAATTTCATTTTTATGCCGCGGCATAACAATACCGGGCCGGAGTAACGCAGCTCTTGAGAAAATATTTTTCAGCATTCATTACAGAAAAATTTGGTGTGAAATTTTTGGACTCATAATCATCTACTTCTCTGCCTTTTAAAATGTTACATATTAATTTTAAGCTCGCATGGCATAAAACTGGCGCAGTAGCAAATAAGATGGGTGACCGCTAGTAGCAAATTTTCAGGCTCATTTTCATTTTTCCAAGAAGTCGGTCCCGGTTAGATGCAGTGAAGAAACCCTGTCGAAGGCCTTATGGTTGGTTTGAAAGCGTCCGACAGCGGATTGGCCACTAACCCTCATCTCCACCATTGAGCAGCGTGGTGGTGTTACTTGAGGCCTCTCAAATAATAAGGAGCTCCTCATGACCACATGAAAAGCATCAACTTTAAAAAATTAAACTTTATTTATGTCCCACTGCAGTCACAGGTCTCTTTCCAGGTCATAGTCCACCAGTCCCTGTAGCTTCGGAATTAAGAATAGAGCTACGGTATCCCCTGCCTGATCGTAAAAGGCGAATAAAAGGGGGCTTCCGAGGATGCGGACGGTGAGAGTGGGAGCTTGACCCGTCCAGCCAGCAGCCCCGGGAGGCATGGCGGTGTATGCGTGGCCGCATGCCGCTGTGAACACCTGACCGTGCAGGAGAGCACATCTGCTCTCCCGAAGATGGGCCTGTTCAGAGGCGCCGCGCGTGGAGGACACCGGTGCATTCCTATGGAGATCCCGGAGTCCTCACAAACGCAGAGGCAGGCCACCATGCTGGCATCATGCCTCATCATGCTTTCGAGAAATTATGAATTTCTCTCAGGTATACACGGAGATGGAAATCATCGTAATCTATACTAATATAATAAAGAGGAATGATTTGTATTTTTGTATGTTTGTGATGAATAAACTCAAAAACTACTGTTCTGGTTTCTAAAATTCTTTCACCATTAGAAAGTTACATTCACCTTGAGTAACATAGGCTACTTTTTACCGCGGGAAAATGCTTCATTCCCACGTAATGTACGTACGTACAAACGGGTAATAGGGTCAACGCGGTTAAAGCAACTGGCTAAACGCCTATGATTTTAATATAGCTATGAAGCCTGGAATAGCACATAGACTATTTTTTATCCTACGGGGACCCATTAAACGGGTCCACGCGGGCGAAGCCGCTGGCGGAAGGCTATCAATTATATACGAGTATCACAATATTTTCTGTCACCGAGAAGGCAGCAATGCGCGCAGCAAATGCGCGCCGAGGAATTGACCCTGGTATCTCCGTGTCGTAGACCGCGGTCTTTGCCACTCGGCCATTACTGCTCGCAGCTTTCAAATAATAAAGGTGAATCACAATCAATCGACCCTTAAAAAAACTAAAAAATAAAGTCAAAATGAGAACGCCCTCTTATTTTAAGTGGGTTCAAAAATTGTCTATGATAAGTAATAAAGTACCTGGATGGCCAAGCGTTGCTCGGATGAAAACGATTGATTTTTGAGAGACTCATTGGCTTACTTAATAACGCCACCTACCCCCAATAAAAAAAATAGAATTACATATACTCGCCGATAGATGGTGGGAAGAGTCATATTTTTGCACGCCTCATAACGCGAAGCGTTAACAACTAGCTAGAAAATGTGCTTATCTTGAACTTTGATTGCCTCTTATCTATGTATTTTGCACCGATTCTTTCATATGCGCACACCGATATGCAGATAAACTATTAATTTAACATTAGTAAACTAATAAATGAACATTTATTGTGTTTTATATAATTAAAAAACTGATTGAAAAAAATCTTCTATGGACGTCCGTGTTTCTGTGCGTATGGATCCCGTATGTGGCAGTGATAACGTCCGTAATACTGCACATATCGAGTTTCTTTTTCCCATTCAGAATTGTTTCCCCTGATCTGGTATTGAAAATGGCAGTTTAATTTAGTATTGTTTAATTAATATTGAAGATAAAAAATCCCAATTTTTTTAATTTCTCTTACGCTTCGTTATACTTAGGAATAGAACTTTCACTTTTCATCACTTTTCAAAAAAAAATATCGACTTTTCTTCATAGTTTTAATATATCTATATATTAATCAATTTTATTTTGAAGGATGAGATTATGAGGCGTGCACTTTTGGAGTTTCCAAACAATTTTAGTTTATTTTTAAGTTGAAAACACGCATTAAACTATATTTTCTAAAAACGAAACCTAGCTAGATCGACTAGCCCCCGAAAATCCCTGCACACTAAATTTCATGAAAATTGTAGAAGCCATTTCTGAGATTCAAATTATATCATCCATCCATACATCAGCCTTTTAAAGTCAACTGCTGGACATAGGCCTTTTTTTGTTTTCGGGGGGGAAATCTTTAAAAGGTACCCGGCACTTTGGGAGAGAGTACCGGGTTATGTGGGATTTGACCGCACTAATACCCCCTCGGTGGCTGCCACTGCGCTTGGGGAGGACTCCGGGATCTCCGGCGGAACGCACCGGTGTCCTCCACGCGCGACGCCCCTGAACGGGCCCATCTTCGGGAGAGCACATGCTCTCCTGCACCTTCCGATGCTCACGGCGGCATGCGGCCACGCACACACCGCCGCCCTTCCCGGGGCTGCTGGTTGGACGGATCGAGCTTCCACTCACACCGTCCACAACCCCGGAAGCCCCCTTTTAGTCGCCTCTTACGATCAGGCAGGGGATACCGTAGCTCTATTATTAATCCCGAAGCTACAGGGACTGCTGGATATAGGCCTCCCCTAATGTTCGCCACTCCGTCCGGTCCTGTGCCCTTTGAATTCAGTGGTTTCCCGCTATCTTCTTCAGGTCGTCAGTCCAACTGGTTGGAGGACGGCCTGTGCTCCTTTTGCCGAGATGTGGTTAAATTATAATATATGTATATAAATTAAATTATTTATTTAGTTATATACAAGAATTGCTCGTTTAAAGGTATTAGATAGAAGAGAATACCTTTATTGTTACAACTGAAAGAGAATCATTAGTGAAAGTGGTTTTATAGTTGCGTGAGTTTGATATAATGAGGTGTTATTGTTTTTCACTCTACGAGTATGGCATGGAAGGCATGCGTGTAATGAACAAATATAAACAATGTGAAAAAAGTGAGAATGTTATTGTAATCATAGATTACTTTGATGACGCGAATGGCGCAACGGTTATCTTGACTAATTAGTATTCACGGGCGCTTAGTTAAGTCCCAGCAAGGAGGAAACTCTTCGCGGTCTGGGTGTTCTAGTCTTATTTTTAGGGTTCCTTGACCGAAGAGAGCCAACGGGACCCTATTACTAAGCCTCCGCAATCCGTCCGTCTGTCTGTCATCTGTATCTCATGAACCGTGATGGCTAGACATTAGGAATTTTCACAGATGATGTATTTCTGTTGCCGCTATCACAACAAATACTAAAAATAGAATAAAATAAATATTTAGGGGGCTCCCATACAATAAACGTTATTTTTCATAGATGGTATGGTGCATGAGCCCGACTCGCACTTGACCGGTTCTTTTTGTATGTATGGTATGGTATCTGCAACAAGGGGATCCTAGTAAGGAAGGAAATGAAGAAAAGGAAATGAAATGAAAATATTTTATTTGCACAAATTAATATGGATGAATAAAGGGTTTTACACAATATTAGAACTCCATATTTACCCCTCAGGGAGTACAAATTTTAATTTAATTTAATTAACTAATTATTTTTAATGACTTAATTTAAACTTAAATTCCTAAAATGACTATTAAAGAATGGTACTTACATAAGAAACATTAAAGTAGTTTTACATTGATTTTAATTAACTAATTATTTTTAATGACTTAATTTAAACTTACATTCTTAAAATGAAATAAAATGTAGTTTTACATTTTTAATTAATTAGACTTAAACCCAATATTGTGCTTTTTATAATAGTTTATTTTATTTAAACCATACGGCGTTCGCCGTCATCAGCTTTTGGCACCCACCAGGATTTGTTTTTGTACACTGATATGCCCCAGTGAAGCGCGCATGGCCCGGCGGTTAGCGTAGAACGCAAACGATCTATGCAACTAAGCCAAACGGGCGCGGTCGGGTGTGAGATGGGTGACCGCTAGTGGCAAAAAAAATTTCATGCGCGTTTCCGTGCTTCGGAGGGCACGTAAAGCCGTCGGTCCCGGTTGTTGTCGATAGATAACAGTCGTTAAACCTTGTCGGAGGCCTTATGGGCGGTTTGAAAACATCCGACAGCGGGTTGACAGCGACAACCCGCATTGGAGCAGCGTGGTGGAGTAAGCTCCAGGCCTCCCCAATGATGGGGAGAGACCCGTGCCCAGCAGTGGGACGCAAAAAGGGTTGCGGCCATGCCCCAAATACATTATAATGGATATCGAACATGGAAATGAGATGATTTACTGTAGTAAAATGTAAACTATGTCATTATTTAGTCTCATAAATATTTCCACGTACAAAATCATGCCAAAAGATCACTCTAAAGCAGAGAGAAAGAAGGACACACAAAGTCTTTCGTATTTATAGGTATTTATAAGAAAGATGGGTGTCAACTGTCAAGGGCTAGCGGCAAGGGTACAATCACCCCCCATTTTACTCGTAAATACCCTACATGCGCTAAGATATACTGGAAGAAACGAGTAATGCCATTCAAAATGATATTTAAGTAGGACCACGGGCAATGAACCGCTTTAACTATATTTTACGTCCCAGCGCTGGGCACGAGTCTTTCGCTTGTGGACATTGAGGAGCCAGTTAGTGGCTAACTCGGTGTCGAAAGTTTTGAAACCGCCTCCTCGAACATGCAGCGGTGGCTGGTTTCTATCCCATTTTATATAAATGGATATCTTAAAACCACACCCGGAGAAAATATAAAAATGCCACTTCTGAAAAATATACGTTCAATTTACTGCGAAAATTAAGGCATTTTGTCACTTTTGGCTGCAGTGTCAATGAGGGATCATTCCAATATGGCCGCCGGCGCGTTGCCGCCAATACCGAAATAAGTTAGCCTGGGGCGATGGCTTGACACCTTGTATTATATTGGTATGAAAAATTGCTGCTCCTAATATTAAGGCAATTTATCACACAAAATGAAATAAAGCTGAACGACGGTGGCGTGAGTGTAGGAGACCTATATCGCCCTCCTAAGTTGATTTCATTGCTAGCCAAAACTATCTATATCCATACTAATATTATAAATTCGAAAGTAACTCTGTCTGTCTGTCTGTCTGCTACGCTTTCCCGCTTAAAGTACTGAACCAAATGTAATGAAATTTGAAACACAGCTAGAGTGGAGCTTGGGAAAGGACATAGGATGGTTTTTATCATACGAGACCTTTAAAAAGGGATCCACGCGGGCGAAGCCGCTGGCGGAAGGCTACTATATAATAAATCCCTATTTTCCTTGTACACGACTTCACGCGTGAATGGTTGAACCGATTTTGCTAATACTTGTTCTCTTAGTTATTGTCAGGAAAAAGTTCCTATGAGAAAACATTTAAAAAAGGGTTCCGGATCATTATCTATAAAAAACCGGCCAAGTGCGAGTCGGACTCACACACGAAGGTTTCCGTACCATCTATAAAAAATCACGTTTATTGTACGGGAGCCCCCTTGAATATATATTTTATTCTATTTTTAGTATTTGTATAATAATAGCGGCAACAGAAACACATCATTGCATTTGATTATCCATAGAAATCATTGCATTAAGATTGAATTGAATTTTTTTTTCTTATTTTTATTTTGATATACCCAGTGTCCACTCTCTCAGTAAATACAAATCTAACGACACCTCTCAAGCCAACATCCTTCAAGCCGTTCAGGCAGCAGGTCGTGCCAAACAATTGTACATTTACATACGTTGTTTACATACATACTCTTCAAAAACATAGCCCTCCTTCAGGCGCAATCAGGTAAAAATAACATTTTAACAATATAATAGCGAAAAATATATTATGACTGTGTACTCGTAGATGGATCTCATATCGTACTCTGACTTAAAATTTCATATTTTAAAACACCATTTCCGTTATCAATATTGGTTTTTAATATTCAAACAAGGGCTCGTGTGGGCTTGTGTAGACTGTGATATACACCCGGGCGAATGATTTGCTACCGGCCGCATACCCGGGTGATATGCTACGGGCTTTTCGCCCGGGTCAGCGAATATTGGTCGTGACAGCGTAAAATACGATGCTTTCTACGGACGCAGTGCAAAATACTGTTATGGGTTTTTGTAGCTCAAAAAATATTCGGTGTAAGTCTGGTACGTAGCGGTCTCGTAATTACTTTAACCCATTAAGATATTATGAAGTTGGATTGAAATATTGGTACAGATTTGATATTTTGCATTTGGGTATTATATTTCAAATAGTTCCACCAACAGAATATGTGTATGTTTGTATACATAAACATAGCTCAAGATTCACCCCAATTACAGTTGCAAACAAATTCCTTAACTAATATATACTATATAGTCCCGGGTTTGATTCCGGTGAAGTAGAAATTTGAATGATGAGTTTAGAATTTATGTTCTCGTCTTTGTCTTTGTGTGTTTCCATGGCATCCACGACACAGTTGTTATTATTATAATAAGTTGCTTAGAAATCGGACAAAAATGGTTAACATCTGTAGATGTACTGAACTTGGATCTGAAATCCGCATGGCCAAATATACAATACAGTAAATAAACGAAATCGATTAACCCTTTCTAAATAGTTTTTTCTTATTTACCGAAGTAAGTAAAATGGCGTACCCTTCATTCCTGAATCAATGGACATCGAATCCAAAATAGTTTTAGGAATCATTACCACTAGGAAGAAAAAGTATCATGCCAAGTATTACATTAGTTTATTATTTTTTGCTTTTCAGTCTTTACGGTGGTTTAATTTTTTATTAAAATCTTATTTAATTTTTTTATAAAACATCTTATTTTTAAATCCCATAAGTGACTGTATTACAAGTAAAAGCCCAGATTAACAATTTGTTTCAAGTGGAGCGCAATAAAAATAGCATTCGTCAAACACTTTACTCTTACTTTAGATAGTTCTAACAAACAATAAAAGTTAATACCCGGGCGACATAAACCCGGATAAACAATTTGCAGCAAACGTAGCGCAGAGTTATGAGATATTTGTTTTACACTATTATATATAGCGTCCGGCGAGCCATAACGGGCAATAAAAGTTAATACCCGGATGATATATACCCGGATAAATGATTTGCTGCCGACACGTCGTCGAGAGTATAAAATATTTGTTTTTCCCAAGTGTTATTATAGCCTATAAAACCGTTGGACTGTTGAGGATGGCAATGACCATAATTCAAGCTGTCACCGGGTCATCCGGATCTGTGGTGTAACTTTATGGCTGTATAGTTACAAACGAGCGTGCAGTTCATCTGATAAGTGGTGGCAGCCTATGCTTTTGAATTATGACCTATAAATTATGACCTCGTTCGCAATAGTTTATGGTTTTCAGCTAACGAGTTTTTCTGACTGAATCGTTTTATGAAAATTTAATTTTTACTTACTAATTTTCTAATTTATTTTTTATTTGAATGGAGTAGCAGACGAGCATGTAGGCCACGTGGTGTTAAGTGGTCGCTACAGCCCATGGACATCTACATACAACCTCAAGCAAGCATAGGTAAGTCTTGTCTGAGGTCGTATGCAGTTGCGCTGCTACTCCGGAGGCTGGTGGTCGCCTCATGTAAGTGTGGCCGGCAACTGCACCTTTCCACCGAAATAAAATAGAATTGGTTCAAAATAAAAAATAAATTATGAAAATAGTAGGCTAGGGCACACTATCATTTGTTTTCTCTGTGGGAAAGACTCAGTCTTGCTTCCATGGACTGCTGCTACCATTTGACACCACGTGGCCTGCATGCTCGTCTGCTACTCAATTTAAATAAATAAAAAAAACAACGGGTTGCACTCCGGTAGTGCCGGCAGAAGTGAAAACTTGAACATTAATGTTGTGCATGTTTGATATTTTGGAATGGTTAGGGAATAATTTCGCACGAATTGCTTTTATTTTCAGTATTATTTTTCATCTAGTATTTTCAGTAAGTTTTCATCTATTATTTTTATAAAGTACTCATTTTCTTTCATTATTTCTTCGTTACTTTTTTCATTAATAGATGCACTTTGTTCAATGTCCATATTTCAAATACTTGATATAAAGGAATTTTACAAGTATAAACAGTCGAGCCGACCTTTGTCTTACGAATTTTCGATCAGGCCACGTGTCCTGACGCGAGTTTAACATTTTTTACCCATCCCAAAAAAAGTACACAACGCCGCTAAAGAAGTTTTCACTTCAAAAACTGGTCAAGTTGAGAGTCGGACTCGCGCAACGCGCTCCGTAAAATATTTTTAATATAAGATGTAACTAAAAATTTACGGTTTTCGCAATTTCTCCTTTATCTGTGCTATAATTGCTTCGTACCAAATTTCAAGATTCCGAGTTCACGGGAAGTAACCGTTTGATTCCCTTGCGAGTGAGTTGTCCCTCGCGAATTTGCGAAAATTTGCGGCATAATTAGCTGTATCTTTTGACTGCGCTGGCTTAGAAGTTTATTTTTTTTACAGCTCCCAGGGACAGTAGACCTGAGTATGTGATATAAATTCCAGCTTAATACCTCCACGCGGTCCTGAGAAAAAGGGTCTTGACACACAGACGGACGGACAACAAAGTGATCCTATAATGGTTCCGTTTTTTCCTTTCCGCGCGTTCCCTTCGAGTTACGGAACCCTAAAAATACCATATCTCTGGTATCATTGTTTTCTGATCCATAAAAGTTATTATTTTACAAATATTAAATCAGCGAATGACAGGTTTAGTATATCTTCCTACCATAAGTATTATGCATTTCGTTCAAGACTTTTCTAGTCCACATTACATCGAACAAAGCAATGGGAATCGAGATCACTTAGCAACATCATAAAAAATGTTGCATCACCGTGAGAATCATCACCGTTTATGCATCGCAAAACTACTCTATATTACGTTCGAGGCCTCTTTCACCACCTTCAAGCAAAGTACAAGTACGCTAATTGTAGGTTGAAGTCACCCGTAACTTCAATTTCAATTCCACGATGTTCGAGTAGCACTTATCATGATAAACTGGCCCGTACTCATAGCTTCTACTTGCCGATTATCTTTACTTGGGACGTAACTTATCAACACTTTTCTTGGAGATGGTGAACGAGGCGCAAAAAAGGTTAATGAACTGTATGTTTAAGGACTACTGAACAAGGACAGAAAATTTACAAGGCTTCACATTAAGAAGCCGTTTACGAAATTTTGTCGATTTCGCTGATTTTACACATGATATTTTTCAGTTAAAATACAGTATTACTATAAGTTTTATTGCACTAGGTATATGACTGATAATTTCAAATGATAATATAATTTCAAAAGCAAAAAGTAATAAATCATATAGCGCAAAAAAAATATAGAAATACTGCATTTTTACTGTAAAATTTTATGTATAAAATCAGGTAAATCAGCGAAATCGGCAAAATTACGTATACGGCCTCTTAAGACCACACTCGAAGATCCTAAATTTTGTAAATCATTTGATTAAAATGTATGACATTTTTCAGAGTAAAAATAGGAAAAAACCGGCCAAGTGCAAGTCGGACTCACGCACGAAGGGTTCCGTACTATCTACACTACGCCACGGAGGCTGTCTACCTGTGTTTGCGATGCCATTATGGAAAGAAAACAGAAAGATCCATTTTAATGTAGACGACCCGCGTAGCGCAATGATTACCGTCCTAGACTGCCAATCGAGGGGTACCGGGTTCGACTCCCGGTGAAACAGAAATTTGAATGATGAATTCAAATTTCTGTTCTCGGTCTGGGTGTTTGTGTTCCTGTCTTTGTATGTGTCCATGGTACCGACACCGGGTATTAATTACCTTCCTACTGTGGGGCTATGACTGTGTAACGTTTAAAAAAAATGTATATGGATCCTTTTTAACGTCGCGTCGGTGAAACCGCGGTCACAGAATACTTACTATTACCAACGTACCGCGGAGCACAGGTAGTACTTATGTATATGCTATGTATCCGTTATCATACATATGTACTTATGAAGCTCAGTGATCCATCTACACAAGTGCGGTGAACCGCATGTAATACATAAATTACAGCACGAGTAATTGTTCGCGTAATGGGATAATTGTATGCCTTCGAGGGTAACCTTCGTACTTATGCCTCCCTCCCAAAACCCCTCCTTTTCACTTCTTTTTCAATTTAAATAAGTGTTTTAGAGTTCCTACCCAAAAAGTCCGTATAAATAACTATTCTGTCCGCCTGTCTGTATGACTATTTGTTGTTTGTACTGTACTATTGAGGTAGGCACTTAGTACAAATAAAGATAGACACACAGAGCGACCTAATTCCGGTCTTGGACTACCAAATCAGTTGATATACTTTTAATGAGCTGTCAAAACGTGACGCTCTCTCACACATTTGGTATGAGAAAATGAGTTGTGACTTCACTTATCATTCATAGTCAATTGATTTTTTTTTCTATACTAATATTATAAAGAGGAAAGATTTGTATGTTTGTAATGAATACACTCAAGAACTACTGTTCCGATGTCAAAAATTATTTCACCATTAGAAACCTACATTCACCCTGAGTAACAAAGGCTAGTTTTTACCGCGGGAAAATGCTTCATTCCTACGTGAAAACGGGTAATAGGGTCAACGCGGTTGAAGCAACTGGCTAAACGCCTATGATTTTAATATAGCAATGAAGCCTGGAATAGCACATAGGCTATTTTTCATCCTACGGGGACCCATTAAACGGGTCCACGCGGGCGCAGCCGCTGGTACTGTATTAACTACGAGTATACACTGTACATTCAGCTGAGAACTAAACACAAAACTAAATAAATATACTAGACTCGTACAAAACAGTCCTATTCAAGCACAATCTTTTCTCCTTAGAAGCACACAATTTCAAGTTAAACTGAGGACAGCCTAGACGTTAATACCCTCTTGTATAAATAAAGTATAAGAAGAAAATACTCCTTAGTTTAAATTGTTGAAATTCATTTAAAGCTTTAAACGGAATATCTTTAGATGTGCCGTTGTTTTTCAAGTGAAAAACAAACCTGAGAGCCTGAAGCAAAGTAAAGTAATTTTAATTACGTCTTTTACATAAGTCTTTTATCTATATAATGAAGCGCGCATGGCCCGACGGTTAGCATAGAACGCAAACAATCTATGCAACTAAGCCAAATGGGCGCGGTCTGGTGTGAGATGGGTGACCGCTAGATGCAAAAGGTGTCATGCGCGTTTCCGTGCTTCGAAGGGCACGTTAAACCGTCGGCCCCGGTTGTTGTCGATAGATAACAGTCGTTAAGCCTTGTCGGAGGCCTTATGGAGGGTTTGATAATAACCGACAGCGGGTTGGCTACTAACCCGCATCTACACCAACCCGCATTGGAGCAGCGTGGTGGAGTAAGCCAAGCCCCAATAATGGGGAGACCCGTGCCCAGCAGTGGGACGCAAAAAGTGTTGCATCCAATATTATAGAACTAAAAATGTTTGTTTGTTTTAAAGTGCTATTTTCGGGAACTACTGGTCCGAATTGAGAAATTATTTTTTGTGTTAAATAGTCCATTTATTGAGGAGTTATAAAACATCACTCTGTAACGTGGGTAAAACCGCAGGGCACATCTATGTTTTATAGGGAGAATTTTCACGACATCTTTCTCTAGTTCTCCGCATGCTTTTATAAGAATACTTACTGGTCACCCTAATAAAATCAACAATCATGTGTTCAAAATATATACCTATAACTGCAATATTTAAATACTGTAAAACATTCACCATTCGACTGGTAAAGTTGGTACCTATGGTATGGTGATATGATATTGGTGTTTATGGAGGGGTGGTCCAGAGATGGTACTTAGCATAATGTCTTACTTATTATTCGTAATAATTTTATGAGTACAGATCAGTTCTGTTATATCATCAAATGCGCTGCGCTTAGTAAGAAAGCTGCTACTTCGGTGAAGGACAGCAGCACTTCCCCCAAGGATTTTAATTTTAGAGTTAGTTAGTTAGTGAGTTAGTGGAACGGCGCGAGGACCCAAATTGAGTCTTGACCTTCGATAATAAGAGCCTCCACACGCCTGTTCTGCGCAATCTCCTGCCTGTCGTCCACCCCGAGTTCGCGCAGATCTCTCTCCAGCTGGTTCTTCCAGTGGTACTTGGGACGGCCGACCGGACGGCGACCACTCGGCAGCTCCAAATAAGCTCGCTTCACAGCACGATCGTCACCTATTCTTTCAACATGACCGAGCCAGCGAAGTCTGTGTGCCTTGATCTCGCCGATGATTGTGCGGCGACTTACCACCCCTCCCACGTAAAATAAAATCACGTTACGAACCGATAATAAAAAAAAACGATCTTAATTTTAGAGACAAAATAGATTTAAGATTTTAAAATACAACAAAGTAATTCCAAGCCCATTTTCCTGCACATTTGTTGAAAAATATCAACATGGCTACAGTCTGCGCGGCAATTCTTGTCGGATTAATGATACAATTTGTCTCAGCTGTCTCCACTTTGCATTGACAGCGTGTGTTTAAACGGGAACATTGTTCTGTATCATTAGAGAGTATTAGATCTCCAGTCTCGCAGGATGAGATAAAAAAGACGATAATTTTAATCAGATCTAAGGCGGTGGGGTTTGACGACATAAGCAATTTCATGATTTCTACCATCCTAGATTATCTCCTCCCTACGATTACTCACATAATCAATTACTCAATCACAACAGGTCAGTACCCGTCCATTTGGAAAAAGGCTTATGTCAAGCCCTTGCCTAAATTGCCAAATCCTACCTCTCCCCATCACTTTCGCCCCATCTCAATTCTTCCTTTCCTATCTAAGGTTCTGGAAGCCTGTGTGCACAAGCAAGTATCAACTTTTCTATTCAACAATAACCTCCTGAGTAGATATCAGTCGGGGTTTCGTTCTGGTCACAGCACTACTACAGCTCTTATAAAGGTTATAGACGATGTTAAGCGTGGCATGGATACGAAACAGCTAACATTAGTAGTGCTTGTTGACTTTTCTAATGCTTTTAACACAGTCGACCACGATATACTCCTAGCCATCCTTTCGCATATGAATTTCACACCCTCTGCCTTGAGCTGGTTCTCGTCTTATCTTCGCGGCCGTCAGCAATCCGTCCGAATTGGACAAATGTCCTCTAATTGGGCCGATCTTCACTCTGGCGTGCCGCAAGGCGGTATACTTTCTCCGATATTATTTTCAATGTTTATTAACTCTCTTACTTCTTGCCTAAAATGTTCGTATCACCTGTATGCTGATGATCTCCAGCTCTATGTACAGTCGAGCGTGAACCAACTTCATAAAGCGTTTGACAACATAAATGCCTGCCTTGTGGCTCTTCACAAATGGTCCAGCCAACATGGGGTACTTGTAAACCCCTCGAAATGTCAGGCATTACTTGTCGGCAGCCCAGGGCTCCTATCCAGAGTTAACAAAGATACACTACCCTCAGTCTATTACAATGACATTCAGATACCGCTGAGTGACTCGGTGCGGAACCTGGGCCTTTACATCGACAGTACCTTGAGCTGGCGACCACACGTAACAGAAACCTGCCGTAAGGTCGTTGCTGCGCTGCAATCACTTGGTCGTCTTAAAAATTTTCTGCCTTTTAAGACAAAGCTTATGCTTATCCAGACACTTGTGCTACCCATAATTGATTACGGTGATGTATGTTATCCGGACCTAACAGAAGAACATCTTAATAAACTAGAACGCCTACTTAATAACTGTATCCGTTACATCTTCGGTCTTCGCAAGTTCGACCACATCTCTCAATACCGACAGCAGCTAAAATGGCTGCCTATTCGTCAGAGGCGTAATTCTAGAATACTATCCTTACTATACTCTATTCTAAATGATCCATTCTCCCCATCCTACCTCAAAGAGAAATTTCATTATCGTGGCACTATCCTGAATAGAGTTCTTCGTTCTTCTGAAAATTTATCCATGGATATTCCATCTGTCAACACCTGTTTCTATCAGAAATCTTTTACATTTCGGGCTACATCACTTTGGAACGCTCTGCCAACAGACATCAGAAAAGCCCCAACTAAACCTATTTTCAAGAAAATGCTCCGAGAGTTTTATTTAAAGTCGGTCGATATAGTCTAAGATATTCAACGTTCCTACCACGATAATATTTATGTATTTATATGTATGTATATTATTTATGTATATTTATTATATTTTGTATGGTTTATATTTTATGTATATTATGTAAATGTGTGTATATTATATTATATGTTTGTAGATATAAGTAGTTAATTTTAATTTTATTTAAAACTGTGTCAGCTTCTCTCACTCATTACTCTTACTACCTACCTACAAATTCTCACCATCACCATGGGTTGACTGGTAGAGAATGCCACTAGGCATTAAGTCCGCCCATTGTTAGCCTAGTTTTTAGGTGAACAATTAAAGAATAAATAAATAAATAAAATAGATCGTAAATATAATATTTCGTTTTTAAGAGACGAAAACATAGCCGAGGTTCTATATTCGACACGTATATTTTATTTAATTATCCAATTACGCAATTTTCAAAGATACAGTAAAGTGTGGCATAAATTATTTTAAAAGTAAACTAAATCCTGCTTGAAATAATTATATAAGTACTAAACTTTTTTTCATATGGCACTATGTCCTTTTTTTGGTGTCTGGGGGGAAACCTTCAAAAGGTACCCGGCACCTAGGGAGAGGATACCGGGTTATGTGGGATTTGACCGCACTAAAACCCCCTCGGTGGCTTGCCTCTGCACTTGGGGAGGACTCCGGGATCTCCTAAGGATAGCACCGGTGTTCTCCACGCGCGGAGCCCAGAATGGGCCCATCTTCGGAGGTTAGATGTGCACTCTTGCACCTTCTGATGTTTACGGCCGCATACACCGCCGTCCTTCCCGGGCTGCTGGCTGGACGGATCGATCTCCGACTCTCCCCGTCCGCAACCCCGGAAATCCTTTTAATCGCCTCTTACGATCAGGCAGGGGATACCGTAGCTCTATTCTTAATCCCGAAGCTACAGGGACTATGGCACTATGCCCTACAAATTGTTAATTATACCTGACTACGCAACTAGAAGAAAAATAATGTATTTACAAGTATCAGCCTATGTATGTATGTGTGTTTTCTTAGTGGCGTTGTAGAGATCAAACGCATGGACCGATTTTGATGATTCATATAATTGATTCTTCTTTAATCTTGTTCTTTTATACTTTTAAGGTAGAACTCATTCAGAACAAAAGTGTTTATAGTATTGCTACTAGTTACCACAACGCCGCCGATACGTAATTTTGTGTAGTAAGCAAGCTGTTGAATGTGATTGTAATTATACTACAAGTAGTTGAAAATCTTAAGGCGACTACTTTACAGCGGCGCTGTATTCTTCAGATATCCAATAAATTGTCCAACATGGATACTGGAACATAAGTACATGTATTAAAAAGTTCTGACTCCTGATGTTTCAGGCAGTACTGGCGTAGCCATCCGACCTCAAGGGAACGACTCAGGACTAGTTCCACTGATATAACAAAATTACGGACGCACAGACTAACTCCGAAACCGTTGATAGATTATACCTCTACAGAGCTCTGTTTTAAAGTGTACTAATTTGTCGCCGGCGAAACATGCGCGTGTATTTAATTAATTTATTGTAATTAAATGACAACCCAACTTTGAAATTGATCGATTCCCGGCGAAACAGAAATAAGAATGATGAGTTTCAATTTCTGTTCTCGGTCTGGATGTTTGTGTTCCTGTCTTTGTATGTGTCCATGGTACCCACGACACAGTGTATTAATTACCTTACTGTGGGGCTATGAGTGTGTAACGTATTAACGTATTTGACAGGTCGGAACCATTATATAGGGCAATAAAAAATAAAATTTAATTATTATTATTTAATTTATTTGGATTTACTTGAAATGTTTATTTTCTACGCATCTATTGCTGAAGCTTTTCAAAATGAGTCTTCATAATTCATTTTTTATCGTCCTGTAACAAAATTGTCCTGGGACAAAAATCGGCTTGCGCTATTAATATATATGATTATTTACAATTTATTTGCACGGACGCACACACATTATTTCAATTTACATTAATCGGTTGGCTCTGTCCAATCCATGTCCAGTCCATCTAGACTAGTATCAAATATATTTAACTACGTACTTATATGTTTATTCTTAGGTCCATAGTCAGTACTAACGTAGCCGGCCCGAGGGAACGACTCACGACATGTTCAACACATGTATCAAAATTGCGGCCGCATTTGGTCTAACTACTACAGTTAGTATATTATTATGCTACATTTATTTAGATTGTTGGAATATCATCCCAACAACGTGCAGCGCTAGCATAGGCAGTAGTCAGTTGATCCCGAGGGGACGACTCAAGACTTGTTCTACAGACTGATGTAGCCTACAGTTGCGGACGCATTTGATCTAACACGAAACAGTTTGTGTATTGTAATAATATTATATAGTGTTCATTCATATACTGCAGTTAAACCTACACTCACTTAGATTCTAGATATCTCTAGAGTCCGACTTGGAACATGTTCTACAAATTAATGTAGTCATAACTTTTCGTAGTTACAGCTGATGCCTTCGCAATTTAGTTTTATGTTATACTAGCCTACTGCCAACGACTTCGCTCGCGTGGACCCGTTTAATGGGTCCCCGAAAGATTAAAAATAGCCTATGTGCTATTCTAGGCTTCATTGCTATATTAAAATCATGGGCGTTTAGCCAGTTGCTTCAACCGCGTTGACCCTATTACCCATTTTTACGTAGGAATTAAGCATTTTCCCGCGGTAAAAAGTAGCCTATGTTACTCAGGGTGAATGTAGCTTTTCAAGAGTGAAAGAATTTTTAAAATCGAAACAGAAGTTTTTGAGTTTTTTCATTACAAACATACAAAAATATAAATCTTTTCTCTTTATAATATTAGTACTTATAGATTATTATAATAGTGTTCATATACTGTAGTTAAACCTACACTCACTTAGATTCTAGCTATCTCTAGAGTCCGACTTGGAACATGTTCTACAAATGTAGTCAAAACTTTTCGTAGTTACAGCCGATGCCTTCGCAATTTAGTTTAATGTTATACTAGCCTTCTGCCAGAGACTTCGCCCGCGTGGACTCGTTTAATGGGTCCCCGAAGGATTAAAAATGGCCTATGTGCTATTCTAGGCTTCATTGCTATATTAAAATCATGGGCGTTTAGCCAGTTGCTTCAACCGCGTTTACCCTATTACCCGTTTTTACGTAGGAATGAAGCATTTTCCCGCGGTAAAAAGTAGCCTATGTTACTCAGGGTGAATGTAGCTTTCTAATGGTGAAAGAATTTTTGAAATCGGAACAGTAGTTTTTGAGTTTATTCATTACAAACATACAAAAATAAAAATCTTTCCTCTTTAAAATAATAGTATACATTACTATGGTACTTGCTATGTAGATATACACTATGTTGTGGGTGCCATGGACACAATTATATATTATATATAGGTTTATATATATATATATAAATAAATATCTTAGAACAATTCACACAACACCATCTGATACCAAACCAAGCAGAGCTTGTACTATGGTAATCAGAGAGCTGATAAACATACTTATATAATTCTAAATACATACTTAAATAGATAAATTAACACCCAGACACAGAACAAATAGTCATGTTCATCACACAAATATTTGTCCTGAGAGGGAATCGAATCTCACGTTTCACAGTCGGCTCATCACCCACTACGCAACGGAGGCTACGCAACGGGTAATATTATAAAGAGGAAAGATTTGATTAATTATTTATATTGAATAGGCGCCAAAACTACTGGACCGATTAGGAAAATTCATTTACCATTAGAAGCCCACATTATTCCTGATGAATATAGGCTACTTTTTAGTGCGAGAAAATGCTTCATTCAAACGTGTAATAGGGTCCACGCGGTTGAAGCAACTGGCTAAACGCCTATGACTTTAATGTAGCAGTATATCGTCTTACTTCGTATTTCAAATGAATGGAAGAAAGTTAGAGATATAGCGTGGAATAGCACAACAGCGTCCAACGTAGCCAGACAGCCCCGAGGGAGCAACTCTGGACATGTTCAGACGCAATCAAATTGCGAACGCATTTGCTTTAACAAGTTGGTATGTTACTGATACTGACTGACACTGAATATACGAAATAGAAGCAACGTAGATACAATTGAGCACCCGTGTGGTGCTATGATTACCATGCCAATCCATGGTCCCGAGTTCGATTTCCGACGAGACAAACATTGAAATTATAATTTTCAGTTTCTGTTCTCAGGCTGGGTGTTTGTCTTTGACTGTCAATGGTACCCACGACACAGGGAATCCTAGTTTGAGGCTATGATTTTGGAGCATTATGAATGTGTAGTTGGCTTCAATGGAATATTGTAACGCTCATGATATATGTAGTTCTATTTAGCGTTAACTCATTAAACTTACTACTTCATTTCAAACATCCGAAGCTTAGTGGCTTTACATAGGATTGTTTATTGTCTTTATATATAATGTATTATTCTTCTATACGTGTGTTGACAGTGAACTCCTCCTAAACGACTGGACCGATTTTAATGAATTTTTTTCTGTGCGTTCAAGTGAATTCGAGTATGTTTTCACAATTTGGGCCACTGGAAATTATTTTTTATTTATAAGTACTTTTCCCATATAAATTATTCCTACCTGTCAAACGTTTGTATTTCGTGCCGTGCCGTTCTAAACTTTGGCACAGCCAGAATAACAGAACAGTTCGTATGTCATATTTCTTTTATATTTTTGTTTGACAGTAACATAAAATCTCTTTAAGTGATAAGAAAACAAATCCTCTTTCAATACTTTTAAGGCAGGACAACGTCTGCAGGGCCCACTAGTTATTTTATATTTATTTTCCTTACTTATTACATGATAGCAACGCTTATTCTTCTTTCACTCTGAATCTTTTTTTTTCAAAATCACTCCAAGTTTGTAAGAGCCAGGTAACCACAGCTAGAACTTGTTTTTTTTATTTGTTTTTTTTTTTACTCATAGCCCAACAGTAGGGTAATTAAACCCTGTGTTGTGGATGCCATGGACCCACACAAAGACAGAAACACAAACACCCAGACCGAGAACAGAAATTTAAACTCATCACTCAAATTTATGCTTCGCCGGGAATCAAACCCGGGACCCTCCGATCGGCAGTCCGACATGGTAACCATTACGCCACGCGGTTCGTCATTGATAAAATTTACAATGAAAATTTCGTGCCTACGTACCATCTTCACGGGATATAACCACTGAAATGTATGTCCTTAAAACAAGCATGTAGAACAGACCCACCACGTTTCGCACTGAAAAATACTAAAAACCACCTACATGATGTCGTAATAAAATTTGGGTCGCGTACGGATGTTGCAAATTTTAACCAAATTTTACGCAACAACAATTTTTTATTTAAATTCAAATAAAATATTGTGGTCTAACTGTGAAGTTGTACCACTGTGATACCAGTTCTATTAAAAATCTGTGTCACAATAACTTTTCAAGACGACCTGCGTGGCGCAATGGTTACCATGCCGGAGTGCCAATCGAAGGGCCCCGGGTTCTATTCCCGGCGAAACAGAAATTTGAATAATAAGTTTAAATTTCTGTTCTCGTTCTGGGTATTTGTGTTTCTGTCTTTGTGCGTGTCCATGGTACCCACGACACAGGGTATATGTACCCTACTGTGGGGCTATGGGTGTGAATCGTTATTTATTATTTATTATATTATTTATTAACATCACATTGTGATACCAATTTTATTAAAAATCTATGTCAGAATACCTTTTCAGCGAATCAAACAGTTTAGCCGTAAGAAGGTCACAAAAAAGGACAAAGTTTCGTTCGGCTTCTCAATATTGAGTCAGACTCCCTTGAGATAAACTGCGGAGTAAAACGGGATTATTGTTAGGGAATAACTATATTTTTATAAGATAAAGATAAGTGTATACCGAAAGGACACTGTAACAAATAACTTATTTACTACAATGTTTACTTTTGGTAGATTTTTTTTCCACCCAACCCAACGTCTCACTGCTGGGCACAGATTTCCTCTCGGAATTGGGATGCACACTATGACCACAATGCTCTTTGTATTGTGCTATGACTATAAAGGATGCTCCACCATGGACATCAAGCATTCGAGAAATTATGAATAACACTCAGAGTGAATAAATATGAAAACATTGATCGAAGGCGACAAGCGTGCCAACATGCGCGACTAATAGAGGTTCAATTTTTATTTTGTTGGTAGCTTTTGCGGGCAACTTCAACCTGTTACTTATGTGTTACGGTGATGCGCGCGCATCTTAAAATTTCACTCATCATTTTTACATAGTGCGCCTAAAGAAGTATAACTTCAATAAGATGTATATCCATTGGGACAACAATTCTACTGAATGGCAACATCCTGTTGCAGTTGCTAAGCATAGGCCTTTAAAGATGTTAAGAGTCCAAATGTACAAGACCAAACGAAGTACTTAGACCTTGAGAGACGTCCAGGCAACAAATTGTTACAAACACATTCAGAAATCAATTAAATTGAGGGATAACGATAAATGATATACAAAATTTATAATGTCAAATAGAAGAATTACAGAAATATTAGTATCAGTACCCGGTTGACCGAGCAAATGAAAAACAATTAATTTACTCACTCATTACGCATTGCTTTACAACGCCATCTACTGAAGTAGATCCCAGTTATTTATTTATTTTATTTATTTGAATGGAGTAGTAAAATTTAAATCTATATACTTTTTATTATTATTCGAATGCAGACGTAGACGAGCATGCAGGCCACGTGGTGTTAAGTGGTCGCTGCAGCCCATGGACATCTACATATAACCTCAAGCAAGCATAGGTAAGTCTTGTCTGAGCTCGTATGCAGTAGCGCTGCTACTCCGGAGGCTGGTGGTCACCTCATGTAAGTGTGGCGGGCAACTGCACCTTTCCACCGAAACACAATAGAGTTGGTTCACGGCAGAAGTGGGTGCAGCGGTGGTGCTTCCCCGGGAGAACCGAAGAAGAAATAATAGTTCTACCACCTACAAATAAATATACGGATATACAAGAATTGCTCGTTTAAAGATATCAGATTCAATTAATACTTATTGCTTTCTTCCTTTATACGATAAAACGTAAATTACCTCTATACTATTGCTCTATCCAACATGATCCCGGGAGGCATTCGCTCCAATACGCATTAATCTATTACTTCGTCGAACACAGGGGCTAAGAATGTCTTCATCCGAGGGGTTTGTCCCACAGAACATTATTAACAGAAGTTAGAATGAAAATGTGGGCGGGGCAGACGTCGCCAAGGAATTTTGAGCAAACGCTCAAAATTCCAAAATCTCTACAGAAACACGCGATCGTGCTACAATATGCGTGCTTGTGTGCGTGCTTGGGTGTGATTCGTTCATTTGAAATCGCGTGATTGTGCGGCGCTAAGATTGGCTAGATTTGAAATTGCAAATATGTGCGTAAGTTTCGTATTTATTAAAGTACAGATGTAATGGAGGTGAAAGGCGGGGCTTAATCGGCGACACCAGTCTTCATACAAACGGCGTATTATTGCCGTCTTTTAATAATGTTCTGTGGTTTGTCCACAATCGCTTTGATATACCTACGAAGGATTATGAATTTGCGGCGCTTGCGATGGAAACTATGGGTCCATGGTCGGCTGACATGAAAACATTCAATCAAAGCATGACAATCAGACTGATTCTAGCATAGGGCTGGCAACTATTTTTTACGAAAATTTTGCTTATTCAGAGGGGAAGTGCTGCCAGCGTACTGGTTCACAAGCGCAACTTTTAGATAGAATATTCTTTTTGTAGTTAATTGTTTTAGCTTGAAATATTACTTTTAAGTTATTTATATAAAATACTAGCCTTTTGCCAGCGGCTTCGCCCGCGTGCATCCGTTTTATAGGTTCCCGTAGGATAAAAATCATCCTATGTCCTTTCCCAAGGTCCACTCTCTGTGTTTCAAATTTTATTAAAATTGGTTCAGTAGTTTAAGCAGGGAAGCGTAGCAGACAGATAGATAGACAGACAGAGTTACTTTCGAATTTATTATATGTATTAGTAGGGAAGTAAGGATTGTATGTAAGTACTCCATAATAACAACTTTTTACAAATTTTACCGTTTGTGGCAAATCCTGCCAAGAGCAATCTAGGTCATCATTCTACTTTGAACAGAATTCAGCGTCGTTATAATTCTCTAGAACTGGATATAGATTTATTTAGCTACAATATCTCTAAATTTAAGAAAATCTTTAGTACTTCCAAACATATACGTCCTTAAATCTCTATAATTAGCACAAGTTAGTATTTATCAATATAATGTACAAATCATTTAATAGTCATTTTGCATAGCTCATTTATTGTTAAGTAATAATAATATACTTTTAAATGCTCGTCCATGACGCATGCCGTGGTAACCTATAATTAAGGCAGCAGTTAGCTTTATTTTATATTGTAATTTTAAGTTGGTTTTTGTACAATTGTATGCCTTGTTGGTTATCCAATAAATAAAAAAATAAAATAACTAAACTCATACATGTATTATAACCTGTCGCAAGAAGTACCTACTAAACCTGTAACTGTAGTGTGAACTTCCAGAAGAAGTACCGGTTTCGACATTATCAGGAAAGTTTTGATGCTCTTGAGAAAAGTTTGAAATATATAGCATAAATAACTGTCTTTTGATTGATTTATAAGTTGGAGTTTTCTGCCTACTCCTGGTTCTTGGTCCCGGTCTCTTCTGTGGTATGTTTTTAACGTACAATACAAATAACCTAAAAAGTGGCCAAGTCGGCCCATGAAGGGTTCCGTAGTAGCAAGCATTATTATTTTTCGTCAGCAAAAATAACTTTGTTTTTCATAGTGTTTGTATGAACTACAAAGTTATATTTGCGGTTTTTAAAAATTTACTATATCTCAAAAATTGTGTACTATATCTCGTTCGAACCAATTTTAGTTGAACGTTTTTATTGAGATCTATAACATAAATTTTTGATAGATTGTTCACTTTCTTACTTTAAAAGTTAGAGGGGGGGGGACACAATTTACCACTTTGGAAGTGTCTATCTTTCAAACGATTAACTTTGAGAAAAAATGATTTAAGAAACCTCAAATAGACACCCTACACGAATAGGTTTAATGAAAAAAAAAATTTTTGTTTGAGTTTCATTTATGGAGAGCCCCCCTTATTAATTTTTTTTTATTTTTGTATAAAAATCGTAAAGCGGTTCAGAGATTACATCTACCTACTAAGTTTCAACTTTGAAGTCCTAATAGTTTTGGAATGAAGTGGCTGTGACATACGGACGGACAGACAGACAGACAGACAAATGTGACGAATCTATAAGGGTTCCGTTTTTTGCCATTTTGGCTACGGAACCCTAAAAATGCAATATAAAAAGGACTGGGACACAGATAATATCAATAGTATTTTTAAAATACTTTCTATGATTTTGGACATAGTAAGTTTTCGAGATATATGGATAAAAGATATCCATATTTTGTGGAACACAACTGCACTGTTTATACGACACATCCCGGGAGAGTAGGTACAGAGCGTCCAAATGGTTTCAGATTCAGACTTCATTCGCCTTACGTCCGAAAAAAATATAATATTTACATCTTTAGTTGCTGGAAATATAGCACTCAGATTTAAAAAAAAGATTAAAAAAAAATATAAAACTTATAACTTATTTTAAACAACTACGAAAAAGCAAGAGAATCCTTATGCCGCCACGTATTGCGTGCGACAGAATTCGTCATTTATTAAGTATCGAATTGAAGAATACTACTCTTTTTAATTGGTCGGGTACGTTTAATTAGTATCATACTAAAATTACGAAAGAATTCCATCCATTAACGGCAGAAAAATCTTAAAATTTTCATATTTGCTTCGCAGTTACGTCATCACGGATTGCACTCCGGTAGTGCCGGCAGAAGTGAAAACTTGAACATTAACGTTGTGCATTTTTGATATTTTGGAATGGTTAGGGAATAATTTCGCACGAATTGCTTTTATCATCAGTATTATTTTTCATCTAGTATTTTCAGTAGGTTTTCATCTACCTAGTATTTTTATAAAGTACTCAGTCATTTTCTTTCACTATTTCTTCGTCACTTTTTTCATTAATAGATGCACTTTGTTCAATGTCCATTATTTTAAATACTTGATATAAACGAATTTTACAAGTATAGACAGTCGAGCCGTCATCAGCGTCAGCCCTCCGTCTTACGAATTTTCGATCAGGCCACGTGTCCTGACCTGACGCGAGTTTAACATTTTTCACCCATCCCAAAAAAATACAAAACGCCGCTTAAGAAGTTTTCACTTCAAAAAACTGTTGAAGTAAAGAACAAATTGCTGCAGTCTTACACGTCCAATCTCACTGGACTGAACTCCGGAACATTTCCTAAATATAGTATATATATTATTGTGTGTATGTGGCCGTTTTAATGTTGCTGAAAAGGAAACCTGTTAGAAGATAGGCGACCACTTCGCGCAGACAGTAGTCTTTCACTATTAAACTGACTAGCATCCCGCTAATATAGAGTCTTGACGATATCCAAAATATAGCTACTACTAATGTAAAAATATATCCCCTTTAATATTATACATAACTGGCGGCCATCAGCGACTTGGTCCGCGTGGACTTTGGCAATAGTCATAGCATTTAGTCATGTCATGATGTTATATTGCCCTATAAATGGACTATTCTAATTAATAAAATTATTTTTTCAGTTCGAACCAGTAGTGCCTGAGATTGGCGCGTACAAACAAACTCTTCAACTTTATATATTAGTACACATACTATCGTTTCTGCTACAGGAGAAAAAATGATCAACTGACGTATGTACTAAGCCACAACCTTTACTAAAATAACAAAACTCGTTCATATGACGAATGTACCAAAGGCGAAAGAGCACAATGGACAGCCAACTATATCAAAAAGAGAGAAATCAACTAATAGCAGCATCCCTCAGAATAACTTTGCTCATTATTTTAGTTAAAACCGTCTCATTTGCTCGTGGCTGATAAACAGCGCGGTCCGGGCCCAAATTCTCTTTTAGTTAAAGCTCCTAGATTAACTTGTTTAACAGCACCAAGTTAGACGGGATCCGGTTGTGTTAATTCAGCTTAAAACTGCCACTACATTTTGTTATCATTAAATTTTATCGGAGCTTACTAAGTCATATTCTTTTTATAATTTTTAGTTTATTATACCGCCTAAGGCCTTCAAATAAATTTATGTTTTAACCTTGGTGAAGTCTAGACTCTGTAAAATAAGAAACAGTAAATTTTCTTACTTTGAATTTTGATTTGTATATTAATAGAAAAAACCGGCCAAGTGCGAGTCGAACTCCCGCACCGAGGGTTCTGTAAAATAGTTTAAATATATGATGTAACTAAAAATTTACGGTTTTCGCAATTTTTTACCGACTTCCAAAAGGAGGAGGTACTGTATTCGGCTGTATGTTTTTTTTATATATATGTTCACCGATTACTCCGCCGTTTTTGGACCGATTTTCAAAATTCTTTTTTTGTTCGTTTGCTTATACTCCCGAGGTGGTCCCATTGTCACCAAATCAGGATCTGATGATGGGATCCCAGGGAAATCGAGGGGAACATTGATTTTCTTATACTTTCTGAAGCATAAGAGATATTTGTGCATAGTAATCATCATCTCATGTTGCTGAGCTGATGATGGAAGGTACTGCAACAGTGAGGAGTTGAAAGCAAATTCTTTCAATAAATAGTTTTTTATTCCAAATCTTACATTCCTGAGGTAGTCCAACTGTCACCAAGTCAAAGTCTGATGAGGGGATCCCGGAGAAATCGAAGGGAACATTAAAATTTTACAGCACAACAAATGATTTTAATATTTTTACTAAAGCAAAACAGGCATTTTTATATAATTATCATCATATCATGTTGCTGAGCTGATGATGGAAGGTACTACGAAGGTTAGGAGTTGAGAGCAAATTCTTTCAATAAATGTTTTTTTGTTGGAAATCTTACATTCCTGAGGTGGTCCAACTGTCACCAAGTCAAAGTCTGATGATGGTATCCCGGAGAAATCGAAGGGAACATTCAAATTTTATAGCACAACAAATGATTTTCATATTTTTATTAAAGCAAAATAGGTATTTGTGTATAATTATCATCATATCATGTTGCTGAGCTGATGATGGAAGGTACTATGACGGTTAGGAGTTGAGAGAAAATTCTTTCAATAAATGGTTTTTTGTTGGAAATCTTACATTCCTGAGGTGGTCCAACTGTCGCCATGGCAAAATTTGATGATGTGATACTAAGGAAATCGAGGGAAACACTGAAACTTAATAGGCACACACATTCTTTTAGTCATATTTTTTAACATAATACAAATATTTATGTCCGGTAATTATCACCTCATGTTGCTAAGCTGATGATTGAAGGTACAACTCCTCAACGGTTAGGAGCTGAGAGCAAATTCTTTCATTAATTTATACGTTCAGGTGGACTGATAGTAGTATTGTTTCAGGCTATAAGATAGCTATTAAATAAACATGATTATAAAAGGTATCTCTTTAACGTTTAGAAGTTAAGTGAAAAAAAAATCCAATTATGCTTATACATATGTGAAGAATTATTAAAATTACTAAAAAGAGTGAAATAAATTAAGTTTTTAACAAAAAAATACAACCGACTTCAAACGGTAAAAAATAAAATTGTTCAGTACCTACTTCTTCTTGCTTATGGTAATGACTCTTAAAACTATTTTTGGAGTCGGGCCCTTAGTAAAATGTCCTATCTTTGTAAATATAGTGTACCTTTCGTTCTGAATGGACACCAACTCCAATATAGTTTAACAGTCATTACCATAAGCAAAAAGAAGTAGGTACTGTCCCACTGTCTGTACTGTCGGTGCCCATTTAGAAGGAATGGTGCGACATTTTAGTAGGGGCCCGACTCCAAAAATAGTTTTAAGAGTCATTACCATAAGCAAGAAGAAGTAGGTACTGAACAATTTTATTTTTTACCGTTTGAAGTCGGTTGTATTTTTTTGTTAAAAACTTAATTTATCCTTTATATGTACTATAAGATATTGCTTTGTAACAAATTTCAAACTTCTGAGTTCACGGGAAGAGCACCCTGTAGATTTTGATTCCCTTGCGAGTTTCAAAAATTTGCGGCATAAATGGCCGTATCTTTTGATTGCGCTGGCTTAAACGTTTGATTTTTTCACGGCTCTAAGGGACAGAATATCTGAGTATTTGATATAAATTACAGCTTGATACCTCTACGCATTCCTGAGAAAAAAGCTCTTGACAGATAGACGTACAGACAACAAAGTGATCCTATAAGGATACCGATTTTTCCTTTCGAGGTACGGAACCCTAAAAACAGGTATTTTCTTTATTAGGTATTTCATTATTAGGTATAGAAAACCTTTTATACAAGCAGCCTAAATCATTATATTTTCCATACTAGCGGCCGCCCGCGACTTTGTCCGCGTGGACTTTGGTATTAGTCATAGCATGATGTTATATTATTATAGCCTATAGCCTTCCTCAATAAACAGATAATTCAACACATAAACATTCAACACAAAAATATTCTATTCGAACCAGCAGTTCCTGAGATTAGCGCGTGCAAACAAACAAACTCTTCAGTTTTATTAAATGCATTTGCATCCGATTGCTTGACCCAGTTCTCCATATAATTGAGGAGGCCTGAAGCTTACTTCACCATGCTACCAGTGGAGGTATAAAATGTACACAAAGGAGAAATCAACTCTTTAAGTAAGTATTTGTAATAACCACATACTAATAAGGTGTAATTTACGAGAATTTCTCATATATATAGATATAACTGCTGAAATCTGCTAACATTAATGAAATGTTAATTTCAGCAGACAGCAGCAAATTCAGAAACATGTCGTGCACAGACAGCATTGAAATATTCCATATTTACCACTCACGGAAATATAAAACATATTCTGAAATCGAGATAAACATTTGGCACGTTTCACATGAGAATATAAATGAGCGGTCCCATAACACTCCCTGCGGGAACCCCATCGTTAGGCTTTTATTTTATTACCGTGTTCCTTGGTTAAGTGTTAGAGTACACTTACATTCAATATCCATAGTCCAAACTTATAATTGCGAAAGTTTTTATGTGTCTTTATGTGTAATTGTGTTTGTCTGTTACGTTTTCACGCCTAAATGTCTGAATCAATTTTGACATATTGAACAAACTGACATAGGACCCTTTTAAATCCTCCTTTTACGTTGCAATGATATTAAAGGAATTCTTATGGGAAAAAACGCGTAGTCCAGAAAGTTAAATCTTTATATACATAATTCTTCTGTACGTGTCCTCCTAAACGGCTGAACCGATTCTAATGTTTATTTTTTGTGTGAGTTCAAGTGGATTCAAGGATTGTTTAGATTCACTCCACTCATTAGTACACTGGATTTTTTTTAATTATTTTTTTAATTATTTAGTTTTCCCATTTTAATTGTTCCTACCTGTCAAACGTTTTTATTTTGTGCCATGTCGTTCTAAACTTTGACACAGTCAGAATAACAGATGGTGTCTCACACGATCAGCTGTCACGTATGACCATTATCGACCCATAGCCATTCTGTTATCTCAAATATATTATTATGTACTGTTTTTTTAAAAGAGTGCTAGGAGTTTTTTTTTTTTTTTTTGAGTTTTTTTGCCAAACGGGCACTTAAAGGCGATGACCGGGAAAAAATGACATTCATTAAGCGAATATTTTGTATTCCTAATATGAAATAAATATTTTTTCTTTTTTTCTAACAGGACAGTTCGTATGTCATTATTTGTTTTATATTTTTGTTTGAGAGTAACATAAAATCTCTTTAAGATAATAAGAAAACAAAATCCTCTTTCAATACTTTTAAGGTAGGACAACGTTTGCAGGGCCCACTAGTATAATATAAATTATTTTACGTAATAAGTTTTTCTTTTTTGGGCGTTCGTGTAATGTTTTAGAAGCGGTTTGCCTTATAAAACTTTTGGTCTGCGAAATTTTTCCCATGTTACGTACTCCACCGAGGAAAAACTTAACCACTGAAACATTTTTGTCAGTTAGAGGAATTAAGAAAACCCTAAATAATATGCCAACCAACTATGGATTGATGGATTTTACGTTTCGTTAGTTCAGGCAGCCCATAACATACCAAATGATATGTATGAGTAGTTTTGCAGCTAATGTACGACTCAAGATTGCAATAAGCAAGCAATTAGAAAATTTTTGCCATTACCGGGATACACATTTGATTACAGACCTTTCCACCAATATTCCAAAATATCAAAAATGCACAACGTTAATGTTCATGTTTTTACTTCTGCCGGCACTTTTTGTTATTTTTTTTTTCGTTTATATTTTTTGTATATTTTTATTTATCTCAGTATGTCTTGAGAATAGGATATAAACCTTAATATCCTTAGGATATTTGGAAAAATTTAAGGTTAATAAAGAAAAGCGTCTCCTAGAAGGAAAACCTGATGGTCGCAGAAATCTCGGAAGACCTAAACTACGGTGGCTAGACGGTGTCGAGCAAGACCTAAAAGCGACTGGTGTCCGAGGATGGAAGCAAAAAGCGAGATATAACTGTCTGGAGAGATGTTCTTTACCAGGTCAAGGCTCTTAACGGGCTATAGCGCCACAGATGATGATGATGAAAGAATCGATGAAAGAAAATGTCAGCTAATATTATACCTGTATAAAGTTCGAGTTCGTTCTAAACGTATAATTTTACCACACATTGTTTTATACAACACTTATATCATATATGTATATAATCAAGTACCTTTCATGTAGTACGTATTCGTACGTTCATGAAATATTGTTACTGAAATAACTACTTATATTCAAATTAGTTTATATAAATATATTATAGTGCTGCATGCGGTGACGTACCTAATTTTGGTACTGTGGTAGTAGGTACCAAAATTAGGTTCGTCACAAAATATTTCTGTGTTCATTAGGTAGCTAAGTATGTAAAAAAAAACGGGTTGCACTCCGGTAGTGCCAGCAGAAGTGAAAACTTAAACATTAACGTTGTGCATTTTTGATATTTTGGAATGGTTAGGAAATAATTTCGCACGAATTTCTTTTATTAACATTATTATTTTTACAGTATTATTTTAAATCTAGTATTTTCAGTAGGTTTTCAACTTGTATTTTTATAAAGTACTCACTTATTTTCTTTCACTATTTCTTCGTCACTTTTTTGATTAATAGATGCACTTTGTTCAATGTCCATATTTTAAATACTTGATATAAACGAATTTCACAAGTATAGACAGACAGTCGAGCCGTCATCAGCTGTCACCCCTCCATGTGACGCGAGTTTAACATTTCTACCCATCCCAAAAAAGTGCACAACGCCGCTAAAGAAGTTTTTACTTCAAAAATCATTAGCTGTAATAATCAAATCCTCATAAATTCAAAATCAGTAAGCGCCAACTTCATTAATGTAGCAACTACCCAAGGTAATCCAAAATCTTTCCCCAGAAATGATTCTAATCTCATCAATGTAAACCTATTAGTTACACAAGCCGCATCATCCGGTACATCTAATCAAAGATACATAATTAATCAGAACGTGTAGTTTCAGCATAATAATTGCTAATTAGGCAACTAATCTAATGTTTGTTAGTACGCGCGATGCATTTACTATCCACTAATGTATTACAGTTGAAATATTAAAAACCTACCCTTTCATGTGTTAAATTTTGGCCGCCTGAATAGACAAGCTATTGCCTTATTTCGTGTTGTTCTAATAACACATTTTTTTTCTTGTGTCAAAAATAATACCAACAGAAGGTATGAAGTAAATCGAACATCGAACGTGTGTTTTAGGACCAATGAGAAAAGTCGTTATTTCGAGCGGCGCGAAAAGTTCGAGTCGAATCGTCATGACAGATGTCATGTCTCTATTGCATTCGGATATGCTGTACGTCGCCACAATGTCACATCAATCTCATGCTTATGCAGTGACTACAGGAGGACTTGCGGTTACATACACACGACCCAAGATTGACTGACAGGCTAGAACCGCTCAGCTTGCGAAGAGACATAGGCTCGCTCTGCGTGTTCTACCGACTTTACTATGGTGAGTGCCCCGAGGAACTTTTCAAACTCATGCCTACATCACCATTCCATGATTATACCACCAGGCGAAGGTTAAAGTTCCACCGGCACCATCTGGACTCGTGGCGGTCCTCCACAGTCCGCTTTGCACGCTCCTTTTTACCACGGACGTGTAGGTTATGGAACAACCTTCCAGCTGAGGCATTCCCAGTGGACTATAACATGGGGTTCTTCAAGAAAGCTGTAAAAAGAGCTCTCCTCCAAAGCTGGCAATGCTCGGGTGGCTCCCCTGGGGTGGCCCGTGGCCATAGGCGACGGTGATCGCTTAACACCACGCGGCCCGTCTGCCTTTTTGTTCGGTTTACATATAAAAAAAATAATCTAACTAAAATAATAGACTCTCTTTCTAACTAGAAATAATAGACAACCGAGCGTTGCTCGGATAAAAACAATTTATTTTCTTGGTTTACTTTCATACGAAACACTAATTTGCTTAGTGTTAAAAAAATATAAAATAAACGCAATATGGTTTTGATTGAGGTTTGACCCCGGTTCTCTGGTTCCGCAGTCAACCCACGTAAGCATTCAGCCAAGGAAGCTTTAATTCAATGAACGAAATTTTTATAACGTAAGTAATCCTAAAATAACGAAAGTACCTACTGAAATATTTTAATTTCTTCATAGTGCGTGGTCCAGTCCAGTTTTAACCTTTCCTAATTCTACGAAGAAACGTATACCCAACAGCAGGACATTTAAAAATTATTACATATAAATAATACATAGATTGATAAGTTTTCATACAAAACAGTTCACGAAACAACAAAGTACCTAACATACAATGTTAGGGTTTACACTCGAAGGAACAGAGAATTATAATTAATTAATTTTGAATTCAACCAAGCTTGTTCTAATAAGGCTAGGTCGATTCACGAGTTATGAAGGAATAGAGATGTACATGTATTTGCTGAAACACATGTGATAATTGCTATTAACCCTTTCCTGTAATGAAACGGAAAAATGTATCAAATCTAATGGCTTCAGTCTTTTTTGCGTCCCCCTTTTTTTGTATGGAGTAGCAGACGAGCATGCAGGCCACGTGGTGTTAAGTGGTCGCTGCAGCCCATAGACATCTACATGAAACCTCAAGCAAACGTCTTGTCTGAGGTCGTATGCAGTTGCGCTGCTACTCCGGAGGCTGGTGGTCGCCTCTGGCTGCCCACTGCTGGGCACGTCTCTCTCCAATATTACGGAGTCATGGAGTTTACTCCGTCACGCTGCTCCAATACGGGTTGGTAGAAGTGTAGGTTATTGGCTAACCCTCTGTTACATGTTTTCAACTCCAACAATGTTTAACGACATCTATTTGTCGATAACGACCCGGACCTAACCTAACATACCCGTTGAAGCACGGAGACGCGTATGAAATTTGCTTTAAGTGGTCACTCTCTCTTTGAGGGGTCACGGGTTCGTTTCCCGGCGAAACAGAAATTTGAATGATATGTTTAAATTTCTGTTCTCGGTCTGGGTGTTTGTGTTCCTGTCTTTGTATGTGTCCATGGTACCCACGACACAGGGTATAATTACCTTACTGTGGGGCTATGAGCGTGCTACGTTTATTTATTTACTCTCACAATCGACTGCGCCCTTTTCGCTTAACTGCGTTGATCGCTTACATGCTACACCAGCGCCACAGGCAAAGTGCGCTTCCTGAAATCTATTATCTAAACCAGTGGTTCCCAAAGTTGTCTGGGCTACGACCCATCTAATATAAGTTTGCCAAGTCAGGACCCACTTTTAGGAAATTTGACCGTTACATACCAATATAAATATATATTTTTAATTACTTAATTAAATAATTACATCAAAAAGGTTATTTCAATGGGAAGGGTGAAATTGTGACCCGTGTTTCGCCATTACGTGTGTTAGTGAGTTTGATAAGTCCAATTTATTTCGGTATTTAGATTTAATGTTCACCATATTAGAAAATCCGGCCTCACATAGGTATGAGGTAGTAAAAGGGAGGAGGACTTTCATGGCTTCAGGCATGGATAGTTACCAGCAACCGAGAGTCAAAATTTCGTTAATTGCTTACGATTGAAACTACTTTTTAGTAACGAATCTAATGATAAATAAATTAGTTCTTAGCCTCTCTTTAGCCTCGCCCGCCGCCCGGCCGGAACGCTCGGTCGGTTGGTGTGTCGTTCTACTGGCAGGGCCCACATAATATTGAATCGCGACCCACCAGTGGGTCGCGACCCATAGTTTGGGAAACCCTGATCTAAACAAATTAGTTACATATTACACTCATACACACACTAATACATTTTTAAACTGAATACCTTTTTTTAGTTGGTCTGTGACTGAATAACACATTCTAATTTTTTTTAATATTTTACGCCTCTAATTTCGGTTTTGTTTGCTATACGCGTTCCTCTATCAGGTTCGATACTCATTCATTAACATTCAATATTCCAAACCAATGATCAAACCTCATTCAAATTTTCATTAGTATCATACGCATTTAGAGATCAAATGTTAGATTCATTAGTGGTTCAATTTCATATCAATATGTCTGCTTACCGCTTTGATACAATTTTAGATAAAACTCCTCAAATTGGCTACGAAATTATAAGCAAATTATTAATAGCGTACATTTCAAAATTAAATACCGTCGTGAACGATGGAAAATGTTTTATTTAAATAATACAATGTTTTCCCTCGTCGTGGTAAAGGTTTACTAGATTGACTTTATATAGATCTTAAATAATTTATGAAATGTTTATGGAAATAAGTAAGCTAAAATTTTTGGGGACAAAAATGAAGTATGAAAATGTTAATAAAAGTATTTCATTATTATCATGTTGCCTTTGTATAAAATTTAAATAATTTATGACATTTTTATATAATCAGTAATTTATGACAAAAATATTCATATTTCAAAAAAAATATTTAAAAAAAAACGTGTAGCAGACGGGGACTGCCGCGGTAAAGCTGTTGCATAGCATTTTGAAATGAAAATAATTATGTAGTATTTTTTTTTTCTTTGTTAAGTCGCGGGCTCAAGCTCACTCGTGGACGCGGCCAAAGCGCTGTTCTATTTCGTTGTACGTGACTTACGCAACTCTGACACCACCAACCCGCATTGCAGCAGCATGGTGGAGTAAGTTCCAAGCCTCCCCAATAAGGAGACCGTGCCCAGCAGACGTTAAAAGGGTTCTAACCATCTGTGACTTAGTGAAAGTCACTCTACCTTAGGTAAAACAAAACATTTGATCCAAATATTAAGGTCAAATAAGGCGAGCTACAAGCTGATGTTTCTTTATTAATATATTTAGCAACGTTCGCCTACTTAACAAAAGATATATTTCAGCACAGTATCTCGGGGGTAGAACAAAGCCCCGTCGACTAATGAGAGAGTTAATCTAGATAATCTTCCTCTTATCAATTAACCAGTCTCGCTTGAGCTTCGGATAAATGGGACTCCGGTTTTGGAGCCTGCTAGTTTATGCCCTATCACAGGGTGTTAAGAGGTAATATCCCGTACGGGAGCTAAGTCTTTATTTATTGCGTAGCTGCATGTTTTCGAAAGGTTATTTTCTAATTAATGGCCAGTATAGTATGAAGAAAAAACAGAGGTCGATGAAAATGGTTATAAATCAGTTTGACTCAAAAATTATATTGTATCTGTCGCATTGCAGTAAGTATGTATTTTGGAGTTTTGGCGGGAAGTCGAAAAAGACATATTGTGCTCTTGTTTTATTTTAATTCTCTTGGTGTATTTTTGAATTATATCGGATTAAGTAGATGGCATTTTGTTTGATATAGATTAATTACAGTGCTCGAGTGTTCGTGAAATAGAATAACAGTGCTAAAATATGTTTTTTCTGCTTGCCTCCTAAATTCCATCGGACACGTTCTAGTAAAGTAGCCATCGCTTTACTTGAATGTTGGACTGACTAGACTGACTGATTACTTACGACTTACTAGTTTTTTCTATAACTACTGAGTAATGCAAAAATTATACTTGACGCTGGCAGTATGCACAGAGATTGCGATGCCATAATTGAAAAAAAAAGAAGTTATATTTTGTTCCAGTAATAATACTTATTGTAAAGTTTCAATTATAAAGAAGAATAACAGAATAAATGATAGGAATTTAAATATTTAGGGTATTGAACCAGATGGGAAAACCAGAGTGTTTTAAAATTAAAATAAAACTAATCACTTAAGAGGGTTTCTTTGAAACTTTCAAATCAAATTTGAAACCAATACCGACTGATGAACTTTGACCTTTCAGAAACAAAAGGTTTTTTTTTAATTATTGAAATTGCAATGGTTTCTAAATAACACGACCAATATGTGTTTGTCGTATGAATCATTTATAGACATGAAGAAATAAATTTGTGATTTTCCTACAATCGTTGCATTTTTTTTTTTTTCATAAATTTCACATTATTGTATACTTAATTCTAAAATATTTCTTATACATATAGTCTTAGGGCCTCGTTCACCATCTCCAAGTAAATTGTTGATTAGTTATGTCGCAAGTAAAGATAATTGGCAAGTAAAAACTATGAGTACGGGTCAGTTTATCATATGATTCGTGCATCGTGAAATTGAAATTGAAGTTACGGGTGACTTTAGCCGACAATTAGCGTACTTGTCACTTTACTTGAAGGTGGTGAAAGAGGTCCTCACAGTCTTAAATTAGTCAGTGGTAAGACAGGTTCCGCGCCTCGAAAGGAAAAAACGGAACCGTTATAGGATCACTTTGCTGTCCGTCCGTCTGTATGTCAAGACCCGTTTTCTCAGGAACGCATGGAAATATCAATCTGGAATTTATATCAAATACTCAGGTCTACTGACACTTGCAGCTGTGAAAAAATTAAACTTATAAGTCAGCGCATTCAAAAGATACAGCTGTTTATGCCGCAAATTTTCGACAATCGCAAGAGAATCAAAACCTACAGGGTACTTCCCGTGAATTCAGAATCTCGAAATTTGGTACGAAGCAACGTATTATAGCACAGATTGCGAAAACCGTAAATTTTAGTTACATCACATATTAAAAATATTTTACGGAACCCTCGGTGCGCGAGTCCGACTCGCACTTGGCCAGTTTTTATCCTCATTTTCAGCAAACGAACAAACAGTGACTCATTGTTATGTAATATAAGTCATTGTAAGTATATAGATTTAAATCGACCACCATGCCGCAGTGGTTACAACGCTGGTATGCCATGCAAGAGGTCCGAGTCTAAAGTTTACAGTTAAGATGAATTTAGAGGAATTTTATGGCCTGCATTATTTATTAATTCAATGTCCACCATTGCGATAATTGAAACTCTTTACGGAACAAAACACCCAGTACATATGTAGAAAGGAAATAATCTTAAAACTGAGGAAGTTCAATCTTGAAAGAAGATATCATTGCATGTACACGTAACAGTCATGATATCGCATATAAGTCGTAGGGAGAAAGTTTTAGCGCTGCTCCTAGACTTCCGCCTGTGTTTTTGTCCGCTGTTGAAAAAGAAAAAAAGAAAAAAAATGATTTTATTTTTTATTTTTTATAATCTTATTTATTTGGGAGTTTTTATACATAAGTATATGACAACTCCATTGGACCTTACGCTACTTACAAGAAAAGAAAAAAATGCTGCTAAAATATATAAAAATTACAGTTACATTAATCGACGAATTACGAAAGCATATACGCGCTTAGCTTGTTCTGAAGCTGGCTCCGCCAGAATACTCTGGAGAATACCAATGTCTAACGCTTTTACGCCTCCCTTCTACTCTTGTTTTGAGTACATTCATAAAAAATATGCTGGATAGAAAATATATATTTTTTTTTTTCATTTTTTCCCGGTCATACAAACGGTGAATGGCAAAATTCACCGTGAACTCACAAAGAGGAAGAAGGTACTATGCGAGTAGTCCCTGTAGCGGGATTCAGAATAGAGCTACGGTATCCCCTGCCTGATCATAAGAGGCAACTTAAAGGGAGCTTCCAGGGTTGAGGACGGTGAGAGTGGGAGCAAATTCCGTCCAGCCAGCGGCCCCCGGAAGGACGGTGGTGTGTGCGTGGCCGCATGCCGCCGTAAGCATCTGAAGGTGCAGAAGAGCACATTTGCTTTCCCGAAGGGGCCCGTACTGGACGCCGTGCGCGAAGGATACCGGTACGTTCCACTGGAGATCCCGGAGTCCTCTCCAAGCACAGAGGCAGGCCACCGAGGGGGTTTTAGTGCGGTACAAATCCCACATAACTCTCCCAAGGTGCCGGGTACCTTTTGAAGGTTGCCCCAGATATATACAAGCAATCTACGAGTACACAGCTAAACCAAACAGACGCGGTTTGATGTCGGTCACAACAATTTCGTCACCGACGGTTGACATGGATAGTAACAGTCGTTAAACCTCGGAGGCCTTATCATAACAACACACCCACTAATGTTAGAAAGAAAATACTCTTAAAACTCAGAAAGTTCAATCGTGAAGATACCATAACATCCACACGTAGTGTTGCCAACTATACTGTTAAAAACAGTATTATACTGTTTTTTACATGCTTATGAAGCTTTTAAAAATGACTAAATATATAAGTTGCGCGAGAAGCACTAAAAATATCTCTTTAAAATAATAGTAATAATAATAATAACGTTTCACACTCCGATGGGTAGGGACACAGAAGGGTAGATATACCTTGTGTCGTGGGTACCATGGACACACACAGAGACAGAAACACAAACACCCAGACCGAGAACAGAAATTTAAACTCATCATTTAAATTTCTCCTTCGCCGGGAATCGAACCCGGGACCCTTCGATTGGCAGTCCGGCATGGTAACCATTGCGCCACGCGGGTCGTCATTTAAAAATTACATACTGTTAATTTTTATAAAATACTACATGTTTATTATGTTGGTAGCCCTATCCACACGTAACAGTCATGATATCGTATACACGTCGTAGGGAGAAAGTTTTAGCGATACTTCTAGACTTCCGTCTGTGTCTTTGTCCGCGATTGAAACAAACGGTGTATGGCATAAAGGAATTTCATAAAAACCTGGGAGTATTTTTTCCGCCGACTTTTTTTCCTCTCAATGTACAAACACCCTGTGATATGAGTACTCAAAGCCGACAATCGGTTCCGTTCCTAAATATAAATAAATAAATATTTGAATTTATAAAAGGCGCAATATAAGAACAAATAAAAATAATAATAAAATAGATGTAAATGTAAATTTTTGGCATTGTGTTATAATTAAGTTTTTATCTTTTATTTATTTACTAGCCTTCTGCCAGCGGCTTCGACCGCGGGGACCCGTTTAATGGGTCCCCGTAGGATAAAAAATAACCTATGTGCTATTCCAGGCGTCATTGCTATATTAACATCATAGGCATTTAGCCAGTTGCTTCAACCGCGTGATTTTTATTCTCATAAATATCATGTTGCTGTCAAATTAAATATAAAAAACAAATAATGACATATGAACTATCCTGTTATTCTGACTGTGTCAAATTTTAGAAGACATAGCACGAAATATAAACGTTTGAAAGGTGAGAACAATAATTTATAGGGGAAAATGAAAATTCTTATTACACGCTTTTTATTAGCTTCACCTGTATGTTTGTATGTTTGTATGTTTGTAACCGACTTCTTTGGGCGCGATTTTGACCCACTTTAAACGGACAGATTTCGTTCAAACTTTGTAGATTTATTGAGGACCGATGACAATACAATAATTTGATAAAATTATTCCATTTTTCAATTTGCAAAATATGATTTTTGTTATTTTATGTAATTTTCTGGTTAACTTGAAAATTTACATAGGGGTCAAGGGCCGATGACAATGCAATAATATGAGAATAAAAATCCAACTAAAAAATTAAAAATAAATAATGTAGTTTAAAAAACTAAAAAAACACGCTTTTGAGAAAATACGAACTAAAAACTAAAAAAATAAGAAGAAAATGTATATTACTGTAAATAAAGCGTGGGGTGCATGGTGTTAATAGTATCTTAAAAACCACCCCACGCTTTATTTACAGTAATATACATTTTCTTCTTATTTTTTTTAGTTTTTAGTTCGTATTTTCTCAAAAGCGTGTTTTTTTAGTTTTTTAAACTACATTATTTATTTTATTATATACTTACCTCGGAAATATTTTCTCACGTTTTGAACCTTCCCTGAACCTTAACAAACATTTCAAGACTAGCCAAAAAATTTGCGAAATCGGTTCATCCGTTCTCGAGTTTTAGCGAGACTAACGAACAGCAATAAATTTTTATACATAAAGATAAAGAATTCAAGTAAACATGCCTTGCTACCGAACCTAGCAGTTATAATATGGCGCCCCTGCCAGGATTCACACGGTAGATTCATCTAGCGTTAATAACACAGAGCAAAGAAAATACCTACTTGTTTTTCGATTTCAATGGTTATTAAAGACAACAAAAGTTTTATTTCTAATAGCCTTCCACCAGCGGCTTCGACCGCGTTTAATAGGTCCCCGTAGGATAAAAAATAGCCTATTTGCTATTCCAAGCTTCATTGCTATATTAAAATCATAGGCGTTTAGCCAGTTGCTTCAACCGCGTTGATCCTATTACCCGTTTTCACGTAGGAATGAAGCATTATCCCGCGGTAAAAAGAAGCCTACGGTGAATGTAGCTTTCTAATGGTGAAAGAAGTTTTGAAATCGGAAAAGTAATTTTTGAGTTTATTCATCACAAACGTAAAAAAGATACAAATCTTTCCTCTTTATAATATTAGTATAGATTGATTCAATTTTACATGCATTTACATTGATTTAAAGTTACATCCTTTCATAAAATAGGTACCCTTTTTGCATATCCCGGCAACATAATTTAGATGTTAAATACATCCACCAAGCGTCCCCACATCTCACATTTCTACATTCAGAAATGTATAAAGAAAAGAATTGGGCGAACAGGTAAGATTTTTCCATTGGATCCGGTTTCCCGAAAATGATTGTCGCGGAAAGAACTGATGCTTTTCCGGGAACAATTTTGGATGAAAATCGTGTTTATGATAGAGTTTTCGTTTCAAGGATGAAGAGGGATATATTTAGCTGAACATTTAGAATATTTATCGTTCACGAATACAAAGAATTTTAAAAACATTTATTAACATTGTGGTCTCATAAAATCTGTTGACTTTTCATTTACGAGTATTAATCACAATCTGACTCCCGCGGTTTGAAAGATGATTACATAAAGTGAACATTCTCTAGAGATTTCGTAGGATCCTTAGAGCATCAAAGTTACTGGCTCACCCTTCAGGAGAGACGGCATAGCGCCTCGCTTCGATACATAATTTTTGTGCCAAATCTGGTGCGGGGAAAGAACGCACACATTTTAATTTTGTCACACATTCACAAATATTCTTTCATCGCTACAGACGCACACATTTTTAAATATGTCAATTTCAGTTAACAACGTCATTTTCTATGCACCGTCAACACTGACACCGACACACACTGACACAATAGTTGTGTAACTAGAAGGCACATTGTGCATGGACGTTGGGATGAGGGGTTCGCCCGTAAAGGCCACTCCTCTGACGGGTGTCATACCTGTCATACCTCGATGCTTTAAGGTGGGACCTGATTTCAACCAAATATTCATTTCTCATTTCACCCCTACAGGGGTTGATTTTCCTGAAATATTGAATCTGGTGTTATCAGTCCTTTATTAACAGGCACGCGCGAAGTGAAGCGAAGCGAAGTGAAGCGAAACGCGCATGGTCTGGCGGCTAGCGTAGAACGCAAGCAATCTATGCGACTAAGCCAAACGGGCGCGGTCGGGTGTGAGATGGGTGACCGCTAGTGGCAAAAAATTTCATGCGCGTTTCCGTGCTTCGGACGGCATGTTAAGCTAATACCTAAAACCTTGTCGGAGGCCTTATGGGCAGTTTGTAAACATCCGACAGCGGGTTGGCTACTAACCCGCATCTCCACCAACCCGCGTTGGAGCAGCGTGGTGGAGTAAGCTCCAGGCCTCCCCAATAATGGAGAGAGACCCGTCCCCAGCAGTGGGACGTAAAAAGAGTTGCAGCAAAGGAAATTAAAGTTGCAGTTCTTGAGTTCAGAATCTGTTAAAGAGTAAAAAATCAATTTAATTCACAGTTCACCACGCTGGCATTGATGGTCCTAAAAACAATAAAAATAATCTCCAACTACCATTCACAAAGAAACTTATTTCACAGAATCCTAATTGTTTTGGAAATTAAATGAATTAATTAACTTTGTCTGTGTCTTCCACTCTTCCAAACGTTGCTAATACCTACTAATTAAATTATAGTTATAACTGCAGGCACCTTGTTAAGTCTTTCATTAAATAAACAAAGTTTTCTGCTTGAAACAGTTAATTTCAAACTCGACCAAGCGATCTAAAGAAGGATCAGTCTATGTATGTTTGTATGTTTGTTTCAATGTCGCTTTATAGAGACCAAACGAGTTTACCAATTTTGACGATTCATACGCGAAATGATTCGTCTTATTCTTGCAAGTTTCTCTTAAGATAAATGAAATGAAATGAAATAGTTTATGAAATGAAATAGTTTATTAACATCCTGGGTAATAATATACTTACACTTGATGTTTGTCATTGTTGTAGGTACGGTCATCAGCTGACCGTCCGCTTTGCGTGCGCTAAGGCTTATATGGGCTAGGAGAAAAAAGCGGGCGGAAAAAAACTCCAGCCCTGTTTTAAATAAATTTTCAGGTACAATGGGTATTTATTATGCAGCATGACTGTGGGGCGAGATATGGCAATAATCCAAACCCCAGCGACATCCATACCTACTGTCAAGACGCTATTTCCAAAATAAAAATAAAACAAAATAAAAAGTGTAAAAAAAATCCCGACTGCGAAACAAAACTAAAAAGAAAGAAGCACGTTTTATAAGCGACTAGCCTTCCGCCAGCGGCTTCGCCCGCGTAGACCCGTTTTATAGGTTCCCGTAGGATAAAAACCATCCTATGTCCTTTCCCAAGGTCCACTCTATCTGTGTTCCAATTCCATTCAAATTGGTTTAAGCGGGAAAGCGTAGCAGAGAGACAGAGTTACTTTCGAATTTATAATATTAATAAGCGATATAAACATAAACAATACATTCTATCCAAAATAGAAGAATTTACAGTCGGAACCCATTCTTCATACAATCAATTTTTCTCAATTAGCCCAGTAAAATTTAAACGGGCCCGTGCTGTTAATAATTCTAATTTGCAAAGAATGTATTATTTTTTCATTTCATTCTTTTGAGTTTTTGTTTCGGGTTTGTATTATTTTATAACTAGCTATGATACCCGGCTTCGCTCGGGAGTTGACATAATAAGATTGTATTACGTGGTAGTTGAAATAAAAAAATAAACTATGACGTAAAAAGTAGGTAAAAAATATAGAAAAACATATTCTCAGTATTTACACTACTTGTTTATAAACATTTTTCATTTTATTGTCCGGGGTATATTTATATAAATTTTTCGAATTTACTACTCTTGAGCAAGCTACATATCGTTGACCGTGGGAGAAGCAGGATTCTTTGAGGTTGATCCCACAATATTTTAAAGTTTGCCCATATAGAAGCGATATGTAATAAAATAAACAGATTTCCCTATGTTTTAGCAAGGCTTAGAAAAACTGCAACACTTGACACAGCATTGGCGGCTTACTATGGATATGTTGCTTCTAACTTAAGATACGGCCTTCTGCTATGGGGAAATGCTACGGAAATAAATAGAGTGTTTTTAATTCAAAAAAGATGTGTCAGAGCTTTATGTAACTTAGCTCCTTATGAATCATGTAGACCCGCATTTAAAAAGTTAAATATACTGACTCTAACAAACATGTACATCCTAGAAGCGTGTAATTTTGTAAGAAAACACAGATCAATCTTTAAAACGGCCGAACAAGTTTACGCTCGCAATACTCGACGACCTCAAAGACTAGTCTATGAAGAACCGCCGCGTACATCCCTGTTCCATAAAAATTCGTATAGTATGTGTATACAAATATATAATAAATTACCCGATAAGATAAAAGATGTATCAATACCTGACAAATTGTTTAGATCAAAGCTAAAAACATTATTACTTGAATTTAATTTTTATAATATTAAAGAATATTTACATCATAATTTTAATAGTGACATAGGCATATAAATAAATAAAATACCTCAATATTTGCATGCTATTGACTTTAGCTGAATATAGAACTTGTAACTTGACATAACATCCAATGTAACATATTCAAAGCAAATAAATGATTATTATTATTATTATTATTATTATTATTATTTGCCCTTGCGTTAATGGTAAAACTTAATTCTCACATCTTCTATAATTACGACAATGCTGCAATTGCTCGCAGCGCTCTTTCAAAATGCAACCCAAATAATCGTTGTTCTGAATGAAGTTCAAATACTTACTCGACAACAGATGGCGCCACTACACTAAATTTCCAAGTTGAAGGTTGTAAAAGCCCTTATATCTTTAAAAACACGCCCTTTAGGTTAAATCGGGAACTTTCTTGTTCGAGGGGGGATAAAGGGCCATCACACTATATAAGTCCCTTTATCGTGCCGAGACTCCTTTTTAAGTTTTATCGGCACGCACATTTTATCAACTTAGTTTTATTATATATAATGATAATGATATATTAATTTTAAACCTTGACTCTGAATGAATCTAATTAAATAACGCTTAACATTCGTTGCCCTGGAGCACTGACAGGAAAGAAGGACAAACACACTTTAACATTTTTAGGGTTCCGTAGCCAAATTACAAAAAAGGAACCCTTATGGATTCGGTCATGTCTGTCTGTCTGTCCACCCGTATGTCACAGCCACTTTTTTCCGAAACTATAAGAACTATACTGTTGAAATTTCATAAGTAGGTAGATGTATTCTGTGAACCGTATAAAGGTTTTTACACAAAAATAGAAAAATAATAACTAATTTTAGGGGTTCTAAAACTGAAACTCAAAAATTTATTTTTCATTAAATTTCATTAAGTGTGGGGTATCTATGGATAGGTCTTCAAAAATGATATTGAGGTTTCTTATATCATTTTTTTCTAAACTGAATACTTTGCGAGACACTTCCAAACTGATAAAATGTGTGTCGCCTGTAATTTCTAAAATAAGAGAATGATAAAACTAAAAAAATATATACGATGTACATTACCATGCAAACTTCCACCGAAAATTGGTTTGAACGAGATCTAGTACTAAAGTAGTTTTTTTTAATACGTCATAAATCATGTCATAAAAAAGTTCTCGTACTTTTATGTTATGTTACTTGCTGCTACTGAACTCTTCATGGGCGAGTCCGACTCGCACTTGGACGCTTTTTAATATGAGTTTTAATTGTAGAAATTGGATAATATTTGAGTTATATGGTATATTTTAAGACAGTCAGAATCAATTTTTCCGGATGAACGAGCGTTATTCGGATAAAAACAATTGATTTTTAGGGACTGATTAGCTTACTTAACAACGCCATCTACTTCAGCTCCCAATTAAAAAATAGAATTAGGTACATATACTCGCCCATAGTTGGAAATACGAATGAAATGGTATTTTCTAACAATAAAACCTAACAAGATCAATTTATTGCCCCCGAAAACCCCTGCACGCTTTATTTCATGAATCTCGGAAACGTAGGATCCTTTTCCGAGATTCAAATTATATATACATAGGTTTATACAAGAATTGCTTGTGGTATTCGGTTTTAACGGCGCGATTTGGCTATGGATGACAAAAGCAATTATAAATATGAAAACCACAATCCAAATGTCACGATCAGATATTTTCTGTGGCTGTTTTAATTAAAGATTGTGATGAAAAGAATGTTACAATAAGAATTTAATTAAAAAAAATTAACACCGAGTTTCGATTGTTATCGATAGATAATAGTCGTAAAAGCTTGTCGGACGCCTTTTGGGAAAACCTCCAACAAGGCCAACTCTGACTTACTCCGACATATCCGACAGAAGAGGACCCGTGCCCAGCAGTGGGATGTAAAACAGGTTGCAATCAAAGCCGACTTTAAAGTAATTAAAAAGATAATATTTTTATTGAGAACTAGCTGGCGCCCGCGACGCCAGAGACTTGTAAATCATTATTATAAACGCGAAAGTTTGTAAGTATGGATGTTTGTTACTCTTTCACGTAAAAACATCTGAATGGATTTCAATGTAACTTTATAATAATATAGCTTATACATCAGAATAATACATAGGCCACAATTCATAAAGATATTGTGTGAATTGTTCAAAATATGACGATAAGTGTAAAGCAAGTAGGAAAAAATCTACCATCTGCGAGCTATTCTTGCATGCGCTGCCAAAACCGCTAGAGTTACACATAATTATGTAATGTATGATGGAAATGTTTTTATCTTAAATAGTCCTACAAAAAAGGACGCCAGTGTTTGTTTGTTTGAATGCGCTAATCTCAGGAACTACTGGTTCGAATTAAAAATTATTTTTGTGTTAAATAGTCCATTTATTGGAGATGGCTTTAGGCTACAACATTATGCTATGACTAATACCAAAGTCCACGCGGACAAAGTCGCGGGCGGTCTCTAGTCAGAGATAAATTAATCTATTGCAATTAGTCATACCGTGATATTTTATAGCCTAAAACCTTCCTCTATAAACGGACAATCCAACATAGAAATAACTGCTCATTTCGAACCAGTAGTTCCTGATATTAGTACTTTCAAACAAACAAACTCTTCAGCTTTATAATATTAGATAAGATTTATTTGCAAGGTCTACTAGATTGAAAAAAATTTATCTTTTTATAATTTGAAATATAACATTTCGAATAACCTCCTTTTTAACCCGCTTTTATTAGCTTCGGTCTTGTAACGGAAATTTTTAATACGATTTTGACATACTTCTAGGATTAACTTGAAACTTTGCATGCTACTTATCAAGGACCGATAACAATCTATTAAGGTATATGAAAAAAATCAGCAAAAAAAAAAGTTAATTAAAAAAATCACGCTTTGTCAATCAATCATTGCTTTCGTTTTTTTTTTTTAGTTTTCTTTAACTTTAAGTCGATTTATAAAAATATACGACCAGCTGCGCCCCGCGGTTTTTACTCGCATTACATAGGGTCACCTTTAAAGCACACAATAATGAGGAGAGACCTGAGCCCAGCAATGGGATACAAAAAAGTTCTCTTTTATTTGAGCTCTATGTAAAAATTGTGTGACGTTCTCGAATAATTAACCTATGTAAGACGCATATACTCGTATAAACATTATTATACTAGTAATAACGTGAAATACATTAAATTAAAAATGGTTTAATGTTGACGTTATACCTACACAATATACACACATAATAATCAACTGTAAATGTACTGTAAATGTACCAGCCAGTAAAATATTTTTACAGTTATAAATGAATTATTTTTACTTTCAACTAAATCACATCTCTATCGTGTGCGTTCTCCATTAAAATTATTGATTTACTGATAAATAGATACGAATTAGAGAATTATTTAAGATATATATGACTAGATACTTATGTCTAGTCATATATATTTTAAATGAAAAATGAACTCTTAAATCGGTCAAACTAGAAATAATAGTTAAAGTTCTGGTAAAACTCAATTTGTTTACAAACCCTATTCTACCGAAATATTATATGTCATATACCTGTTTGCTTTTCATATAAATATATGTTAATTCTGTACATGTATTGAATACAATTGGACTAAACAACGTATCCATAAAACGTCTATACAAAAATAATAAGCTTTCAATAGAAATAAAATTGTTTACATGCCGTCTAAGATTTCCGCCTCGCTTTCCCGGAAACACTAATCGAAGACACGCTGTAAGTATCTGGAAAAAGCATGTAAAATAGCACTTACCCATAATGAGGCTAGCAGCGAACAGGAAAGCCAATAGGAGCTGATATTTGTACATTTTCGACCAACCACAGAGCACAATCAATGTTTCATGATAACGCGTGCGGACGCGGCGAGCGCGGATCGCGGTCTGCCCCACTCCGCCCTTCAGTTCAACCCCAGGGTTGACTAGTGCTGCGTACACAGCTAGGGTTGTTACTATTGTAGACCGATTATAGATATACGGCCGACATATTATTATGCATTGCTAATTTGATGTTGACAGCAATCTGTGTACAGATATTATAATTCACAAAGTCCGATCGTCTCTGATTGTAGTACCACCAGTGCCATAAGTGTCACTGGTGGCGGTCTGTCCCACTCCGCCCTTCAGTTCAACCCCAGCGTTGACTAGTACTGCGTACGGAGTTAAGGTTGTTACTGTTGTAGGCCGATTACGGATGTCGGATATACGGCCGACATATGCATTGCTAATTTGATATTTTTTTAAAGTTTCACACTTATAGCACCACAGTAGGGTAGATTTACCCTGTGTCGTGGCTACCATGGACACACACAAACACAGAAACACAAATACCCAGACCGTGAACAGAAATTTAAACTCACCATTCAAATTTCTGTTTCGCCGGGAATCGAACCCGGGACCTTTCGATTGGCAGTCCGGCATGGTAACCATTGTATAATATAGTAAAATTGTAAATTCCCATATTATCATACTTTTCCTAGCAAATGATAATTAATGACTAAAAACTATGGGTACCCAAAGCCGACGATCGGATACGATCCGAAATATAAATAAATATGAATAAATAATTAAATAAACAAACAACTAAATAATTACAACAACTACATATTTCGGAATGACGAGTTTAAATTTCTGTTCTCGTTCTGGGTGTTTGTGTGTGTCCATGGTACCCACGACACAGGGTATATCTATCCTACTGTGGAGCTATGAGTGTGAAACGCTTTTTATTTATTTTATTTTTTGTTTAGTTTTTATTGGCAGTTGTAACTTTTTGTTTAAACTTTATTATTTTCAAAACTCTATACATCTATACTAATATATAAAGCTGAAAGAGTTTGTTTGTACGCGCTAATCTCAGTAAGTAATTACTGGTTCAAATTGAAAAATTATTTTTGTGGCGAATAGTCCATTTATTGAGGAAGAGGCTACATAACCTATTATTCCCTAACCATTCCAAAATTTGATATTTTGAATGGTTAGGGAATAATTTGGCACGAATTGCTTTTCTTATCAGTATTATTTTTAATCTAGTATTTTCAGTAGGTTTTCAGTATTTTTATAAAGGACTCACTCATTTTGTTTCACTATTTCTTCGTCATTTTTTTCATTAATAGATGCACTTTGTTCAATGTCCATATTTTAAATACTTGATATAAACGAATTTTACAAGTATAGACAGTCGAGCCGTCATCCCTCCGTCTTACGAATACGAACTGAAATTGTTTATGTTTACCTGCGATCTAATGAAGATTTGGCAAAGGGAAAACTCTTGAGTCATCAAACTAAATGTCCGAATTATTGAAGTGAGAACTTCTAGGCAGGCGCTCCTTGTATTATGTTAACGGCGTTGTGCACTTGTTTTGGGATGGGTAAAAAATGTTAAACTCGCGACAGGACACGTGGCCTGATCGAAAATTCGTAAGATAGTAGATGAGACGTGGCAGATGGACATTCACCGATATGATAACTTGATGAGACATATTTTTTATCAAATATAATTTTGAAGGTCGATCTTCACCGGCTCTTAGACCAAGACGGTCAGCTGATGACTGCTCGACTGTCTATAGGTACTTGTAAAATTCGTGTATACCAAGTGTTTAAAATATGAAAATTGAACAAAGTGCATGATTCAATGAAAAAAGTGACGAATATTTCTTCGTCACTTTTTGAGAGAGAGATGAGAAAGAACATGAGTGAGTACTTTATACAAATACTTGACAAAAACCTACTGATAATACTAAATGAAAAATAATACTTATAATTAAAGCAATTCGTGCGAAATTCCCTAACCGTACCAAAATATCAAAAAAGCACAACGATCATATTCAAGTTTTCACTTCTTCCGGCACTCCCGGAGTGCAACCCGTTTTTTTTATAAATTGTGTTATAAGTAAGTTTCTTCTTTTACATTTGTAATATTTGCATACCTCATGAAGTTAAATATGGTGTACAAAATATTGTAAACACCCATATTTGTGCAAATAAAAATCTTTGTCTTTGTCTTTGAAACAATTTTGAAGTCGGTGCACTTTAAGGACTACAGGTACACCATTTTACTAAGGGCACAAGAAACAAATTGTGTGTACAATTTTTGAAGTGAAAAGTTCTTTAGCGGCGTTGTGAACTTTTTTTACTTCATCTCGATTACTCCAGGATTCCATCATGAGATCCTGGTGACCATGGGAACGCCTTCAAGCAAATATTCCAAATAAGTTTACGCGTTTCGAACAGTTAGTGAATTTACCTACATACAAATATCCTGACGTATTGGGAAACTCCTTTTTTGAAGACTGCTAAAAACTACTACTTATAATATAAATAGCACCACTGAATTTATTTCTTTCGATGAAAAATTCTGAAGAGTTCTACTAAAAACGTGTTGTGACATTTACTACAGGTAACTGTCAGTAAACATTCCTACTTAATATTATAAATTCGAAAGTAACCCTGTCAGTATGTCTGCTACGCTTTCCCGCATAAACTGCTGAACCAATTTTAATGAAATGTGGAATATAGGTAATGTGGACCGTGGGAAAGGACATAGGATGTTTTTTATCCTAAGTGAACCTTTAAAGCGGGTGCACGCGGGCGAAGCCGCTGGCGGAAGACTAATTTTTGATAATGAAAAAAATACATAGTATGCTGTCTTTTTAAGATTCCTTTAAATTGTTAAGGCTTTAAATTGAGTGAAATATAATTTTAAAACATCACTTTGTTCCGTAGTCAAAGAGACATCGAAGTTAAGAGCTTAACTGGAATTACAAAACTCTTATCTTTATAAAAGTTTCTATGAGTTTGTGAAGCTACTGGGCTATAAGAGAATTAATACTTAACGTTGAAGAATTATTTTCTAATGCGATATGTAAATTATGGTATATTTTCAAAAATATTTTATACTAGCCTTCCGCCAGCGGCTTCGCACGTGTGGACCCGTTTTATAGGTTCCCGTAGGATAAAAACCATCCTATGTCCTTTCCCAAGGGCCACTCTATCTGTATTCCAAATTTTATTAATAGTAGTAGTATAGTAGCAGACAGACAGACAGTTACTTTTGCATTTATAATATTAGTAGGGATTACGTCAATTTGTAATCTCAAACGCAACTAAGCAAGTCTGTGTAAAACATTTTTGTTTTTGGTATCGGGGGGAAACCTTCAAAAGGTACCCAGCACCTTAGGACATGATACCGGGTTATGTGGGATTTGTACCGCACTAAAACTGGCCTGCCTTTGCGCTCGGGGAGGACTCCGGGATCTTCATTGGAACGCACCGGTGCCCTCCACGCGCGGCGCCCCAGAACGGGTCCATCTTCGGGAGAGCAGATGCGCTCTCCTGCACCCTCAGGCGCTCACAATAGCAAGCGGCCATGCCCACACCGCCGTCCTTCCCGGGGCGAGACTTGTGACCAAAAATTGCAACCATTTTCTTAAAACAGATTTTTTAAATAAAGGCAGTAAAGAATTAGTATTACTTCAGTAAGCTGTAGTCCAAAGATTTTGGGACTTTATCTTTATTAAGATCGAGCCCTGAGGGATCCCCAACCGAACTATCGTATAGCCTTTTACTGTTCACTGCAAACCTCCAGAAGTCTAAACAATTAGTTTTCCTGTTTAATGTTTCATGTTTCACACACACACACACACACACACACACACACACACACACACACACACACACACACACACACACACACACACACACACACACACAAGCGTGATATTCCTTCCAAGCATCGCTTCCAAGCATCTATAATGTTCTTAAAAAACTCTTTAGCTACATCAAAGATAATTTTATGGTTAAATTTAAATGGAGCAGGCCGCTTGATATTCAGTGATCGCTGCAGCTAATGCGATAAGATTTCTCTGTACACATCTGTTTGCGAAGATTTATAGCACATGTGGATGGCGGTAGTGATCGCTCAGTTCGGCAGTTCATCTCGGACCTCGGCAGTGTTCGGACTTGCGTACCTCGACTTTTTTTTCTTTAAAGCACATACGCAAGTGCGTCATCATCATTTCCATCATTTCGTGGATGAAATTTATGGTGTGAGCTTCTGCGGAAAACTGACAATCGACGCAGATATCGGTGGCGTGTGGACGCACTAGGGGCGTTCGATTTATCTGTGCAGTCTAAAATAAAAATTGTTTATAAGTAATAACTACAACTTATATATAAATTAATAGATGAAAAATAAATTAACGTTACACACTCATAGCCCCACAATAAGGTAATTAATACCCTGTGTCGTGGGTACCATGGACACATACAAAGACAGGAACACAAACACAGACCGTGAACAGAAATTTAAACTCATCATTCAAATTTCTGCTTCGCCGGGAATCGATCCCGGGACCCTTCAATTAGCCACGCGCCACGCGGGTCGTCATAATGATAATACATTTGATTTTATTTTAATTGCAGTAGAATAATTTTTAATATAATATATTAAACAACAACAAGAATAACACAGCAGAGTTCTAGGTTTCTGATAAATTCTATATCTAATACCTACTCTTCAATAATTCCTAGGAAGAACTGTACATTAAGTGGCGTGTTTAGAACAGCAAAAATACAATGAGTTATTATATTACCTATATCTGTTCAGGAAGTGCACACGGTCTATTAAACTGATTACAAAGTGATTCGAGTAGTTCTGAATTTTCCAGTCCGCAGCGCTAGTTGAATGGATTAGTACCGGAAAATACTACAAGATGGCGTTACTTGACCGACTGCGAATTTAGTGATTTGCATGTTAACAACTTTATAGTAAATCATTTATTGACAAGAACAAAGTTTTGTGCAATATACATAAATGAAATAATAGTACATAATTAATATTAGAAATCTATAATAATCTTTTACACCATGGTTTAATGTTAGTAGAAAACTGCAACTAGATGGCGTTGTGTGAAAGCAGAAAGTAGAACATGAAAATGCTTCAAGATGGCGTAGAGTCACTAATATGTAAACTGAAACAGGCACGGTGAAAACTGAAGCGTATTTTGATATATAGAATCGTCGTGAGATTGCGTTACCGGCATTACAAATTAAGATAATGTTATAGAGGTTGTTGGTTTACTTCATAAATCCTGTATATTAATAGTGCAAGTTAATTTTTGTCCCATAAAAATCGGTTGTGGTCCCATTTTGAAGAGTTCCAGTCGTAGACGTGCAGAAAAATAAATATTTTAATAATAAATCAATTTAATAAACAAAAATCAACAATTTTTATTTTTCATATAATTGTTCCGCCCTCTCAAATATTTGTTGTTTCATTTTTATTTTTAATAATGGCATCGCAAACTCTGTTCATATTGCCAGAGTCAAGTATAATTTTTGCATCGCTTAGTACTCATAGAAAAAAGCAATAAGTCGTCAGGTATCAGTCAGTCTAGTCAGTTAAATGTTCAAGTAAAGTGACGGCCACTTTACCAGAACGTGTCCAATAGAATTTTGGAGGCAAGCCGAAAAAAACATGTTTTCGTCCTGTATTTTATTAAACAACACTCGTGCACTGTCATTTACCTATATCGAACAAAATATCATCAACCTTATCCGATATACTCGTAAATCAAAAATGCACCAAGAAAATAAAAAAACAACAGCATAACTTGTCCCTTCAGACTTCCCGCCAAAACTCACTATTTGTTGTTAGTTCGTTCTTCATTCAAAAATATGACAAGGATAGATATAACCATGCCGAACTTCAAAAAATTAAAAATTAACCTTTTTTCGAATAACATAGACACGACACGACTAGACTCTTTGTCAGAAGTGCGCGCCGGGGATTATAACTCGTATCTTAGAGAGCGGTCTTTACAGCTATAACCCTCAAGGCAAGACCTAATATTTAGGCATCTGATTTAGGCGTATGCTATGGTTAGGGAAAATGGGTGTTAAGTCTTTATCGCTCTGCTATCGCTGCCTACCTGCCTACATAATATACAGTTTACTTTATGTTTTACTAACATTATTTATCAAAATTTTTGTACCTACTTACTTAATGCCGCAAAGGCGAGAGAAGCATATAAAACTGATCAAAAATGGCGCGGGAACACTTAATTAATTTTAGGGACGACATTACACATTTTCGCGCGCGAAACGGATCGCCATTTTGAGCTTTCCTACTCACCTACAAAAGTTTGATAGCCAATCACAGAACGGCACGCGTTTAAGCTTTTCGGAAAACAGAACGAGATACACAGTCATATCAACCATCACATATCCTCTGTCACTTTCAGACCTTAGTACAGGGAGCAAGAAAATAAGGGATAAAAATAGTGTAAAGCTCTCTTATTTACATGTATTGTCCCAGATTTTCCGATATTAGCTGCATAATTTTATTCATCTTAGTCATCCATCAAACATTGTAGTGTAAATTTATTCATCCCTGTCCTAATTATGTTAGTGTACCTTAATACTTAAACTTGTTATTAGCGTTATCAGTTTTAAATAATACTTATTGATTTGACATGCATCTCCTCTATGTGGGGTGCAAAAACATGGGTGAAATATTGATTTTATAACCATGATTTTTACCAGTCAACTAACATACTGTTAACAAACGCAAACTGTAATCAATTTAAACAAATAAAGAAACCGTTTCGTAATAAAATACAAAACCGAGGTTAAAAAAATATCTGAACGATCGTAAAGAAAAAACATTAAAAATGTGGGAAGGAATAGATTCGTGCGTAGTTTTACAGCCGCGCAAGGCAAAAACTTTCGCATACGACGTGCACGATTGCATCTATACTGTATTTCGGCGCTGTCGTCATGCATGCGCCCGTGCTGCGCTCAAACCATGCATAGATATATGCGCTCGTTACGCCGCGAATATCGGGAAACGAATAGTCGTGCCGGTGCTTGAAACCAAGATGGCAAATCAGCCGAGGGTTGCCGATCAGGAAACAATCGAAGAAGAGGAAGACGATGATATAGAAGAACCGAGCCAGCAAGAGCAAGAGGATAGCCAACAGGGACAAGTAATAGTTATTAGAAGACTCCAGTGGCAGGTGGAATACATCGCGTTCTGCAACGAAGAGTTTAAAAGGATTTGCACCAGCGTTTGCGAGAATGTATGCAAGCAAATGTGTACACGCTCATGCAAGATGCCATGCGCTCGCAAGTCTAGTCAGGTGTATGCTATGCGAATGGTGCTACGTTTGCGAAGATGCGTTGAAAAATGTGTCCAGGAGTGTGCATCGGCCTGTATGTTGTCGTTACACAAGCTGGCCGATCAGTGGATAAATCGACCTGATTTTATCCTAAACTAAAAATTTGGAGGATAATCGTGAGTATTATCTTACAGTTCGATTAAAAGTTTTTGAGTAATTTTGTATACAGGCGTCTTGTTTGTTTGTATATTTAACCCCCGACGCAAGAACGTCTCTGTGTGTGTGTGTTTGTGAATGTTTGTGGCAACGTCGCTCCCGAACGGATGAACCGATTTTTATTTTTATTTTTGTTTGAAAGGTGAAATCTACATTAGTCGTAGTGTTCTTATGAATGTTTGATGGCGGAATATATATTTTTTAACAACTTCCTCAATATGGATATTCAATGAAAGGTCTTGAATAGCAGAATAATTTACACTGTACTGAAAGGGAATGAGGTGTATCAACTAACGAAATGGAATCTTAAAACTCGAAAAATATTTTTACCTAACTAAGTTACCAACTCAACCTAGTTGGTTGATCACTATAAATACCTTCCTAATATTTAAAAGCTTTAAAAAAGACAAAATAAAAGTAAAATTAAAAAAAATTAAAAACCCCACGGACCCAAAAAGTAAACTAAAAACTAACAAAATAAATATATAAATATTTTAAACCTATTATAAATTATTATCGTCATCGTAGTCCGTCGCGTTGGGGGACCGCTAAAAATGTTTAAAATACACTGGTTTTGAATATATTCATATTAAAGTAACAAGGTAGAGTCTTGCAACCTCCTCGGTAGCCTGCCTCGGCGCTTGAGGTGGACTCCGGGATCTGCAATACAAATAATTAACTTATATGTGACATTCTGCGATTGTGCTTGCTTATATAAAACGCTTGTGACGCTTGATGATGGTCACCCACCGCCTAACTCTGTCCTGCAATTTTAAGGTATTTCCAAAATAAATATTTTTAGCCAACCCCCCCAAACTAATTAACAAATTTTTGGACCTCCTCCAAAATTTCAACGTGTCCAAACTAAAATCAAGCCTCCTGAAATCCTCCGCCACTGCCTGATTGTTTCAGAGAAATCTCCAAAACATGAAATACTCTATATAAATAAAGTTGACATTATAAGTAGTAATTAAGGATATTTGATTTTGGTAAGAAGAAACCCGCTCAAAACCTTTGGTCCAATTTTCTTTAGTACTGAATGGGTTCCGGATCTATCGTTCGTTTTCAATCGGGGTACCTTCTAGCTAGAGCAAAACTCTTTCAAGTTTCTTAATTGTAATGTCAAATTAACATTTTAAAGCAGGTACCTTTAACTTTGCAGGTACCTTTATTGAGCTATAGCTTTCTATAGGTACCCATTTAGTTTGGATGACAATTATGCACTGAATAGTGTTGTGAATCCAAAATGGCGCATTTTTGTATAACCCCTTCATTATTGTTATCAAATAAATGCCCTTTGTTTTGAACTGAATAAACCTTTTTTTGGTATCGTGGGGGAAACCTTCAAAAGGTACCCGGCACCTTGGGAGACGGGATACCGGGTTATGTGGGATTTGACCGCACTAAAACCCCCTCGGTGGCCTGCATCTGCGCCTGGGGAGGATTCCGGGATCTCCAGTGGAACACGCGCGGCGCCTAGAATGGGCCCATCTTTGGGAGAGCAGATATGCTCTCCTACACCTTTTTATTTTTTATTTTTATTTGATTGAAATATCAGACGAGCATGCAGGCCACGTGGTGTTAAGTGGTCGCTGCAGCCCATGGACATCTACATACAACCTCAAGCAAGCATAGGTAAGTCTTGTCTCGTGAGGTCGTCTGCACTTGCGCTGCTTCTACGGAGGCTGATAGTCGCTTCATGTAAGTGTGGCCGGCAACTTTACCTTTCCACTGAAACACAATAAAATTGCTCACGGCAGAAGTGGGTCGAGCGGTGGTACTTCTCCGGGCGAACCATAATAGTTCTACCACCTACCAAAACTACCTTCCGATGCTTACGGCGGCATGCGGCATGCGGCCACGCACACACCACGTCCTTCCCGGGGAACTGAATACACCTAAATACATTTTGGGGCCTGTAATAAAAGTTTTTAAAAAAGTCATTTTAATTAATATTTTTATTCTTTTCAGATACAGAGATGAAACACAGCTACAAGAACTCCTTCATTCATTTCTCCTCCTTCGTCCATCGTGCATAGTTTTTAACTGTGAGCAAAACTTCGGTACCGACTTCATGGTAGTAACTTTTTTGTTTTTATGGGATGGAAGCTTTTAATGTACGCGATCCAGTGGGGTACCGAGTTATGTGAGATTTATACTGCACTACATCTCCCTCAGTGGCCTGCCCCAGCTCCAGCAAAGTGAGAACTCCGGAATCTACAGAGGAACGCACCTATGTCCTAAACGCGTGGTGCCCATTGCGTGGAGGAAAGCGACGGGGATCTTCTGCAATATCTAGTGCATGCGAAAGCATATTTTCACGTACACCGCATCCTTCCCGAAGCCTAGGCGGTTGGAGATCCAACTCTCACCACCCGCACCCCCTCCCCCTGTGTTATTCGTCTCTACAATAAAATAGGGAATACCGTAGCTCTATTCTTAATCCCGAAGCTATAGGTACTAACGTCGCCTACTTATACTAACCCATATTTGTCAATAAATAAAATTAAGTAATGTTCGCAACGCTTCCTGTACCTAATTTTAATACAGTATTTAGAGAGTTAACAAAGTATACAAAATATGGGACCTCCCGACGGGGCTCTCCTTCAAAATATCTAGTGCATGCGTAAGTATGTTTTCACGCACACCGCCCACACCGCCGTCCTTGCCGAAGCCGACAACTAGGCGGTTGGTGATCCCACTCTCACCAACCGCAACCCCTCCCCCACTCCCCCTGTGTTAGTCATCTCTTACAATCAGATAGCGAATACAGTAGCTCTATTCTAAATCCCGAAGCTTTAGGTACTATAGGTACCTGTACCTAATTTTAATACAGTATTTAGAGACTTAACAAATTATAAAAAATATGGGCCTCCGCATATGCCAGTTTAAATGAGGTAATACAAATTAATGAGGTGTATTAAGTGTTAAATGTTATATTTTAGAATAATAACTAAGTATTATTAAGTAACTGATTTTATAAGTGTGTTTTTATTGTGTATTCTTAAATCTCGATGTTATTCAATAATATAGTAGAGGAGTAGAGATCTCATACATAATACTATTTTAAAGTAGATTAAAATATATTGTAATGATTTTAATGCGATTTTTTTATTTATCGTGCGTAAATTAAGTACAGTTTTTTATCGTGTAGTCAATTAAAGTTTCTAAATTACTCTAAACTCGTTGTTTTTTATACGAATTAAGCGCCTCCGAATCTAAGTGTGTATTAATGGTGTAAATCTCGATGTTATTTATAAATATCTTTATAATTACATATAATAATTATATTTATATGATTATGTCTAAAATTATTTACATTCGTTCAACATCTACGTATACTCCTAATATAATGTTGAAGAGTTTGTTTGTTTGTTTGGAATATAATAATTATTTTTGTGTTGAATAGTCAATTTATTGAGGTCTATAGAGGCAAAAAACTAAAGTCCACGCGGATGAAGTCGCGGGTGGCCGCTTTTATCTAATTATACTTATAATTATGTCTAAAATTATTTAGATTCGTTGTGACGCCACTCAACGCACAACAATATTTGTACCAGTTATTCGCTCAACAGAAGGCCTGAAAGGACTCATAGTCGTTATCATAACAGTAATCAGTTAAATTTTAAATAGTGAAGAGATTTCAAATTGTCAACTAGCTAATGACATAGGTACCTACAACAAGCCATTTAAGGCCAAATTTAAATGGATGGCATCGCAAACTCTGCATATTGCCAGCGTCAAATATAAATATTGCATCACGTTTTTGCCAGTTTCGGTGAAACTGGACGATTAATGTAATAATAGGTAAAGTCAGTAAGTATTTAGTAATCAGTCAGTCAAGTCAGTCAGACATTCAAGTAAAGCGATAGCCTCTTTACAACGTAACCAATGGAATCTTGGAGGCAATACGGAAAAAAATAAATTATTATTTTTTATTCATTTAAATTTAATTGGATTACTATTGAAATGTTTATTTTTCTGCACATCTACGACTAGTGGGACGCAAAAAAGGGTTGCAGCTAATAAGTACTTATGAACAAGGACGTTACGAGTAGATTTATAGTGTAATGATTTCGCAATGATTTATATGAATATGTAATTGGTCAATCAATCAATCAATAATTTATTTGTCAAATAAGGTTCCATAGTTTCATTATAAAAACATATTACGACAGTCGACATTATTCTGCCACTATGGGCGTACAAAAATACACCATAATTTTGCTCGCTAAGCTAAACGAAAAGTATCTCATTTACTTTTTTAGTTGGCTCTGGCAGTAGTACGACACGTCGACATGTATACTATAAACATGTCGTATGGTAAGCTCCATAGATAAAAAACAATGATGACGCGCAATTTGAAAATGGAACAATGTAAAAATAATTTCAGAAAGCGCAATAGTAATGTTAAGCAGTTGAAGGATTTTAAGAATGATAATGAAATATTGTTACTCGCATTACATTTTTTGTAGAATTTAAGGTCATTCTGGGTAACTTTGAATTGACGTTTAACTTTGAACAAAGTTGGAAAAAATATTTAACAATTTATTACATCGAAACTTTTTGATGTTTCTATATAATAACTGTATATAATGGATTGCCAAAATGTTTTTGTACCAAATGAAAATTAAAAAAATAAATTCTGAAAATTGCCGCCTTTTCCGTGGTGAAGTTGCTGGAAGTTTTTGAGCTCTGATTTGGAATCGTAAACTAGTCCACTTTGATTCATATGGCAAAACCAAGCTATTTGTTACTTTTCTATGTCATTGTTGATGTAATTTTTATTGATTAGGTTTTTAAATTTAATAATACCTTCTTTTTATTTTACCTAAACCTTAAAATATTAAGGTTTTTATATTCTAAAAAAATATTCAAAGTTACCCAAAATTCATAATAATTAAAATTCGAGTTTTAGGGGAAATTATGGGTAGTTCTGTTGTTTCTTCCGTAAATTTAGTTTGTAAGATATCTATTTATTATTTTGTAAATCAGTTTTAATAATAAAAATAATGTAAAAATGTTCAAAGTTACCCGAATTGTACCTACGTAATTTGTCTGGCGCGACAAAAGCTTATGACATTATTTGACGTAATAAAATGGTAGGTACTTATAAATGGATATTATTAATTAATTTTAGTACAACTCACAATACTTTTAATGATTGATTCACAATTTTATAACAACCATTACTTTTGACGTGATAACGTCTTTAAAATCGTTTTAGTCGGGTGACATGTTCAGAAACTTGTGTTACACCAAAACCTCACGAGCGCGATCGCAGGTATAACGAGAGAGAGACGGACCGATCTCCCGTCTCATCTCGAACGCTGCCAGTCATTCCGTGAAACTTGTCACGCGGAATCCTCACGAGCGGAGGCTGGCATAGCGTTCGAGTGAGTGGACCGATCTTCCGTCTCTCTCACTCTAGCGGCATACAAACGAATGGAGATTTTCTCGTGCGGACGTTATCACGTAAACATCTCGATCGTAAACCTACTTTACAAACAATTTGCCGTTTTTTTTAAAAAAACTTAAGCTACACTACAGCTTCAGATTGTTAATTATTGTGTGAAATAAATAACTTAAAATTAATAAGTGATCAATTAACAAAATTAGTTCAAAATACATCATATTCTTAAAACGAAAATTATCTTTGAATTAAAGCAGTAACCTATATAGACAGGTAAGTACTATTTATATAATAGACAGGTACTATTATAATTGTTCTAAACATTGAGCGTTCCACTTATTAATAATTCAAACATACATTATCTAGAGTATTCCGAACATCGAGCAAGTTCCAGTCCGATGCATCCAACTGACAGATTCAAAGGTCATAATTATTACGTCAGAGACTTGTCACTTCGGGTGCTTTAACAACAAAGGTTATTAAATTACCAAGTTGAGTTTTGGCGGGAACCAGGAAGAGTCATTTGTTGTGTGAGTGAGTGTGAGTGAGTGTGAGTGCTCTTGTTTTATTTTAATTTTCTTGGTGTCTTTTGAGTTATATCGGATAAAGTTGAAGGCATTTTGTTCATTATAGGTTAAGTACAGTGCACGAGTGTTGTGAAATAAAATAACAGTGCGAAAACATGTTTTTTCAGCTTGCCTCCAAAACTCTATCGGACACGTTCTGGTATAGTAACCATCGCTTTACTTGAAAATCTGACTGACTAGACTGACTGGTTACTGACGACTTACTGGTTTTTTCTATAACTACTGAGTGATGCAAAAATTATACTTGACGCTGGCAATATGCACAGAGTTTGCGATGCCAATATTGAAAAAAAAAAGTTGACATCTTCTTGGAATGCAGCCTTCTAACTGGTACAGTTATTTTGTGTTATTTTCGATATTTTTTTAATATAACCTTTAAGTGCACATTCAATACAATGAAACTAAAATATGAATAATGTACCTATGTGATTATTTTATTGTATTTATAGTCATCGGGACTCAAGTTATTTTGAATAATTATAATCTGTACTGTTATTCATAGCTATACAATATTTTCTATCTACACGTGTCTTTGTTTTGCTTACTGACTCATGCTTGCGCTTCTTAAATAATTTTTTAATTAACTAAACAAAATTAAGATTGGTCAGAGAATTTTATTTGAAGTCAGTCATCAACTAATTTCGCTTCTGTCTATCACCTCTCAACATAATAAGTGTATTTTATGTATTATATTTGTATTTGTATTTGTATGTATATATTATTATTATATTTATACTTATATTTTTATTATATTTATAATTATATGTAAGATATTGTATTTTTGTAGTTTACAATATATTTTATGTGTGTATTATGTATATCTTATTATATTTATATGTACAGTACCTAGTCCTAGTTGTTAAGAATTTCTTTAAAAGTTTATACGCACGCTTTAGATACAGTTCGCGTTAAAATTTTGTTACGTAAATATAATATTGTTGCCACCTACTAAAAATTCTCACCATCAGCCAGGGTTGACTGGTAGAGAATGCCTCCAGGCATCAAGTCCGCCCTTTGTACAACTTTTACGTTGTGACAATAAAGTATAAATAAATAAATAAAGACTTAAATTGTAACGAGATAAATAAAAAATGTAACGTGAGAAAATATATTTTTTTTTCAATTTTACTTATTGTTTACTCATTGGATTGTTTTCAATTAAATTAAAAATACAGTAACAGTTTCCTGATAGAAAAAATTTGCAAATACTTTTAATAATAAATAACAGCACCAACATTACGCATGAAGATTTGGTGATATGTGTGGTAGCCCGGTTCAACAGTCCTAGAAATTTCGCTTCCTATATTAATGGGTCCAATCGAGAAAAACCCAACACTGCACCCACATACTTTTCTTCTTCTATACCTACTAATATTATAAAGAGAAAAGATTTGTATGTTTGTAATGAGTAAATTCACTACTGTTCCGATTACAAAAAACCTCTCACCATTAGAAAGCTACATTTTTTTTCATTTCTACATTCATTTTTACCGCGGGAAAATGCTTCATTCCTACGTGAAAACGGGTCAACGCGGTTGAAGCAACTGCCTAAACGCCTATGATTTTAATATAGCAATGAAGCCTGGAAAAGCACATAGGCTATTTTTATCCTACGGGGACCCATTAAACGGGTCCACGCGGGCGAAGCCGCTGGCGGAAGGCTAGTAGCACAATAAAGACATAAGTAAGAAGCTCTTTGTATTGTGGTAATAGTCAAAGTTAAATCAGTAGTCAGTTATCAGTCAGTCAAGTCTGTCAGATATCCCATAAAGCAACCAGAACGTGTCCGATGGAGTTTTGGAGACAAGCGGAAAAAAACATGTTTTTGCGCTGTTATTTTATTTCTCTACACTCGGAACTGTAATTATCGCATATATATCGAACAAAATCCCATCAACTTTATCCGGCATAACTCAAAAATATACCAAAAAAATGAAAATAAAACAAGTATTTTTCAACTTCCTCCGAAAACTCCACTTACATACTCAGTAATTTATGTTGAAGTTGCTGTAGTAGAAATTAACGAAAGGGACAGATTGTAAAAGTAAAAGATAGAAACTGTAAAATAAAATAATATAGTGAAACTTTCGATCGAATTGTCAACGTAAATTTTAAGGGGAACCTGACTAGTTTCAGACCTAAACTTAGAATAATTACATATAGAATGGGTGTCTTCATATAAGCGCACTATCAAAATTGAAGCACTAAATAGATTCACACAGATGTCACATCTGACAAACAAAATATTTTTATTTTCCCCAAATTAACTATAAAATACTACAAAATATAGAAAACTTCACTGTGAAAAGTTATGTTATTAGACTTCTTTTGTTATTTAAGAGTGTTGTGCCGCAATTTAACAGCCCACCCGATGTTTGGTGCCGTTAATAGCACCAATTAATGAGCTTCAATTTGGATGCGCGAACTATATTGTAATTATTCTAAGGACCTAAATGAGTCCTGCCTTAACTTCGACGCCTCTTAGCGACCGACCGCGATACGGCTAGACACTTAGTTGAACAAATCAATAAATTTATGTCGAATTATTCAACCTCATATTAATAACATTTAGCAATAAATAAAACAATAAAATAAATCGAATCGAATTTAACATGACGAACCTATAGATTCATTGTATATATAAAACAAAATTTCTCCTAATCTAACATTATTTCAAGTTGCGGTGTCATAGTAAACAAAGCAAGCAAAACGAAAGTAAGTTTATATTGTTTCCATATTTGGTACCTAAGACCAGTTTTTTTTTACTGTAATACAAAAATAACAAATTTTCACATTATAATAATATTTACGCTTCGTTCGGTGTCCAAGAACTGTTCTATTTAAGAACACTGCAAACTCTTCAAATAAAAACAAAGAAATACTTACAATTCGGGTAAAACTTTGAACATTTTAACATTATTTTATTATTAAAATTGATTTCAATTTAAGACACCTTTATTTTATTTAATGAATAGTGTCCTTTTGAGTTGGTTTTTTTTTTCTTACAAAATAAATTTACGGAAGAAACAACAGAACTACCCATAATTTCCCCTAAAAGTCGAATTTTAATTAATCATGAGTTTTGGGTAACTTTGAATATTTTTTTTAGAATGTAAAAACTTATATATTTTATGGTTTAGGTAAAATAAAAAGAAGGTATTATTAAATTTAAAAACCTAATCTATAAAAATGACATCTACACTGACGTACAAAAGTAACAAATAGCTTGGTTTTGCCAGATGAATCAAAGTGGATTAATTTACGATTCCAAATCAGAGCTCAAAAACTTCCAGCAACTTCACCACGGAAAAGGCGGGAATTTTCAGAATTATGGCATTAACAGTTTATTTTTTAATTTTCATTTGGTACAAAAACATTTTGGCAATCCATTATATACAGTTATTATATTGAAACATCAAAAAGTTTCGATGTAATAAATTGTTAAATCTTTTTTCCAACCTTGTTCAAAGTTAAACGTCAATTCAAAGTTACCCATAATGAAAACAATATTACAATAGATCGATGAGTCTAAGACGAAATTGAATATTCTACCTCGCAATCGCAGCGTTTCCGCGGTCTAGGATAGGAGGGGGAGGGTAGACACCCCCTCCCCCACCCCCCTCCCCTCCACCCCCTCCCTTTACGAAATTCGTGCGGACGGATAGTACAGTTCTTCCTGTCAAACTATTGAATAATTGTTTTATTTATCATGGAACATGCAAGACCACCGCCAGAATTGTGTATCGATGTATGCACAAAAAAATTCAAAAACCTTGCCTTAAAAAGGTTGCACTAAATCACGCTTAGAAAGCAATATAATTTTTAATTCTTTTTATATGATAAGTGACGTCACTTATCATTTTCTCATACAAAATGTATGGGGATGTCACGTTTTGACAGCTCATTAAAAGTATCTCAATTGACTTTATAGTCCAAGACCGGATTGTGGGCGGTTTGAAAACATCCGACAGAGGGTTGGTCACTAACCCGCATCTCCACTAATCCGCAGTGGAGCAGCTTGGTAGCAGCGTGGAGTAAGTTCCAGGTCTGCCTAATAATGCGAAGCGACCCGTGCCTAGCTGTGGGACTCAAATAACGTTGCAATCATGTAGTTTTTAACCAATAATTTTGAAATCTCAAACTAACAAATTCACTAAAATTAATTAAGTAACATGTAATCCTTATAGAATGGCATCCGTGAAATTGGCTGTCATACTTACCGTCATCGTAATCATCGCGTCGGTGCATTCATCACCACAAAGATATGAGCGCAGACTCCCTGACACCCCCCGAACCACCACCGAGGACCCCAACTTCCAAGAGGTGTCATCGGAGCCCTGTGACGTCAAGAAGAACAACTTCTGTGGCAGCTATGTGCCGCCACCGGAGCCAGCAAAGAACATTCCCTTCTACCCGACCGGTAACGGTAAATGAGGTGTCATTTTTGAAAAGCAATCGAAATATAAATAATTAAACTGATTAAGTGTTTTTTTAACCCACTACGGAGCTTTCCTACTTACACCTTACTCCACAAACCCGTGCCCGTTTTTTTTTTCAACCTTTTTATGTCCCACTGCTGGGCACAGGTCTCCTCTTACAATTGAGAGGGATTTAGGCTATAGTCCACCACGCTGGCCAAGTGCGGATTGGTGGACAGTGCGGATTGGTGGACCCCGTGTCCAATAGTGGGAAGTAAAAAAGGTGGCGACATAAATGTTTGCCAGGTGGTCATGCCCAGGAAGCGGTCGCCTTCGACTGACTCAATTTGAAGAAGAATAAGAAGAAACATTTATTCACAAAATTACAGCAGTACAAATATACATATACAACATAAATATTAATGATGAAGAAAGAAAAAAAATACATAAAAATCTGAATAAATCGAGGCTGCAGTGTAATTTTTATGAATGGGACAACACTCAGCCTTACTATGGCCATTTGCATTAAATAAATATTTAGTTATTTTTGTTGTTGCATGTGCATGTGTCTTTTGTGGGAGGGAGAGAGGTGCTATTGCATGAAAAAAGTATACACCATCATACGTTCTGATTGCGGATTGTTTCAAAGTAGTTTTTACCTAACTTTATTTTAATTACATCCGCACTGTATAAAATAAATAACAATGGGCTGAGTATTGATCCATGCGCTATCCCTCTTTTTATTTCTTGGACAGTTCTTGTTCAGGACACTTGCTTTACTTTGCCATTCTCCTGCTCTAGAACAACGCACTGAGAGCGATGGCGAAAATAGCTATCAAACCACTTAACTGCCTCAAGATCTAACCATAGTAAGACAATTTGGACAAGAGTAGAGGTGTATTTATGCAATCAAAAGCGCGGGTGTAATCTAATAATACTAGAATAGTCCCCTCTCCCTGAGATTGGGCCGTCAGAATATCGTCAACTACATTGGAGCTTTTATGGTCGGATATTACGAAAACTTCGATAGCGTGATTCAGGAATTTCTTGATGAGTAGCGGAATTGGTACAAGTGCTGAAGTAACCATTTCGATCACGAAGCATTTCTGGGTGTTGGTGAACTGGTGTAGTTTGGGTTATTTTATAAAATAGTTTATGTTATTTTTCAATTCAAAGTAAATCATTTATTGCAGGATAATCTAAGTTACCAAATTTCATCAAAATCTTTGGAGCCGTTACAAGAATTGCTGCTCGTTCAAAGGTTGTGGCGTTAGGAGTTAAATAAATACAGTTTAAAAAAAACAAGAAACACCCTTTAAAAAACAGGAGCACATTAAACTAAAAAACCGGCCAAGTGTGAGTGGGACTCACGCACGAAGGGTTCCGTACCATCATCTATAAAAAATCACGTTCATTGTATGGAAGCCCCCTTGAATATTTATTTTATTGTATTTTTAGGGGCAACAGAAATACATGAAAAATAAAAAAATACGTGAAAATTTCTAATGTCTAGCCATCAAAAGCGCCGATCGTAACGTATAATGAGCGTAACATTACAATGAGTCATCCTTTTTCGTGCGCGCAGCCGGCGTTCATCGATTTACTAGACGTCACGTCAATAAAAAACGCAATATACTTGATAGGGGTTTGAACACTGGTCTCTACGAGGGTTTCAACATAGTCTCCTTTGAGACAACAACACTTGTTCCAGTGAGTTTCCAATTTTTTATCCCCTCCATTTTGTCGAGGTCTTTAAAATAGCCGTTTACATCTGCATGCAGTCTTCATTTGTCAAAAATTTTTGCCCTCCAAGCCATCTATTCAGATTTGGGAATAGGTAATAATCACATGGAGCTAGGTCCGGCGAATACGGAGCATGCGGAACCAGCTCGAAGCCGAATCGTGGATTTTGGCCATTGCAATAGCTGACGTGTGCACTGGGGCACTGTCTTGATGAAATAGGACGTAATCTTCTTGGGGAACAAGTTTGGTCGTTTTTCAAACAATTCGGCATTAAAACGGTCCTATAACTCTACGTATTAACGGCCAGTGATAGTCTTTTCCAAGTAATCAATCATAGTGATTCCTTTGCCATCCAAAATTATCACAGCTATCGCCATCACCTTCCCAGCCGACAAAACAGTCTTGGCCTTCTTTGGAGCACTTTCACCAGTCACCATCCATTGTTTTGATTGCTGTTTTGATACAGGTGTAAAATGATGGACCCAAGTTCCGAGGAGATTCAAAAAATTCCGAGGATTACGCTTCATCCTATCCAAACAAAGTTTTTAAATTTTTGGCAAAGGGAGATCTCCCGCCGGGCGAGGTGGTCATGCCCGGGGAGCGGCCGCGCTCCGACTGACTCAATTCGGAGCTTGTATATATGCTCAGATCTTCAGAAAACTTCGATAGTGTGATTCAGGAATACACGTGGTGCCATCTCTTGATGAGTAGCGGAAGGTCGCTACATCACCCCCTGCTCAGACCGGAGGTCGATGACTTCAGTAATCCAAGTGCAATCTTCGCTTACAAGCGCCTTGAATGCCCTCTATCTGCGGTGAGTCGAGATGTGAGGGTGCAGACCTTGTGTAGCCCTCCGTCCTCGGTGAGTCGGGATGTGAGGGTGAAGCGAAGAGTGGAGATGCCCCCTATCCACGGTGAGTCGGGATGTGAGGGTAGGATGTGGAGGCGAGCAATGGCTACTCAAGCCGTCCATGAAGTCCTTGGAGGCAGCTGTGTCAGGAACAGGAAGCGTGTACATGTTGCGCTGCGATGAACCTGACGAGCTGGTGAAGTGATGCTGCAGTCCATCCAGGGTGTGAAGGTGCGACTGATGAAGTTCAGAAGGGACGTATTCTTGTCCGGGGTCACCAGTTTGGCACAGGGAGATCTCCCGCCGGGCGAGGTGGTCATGCCCGGGAAGCGGCCGCGCTCCGACTGACTCAATTCGGAGCTTGTATATATGCTCAGATCTTCAGAAAACTTCGATAGTGTGATTCAGGAATACACGTGGTGCCATCTCTTGATGAGTAGCGGAAGGTCGCTACAAATTCACTTTTGTTCGCGTTTTTGTTCGATTGTCAAATCCAAACACCCAAATCTTCATGCAAAATTTTATGTACTCACTCAGTGGAGATGCCTTTGTTCTCGGCTATTTCACGCACCTTCACTCGGCGGTCGTCGAGTACAATATTATAAACTTCTTCAACAACATCCACAATAGTGACTTCGATTGGGCGACCAGAACGTGGAGCATCAGATCTGGGGGCACGGAGTGCCCCCGACAAGTCGAGCGCAAAGCAACACTGCCGTACCATCCTTTACTGGAACCATTTCGCCGCATTTTCAGGCCCCTATTTGAGAACCTCTGGAAGTCGAGCGCAAAGCAACACTGCCGTACCATCCTTTACTGGAACCATTTCGCCGCATTTTCAGGCCCCTATTTGAGAACCTCTGGATTAGACCAGAGCGCTGAAATTTTCATTATCCAGTAAGCTATAATCACATACTTAAAATCCAAAATTTCAAGTCTGTATGTCATTTAGTTCCGAAGTTAAGCGAAAGCAAAGTTTCGCATTTACGACACTCACTCACTCATGGATCATCAAAATAGAACTAGTACTTCCCATAAACTCAGAGAGCTGAAATTTGGTACAGAGTTAGGGTTTAATGGCCACATAAAGGGAAAACTATAAAAACTAGGATAACTAGGATTATTTAGTACGCTTGGTCCATCCTTTACTGGAACCATTTCGCTGCATTTTCAGGCCCCTATTAGAGAACCTTTGGATAAGACCAGAGCGCTGAAATTTTCATCATCCAGTAAGCTATAATCACATACTTAAAATCCAAAATTTCAAGTCTGTAAGTCATTTAGTACCGAAGTTAAGGGAAAGCAAAGTTTCGCATTTTTCGTCGCATTTACGACACTCACCTCACTCATAAAATCAAAATAGAACTAGTACTTCCCATAAACTTAGAGAGCTGAAATTTGGTACAGAGTTAGAGTTTAATGGCTACATAAAGGGAAAACTATAAAAACTAGGATAACTAGGATTATTTAGTACTCTTAGTCCATCCTTTACTGGAACCATTTCGCCGCATTTTCAGGCCCCTATTTGAGAACCTCTGGATAAGACCAGAGCGCTGAAATTTTCATCATCCAGTAAGCTATAATCACATACTTAAAATCCAAAATTTCAAGTCTGTAGATCATTTAGTTCCGAAGTTAAGCGAAAGCAAAGTTTCGCATTTACGTCGCTTTTACGAGACTCACCTCACTCATAAAATCAAAATAGAACTAGTACTTCCCATAAACCCAGAGAGCTGAAATTTGGTACAGAGTTAGGGTTTAATGGCCACATAAAGGGAAAACTATAAAAACTAGGATAACTAGGATTATTTAGTAGGTACTCTTAGTTTTCCAGGTTTCATTTACAGTTAGGCAGTACTTCGAATCGCGTTCGTATTTATAAGTACTTTTCTAGTATTCTACATTTCGTTTATTTAGTTAGATATTACTTCGTTACGTTTAAAAATATCATTAATTTAGCTGTATTTCAGTACTAGGTAGGTGTCCAATCGTGCTTTAGCGGAGCGCAATTAAAATTGTAAGTTGTAATAGTTCTGCAATATCGGGCTAGATGGCGTTAGTAATGTACACTCTGAATCACGCTGTTCTGGGTAAATTGTATAAAAGACCCAATGTATGAAAATTTTTAAAGCAATCGCAAATAAATCGGGCTTGAAGTCACATCCTTACTTCGACTCCGAGAATAAGTGACCCGAAGTTTTTTCGAACCTCAACCCCCTCTCCTCGAGTCCTCCAGGAGGCAGGACAGTAGGTAATTCCTTTGGTAGAAAGTTCATTGATTTTGTTATGTAAATATTAATTATATTAACACCTGTCTAATAATAAAGATAAAGAGTTAACGTTATGTTTATAGTTTGTATAGATTGAGTAGGTTCAGTATTATTTCCTTTGAGTTTTTTTTATTAAGATTTAATTTAATCTAGCCTATTACGTTCCAATGCTGGGCGAATGCCTCCCCTTCTGCTTTTAATACGCATATAAATAAAATTAAAGGAAAACTCTGGATAAGACAAGATTGGCTTTTATACTTATACTTACAAGTATACAAGAAGAAACAGTCGAACGATTAACTTTATTCTACTCGAACATTACATAGGTAAATTAAATAAACAAATTACACTAAAATATTAATTTCGCTCATTTGGTCAAAATATAATGCATTGGATTAAGAGTGGCGGTGATAGTGAGGTCGCTAGATGGCGCTGACTGTATTTTAAAACGCGCTTGCGGCCGCGTTACAGTCGACTCGTTTACGACATTCTTCTACTGCGCTTGAAAACGTTTGCTATGGATTAGGAGGGATTATTTGCATTTTGTTGATTTCGCTTATTATTTCGTGAGGTTTGCCTTAAACCTTAGTTTAGGGCATGCATCAATGCGAAATACCTAATCACAAGCTACGCCTCTACCCTGCGGCGGGGTGATGTTCCCCTTGCGGGGATTCGCCATCTATCGGTGACTTTAAGTAAAAATAAGTTGATTTCTAAATTACGAGCCAGCGTCACCTAGCGGAACAACGAAGAAGCTCTTATACAACGAAGAAGCTCAAATAACTGTCTTGCAACAATGTCATTTAGTAACAAAATTTTGAACAAATACGTATAATATATCAGCAACGTACAGTACTTAAACATTGCAAAAAATACGAATGTACAGCTTCGACTGTTCTACGATTGTATACAGTGGGCCGCAGCTCATATGTAAAATTATAAATAAAGTAAAAAAATCGATACTTAAAATAAATTCACAATTTTGTTCACTTTTTTAATGAATCAGAAACGGAAAAACGTTTTCACTGTAAAAAAAATATTTGTGGTTGAGGACTAATTTTACAAAAACTGTATAAGTGGGAATCGAACCCAGAACACTCCTACGAAATGCACGAGATTTTATTACGAGCTACGCTCACTACTTCACTAAGAGTGAAATAAAGGATCAGTATGGCTACACATTACCTACGTAAGGATTTCTCGTTGTCGTGTCGTTGTCGTTGTAGTGTAATTGTAGGTTTTTATTTATGAAACAAAATTGATTACGGTGTAAAAAAAATAAACACCTATTAGTATATAATGAATCATAGCTTTGTACCTAGGTTACTTACGTACTTTTCTTTTGTTCATGTAGACTTCTTTCGGCCGTAAGAATTTCAAATATTTATGTTTTCAGTCTGTCTTTTTATAAGCTTTTTTATTGTAAAAATTATTTGTAATTTTAAAATAGTAAAAAAAACAAATTTATATAATATAAAAAACATATGCTAGGCTGGGGATCGAACCCGAGTCGTATTGCAAACGTGAGTAAAACAAGACTTCAAAAACTGGACTACAGACCAAGTGTGACTACCGAGTAACCTAAATATTCTTTGCACATAAATAGATAGCTAGCCTAAAATAAATTAAGTTTTTAACAAAAAAAATAGAACCGACTTCAAACGGTAAAAAATAAAATTGTTCAGTACCTACTTCTTCTTGCATGGTAATGACTCTTAAAACTATTTTTGGAGTTGGGCCCTTAGTAAAATGTCGTAGGTACCATTCGTTCTAAATGGGCATCGACAGTACAGACAGTGGGACAGTACCTACTTCTTCTTGCTTATGTTAATAACTATTAAAACTATATTGGAGTCGGTGCCCATTCAGAACGAAAGGTACACTATAGTTACTAAGACAGGACATTTTACTAAGGGCCCGACTCCAAAAATAGTTTTAAGAGTCATTACCATGCAAGAAGAAGTAGGTACTGAACAATTTTATTTTTTACCGTTTGAAGTCGGTTCTATTTTTTTTGTTAAAAACTTAATTTATTTCACTCTTTTTAGTAACTTTAATAATTCTGTACATATATTATGAATAATATTGTGCTTATTAAGTTTCAGTGTTTCCCTCGATTTGCCCAGTATCACATCATCAGATTATGACATAGTGACAGTTGGGCCACCTTAGGAGTTTAAGTTTTAGAACAAAAAAAAATATATTGAAAGAATTTGTTCTCAACTCCTAACCATCGTAGTACCTTCCATCATCAGCTCAGCAACATGATATGATGATAATTATACTCAAATGCCTGTTTTGCTTTAGTAAAAATACAAGAATCATTTGTTGTACTATAAAATTTGAATGTTCCCCTCCATTTCTTTGGGATCCCATCATCAGACTTTGACTTGGTGACAGTTGGACTACCTCAGGAATGTAAGATTTCGAACAAAAAACCATTTATTGAAAGAATTTGCTCTCAATTCCTAACCGTCGTAGTACCTTCCATCATCAGCTCAGCAACATGATATGATGATAATTATACACAAATTACCTGTTTTGCTTTAGTAAAAATACAAGAATCATTTGTTGTACTATAAAATTTGAATGTTCCCCTCCATTTCTTTGGGATCCCATCATCAGACTTTGACTTGGTGACAGTTGGACTACCTCAGGAATGTAAGATTTCGAACAAAAAACCATTTATTGAAAGAATTTGCTCTCAACTCCTAACCGTCGTAGTACCTTCCATCATCAGCTCAGCAACATGATATGATGATAATTATACACAAATGCCTGTTTTGCTTTAGTAAAAATATAAGAATCATTTGTTGTACTATAAAATTTGAATGTTCCCTTCGATTTCTCTGGGATCCCATCATCAGACTTTGACTTGGTGACAGTTGGACCACCTCAGGAATGTAAGATTTCTAACAAAAGACCATTTATTGAAAGAATTTGCTCTCAACTCCTCACCGTCGCAGTACCTTCCATCATCAGCTCAGCAACATGAGATGATGATTACAATGCACAAATATCTGTTATGCTTCAGAAACTATAAGAAAATCAATGTGTGTGCCTATAAAATTTGAGAGTTCCCCTCGATTTCCCTGGGATCCCATCATCAGATCCTGATTTGGTGACAATGGGACCACCTCGGGAGTATAAGCATACGAACAAAAAAAGAATTTTGAAAATCGGTCCACAAACGGCGGAGTAATCGGTGAACATATATAAAAAAAATAATACATACAGCCGAATACAGTACCTCCTTCTTTTGGAAGTCGGTAATAAAATATATTACGAAAAAAATTATTGTAAACAGATTATCGATATATCGGGTATTGTTTCTTTCTACTTACCTTTTTTCTTCGTTCATATAAGCTATTTGCTGTCGTTTGAATTGTAAATATTTCCGTTTTGATAATTTATTTTTACTTTTATTTCCCATTTTCTAAACTTTAAAATTACCTAATTCTTACTAAAAATAATAACTTATACCTAATACTTACTTACTAAGAAACAAAATATATTTTCAAAAACTAAACAAAATGAAATAAAATTTGAAATTTTCGTATTTCGCGGGCGATACGGGCATAAAAAGTACGCGTCCATCGTTGACAGTGGTCACGGGTGGTATCATGGTGGGATGGGATGGGAGTGGCGAAGAGAAGAGTGATGGCATGCGTTACTTCAGCTCTCGCGAGGAAAAGAAAGCATCATCTTTATTTTGAATGTCGTAAGCGCCAAATCAAAAAAAAATTTCGTTAAATAACTAAAACAAAACATAGAAAACTGTTTGCATAGAAAGCTTTATAATAATATTAGCTTGTTGTTAAAAAAATAATGATAAATACTTACATTCAAACTCGTTTTGACATAAAATGATAAAAATTGAAAATATTGTCCTAATTTTGAAAAATAATTCTATCGAGAAAATTTTATGGCATCGTGTTTTCTGTTGCATAAAAATTTAGTAAATATAAAGAAAATTCAGATTATGTAAAATCTATTCTCCAGTCGTTTCTACAAAATGAAACATATTCAATTACAATACCTACTCCTTTTTTATGCATGCCCTTAATTAGCAGGTTGTTATTATAACAATTCTAAGATTTGAATAGGTATCTATGTTAGGAATATTCTGATTAGTGACGTATTACTGATTATTACTTAATTATTAGATTTGAAAGAAGTTTTAATTTAATGCTTTATTTAATTGTTACTTATTTAGTACTCTTAGTTTTCTAGGTTTAATTTACATTTAGGCAGTACTTCGAATAAAAAGAAAAAAACTGTGTCAAATAAGAAAATCTAATAAAATAAATCAATAAGCCCACGTTTCTACAAAAAGAAGTGAAATCCCACCAAAACATTCTGTAAAAAACTAGCCAAGTCTCGATGGAGCTGCTTGTTTATCTCTAAAAAGTAATGAAATCTAGAGAAAGTCGTGCCAAGTCTAAGGTTCCTTACTGCGATTTCTTTATTATTATAGTTAATGTTGTGTGACTTGGCCGTTGAAGGATACACAAGTGTTATTTTATGTTAGATCGATGGTCGATTTGACGCTCCAAAAAGAAGTGAGCAGAAGTCAGCATTCTCAATGCTGAATACATGTGTTGCACAATCAACAACAGCCTAAAATGAGACACTAGCGTCCAATTACCAATACCAGTATGGGCTATTATCTCGCTTAACATGGTACATACATGGTACGTACATGAACATAGGTAGTTAAAACAGATATAACATTACGTGTAAACAAAAAGAATGTTCAACGGCCAAGTCACACAACGTTAACTATAATAATAAAGAAATCGCAGTAAGGAACCTTAGACTTGGCACGACTTTCTCTAGATTTCATTACTTTTTAGAGATAAACAAGCAGCTCCATCGAGACTTGGCTAGTTTTTTACAGAATGTTTTGGTGGGATATGCTTGACTGACCAAGTTTAAAATCATTTATCCAGTTAGAAACAGTCTGCAACGTTGGTGCGTTAGTGCCATGAACAGAATCAAGTTCAGTTTTCATTGTGGCAGCACTGCAACCCTTCATAAAAAATGTTTTATAACGGCACGAAATCCAGATTTTTCCATTGTTGTTGAAAATTTACGAGTGATCAGTTAAACAATTTAAACTGACAAAACTTTTTTTGCTGAATTTTTGACATTTTTGTGGGGCTACTAATGTGAAACGATATTATTATTATTATGTATCTCTCCTTAAAGGTCACGGGTCGAAGATGTTCTTTGACCCGGTGATTTGGTAGGCTTGCGTGGGGACATGGGTCCAACACGTAGAGGCCCCTTTAAGACACTTTAATGTTGCTATGTGGTAACACGTGGTGGATACCATCCTCGGCCGTACCATATAAAAAGTTGTATGACCCAAAGATAGTTCCCGCCAGGTGTACAGGATCTATTGCTACAAAAGATGAGACTAGTATTGGGTCTTTGGGGATGAACGAACGAGGGACTGGTAGATGGACTATGGAGAACTATGGGACACCTGCCGTTAAGACTAATAAATAATCTTAAGTGAGCTATGTGGTGACTCGCCACTGAATGGGCCCCCAAAAAATGGCGTAAATGCCTGGGAAGCAAAATTGGCGTGAGCAGGTAAGGGTGTCGAGAGGAACGGCACCGATTTCACCATCGCGGGATGGATAAATGCAACCCGGAGCGGGTTTCCTTGCTATTACGCCAATTACTTAGTTACACTTCCACCCCCGAGCATATAGCTCTAACAGCTCCACTCTGGACGGCCAATCAAGGCAAGCCAAAGGTGGGGACCTGTTCCTCTGGGTTATCACTGCGCCTGCCGGAGACGAGGAACAGGGGGACATACCCGGGAGCTCGGTCCGTGGTGTCGTTACCCACCAACAGCTCGCCACAAGCCACCCTGCGGGGTTATTATTATTATTTATCAAAGATTTTGACTCTCGACTCATAGTCGGTTATTCAGAATAAGGCACGGGCTTACGCCAAGTAGCCATATGCCTGTTTGTTGATGGATATTTGATAGTAATATGTTTTGAGTATCACGATTTGATATGTTTGTATAAGTATGACATGTGTTCGGTATTCTGTGCGTAGTATTGGTGTGACCTTCATCTTGCAGTTGAGGGTGATTGGCTTAAGAAAGCTGTATTATTATTACTATAGAATAAAACAGCCAGAAAATTAATTTATTTTACATAAAAAAAAACAATGTACCTAGATGCTAATGTAATTATTTACATTATTGGTTATTGAATTTTATGTGGAACAAATTATTATTGGTTCAATATTATGCTATAAAATGCAAAAATCTCTGGTTAATCATTTCTATAATCGGTTTTAAGCCTCCATTGCAAACACAGCGAGCAATAAAGTAAGTTATGGTTTTACTCGTATCAATCTATATTTAGGTCGCCTTTGGGTGCGATTTTGACTCACTTTAAACGGCCAGATTTTATTCAAACTTTCCATTATTCAATTTGCAAAATAAGATGTTTGTCAATTTATATAATTTTTATCTATGGTTGATAAGTTGTGAATTGATGTTAAAATTAATTTCCAACCATTATCTTTAGCCATAAGCATAAATTATAAAAGAATAAATAAGAAAAAAATGTATTTTATTTAAAATAAACCAAACAAAAAAGGAGAAAATAAATAATAGTTATATAGGCGTCGCGTCGGGGGACCGCTAAGTGAGAAAAATATGTGCAGTCACAGATTGCAACAAAAGAATTTACTCCGAAAAATTCGCTAAATCGACTCAACCGTTAACGTCGTCTGCCCTCACGTTTAGCGGTCCCCCAACGCGACGACGCTTGGAAAATAAAAATACTTGAACTCACATAATACATGTGATGATGATAATTATAATAGGTATAAAATATTATTTGTTAGTTTTTAGAGTTCATTTTTTGGTCGGGGGGTTTTTAAATTTTTTAATTTAATTTTTATTTCAAGCTTTTTAAACGGAACTGATCTACTGTACATAAGTTACAAGGAACCACAGTTGAAAAGGCTGTAGTATATTTGGCCAAAAACCTTTTGCAAAAGGCCAAGCCTACGTGGCTTTAAGCCGCGTAAAAAGTTTAGATGGGGTCGCTATATGCGATCTGGACCAAAGGAAGCTGTTTAACAATCCTCATGACAAACTGGCTCTGGGAGAATTGCACAGATTGAGAAACAATAAAGATTAAACTTTGGTCCTTCTAGATTTTCAGCAAAAATATAAATCGGTTTATCCGTTTCATTCCGGCATTCCAGGGTTTCATCCGCCACATCTCATTTCCAGCATCAGGTCCTCGTCAATTAAAAACATGAAGAGAACTAGTCAAGGCAAATTCAACGAGCCCAAACTCGATGGGTTTACTAAAAGGTAGACCAGGGTTACGTCTCCTACCTTCGAGACCTATCATCAGACCAGCTCAGTGGTTCCAGAAGACATTAGTGTTTCAAATGTCAGATTCCACATATGCTTACGACCTGATGACCTTGAAGACCTGAACCGATTTCCACCAAACATAGCTAAGAACACTCTCGACTGATATACCTTTCAATAAAAAAAACCGCATTAAAATCGGATCATCCATTTGGGAGCTACGATGCCTCAAACAAACACGGACACATACACATTTACATACATACACAGACACGTCAAACTTATAACACCCCGTGGTTTTTGCGTCGGGAGTTAAAAAAACAAAAAAAAACGCTTTTATAAAAAATCCAACTAAAATATAGAAAATCAATTTTTATAAATTTGAATTTAATATAGTGTAAAAAATGCATTTAATTGTTAAAAAAGCGTGGTGCACGAGTGATATATATTTATAACTATTGATTAGTTATAAATATTTTTCTGACAGGTATCTTTAGAATGATAAACATTTTGATAATATCATAAAAAGCACCCCACGTTTTTTTTACAATAAAATGCATTTTTTACCCTATTTTTAATTCAAATTTAGGTATTTTCTATTTTTTAGTTGGATTTCTTATAATAAAAGCGTTTTTTTCATTAATAGATACACTTTGTTCAATGTCCATATTTTAAATACTTAATATAAACTAATTTTACAAGTATAGACAGTCGAGCCGTCACACAACGTTAACTATAATAATAAAGAAATCGCAGTAAGGAACCTTAGACTTGGCACGACTTTCTCTAGATTTCATTACTTTTTAGAGATAAACAAGCAGCTCCATCGAGACTTGGCTAGTTTTTTACAGAATGTTTTGGTGGGATATGCTTGACTGACCAAGTTTAAAATCATTTATCCAGTTAGAAACAGTCTGCAACGTTGGTGCGTTAGTGCCATGAACAGAATCAAGTTCAGTTTTCATTGTGGCAGCACTGCAACCCTTCATAAAAAATGTTTTATAACGGCACGAAATCCAGATTTTTCCATTGTTGTTGAAAATTTACGAGTGATCAGTTAAACAATTTAAACTGACAAAACTTTTTTTGCTGAATTTTTGACATTTTTGTGGGGCTACTAATGTGAAACGATATTATTATTATTATGTATCTCTCCTTAAAGGTCACGGGTCGAAGATGTTCTTTGACCCGGTGATTTGGTAGGCTTGCGTGGGGACATGGGTCCAACACGTAGAGGCCCCTTTAAGACACTTTAATGTTGCTATGTGGTAACACGTGGTGGATACCATCCTCGGCCGTACCATATAAAAAGTTGTATGACCCAAAGATAGTTCCCGCCAGGTGTACAGGATCTATTGCTACAAAAGATGAGACTAGTATTGGGTCTTTGGGGATGAACGAACGAGGGACTGGTAGATGGACTATGGAGAACTATGGGACACCTGCCGTTAAGACTAATAAATAATCTTAAGTGAGCTATGTGGTGACTCGCCACTGAATGGGCCCCCAAAAAATGGCGTAAATGCCTGGGAAGCAAAATTGGCGTGAGCAGGTAAGGGTGTCGAGAGGAACGGCACCGATTTCACCATCGCGGGATGGATAAATGCAACCCGGAGCGGGTTTCCTTGCTATTACGCCAATTACTTAGTTACACTTCCACCCCCGAGCATATAGCTCTAACAGCTCCACTCTGGACGGCCAATCAAGGCAAGCCAAAGGTGGGGACCTGTTCCTCTGGGTTATCACTGCGCCTGCCGGAGACGAGGAACAGGGGGACATACCCGGGAGCTCGGTCCGTGGTGTCGTTACCCACCAACAGCTCGCCACAAGCCACCCTGCGGGGTTATTATTATTATTTATCAAAGATTTTGACTCTCGACTCATAGTCGGTTATTCAGAATAAGGCACGGGCTTACGCCAAGTAGCCATATGCCTGTTTGTTGATGGATATTTGATAGTAATATGTTTTGAGTATCACGATTTGATATGTTTGTATAAGTATGACATGTGTTCGGTATTCTGTGCGTAGTATTGGTGTGACCTTCATCTTGCAGTTGAGGGTGATTGGCTTAAGAAAGCTGTATTATTATTACTATAGAATAAAACAGCCAGAAAATTAATTTATTTTACATAAAAAAAAACAATGTACCTAGATGCTAATGTAATTATTTACATTATTGGTTATTGAATTTTATGTGGAACAAATTATTATTGGTTCAATATTATGCTATAAAATGCAAAAATCTCTGGTTAATCATTTCTATAATCGGTTTTAAGCCTCCATTGCAAACACAGCGAGCAATAAAGTAAGTTATGGTTTTACTCGTATCAATCTATATTTAGGTCGCCTTTGGGTGCGATTTTGACTCACTTTAAACGGCCAGATTTTATTCAAACTTTCCATTATTCAATTTGCAAAATAAGATGTTTGTCAATTTATATAATTTTTATCTATGGTTGATAAGTTGTGAATTGATGTTAAAATTAATTTCCAACCATTATCTTTAGCCATAAGCATAAATTATAAAAGAATAAATAAGAAAAAAATGTATTTTATTTAAAATAAACCAAACAAAAAAGGAGAAAATAAATAATAGTTATATAGGCGTCGCGTCGGGGGACCGCTAAGTGAGAAAAATATGTGCAGTCACAGATTGCAACAAAAGAATTTACTCCGAAAAATTCGCTAAATCGACTCAACCGTTAACGTCGTCTGCCCTCACGTTTAGCGGTCCCCCAACGCGACGACGCTTGGAAAATAAAAATACTTGAACTCACATAATACATGTGATGATGATAATTATAATAGGTATAAAATATTATTTGTTAGTTTTTAGAGTTCATTTTTTGGTCGGGGGGTTTTTAAATTTTTTAATTTAATTTTTATTTCAAGCTTTTTAAACGGAACTGATCTACTGTACATAAGTTACAAGGAACCACAGTTGAAAAGGCTGTAGTATATTTGGCCAAAAACCTTTTGCAAAAGGCCAAGCCTACGTGGCTTTAAGCCGCGTAAAAAGTTTAGATGGGGTCGCTATATGCGATCTGGACCAAAGGAAGCTGTTTAACAATCCTCATGACAAACTGGCTCTGGGAGAATTGCACAGATTGAGAAACAATAAAGATTAAACTTTGGTCCTTCTAGATTTTCAGCAAAAATATAAATCGGTTTATCCGTTTCATTCCGGCATTCCAGGGTTTCATCCGCCACATCTCATTTCCAGCATCAGGTCCTCGTCAATTAAAAACATGAAGAGAACTAGTCAAGGCAAATTCAACGAGCCCAAACTCGATGGGTTTACTAAAAGGTAGACCAGGGTTACGTCTCCTACCTTCGAGACCTATCATCAGACCAGCTCAGTGGTTCCAGAAGACATTAGTGTTTCAAATGTCAGATTCCACATATGCTTACGACCTGATGACCTTGAAGACCTGAACCGATTTCCACCAAACATAGCTAAGAACACTCTCGACTGATATACCTTTCAATAAAAAAAACCGCATTAAAATCGGATCATCCATTTGGGAGCTACGATGCCTCAAACAAACACGGACACATACACATTTACATACATACACAGACACGTCAAACTTATAACACCCCGTGGTTTTTGCGTCGGGAGTTAAAAAAACAAAAAAAAACGCTTTTATAAAAAATCCAACTAAAATATAGAAAATCAATTTTTATAAATTTGAATTTAATATAGTGTAAAAAATGCATTTAATTGTTAAAAAAGCGTGGTGCACGAGTGATATATATTTATAACTATTGATTAGTTATAAATATTTTTCTGACAGGTATCTTTAGAATGATAAACATTTTGATAATATCATAAAAAGCACCCCACGTTTTTTTTACAATAAAATGCATTTTTTACCCTATTTTTAATTCAAATTTAGGTATTTTCTATTTTTTAGTTGGATTTCTTATAATAAAAGCGTTTTTTTCATTAATAGATACACTTTGTTCAATGTCCATATTTTAAACACTTAATATAAACTAATTTTACAAGTATAGACAGTCGAGCCGTCAGCAGCTGTTACCCCTCCGTCTTACGAATATTCAATCAGGCCACGTGTTTTAAACATTTTTTACCCATCTCAAAAAAGTGCACAACGCCGCTAAAGAAGTTTTCACTTCAAAAATAAATAAAACGTGTTGTGCTCGCGGGTGGTAGGCTAGTATTTTATATTAATGTACTAAAACGATTTTAAAATTAATTAATAGAGCTAAAACTCAAAAATTTCAGAATGTCTTACAAGCTAGCTATGCTTGCAGTCATCACAGTGATCGCGTCGGTGCAATCATCACCACACAGGTACGAGCGCAGACTCCCTGACACCCCTCGGGCAACCACCACCACGGAGGACCCCAGATACCCTGAGGTCTCATCGGAGCGCTGTGATATCGTAAAGAATAACTTCTGTGGCAACTATGTCCCACAGCCCGACCCTAACAAGTTCGGATTTTACTTTCCGGGCGGCAAGGGCAAATGAGGTTTCGTAATCAATGTAACCATGAACAATTCTCACAACGAATATTTTATCCTGAAGTTAGATGCAAGTAGCTACGCTGAACCTGAAATTGATCTAAAGTAATGAAAATAACTAAGAGCAGGTTCAAGCTGCCGTACTTTTCGGCTTACACGCCCGTAATTTTTGCACCTGAAAATGTCAAATCTTGACATTACGCGGGTACACGCGCTTCAAAAAAAACGTTCGAGTTTTGGCGGAAAATCTGAAGGGACAAATTGTGCTCTTGTTTTATTTTCATTTTCTTGGTGTATTTTTGAGTTACCTATATCGGATAAAGTTGAGGGCATTTTGCTCGATATAGGATAATGATAGTGCACGAGTGTTGTGAAATAAAATAACAGTGCGAAAACATGTTTTTTCGGCTTGCTTCCAAAACTCCATCGAACACGTTCTGGTAAAGTAGCCATCACTTTACTTGAACATTTGACTGACTAGACTGACTGATACTTGACTACTTACTGATTTTTTCTACGACTACTAAGTGATGCAAAAATTATACGTGGCACTGGCAATATGCACAGAGATTTTTTTTTCATTTTTAATAATAGCATCGCAGCCATTATTAAAAATGAAAAAAAAACAAAACGCGCCGAGAAATAGGCAAGCTGTCGTTTATTGCACCTAACTTTAAAGGAATAAAAATTTGTTGTAACAACTATATAGGAAATGAATATTTGTCGTAAATAAAGAAATGTTGGACAAACTGTTTTTTCGATTTTTTTATTTAGAATATTGTATTCTTGTTACTTTAATAAACGACTCATAAAATACAACCCGAGTAAGATCGACGAGAAGGCTTGTGTTTTTTATTTTTTTAACAGAGAGAACACACTGAAAAATGATGAGATAAATAGTACAAATATAATAAAAATAGTAAAGCAATCATTTTAGTACCCCATCCTATATATCCTATATATTTTATCGTATTTTGGACCTAAAAACATGTTATCTAATACCTTTAAACGAGTAATTCTTGTATATATACCTAAATATAGTTTTTGAATCTCGGTAACGGCTCCAACGATTTTGATGAAATTTAGTACCCTGGTTTCGGGGGTGATAAAACGATCCAGCTAGGTTTTATTTTTAGAAATTTTAAATTATTAAAAAATATTTTTAGCGATAATCAACTAAAATATAAACTGAAAAATATGACTACCTGATATCTATTGGAGAGTATTAATAACTTAGACTAAGAATAGTGTATATTGTGAATTATTGTGACGTAGAACGCCGTCAAACGCTATCCGTCAATCCGACGTTCAAAGAAATGACAGTGTCGATTTGAAAGAGCTCTATAAAAATTCATTGAATTAAAGCTTCCTTGTCCGAATGGTTATGTGGGCTAACTGCGGAATTAGAAAACCAGGTTCAAACCACAATCAAAACCATATTGTGTTTATTTTATATATTTTTTTGTGAAAATATTTTTTTATTGGGAGCTATTTCAGATGGCGTTGTTAAGTAACACTAAGCTAATGAGTGTTTCGTTAAAATAAATCTAGGTATCCAAATCCATATATCCAAATAGGTCCAGGTACCGTATTATTACAAAAAAATAATAATTGTTTAGTACACGTGCGGAACGTTGGAAGGACTTTGCAATGGACATTGCAATGACAGCCTTTCCGCACTTGTAATGAAATATACTATATTTTCCACTTGGCTGCAACCCTTTTTTGCGTCCCACTGCTGGGCACAGGTCTCTCCCCCTTATTGGGGAGGCCTGGAGCTTCCACCACGCTGCTCCAATGCGGGTTGGTGGAGATGCGGGGTTAGTGGCCAACCCGCTGTCGGATGTTTTCAAACCGCCCATAAGGCCTCCGACAAGGTTTAACGACTGTTATCTATCGACACAACCGGGACCGACGGCTTAACGTGCCCTCCGAAGCACGTCACCCATCTCACACCCGACCGCGCCCGTTTGGATTAGCTGCATAGACAAAGACAAAGACAAAGACTTTTTTTAAATAATTAATAGACCGCTTGCGTTCTACGTTAGCCATCGAGCAATGCGCGCTTCTTTTCCACTTATTCACTTGTAATTTTACAAAATCACTATACTGTCTAATATAGGCGCAACAATCTAACAAAATATTAACAATCAAGCAGAGATGTTACTCGGTCCATTGCTTCGAACAGAATGCCCAGCCCTGCCTGGTGGCTGCCACCACCATAACGTTGCTTACAGAGTAGGGTGATGGTACATAATCATCTAAACAGGTCAATCAGGATATAGCCAATAGACAACAAGGAACTTTAACTCAATGAAATGGTTTTTTAGCGGGAAGTCGAAAAAAGACATATTGTGCTCTTGTTTTATTTTCATTTTCTTGGTGTATTTTTGAGTTATATCGGATAAAGTTGATGGCATTTTGTTTGATATAGGTTAATTACAGTGCACGAGTGTTTGTGAAATAGAATAACAGTGCTAAAATATGTTTTTTCTGCTTGCCTCCAAAATTCCATTATACACGTTCTAGTAAAGTAGCCATCGCTTTACTTGAATGTTGGACTAACTAGACTGACTGATTACTGACTGATGACTTTGTTATTACTTCGTCCAGTTTCATTGAAACTGGCAAAAATTGATGCAAAAATTGTACTTGACGCTGTCAGTATGCAAAGTTTGCGATGCCATAATTGAAAAAAAAAAAACTCAATGAAATGTCCGTACTCATGACCAAAACATTAAAAATATGAAGTACATTATTCTTAGTCTAAGAAAATATTAATTGTAGTTGTTTGACTATCTGTGCATTGCTAGATATATTTATAACCACGTACATAAAGTAATAATATTAATGTGGAAGCCATAGATTAAAATTATATACCGGAGAAGTGGAAGCTAACAATATGTAAGCAATCAGCCGATCCTAAAGGAAAAATTTGCTAGTGGGTCGCGGTCGCCTGCGAAATATTCTCGTTTTTTAAAACGCTTTTATTAGCTTGACATGTATGTACGTACATACGTACATACAAATGAAGTTAAAAGATACCGTTACATATGTATGTAACGGTATCTTTTAACTTCATTTTCACTTACCTACTTCAAGGAGTCTGATTAACTTGAAAATTTGCACAGGGGTCAAGGGCCGATGACAATACAATAATCTCATAACTTTATATTAAAGTCCTAACTAGGATCATCAGGATAAAATAAAATATACGAGAGACGGCTGATAAGTTCTTGGCCTAAGGTACTTAATGAAACAAATATAAAGTTTTATATTTTTATCACGTCTAAGCGTCTGATTAACTTGAAAATTTGGACAGGGGTTAAGGGCCGATGACAATGCAATAATATTAGAATAAAAATCCAACTAAAAAATTAAAAATAAATAATGTAGTTTAAAAACTAAAAAAACACGCTTTTGTGAAAATACGAACTAAAAAGTAAAAAATAAGAAGAAAATGTATTTTACTGTAAAAAAAGCGTAAGGTGCATGGTGTCAATAGTATCTTAAAAACCACCCCATTTATTTGAATGGAGTAGCAGACGAGCATGCAGGCCACGTGGTGTTAAGTGGTTGCTGCAGCCCATGGTCATCTACATACAACCTCAAGCAAGCAAAGGTAAGTCTTGTCTGAGGTCGTATGCAGTTGCGCTGCTACTCCGGAGGCTGGTGGTCCCCTCATGTAAGTGTGGCCGGCAACTGCACCTTTCCACCAAAACACAATACACGGCAGAAGTGGTTGCAGCAGTGCTACTTCCCCGGGCAAACCATAATAGTTCTATAACCTTCAAAATTTATTAACACTCCAAATACATATCAAGAAAAAATTAATAACAATACCATATAAATTATATCATATTATAAGAGTGTATGTTGGTAATTTTCAAGCAAGTAAATGTCAAGTATATTAGTACAAGAAAAGCAACCAGAACAAACTTTTTAATGTGCATAATTTCATACTTGTAATCGAAGTTAATATGTGTCAAATTATTATAATTTTATTAACATGTCCAAATATATAAGCAAAATTTCTCTCATATAGTTTCATATACATAATAATATATGTACCTTTAATAACAAAAAACCGAACAAACGTAAGTTTATATTTTGCCTATGTGTTTAAAATATACCTAAATCCAAAATATTTTATTCACTACTAGCTATGCCCCGCAGTTTCACCCGCGTTACAAAGGATCATTCATCTATACTAATATTATAAAGAGAAAATATTTGTATTTTTGTATGTTTGTAATGAATAAACTCAAATACTACTGTTACTATTTCAAAAATTCCTCCACCATTAGAAAGCTACATTCGCCCAACATAGGCTACTTCTTACCGCGGGAAAATGCTTCATTCCTACGTGAAAACTGACAACAGGGTCAACGCGGTTGAAGCAACTGGCTAAACGCCTATGATTTTAATATAGCAATGAAGCCTGGAATAGCACATAGGCTATATTTAATCCTACGGGGACCCATTAAACGGGTCCACGCGGGCGAAGCCGCCGGCGGAAGGCTAGTTAGCAGTAAGAGTATAATGTAGAATTATTCTCCGTATATTTTATTGGTCCAATTAAAACTCAAAATGTTATGTCTAAATATACCCCCACGTCTCATGAGCAGCGATTGCCGAGTGGTATAAATCCGCGGTCTTCGACGCGATCGATCCCGGGTTCAAATCCTCGGCGCGCACCTATGACAAAGAAATTTGTAATGTGCGCATTTATCACTGCTCCACGGTGATGGAAAATATCGTGATATTTCATTGATTACGATGTTCTCCATCGCCCTGCATGCCTGAGAGGAATTCATAATTTGTCGAAAGCATGACGTATACCAATCCGCACTTGGCCAGCGTGGTGGACTATGGCCTAAATCCCTCTCACTTGTGAGAGGAGACCTGTGCCCAGCAGTGGAACATAATAAAGGTTGAAAAAAAAATACCCTTAAGTCTAACAAGTGTTCCCTTTCAATTTTTAAACCAATTCCATTTAAATAAAGAAATAGAGTCAATTTTAGGTAACCCTAAGTGTACAAAACTTAAACCATATTGCAGAATGGCTTGCAAACTTGCTGTCGTGCTGGCCGTCATCGCAGTGATCGCGTCAGTCCATTCATCACCAGAACGATACGAGCGCAGACTCCCTAACACCCCCTGGACCACCACCTCGACAGAGGACCCCAGATATCCTGAAGTCTCGTCGGAGCCTTGCGACGTTTACACGAACAACTATTGCGGCTCCTGGAATCCGCCTCCCCCTAACCTACCCTTTTCCCATGGGTAAAACTGAAATAGATGCCACAGTGGGATAGATGCCTCATTCATACTCATATTAAAAATATGAAAATGTGTTTGTTTGTTTGTTTATTTCTCCTACATGAACGTCGCAATGATTGACCTGTTTTTTGTATGGAGATAGCTGAGGGGCCGGCGAGAGACATAGTCTAATATATACGTGGGTAAAACATTTTATCTTATGGGAAAATACATGTAGCCCTGCAAGCGGAGCCATGGGCGGAAGCTAGTTTCCAATAGCCCGCGTAACGCAGTGGTTATCATGCCGGACTGCCAATCGAAGGGTCCCAGGCTAGATTACCGGCGAAGCAGAAACTTTCCCCTTGTCAGCTTTAGTCTTGCTTCGGCTTCACTTCTGGGAGGTTGTGTCGCTTGCGCTTATTTATTTATTTATTTTAAAACTTTATTGAACCCCAAATATTGTGGTACAATAGGCGAGCTTAATGCCCAATGGCATTATCTACCAGCTTACCTAAGGGAGTACAGAGAGATTCAAAGGCTCTTCTCGAACGGTTCTTACGAACAGTTTTAAATTCATAACAACTCATAACAAAACCAAAAAGAAAAGGAGTTGGCTATTAATAAATAAAAAACGAGAAAACCTGCAATAAGACCAAAATAAAAATATTTCTATAGCTTTTCGATCGATCTCGACTCTATCGGCGACAGGAGGGCGGCGCTCACGCACACATATAGGGAGCACGTGGACTACCTAAAATCAATTAGAGCGAGAAGCTCGGTGCCCTCTTAAATTTCTGTTCTCGGTCAATTTAAATTCATTTATTTTCCATACGTACAGTTCGGGTAACTTTGAACAGATTTTACATTATTTTTATTATTAAAACTGATTTCTATTTATGACACCTTTATTTTATTGAATGAATAGTGTCCTTTTCAGTTGGTTTTTCTGTCTAACAAAATAAATTTGCAGAAGAAACAACAGAAATACCCATAATTTCCCCTAAAACTCGAATTTTCATCAATCATGAATTTTGGGTAACTTTGAATAATTTTTTTTAGAATGTTAAAACCTTAATATTTTAAGGTTTAGGTAAAACAAAAAGAAGGTATTATTAAATTTAAAAACCTTATTTATAAAAATAACATCTACACTGACGTAAAAAATTAACAAATAGCTTGGTTTTGCCATATGAATCAAAGTGGACTAGTTTACGATTATAAATCAGCGCTCAAAAACTTCCAGCAACTTAACCACGGAAAAGGCGGGAATTTTCAGAATTATGGCATTGATAGGTTTATTTCTTTAATTTTCATTTGGTACAAAAAGATTTTGGCAATCCATTTAACACAGTTATTATATTGAAACTAGTGGATCCCGCAGACGTTGTCCTGCCTTAAAAGTATTGAAAGAGGATTTGTTTTCTTATTATCTTAAAGAGATTTCATGTTACTGTCAAAAAAAATATAAAACAAATAATGACATACGAACTGTCCAGTTATTCTGACTGTGTCAAAGTTTAGAACGACACGGCACGAAATACAAAACGTTTGACAGACAGGAACAATTTATATGGGAAAACTAAATAAGTAAAAAAGTAATTAAAAAACATTTCCAGTGGCCCAAATTGTGAATCTAAACCATTCTCGAATCTCCACGAACACACACAATAAATTTCATCATAATCCGTCCAGTCGTTTAGGAGGAGTTCAGTCACATACACACGCACACAAGAAATATATATATTAAGATATCAAAAAGTTTCGATGTAATAAATTGTTAAATCTTTTTTCCAACTTTGTTCAAAGTTAAACGTCAATTCAAAGTTACCCGTAATGACTGTAGCCATTTTAAAGACCGAATGAAATGTATCATTGATAAAACACAGATTGAATACGTGGACTATAGGGTCAGACAAAGGTAAAGCACATGATTTAAGCAAGGATGTAGAAATTTGGTCCCAACCAGTGTCGCTATGAGTTTTAAGACTGTATAGGTGTTAGTCCTTGGCATCTGATAGGAATAATGAAAATGACTTAGAAGGCGTACCGAGGGGGAGGGGAGGGACCAAGGTCAGGGTTGCAAAAATCCCAAAAAATCTTCCACACGAAAAAAAAGAAACCTATAAAGAATAAGCTAGGCTACTTCCTGCTGTTTCCTTTGTTATATTTAGTGTGTGTATCTTCGTGTAACGTGGAAGGCAAAGTTTGACCTGAATTATATAACTTTTTAACAAAAAAATTACCGCCTTCAAACGGTAAAAAATAATGTCGTGCGAAAAAAATAGAGTCGGTGCCCATTCAGAGCGAAAGGTACTCCATTTTAACGTGGGCCCGACTCCAAAATAGTTTTAAGAGTCACTACCATTAGCAAGGAAAATTATAAAATGCGAAGTACCGAATAATATTATTTTTTACCGTTTGAAGGCGGTTATTTTTTTGTTAAAAGTTATATAATTTCACTCTTTTTAGTACCTACCTTTAATTTAATAATTCTGTATTGTTTAAGCAAAATCAAAGCTTATAAAATTTGTGAGTTCCCCTCGGTTTCCCTTGGATCCCATCATCAGATCTTGACTTGGTGACAGTTGGACCACCTCGGGAGCATAAGTTTTTGAACAAAAAAACATTTATCGAAAGAATTTTTCCTCAACTCCTAAGCATCGTAGTAGCTTCCATCATCAGCTCAGCAACATGAAATGATAGTTACTATACACAAATATCAATTTTGGTTCAGAAAGTATAAGAAAATCAATATGTATGCCTATAAAATTTGAGAGTTTCCCTCAATTTCCCTGGTTTCCCATCATCAGATCTTGACTTGGTGACAATGGGACCACTTCGGAAGTATAAGCTTTCAAACAAAAAAAGAACCCTCAAAATCGGTTCATAAACGACGGAGTTATGCGCGAACAAACATAAAAAAAGCATAGGTATATACCTACGGTCGAATTGAGTAACCTCCTCCTTTTTTGAAGTCGGTTAAAAAAATTAAAAATGTTAATACGGCATCTCGTAAATTCCCGTATTAACATTTTTAATATAAATGTAGAAGCGCGCATGACCCGGCAGCTAGCGTAGAACGCAAGCGATCTATGCAGCTAAGCCGTCGGGTATGAGATGGATGACCGCTAGTGGCAAAAATTCCATGCGCGTTTCCGCGCTTCGGAGGGCACGTTAAGCCGTCGGTCCCGGTTGACGTCGAAAGATATCAGTCGTTAAGCCTTGTCGGAGGCCTTATGGGCGGTTTGAAAACATCCGACAGCGGGTTGGCCACTAACCCGCATCTCCACTAACCCGCATTGGAGCAGCGTGGTGGGTTAAGCACCAGGCCTCCCCAATAATGGAGAGAGACCAGTGCCCAGCAGTGGGACGCAAAAAGTGGGTTGCAGCCAATATAAATATATTACTAATTATATAAATATATTAATTATAAATATATTAATTTTGCTATTATAAATTGTGATAATGAATGTTATACATATTTTTATAAGTAAACTAAATATAACAATGGCATCTACTATATCAAATCAATAAAATTATTTTGTAGTAATAATTTCAAAGGTCTAATTGAAGTTCATATGGAACAAATTATTACAATTTATTTGATTTAAATATTCAAATATATAATGCGAAATTTCTCTCGTATATCGCTATATTCTACTGCCTTAACCTTTAACAACATGCATAGCGAGCAAAAAAAGTAAGTTTATTAAATATCCCACCAAAAACTTAAATTTAAAAAAGGAGAGCCAAGTTCAATACAAAAATTATGCTTGGCTGTTGGCTTCCCCGGAAAAAGAATGGAGATCTAAATGAGTGCCAAGTTCTATGCAAAATCCAAACATGTATTTATACGAACAAAATAACATTATGAACAAGTATTAAACTCTATTTCTTTGCTTTATTGGATACCTATAACAATTGCTGTTATTTAAAAATGTGAGATCTTAATTAAAGTTATTCAATATATATATATTTTAATTGCGATTAACTTTAAGATCCCACATTAAATAACAGCAATTGTTATAGGTATCCAACCAACACTATCTTTCACTATTAACGACCATAAGTCATGATTATTTTGCAGAGTGGCTTACAAACTAGCTGTCGTGCTGACAGTCATCGCAGTGATCGCATCGGTGCATTCCTCGCCACAACGATACGAGCGCAGACTCCCTAACACGCCCCGGTCCACCACCACCACCGAGGACCCCAACTACCCCGAGGTGTACGCGGTGCCCTGCGACATTTACGCGAACGACTTTTGCGGCAGCTACACTCCCTTTCGCTAAAAATCGGCGATCGGCGATCAGCGTGTGCAGGGCTTCGTAACGCTACCAAATTCACACTATAAATACCGTTAAGTAACGTTATTTTCATAATGTTAACATTTTAACGATAACGTAGTAACGTTTCTTTTAGTATGAAATTAAATTTAGTAACGTTATCAAGTAACGTTAAAAAAACCGATACTATTTTGTTAGCTAATGCGTTGTTGCCAATTCATGCAGCCTGTCGTGGAGCTGGGCGGGAAACGTGGGCGGGACGGAACGGCAATATACAAAAATACCTTAATGTGGGACCTTAGTGCCCAAGGGCCTTTGATTTAAAAGCCAATGTATCGTAAGAAATGGAAAAATATAAACAGATGAATAAAAATAACGTTAAATAATGATACTTTCACTATGCATTTAGTAACGTTATCAATTAATACTAATTACCGTAATTATTAATGCGATTTACCAATAAAATCAACGATAACGTTAGGTCAGTTTAACGGTAAAAGGCCATCCAAGGTATCATTGCCAAGCATAACGTTATCTTTGCAATTAACGTTATCTTCGTCTGACGAAGGTAACGATACCTGACTTTTAACGTTATTCAAAGCCCTGTGTGTAACGATGCTGCATAACGTTTTGGGAACTTGGATGCCGCATCGCATGCATCGGAATGGCGTGTTTCGGATCCAGAATCACAGTTTTTAGGGACTGAATCGCCGATCGTTGATGCTATAAGTAATTAGTGTAGCTTGACCGTAACTTGTGATTACAGGCGGTAATTTTTAATCGATAATTAAATACTGCATTTGGCTACCTGTATAGTATAGGGCATTAGCATCAATTTCAGGCTGAGGTTGTGTGTAAATCCATGGGCTGCAGCAACCACATAGTATAGCGTGCCCAGCATGCTCTTCTGCCTCTCCATTTGAATAAATAAAACCTAGGGTTTTTTGGGGTGAGGCATCTTTCATTTCACGAAATTTGTAGTTATAAAATAATCAGATAAAACTGTAAATAAAAATGAGGTATTGCAGACCAAACTTAGATAGAAAATATTCATGAAATATTTATATATTTTTTTATTATGATGTAACTTCGGATCTGGGGTTGCTGCCCCTGTTTAAAATTCTTGTCGAAGAAATAAAGATCTGTCAAAATAAATGAATGTTGAATAAACTGCTGTTTGTCTTAGCCTTTCATTTTATTGGTGCACTTAAATATAATTTAAAAAGAACTAGCGGACCCGACAGGTGTTGTCCTGCCTGTCTGTAAAAAAACAGAAAATAATTAATTTTAAATTTCAAGATCAAACTATCTTAAAATTTAAAATAAAATTACTTATAAGAAAATCAAGAATCGCCTTGCAAACTTAGCTCCGAATCCAGTTTATTTGAACCCTTTGGGGTATTCAATGTACAACAATATTTGCATTGGAAGTGGAATTAATAGTTGATTATACTCGTAAATAAGCAATAACACCTAAACATTGGCAAAACGTCAAAAGATTACGCCATTAAAAAAGAAAAAAAGTTATGACAGACCGTGACAGACGCTTTTTTTTCAATAATTATGATTTATAATAATTATAACTATGAACTATTTACACTGCATCATTGCATCATTTGTGGTAAGAAAAATCAGTTAGTCGTCAGTAATCAGTCAGCCTAGTCACTAAGATGTTCACAAGTGAAGGCTACTTTTCCAGAACGTTTCCGATGGAGTTTTGGAGGCAATTAAGGGGGATTATAAGAAAATTTTCAACGCAATTTATTGCATCAAATTTGTTTCTATCTACTTTAAATCAAGCGAGAAAATGCCGTTGCATGTCATGAATGTCATGATGTCTGTTTCTGAGATCACGCCTCAGGCACCATACTTCAACTCTTAGTAAAAATGTGAGACTTTTGTTTTGAAAAAACGACAAAGTGCTTCGTGAGAAGGAACACGTATTGCTCTTGAGTTTCGCTTGGCACTTCTTGGCGAGGGAACTACCGTGCCCTCGAAGTCATCTGCATTATTTATTATTTTTAGATTTTGAGTGTAGTAAATTAAAAACACGCTTTTATTTTTCAAACTATTCCATTAAAACCAAAGACGAAAATTATGAGCCCAAACTTGATAAGTTTACTAGTAGGCAGTCCAAGATCGCATCAGCCACAATCCAGTGCATCGGCAAGTCATAGTCATCAAAAGCAATGAACAGAATATGTTAACACAATTTTATTGAACACATGTGTTCACTTGTAGGCAGTCCAAGATTCCATCAGGCACCTTCCAGTCCTATAATCAGTACAGCTCAATAGTACCAAAAAAATAAACTATATCTAATTTTACATATAGCTTCCAAGTTTCATTATACATTATACATTACAAGAATTAGAAGTGCGTGATACAGATCCTTAGATTTTATTACATACTAGATGACCCGACATACATTGTCCTGTCTTAACTTTGACTATTGAATTCGAATTTCAAGTGAAAAATAATAATAATAATATTATGGTGATTAAATATTTTTAAATTACCTAATTTGCCGCTCAATTTTCTGAACTTTTTCTTTTATAAGAATCTTCTCCAGCCAATAACAAACACAAAAAAAAAGATTTAGCGAAATCGGTCGAGCCGTTCACGCGTGATGTCGTGACCAAGGGTAAAAGGGATTCATTTTTATATATAGAGATAAAAGATATTGTGATACAGCTTGACCTAAACGTTTAAAAAATTTAAAAAAACGGCAAATTGTTTGTAAAGTAGGTTTACGATCGAGATGTTTACGTGATAACGTCCGCACGAGAAAATCTCCATTCGTTTGTATGCCGCTAGAGTGAGAGAGACGGAAGATCGGTCCACTCACTCGAACGCTATGCCAGCCTCCGCTCGTGAGGATTCCGCGTGACAAGTTTCACGGAATGACTGGCAGCGCTCGAGATGAGACGGGAGATCGGTCCGTCCCTCTCTCGTTATACCTGCGATCGCGCTCGTGAGGTTTTGGTGTGACACAAGTTTCTGAACATGTCACCCGACTAAAACGATTTTAAAGACGTTATCACGTCAAAAAACCGTTACTTGGACATCGAACTAACAACTAATTTTACGCTCTTACGAATTGATATTTATGTTTCACATTACGTATGTATAACTCTCATACGAGTAAATTAACCTTTAATATTACTGCAGCAGCTACTATAACAAATCAGTGAATTTATTTTCTAGTACAAAATTTCATACATCTAATTCAATATCATTTGTAACAAATTATTATAGGTTTATTTGCATTAAATTTCCAACTATATAGCACATAATTTCCTTCATAATACCTTTTTCCTTCCACAATATACATAGCGAGCAATAAAAGTAAGTTTATTTATCTATGTTTAATGAATATACTTAGCGGTTATTATAAACTTTAAGTTACCTACATACATAATTTAAACAAGAGAAAATTTTGATATTTAAAGCATTGATCTCACACAAATAGAAGTATCTGGACGCCCGAGCGTTGCTCGGATAAAAACAATTGATTTTCTTGGTTTATTTTTAAGCAACACATTCACTGACTTAGTGTTACTTAACAAAGCCTTTTGAAATACCTAGCTCCCAATTAAAAAAAACGGCCAAGTGAGAGTCGAACTCACGCACAAAGGGTTCCGCACCATTATCTATAAAAATTCACGTTTATTGTATGGGAGCCCCCTTAAATATTTATTTTATTCTATTTTTAGTATTTGTATAACAATAGCGGCAACAGAAATACATCATTGCCTTTGATTATCCCCAGAATACATTGCATTAAAATTGAATGAAAGGTAAATTGTGGTTTACGATTTATGACTTATTAAAAAAAACTACTTACTAGATCACGTTCAAACCAATTTTTGGTGAAAGTTTGCATCGTAATGTACATCATATTATATTTTTTTAGTTTTATCATTCTCTTATTGTAGAAGATACAGGGTTACCAACATTTTACCACTTTGGAAGTGTCTCTCGCGCTAACTATTCAGTTTAGAAAAAATGATATTAGAAACCTCAATATCATTTTTAAAGACCTATCCATGAACACCCCACACGTATGGGTTTGATAAAAAAAATTGAGTTTCAGTTCCAAGTATGGGGAACCCTCAAAATTTATTGCTTTTTTCTATTTTTGTGTGAAAATCTTAATGCGGTTCACAGAATACATCTACGTACCGAGTTTCAACACTTTCAACAGTATAGTTCTTATAGTTTCGGAAAAAAGTGGCTGTGACATACGGACGGACAGACAGACATCAAGAATCCACAAGGGTTCCGTTTTTTGCCATTTGGCTACGGAACCCTAAAAAATTGTCACAAAAAATAAAAAACGCAACTTGCCTGCTTGAGGTTTGAACCCGGGTCTCTAGCTCCGTAGTCAGCTTTCGTAACCATTCGACCAAGAAAGCTTTAACTACATTGACGAAATTTTTATACAGGTCTTTCATATCGACATTTTCATTTATTTGAAGGCGGTCGACATTTGACGGTTTTCTACGCCACAATATTATTAATATTCTCCAATAGATGTCAGTAAGAGTAAGCCCCTTCGTACACAAGGCTACGCAAATCTTGGATACTAATGTTGTATACTACATTAGCATCGTGTCGCGAGTATCGAGTAGCGTACGGTCCGTACACACGACATTGAGTCGCAAGACGTGAATTGCCTGTTCAGCCACTGCAGACGTAGCGGCTAAACAGATCACACGTTTACAAAATGTATGACAAGTGATGGATGATGAACCTAAATATAATTTTGTACAATCATTACCGGAATCAAAGAAATCATAGTAACCGAAGATCCGTACATAGAAAAAAACATAAACTGCAGAGTGTTTGTTGCTGCAAAAGAATTACAACAAACAGATGCAACAACAACAACGTCGGGATACGCTTTTATCATGATCCTATATAGATCACAACAACACCGGCAAACCCGCGAGTTACAACAACATCGGCTATCACTGCTATCATAATTAAATGCGTATACAAAATATCGTGTACTATGGGCGTAAAATATAAAAATAAATAAATAAAATAAATATCTTTGGATAATTCACACAACGCCATCTGATTCCAAACTAAGCAGAGCTTGTACTATGGTAATCAGAAAGCTGATAAACATACTTATATAATTCTAAATACATACATAAAATAGATAAATTAACACCCAGACACAAAACAAATAGTCATGTTAATCACATAAATATTTGTCCTGGGTGGGAATCGAACCCACGACCTTACGCTTCGCAGTCGACTCGTCACCCACTACGCCACGGAGGCTGTCAAGCTTAAAAGCTTATTAATAAAAAAATACTGCCAAAAAGTGCTTCCTACTACTTTCCTGGCTATATTGAATACTATTAAAAGATACCAACTTGTTAAAGTAACGGCATTTCCTACTGCTACCCAACTTTTTTCTGTTATCTCTTTTTAGAATATTCCTTTAGGTTATAATTATATAAACAAGGATATTTCTCCACCTCAGAAACAAATTTAATATTTAATAATCGCTCCGCCATCTTGAAAATCTCTGCGACTTATGTAGCGACGATCTCGACCGGCAGGTAGCGCGCGATAGGCGCGACGCGAGTCGCGGGACGAATGTCGGCGACGCGACTAGTGTACGAACCTCAATGAATTTGTATTGCGGTAGTCGCTTGGAGACTAAAATCGTCAAGTATCGGAGATTTGCGTAGCCTTATGTACGAAGGGGCTAATTTTATATTTAATATAAACATAATAAACATTAAATAAAAGGACAATTTCTATCAATAAAAAATTGCTAGATCGATTTATCATCCCCGAAACCAGGGTACTAAATTTCATCAAAATCTTTGGAGCCGTTTCCGAGATTCAAAAAATATATTTAGATATATACAAGAATTGCTCGTTTAAACGTATTAGATAATTAGCTCATGCACAGAGAAATATTTGTAGCTCAAATAAATAGATTTCTGGATCCTGAGGAACAAATTCGTTCAAAACTCCAAAGGTTCTAATGAGATCATCAACATTTAGGGGCGAACGCCAGGTATACTGAATCTAAACATGAATTCCTTAATAAAATATGATTAAGAGTTCTTTATTAAAGAACTACTCTTCAAATCAGGATATAATTTAAATTGAAATAAAAATCATCGAATTGATTCACCTCATAACAAATCAGAAGTCACATAAAAAGCATACAGCCAAATTAAAAAAGTTATTATTTGTGTTGAAACCGTTTAAATGAATAAAGACCTGAAACCCAGTGCTACTACTTTTCAGAATGGTTCGCAAACTTGCTGTTGTGCTGACAGCCATCGCAGTGATCGCGTCGGTGCATTCATCACCACAGAGATACGAGCGCAGGCTGCCTGCCTCCCCTCGGACCACCACCGAGGATACAAACTTCCTCGAGGTCTCATCGGAGCCCTGCGACATTAAACTGAACAACTTCTGTGGCAGCTACGTACCTCCTTCCCGCCCGAACCCCTCCCATGTTACTGGGCACGCCGGCAAATGAGGGTTTAATAGGTATTCTTATATAATGGTAAGATAATTTAGATCTGGCGTAATAAATGATTTTTGAATAAACCGCATTTTCTTTTAATTCGTTTTCAAATAGGCATGATGACAGATTTTTAATTTAAATACCTTTCCTTATTGTAGGTACACGTCTCCTATTTTTGAAAAAAAGTTTATTTCAGCAATAAACTTAAGTTTTAACGTAAATTAATGTATTTTCTGCTATGTAATTTGAATTAAGCGCGAAAACGCTAGTAGGTGTCATGGCGTCGGCGTCCGCTTGCTCGTCACACTTCATTTATTCATATTTAATTGCTTTTTACCATTTTACATGTAGATTTACAGGTGGTGTTACATAATAATTATTCAAGTGCTTCTGTAAATACCCATTGGGCGTGAAATTTTTTGTTAGTTAATACATTTGTAATTTAAAAATCATATCAATTACATAATAAAACATTAAAATTAAAAATTAAATAAAAACAAACATATTTAAATTATCGAGCAATAGTCAAATTAAAATGTCAAATTATACCAGAATGTCATATAGAACAGATTCAGATAACATGGCCGATTGCAGTATGTTATACTTTAATTTTATTGAAAATTTTATTAATCTTAATGTTTATATTAAAACGGGATCATTTTTTAGAACCTTTTCAGCATATATTTTTCTGTAAAACCATTTCTTTCTGATTCTTTAATAGTGTCATCATGCCTATTAGCTTAGGTATTTTTTGGCGCGTAGTTTTTAAGCGCGTGAACAGACGAAAAGTCAAGTTTTGACATTTTCAGACGCAAAGAAAATAACACGCATGCTCACGTAATGCGTTTTCCGAAATCACCGTATTTATGACGAAATAGTATATTTCATTACAAGTGCGGAAAGGCTATCATTGCAAGCCTTCCAATGACGGTTCCGCACGTGTACTGAAGAACAACTATTTTAATACAGTTGCGAAAAAATGAAGCAATTTTTTTTTCTTTTCAATTATGGCAAACTCTGTGCATACTGCCAGCGTCAAGTATTATTTTTGTATCAATTATTGCCAGTTTCAATGAAACTGGACGAAGTAATAACAAAGTCAGTAAGTAAGTCGTCAGTAATCAGTCAGTCTAGTCAGGCCAACATTCAAGTAAAGCGATGGCTACTTTACTCTAGAACGTGTCCGATGGAATTTTGGAGGCAAGCAGAAAAAACATATTTTAGCACTGTTATTCTATTTCACAAACACTCGTGCACTGTAATTAACCTATATCAAACAAAATGCCATCAACTTTATCTGACATAACTCAAAAATACACCAAGAAAATGAAAATAAAACAAGAGCACAATATGTCTTATTCGACTTCCCGCCAAAACTCCATGAAGCAATTTAATAATATAATAAAAACTCGCGAAGAACATTTTTGAAAAATGGCGCCAACCGTAAAATAATACCTATATCATCCTATATCTTAGACTAAGAATAATGTACTTACGTACTATAGACAGAGGCATATTTTCATTACGGCACGCTAAAGCGAGATCGAAATATACTTAAAGACCTTGTTAAAAAGAGATGGGAGCGAGATTTTCTGTCCTTTTCGGTGTAACCAAATATTTTGATAGTGCCCTTTAATTATGTGGCAGGCAAACTGTGGAAGTCGGGGTGACATTGTTGTTTTATAATATTTATGTGTTAAAATCGATTCTCACAGCTGTAAATTATTGTGTTGTATTAAAAGCAAATAACATTTTTCTAGTTCCATAATATGGTGAGCTGCAGTATTTTAGGTTGTAAGAGCCGCAGTGAGCGTAAACAGGAAGGCTGCCGGAAGGCATTACAATTTACGCGTAAGTTCAATATTTCTTTTTAAACATGTACTAAATATGTATTGTTTAAATATAGATATTTAATTACTTTTGTCTTATTACTAGTCATTCAACGTAAATATAGTGAAATTCGTGAAAATAAACTTATATTTGTTCATTTCAAACATTGTCAAATTCGAAATTGTGTTGTCAGATCTCGAATCAAAATATCCTCCCCGTATTAGTAAAAAATTAACCATCTTATTTAAATATAATTATTTTTAACAAAAACAGTGACAATAATAATATCAAAGATTATGTGTTACCTCATTAGTAGTTAGTTACATTTCAAGCGGGAGGCTCAAATACCCCCTGTTTATATATAACTATTTAAGTGGAGACCAGTAAAATGTTATAGGCTGGGTGCACCAGGCGCGGTCGCAGCCTTCAATTTTGGGGGGAGGGTCGCCAAGAAATTTGAGGGAAGAAGTGTCTCAAATTCGCTTGTTTTACCTTCCATGTACGCATGACTGACGGATTGGGTCATGTCCTGTGACCCCCCCACCTGGGACCGCGCCTGGGGTGCACGTTATGAACATTTTCCCGACATATTAAATTTCACTCACACAGACTATAAAAAGATACTCCATACATTTTGTATTAGACATTATGAGAAGTTTACCAGACGAATTTCATCTCATGTTGCTGTCATATTTTTTTCAGTTTTCCAACTGACGCTCTTGCCGAAAATAAATGGATTCAGGCCACTGGACGTATTGACTGGCAACCATCAATTTAATTCCGGATTTGTTCGGTCTATTTTGAAAGCCATTTATAGACCAAAAGGATAAAGAGAAGAAAAATAATAATAAAATTGATACAAATGTACATTTTTATATATTGCGTTATAACTAAGTGTTTACTTTTATCTTTGTAATATTTGCATAGCTCATTAAGGTAAATATGACGTACTAAATATGTATTAACAGCTTTTGTAAACACCCATATTGGTGCCATTAAAAATCTTTGTATTTGTCTTTTATTTTCTCCTATATGTATGTCCTGTAATTTGCTGACCCAATTAACTTTATGCCAGTCAACCAATCTAAACTCACAAACAACCATAATGCACAAGCATATAAATCCTTTCACAGTTTGGTCTGCCAATGTTTATAGTTTACTTGCTTGATATTGTAGATTACCAAATTTGGGGGAAAATATGATAAGTGGGTAACACTGGCTGCGAAAAAGAGATGCCAACAAAGTGGTTACACCGACCCGCTGTCTTTAGATTATTGGTCTTTGTCCTATATGCTGAGATTTTTTGTTTTCTTAACCCATTCTGGGTAGGCAAAGGGAACTATGCTCATACAGCCAAGTCTTCAGTAGAATTTTTTTATTGATATGAAATGAAAATATTAATGAGATGAAATGAAATGAAACCTTACCTAACTCATTGAATCAAATCATTAAATCTGATATTGAAACAAATTAGTATCTAGCTTCTTTTTAGAAATATTTGCATGAATCATAAAAATATTTGCATGAATCATAAAAACTTCGTGGTTGGTTTTTTTTTCTTTTTAATAGACATTATTTTGACAGTTGGGAAAGAAAATGCACGAGTTCGGAAAAGGTAAAGAAAAAGCACGAGTGTGTAATAGCCCACTTTTCGAACGCTATACCTACTACGTCCCTGCAATACGTCACTTTTTGAGCAACTGTATTAAAAATATAGTAGGTACATCTTATGTTACTTCATTCTGTTTCTTTTAAATATTTTTAAGTAGCAATATATTGTAATACATAGTACTGTAAAAATCTAAATGGTATCATAGTAATTATAACTTTGTTGTTGTCTAGTTGTGTCGAAAATCGAAAAATCGAAAAGACATAACAATAAACTTTGTTCAATACCTTCTAAAACAAGACAATTTCATAACAGTGTCTTTTGCATGGGACCAAAAATATACAATAACCTACCGGAATTCCTCAAAATAAAAGCGGGCAATGAGTTTAAAAAGGAACTTAAAACGTATTTACTGGAAAAGGCATATTACTCAGTCACTGATTTTCTAAACGATAAAGCGGCATAAAGGAATTCCATAAAAACCTGGGAGGTTTTTTTTCCGCCGGCTTTTTTTCCTCTCAGTGTACAAAAACCCTGCAATATGGGTACCAAAAGCTGACGATCGGATCCGATCCGAAAATAAAAATAAATAAAATAAATTAATTAAAAGGCGCAATATGGGTACAAACAAAGATAAATGTAGTATACATATAATAAAATAAATGAAACTATTTCAATGTACATTTTTATGTTTGTATTTTGTAATTAGTTAAGTTTTTAATTATTGTAATATTTGCATACCTCATGAAGGTAAATATGGCGAACCAAATGTATAAAAACACCTTTTGTAAACACCCATATTTGTGCAAATAAAAGTCTTTGTCTTTGTGTATTTGTGCAATCTGTGGCACCCTGTAATTGCGGGAACACTTAATTTTAAGACCTTTTTTGTATAAATGCTTTATCATAGTGTTCATCAAATAAAATAAAGAATGCGCTACTTGAAATCTCTTGTACCCTTTACTTACCGCCCCATGGTCGAAATTCGACCTTATCATAAAAATGCCTGACAGGTTACCGGTAACAGATTGTACACCTTGTTGTATTCCTTAGCTTTATTGATCAGCACATACGATCTAGCCAAAGCAAGATAGCGTTGTTACTCTACCCTATCCAAGCTTTGACCGTATCTGACATTGCTTAGCTTTGTTGATTAAGAATGATCTACAAAATTGACCCTAATCAATGTTTTAGACTTGCCTGTCCTGTCGTCACTGAGGCTTAAATATGCTTGTGAATGTGCAAGTTTGCAAATCTATTGGATAATTGGAATACCTTACCATCTAATGGTTGGCAAAGTCGTACCTTTTATTTTTACCTTTCGGTTGCACCAACTTCACTATCAGCCTTTAAATGTCCACTGTTAGACATAGATTTTTTGTAGATGGTAGAACTATTATCGTTCGCCCGGGAAAGTACCACCGCTGTACACACTTCTGCCGTGAACCAATTATATTGTGTTTCGGTGGAAAGGTGCAGTTGCCGGCCATATTTACATGAGACGACCACCAGCCTCCGCAGCACAACTGCATACGACCTCAGACAAGACTTACCTATGCTTGCTTGAGGTTGTATGTAGATCTCCATGGGCTGCAGCGACCACTAAACACGACGTGGTCTGCATGCTCGTCTGCTAATCCATTCAAATAAAAATAAAAAATAGACGTCTCCTTATTTTCGCCACCCCGTGCAGTTCTACAGAACTCTGGATCTAACGGCTTCCAACTGTCTTTTTCAATTCGTCAGTTTTCCTGGTTGGCGGGCAGTGTGTGCTTTTGTGTGCATGTTAAACGTGGTCGCTATTCCAAGATCTTTCTTCCCTATCGGTTGTCGGTCCTCCTAACATTGTAATTGATACAAACATTATAATTGATAAAAAACAATGGGTTGCACTCGGTGAAAACATTAACGTTGTACATTTTTGATGTCTTGGAATCGTTATGGAATAATTCCGCACGAATTGCTTGAATTATCAGTACCTATTAATTTCTATCTAGTATTTTTACAAAGTACTCTCTCATTTTCTTTCACTATTTCTTCGTCACTTTTTTCATTAATAGATGCACTTTGTTCAATGTCCATATTTTAAATACTTGATATAAACGAATTTTAAGATAAAATTATACTTGACGCTGGCAATATGCAGAGTTTGCGATGCCATAATTGAAGAAAAAAAGTATAGACAGCCGTCAGATGAGCCGTCATCAGCTGTCACCCCTCCGTCTTGGTCTAAGAGCCGGTGAAGATATTCACTCGTTCGGTTGTTACAAGAGTGAAGGTGATATGAAAGAAAATTGATTAAAATTAATTAAATTAAAAATAGCTATGAACACTTTTCGATAGTCAAGTTATCATAGGCATATATGTTTATAAATTATATTTGGTAAACAATATGTCTCATCGAATTATCAGATCGGTGAAGGTCGATCTTCCTCGTCTCCTCTACTATCTTACGAAATTTTGCGATCAGCACACGTGACCTCGCGCGAGTTTCATTGTTTTTACCCATCCCACAAAAAGTGCTCAACGCCGCTAAAGAAGTTTTCACTTCAAAAAGCTTGGGATTGAGCTGTAGTCCCACAAGGCTATTTCTATAACTGATGTAATAGACTTAAATGAAATAAACTGCCTATGTTAGCAGGTGGCTGTGGGACGACATTGACACATGCGTTAGCTGTCACGTATGTTCCTTATCGGCCCATAGCTACTCTGTAAGAAAGTTAGCTATTGTATACCCCATATTTTAAAACAGGGCGAAGTTTTTCTCCGTCTGCTCTTTTCTTCAGCTCAGCATTGCCTAAGCGCACCCAGAGCAGACAGAACAAAAAAAATAAAGTTCACTAAGAGTTTGTAAAGGAACCGTACAGTGATAAAGAATATTTCATTTCATTTCATTTCATAACAATATGACCTCCCTATTACAACTTCAGCTTGAATATTTCTCGAGCTATATCGGTGATGTTCGTTCGTCTACGGATATGAATATGGCTGTAACCCTTTTTGTGTCCCACTGCTAGGCACTGGTCTCTCTCTGTTATTGGGGAGGCCTGGAGCTTACTCCACCACGCTGCTCCAATGCGGGTTGGTGGAGATGCGGGCTAGTGGCCAACCCGCTGTCGGATGTTTTCAAACCGCCCATAAGGCCGACAATGTTTAACGACTGTTATCTATCGCCAACAACCGGAACTGACGGCTTAACGTGCCCTCCGAAACACAGAATCGCGCATGAAATTATTTGCCTAACTGAACCTGTCGTTTTTAATATACATACATACATTTTTTCTTAAAACTCAATAATTGTGGTGTGTGACATACTGACGGACATACAGACAGATAGGACAAATTTATAAGGGTCCCTTTTTTGTTTTCCGTTACGGCACCCTAAAATCTGTTGCAAGTTTTGCGACTTAATTTTAGGGTTGTTACTTATTTACTGATACTTTATTTACTTTCTTTTTGTCTATAGGTACACAATAATATTTAAGTTTTGGAAATGATTGAATATATTTTGGTATAAGAAAATTCGATACCAATTAATTATTTTCAACTTTTTATGTAGAAATGCAAACGAAAACTACAAAATTGGTAATTTTTACAGTGACTTTGATAACCCTGCTATCGGATCGTTTACACGAATTCTCTTTGAAGCGTGGCGTAATGTACGTAACGCTAACCGAAGTTAACAAACAATGTAAGCAATTTATCATAGGTTTATTTAAACTATATAATGCAAATATTCTATTCTAAATCATTATTTTCAGCTGCTTTTACGAGTCATAACAAACATAGCAAAAAATAAAAGTAAGTCATGTTTAATATTGATAGAATTTTTAGTGATTTTTTTAGTGGAAGAGTAAACTTCTGGTCTCTCCAATAATGGGGAAGACGTGCGCCGTGCCTAGCAATAGGACGCAAAAAGGGTTGGATTCATACATGCAGATAAGAAATATTTATATGTAGTATTTGTATTTAGTTACATATATACTATAGATCTATAATAATGTACAGTAATGGACAGTAGAATTGATACCTGATGATTCATCGGCCCTTGACCCCTGTGCAAATTTTCAAGTTAATCAGACGCTTAGAAGTAGGTGAAAATGAAGATAAAAGATTCCTTTACATACATACATACATACAGGTCAAGCTAATATAAGCGTGTTAAAAATATAAAACCTAATATTTGTTTCATTAAGTACCTTAGGCCGCGAACTTATCAGCCGCTCCTCGTATATATTTTTTATCCTGATTATCCTAGTTAGGACTTTAATATAAAGTTATGAGATTATTGTATCGTCATCAGCCCTTGACCCCTGTGCAAATTTTCAAGTTAATCAGACTCCTAGAAGTTAGTGAAAATGAAGTTAGAAGATTCCCTTACATACATACATACATACATATATACATACATACATACAAGCTAATAGAAGCGTGTTAATACGGAACTAAATCCACGCAAAACTTACAGAATGGCCTACAAACTTGCCGTCCTGCTTGCCTTCATCGCAATCATTGCATCGGTGCACTCCTCACCGCAATCTACTACTCCTCGGACCACCTACCCCAACGACCCCGGGTTCCAAGAGAACACTCCAGAACCACCCTGCGACGTTCAGACAAACTACTTGTGTGGCGACAACACCCCTGTGACTGACGACTGAAAATGTTCACGAAAATAAAACAAACATATTATTTTTATTTTTACAAGCTTTTATTAATTGCAATGTATGTTTGATTAAAGTTTTACAATTAGGTGTTCAGCCAACCAAAGTCAGCATAAATAATTTTATTATTTTAATATTTATTCAGGTCATATCTAATAACTCTAAACGAGCAATTCTTGTTTAAACCCCAATTTCTATTTTGAGTCTCTGAAAACGGTTTTCATGAAATTTAGTGTACAGGGGTTTTCAAGGGCAAAAAATTGATCAGCTACATTAAAAGGTTAAACAACGCGCAACGGTTAAAACCTTAGAGCATCAAAGTTACTGACTCACCCTTCAGGAGAGACGGCATAGCGCCTCGCTTCAATACATATTTTTTGTGCCAAATCTGGTGCAGGGAAAGAACGCTTAATTTTATCACACATTCACAAAATATTCTTTCATCGCTACAGACGCATACATTTCTAAACATTTCGATTTCAATTAACAACGTCATTTTCTATGCACTATCAACACTGACACCGACTAAATAATAAAAATAGTTATTTTCATAAAAATAAAAAATACACAAATGGTTTTGATTGAGGTTTGAACCCGGGTCTCTAGTTCCGCAGTCAACTCACGCAACCATTCGACCACGAAAGCTATAATTCAATGGACGAAATTTTCATTGAGCTCTTTCAAACTGACATTGTCATTTTTTTGAACGTCGGATTGGCGTATGGTAATAGGGGAGCCCAAGAAGGGATTTACGGATTTTCTCGAGCGCATCAGATTAAGATATGGGGTACACCTTGCATCCTGTTCAGTGCTGCCACGATTAAAAAAGACCTTCTATGTAGGTACAGTTTTTTTTTCTTACTTCTGGATGTCAAAATGGTCAGATTAGAAAACCCCGTTACCGTTGAGCCAAGAATTTTAAATAATAAAAATTCGAACTCTTCAAGAGTTTGCCAAAATGCCGTTTTTTTATTTCGCTGTTTTGTATACATTCATACTAAAATCTTCAGATTACTGAAATATACTTACCATGCATTTAAGTTACTGAAATATGACTTAGCATGCATTTAATTTATTCTACTATATTTTACCTGGACCTTTCGTATAAAATTTTCGAAAACCTATAGGCGCTCTCTCCACCGGTTAAACGCAAAACGTCATGAAGTATACTAATATTAAATAATATAATATTTTAATCTTACTACCACCCAACCTATAAAAAGCACAAGGTCCTGATGACGCTTGAGGAAATCCACAGTGAGCCTTGTGTGCTCCCCAGTTTGACAGCGTTTACGCCACAATATTATTAACACTCTCCAGTAGATGTCAGGAAGAGTCGTATTTTTCAGTTTATATTTAAATTGATTTTCATTGAAAATATTTTTATACAGCTAAAAATTTCCATCAATAAAAATTTTGTGGATCGATTTATCATCCCCGAAACTAGGGTACTAAATTTCATCAAAATCTTTGGAGCCGTTTCCGAGATTCTAAAAATATATTTAGATACATACAAGAATTGCTCGTTTAAAGGTATTAGATATCAGAAAACATAAACAATAAAATATTTTATATCAGCAGTATATTTTGTGTGGCTTATCCTTTTCCCTTAAAATCGTGGTATTTTCAGAAAAATACCCTGATCAAATATCAAACTACTGATGAAACTACTGAAAATGGAACGAGTGTTACACGTAGAGCGTCAAAGTTGACAGGTATGACACCAGTCAGAGGAGTGGCCTTTACGAGCGAACCCCTCGTCCCAACGTCCATGCACAATGTGCCTTCTATTTATGCAACTAGTGTGTCAGTGTGTGTTGGTGTCATTGTTGACGGTGCATAGAAAATGACGTTGTTAATTGAAATTGACATATTTAGTAATGTATGCGTCTGTACCGACGAAAGAATATTTGTAAATATGTGACAAAATTAAAATGTGTGCGTTCTTTCCCCGCACCAGATTTGGCACAAAAATTATGTATCGAAGCTAGGCGCTATGCCGTCTCTCCTGAAGGGTGAGTCAGTACCTTTGTTGCTCTAAGGTGTTACATGACTCATTTTACAGCAAATGTTTTATAGTATTCACTCCATAAAGTAATTACACCTATTACAAATCACCCTGTATTAACATGTTTAAGAACAAATGTATTTACTAGTACATAATTTCGTATTAATAATATTTCACTAGAAAAAACAAGGTTAATCGATTTGAACACGAAGTAACTATATAGTTAGGTGCATTAAGGCTATATATTTCAAGATTCCTCTCGCGTATTTTATACTGGGTTTAGTCGTCATAACAAATACAGCGCGCTATAAAAGTAAGTTGATTTTTACACGCTTTTTATTAGCTTCACCTGTATGTTTGTATGTTTGTATGTTTGTATGTTTGTATGTTTGTATGTTTGTATGTTTGTATGTTTGTATGTTTGTATGTTTGTATGTTTGTATGTTTGTATGTTTGTATGTTTGTATGTTTGTATGTTTGTAACCGACTTCTTTGGGCGCGATTTTGACCCACTTTAAACGGCCAGATTTCGTTCAAACTTTGTAGATTTATTGAGGACCGATGACAATACAATAATCTCATAACTTTATGTTAAAGTCGTAACTAGGATCATCAGGATAAAATAAAATATACGAGGGGCGGCTGATAAGTTCGTGGCCTAAGGTACTTTAACACGTCTAAGCGTCTGGTTAACTTGAAAATTTGCATAGGGGTCAAGGGCCGATGATAATGCAATAATTTGAGAATAAAAATCCAACTAAAAAATTAAAAATAAATAATGTAGTTTAAAAAACTAAAAACACGCTTTTGTGAAAATACGAACTAAAAAGTAAAAAAATAAGAAGAAAATGTATTTTACTGTAAAAAAAAGCGGGGGGTGGTTTTTACCACTGTTACTGTTGACACCATGCACCCCACGCTTTTTTTTACAGTAAAATACATTTTCTTCTTATTTTTTTACTTTTTAGTTCGTATTTTCACAAAAGCGTGTTTTTAGTTTTTTAAACTACATTATTTTTTTGCTGCGACTCTTTTTAAGTCTCACCCACCACTACTGCGCTGAGCACGAGTCTCTCCCCATTGTATATTGTAGAGATGTGGGCTAGTGGCCAACCCGCTGTCGGGTATTTTCAACTCGACTCTAAGGCCGAGGCCAATGACTTATCGTTCCTCTTCTTTTTTATTAACCTCCAAAGCACGGAAACGCAATTTAATGCCGCCAGCGGTGATCCATCTCACACCGGATCGTGCCACTTTGGCTTACCTGCGTAGATCGCAGACCGCTTTTTTCTTCTAGCCCATATAAGCCTTAGCGCACCCAAGGCGGATGACGGTCAGCCGATGGCCGTACAACAATGACAAACATTATGACCCAGGATGTTTCTTTTATTTGAATGGAGTAGCAGACGAGCTTGCAGGCCACGTGGTGTTAAGTGGTCAGCCCATGGACATCTACATACAACCTCAAGTAAGCATAGATAAGTCTTGTCTGAGGTCGTATGCAGTTACGCTGCTACTACGGAGGCTGGTGGTCGCCTCATGTAAGTGTGGCCGGCAACTACACCTTTCCACCGAAACACAATAGAATTGGTTCACGGCAGAAGTGGGTGCAGCGGTGGTACTTCCCCGGGCGAACCATAATAGTTCTACCACCTTTTTTTTGGTATCGGGGGGAAAACCTTCAAAAGGTACCCGACTCCTTAGGAGAGGATACCGGGTTATGTGGGATTTGACCGCACTAAAACCCCCTCGGTGCCCTGCTTCTGCGTTTGTGAGGACTCCGGGATCTCCATAGGAACGCACCGGTGTCCTCCAAGCACGGCGCCCCATAACGGGCCCATCTTCGGGAGAGCAGATGTGCTCTCTGCACCTTCAGGTGTTCACGGCGGCATGCGGCCACGCATACACCGCCGTCCCTCCCGGGGCTGCTGGCTGGACGGGTCAAGCTCCCACTCTCACCGTCCGCATCCCCGGAAGCCCCCTTTTAGTCGCCTCTTACGATCAGGCAGGGGATACCGTAGCTCTATTCTTAATCCCGAAGCTACAGGGACTAATAGTTCTACCACCTACAAAACTAAAAAATTAAACTATTTCATTTCATTTCATCTCTTGAGTTCCAGGCCAGCCGCCAGTGCCGCTTCACCTTCTTGTCGTTCACAATTTATTACAACCCTTGTGCATACGTTACAGAATGTCTTACAAACTTGCTGTCCTGCTCACCGTGCTCGCCATCTTCGCGTTGGTGCAGGCATCACCAGTACCCTCCCTTCTGCCTCCACCACCTTATACCACATTTCCGCCTGTTATATACCCAACGGGTCCCGGCCTGGGATAAGGAGCCCAAACTATAAATGATGTCAAAAACAAATTTGTCGCAATTAATTCTTATATATAAAATTCTCGTGTCACAATGTTCGTTCCCGTTCTCCTCCGAAACGGCTTGACCGATTCTCATAAAATTTTGTGAGCATATTGAGTAGGTCTGAGAATCGGCCAACATCTATTTTTCATCCCCCTAAGTTTTAAGGGTAAACATTTTAAGGCGATACGGAGTTCGCGGGGTCAGCTAGTTGAATATAAATAAATACATATTATGATTGAAATTTTATTTATTACCCGACTGCACCAGAAGCAGGGTTATATTTTTTGAGAGTATTTATGCATGTATGTATAACTAGCCTTCCGCCAGCAGCTTCGCCCGCGTGGGCCCGTTTAATGGGTCCCCGTAGGATAAAAAATAGGCTATGTGATATTCCAGGCTTCATTGCTATATTAAAATCATAGGCGTTTAGCCAGTTGCTTCAGCCGCGTTGACCCTATTACCCGTTTTCAATGTTAGCTTTCTAATGGTGAAAGAATTTTTGAAATCGGAACAGTAGTTTTTGAGTTTATTCATTACAAACATACATAAATACAAATCTTTCCTCTTTATAATATTAGTACAGATATAGATTGTTTGGCACGCTCTGCAGCCTGAGTTTTTCTTGTATTTAAAAATAGTACCAGGACGATCAAGCGTTGCTCGGATAAAAACAATTTAATTTCTTGGTTTAGTGTGAAACGAAACACTCATTGTCTTAGTGTTACTTAACAACGCCATCTGAAGTAGCTCCCAATTTAAAAAAAATTGTCACCGAAGATTTTATAGAGCTCTTTCAAATCGACATAGTCATTTGTGTGAACGGCGGATTGGAGAATGGCGTTTGACGGTGTTCTATGCCACAATATTATTAATATTCTCCAATAGATGTCAGTAACAGTCATATTTTTTACCGACTTCCAAAAGAAGGAGGTACTGTATTCGGCTGTATGTATTTTTTTTTTTATATATGTTCACCGATTACTCCGCCGTTTGTGGACCGATTTTCGAAATTCTTTTTTTCTTCGTATGCTTATACTCCCGAGGTGGTCCCATTGTCACCAAATCAGGATCTGATGATGGGATCCCAGCGAAATTGAGGGGAACTCTCTAATTTTATAGGCACACACATTGATTTTCTTATACTTTCTGAAGCATAAGAGGTGGTCCAACTGTCACCAAGTCAAATTCTGATGAGGGGATCCCAGAGAAATCGAAGGGAACATTCAAATTTTATAGCACAACAAATGATTTTCATATTTTTACAAAGCAAAACAGACATTTGTGTATAATTATAGTCATATCATGTTGCTGAACTGATGATGGAAGGTACTACGACGGTTAGGAGTTGAGAGCAAATTCTTTCAATAAATGGTTTTTTGTTCGAAATCTTACATTCCTGAGGTGATCCAACTGTCACCATGTCAAAATCTGATGATGTGATATTAGGTAAATCGAGGGAAACACTGAAACTTAATAGGCACACACATTCTTTTAGTCATATTTTTAAACAAATATTTATGTCTGGTAATTATCATCTGCTGTTGCTTAACTGATGATTGAAGGTACAACTCCTCAACGGTTAGGAGCTGAGAGCAAATTCTTTCTTTAATTTATACGTTCAGGTGGACTGATAGTAGTATTCTTTCAGACTTTTAGATGGCTATTAGATAAACATGATTATAAAAGGTAAATCTGTTTAAAGTTTAGAAGTTAAGTGAATTTTTTTCCAATTATGCTAATACATACAGAATTATTAAAATTACTAAAAAGAGTGAAATAAATTAAGTTTTTAACAAAAAAATAGAACCGACTTCAAACGGTAAAAAATAAACTTGTTCAGTACCTACTTCTTCTTGCTTATGGTAATGACTCTTAAAACTATTTTTGGAGTCGGGCCCTTAGTGAAATGTCCTGTCTTAGTAAATTTAGTGTACTTTTCGTTCTGAATGGGTCGGTGCCCAATACAATATAGCTTTAACAGTCATTACCATAAGCAAGAAGAAGTAGGTACTGCGCCACTGTCTGTACTGTCGGTGCCAATTTAGAACGAATGGTACGACATTTACTAAGGGCCCGACTCCAGAAATAGTTTTAAGAGTCATTACCATAAGCAAGAAGAAGTAGGTACTGAACAAGTTTATTTTTTACCGTTTGAAGTCGGTTCTATTTTTTTGTTAAAAACTTAATTTTTCAGATTATATTTAAGTTGATTATCGCTGATAATATGAAAATTACGATTTTAGAAAAAGTCGATTTATCCGTGTTTTCAGGCAAAGAAAAACTGCTAAAATGTCATTAGAATACGACGGTAAATTTTGCCGACATCTGTAAGGTTATAATAGCTCTGGTGGGTAACCGGGCGGTCCCAAAATCAGAAGAACCCAGTTTGAGTCCCATTTGATTTTTTTTAACTTCCATTTTGAGATTAGACCAAGAAAATCAATTGTTTTTATCCGAGGAAAGTTCAGTTATCCAGACATTGTATTTTAAAAATTATTACAAACATTTTTAACAGGTACTTATCTACCAGAACAAATCAATAAATTTATTTTCAAGTACATATACATAATATCATATTATTAATATTTTATTATGAGACATAAGGTTAATCGATTTAAATATGTAGCATTTTAACAATATATATTTATGTGCATTTAGGCTAAACACATATTTCAAGATTCGTCTCACGTATTTTAAACTGCTTTAAGCCTTCATATCAAATACAGTGCGCTATAAAAGTAAGTTTATTTTTTTGGCTGAAATCCTTTTTGCGTGTTACTTCTGGGAACGCGTCTCTCCCCATTATTGGGGAGGCCTGGAGCTTACTCAATCACGCTGCTGCAATGCGGGTTGGTGGAGATGTCAACCCGCGGCCTCCGCCAAGGTTTAACAACCGTTATCTATCGATGACAACTGGGACCGACGACGTACCGTGCCCTACGAAGCACGAACTCGCGCATTAAACTCGCGCCCGTTTGGTTTTGCTTACTGTATCGCTTGAATTTATTTATTTAATGCTATGCAAATGTTATACTATACAGTGGAATAACGAGTGCGCCTTAAGGCGCACTTATTACTTTAGAAAGAGGCAGACATTAGCGATTTTAGCGCAACGATTTTTTTTAATAATCAGTGTTTATTATATACCTACTTACTTACTTACTCCCGTGGCTCAGCGACCCAAAGTGGGCCTTTGCCTCCGATATGAGAGAGCGCCACTGGACTCGGTTCTGAGCTATCTCTTGCCATTTATTGACGTTGAGCTCTCGCCTCCAGCTCGTACATAAAACAAATCTCATCGTCACATAAAACAAAAACTGTTACGAAACCGAAAAGAGTTTATTACATACGTAGGTTAATTAAAATTTTATTGAATAAATAGGTATGTCATATTTAATTATAATTTATTGCATGATGTGTTATGTTACATACAATGTATGTATGATATATGTATGTAATGTTATCTGTATTCTTTATATCATGTTTGTTTATTCGTCATATCTGCATAGCTTCATCTTCTTATCGTTAATGTTTAATAATCTTTATTCATATTTAATTATCTAAATTAGTATTTAATCATCTAAACTCTAATATAATAATTTTAAAGCAAACTTTGTGTATACGTTACAGAATGATACACAAAATCGCTGTCCTGTTTACCGTGCTCGCTGTCTTCGCGGTGGTGCATGCATTACCAGTACCCTCCTTTTTACCTCCACTGCCGTCTACTACCTTACCGCCTATTATATACATTCCGGTTAAGAACGATGGATGAGGAGCCCAATACAACCCTTTTAATACTTGCAATACAATAGTGCCGTTGTAACTCTCTGGTCATAGAAAATTTGTCGCAATAAATTGCATATAAATAAATACTTATTATTATAAATGTGAAATTGTGTTTATTTCTTTTCTTTTCCCTCTTTCATGTCAGAACGATAAATAAATAACGTTTCTCACTCAAAGCCCCACTGTAGGGTAGATATACACTCATTCAAATTTCTGCCCCATCGGGAATCGACCCGGGACCCTCTTATCGTCAGCCCGGTTTGATAACCATTACGCCACACGGATTGTCAACGATACTACGGATACTACGGAATGACCTGATTTTACGAAGATAGTTTGAGGGTTAGAGAGTGAAGGCCACTTTTAACTTGGAATAAATATCTCATTCCAATTGAAAAAACGTGTAGCCTACGTGAGCGAAGCCACTCGAAGACACTCGTGCACTGTCATTAACCTATATCGAGCAAAATGCCATCAACTTTATCCGATATAACTCAAAAATACACCAAGAAAATGAAAATAAAATAAGAGCACAATATGTATTCCCGCCTAAAACCTCAAATAAATTTCTAAGTATATCCGTAAGAATAAATAATAATTTATTCTAATGGTATATTCTATGAGAATTTTTTTTTTAATTTTAATAATGGCGTCGCAAACTGTGCATATTGCCAGCGTCAAGTAAAATTTTTGCATCACTGTAGTCGTAGAAAAAAGTCAGTTAGTCGTCAGGTATCAGTCAGTCTAGTCAGTCAAATATTCAAGTAAAGTGATGGCTACTTTACCAGAACATGTCCGATGGAATTTTGGAGGCAAGCCGAAAAAACATGTTTTTGCACTGTTATTTTATTTCACAACACTCGTGCACTGTCATTAACCTATATCGAGAAAAAATGCCATCAACTTTATCCGATATAACTCAAAAATACACTAAGAAAATGAAAATAAAACAAGAGCACATCTTGTTCCTTCAGACTTCCCGCCAAAACTGAGAAATAATTAAGTGTTTGACAAAAAAAACCTACTTCTAAAGGTAAAAAATTAAATTGTTTTGTAGGTACTTTGCAAGTACTTTGCATATTTTAGTTTATGACACACTGTCAAAATTATAGACTGAGGATACGCTAGATTATCCTAAGTCTATGGTTAAAACTATTTTGTAGACTGCATAGATTTAAATGTAGTAAGTGCAAATTCTGAACGAAACATCTCATTTAACTAAGGGCCTGACTCCAAAATACCATTAACAAGAAAAAGTGTCATAAATATGGGAATTTCTTTTTTTTTCTTTTTTAAGGCGAAGAAGGTATTTTTTGCTTACAATTAATTTATAAGTATTAAATACTTATAACAACATATACCCATTTTTTCTTGTTCAATTGTGCGTGCCGGATTTTAAGACTATGCCTGACTTTTCTTGCATAAGGTGGGACGTTTTAAAACAAATTACCAATAAACAACAATAGAAATACCTTTATGTTGTATTGTCAAGGTAACTGTAACTGCAGCTATTAAGAAATGTTAAGAAATAATAAGATAATGTACTATGATGAGTGTTACACATGTAATTTGATGTAACGATCTTAATAGTGGTTAAGCCTAAGAGAACATCTTTGGATTTACTCGAGCATCATAATACTAAGATAATCACCGGATCGGTTACATAATGGTACAAAATGCTTAATTATTTACGAGTAATATTTTATAAACTAGCTGACCCCGCGAACTCCGTATCGCGTTTAAATATTAAATAATAATAATAATAGATAGCATATAAACCTTCTCCGTGAAAAAATACATATACATACCAATTTTCATAATAATCGGTCGAATAGTTTCTGAGTTTTGCTATGTCATATATACAAACATCCTCTTTTATATGTATAGATAAACGCAAATACGCAGCGGTTACGGAAAATGTTTTTCGCTTCCCCGTCGCTTATATTCCAGGACTATTGTATTGTAGTCTTAAGCCCTCTTACTTAATGTAATGAATTTTTGCTGTTTTCATCAGACGGGTCGCAGCGACTTTCTGGGTGTCATAACATCGACTGCGATCTCAAACACTTAGTGCCAGGCGCGTACCTATCACAAACCCTCTAGTAAATGTATTAAGCCCATTCTAACTTAATAATTACGAGATAAGAGGGTAAGAGCGGATTCATACAAGCGTATTTTGCACGTAATGGCCACGACAGATGTCATCCATACAATATTTTTACGTGTGTATGGCGACATCTGTCGCGGCTGATTTCTACGCTCGTAAATAAAAAACGGTAATTTAAAAAACTAAAAAACCCCACTCCGTTTCTGTGTAATTTGGAAATGTAAAAACCCTAAAACAAGAAAGTCGTCATACTCGATCGATTGCACTTAACTTAAAAAACGGCAAATTGTTTGTAAAGTAGGTTTACGATCGAGATGTTTACGTGATAACGTCCGCACGAGAAAATCTCCATTCGTTTGTATGCCGCTAGAGTGAGAGAGACGGAAGATCGGTCCACTCACTCGAACGCTATGCCAGCCTCCGCTCGTGAGGATTCCGCGTGACAAGTTTCACGGAATGACTGGCAGCGCTCGAGATGAGACGGGAGATCGGTCCGTCTCTCTCTCGTTATACCTGCGATCGCGCTTGTGAGGTTTTGGTGTGACACAAGTTTCTGAACATGTCACCCGACTAAAACGATTTTAAAGACGTTATCACGTCAAAATCGCCAAAGTTACTAAGGCGATGCTTGTAAGCGTCAAATCCATACAAGAAATGACAATTTAAACCTTACATTCATCTTACATTACACGAGTAGCAGTCGGTACCCAGTCAGTTATTACCTTATATTGGAGTCTGTAAATTCTCGTACAATGACTCGTACCCACCAAGTTTGAGACAATCCACATTCAGCATCTTGGGCGAACTCACCATTTCTCGCGAGGTTTTTATTGCATATACTCGTATGTACATACACTTGTAGTTTACGAACACGCAGTCTTGATAAGTATCTTTTAAAAGAATTTTTACTCTTGTATCTTTATTTACTTGTGTCTTAAACTCATTTTAAGGCGTACAAATTATTTAAACGCCAATGGCCTTACGGATTGCGTACAACGCATCTACGTAGCTAGGCCAAACGGATGTAGTCCCTGTAGCTTCGGGATTAAGAATAGAGCTACGGTATCCCCTGCCTAATCGTAAGAGGCGACTAAAAGGGGGCTTCCGGGGTTGTGGACGGTGTGAGTGGGAGCTCGATCCGTCCAACCAGCAGCCCCGGGAAGGGCGGCGATATGTGCGTGGCCGCATGTCGCCGTGAGCATCGGAAGGTGCAGGAGAGCACATATGCTCTCCCGAAGATGGACCCGTTCTGGGGCGTCGCGCGTGGAGGACACCGGTGCGTTCCGCCGGAGATCCCGGAGTCCTTCCCAAGCGCAGTGGCAGCCACCGAGGGGGTTTTAGTGCGGTCAAATTTCACATAACCCGGTACCCTCTCCCAAGGTGCCGGGTACCTTTTGAAGGTTTCGCCCCCGAAAACAAAAAAAAGGCCAAACGGATGTGAGATAGGTGACCACTAGTAGCAAAAATTAAATTCATCATTGTACCGATGCCGACCAAACTGATCTGAAGCGACCATCTACTTTTAGTGAGGCCATCTTAGTTTTAATTGCGGCTTTGTTGATGTAAATGGTGTAAACTTTCTTGGGCTGCAGTGGCCACTTAACATCAAGTGGTGGTCAGGCTCGTATGGTGCTCAAATTACATTAAATAAATTAAAAGCCAAAAATCCCCTTTTAAAAAAAGCTTTTGTTTAAATGCTCTATAAAGATAAAAATAATATTTTCCTTTAAAATTTTAACTATCAACTTATAACCTCATTATACACAATTTACTTGATCATAAAAGCTTATCGCGCGATTTAAATACTTATAGGTACGTACGCAAACCTTGCGACAAGCTTTTATCTTATATATAAAATTCTCGTGTCACAATATTCGTTTCCGTACTTCTCCGAAACGGCTCGACCGAATCTCATGAAATTTTGTGTGCATATCGGGTAGGTCTAAGAATCGGTCAACATCTATTTTTCATCCCCCTAAGTGATAAGGGTGGCCTACCCTTAACATTTTAACGCGGTACGGAGTTCGCGGGGTCAGCTAGTGATCATATAAATTGTATAATGAAGTTATAAGTTGATTGTTATAATTTTATTTTCTTCTTTTTAGAACATTTAAATAAAATCTTATTTAAAAAGGTTTTTTTGCTTGAATTTATTTATTATAATACATCAACCATTAATAAAACGAATTGCAATTTATTTAAATAGGTGTTATTTAGGTAACCGTAACTATTTTACCGTCTTCAAATCGCATTTTATTATTTTATTGTTATATATATAATTCAAACGCAAGTGCAATAGAGTATTACTGGTCGCAGTGGTGATAATGGTGAGTTTTGCTGCATAACAGTAATATTTATACAGATCGTTACATTTATAATTTCTAAAAGCTATCTGTCATAGTGCTTTTATTGTAGACCAATCACAGTGTTTATAGTCCGCTAAAGTATTTTTATCTAATACCTTTAAAAGAGCAATCCTTGTATACATCTATAAATATAATTTGAATTTCGTCTCCAACGATTTTCATGAAGTTAGGTCCGGGGGTGATGAGTCGTTTCAGCTAGGTTTCATTTTTAGAAATTGCAGTTTTATCCGTATTTTCTGCGATTATCAACTTTAATATAAACTAGCGTCAAACGTCATCCGCCCACCGTTCAAATAAACGAAAAGGTCGATTTGAAAGACGAAATCCTTTTTTTTTATTTGAATGGATTAGCAGACGAGCATGCAGACCACGTGGTGTTAAGTGGTCGCTGCAGCCCATGGACATCTACATACAACCTCAAGCAAGCATACTCGAAGGTAAGTCTCGTCTGAGGTTGTATGCAGTTGCGCTGCTACTCCGGAGGCTGGTGGTCGCCTCATGTAAGTGTGGCCGGCCTTATATGTATAATATTATAATTTCGTCCATTGAAATAAAGGTTTCTTGGCCGAACGGGCTGACTACGGAACTAGAGAACAGAGTTCAAACCTCTATCAAGCATATTGTATGGTTTCTTTTGTGATATGTTTTTAATTAGGAGCTATTTCGTTGCTGTTGCTTATATGATATGGCGTTATAAACTTATAAAGCATCACTTAGCCAATGAGACTTTTTGTTTTAAATTGAACCAAGAAAATTGTTTTTATCCGAGCAACGCCTGTCGTCCGGATACTGTACCTTAAACTAAACTAAACTAAAGGTGTACAAAGGTAAATTTAATGCTATGAGCATTCTCTGCCAGTCAACCTTCGGGTTGATTTCGGGGTTTTTTTAAAAGACGAATTAATAACATACATTCAATAATAAATAAATGAATGTAATATAATATAGATACAACTACATAAAACATGTATAACTACAGAAAGCTGTAAATATTGAGACATGTAAAGAGATAAGAAGAAAGTATAAAAGAAAGAATAAGGAAAAAAATAGGCAAAGAAAAGATTTTTTTAAAAGTTTAGCTTTTATGACCCTAACTGCTTTGAAGAAGCAAATGTTTACGTACATTATTATTTATAGGTCCGATAATGGAAATGTTAAAATTGTTTTCTTCAAAGGTTATTGCCTCCCGCCCACAGAGCCTACAAAAGTTTGTTTAGCTGTATCATTACTCCGAGAGACAAGTGCATAAAAATCGCTACCTTTTTATAAAGTGACGTATTTATCGTTACATTAGAACCCGACTTCACAAAACAATATTCAGAGCCGTTGACTGCATGCTCTAATTTTATTGCAAAAATGTTAATATAGCCTTTATTTATACTTTTTTATTGTTACCATGTTAGGTAACAATAAAAAACTTCTTCCTCTTCAAACACTTGGCCGCTATGGTGCAAACTCGTAATATAACGATATCTGAATTATAGAATCGATTTAATATTTTGCAGATTGAAGGTTGTAGTGCATGCGATAGATGTATAAAACTGTGACAGCTCGATGGTATTTCAACGAGTATACTCGTTTGAGGCTTATCTTCTTATTACGGTAACTGGTTAGGCAACACATGGGTACCATGGTATTAGTATCATCTTGTGGTGTGGTTAGGTCAGTTTGAGTGCAAATATTGCAAAGGTAATCTTTATCTTAATATATAACATATAAAAAGTAAAGGGTTTTCTTGTAAGTAAAGACACGTTTTTCTCTATTATCATTAACTCCAATCAACTTCCCGTTGGGGTTGTAAATACCCCTTAGTAAGTAGATGATAGTAAGGGAGTTTGATCGTAGTGGGTGGAAGTGGGTGGAAAAATGGGAAAAAAATATATCTGCCCTTTTCTAACCAATAGGGACTTCTGGGTGGATCTCAAAATTTCTGGAATCATCTAACAAACTATTTTAATTTTATTGAGAATGTTCGAGAAAGTTCCAGAAACTTCTCAAATCATTTAGATTTTTTTAAATAATTTTAATTAATTGAGAATATTCGAGATAGCTTCTCAAATGATCTGGAATTTTTTAAATAATTTTAATATTTTTTCGAATGATCTGGAGATTTTTAAAATAATTGCAAACTTTTTTAATTAATTGAAAATATTCGAGTAAGTTCCAGAAACTTCTCAAATAGTCTGGAATTTTTAAATAATTTTAATCTTTTTTTGAATGATCTGAAGATTTTTAAAATAATTGCAAACTGATTTAATTAATTGAGAATGTTCGAGAAAGTTCCAGAAACCTCTCAAATGATAAAGATATTGTTTGAATTCTCCAAAATATGACGACAAGTGTCAAGTAAGTAGGAAAAAATCTACCATCTGCGAGCTATTCTGGCGTGTGCTGCCAAAACCGCTAGAGTTACACATTAGTAATGTATGATGGAAATGTATATCTTAAATATTCCTACAAAAAAGCCGGTCCACGGCACAGAAGGGACTTCACTTTATGCTAATGATACTCTCTAACGCGGGTGAAACCGCGGGGCACAGCTAGTATTTTACATACAAACACACGCACAATACACAATAATTCTATACAGTTGAATAAAAAAACGTTCGCAGTATTTATTCACTTTCCTCTTGGAATACTTCCAGTAGGTCAACTCCTCGCTTCAAACGGTACTTTAAGTTTATAAAAGCTGAATCCGAAATTATGATCACAAAACACGACACATCATTGGCAATAATAATAGGCAGAAAATAATAATATTAAATCGGAAGTAAATAATCAGTAATTTACCTATAGATAATTTCTTTTCGTGAAAGATTATTAATATTTATTTTAAGACCAAATTTTATCAGAAATATGAAGATTTGGGTATGTATAAACTTAAATTTAGGAAAATTTATTAAAATAATCTTAACGTACTTATATATAAATTACGCGTAACGTTGTTTGTCCGCAATTTAATACTCCTAAACTACTGAACTGATTTTAATCAAATTTGCACACCGTGTGCAGCTTGGTTGCAATATTATTTTTGTTTATTATCTCCGCCCCCAACTCCGCATCCTCACTGCGCATCAATTTTCTGCCTTTAGTACTAATATACAATAATAACTTATATGGTACTTACTCAAAAATAAAAAATTTTAACATTTAAAAATGATAAATAAACTAGTACTAAATAATAATAAGCTATAACTAAAAATAAAAGTAAAAACTAATTAATGTAAAAAAACCGCATCCAAATTACTGTCCTGAGGGTGTGTGCCCAGAATGCTGGCAACATTACCTCTTTGAATTGATTTTTTTTATAGATTTTTTTATAGAATTTATAGAATAGCCAAAGCTATTCTTTGACCGAGGTAAGTGCCAGCCTTCTAGTCACCTGTTGCCTGGATCAATCGTCTGGATAAATGCTTAATAAAAACTTTAGCATCTGAGCCACATGGTCCTATTGTTTCAACGCCAAAGGGCAGAAATATGTAGTCCTCAGCTAGAGCTGCATATTTCTGCACTTTGCGTATCTCAGCGTCGGTCGCTACCAAGCCAGCCACCCTGGATGACATGTGGAGATGGGAAGGCGTCAAAGTGTCGTCGCAAGTAGCATCCCACACAAGGCACCTTCCATTCATCCAAGATATTAAAGATAAACAATCTGGCCTCTTGCCATCGCCACGCACAATACCATTCGGCTCAAGTTGAGCCGGTACTTTGACGGTGACAAGAGCCCTCCGGATAATATCATTCAAAGCAGCGTGACGAGAGAAGCGACCGGCATGCACTGCGAAAACAAGAAAGACCATGGTGCCCCAAACGGTCGACCTGGGTCCCACAAGGACAGCAATGAGGATGGTTGAGATTTGAACCAAGTCGCAGACCAACAGCTATTGAAAAAGACACATTGTCTAGAACAGTTCCGATTTTGGTTGAAGGGAGAGCTTGCAACCAATAACCCGATTCTAGTACAGACACTGCCAGAAGGCGAGCCCGCTCTGCAGAGTTTACGCAATTATTTAGTAAGTTCGTATAAACAATTTTGCAGAGCGGCTCGTCCCAAAGTCTTTAGTTCTTAAATGGGTTTTTGTAAAGTTGATTTTAATGTATATACAACGAAGCTAGGCACAGGCCGGGTCGCTAGTAATATTATTAATACTAGCTGCCGCTCGCAACTACGACCGCGTGGACTTTAGTTTTACAATTTTTCTGAAATAAAAGTAGCCTAAGTAACTTCTTATTACATCAGCTACCTACCAGTGAAAGTTCCTTCATAATCGGTCCAGCTGTTTCAGAGATTAGTCGGAACAAACAGACAGACAAACAGTCAGTCGAAAATTATAAAAAATGTTATTTTGGTATATATTTCATATTTGCATGTAGTAAAAAGCGGTTAATTTAATATTACAAACAGACACCCCAATTTTATTTATTTGTATGTTGTGTATAGATGTGAAACTGTGTATGTTTGTCCTTCTTTCACATCGCAACGCAAGGATCTTCTGAATTAACCTGATTTCTTGTTCGTAGAGAGTTGCACAGATAGCTGCAACCCTTCTACGCCCCACTGCTAAGCTCGGGTCTCTTTTTTTAATCCTTTTTGTGTCCCATTGCTGGAATTAGGTCTCCTCTCGGAAATGAGAGGGATGTAGGCCATAGTCCACCACGCTGACCAAGTGCGAATTAGTGGACATCATTCCAAGAAATTGTCAGTAACTCTCTCAGACATGCACGGTGATGGAAAAAATCGTAATTAAATATCAAAAAAAACCGCATTAAAATCGGATCATCCGTTTGGGAGCTACGATGCCACAAACAAACACGGACACATACACATTTACATACACACACAGACACGTCAAACTTATAACACCCCGTCGTTTTTGCGTCGGGGGTTAAAAATGTTTTCCCTCGCTGTGGAGTAGACATACATGCACATAACAAATTTCTTCGTACTCGGTGTACCGTGTCGGAGACCGTAGTTATTACCGCTTGGCCATTGCTGCTCGCTGCAAAGAAAATACTCAATAATTTGTTTCACATCATTTCAGCTATTCGCTACGTTCCTCATAACCTTGCTGTGCCTCATCCAAGCGGCTCACCTATATCGGGAGCCCGTGAAGGGTGAGCGGCCATGTCCGGGGGGCGGCTGCGTCAGTAAGCCTGGCTGCAGCGACTGCCAGCAGCACACGCCACTACTAACTGGCAACTGGGAATACTGGGATACGGGAATAAATAATTAGAACTACATTTGTTGTTTTTTTTTTGTCAACTATCCTATCCTTTATCACCTATCAAGCAAAGTACATAGTAGAACCCTTATTTATCTCTTGTGTATCTATCAGTCTATGTGTCCGTCATCCGTTCATTCGTCAGTCCGCCCATCCGTCCGTCTGACCGTCTATCCATTTATCCGTGAAACTGTTTGTCATTCTGTTTTGTTTTATTTCTAAGCTCTTTTTTGAAACTTACAAACCTTTTTTAAATTACCGCTTTAAGTTGTAACTTAAAAACGTTATTTAAAAAACTAAAAAAACCCGACTGCGTTTATGTGTAATTTGGACATGTAGAAACCCTAAAACAAGAAAGTCGTCATACTCGATTGCACTTAACTTAAAAATCGGCTAATTGGGATAGGTAAATTATAGAACAGGAGCTTATATGTTAAACATGTTTTTAAATACAATTACGAATCTAACGACACCTCTCAAGCTAAAAATCCATCATACCGTTCAGGCTGTAGAGCGTGCCAAACAATTATACATACATACTTGTTTGTCGACCTTACTCTACTCATCAAGAGATGGCGCTACGGGTATTCCCGAATCACGCTATCGAAGTTTTCGGAATATCCTACCATATATACAAGCTCCGAATTGAGTCAGTCGGAGCGCGGCCGCTCCCCGAACATGACCACCTCGCCCGGCGGGAGATCTCCCTTTGCCAAATACTCTTACATACTTTCGAAAACATAACTCTCCTTCTGGCGCAGTCGGGTAAAAATAAAGTACCTGGATAACCGAGCTTTGCTCGGATATAAAGATTTGATTTTCTTGGTCTAACTAACTTGGTTGGACTCAAACTGAAAGTGTTCTGATTTCGGGACCGTTACAGAGATTCAAATTATCTTAATATAAATAAATTACGTGTCACGTTGTTTGTCCGCGATGGATTCCTAAACTACTTAACAGATTTTAATAAAATTTGCACACCATGTGCCGTTTGATCCAACTTGAAAGAAAGGATAGCTTATATCTTTAACTTAGATTAGTTCTGATACTTGAAGGCAGGACAACGTCTGCCTGGTTCGCTAGAATCTTTATATACAAGAATTGCTCGTTTAAAAGTATTCGAGAATACTTATTTATCTGTGTTTATAAAGTCCCGGCTTACCTCGCGGGTTACTTCGGGGCGCCCGACATGTTTCGGACCGTACCGAGGTCCTTCATCATGAGCCATCGCGTGCGGTCTTATTTATCTGTCTGTGTGTCCGTCAGGCCGTCCGTCCGTCAGTATTCGTAAATCCAGACGCATGTGTTCCTGTCCGACAGTCTGTCTTCTGTCCACTCGTTTGTCCGCATAACCATCTGACTGATTATCCATCAGTCTATATCTTCGTAAAGAAAGAAAGAAAAAATATTTATTTCATATTAGGAATACAAAATATTCGCTTAATGAATGTCATTTTTTCCCGGTCATCGCCTTTAAGTGCCCGTTTGGGCTAGATGTTGAGCTGAGAGAAAAATGCGGCGGAAAAAAACTCCCAGCACTCTTTTAAAAAAACAGTACATAATAATATATTTGAGATAACAGAATGGCTATGGGTCGATAATGGTCACACGTGACAGCTGATCGTGTGAGACACCATCAACCCACTTCCACCTGCTCACAGATGAGAGTAATTACTAAAACTAATACAATCTATGAAGAAATAGCCTTGTGTGAGCGAGATTCATTCCCACGCTCCTTTATCATTAAGATAGTCCTTAGTGTTATAATAAGCCTTACGGCACAGGACTTCTTTGACTGCCTTCTTAAAAGGTTTTAAAGGCAGGGATTGAATCTTTATTGGGATTTTATTATATATCCTGATGGACATCCCAATAAAAGAATTACTTTTTTTATGAAGCCGGCATTTCGGAAATGCCAGCTTGTGGCCGTTCCTAGTTGAAACACAATTAGGACTATGCAAGTCCAATATAGTAGTGAATTTTTCTTTGTTTTTACGTACATATATGATGTTTTTGTAAATATATTGCGAACCAAACGTTAGAATATCTATCTCTTTAAATTTTTCTCTGGGAGATTCTCTAGCACCTATGTTATAAATTGCGCGAATAGCCCTTTTCTGCAAAATAAAGATTGAATCAATATCAGCCGCATTACCCCACAGTAAAATGCCATATGACATTAAACTATGGAAATAACTGAAATAAACTAATCTGGCTGTTGCAATGTCTGTGAGGGAACGAATTTTCTTTATTGCAAAAACTGCAGAACTAAGTCTATTAAAGAAATTGATCTAAAGTTTTTGTTTCAAATCACCTGAGATCTACGAAGCTTTTAGTATCCAAATAAAGACGTACTTACTACAATCTTAAGATTAAAGCTTAAAACATTTTCTGGTAATAAATTTAAAAAATCAGCACACACGTGTGAAACACACCCGCGCGCTATTTGTCTGTCTGACTGGCTGTTCATCAACAGAACATATCGATATCGTATCGATTCTTGTATATACCTAGTACCTTAATATATTTTATGAATCTCGGTAACGGCTCCAACGATTTTAATGAAATTTAGGTGGTTTCGGGGGCGATAAATCGATCCAGCAAGGTTTTATTTTTAGAATTTTTAAACTATAAAAAATATTTTCAGCGATAATCAACATACGACTCTTCTTGACATCTACTGGAGAGTATAATAATAATATTGTGGCGTAGAACGCCGTCAAACCCCATCCGCCAATCCGACGTACAAAGAAATGACAAACAATGTCGAATTGAAAGAGCTCTATAAAAATTTCGTTCATTGAATTAAAGTTTCCTTGGCCGAATGGTTACGTGGGCTGACTGCGGAACTAGAGACCCGGGTTCAAACTTCAATCAAAACCATAATATTGCGTTTATTTTTTATTTTTTGTGAATATATTTTTTTATTGGGAACTATTTGGCGTCGTTAAGTCACTAAGCAGAGCTCACTTACTTTTCGTTTTACCTCCATGTCTACTAAATCGCACTTTTATCTTTTATTCTTAGAAGAACTACCTTTTATTCTATTTTCTCATTTAAATAGATTTTTTCCCACTATCCATTTTGATCGATGTGTTTTTTAATTATTACCTCGAAAATTACAGTATCGTTTCTATGCCAGCAATTATTATCGCAGATAAAAAATTAAATGATTACTGCATTCATCATCTTCATTTTAAAAAATCATGCCCAAAGTACAAAATTTCCTGCAAAAAAGTTGTTGGTTTTGAATTAATAAATGGTTTCAAAACAATACCACAGAATACTTATTAGTACAAACAATACCTTGGACACCAGCCATACAGCCAAATTGTAAACAATAGATTATAATTATTTACCAACATGATTAATTAATATTTATTATAGTACCATGTTAGATTCTAAGTCCTTGAGTACAAAATAAACCGGCCAAGTACGAGTCGGACTCACGCACGAAGGGTTCCGTACCATTATCTATAAAAAATCACGTTTATTGTATGGGAGCCCCCTTAAATATTTATTTTATTCTATTTTTAATATTTGTATAACAATAGCGGTAACAGAAATACATCATTGCCTTTGATTATCCATAGAAATCATTGCATTAAGATTGAATGAAAGGTAAATTGTAGTTTACGATTTATGACGTATTAAAAAAAACTACTTGCTAGATCTCGTTCGAACCAATTTTTGGTGGAAGTTTGCATCGTAATGTACATCATATATTTTTTTTAGTTTTATCATTTTCTTATTTTAAAAGTTACAGGGGGGACACATTTTGCCACTTTGGAAGTGTCTCTCGCGCAAACAATTTAGTTTAGAAAAAAATTATATTAGATACCTCTATATCATTTTTGAAGACCTATCCATAAATAACCTTTCAGTTCTAAATATGGGGAACCCTCAAAATTTATTGATTTTTTTCTACTTTTGTGTGAAAATCTTAATGTGGTTCACAGAATACATCTACGTACCGAATTTCAACAGTATAGTTCTTATAGTTTCGGAAAAAAGTGGCTATGACATACGGACGGACAGACAGACAGACATCACGAATCTAAAGGGTTCAGTTTTTTGCCATTTGGCTACGGAACCCTAAAAACACAACAATTCAAAAGATTTGCGATCCGTTATATGGATTTTGTAAGAAGCTTTTAAAAAAACTATTCTCTGAATTAATTTATTTATTACAAAAATGTTATGTAGTTATATATTGGAAATTCGAGAGTAATTACAAATAGTGATGGTTTAATAAAATCCTCATCTTAATAATTTTCTTCTCGGCCTTTCATTCATGTTCAGAGTTTAGGTACCTATTCATGTAGCGGCACCGCTATAAATAAATATAACGAAAAGAAAACACGTCATTACTTCATTGTGCTTATAAATTGAATCCATCTGAGCTTTTTAATTTATTTCTTTATTTCTCATATAATACAACGTAACAAACGAAACACCGACTATAGTACACGACATGTAGGTAACCAAACTTTGAATTAAGTACAAGGAAATCTGTCTATATCAGATATAATTATGTCTCCATATAATAAAAGAGGCTCCATTTTGTAACAAAACCAGTTGCAATAACACATGTTTACCAACAACGAACTCACTTAGATTCATTTATCTTTCTCTGGAAGCTTTCCTTCTTCCAAGTTAGTTTGCAAGAGGCTGCGTGAACGAACAGCCGAAAACACTCCGTACATTTAAAAAAAAAGAATGCGGTAAGGTCGTGACCTATACAGCCACGCGTGTCTTAATTTAAAAAATGTTCACGATTGATTGTGTGACAAGTAAAAATATACGCGGGAAAATAATTTCGTGTGTCAGGATGATACCGTAGTTTTATTGGTTTATTCTTGAAAATGTTGTTGATTTTATTGTGTTTTTTATTCGCGGCAATAAACAGTATGTATTCAAGGCCGGAGGAAGGATATCCTAGAGGACTCTTGTCAGTATGTATGTTGATTATATTTTTTAATTTAAGAATAAATAATAATTAATCCTAACAAACGTAAATTATTCGTTGACGAGATAAACATTATGTAACTACCTAACATTTTTTATTGCTCGTTTTACGATCTGCATGCAGAAACGGAATCCATAGTTTTCAAATCTTGCTAAGATTTAAGGCACAAATTTTGCCGACAAACTGGCTTATATTGCCAACAAACTGGCTTACAGTTTGGCAATCACAGATATAGCAGATAGGTAATGTACACTCTTTTGTTGGAAATAAAAAAAACCATTGGACTATGGTTAAAATGTTAGTCATTAAAATACAAATTAAAATCCAAAGTTGGATTTTTGGCGGGAAGTCGAAAAAGACATATTGTGCTCTTGTTTTATTTTCATTTTCTTGGTGTATTTTTGAGTTATATCGGATAAAGTTGATGGCATTTTGTTTGATATAGGTTAATTACAGTGCACGAGTGTTTGTGCCTCCAAAATTCCTCCAAAATTCCACCGGACACGTTCTGGTAAAGTAGCCATCGCTTTACTTGAATGTTGGACTGACTAGACTGACTGATTACTGTCGATTTACTTACTGACTTTGTCACTTGACTTCGTTGACTTCGTCCAGTTTCATTGAAACTGGCAAAAAATTTATGAAAAAATTATACTTGACGCTGGCAGTATGCACAGAGTTTACGATGCCATAATTGAAAAAAAAACCAAAGTTACATACAATGCTACACTACATACCTACTTTGGAATAGGTAGAGTCATTTTAATACACTTTTCATGTTTAACATCATGTTGCAATTTCGTTTCCAATATTTAATTGAAAAATTGAAATCATTGATTTGTAGTTTTGCCTACAAATTAAGTTTGGATCACAGTGAAAATCGCAACATGGAAATAATTAGGTAAATTTTTCACATGCAACTGAGTACTGCGTATTTTTCAGCTTTCGATATGAATTTTTAATCATATCGATACCTAACAATTAAAAATAGTAAAAAATAACACCTTCATATGTATAAATCGGAGTTCTGTAGTAGTTAGTAAAATATTTTTTCATAGAATTATGGGCGTGGTCATAGGCGACATTATCATATTAATAACGATTAACACTCATAGTCCCACAGTAAGGTAGATATACCCTGTCTCGTGGGTACCATGGACGCAAACACCCAGATCGAGAACAGAAAATTAAACTCATCATTCAAATTGTGTTTCGCCGGGAATCGAACCCGGGACCCTTCGATTGGCAGTCCAGCATGGCAACCTTTACGCAACGCAGGTCGTCAGGTCAAATTCTGAAAATTTTAACTATCTAGTATATTCGAAACCAAAGTTCAAAAAAACGACGAAGTCTTACAGAAAAGTTTGACCTATTGCGCTTTGCTTGACTCGTCTATTTCGTAATTAACAAAATTATAGTGTGAGATTATTACTAGAAAGTAGAAAAGTTAGAACTATTTGCTACTTTAAATCTCAATAAATTATCAACAGCTTCGAAAAATTAATTGTATTATAAAAATGTAATAGTTTAAGCAAACAACAATCAATAATTCACGATCTTACAGTAAGATAACATAACTGTAACCATAAATTACTAGGAAAACCGGACATGGCCGCGCATAATGACGGTTTGTCCGCTCACAAGTGTTTGATGATAACGTTACATTAGTTTGTCCGTTCATGCAACAGTGAAAAACTACTTCGGAAATCTTTATTGTTTACGTACAGGCTGATTTTCACATTTTTGGACATTTCCGGCCACAATGTTCCGGAAAACTTTTCAAATTGTACTAAAAGCAAACAGACAATCTTGGGACTCTATTGCTGGTAGGAATTTTTGAATACGAAGAGTGCTAATATAAAGCCCGTTCGCTTTTTTGGTATCGGGGGGGGGGGGGCCCTTTAAAAGGTACCCGGCATCTTGGGACCAGGTTATGTGGGATTTGACCGCACTTTAACCTTCTATGTGGCCTGCCTCTGCACATGGGGAGGACTTCCAAGGACTTTCCTTCCGGGATCTTCAGTGGAACGCACCGGTGTCCTTCACGCGCGGCGCCCCAGAACGGGCCGATCTTTGGGAGAGCAGATGTGCTCTCCTGCACTTTCCGATGCTTACGGCGACATGCGGCCACGCACACACCACCATCCTACCCGTGGCTGCTGGCTGGACGGATCGAGATCTCACCGCCCACAACCCCGGAAGCCCCCTTTTAGTCGCCTTTTACGATCAGGCAAGGGATACCGCAGCTACCCATCCCCTTATTTTTTATGTTAAATGAAGCAACAGACGAGCGTAAAGACCATGAGGTTTTTAAGTGGTTTCTGCAACTCATACACACACTCAACCTCTAACAAGCCAATGTCTCCCCGAATTCGTTTCCGCGCTGCTACTTCGGAGGATGGTCACCCCATGTAAGTCTGAGTGGCAACCGTACCCACCTGTGGTGGTGCTTCACGTATCAGAACAGCAAAGATAACAATTTATAACAAAGACACAGTTTTTTTTTTATCGCGTCATAAACCCAAGAGGATCCACACTAGCAAGGTACATACTATAAAATCCCAAAACTACTTTCTAACTTTTTAATATTTCAATCCTGGATATTTTCACTTGTGGTAGAGCAGAAATAAATACGCACATAATATTATTTTAAGACCTGTGTCGTAGCCACTCGGCTATCTCTACTAGACGCACATGCCGCCGTAAGCATCGGAAGTTGCAGGAGAGCACATCTGCTCTCCCTCTACCGAAGATGGGCCCGTTCTGAGAGGAACCGGAGGAGTGGAGAAGTGGAGGTCACCGGTGCGTTCCACTGGTGATTCCGGAGTCCTCCCTAAGCGTAGAGGCAGACCACTGAGAGGGTTTTAGTGCGGTACAACCTTTCACTTTCATCTATTACTTTTACAGAGTGAAAAAGTTTTGAAAAAATCACCACATATGTTTTTCTCTTTTCACCTTGTCTTATTGATGTACCTACTTAATAATATCAAGAGGAATTTGTAACATTTATAGTCAATGAAGGGACAGGAAAAAACATTGATCTTGACTATGCGCGTAAATCTACATTCAAAACATGACGACTTATCATTGACTTTCCTTTTATTGCTAAACAGTTCATTCAATCAAGCTGTTTACTTGTAACAATAAAATATTAAATAATATAATAAACGTTACACACTCATAGCCCCACAGTAAGGTAATTAATACCCTGTGTCGTGGGTACCATGGACACATACAAAGACAGGAACACACTCCCAGACCGAAAACAGAAATTTAAACTCATAATTCAAATTTCTGTTTCGCCGGGAATCGAACCCGGGACCCCTCGATTGGCAGTCCGGTTTGGTAACCATTGCGCCACGCAGGTCGTCAACATAACTGTAACCAATGAACGAAGCTTCTGGAAATTTATACAAGGAGTAGCCTGATATTGATATTTTTGGGATAGTAAGGTGGGCCAAATATTAATTTTGAAAAAAAAAACAACTAAGTACATGCGTAAGGAATAATAGGAATTGATTGTTCATTCAGTGATTTTAATGTATGATAAGTATATAACTTTTTTTAGCGCGCATGGCCCGGCGGTTAGTGTAGAACGCAAACGATCTATGCAACTAAGCGAAACGGGCGCGGTCGGGTGTGAGATGGGTGACCGCTAGTGGCAAAAAATTTCATGCGCGTTTCCGTGCTTCGGAGGGCACGTTAAGCCGTCGGTCCCGGTTGTTGTCGATAGATAACAGTCGTTAAACCTTGTCGGAGGCCTTATGGGCGGTTTGAAAACATCCGACAGCGGGTTGGCCACTAACCCGCATCTCCACCAACCCGCATTGGAGCAGCGTGGTGGAGTAAGGTCCAGGCCTCCCCAATAATGGGGAGAGACCCGTGCCCAGCAGTGGGACGCAAAAAGGGTTGCAGCCAACTTTTTTTAACAATAGTCCAATAAGTTATCTATACTAATATTATAAAGAGGAAACATTTGTATTTTTGTATGTTTGTAACATATTATATCGATGGTTTGTAATGAATAAACTCAAAAACAGTTACAGTTTCGATTTCAAAAAATCTTTCACCATTAGAAAGGCTACATTCACCCTGAGTAACATAGGCTTCTTTACCGCGGGAAAATGCTTCATTCCTACGTGAAAACGGGTAATAGAGTCAACGCGTTTGAAGCAACTGGCTAAACGCCTATGATTTTAATATAGCAATGAAGCCTGGAATAGCCTGGAAAGCATGGGATGGTTTTTAAGATATTATTGACACGATATGCACTCCACGCTTTTTTTTTACAGTAAAAAACATTTTCTTCTTATTTTTTACTTTTTAGTTCGTATTTTCAGCGTGTTTTTTAGTTTTTTAAACTACATTATTTTATTTATATTTTAGTGGATTGAATGAAAGGTAAATTGCGGTTTACGATTTATGGCAACGTATTAAAAAAAACTACTTATTAGATCTCGTTCAAACCAATTTTCGGTGGAAGTTTTCATGGTAATGTAGATCATATTTTTTTAGTTTTATCATTGTCTTATTTAAGAAGTTACAGGGGGGGCACACATTTTACCACTTTGGAAGTGTCTCTCGCGCAAACTATTCAGTTTAGAAAAAAATGATACTAGAAACCTCAATATCATTTTGAAGACCTATCCATAGATATCCCACACGTATGGGTTTGATGAAAAAAAAATTTGAGTTTCAGTTCTAAGGATCCCCCAATTTTCTTTTTCTATTTTTATGTGAAAATATTAATGCGGTTCACAGAATACACCTATTTATAAGTTTTAATAGTATAAATTTCGGCAAAAGTGACTGTGACATATGGACGGACAAAGACATCCATAAGGATTCTGTTTTTTGCTATTTGGCTACGGAACCATAAAAACCGCATGTGGTACTTTTTCTTGGAGTCGGTGCCCATCCAGGCCAAACTATAGGTCATTTTACTATAGTCCCTGTAGCTTCGGGATTAAGAATAGAGCTACGGTATCCCCTGCCTGATCGTAAGAGGCGACTAAAAGGGGGCTTCCGGGGATGCGGACGGTGAGAGTGGGAGCTTGACCCGTCCAGCCAGCAGCCCCGGGAAGGACGGCGGTGTATGCGTGGCCGCATGCCGCCGTGAACACCTGAAGGTGCAGGAGAGCACATCTGCTCTTCCGAAGATGGGCCCGTTATGGGGCGCCGCGCGTGGAGGACACCGGTGCGTTCCTATGGAGATCCCGGAGTCTTCACAAACGTAGAGGCAGGCCACCGAGGGGGTTTTAGTGCGGTCAAATCCCACATAGCCCGGTATCCTCTCCCAAGGTGTCGGGTACCTTTTGAAGGTTTCCCCCCCGATACCAAAAAAAAAAAAAAAAACAAATTATTTTACTATGGTTTCAGGTATTTTTTATTGAACAAATATAGCATTATTAGCAAATTATACAAGCACTATATTCTCAAGTAGGTCGCTTTAAATCTTTATACTTTGTGGTTAAAATAATTTACCTTGCATGTTCTGCTTGCACTTAACGACATTACGAGAGTGTATACGATAAAATCTATGACTGTTACTAGCTTTGAGGAATGCCGGCGATTTTAAACGTAGATACGTGATATAATAGGCTATTCTGTGCGGTATCCAAATATATATCCAACCTTATTCTTGCAAGGAATGTTGGGCTATGTCTCACTGGAAGTCAGGCGAGAACTAGCCCTCATGAAATATTTTTATCTTTTTGTTAGGGGGATATATGCAACCCTTCAGTGCTAGGGTTAATATCGCTGAATGTCACAAAGACAGGCGTCAGACATCGCCCACGAAAATTGTTTTCTTTCATTATTCCTGTAAAAAAAAGTTGGCAACCCTACGCTTAGCTGAGAAAATTGTTTGCCTTCTATATAAATTCCCCGTTTTACGCCTGTTCTCTTTATGCATAAAATCTAACATTCTCAATATGACTTTAACGTGCACTTGACCATGCGCGGATCCACCCATATGGGCACTATGGGCATGCCCACAACACTAATTCACTAGTTGTAACTGGAAAAGTCTCACTTTAAGGTTCTATTGGGATCGATAGACTGATGTATATATAAAAATGCTACATCTGACTAGGCCCATGCGTTATTTGGAAAGCAGCCGTTCTAAACATCGCATGATTTGTTCGCAGCCACTAAAACTTCCAAGTCGTAGCCACTTGTCAAGGCGCTACTGGCGCGTCTTTGAGAGCTCAGAAGAATAACTAACAAAGAAAGCCTGTCTGTGGGCGCGCCGACGACGGTATTTCACGTTATGTTTTTGGGGGAGATAAATCGATCTAGCTAGGTTTCATTTTTAGAAAACATTGTTTTATCGGTGTTATCAGGCAATGAAAAACTGCTAAGTACAATATCATTAGAATTAGAAGGTAAATATCGCCACCATCTACAAAGTTGTAATAGCTCAGGGGAGAAGTTTAGAAAAAAATGATACTAGAAACCTCAATATCATTTTGAAGACCTATCCATAGATATCCCACACGTATGGGTTTGATGAAAAAAAAATTTGTGTTTCAGTTCTAAGGATCCCCCAATTTTCTTTTTCTATTTTTATGTGAAAATATTAATGCGGTTCACAGAATACACCTATTTATAAGTTTTAATAGTATAAATTTCGGCAAAAGTGACTGTGACATATGGACGGACAAAGACATCCATAAGGATTCTGTTTTTTGCTATTTGGCTACGGAACCATAAAAACCGCATGTGGTACTTTTTCTTGGAGTCGGTGCCCATCCAGGCCAAACTATAGGTCATTTTACTATAGTCCCTGTAGCTTCGGGATTAAGAATAGAGCTACGGTATCCCCTGCCTGATCGTAAGAGGCGACTAAAAGGGGGCTTCCGGGGATGCGGACGGTGAGAGTGGGAGCTTGACCCGTCCAGCCAGCAGCCCCGGGAAGGACGGCGGTGTATGCGTGGCCGCATGCCGCCGTGAACACCTGAAGGTGCAGGAGAGCACATCTGCTCTTCCGAAGATGGGCCCGTTATGGGGCGCCGCGCGTGGAGGACACCGGTGCGTTCCTATGGAGATCCCGGAGTCCTCACAAATACGTGATATAATAGGCTATTGAAATGAAATGAAATATGAAATGAAATAGTTTATTAACATCCTGGGTAATAATATACACTTGATGTTTGTCATTGTTCTACGGTCATCAGCTGACCGTCATCCGCTTTGGGTGCGCTAAGGCTTATATGGGCTAGGAGAAAAAAGCGGGCGGAAAAATTTATTCTGTGCGGTATCCAAATATATATCCAACCTTATTCTTGCAAGGAATGTTGGGCTATGTCTCACTGGAAGTCAGGCGAGAACTAGCCCTCATGAAATATTTTTATCTTTTTGTTAGGGGGATATATGCAACCCTTCAGTGCTAGGGTTAATATCGCTGAATGTCACAAAGACAGGCGTCAGACATCGCCCACGAAAATTGTTTTCTTTCATTATTCCTGTAAAAAAAAGTTGGCAACCCTACGCTTAGCTGAGAAAATTGTTTGCCTTCTATATAAATTCCCCGTTTTACGCCTGTTCTCTTTATGCATAAAATCTAACATTCTCAATATGACTTTAACGTGCACTTGCTTGACATTACTTCTTCAACACACAACAATTGCGAAACTTCTTATAACTAAAAATCCCCACAGATTATATTACAAAACGCTGTGGCAAAAAGTTAAATTAGCGGTTATTTGAAAGGAAATTGCAGAATATCGTGCGCAATGATGCTGTCAACTCAAATTATAAGTTTAGGCTACCTAACTACTACAAAACATACCATGTTATAATAATTCCACGTATTTTACGCTCAACTTACACATACTTACATACTTTGCTATTAATTCTTATTGATGTTCTTGTTCGCAGTAGATACTACGAAAATGCCGGTAGCGTCACAGTTAGAGCGGTTTCTAACCCGCGTATTTTTCGGCGCATTCAGTACAGATAAGTCAAGATTGGACATTTTCAGGTCTTACATACGCGCTCCTTTTTGTGCCGGAAAATACCAAATCAAACAAAATACACGCGCTATAAAAAACAAACAAATGAAGTGCGAACGCGCCGAAAAATAAGCCAGTTCGAAACCGCTCTTTGACAATTTTTCACCTGCCTCGTGCCAGGCGCGGTTGCAGCATTCAATTCTGGGGGAGGGTCACCAAGAAATTTGGGGAAAAGGAGTCCCAAACTGGCTTGTTTCGCCTTCTATCTACGCATGACTGATGGATTTTGGTGAGCCCCCCCTGGGACCGCGCTTGCCTCTTGCCTATACTCGTATAACGGTACGAGGCCTTCTGTTAACACAAATGACATAAAACGCTTGGTTCGCCGCAGCAATTTTTAAGTCCCACTTACAAGCGTGGTTTGGACTGATGTTGGAGTAAAAATGCAAATTTCAAAATATTTATTCATGAAATACCATAAAAAGCTAGGCTAAAATCCGCCCTTCACGAACGAAATTAATTATGGTTTGCTAATTATTTCTCCATGAAGCTTGATGATAACTCTGTTGATGACTTTCCACCGCTGTACTTACTATTATTCCTGAACTGAACCAATTTTATAGTATTTTGGTGGAAGAGGTAGTTGCACTAACTTGAAGGGATCATCCGCTTCCGGAGCGACTGTAGACAGTACCTCTATTTATTACCTCCGACTCAAGACTCAAATTTTGGTTTCGTGCTGTCTCTTCATGGACAGCAGAAACCAATAGCCGTCATGGCCTGGATTTTATTGATACATACTTTTTTTTAAAGATTAAAATACTTTATTTTAATAAAATGCTAAAACAGATATTACACGCTTTTTATTAGCTTCACCTGTATGTTTGTATGTTTGTATGTTTGTATGTTTGTAACCGACTTCTTTGGGCGCGATTTTGACCCACTTTAAACGGCCAGATTTCGTTCAAACTTTGTAGATTTATTGAGGACCGATGACAATACACTAATTTGATAAAATTATTCCATTTTTCAATTTGCAAAATATGATTTTTGTTCGATTGCGTTTATAGAGCTACAGCTATTATACGACTGTTATAGATCAAACGATCTAATAACGAGTATTTTAGCCACTTTAATTCAGCATCTGCTAAAAGGTGGAGTAAAAGTGCTAAAACATAGTGCTGTAAACGTTTATTCGACGTCCTTAAAGCACACATTAGCAAATATTGCCAAATAGTCGAGATAACCGCTATTACACGATAAATGGGTGTTTTAAGAACGGTTACTCGGCTCTTATACGATTAAAGGCTGAGTAATCTAATTACTATTCGACTATTTTTTTGCTGCTTGGGTTGCTCATATTTATGTAGGGGAGTAGACTATTGGTGCTCAGTAACCGAAAACGTGTATGAGATATATAAAGAATATAAATAATTTGTTAAGTCGTAAGACAGGTGAAATTTTATGAAAACGTAAAAATTAAAAAATATGTAACCTTGTTATGTAACAAGCCTAATGATAGATAAAGATATTTTTGAAAGAAAGAAGAAGGTTCTCAGTAACCAGTCCATTGCTCGTGGAAACATCATGGAAAGAATAAATAATCCAAACTAAAAAGTAGAAAATAAATAATAGTTTAAAAAAACTAAAAAACACGCTTTTTATAGAAAACCGAACTAAAAAATAGAAAATAAATTTTAATGAATTTAAATTAAGAAAATAGTGTTAAAAATTTCAATGAATATAAGTTAATAATAGTGTGAATAAAAAAAAATTTAAAAAAAAGCGTGGGGTGCTTTTTAAAATATTATCGAAATGATAATCACTCTACTCATATCTGTCAATAAAATATTTATAACTATTGACACCATGCACCCCACGCTTTTTTTAAAATAAATTTTTTTTTATTCACACTATTATTAACTTATATTCATTGAAATTTTTAACACTATTTTCTTAATTTAAATTCATTAAAATTTATTTTCTATTTTTTAGTTCGGTTTTCTATAAAAAGCGTGTTTTTTAGTTTTTTTAAACTATTATTTATTGCCCTGGCATTTGGCGTAACGTTGACGACCTTTCTATTCCCGGTGAGGTAGAAATTTAAAAGATGTACCTACTTGAATTTTTCTTCTCAGTATAGGTAATTGTATTCCTGTCCGAATACGTCCATGGTAACCACTACTTACGAAGTCCTAGTAAGAGTCCTACAATTGTAAATAGTAGGTACCTATAGACGAGTTAAACTAGCATCTTCTTATTATCATGGGAGAATTGTCGTTGTTAGATATCGAGGAAGATATTAATTAGAGTTAAAAAGAGTTCTAAATATTTTCCAGGTCCCGGCTCAACCAAGCCGGCGAAGATACCCCGGAGTCAGCTCAAGTACCTGTATTTCGTGGTTCAAGGCAAGGGTCGCAGCAGGCAGAAGTATACGTATTGGACCGCGAAGAACATTGCCACTGACCCACGGATTGACTTCAAAAGGTGGGTACGGGTAAAATTTATTTAATGCTGGCATGGATTTCTCTTGTAATTGAAAACAACTATTATTCCCAAGTCGATGAAATGATGCGGATTCATATTTGAAACGCAATTGGTTGCTTAAAACAACAAGATTTGTCAAGGCGTACCTATGGATATACAACCGAGTTGACACAGATAAAGTACGATTGGACTCCGCCGATTTATCCTTTACCAAGTCTGTGGCAGGCGCGGTCCCAGTCACAGGGGACATGACCCCTCTCCCCCCAAATCCATCAGTATTGCGTAGATGAAAGGCGAAATAAGCCAATTTGGGACACCTCGTCCCCCCAAATTTCTTAGTGACCCCTCCCCTAAAATTTCTTGGTGACCCCCCTAAAATTTCTTGGTGACCCCCCCCTAAAATTTCTTGCTGACCCCCCAAAATTGAAGGCTGCGACCGCGCCTGGTCTGTGGGGTGATTAGGTTTCACCATTTACCAAGTGTATGGCTTGAAAAGTTCGAAATGAACAAAATCTTAGGTTTCGTTTTCTCGGCGGAGAATAATTAACGGATCGAGTTTTTAGAGTAACATAGGTATTATAAATTTTATACTTTTTTATATTTCAGAAAGACTCTTCTAGTGGCCATAGGATACCTCGATAGCACCAGCTTCCCGATCTCGTCGATGTTCGCCAATGAGTATGAAGACAGAAACTACAATGTTATTCTGATAGACAACCAGAGATTTGCTACCGTTCACTATTATTTGTAAGTGACAAAACTGACCAATATTATTAACAATAACACATTAGGCATTTGATTGCTCTAAAAATGACTAAAAGTGTAATCATATAGTTCGGATGACTGACAGGATTCAGATGGCGCAGGACCGGATGGATGGCACGCGATCCTTTTGCCGAGACGTTGTCAACATTCGAGGACCTTCCCCATAGGTTGTCAGTACTTCTGACTATATTGCCACGCCCATTGCCACTTCAGCTTGCAGATTTTGAGAGATATACGGATATCATCGTTATGGATTCTATTGCGTAGAGAAATACCAAGCATAGCTCTTTCTATCGTTCGCTGAGCGACCTTGAGCTTATGGCTGCAACCCTTTTTACGTCCCACTACTGGGTACGGATCTCTCCCCATTATTGGGGAGGTTTGGAGCTTACTCCACCACGCTGCTGCTGCGGCTTATAGAAAATGTTAATTATAGAAGACTATGTCTCAGTGCCGTAGTTCATCACTGTCAACACACACTGCTCGAATACTTTCGACTCTGAGGTATACACGATGAAAATACACTTTGTACTTTTTGCCGTGTGGTGTCTGGCCTTAAAAATAGCACTGCTCCGATTCCTTCCAGGATGTCATAAGAGGCGACCGAGAGACAAATTCCAGGAGATGGGCAGCAGCGTCTTCCTGAGTAACATTTATCATATACTGCGGCCACCAACCCTCAGTGCCAAGCGCGGTAACTATGGCCAAAACCCCCTTTGGCAGTCACAACTAAACAGATGGTTGGATTGATGGATGATACTATAAATACTCACCAGTCCATAATTATTAATGTTCCGTTCAATTGCTGGGCATCGGCTCTCTAAAATTACGTTGACCTGAAATACGGTGGAGTAACCACCAGGCTGTTGTAATGCGCGTTGGTATGGATTACAGATATGGTTAGAAGTTAACCCGATGTCTGTTGGTTTCAAATGGCCGAAGGCAATGTTTCACGATTACTATCTATCGATATCAATTGGAACTGACCGCTTACTGTGCCCTCTGAAGCATCGAAACGCAGATGAAATTTGCTACTAACGATCACCTATCTAGATCCCAACCAGGCCCAATTTCCTAGCTGCATAGACTTTAATGCGTATTCGATCTATCGTTCAATTTTATAACAATTTAATTTATTTTAACATATTCCAGGGCTTCCCGACTGATGCGTTCCGTTGGAAAGCACGTGGCAGAAGTTCTAGTCGAGCTCACCAGAACTGGCTTAGACCCATCAAAAGTCGAGATCTTGGGGTTCAGCTTGGGAGGTCAAACGGCTAGCTACATCGCATCGAACTTCCAGAAAATGACATGCAAAAACATATCCAGAATAACTGCCTTGGAACCAGCCGGTCCTTGCTTCAGGACTCTAGGACCTGATGATCGGCTCGATGCATCAAACGCTGATTTTGTCCAGGTCATCCATACTAATATTGACGGATTCGGTATAGCTACTAGGATGGGACACGTGGACTTCTACGTCAATGGCGGAGAGTACCAACCTTCGGATCTGACCCTGTTCCCTTGCACGACCACCTGCAGTCATTTTCGAGTACTGTCTTTATGGTTATCCGCTATAAAGCATCCGGATAAGTTCATAGGTATCAAATGTGACTCCATCCAGCAGGCCAGAGATGCTCTGTGCTACGATAGGATTCCTGTAGAAACCAATGTTATGGGTTTAAATGTAGATACGAATAAGCATGGCATATTTTATCTGTCGACCAGCAAAGGTTATCCTTTTTATTTGGGTCGAAAAGGTCTGAAGGCGGATTATGCGTCTTGGAGACAAATAAGTAATGTCAATGATCATCATGAAGTAGAAGTTTATACTTGAAGTGAATATTTTCGTTTGTAGGAGTTTATTTTGCAGTTGCAGTATGACCTTTAAGTAAAAGATTCCGATTGTCATCTGGGTCTTTAGAAACCACAAGATATACACGGTTGGCCCTGAGGAGCAATATCCGAGTGGTTTATACATCGGTGCTCAGCACTGGGCTGCCTGGATCAAACCACTTTTCATCAAAGTGGATCAAACAATTTTGTAGGTGGTAGAACTATTATGGTTCGCCCGGGGTAGTACCACCGCTGCACACACTTCTACCATGAACCAATCCTATTGTGTTTCGGTGGAAAGGTGCAGTTGCCGGCCACACTTACATGAAGCGACCACCAGCCTCTGGAGTAGCAGCGCAACTGCATACGACCTCAGACAAGACTTACCTATGCTTGCTTGAGGTTGTATGTAGATGTCCATGGGCTGCAGCGACCACTTAACACCACGTGGCCTGCATGCTGGTCTGCTACTCCATTCAAATAAAAAAAACCGATGCGCATCTCTGACAAAGAAACAGTTTATGTGCGTATTTTTCTTTGCTCAGGTAGAGCTCTCAGTAGTTACTGAAAGGAAAACCATTGTAATATTTCAGTAGGTACCATGATTTCCATCACCGTGCATTCCTGAAAGTAAGTACATTTGTGAAAGGCATGTCACGCACGCCCACCAAGCATTGTGGCGTGGAGTGGAGCATGAGGTTGCCAACTGTCGAAAGGACCAATCCGGGAGAATAACATCTTTAAGAAATTTACGGAGGGGGGGGGGGTTGGACAAAATCATAAAAGTTTTTGCATGAAAAATCGACGTTTGTTAGTACTTGTAACTCTGCAATTAGTACAAGAGACAAATGCGCGATATACTCGGCAAGCCGCGGGGGAGAATTAACGAGTCGGTGTTGTATCTCTGTCACGAGGCGGCGACCTCCGCTCCGGGAGCTCGGGAGGGTAACCATTATTACCGGAGTCTTCCGGGCAATCCGGGAGGGTTGGGAAACCTACTTAAACCCATTTTTATTTCCATGTACCCAGTTGTGAGAAGCAAAACAGGGTTGAATGCAAGACCCAGATAAAAAAACACGCGGCATATTGTTTTTGAAAGACGAATGTGAAGTGAAAGAGTTCAAAGAAACTAAATAAGTATTACAAAGTTCAACAATAGAGATCTCAAACTGGTTGTGAACCGTTATATAACTACATAATAGAATATTAATATACGATACATCTAATATATTTTGAAAATGTTACTTGTTAGATATATTTTGAAGTAGATATGTAATTTTTTTATTTAATTGATGTACACACAAATGGTCACAATATTTTTGAAGTGAAAACTTCTTTAGCGGCGTTGTGCACTTTTTTGGGACGGGTAAAAATTGTTAAACTCGCGTCAGGACACGTGACCTGATCGAAAATTCGTAAGACAGAGGGGTGACAGCTGATGACGGCTCGACTGTCTATACTTGTAAAATTCGTTTATCAAGTATTTTCAATATGGACATTGAACAAAGTTCATTTAACGATGACAAAAAGTGACGAAGAAAATAGTGAAAGAAAATGAGTGACACTTTATAAAAATACTAGATGAAAACCTACTGAAAATACTATATGAAAAATAATACTGATAATAAAAGCAATTAGTGCGAAATTATTCGCTAACCATTCCAAAATGTCAAAAATGCACAACGTTAATGTTCAAGTTTTCACTTCTGCCGGCACTACCGGAGTGCAACCGTTTTTTACAAATAATATCTGTGTAAAGTAGTAATGTTAAACACGAGTAGGTATGTAAGCTCTACGATAATGCGAAAGACAATACGAGGTATTATAAGAGGCTTTTATAAAATTGATATTAAATATAATATCGCTGTCTCACTGCAAGCTTTTGATAGCGATAAGAAAAATATAAACTCACGTAGAATATTTTAACAAAAATAAAAAGCAATTTAGTTTTATATTTTAACAAAAATAAAAAGCAATTTAGTTTTATTCTACCTATCTAGGGTAATTTTTGTTCAAATTATTTTATTTTAGATACTTAGGTATTATGACTTAAGATTTTAATTGTGGAACTGTTTAATAAATAAAATTATACTTTCAAAATGTTTTTTTTATTATATTTTCTTATTATATTCTGTTCTTACGACATAAATTACTTAATGTGGGCCTACATTGCTCACACAAACGCATTTTCATGTAGCGACAGGCGACGACGTCACGCTGAATTGAATGCACGTGTGTAGTACAAAGTATGGTTCACACACTTGCAAATGTGATTGCGTTCGAGGTTACCACTTTTAGTCATCGACTTATACCAATTCATGTTCTTTTCATCTACTAGCCTTTCGCCAGCGGCTTCGCCCGCGTGGACCCGTTTTATAAGTTCCCGTAGGATAAAAACCATCCTACGACCTTTCCCAAGGTCCCCTAGAGACGGGTACGCTGCTCCTTCAGGATAAAGTTAGGCCACACACTGCACATCAAAGAGGAGCTGCGACTGGAATGTCTGCGTCACTCACCAGATCTCTCTGACTCTCCAGATCGTACTCCAACCGATTACCACTTATTCCAAAATTTGGATAACTTTTTGCAATGAAAAAATTCAAATCCGACGAGGCAGTCAAAACCACCTTCAAATAGTCCATAGATTCTCGCCCTCAGGATTTTTTTCAAAGGGATCAATGCTCTGCCTATAAAATGGCGGAGTGTATCGATAATAATGGCGCATACTTTGAATGATTAAATAATAAGTACCTGGACGCCCGAGCGTTGCTCGGATAAAAACAATTTATTTACTTGGTTTATTTTTAAGCAAAGCATTCATTGACAGAGAGCTACTTGCTTGTTACATTATTAAAGCCTGCTATACATCAACGAAATACTAAATTTAGAGAATGTGTCAGTGCGGAAGAAAGGATTCTGATAACCCTAAGGTAAATAATACTACATTGTGACATATGTAATTAAATGTTTATTCTATTTTAGTATGTAAGTACTTTATAATTATTACTTATTCTTCATATTCTTGTGATAATAACATAGGTATTGAATTATAATAAAGGGTGGCAGTATTTGGTTGTACTGCATCCAGACTTTCGTTTATGGTAATTGGCGTACTTATTGCCCCGGCAGCACTCATCGGTGAAGGTGTAGATATTGTGATGGGACTATTAATATTTTCACTACTTTGGTCCAATATATCGTCTATCAATGCAAGCACTCTTCTCAAACGTCACAAGAAGCTTTGACAGATGAGAGGGAAACTACTATCTATCGCTGATGAAAGATAGATAGCTCTTATCCATGATTGTGAAATTGAAACTAAGGATAGATACGCTGCTACTGATTATCGGGGATAGCGATCTATCCATAATCTTCGATAGGTTATTGAAAACGGCCGTTAGTGTTACTTTACAAATCCTTTTGAAATACCTAGCTCCCAATTTAAAAAAATTGTCACAAAACAATAAAAAACGCAACTTGCCTACTTGAGATTTGAACCCGGGTCTCTAGCTCCGTAGTCGGCTTTCGTAACCATTCGACCAAGAAAGCTTTAATTCCCTAGACCAAATTTTTATAGAGGTCTTTCATAATTATCGACATTGTCATTTGTTTGAAGGGTGGATTGTCAAATGTTGACCATTTGACGGCTTTCTACGCCACAATATTGTTAATATTTTCCAATAGATGTCGGTAAGAGTAATTTTATATTTAACTGCATAAACATTAAAAAAACGATAAATTCTATCAATAAAAATTTGTGGATCGATTTATCATCCCCGCAACCAGTGTACTAAATTTCATCAAAATCTTTGGAGCCGTTTCCGAGATTTAAAAAATATATTTAGATATATACAAGAATTGCTCGTTTAAAGGTATTAGATAGATTTCATAAAAAAAACTTGTTTCACTTTTTACATATCAAATGGCAATTTCGTATGTAAGGACCTTATATGTTTAATTATGTCACAGTTACGACTAAATTATCTAATTACTTAGCACTTATCAGTCTGATAACGATTTTAGTACTCATATTTCATTATATTAAAAATATATTAAATATCCCTATTTATAATAATGAATTTATCGATTTTAGTTAATGAGTAGGTTTAATTAAATCTAATGCACAAGCTAAAACTAAGGGCTCGATCCCAAAACTTTTAAATAAATAAATAACGTTTCAAACTCATAGCCTCACAGTAGGGTAGTTATACCATGTGTCGTGGGTGCCATGGACACACGCAAAGACAGAAACACAAACATTCAGACTTACAACAGAAATTTAAACTCATCATTCAAATTTCTGCTTCTCCGGGAATCGAACCTGGGACCCTCCGATCGGCAGTCCGGCATGGTAACCATTATGCCACGCGGGTCGTCAAAACTTGAATCAGATTTTTATACTTTTCAAACGGATGCAGCGATGATACATCTCCGGTCGAATTTTGAAAATTCTAGCAGCCAAAATGTCCGGACAGAAAGATTTATATAAGACTACATCATCTATGAAAATTTCTATCACGTTTATTGTATGGGAGCCCCTTTAAATATTTATTTTATTCTATTTTTAGTATTTTTTGTTACAGCGGCAACAGAAATACATTATCTCTGAAAATTTCTAAAGTCTAGCCAGCACGGTTCATGAGATACAGTCTGATGACAGACAGACGGACAGCGGAAGCTAGTAATAGAGTCCCGTTGGCACCCTTGGATACGGAACCCTAAAAACACTGTCTTTTCATATTGACTAGGTTCGTCGTCGTCGTCGTATCGTTTTTATGTTATCCCTACTTAATATTATAAATTCGAAAGTAACTCTGTATGTCTCTCTGCCTGTCTGCTACGCTTTCTCGGTAAACTACTGTACCAATATTAATGAAATTTGGAACACAGATAGAGTGGAACTTGGGAAAGGACATAGGATGGTTTTTATCCTACGGGAACCTAAAAAACGGTTCCACTCGGGCGGAGCCGCTGGCAGAAGGCTAGTAAGCGTATACACCATGAACTTCTTTACCTAAGTATATTATAAATTTGAAAGTGTGTTTTTTGTTTATACTTCTTTCACGTCGCAATGGTGCTACAGATTGACCTGATTTTTAAATGGAGACAATTTTAGGGTTGGACTTTGTCAGAGGCAAATTTTTACCCGAGGAAAACATCTGATTCCAACGTCTCGAACGAAAAGTTAGTAACTTTATTTTCTTGGGGAAATCCATCATGCATAACCTCTCTGTTACGAGGGCAACAGAGAGCTTATGCCGGACTCCAACCGGCTAAAACCCCACGGTGATCCTCAGCACACTTTCTCTCTCGTATTCTTCCGCGACCTCTAAAGCGTAAGTTTCTTAAGACCCCTCGATCTTGTGGAAGTGAGCCTTTAGTAAACTTTCAGGGGGCGCACGGTGGAAAGCGCGCGCATCAACTCGAGGTTTTCATGAAACGATGGACGCCCTCGCGTCCACCACCTTGACCTCACTCATGAGGGTTGGAGGAGGGCGTGGTAGATTCTCCTCCGACGCCCTGCTCTCCTGCTGCGGATGGGAAGAACCGTTGTTATTTCTCTCTCCCGTTCCGCAGTTTCCTTCTGCCAGATTACATGCTCGCAGAAGAAAACCACCACACTGCACGACTCTTTTTGGGATTGGAGCGAGGCAGAAGCAAATTTTTACATCTGATTCCAATGGGACAAACCGGGTAATTCCGGGCGGAGTCTCGAGCGAAATGCTAGTTCTTAGTTGGTAAATCAATATTTAAAAAAGATAGTGTGAACACAGCTTTGCCGATAAAGCTTTTTATATAATGCAAATACATTAACTATTCGCCGCAAAATTAGGAGAGGCCAGCGAATTAGTGGGACCAAAATGTGGTCCCTCAGAATTTTGATTTTGACTATCGGCTTCTGTTGGGGCTATGTTATTGGTAAGTTTCAATTATTTTATACTTTGTTACTTTAAAAGTATACTAGACAAATTCCATGATTCATGCACTATTTTTCCATATACTCATGGTGCTTTTTCTTGGATGGCTGGACTAGTTTCAAAACATTTTTTACCGTTTTTAATGTCCCACGGCTGGGCATAAATTTCCTCTCGGAACTGGGATTCGTTTAAGCCATAACTCACCACGCTAGGCGATTTGGATTCGACATCATGCCTTCGATAATGCTTCTTTTTTTTTCAATTATGGCATCGCAAACTCTGTGCATACTGCCAGCGTCAAGTATAATTTTTGCATCAATTTTTGCCAGTTTCAATGAAACTGGACGAAGTAATAACAAAGTCAGTAAGTCGTCAGTAATCAGTCAGTCTAGTCAGTCCAACATTCATGTAAAGCGATGGCTACTTTACTAGAACGTGTCCGATGGAATTTTGAAGGCAAGCAGAAAAAACATATTTTAGCACTGTTATTCTATTTCACAAACACTCGTGCACTGTAATTAACCTATATCAAACAAAATGCCATCAACTTTATCCGATATAACTCAAAAATACACCAAGAAAATGAAAATAAAACAAGAGCACAATATGTAGGTATTTTTCGACTTCCCGCCAAAACTCCTCTTCTTTCTTTCTGATGATTGCTATTGAATTAGAGTTTTCTGTTAATCGCCTAAAAACAACTGATCGCAAAAGCTTAGAGCGGTTTCATACTAGCGTATTTTTCCAAACGCGCGTAATTTTATTTTACACGCTTTTTATTAGCTTCACCTGAATGTTTGTATGTTTGTATGTAACCGACTTCTTTGGGCGCGATTTTGACCCACTTTAAACGGCCAGATTTCGTTCAAACTTTGTAGATTTATTGAGGACCGATGACAATACACTAATTTGATAAAATTATTCCATTTTTCAATTTGCAAAATATGATTTTTGTTAATTTATATAATTTTCTGGTTAACTTGAAAATTTGCATAGGGGTCAAGGGCCGATGACAATGCAATAATATGAGAATAAAAATCCAACTAAAAAATTAAAAATAAATTGTAGTTTAAAAAACTACTTTTTAACGTTTAGGCGTATACGCGCTTCAAAAAACAAACGACGAGCGAACGCGCCGAATAATACGCTAGTATGAATCCGCTCTTAACTTTGTACGTGTTTAAAAAATGATAAATATGTTTTAAAATAGGTAACAAATCTTTGAATATCTTTGATTTTGGATTTTTTTAGAAAGTGATGACCCAACGAGCGCTATACTATGGCCAACGGAGTATCATCTGAAAGGGGAGAAAACAGATATAGCGGTCGAAATCGTACAACCTTTCGAAGTATGGTAAGCATTATAGTTGGTTAATGTTTTGACTTTCTGCTATCCACGAATGAAGCGCGTATGGCCCGGCGGCTGGTGTAGAACGCAAGCAATCTACGCAGCTTAGCTACGTATTCAGTCGGGTGAGTGCTGGGTAACCGCTAATGGTAAATAACGTTTCGTTTCACACTTATAGCCCCACAGTAGGGTAGATATACCCTGTGTCGTGGGTACCATGAACACACGCAGAGACAGAAACACAATCACCCAGACCGAGAACAGAAATTTAAACTCATCGTTCACATTTCTGCCTCGCCGGGAATCGAACCCGGGACCCTCCGATTGGCAGTCCGGCATGGTCCGCAAAATTGTATGCGGATTTTCGTTCTTCAGAGGGTACGATTATGTCGTCGATCCCGGTTGTTTTCCATAGATAATAGTCGTTGAACCATGTCGAAAGCCTTGTTGCTTATTCCAGATTTGACGACCCACATGGTTACCATTGCGATTACCATACCGGACTGTTTTTCAAGGGTTCAAATCTCGGCGCGGCGGAAATTTGAATGACGACTTTTAATTTCTGTTCTTGATATTCTGTGTTTGTGTCGATGGTACCCACGACATCTTCTAAATAGTATATTAGATTAGCTAGCTATTCAATCTTAATTATTATCCATCAAATAGTGATTGCATTAATTTATTACCTACAGGTACAGCGCCGTATTGAACAAATCACGGGTAGATTTTTACGATGGGTTGGTCAAAACATACTACTACGGCGAATCTGATGAAGATGTCGCACGAACATACAAGGTATTTTTTTCTTCCACTTCATATAGGAACTTGCGAACAACAATATGAAATACCGTATAGTAAAAATATTTTTAATCATAATGAAATAAATATAACTACTATAAGATACCAATATAAGTATTAAAAACCGCCCACGTCTTCGTCCGCTTGGACTTTAGTTTAGGCATAAGCCTTCCTCAAGAAATGGACTATTCACCACAAAAAATTTTTCAATTCGAGCCATAGCGCATTTATCATCTGCGGCCTGCTTGATCATCTGCTACTCCATTTGGAAATACATTTTGGGAATATAGGGCCTTCTAGAAATCCAGATCAAAATAGTATTCTTTAATTTTAAAGGTTAGTATCAGTTAAGGTGGCAGGCCGTGCAAATTCCATCTTATCTACCAATCAGAATTGTTCGTTTAAACACCGATTTATCGAATCGCCACGTGACAGTTCGTTTTTCTTTATACCAGTCCAATTATCCGAATTTTCGATTATCCGAATCGACCCCGGTACCAATTTATTCAAATAATCGGCGTTCTACTGTATTAGATATTATTATTATTATGGAGGTAAAAACGACCCACGTGATATTGTGAAAAGAACTAGCAAACAGTAAAGTTCAATCAAATGTACCTTGGATACAACACGATATACGAGTACAGAAGGACTCTACGCTGCACTCCCAGAATCCAGCGGCTTCCCGCCGTTTTAATCGGCGACCTGAGCTCCTCCGAGACGTATTCACCATTTTAGGATCTTTCTTCTCTATCATTTTCAGTCCTCCTTATTTTGAGAGCTATTAGTATAAGTAACCTTTGTTCGTATACGGATTGACAATTAACAAAATGCAACATTTTCCAGATCTATTATAAAACAAACGAAGAATTGGACGTTGGTAAAGTGTGTGAGAGTACACGGAATAGTGACGAAGACGAAAGCTTCCAAGATTTTCTACCAGATGTAGATGATTTAGAACATGATGGTAATTACATTTTATAATTTTTGTCACACAGATTTATCATCTAAAACTTTTGTTTAAAGTATTTTTATTTTTATGAAGTATGTTGAAATCCAAAATTATATTTGAAGACGGTTTAACTCAAAACATTGCACTAAAATCCTTTTTGAGTAAATATTACTGTGCGGTAATCGCACTAAATATGATGTTACGTTACGTTAACGTTACACACTCATAGCCCCACAGTAGGATAATTAATACCCTGTGTCGTGGGTACCATGGACACATACAAAGACAGGAATACAAACACCCAGACCGAGAACAGAAATTAAAACTCCTCATTCAAATTTCTGTTTCGCCGGGATTCGAACCCGGGACCCCTCGATTTGCAGTCCGGCATGGTAACCATTGCGCCACGCGGGTGTAGTGTGGACAGTATAATATATGATGTATGTGGAAGATTATGTTCAAACCCCTGCTTAAACTAATACTTATAACATTTAAACCACCAACCTTAACCTCCATGTCGATCTGGTGCTTTTGGGAGCGCACTTTTGGTTGATGCGGCACGGCCGATGGATCTTGAACAATCTTGAACACTCATGGAGTGAACTATGTACACAACAGCCGGGTTGTCCTTGGGGGTACACGGTACTGGTCAATAAAGTAGTCGGCGTTATACAGAATACCAGGGCTACTGTATAAATAATATCGTGCATATCGTTAGGAGAATTGCGGACACTTGCGATCATAGAGAAATTAAACACTACGTTCTTGCGATCCAAATTTTGACGATTGATGTTGTATGTCAATGTCGATGGAATCTCTCTTTTCTAAATTTCTTACCAGTCAGTCGCAAGGATTGAACGAGTACTAACTTATTTACATAAATGAAGTATATCCGAGCACCCACAAGAAAGCTGTAAAAAAAGCTCTCCTTCAAAGCCGCCAATACTCGGGTGGCTCCCCTGGGGTTGCCCGTGTCCATAGGCGACGGTGATCGCTTAACACCACGCGGCCCGTCTGCCATTTTGCTCGGTTAATTTATATATAAAAAGCTGATTTAGATAGTTGATGAAGCCATGCGCTTCATCAACATCTACAAGAATGACTCGAATATTCCGGCTGTCCCGCTTATTTCAGTCTAGTCTGTAAGAATAAGTACCATTTTGCCAAAACACGCGTAAAAATTTTAAGGATAGGCCTACATGGAAATTCTTCTTTTATTTATTTATTTATTTTAGTTGCACCAACAGGGTTACACTGATAAATACAAATTTAATACACATAAACAACTTAAGAGTTAAGTGCTACCCCACTTATAGGTACAATCGACAATTCCATAAACATTACAAAATGGCAGCAGACATTTTACATATAAAATATACTACTACTATTACTACAGAAAAAATCAAAATCAAAATATGTAGATTAAAAGATATGATTAAATTAAATTAATAGGAATTACAGCACTATCAATGAATTTAAAAGAAGCAATTATACATATTATAGCTGATTAAGTAACATCCAGATATATTTTCTAAAATTCTGAAAGCTATTTGAAAAAATATCAATCTCCTTGACGTCTTGGCCCCTACTACTTGTTAATACAGCCTTTAGGTTGTGGATGGCATTGTATTGACGAGTACATCTGTTTAAGGGAGAGTAGTGACCAAGATTTGAACGCGCTTGTTTTAATATAATAATAATAATAATAATTCATTTATTTCAGACCATAAGTCCATACAATAGGTTAGTAAAATACAAATGCTTACATAACTATGTTAGTAAATAAAAACAGAAAACATAATACATTTTTGGGTTAGTACACAAACTTATCCTATGTTAGTATGTATTTAAAAATAAAGCAACTATATACACACACGCCTATCATTTTTTCTGGTCTGTACTCTTTCCGGTTCTATTTTTATAAGAGTCTTTGCGTACACATACTCCTGAACATCTCGCTCCGTTGTGTCTTTCGATACATTATATATAAAAAGCGGAACTTGAAAATCCGCAGATTTAAATTTTCCTGTCGGTTCTACTACTGCAGTGCCTTTCACGCCTTTAAATCTAGAGTTTTTACGCCTCTGAACATGCGTCCACTCGCCTGCTGTTTCAAATTTCCCGCTTAACGCGGTACCACGTTCATCAGGCGCCGCAATACATGACGTCATCGTGCCAGCTGATTGCGCGGGCGCCTCAGAATCAAGTTTCAAGTTCACGTTCGAAACCGCAGTAGCTTGAACCGGGGCCTCCACGTGCGACCTTGTAGTATCCATTCGCTGCACGCGTGTGACCGAGATAGCTGTATCGAGTTTTGTCTCCACAGCTCTCGCGTTCGACGGGGACGGCGCATCTGGAACTTGATTTTGCTCTGTCACTGGTGACGTCACACTTTTATCTAGGAAGGTCATTAACCCCATCGGCCCACTGTCGCAATCTACACTATCCTGCAGACAATAACCGCCTCTCTTCCTATTTACATACGGGTGACTGTGTTTTACAGATATCTTATCAGCCTCACTGCACTCTTTCATACAATTTTCAATTTCCTGTTTTAATTCTACTTTCTTAACGTAGGTTTCTTCAAACGTAAAATACTTTCCCTTAATTGAATTAAGCTCCCTTTGGATAACTAGGATGTCTTTTAATAAACGCGTCGCGTCTATGTGATCAAAGGAAACCGGCGGCAATTTTTGTAGGTCTTTTGCCACAAATATGGGAAAAATATCCGGGTCAGCTCCCTTCAGTAGCCCTATGATGTCTTCAATGTTTTTATTTTTCCCATCATCACCTCTTCGCTTCACTTTCTTTTGCTGCACTGACTCGTACAGCAAACTTTTTGCCTCCGCAATGTCCTCCTCAGAAAAAGATTGCTTGCATATAAGGGCTAAGCTCACATTGTTCATCACATCCAGTTTGTTTTGCACAAAACTAAGCACTTCATTTATAACTATATTGCAATTATTGCACTTGACTCTCGACATTGTGTATCGCGCAAGGTCAACGACCTCGACCGACCGCGCGCACTGACTAACGATGACTGCAATTTTGATGAAAAAGGCCTATAGTTGTTTAATCTAGGTAATCTTCTGGGTACACTGATGCTTAATTTTGACAGTAAGTAGGGGGAATCAATGTGACCATTAAAAAGTTTAAAGAGAAACATGGTGTCCAGCAGTGCCCTGCGCGTGGATAGTGGCTCCATGTGAAAATGTCTGAGACGAGCTTCGTAATTAGTCAGCGTTTTCGCTAAATTGCAGTTATACGTCAGGTGCCATAAGAACCTTTTTTGGACGCTTTCTAAGCGTTTTTTATATACGTCGTAGTGTGGATTCCATACAACACTGATATACTTATCTTTAAAATCTGTTGTTAGTAGACAAACATTTGATCCAACTTAGTGATTCTCACCAGGCGAGACAACATACAACCATAGGACTGTACAAGTATGGAAGTCCAGTACCATTGACGCAGATGGGGACAGAGCGGAGCGTATTCTGTATGTCTACAGAGACGATACTGGCGTTGATGTGCCTGTTCGGTGAGTATTTTTCAACGACTTCTCTTTAAGCTTGCGGTTCATGTAGTTACATATTTTTAAAACCGAATCCGTTTTGATTCGAATGTAGATTGGTGTGCGTACTGATGTGTAACTAACCTATTTATCGTGTGTTTGGAAACTATGCATAGTATCCTACTACTATTATAAAGGCGAAAGTTTGTAAGTATGGATGTATGGATTTATGGAAGTATGGATGTTTGTTACTCTTTCACGTAAAAACTACTGAATGGATTTGAATGAAACTTTACCACAATATAGCTTATACATCAGAATAACATATAGGCTACAATTTATAAAGATATTGTGTGAATTGTCCAAAATATAACGATAAGTGTCAAGTAAGTAGGAAAAAATCTACCATCTGCGAGCTATTCTGGCATGCGCCGCCAAAACCGCTAGAGGTACACCTATGTAATGTATGATGTTAATGTTTATCTTATATAGTCCTACAAAAAAGCCGGTCCACGGTACTTCAGAAGGGACTTCACTTTATGCTAATGATCCTCTCTAACGCGGGTAAAACCGCGGGGCACAGCTAGTTATGAATAATAGCAAAAAATTACAAAGAGTGTTCTACAAGGAGCTATATTAGGACAGCTGCTTCTTTAATTATTCTCTAGCGAATAATTAATTAGATAATATCTAATTACTAAAAGTATTTTGTTTACAGGTACGAAGTCAAAGGTTACAATGAATGGACAAAAGCTTTGACTACACACACCATCAGCGAATTCTATGACTTCAAATTGCCGGATAGCGATTCACTAAGTGTCTCAGAGAGTAAGATTGTTTCTCTACTGCCTTTACTTGTGTTGTTTAATTGTTTAGTAACATCGAAATTATAATTTGCTAGTTTATTGAGAAACTGAAACACGGTCATTGTTTAAAAGAAACCGTTTATTAAACACCCTATATGGTTGAATAAAAGACAGATTCGACTTCGAGAAACATAATATTAAAATAACATTAAATACAATACTTCTTACAGATCTCAGAATGTTTCTTACGAATAATTATATTGTTGTTGTTATTATTATAAGTTTATTTTTTTACTATAATTTTGGCAATATTACTGTAATTTATATTGTAGTTGAGGAGTGCGAAGACGAAGAAATAGGCAAAGATCTCAAAAAAGCTCTTCACTTCTATCATCCTGGAATCCCCTCAGAACTCGACCGAGCTTTTCATGTGTAAGTGAAACGTTACATTAATATTATAAATGCGAAAGTAATTTTGTTTGTTAGTCTTTCACGCGAAAACTACTCAACCATCATGAAACTTTTTACATACCTATATATTTTTGAAGTTATCAGAAGTAAAATAGGATACTTTAAAAAAAACGCGGGTGAAACCGCAGGGCACAGCTAGTTTTATATAAATGCTACAAATAATAGTTTGACAGATGACTTCGTTATCGAGTTTAACGAAGGCTATAGAATAGATTATTATAATAAAAAACAAATTATCGTAGTACTTTATTTTATTTCAGTTACAAACACCACCACGGAAAGGAGTACAAAGGAAAAGAACATGAGATAAGAAAAGCGATATTTCATAAAAACTGGCAGTAAGTTGTATTGTTTTAAACATTACACCTTAGAGCATCAAGGTATGACAGGTATGACACCCGTCAGAGGAGTGGCATTTACGGGCCAACCCCTCGTCCCAACGTCCATGCAAAATGTGCCTTCTAGTTATATATACAACTAGTGTGTCTGTGTGTGTCGGTGTCAGTATTGACGGTGCATAGAAAATGACGTTGTTAATTGAAATTGACATATTTAGAAATGTATGCGTCTGTAGCGATGAAAGAACATTTGTGAATGTGTGACAAAATTAAAATGTGTGCGTTCTTCCCCCGCACCAGATTTGGCACAAAAATTATGTGTCGAAGCGAGGCGCTATGCCGTCTCTACTGAATGGTGAGTAAGTAACTTTGATGCTCTAAACATTACACAGATAGTTGTATAATAAATATAAGTTTGTAAAAACACTTTAAACTGAGTTGTACCATATTGTACTATATTAGAAGGAAGTGTTTTTTTCGGCATCTTAGACCATACTCAAAGGAAGTAATAAACCCAAAAAGGTATCTTAAAGAAAAACACGAATAAAAGGAACATTTTATAATTATTAAAGTTTGTATGAAGTTATAGTAAAGAAATCAGAATGAGTCATATAATAGGGTTTCACACCATTATCTATACAAACTGCGACACGATTGTTGTATGGGTATTAAATATTTAATATTCTGTTTTTAGTATTTCCTTTTGCAGCAGCAACAGAAATACATCATATTATGTTAAAATTTCAACTGTCTAACTATATTAATATTTAAAGGACACTATCAATTACGATTTGATGATGCATTTATTATTTTAAGTACCGGTATTGAAATATTATTATGATGGCTACAACTATTTATGCAAAAAAATATTGATGTACATTAGACTTGGTGAAAGGTACTGGAGTGACAAGTTGTCAACAGAAATGGACTGTGGATTGTAAAACATATTGTGCACATATTATCTAGAAACAGTTTAAATAAGAAGCAATAATACCGAAACATTAACATACATATATAAAGTCGTTATAAACCAACGAAATAATAGATAAACATCTACTTTTGTGGAAATGCATACCTACATACATGCTTTAAGAAAACGCCAATCCAAGTGTATACATGTATATATAATTTGTAAATATTTTACCTATATAATAATTAATTTTAAGGTAATCTTTTTTTTCTTACTTGTGTAAATATGTATTTTAGTTACAATAGTTTTATTATTATTTTAAATTTAATATGTGTATGTTTTTGTATGTGTATATATATATTATTACATGTCTTTTACGGACAATAATAGTGTTTCATTGTTACGATGCCCCATCTGTGCAAACAGTAGGTTATTCAAAGGAGAGAGAGGTTTAAGGATCCACTGCAGTCGAATCCACGTCCCTCGGATCGGTGCAGTGGATCCGTTGGAACTCCCCTCCTTCGATACCCGTGCAGATGGGGTTCGTAACGATGAACCTATACACGAGAGGCTCGCATTCCTCAAAAACAATGTTAGGCTGGTAAAGCGGGTACCAAAGGGAGCTCGTTTGACTGTCGCCCGCTGCCTTACAAAGTGCGTAGCCAGAGTAGTCTCTGAAAATACTTGTAGTGCTTGGTATGAGCTCTTGCTCTTCGCATACAAAACCTTGCACATTGAAAAAAGATCCCCAAAAACTTCACTAGTTAATTTAATAAAAGAAAACACTAATACATATCTAATCCCTTTACCAACTGTCCGTATACAACATACATCTAATAAGTTAAAGCTAATTGAAAATAAACTTTCAGACGGCGACGTAAAAGGAGCAGCTAAAATTTTGTTTTCAGAAGACTCCATAGCTACGCACTCACCCGACACACTAGAGGCTCTGCGCGAAAAACATCCCACGTCACCTGCAGCCTCATATACACCTAGTCAATGTACTGACCCGGGACTTCTTCCTCTTAGAGTAAGCGAGGAAGCCACCCGAAACGCCATTCATTCATTTCCGAACGGATCTGCGGATGGCTTAGACGGCATCAGTCCACAGCTTTTAAAAGATCTTACTGATCCATTCTTAGGAGATGTAAGTAAGGACCTATTGAGGGAGCTCACTAGCCTCATTAATCTAATGTTGGCTGGGCGAGTTCCCTCAGATATAACATCAATCCTTTATGGAGCCAACCTCGTTGCTCTGAGGAAGAAGGATGGCGGTGTTCGTCCCATTGCCGTGGGCTGTACATTCAGACGTTTGGCTTCAAAGTTATGCTGTCGTGAATACCGTGAGCGGATAACGCAAACACTTATTTATTTATTTATTTATTTATTTATTTATTTATTCATTGCATCAAACATGGTAATACATAATATATATTATAGATGTTACAAATTTCAAAGGTACAAACATATTTGGCTGATTTAAGCATGCAATGTCAATTAAAACTTAAAATTATATAATGTCAAACTAATTTTATCATTATTGAAATTGATTACTGAATATTATGTCAATACCTTAATCTATTCAAATTTATTTTAAATATTAAATGTCAAGTACAGAACAATAAAGTTATTTAATTAATATTTAAGGTCCAGAACAAATTATTTAATTAGTATTTAAGTATTTTTACATTGTTCAAAGAAGTCACTCAACGAATAAAAACAATGTTCAAGCAAAAAGTCAAAAAGTTTTTTTTTAAATATTGTTATAGGGCATGATTTCATACTTTCAGATAAAGAATTATAAATACGCACACACATATTGTAGCTATTCTTTTGTCGTAATTTAGTTTTTACAATACCTTCCACTACAAGCTTGGGTGGACCTCTGATTCTGATTTTTTCTACGAATTTGCAGTAATTTTTCTTAACAAATACAGACACTTCATAAATGTACATACAGGGAAGTGGTAAGATCCTAAATTTCTTGAATAATGGACGGCATGACTCCCAGGAGGGTAGTCCTGCTATGGCCCTTATACATTTTTTTTGAACTATAAACACATTGTTTATGTTTGTTGCATTGCCCCAAATTAATAGGCAATATCGTAGGTTGGATGCAACATAACCATGATATGCTAAGATAGCGGTATTTGTATCGGAAGTTTTTCTTAGTTGTCGAATAGCGTACCTATACAAATTTATTTAATTTTGCACAGATGCTTTCTACGTGACATTTCCAGTTACAGTTCTGGTCAACAAATATGCCTAGAAATTGTGTTGACTTTACTAAATTAATTGATTCGTCATTGTATTTTATATTGAGTGTTAGTGGCTTAGCTCCTTGGTTAGTGAACTGAATAGCTTTAGTCTTTTTAAGGTTAACTGAAAGATTGTAGTTTTGAAGCCATTGTATTATGGATGCAGTCGTCTTGCAGACCTCACTATTATGATTGTCTTTGCTTTCAGTGACGACGCTAACAGAGACATCATCAGCAAAAAGTACAGATTTATGTTTCGTAACATTGGGTATATCATTGATGTATATTTTAACTTCGCGTCTTCTACGCTAAGCTGGTTCTCCTCCTACCTTTGTGGTCGCCAACAAGCCGTCCGCTGGGGACGTAATTATTCTGACTGGTGTCAGTTGTCATCCGGTGTCCCACAAGGGGGAATACTATCCCCACTGCTTTTCTCAATCTTTATTAACTCTCTCACTACACGTCTCAGCTGCTCTTACCACCTCTACGCCGATGACTTGCAAATCTACACAGTTGCTGATGCTGACATGATTAACGCTTCCATCAAAAAAATCAATTCTGATTTGTGTGCCCTGTCTAACTGGTCTTTAAATTTTGGTATACAAGTCAATGTCAGTAAATGCCAAGCCATTATAATTGGCAGTAGACGACAACTTGCCAAGATTGACATTGGGTCTGTTGCCCCTATCACGCTTGGAGGCCACACAATTCCTTTTTCTAGCAGTGTCAAAAATCTTGGCATTTACATGGATTCTACTCTGAACTGGTCATCTGAAATACAAAATATAAGCCGCTCAGTCATATCAAAGCTTTGTGCTTTAAATCGCTACAGAAATTTCTTACCAATCAAGGTTAAATTGGTTCTGGTGCAAGCTCTAATTCTCCCCATAATTGATTATGCTGACGTGTGTTCGCCTGATCTCAGTGAAGAATTCCTTAATAAGTTAGACCGTCATCTTAACAGCTGTATCCGTTTTATCTTTCGTCTTCGTAAATTCGATCATGTTTCTTCATTCCGTTCTCAGCTTAAATGGCTTCCGATTCGTCAACGAAGACATATTCGGATACTCTTATCTCTGTTTTCTATTCTCTTTGATGATTTTGCACCCAGTTATCTGAAAAACAAGTTTCAGTTCCTTCGAGACAACCATAATAGACTGCTGCGATCTTCTGACACATTATCTCTTTCAATCCCACTTCACCGCTCTGGCTTCACTTCCCACTCCTTCACGGTCCAAGCCTCTCGACTTTGGAATGCATTACCCGACGATATCAGAAAACAGTCCCGCAAATTTACTTTTAAACGGAGAATTATTGCACACTACTCCTCCGCCTTAGGCTATGCCTAATGTGAACTTTAAGGTCATCATCCCCCTCGTATATATTAAATATTTATTAATTATATATGTATAATCTAAATATATATGTAGGTATTTACGTATATGTAACTATTTATTTTATATTTATTTTTATTATATTTTATTATTTACATTTATATTTATATTACAAATATATAATAATATCATATCAACGTTTTTCGTTACACGTTACACTTCTGCGTATATAATTTTTATGATTATTATGCATCTTTGTTATATGTTTTATAATCCTCGTTACATATTTTATACAGTTCGTATTTTATTTTATTTTTTACTTTCTGTGTCGCAATTTTTTTTTTTCTGCTTTCTTTTTCCTACTTGTAACATTTCGTTACTGTTTCTTTGTTACCGCCTTCATTGATCTCCCACTACCTTAAGGTTGACTGGTAGAGAATGCTTTAAGCATTAAGTCCGCCTTCTATCCGATGTTATGTACGGTAGAAAAGTTTAAATAAATAAATAAATAAATTAAAAATAGTAATGGTCCCAGAATACTGCCCTGAGGTACACCACATGTGTTATACTGATACCTAGACGTAGATGATACTATTACTCTATCACTGTTTAGAGATGTGATACTGACGCTTTGCTTCCGATCGCTTAAATAATCCTCTATCCATTCATATGCCAAGCCTCGTATTCCGTAGTTTTTAAGGTTATTTAACAATAATTTATGAGAGACAAAATCGAAAGCGCTGGACATATCAAAGAACAAAACGGTGTTGTATTTTTTAGAACTTACATTATAGGTGACATCATCAATCAAATCAAATATTGCTAGTTCTGTAGACTTGGTTCTTTGAAAACCATACTGTTCTTTAGCTATTACTTTATGCTTATAGAAAAAGTTTAAAAGTCTGTTGTACATAGCTTTTTCAAATATCTTGGATATCACTGGTATTAGGGTAATGGGTCTGTAATTTTCCATGAGCATGGGGTCTTCTTTTTTGAACAGTGGTATAACTGTAGATATTTTGAGCTTAGAAGGAAAATGTCCTGTTTCGAATGACAGATTTATTAATATCACTAGAATAGGAGCAATCTCTTCCGCACAAGCCTTAATTACTTTAGTGCAGATCTCATCATATCCTTCTGAACGTGTATTGTTTAAGGATTTGATTATTTTTAACACTTCGTATATGTCACATGGGCGTAGAAAAATGCTGTCATTTATTCTTAAATTGCTATCTTTACTCGCTTTACAATTGTAACATGACTTTGTATTTGTCTTATTTATGTAAAATTCATTAAATTTGTCAGCAATAATTTCAGAATTGTCAATAATTTCATTATTTACTTTTATTTTCATTGATCTTAATTCGGGTATGTGGTCGAAATTATTTTTAATTATATGCCATACAGCTTTACATTTATTGCTAGATTTTGAAACATAATTTCTGTGGACAATTTTTTTGGAATTAATTACACATTTTTTTAATATATTATCATATTTTAAGTATTTAGATCTATTATCATTAGAATTATTTTTATAGTAGGTATACCGTAATTTTCTCTTAGTCATACAGCTTTTCCGAAGGCCTTTGGTAATCCACCGTGGACCTTTGCAACAACGTTTAATTTTGACGAGATATTTAGGGAAGCATAAGTTATACATTAATGTAAACATATCGTGAAATTCATTAAATGCTCTTTCAAGATCTTTTTCATTATATATATCAGAAAACGAAATATTTTGCAAGTGTCCCTTGAATAGTTTAATATTGTGTTCACTATAATCTCTACAGTATTTGTACCACGACAATAAAGGTTTTTTAGCGATACCTGTTGGAAAACATATCATTTGTGCCGTTTCATGGTCAGACACGCCTAAGAATAGTAAAACGCAAGAAGCAGAATGAATATTACTGATAATATGATCTATGCAGGAGTTTTTCCTGGTTGGCGTATTGACATGTAATTTTAAATTGTAGTTCTGTATTAAATCTGATAATAGCTGACTTTCTTTACTTTTTACTAAAGTATTTATATTTAAGTCGCCTGCAATTACTACTTTTTTTAACCGTTTGATATTTGATAAGACGCTTAAAATGTTTTCCAGATTATTCATGAAAATATTTAAGTCCGAATCTGGTGTTCTGTACAGACAAATAATTGCAATATTGAGATCATTTATTTCAATACCACAGCACTCAAAGTGTCTTTCTGTTGCTATATTGCCAAGGCAAACAAGTTGTTTAAAAGTGATGTCTCTTTTCACCAAAATGCAAGAGCCACCTCTCTTCTGTTTGGCTCTTGAAAATGATGTCGCCAACTTATAGTTTTGTAGCTTGACGTTACACTCCTCTCCCGACTTTAAGAATGTTTCAGTAAAACAAAGCACATCAATGTCAGTATCATGCGTTTTTAATTCATGCAGTGCCACCTCTAACGCATCTGATTTGTTTAACAGACTAACTATATTCTGATGGAGTATTTTAAATGTATTTTTTTTATCGAAAAAACGTTTTATTTTGTAAATTTTTAGATACGGTTTTATTTTTAGAAGAGAAATAGTATGGTATCGTACCTGGTTTATGTATAGTATCCGGCTGGTGTTCATTGGTAACCAAGACAGATTTTTTTGTACTCGTCCTGAAGTAATATGGAATAGTACCTTTTGCTGGTGATTTTATTTTTTGATTTTTATTATGAAGCATGGTCTGATTTCTAGCATTTTTGATGGGTAAGTAACGTTCTTCATAATCCATTACATCAATTCTAAAGTTAAGCGCCCTACATGTACTTTTAAGAAATGCTGCATTGTGTTGTATATTCATAACACTAACAAATTGACAGTTGGTGAAATTGTTACATACATGTCTCAAAGAATAGTTCAGTTTGTTAACATTCAGGTGAATATTATTTTTTATCCCTAATATAATAATCTTTGCTTTTATTTTTAAACTTAAGAAACTAGATAATGATGCAACTATCCTAAATGGGTTTGTATCATGTTCTCCGATAGAAAGTATAATTTTGTCGTCGGCGTTGAACTTGTATAGTTGACAAGTTTGGATAATTTCTTCTGTTTTTGCCTCTGGTTTTATAAAGGATGTGATTTCGTACTCATCATAGTTTGTCAATAGCCTTGATTTTTTAAGCGCTATTGCAAGGCCGACGCATTGTTTACCTCCGAAAATGTAGATGCTTTTGTTATTTCTATCCTTTGTAAGCACGTTTGTATTTTCAGATTTATTGTTCATGTAACTTACAGATACTACTCTTTGATTGGTTTTTGTGATATTTGTTGGTGCTTTTTGCAATTTGATAACCTCATTTTCTATTTCCTTCTGTAATTCAGCAGAATTCGTACGTTTTGCCGCGGCTCTAGATGGCGTCGATTTACTCGGTGTAGATTTACCCGGTGAAAGTGAGTTGTAGTCTGTCGTTAGTTTTTTTAACAAATTAATTTTTACTTCCTTGTTTTCAAGTTTTTTCTTTAGATGTAGGATTTCTAATGTCAAGTTGTTTATTTCATCATGAGCGCTTGCTAATTGTGTCGATAGTAAGCTAATTTCTTCTTTTAAGTTAGATACTTCCTCGCTTTCCGAAAAAGTTGGTAAACTGCTAGAACTTAGGTTATGAGATGATAAAGGAATAATCTCATCGTTTTGCGTACTCGTTGAAATTGATTCAGTCGAGAGACTTCTGCGAAGTTTATGCTTCCGCAGTGTCATTCTATGTTTGTTATAACTTGTCTCAATGGGAGAGATTTTAAGCTGACTGTCATTGCTTTCATTTTGTGTTTGAGACGTTTCTTTAGTTTGCGTAATCTTTGTATGAGTTCTTTGCCTTGTTGAACTAGTAGGTGTATTTCTAGGACTAACATCTTCATAGTTTTTTGAGCAAGTGCTACATTTCCATGTTTGTTTATTAGCTTTGTTTATTAGAGCATAGCGCGACGATGTGATTTGCAAGCATTTTGCATCGTAAGATAATTTACATGATTGACATTTTAAGAATTCTTTTTTATGTAGCTCATTAGAACAGAGTGCGCATTTAACATTTCTTCTTTGAGTCGACATGTTGATACTATTGGTGCCCTCTATCGTCAGAGACAGTAAACGCAACTATGCTCAGATTGAAGTCCGTGATCAATTTTTTTTTTCGTATTTTTTTTCTATTTTTTTTTTCGTATTTTTTTTCTATTTTTTTTTCTTATTTTTTCCGTATTTTTTTTTTGAAGAAACTAACAATTTTTGTAAGTTTATGATTTCTTTCTTGATTTTTATTTTTTGTTTTGTGTGGATGTTGAGTAGCGAACCCGGAACACTGCTGCGTTACTTGGGCGTTGAGTCTATCAATTAACAAAATAGACCACGCAGTATTATTTACATGTGACGAATTTATCAATCCAGTGAAGAAATATTGTGTTAACTCTTCGATGTTCGTTATGTATGACTCATATATTTAAATGATGTTAACAAAGACAAACAGAATTGCACTATACAGTACACACAATAACTTCATAATTCACTTTAGTTTTGCGAATAAAACTGATATATCACTGTATTTTAGTTGTTTCACTTAGGTTCTTTTATCACTTGTATAAGAAGTTTTTATGAAGTTTTGCTTACAGATGTAGTATGGGTCTAGATTGGATAACGTTAGATAATGTCAATATTGCAATATTGTTTTATGAGATAACACTTTCACAACAGTACTGAGTAGAATTAAACAGACTTTTACAACTTTTGGACACTTAAGTAGGATTTTTAACAATTTTACGGAATTATTTTTATCGGAGCTCTTTAAACCTCGGCAGCTGGGCTTTGGAGTCAAAGGTGGATGTGAGGCAGCAGTTCATTCGGCTAGATCATTTCTGATGAAACAAAATTTTGACATCTTTGTTAAAATCGATGTAAAAAATGCTTTCAATTCGGTAGATAGGGGTGCAATTCTATCTGTAATTCAAAAAGAAGTACCAGAAATTTTAGACTATATTCGGCAATGTTATGGCACCCCCTCAAAATTAATGTATGGCAATACCGTTATAGAGTCTTGCGTGGGATGTCAGCAAGGCGACCCTCTTGGCCCTGTTATTTTTAGTTTGGTGATTCAGCCAATAATTAATCAACTAAATTCTGAATTTAATGTATGGTACCTTGATGATGGTTCCTTGGGAGGAACTGCATCAACTGTATTGGAGGACTTAGAAACTATTATTCGACGCTTTAATGAAATTGGTCTTTGTATAAACTTTAGCAAATGTGAACTGTTTTTTTCGGATAATTTAACAGATGAACAAATTTATACACTATCACAGAAAATCAAAATTATAACCCCAGATATATATATTACAAAAAAAAATAATTTATCCTTGTTAGGTGCTCCAATATTTGTTGATGCTTTTGTTCCCATCATAAATTCAAAATTAGATAAATTTAATATGATTTCAGATCGCCTTTTCGACATAAAACCTCACATGGCTACTTACATTTTACGCCTTTGCTTATTCGCGCCAAAATTTTTGTACTTACTTAGATGCTGTCCTTTTTGGAAATTTCCGTTAGTAACAAAGAGTTTAGATTTAAAATTACAAAATTGTTTATCCAAAATTCTAAATTTGAACTTCGACGATCGCTCCTGGACGCAAGCAACACTGCCAGTTAAGTTTGGTGGTTTAGGCATCCGCACGACGGAAGGTTTGGCTCTTCCAGCTTTCCTGGCCTCTTGTCATAGTACGCTATCCCTCATCACAGAAATATTAAATACAAATTTTGATGATGTTTGGGTCGCGTACATGACAGAGGCTATGGGGGTATGGAGTACCACCTTTCCGTCTGAGGACATCCCAAGTGTATCTAAAGATAGACAGTCCACTTGGGATATGCCAGCATTAAAGGCTTCCTATGCCAGCCTCCTCGAGCAATGCTCTGACAGCACAGATAGGGCTCGATTATTGGCAGTAGCCCAAAGTGAGTCGGGGCATTGGTTGCACGCTCTCCCATCTAAAAACATTGGCACCGTGCTGGATCCTGTAGCTCTGCGTATTGCAGTAGGTCTCCGGCTCGGTGTGAGGGTGTGCGAGCCTCATGTTTGTCCGTGTGGGCAAAGGGTGGACAGTTTTGGTCGACATGGCCTGTCCTGTATCAGGAGTGCCGGTAGACTTTTCCGCCACGGTACCTTAAACGACTTGGTTCGCCGGGCTCTTGCCACCGTTTCTATTCCAGCAACATTGGAACCATCTGGATTATCTAGAAGCGATGGCAAGAGGCCTGATGGCGTTACTCTGGTGCCGTGGAGTCTAGGACGGCCACTGGTATGGGACCTGACATGTGCGGATACCTTAGCCCCATCGCACATAAGCGATACTGCAGAGAGGGTGGGGTCCGCGGCCGACCATGCACAGTCTCTCAAGCGCCGCAAATACAGTAATTTGTCGGATAATTATCTATTTGCGGCGCTAGCGGTAGAGACTATGGGACCTTGGTCTTCTGACATGAAGAAATTCATGTCAGAAATGTCGACCAGGCTTGTCCTTGCCTGTGGTGACCTAAGAGCTGGCGGCTATTTTGCCCAACGGCTCAGTCTAGCCATACAAAGGGGCAATGCCGCCAGTGTCTTGGGGACCATGCCTCACACGGACTTTTTAGATGAAATATTTTATTTATAAGCTTTTTATGTTTTATATGTTTTTATTTTTATTTTAAGTTATGTATATAGTTAATTAAGATTAGTATTAAGTTCTTTTGTATTGAATATATAACATACATGTTGTAAATAAATAATTGGTTCGACTGTCTAACTACCACGGTTTATGAGATACAGCCTGGTGACAGACAGACTCCTTTATCCGTACAAAGGAGTCTTAGTAATGGGGAACCGTTTTACTCTTTGGGTACGGAACTAAAAACTGGACTTAGTACTAACTAAAATGAAGTAATAACTCATTTTTCCTTCCATGCACAAACAGGAAGGTAATCGCCCACAACCAGAAGAACCTGAGCTACAAAATGGCGATCAATCAATTCTCGGATCGCACGGAGCGGGAGCTGGCGCATCTAACAGCCACCGCATCAAACCCTCATGGAGTTGGTTCCATGGAGTTCCCACACTCTGAGGAAGAACTGAAGACGTTAGTTGAAGAGCTACCAGAGAACTACGACATGCGATTGGATGGCGTCATCAGTAAAGTTAAAAGTAAGTTTTTTTGCTAAACAGAGTAGTAGATGAGCATGAAGACCACGTGTTATTATAGACATGCAATGTCAAGAAAGACTGATTAAAAATTACTTTGCAACAATTTGCAATATCATGGTGTATATCTTTTTATGTAATAACATCTAACATAGGAACCATGTACATGCAACAATAAAACATATACACCAACATACGTACCACCACCAACACGTGTTTCGGCTCAAAAAAGAGCATCATCAGGGTTATAGACTCTACGCGGTTACTTGCAAAGTCAATGTCAAAATGGCGATCAACTAATTGTCGGACCGCACTGAGCTGGAGCTGGAGCATCTCACGGCCACCACTTCGAACCTCATAGGGTGGGTTCCATGGAATTCCCGCACTCTGAAGTAGTCTGAAGGCACTGGTAGAGGAGCTGCCAGAGAATTGCGATATGCGGTTGGAAGACGTCATCAGTAAAGTCTAAAGTAAGTTTTAGTTCGCTCCAGATGGGCCAAAAAAGAAGTTTGTTCAGACCTAAGAGTTTGTTCAGCAAAAAATCTTAAAAGTAAGGGCTTTGTTTGACTTTCTCATAATACGAGTATCAAAAACCTATGGTCCGACTGCCAGCGGTGTAAAGTGCGGAGGCTTACTGACTGCTCGGACATAGGTACGCAAAATTAAATGTCTCAGGGAAATAATATTTACGTATTCTCCTTACCTTCCTCCCTCCTTTCTGTTTTTTTCTGAAATGTTAGCTACGACTCTGCTTAGCATATAAACAAACTTAAAATCCGGAAAAATAAGGTACAGGGTCTAACCGTGATGAAAATGGAAATGACATGTTTTACAATCTTTAAGCCAGTACCTGAAAAGTCATAATAACTTCCAGACCAAGGTAGCTGTGGATCGTGCTGGGCCTTCTCGACTACCGCAGCAGTAGAGGGTGCACTGGCCAGGAGCAACGGCGGCAGGAATCTCGATCTCAGCGAACAGTCGCTCGTGGACTGTGCTTGGGGGTATGTTATAATTGATGATAGGAATCAAAAGATATTGAGAGTAAGTAAACGGTCCCATCCATTCAGTGGCCAAGGGAAGGGCGGTGATATTCTCGTGGCCGCATGTCGTGGCATGTAAGCTGGAAGTTACAGGACAGCACGGTCGAGCCTGTTTTAAGTCGCCGTGCGTGGAGTTCAGGAGATGCCGGCGTTCTTCCCGAGTGCTGACAAACCGAGAGTTCTATTAACAATGGACATAGCTTTTACCACTTCTATCCATCCTGTTCTCTCCGAACGTAAGAAAATGTTTCATAAAAATCAGGGTGTTGCTAAACATCTATAATCATCTCATGATTGTTATCTTGCTACTGAAAATAATCTACTCCACATTTAAGTCACTTTTTTATTTTTAGGTACAATAATTACGGATGCGCCGGAGGCATGATAGATGGGGCTTTCACGTATATACTAAAGTACGGCATACCCACCCAGAGGGTCTACGGCTCTTATTTAGCTGAGGTATGTATAGTATTTTTAAGTGAGAGGGATTTGGGTCACAGTCCACCACTGGCCAAGTGCGGTTTAGTGGACATCATGCCTTCGAGAAATTGTGAGTAACTTTCAGGCATGCACTGGAATGAATGAATGAATGGAAAACATGGTAATTAAATTTCACAAAGTTTTTACCTCACCGTGGAGTAGCGATAAATACGCATATAACACTTTGTCAGAGGTGCGCGCCGCGGTTTGAACTCGGTATCTCCATGTCAGAGACCCCACTCGGCCACTTATGCTCTATACCTACCTAACCTGAATATATTCCGGAATCTATTGGGCCCTTGCCATATCCAGTAGCATTGTTTTAAAATGAAATTGTCACCTATTTTACACCAAATCACGCTTGTATATATCCCTTGTGTTCTGCGCCTGCTACGGGTTCCGGTTTCGATTCCCGGCGAAGCAGAAATTTGAATGATGAGTTTAAAATTTCTATTCCCGGTCTGGATGTTTGTGTTTCTGTCTTTGTGTGTGTCCATGGCACCCACGACACAGGGTATATACATACATACATATATGGGCTATGAGTGTGAAATGTTATTTACGTATTTATTAACATTTTTATCTACTAAATATTTTACAGAATGGAGAGTGTTCTATACAAAACGTGTCGGAAGTGCAAAGAATCAAGGGCTTCGCCCGCGTGCCCCCGCTCAGTGTGAACGGCATGAAGTACGCGCTGTACAAATACGGCCCTGTCACAGTCGCCATCTACGCAACCGAGGCTTTGATGAAGTATTCTAGCGGCATCTTCTACGATCCGGAATGGTATTTTTTTATTTTTTTAAAGTGATACTTTTTTCTGACTTTTTTTTTTCAATTATGGCATCGCATTCTCTGTGCATACTGCCAGCGTCAAGTATAATTTTTTCATCAATTTTTTACCAGTTTCAATGAAACTGTACGATGTAATAACAAAGTCAGTAAGTAAGTCGTCAGTAATCAGTCAGTCTAGTCAGTCCAACATTCAAGTAAAGCGATGGCTACTTTACTTGGAATTTTGGAGGCAAGCAGAAAAAACATATCGATGGTCCCTATTAACAATGTCGATTGTGCATTTTTACCAATATTTACTTTTTTACATAAATAGAATCACAGTAAAAAGATTTATCGTACGTAACATTTTATTTTATTTAAAATCATAATATTTAGTCAGTTTCTTGGTTAATATTGTCGGTTGTAATAACTTTGTTCGCGCAAAAGTGTTGGTAGTAACGGAACCAGCGTTGTTCGCGGGACAGAGGGAGCGCGGGTGCGCGCGGATCTGCCACTACGGACTTTGTCACTGGGAGGAACGTTGGCTTGGGCAAAATAGGAATATTATTCATTACCTACTATTTTTGTGCACGAAAACAAGTGTCCCATGATGTTGATAGGAATCAATGGATCCTTTAAACGTTCTAAACATATTTTAGATCTATCTATCCTTTTTTTAATAAACAACTTATCAACTTGACATAACAAGTGACTTTCTAGATTATCCGATGCCTACGGAAACTGGTAAGCACCCTTTATCTATTACAAAGTAGATAAAGTGAGAAAGTAAATTATACAGCAATTTCTATAATTTATAGATTACAATTGTATGAGACCATTCGTATTTTGCATAATATAGATATATTCCTTTTAATAAAGTAGGTTCCGGTAGATACATCTATTTTAATGGTATTCAAGCAGACAATTTTGTCGGATATACCACTTTCGACATTATTACATGTACGCATAGTAATAATTTTGTTGGATGTGTCACTTCCGACATTAATGCATGTACGTATAAGTAGATCATATTGTTGGATGTGTCACTTTTGACATTATTACACGTAACCTAAAGTTCGTTGGTTGGTTGGATATGTCACTTTCTATACTAACTGGATTATGTACAGAATTTTTGTCGGATGCACCTACTTGCAAAAACTTCAAATTAACTAAAAGGAAAACTCATGGGTCATTGGTAAATAGATTTAGTAGGACGTAACCTTTTTATGTGGTATCGGGGGGAAACCTTCAAAAGGTACCCAGCACCTTGGGAGAGGATACCAGGGTATGTGGGATTTATACCGCACTAAAACCCCCTCGGTGGCCTGCCTCTGCGCTTGGGGAGGAATCCGGAATCTCCATTGGAACGCACCGGTATCCTCCACGCGCGGCGCCCCAGAAGGGCCCATCCCGGGAGAGCAGATGTGCTCTTCTGCACCTTCAGGTGTTCACGGTGGCATGCGGCCACGCACACACCGCCGTCCCTCCCGGGGCTGCTGGCTGGACGGGCCCCGCCAGCTCCCACTCTCACCGTCCGCAACCCCGGAAGCCCCCTTTTAGCGCCTTTTACGATCAGGCAGGGGATACCGTAGCTCTATTCTTAATCCCGAAGCTACAGGGACTAGCGCCAGGGGACGTTATCTACTTCCGCCTCGGCGGCTCCTTCACCGAGCGGGATCTGCACGCTCTCGAGCTCACTTGGCTTCCTCCTTTGCGCACATGACGGTGTCACAGAAGAAGGTTACCGAGCCCCACGGATCCCTGGAACGCACCATCGCTTTGACGACGGCCGCCAGGGACAAGTCATTTCCAATTGATTGGATCAAGATCCGCTGCTTGGACTCTCCAAGCTGGGCAGTGCTCGAGCGTGTGTTGCGCGGAATCCTGGTCGTGTCACTCTAGGTTTTTGGTCATACTTTCCTCTCTTGTCGTCTTCTACGACTGATTGATTGATTGAATGATTTACGTTCGGCGTTCCTAATGAATCGTTCTGCTTAGTGCGTTAGGAAAAAACAGAATATATGCCGTATAATGAAAGAGAAATGACCTCACGAGACCACCGAAACTGGGTTATAGAAATGAAAAAAATAAGTAGACACAAATTAGAGAGGTTAAAGTTAAGGGCAACGTTTTTGATCCGATAGAATAAAAATTAGATTTCGATGACGAGCATCGCCTCATCTTTATGCTAAAGTGCCTTAAGCTTATCTGGGGAGATTAGGTGTACCAAGACTGACTTATAAAGTACAAAACTAAGACTGTACATTAGTTGTAATAATTAATTATTTTTTGTCACTAAAAAGCTCCTATAGAAAAAAGGATACCTGTTCTTCTTCTTATTATAATTTTTTAACTTTAACAGTTTATAAAACTTTGTGGTACTTATGTGGCTTGTTGGTACCTTTTTTTGGTATCGGGGGAAACCTTCAAAAGGGAGCACCTTGGGAGAGGATACCGGGTTATGTGGGATTTGACCGCAATAAAACCCCCTCGGTGGCCTGCCTCTACACTTAGGGAGGACTCCGGGATCTCCAGTGGAACACACCGGTGTCCTCTACGCGCGGCGCCCGATTTCGAGCCCATCTTTGGAAGAGCAGATGTGCTTTCCTGCACCTTCCGATGCGACATGCGGCCACGCACACACCGCCTTCATATCCGGGGCTGCTGGCTGGACGGATCGAGCTCCCACTCTCACCGTCCACAATCCCGGAAGCCCCCTTTTAGTCGCCTTTTAAGATCAGGCAGGGGATACCATAGCTCTATTCTTAATCCCGAAGCTACAGAGACTGGGCCATCCTAAAAGTGTTTTGATTGCTATACTATTTGTTGTGTGTTGATTGTTTATAGTTTATTGCAAGTTTTATTCTTGTTTTGTTAAGTAATTTACTTAAAATACTTACTTTTAAAGTATATAAAGAGGAAAAAAGAAAATTATCGTTTAGACTTCTTAAACTATTTGTAGTTATGAGTAAGTGTGTTAAATTATTTTTATTACCCTTACGTGTAATAATGCAATTATTTGTGATCTTAAAGTGTGCATTCCTTATTTTTCATTATGTTAAACTGTTAAAATGTTTGAATGTTCATTAAATAAAGTTTAATATTTTGTAATTTTTTTCTGAGGGTAGGTGCCAAACAATAAAGACACATTTTACGAGCTCACTAATTTAATTGAAAATTAAATACATTAAACATCTTTTATGTACTGTTTGTGTATGTAAGACCTAGGTTACCTACCTGCCTTTAATATCCTGCACTAAGTTCCACTGTGTACACTATTTTATAAACCTGCCATCAGTCACTGATAGTTTTCTTACACAGTCACTGCACAACAAATTTAATCATGGAAGCAATTAAACACTCCATGACTTCCTTAAAAGAGTTATTCCACTCTGGATTGGCAGAGTTACAAAAGGAGTTGGAAAAATCTGGACACGGACCTACAACTACCACAACACTTGCTGCTGACTTCAACGCCTTCAAGAAGTTCATGGTGACTGCCTTAGAATCCTTACAAAGGCAAGTTGACTTCCTTGGTTTGGAGCTGGATCGCCAGGAGATGAGAAGTAGACGGAAGATGCTTCTCTTTCATGGAATACCAGAAAGTGTGGAAGAACCAACATCCTCAGTTGTCAACATAGTGTCAAATAAGTTAAATATATCTGATTTCACCAATTCCAGTATCAGTAGATGTCATAGGCTGGGCAAGCAATCAAAGAATAAACAAAGGCCAGTAGTGGTTAAGTTCCGGGATGTAGCGGTGCGTGATGAAGTCTGGTTCAGTAAGGCGAAGCTCAAAGGTACTGGGACAACGCTGTCAGAGTTCCTGATAAGAAGGCGTCACACTGTGTTCTTAGAAGCAAGACAGCGTTTCGGTGTTAAAAACTGCTGGACCAAGGCCGGTGTCATCTGTGTTGTTACGCCGGACGGCTCTCGCCACCATGTTGAAAGCCTGGTGGAGTTAGATGCCATCGCCGGCGAGTCGGAACCTTCTTCGCCTGCACCTGAGGACGAAGCACCTCCAGTGGTGGACGATGCATCTCCAGTTGCAGACAATGCACCACCAGCTGCAGACGATGAACCACCAGCTGCAGTCAGTAAGCCCTCCGGCAGCAAAACTGCTGCACGAAACAAGAGGGCTGTGAGGAGGTAGTTTGAGGCTGACCCGTGAGGCAATGATTATTATGTTCTTTTTCTCTCACTAATTAAAGACTTCAATTAATACTTTTTCACATATATCTTGCGCATGTAATCTCTTCTTGTGATTACCTACATAGATTAGTTATTTCTTTGTTTTGGTAAGCTCGCTTCAAAAGTACTCTGTGGCTCGCTTCTCACTAAACTTCTTGTCAGTTCTTGTGTTTTGTGTTTCAGTTCAGTCTAATTTAATAATCATTTAATAACAAAATACAAATGTACCTACTCTGTGGTTTTGTGACAACTGTCTAAAATATGTCAATATGTCATGCACGGATGTCAGTGCCGGTACAGATAATGTACTTCGCCCGGATACTCGTTACGTAATTTTTGTTTGTAAACGTATGCTAAAATTTTACTTTCTTTAAGTAATAAATAGTGTCATTTTTTTAAATTGCTGGCGGGTAGATGATCGTAATTAAGTTTTAATTCTATTATTTAAAAGTTTTATTTTATTTTTTATAGTTTATTATTTTATTTTACTTTTATTTATAAATATTTTATTTGTATTTATTATTATTTTAATATGTTCAATATCACAACACACCAAAATATGCAAAACGACCAAGAATCAATTTATTCTTCTGCTTCGGAAGGTAACAGTAGTGCCGATAGTTACGAAAGCATTCCTCCTTTAAATGTGGCATTAGATACAAATTTTTCAGACGTGAGAAAAAACTTCAATGTTGTTCATATTAATGCACAGAGTATTCCTGCTCATTACCCCGATCTATTAACTTCTTTCGATAGCAACAATATACATGCAATATTAGTATCGGAGTCATGGCTAAAACCGTGTCTGGCGTCTACTTCTTATGCCTTACCAGGATATCATCTGATTCGCAACGACCGCCTAATTCGGGGCGGAGGTGGCGTTGCAATATACCTTCGGTCTCATATCCCTTTCTCTGTAATTAAGATGTCATCACCAAGTCTGCCGGGATCCGAAGTTGAGTATCTGTTTATTGAAGTCCTTTTCTCTCACACTAAATTACTACTGGGCGTGATCTATAGCCCTTCAGTATCCATCAATTATTTTTCTTCTCTGGACTGTCTACTTGAGGAACTTACTCCCCTATAAGAGCACAGTATTATAATGGGAGATTTTAATACCTGTTTACTCAAGCAAGACTCCAGATCTTCCCGGTTAACTTCTGTAATAGAAGCAGCAAATCTTCATATCTTGCCACTTTCTGCTACACATTTCTTTCCTAATTCAAATCCATCTCTTCTAGATCTTATATTCGTCTCTTCCATAGAACATGTTGCTAAACATGGTCAATTTGCTGCTGACTGCTTCTCGTATCATGATCTGATATTTTTATCCTACAAAATTTGTCCCCCTAAGGCTAGATCGAGAACTCTTTTTCAGCGCAATTTTGCGGGGATGGATATTGAAAAATTAATCGAGGATGCGAAGAAAATCGATTGGTCTGTTGTTACAGAGGCGGATACTATTGACGAACAGGTTGCACTTTTCAACTCTCTAATCATTCAGCTTTATGATATACATGCACCTGTTCGGCCAATACGCGTTCGTCATCTCCCCGCTCCATGGCTTACAGATGAGATGAAAAAATTAATTCAAAAGAAAAACCGTGCCAAGGCTAAGTACAAGTCAAATCCCTCAAATACATCGCAGTATGAAAAATACAAGTCTGCTCGCAATCGCTGCAACAAGGAATGTAGAGATGCACAGCGTCGCCACATTCATAATTCCGTTCAAAATGAAGATCCAGCCAAGGTCTGGAAATTTCTTAGGTCTTTAGGAGTTGGAAAGCAACAACAGGCTACTCTTCCCGAAAATTTAGACTTGAACTGTCTCAACGATCACTTTTCTTCTACGTCTTTCATAACTAATAATGAAAAATCGTCTACGATTAACTTTCTTTCTTCTATTCCCACTCCTACAATTCCACAGTTTTCTTTTAGTCATATTGCGGATTGTGACGTTAAGAAAAGTATTTTGTCAATCCATTCCGATTCTGTTGGTAGCGACTGCATTAGCCGTAAGATGATCACTCCCTTACTCGATATACTGGCCCCTATCATATCTGACATTTTTAATAAATCTGTTAGTACTGGTTCCTTTCCTTCTGCTTGGAAAGATGCACAAATTATCCCTCTTCCCAAAAAACCCAATCCTTCTTCTGTGTCCGACTACCGTCTTATTTCCATTCTTCCTTTTCTCTCAAAAGCTCTTGAACGTATCATCCACCATCAGTTTAGTTCCTTCCTCTCTCGTCAAAGTTTGCTAAATCCTTTTCAATCCGGTTTTCGTCCTGGTCATAGTACGGCTACTGCGCTTGCAAAGATCACAGATGACATTAGAAATGGTATGGACAATCAACAACTCACAGTGCTTACCTTACTCGACTTCAGCAATGCATTTGGCACTGTTGATTTTGATGTCCTATTGGCATTATTGCGCTCAATCAACGTATCTCCAATCGCAATTGACTGGTTTCAAAACTACTTAAGCGGACGCCGGCAGCGTGTACAAGTCAAAAATTGTTTTTCCTCTTGGACTATTACGAGTGCAGGCGTGCCGCAAGGTGGTGTGCTGTCTCCTCTCTTATTTTCTATCTTTATTAATTCAGTTTGCTCTCATATTTCTTCTCTCTACCACTTGTATGCAGACGACCTACAAATATATACGCAGGCTCCACTCAATGAACTCCCGTCTGCCATCGGTAAGATGAATGAGGATTTGACTTGTATTTTAAAATGGACGAAATCATTTGGACTCCAGGTAAATCCATCTAAGACGCAGTGTATTATAATTGGCAGTTCTAAATTTATTTCTAAAATTGACTGGACCAATCTAACGCCGATTGTCTTTGATGGTGTTATTATACCATACAGTGAAAAAGTGAAAAACTTAGGTATAATAATGGACCGCTGTATCACCTGGATACCCCATATAAATAATGTCAGCAGATCCCTTTTCGGTCGGCTGAAGTCGCTAAGGAGACTCAGCAATTTTCTGACAATCCCGACAAAAATTACGCTAGCTCATTCACTCCTATTACCTGTTCTCGACTACGCTGATATTTGCTATCCAGACATAACCCAGGAGCAACTAAATAAACTTGAGCGTCTTCAGAATGCTTGTATACGATTTGTATTTGGTCTTCGTAAATACGATCACATTTCAGAGTTTCGTACAAAACTCAAGTGGCTCCCTATCCGTCTTCGCAGGAATACTCACCTTCTTGTTGCTTTGTATTCGGCACTATTCCACCCGTCGGCCCCTGCTTATTTAAAAGAGCGTTTTCAATTTCTATATGTTGCTCATAAACGTTTCTTACGATCCACTGAAAATCTTTGTCTCAACACTCCCATTCATTCCTCTTCCTTTTTTACAAAATCTTTTACTGTTACTGCCATACGCTTATGGAATTCTCTTCCTTCTACGATCCGCCTTTCTGATAACATTTCTACCTTTAAAAATCGACTACGGGACTATTATCTTTCATCTGATTCTTCTTAAAATGCTTCCTTTCCTATAACTTTCAAATAATTTGTATATTGCATAGCGTTGTGATGTTTATGTAAGTATATTTATGTTATGTTAGGTATATATATATATAATATGTATGTATATGTGTATATATAATATGTATGTATGTATGTATGTATATATTTATGTATCTATGTATCAATATATTATGTATGTATATGTATATATGTAGACAATAATTCATATGTATGTATTGCAGCTCAAATTTTATTTACCATATTTACATTTACTTTTGTGCACTGATGCCCTACGTTTAACATTACTCAACCATTCACTACCCTAAGGCAGTCTGGAAGAAATCGCTATCAGCGATAAGGCCGCCTTTTGTCTACACTGTATTGTTCAATATGTTTAATGCTGTATTTCTGAATTTGTGTGTACAATAAAGCAGATTTGTATTTGTATAATTAACGGAAGCAAACCAAACACATATGACAAACATATTTCTAAATCACCATTTAAAAATGTTGAATATACCACTACCTACGTAAATGACAGTTAAATATCCGAACAAAAGTGTCGCAAGTGTCAAAACCGACAATTAACCTTGGAAATAGTCCATGTTAAAATGTCGGTAGTACCATATACCTTAATTCTGAAACCATCAAGTAATTCTAAGTCTTGTCTATGTCAATACTTAGTAACCAATACATAAAACAATCCTGCAAATTTGAATATCCACAGTTTTATAAAAAAATATTTATCGCCAAAACAAACTTTGAACTGCTCTACTGAACAATTGTCTTTTTGCAGAACTGACAATATTAATAGGGACCATCGATATTTTAGCACTGTTATTCTATTTCACAAACACTCGTGCACTGTAATTAACCTATATCAAACAAAATGCCATCAACTTTATGCGATATAACTCAAAAATACACCAAGAAAATGAAAATAAAACAAGAGCACTATATGTCTTTTTCGACTTCCCGCCAAAACTCTTTTTTCTGACTTATCAGTCGGCGAAGTTAGTTCATAGACTTAAGATATACGTATGGTAATATTTATAAGCTTAGTCTATGAGTTAGTCAGCAGTCAGATATTCAAGTAATGCTATTAATTTACCAGAACGTGTCCGATGAAGTTTTGGAAGCAAGCTGAAAAAACATGTCGCACAGTCACTTTATTTTACAACACATAATGTTCATTTTCAATTTTCCGCCAAAACTCCAGATAAAAGTTTCACTTGCATTGTGTTGTGGTTTTAACTTATTGACTCCCGTCAATCCATTGGGCAACTACGGTCAACCCTGACCTTAGAGTATCAAAGTTACTGACCTTAGAGCAACACCCTTCAGGAGAGACGGCATAGCGCCTCGCTTCGATACATAATTTTTGTGCCAAATCTGGTGCGGGGAAAGAACGCACACATTTTAATTTTGTCACACATTCACAAATATTCTTTCATCGCTACAGACGCATAAATTTCTAAATATGTCAATTTCAATTAACAGCGTCATTTCCTATGCAACGTTAACACTGACAACGACACACACTGACGCACTAGTTGTATAAATAGAAGGCACATTATGCATGGACGTTGGGACTAGGGGTTCGCCCGTAAAGGCCACTCCTCTGACTGGGGTCATATCTGTCAATACCTTGATGCTCTAACCTCTAAGACGCTGAGCCTTAAAACACCAGCCTGACTCTGCCGTACAAGGCCCTGCAGAACGCTTAATTAATAGGGTATTGACAGGTATGCTTAGAGCATCAAGATATTAACGGGTGAGTCAGTACCTTTGATGCTCTAAGTTTATTTTAGAACAATTGATTCCCTTCAAAGGTATTGCCGAAATCCGTCGTAGCTCTATGAATGACTGATTGAATTTTGATAATATTTTTTTACTCTTAATTACTTACCTACTTTGCTTCTTTTTCTAAATAAAAATGTTAAGAAAAAGAAGAAGAGTTATGGGTTTTCAAAGTTCCTTACCACCCTTAAAATGGATTTCTTCTCTTTCAACAGCAAAACTTCACGTATAAACCACGGCGTGACGGTGGTAGGGTATGGCGTCCGCGAGGGAGTGACGTATTGGATCGTGAAGAACTCATGGGGAGAGGACTGGGGACAGGACGGCTATGTGCTCATGTCCGCTACTAACGACAACTGCAACGCTCTCACCGAAGCTTACTATCCTGTAGTGTAGTTTATAGTACAAGTAATGTAAGTTTAGCGTAAATAAATCCCACGAGTGCCATCTGAAAACTAATTCGTTTAATTTTCCTGCCTAAAACACACTCATAGATATGATGCACTGACACAACTTTCACAGATGCAATTTTACGAGGCAACGGGTGGACGTCACTCTAAATGCACTCGTGTGATTAAAAAAGCATTTTATAAAAAATACACACTTGCAATTGTGATGCACTGAAACAATTCACACAGATGCATTATCATGTAACGGCAGAATGACGTCACACTCAATGCACGTGTGCTCTTTAGTGCATTTGCGAGTGTGTATTTTTTATGAAGCGCACTGCACACATGCGTTAATTATGACGACGTGCCCGCAGAATGAAAATGCATTTGTGTGAATTTTGTCATTGTGTCACATTTGTGAGTGTATATTTTCTATGCAGCACGTATCACATAATAAAGGTGCATTAAATATAAAAATGCATTTGTGTGAAATTAGTCAGCGCGACAGATTTTAATAATCAACTTGTACTGGGCACAATTGGTAATTTAAGTAATAAACATTAAATATTATGTATAAACCACGGCGTGACGGTAGTATGGCATCCAGGAGGGGGTGACGTATTGGATCGTGAAGAACTCGTTGAGGACGGGGACTCCCAATCGATAACACCTTCAGTGTTTAATTCCCAGCGGATGCTCCCTCGGGATTCCACCGCTAGCGCCTCTATCATCCCATTGATCGCATCGCAAAGCCATAAAGGTGGTGTTTAGTGGGTAGGCACGTAGGTTATAGTGAGTCGCATATATCCAATACAGCCGGCTGCATTGGAATGCATGAGCATTCACCACCTCCCTCCCGCGTATCTCCGGAGGGTCGCCCTTTCCCATCTTCTGGGCCCAAAAAAAAGGACGGCTACGTGCTCATGTCTACCACTAACGACAACTGCAACGTTCTCACTGTAGCTTACTATCGTAATGTGTAGTTGTATACAAGTAATGTAAGTTTAGCGTAAATAAATCCCAGGAGTGCCATCTGATCGATTTTGTTTCATTTTGTCCGGTTGTTCCATTTTGATTAAATTTTATAGTTCTTATTCTTTTATGTGAAACCTGATGCTCTGCTCGAAATTCCTGTTTGAAGTACAAGTTAATGGCTACAATTAGCGTAGCAAAAGATGCGAGTTCTGTACAATGCCATTGTTGCCAAACCCAAAGCAATCCAATCTTAGTAGAACATAAAAAAACGGCAAATTGTTTGTAAAGTAGGTTTACGATCGAGATGTTTACGTGATAACGTCCGCACGAGAATATCTCCATTCGTTTGTATGCCGCTAGAGTGAGAGAGACGGAAGATCGGTCCACTCACTCGAACGCTATGCCAGCCTCCGCTCGTGAGGATTCCCGCGCGCTGGCACTGGCAGCGCTCGAGATGAGACGGGAGATCGGTCCGTCTCTCTCTCGTTATACCTGCGATCGCGCTCGTGAGGTTTTGGTGTGACACAAGTTTCTGAATATGTCACCCGACTAAAACGATTTTAAAGACGTTATCACGTAGATAATATATTATCATGAGCACACTATATTTTCCACACTCATAATTATTTGGATAAGAGCGGCTATTTCATTTTCGATCAGAAAGCACGGAGTAATGAATTCTGAGTTCATATTTTCACAAACAAATCTTTCGATATAAGTAACTTCTATACGTCATAAAAATAAAAATAGGACGCGGTTATAGCACAACACAACTCGCCTCTCTCAAGTTTCCTCCAAAACCAATAGGAACGAATCCCCCTTACGGAAGGAGTTGAAATACCTACAAAAAAAACGTACCATACCTACACTCGAAGAGCTGTTTCTGTTCGGTCGATAGACATTATCGATAGTTCCATTCTTGTTACAAATAGGTACACTGGAAGTGATCATCTATCCTAGGGCTTGAATATCGGTTTTGTACTTTGTAGGTAAATTAACAAATTATAATAATATAAAATTGTACGGGTTGGCCGTACGTATATATATAAATAAAAGATTTTATAAAACTGAAAAAATTATAATTATAAAAGATCTACGACTAAGATGAAATAAATGAAATATGAAGGATGAGTCACGCGCGGTACTCTTGATGACCGACAGCGAAGAACTGACTAATTATTACAAGTAAAATATTAATGTAAAGTAATTTGGGTCATAACAAAAATGCAACCTAAGTACCTATAAATGTACGCGCTTGCTCGTACATATTCCCGGGCGGGAAAAATGAGGGTTAAAAATAAAATATAAAAGTTATACTTCCATTCAAACCATCAGTAACTCCGAGGTGTGATTAAAACGATGGGCTAACACGTTAAACGTAGTTAAAATTAAACTAATGCCACGTCATACTAACGTCAGAGTTTATAATATTATGCAAAAAATCACGAATGATTCTCTCCCTTACAATTGCGAATTGATGATCTTGTACGGTCTGATGTTTTGTATGTCTGCTGGTATGGTATGTCCTTTTTTTATCAAGGTTGTGTTAGTAGGGCACAAAATAAAATATCCAAGATATTGATAATCACATTTATTTTACTTTATTGAACATTTCCTTTATTTTTAAAAACAAATATGTACCTAAAAGATAATAAAACATAATAGGGAGGTATAGTTGCGTAAGCTTAAGGTACCTATTATAAATTATCTGGACTCCTGAAGACCTCTGGTCATTAACAATTTGTATAAAGGTAGGGACCATACAAAGGACTAAGACGAATGTCCTTAAAAAGAAAGCATAAATTTTACTCAAATATCTACCTGAAATAAAAATGGACAGAGTTTCTGCATTTTTACTGACAAGCAGAATGACACATAATAATTGTTGGGGATGGCTTATATAGAGTTGACTCTCTCCGGCTTGGCTAGGTTGCAGGGAGACGTCAGTATGGCATGGTGGCAAGGCTCCGATTGGCTAGCTGGCTGACGCGTTCGGTACATTCGGCCATCCTGGAATAATTGCTCCTGTAATGGGAACAGACCGTAATGGTTAGCATCTGGAACAACAGATCTTTATGGCTCTTAACTTAAGGCTGGCTGACTCATGACTGGCTGAATAATGGCTGGCTGACTAATGGCTGGCTATTAATATTAAAGCCTGCTTTAAAATTTTATCTTTATATTTCCGTTCAAGATATATACCTACATTTTAAATATAATAAGATGTCTTTAAATAGATAGTCTTATCAGAACTATACAAACAGGGCGCTTTCCAAGTACCCTAACTCGCACTGGACCAGCTTGGTAAACTATATGGCATGTACCTTCTCTAGTCAGAAGAGACCAGTGCCCAACAGTATAAAGTATAAACCATAGTAGGTATATGAGTTATATCGACTATGTATAGCTATCCTAAGTAGGCGGCGTGGTGTTAAGCGATTACCGTCGCGTCCATATGCGACGGTAATCGCTCGCGAGCAACCCCTGCTCGCTCGCTTAACACAACGCCTATACATATACACGCACACACACATAACAATAATAATATATAACAACAATCATATATATGTGAACAATAAATTGTTAAGTAATTAAAAGAGCACACATCTTTCTTACCAATAAAGTTTGTGATGGTAGGCCATCATCACGTAGTACTATATTATTCATTGTTCTGTTGAAACATGAATCATCAAATTGAAGGGACAAAAATATACATGTTTCCTTGTAGTGTTTATATTTTCAGACTCTTCAATCACTGGTGACCTAAAACAAAATACACATAATGTTAGTTATGAGAGGAATGCCCAGCAGTGGAACATTAACAGAAGTTTAAATTTTAATTTGCTAATACAACTAATTTTTCCAGTTATACAATTGTGAAAAAACATATTTCATAAGCCCGATATTCTTTACCCTTTATCTTATGTATGATAATTTTATCGATATGGGAGCAATCAATACCGCAACACTATTTTTCATACAAAATGTTTTTATAAAATTGTATAGTGAAATAATCGAAAATATAAATGAAAATGAAAGGAAACGTGATCCAATATCTTTACTTAAGACTTTTAGCAAACATTTCATTTGTAAATTTGTAGAAATCAGGGGTATTTCGATGAAATATGCAGTACGTACCGGCGTAATGTACATGATGCTGTTTTTTCCCTCTTCTGCCGCCGCACCCAATAAAACTGCACTTTGGCATCTTCTTTTACACCACTTCACCTTTCTCAATAAAGGATTTGCTAAAAAACACCACAAATAACGAAGAAATTCTAAAAAAAACTATCCACAACAAAGCTCAATGACGGCGCAAGTACCACATGAAAGTGTAATAAAAAATGGCGAATCAGCCGCAAATAGGTATTACCATGACGTTACAGAAAAATGTTGCCAAAATTGGCACGTTCAACATTAGTGCTATCTCTTATCGCATGAGTAGATAAACATAAGTGAGAAAGAAACAGAAATATGTTTATAAGTTCTTCATCGGATTATGATACAAAAGTATAAGCTACGCTTTATATAGACAACTATTTCAGATACATAGGCATAAGAATAAATAATGTATCATTATCAAAGTCCAAAACTCCGTACCTGTTGCATATTATTCTTATGCCTGTTGTGTCAAAGCAAAAAAGGAAGTATCTTCATAAGAATAAATCTTGTTCATAAGCTGTCATTGTGACAGGCCGAAAAAGTTAGTATCTGCGCTTGAATTTTAAAAATGCAACTTGTCGCAATGACGCAGAGTCTGACATCGCGAAAAACCTTGATGAGATGATCTGATCTTTCTTCAATCTTTCAAAATGGTGCTTTATTCTCGCGGGTTTCTTTCTAAATTAAATCAATTATTATAAAAATGAATTGCGATAATAATTATTAAAGTGTATAAAGTATTGTGTAGCGCAATAAAAATTCTTAGTTAACGTTTTTGGTTGTTGAAAAGTGTGTGTGAAAATACCTTCGATTGGTTCGTCCGTATTAATTCCGCATTCGATGTTTGATACCTGATTGTTATATTTTGAGATATCTTACGTAAGTAATATATTATGTATTTTTTGTTGTTAAACATCGCGACACGCGAGCGCGGATAGATTAGATGTGTCGATCGAAATTACCCTCATAATCGTATGTTACACCCATTTTTGACTTACACGAAATGTAACAGCGTATGTTTCGCCCATAATTGCTGCCAACTTATTGTGATACTCATGTATTCAAACTGGTTTTTGAGCTTACATTGAAAGCAATATAAATAACTGGCTATTTATAATTGTACACAAAACACATTTCGTAATACATTATAAAATTTATGTATTGTTATGGATCCTTGATTTGACACTGAATGATAAGCATCACGTCTAGTTAGTAATAGTCACTATAGATTATTAAAATAATAATTCATTACTTATCTGATAAACTTATTACTATCCAATTATACCTACAGTTTATACATATACACTTACAGATTGACAATTTTCTTTTGATATTTCAAAGTAACACAGTATGCAAGTGGTGTACTCAATCAAATAAAATTTTATAATGAATAAAATTTATATAAACTGGGAAAAATTCTCTATAGGGTAGGTCTATTTATCGCGAGTTCCAATAAGGATTTTTTACACAGTTCCTCACTACAATACTTTTCTTTGGATTCCCCTGTATTTTTGTAGATAGAAACAAGCTTACATTACAAACACGCAACACAAACTTATACACGCCTAGAAAATAAAAATACTTAGGTATAAGGACTTATATAAACATACAAAATTTTCTGTACTTTGTTCATATACATCCTTCTATAATTATAATTCTGAAAGTTTGTGTGTTTATGTATGTTTGTTACTCTTTTGATGAAATTTGACACAGATAGATTATAGTCTGGAATAGCATACAGGCTATTTTTTATCCCTAAAAAATGTACTCAATTACTTCAATCAATAAACTTAACAACTGAGCAAAGCCAGGCCATTCACTAGTATGGTATTAGTGTGTATGTATATATTTTTTTGTATTATTGATGGAAGCCCAGGTATCCAGTCCTATTTTAACACTTTATCAATTAATAAAAATTGGACAAAATGCAGTACCTATATAGTTGCCTGCTACTAATTACATAGCTAGCTAAGTTTATAAATAATTATAAAATATGTATTATTCAGTTTGTAGTAGAGCAGCAATGGCAGTGTGGTAAAAAACCGCTCAACCAATCTCGGGATTAAACCATCGGTTTGCACCTCTGAAAAAAAATTTTTAATGTGCATACACCGCTGCTCCACAGTGATGGAAGATCATGATATTTAACTGATTACTATATTCTCCATCGCTGTGCATGCCTGAGAGAAATTCATAATTTCTCGAAAGCATGACATCCACCAATCCACACTTGGCCAGTGTGGTGGAATATGGCCTAAATCCCTATCACTCGCAAACTATTCAGTATAGAAAAAAATTATATTAGATACCTCAATATCATTTTTGAAGACCTATCTATAGACACCCTACACAAATAGGTTTGATGAAGTTCTCAGTTCCAAGTATGGGGAACCCTCAAAATTTTTTGCTTTTTTTCTATTTTTGTGTCAAAATCTTAACGCGGTTCACAGAATACAACTACGTACCAAGTTTCAACAGTATAGTTCTTATAGTTTCTGAAAAAAGTGGCTGTGACATACCGATGGACAGACAGACATCACGAATCCATAAGGGTTCCGTTTTTTGCCATTTGGCTACGGAACTCTAAAAAGGTAGAAAAAAATGTGCTTGTAAATGTAATAGATCAAAAAATACTTATTGTAAAAAAACCAAAACCGGTCAACTGCAAGTCAGATACGCGCACCAAGGATTCCAAAAATATTTTTAATATGATATAACAAAAAAAATTTAAGGTTCATATTTAAGGTCTTCGCAATTTTCCCTTTATCTGTGCTACAAGACGTTGCTTTGTACCAAATTTCGAGATTCTGAGTTCACGGGAAGTACCCAGTAAATATGTTTTAGATCACTTGTTTATTGTTTCTATACTATTGTCAATGTTAGACACACAGCCGTGACCTAGAAATATGTAATTACTTGGCTTGTACTATGGTTTCAGCGTTTAGCTGATTAAAGTACTTGTTTGAAAATGTAAATAGAAGTTATTGTAGGCATTTTAATTGACCTAGTTCATATACCACTTACTTTAAAATAGGATATCTATATTATGCTAATTTTAATAGTTGCAAAAACCAATGTTGTTTTGCAGATTTATTATAATAAACAAAAGTATTCTATAAGTAAAATGTAATCGTTTTTCACAATAGTTCAAACCTAAATAAATTTCTACTTTTTTTTCCAGTGAAATAAAATAAAACCATGTCTGAGTTTAAACCTCACCGATAGAAATATTGATCTTTTGGACTAAGCCATTAAAGCCAATACCAAAATATTATAGACAAAACTCTTTAGAATCTAAAATGAAAATAGGGCTTTTAATTATCCAAAGTTTAGATAATTAAAAGCCATATTTTCATACAGTTGAGTTATCATAATCAGAATTATTAGCTATATTTGCCTGTCTTATCTGTTTCCTCAGTCTGTCTTGTTTGTTATTCTGATTAACTTGGATATTAAATTGATATGGACCCAATAGGAAGATCTGAAAGAGTTATTTGGGTTGAACCCCCTTAATTTTGTGCTTCTGGAATACATACATACATACATACTTACATATTATAGTGAATTTTGCGTCTTCATATCAAAGTAACAAATTTTAACTGTCATCAATGTTTTATTCAACATTTTGGCAGACACATCCCTTAGAGGATCAAAGGTACTGACTCACCCTATATAATATAAATACATAATTTTTGTGCCAAATCTGGTGCAGGGGAACAACGCACACATTTTAATTTTGTCACATATTTACAAATATTCTTTCGTCGGTACAGACGCATACATTACTAAATATGTCAATTTCAAAATTAACAACATCATTTTCTATGCACCGACAACACTGACACACACGGACACACTAGTTGTATAACTAGAAGGCGCATTTTGCATGGACGTTGGGACGAGGGGTTCGCCCGTAAAATCCACTCCTCTGACGGGTGTCATACCTGTCAATATCTTGATGCTCTAAGACATGTTCATAATGCAATATACTTAATGCATAATCATTTACGGTGAAGTATTCCATTACCTTAAAATTATTTTTGATGACCCTTGTGGCCTTTATTACTATGCCCGCTAATCAAGGGGTATTATGGGGGTATTTATGTATAAAATCAATATAATAGAAGTGCCAAGATTATTTACCACTACTAAGTATTTATATTGTGAAAATATACAGGGTATACAAAAAAATTTCAGTGGCATTGAAATCACTTTATTAATCAACCTCCTTTCCATTTACAAATTACATAAGTAACTTAGAATAAATATGTATAGAATGAGTGTCTTCATACAAGCGCGCTATCAAAATAGAAGCACTAAATAGATTCCTACAACTGTCATATCTGACAAATAAAATAATGACCAAAAAAATAAAAATATTTTGACCAAATTAACTATAAAATACTACAAAATATTGAAAGCACTGTGAAAAGTTATTTTATTGGACTTCTTTTGTTTTTAAAAAGTGTTGTGATAAAATTTAATCTTAAGTCTTACGAAGAGGCCCGGCATTTGGTGCCATTAATGGCACCAATCAACTAGCTTCAATTTGGGCGCGCAAAATTGGTTTCTATAATGTAATTGTAATTATTCTAAGATAAGTAATTATTGTTTATGTATATTTATCTAATGTTATTATTACTATATGAGTCATGTGGAGGAATAAAATGAAATGTTTGTTTATAAATATTTTAGAAGATAACTGTAAAAGTAAACAAGTAATGGGTTGGGTATAGAAGTCTAACACAGGATTTTGATTATTCTGTGAATGAGGAGGGGTAGTTAGGGTGTAGTTGAACCCTGTTAGCGGTTTTTTTTTTGCCGGAGGCGCGGTTTAATTTAATTACGATTAAAATTCAAATTCAAAAATTTGTGTGAAATGAAACGCAATTCCTTCAATCTAAGGGCAGAATTTTAAAAAAATACGTGAAATGGAACGCAACGCATACTAACATCACCCGTGCGTCGGGTATTTTGTAAAAAAATATTCCGTTTCTGTCGTAGTTACGTGAATGTGTTGTTTTGTTTTTCCTGAATTTTCGACAAAAAGAACTCGTCATTTAAAATGAATGAGTTCGGTTAGGTTAGGTTTGACTTTTTTAAATTTACACAAAAAAAAGGAACCCCGCGCAGCGGGGTTCCGTCGACATGCTACGATTAACTTTCTTTCGCTCGGGCGGAGGGAGTGGTCTTCTCGCAGCGCTGGTGCTGTCACGGAGCGCTATTCTAACCTCAAAACTTTAACCCTGGATACCTCCATAACCATGGGGTTCCAGCAGGGGGGAAAGGTCCAAGGGGTACTGCCACCCCCTCCTCCCCCCACCCCGCCCTCCCCCAAAACCGTATGAAGGTGTTTAATGTCTATACCTTTACCCAAGTAATTGACAATGTACATATTATATTATTTGATATGTGAATAAAATAATCAAATTGGTAGTAATAAACTTAAGTTTATCTGTTAAATTTAAAGATTTTATGGTATTAACATAAGAGAAAACTGAATGGCAAACTCATTAGATTAATTATATTTGTTCGCTTTTCTTTCGGGCACTAATATGATCCTAGCTACTGAAAATACACATAAAATTTTGTAATAATTCCGTTTCTTATTCTTACAATTATTCTATTTCTATGAATATTCTATTCTTATTCTTATACTTATTTCTTACAAACACTGTGACTTGAGTATTTTATATATTAGAGAGATTAGATATTTCGAACTTGTACATAAGTCGTAGAGCGTCAAAATTGACAGGTATGACACCAGTCAGAGGAGTGGAGTAGGCGAACCCCCGTCCCAACGCCCATGCACAATGTGCCTTCTATTTATACAACTAGTATGTCAGTGTGTGTCGGTGTCAGTGTTGACGGTGCATAGAAAATGATGTTGTTAATTGAAATTGACATATTTAGAAATGTATGCGTCTGTAGCGATGAAAGAATATTTGTGAATGTGTGACAAAATTTAAATGTGTGCGTTCTTTCCCCGCACCAGATTTGGCACAAAAATTATGTATCGCTATGGCGTCTCTACTGAAGGTTGAGTCAGTTTGTTGTTCCTTTGTTTCTCTAAGATCTAAGTGAAACCTTTTCAGTTTTCTGTAATGGCACCTTCGTGGTTATTCACTAGAAACCTTTTTTATAGTGCTCAAGTAATCTTAGTTAGTTATGGGAATAAATTTTAACAACTGTTATTTAAACAATACAGAAGTTATCAATATCATTTGAAAAATTTAATGGACAATCATTTAATTTTTCGGCGGTTAATAAATTAGTGAGTCAGTAAAACATAAGCAGTAAGTAATAAAAATATTGGTGTGTTATTTCATCATTTAATGTCAGTGCAAAAATTACTCAAGTAGTTTAATAAATTAACTTATTAATCCCGAAGCTACAGGGACTTAGAAATCACCCCTATTGGAAATCGAACTCACGCCTCTCACGGCACACCGACGCAGTGCCCAATGCTCCATGCGAGTCGTTGGCAATGATTTTATTATTAGTTAGTCTAGTCTTGTATAAGGAAATTATCAGTGCGAGGTGTTAGTGTAAACAGTAACTGGATGACCTAGTGATGACATCATGCGAACAACTTTACATCACCTCGCCGGCGTGAGTCAGTTAGCGCACTGGTTAATAGACGTTTGGCTTTAAAGATGTGGTTTGACGTTTTTAGGGTTCCGTTTTTCCTTTCGAGGTAGAGGTACGGAACCCTAAAAACGTCAAACTACGTAAACGTAAACGTCAATTATAGGATCACTTTGTTGTCCGTCCGTCTGTCTATCAAGGCCCTTTTTCTCAGGAACGTGTGGAGGTATCGACCTGGATTTTATATCAAATACTTAGGTCTACTGTCCCTTCGAGCTGTGTAAAAATCAAACTTCTAAGCCAGTGCAATCAAAAGATATAGCCGTTAATGCGCAAATTTCCTTAAAATTTTCGACACTCGCAATGGAATCAAAACCTACAGGGTAGGTACTTCCCGTGAACTCAGAATCTTGGAAGTTTGGTATGAAGCAATAAGCAACGTCTTATAGAACGGACAAAGGAAAAATTGCGAAAACCGTAAATATTTAGTTACATCATATATTAAAAATATTTTACGGAACCCTCGGTGCGCGAGTCCGAAGCGCACTTGGCCGGTTTTTTTTAATTCGTGCGACAACGATGTAATACTCGTATATATATTATAGACATAGCATAATATCGACCGCGATCAAAAGTCTGAAGGGGTGCAGAATGATTTGGTTTTTGAGCTTCGTTCTTGTAACTTAATTTTCATTAAAGTCTTCTTTAAGGTTTGAATTTAGAGGGCGCAGGACCGGACGTAGTGGCAAACATTAAGGCCTAAGTTCCATACAGCAGTGGACTTTTAAAATACTAATGGATCGATATCCATCCTTCCATTAGCTTTAATAAATAATCGTCATCATAGCCGATTGACGATTTAACGTGCCTGCGATATTCTAAAATGATAACGAACTTTGCCATTGCGTTCTTTGCTTGAGCTTAAATGTTTTTATTTTTATTTTATTTAAATAGAGTACCAGATTCATGACAAGTATTCACTGCAGGTAGGGCTGCCATCACCTAAACTGCCGACGCCGAATAAACTCGGCAAAAATCCCGGACATTTGGGCGAAATATGTTTTTTTCTCCGGACATCTCTGGAAATTTTATTTTTTGCAACAAAAATAAAAACATCGTTATATTTTTTTAATTCCATTCGATCATTGACTATTTTGCCGAGCCTTCTTGAATGTGGGTTATTGTGGATGAATTTTTAATTACGATTTATTTCAATTTATCGCTTATCTATTAAAATAATGGATTTTTCCTGACAAAAAAAGCGTCCCACACTTTTCAAAAACCCCTACCGGACGGCCCCCGAACGCACTTCAAACTAGGACAAATCCGGGGAATTCCGGACGGATGGCAGCCCTAACAAGCAGGCCATAGAAAAACAAGCAAGTCTTGTATGAACTTGAATGCAGTTGTATGCAGGCTTATGGTCACCTCACGTTCCAGCCATTCAGTCAGTGAATCAGGGCTTTATTTATATAGTAAAGATTATTTCAATTATTTATCTGAAGATTAACATGTCGTCCTTGAAGTTATCCTTTTTTAATGGAGAGGTTTTCTTTATCGCTCCGATTACCGTTGAAATTGTTTTTCATTTGAGACTAAGCTTGGTCTGCGATTCTGCTGATTTTTATAGGATTCATTCACTATTATGTCCGCTTGAATATTTCTTTTAAATCGAGTCCCATATTAACGTAAAATATGAAACTTAATTTATAACCCCCACGCCTCCATTTTTTTTTTCATATAACTTAAGTATGGTTTAAAGTTTAAAGGAAAGTGATACATAGGTTCAGGCAAAAGGTTTACTGCAAATTTTTGTAGGCGTGTTATGTTTGTATGTCGGTACGTTTGTCCACAAATTTATCCGTAACTGGTGGTCGAATTTCGTTTTTGACTTTGGATAGACTGCAAATATCAAAATTGGTTTAGTCATTTTGTAGAAATGGATTTATGGTCAAAATCAAGGCAAAAAAAATACAACAAATTTTTGTACAAAATTTATTTTACTTTTTTATCTTTAGAATTATTTACTTACTAGCCTTCCGCCAGCGGCGTCGCCCGCGTGGACCCGTTTAATGGGTCCCCGTAGGATAAAAAATAGCCTATGTGCTATTCCAGGATTCATTGCTATATAAATTAAGTTTTTAACAAAAAAATAGAACCGACTTCAAACGGTAAAAAATAAAACTGTTCAGTACCTACTTCTTCTTGCTTATGGTAATGACTCTTAAAACGATTTCTGGAGTCGGGCCCTTAGTAAATGTCGTACCGTTCGTTCTAAATTGGCACCGACAGTACAGACACTACAGACAGTGGGTCAGTTCAGTACCTACTTCTTCTTGCTTATGGTAATGACTGTTAAAGCTATATTGGAGTCGGTGCCCATTCAGAACGAAAGGTACACTAAATTTACTAAGACAGGACATTTCACTAAGGGCCCGACTTCAAAAATAGTTTTAAGAGTCATTACCATAAGCAAGAAGAAGTAGGTACTGAACAATTTTATTTTTTACCGTTTGAAGTCGGTTCTATTTTTTTGTTAAAAACTTAATTTATTTCACTCTTTTAATTCTGTATGTATTAGCATAATTGGAAAAATTTTCACTTAACTTCTAAACTTTAAACAAATTTACCTTTTATAATCATGTTTATCTAATAGCCATCTAAAAGTCTGAAAGAATGCTACTATCAGTCCACCTGAACGTATAAATTAAAGAAAGAATTTGCTCTCAGCTCCTAACCGTTGAGGAGTTGTACCTTCAACCATCAGTTAAGCAACAGCAGGTGATAATTACCAGACATAAATATTTGTATTATGTTAAAAATATGACTAAAAGAATGTGTGTGCCTATTAAGTTTCAGTGTTTCCCTCGATTTCCCTAGTATCACATCATCAGATTTTGACATGATGACAGTTGGACCACCTCAGGAATGTAAGATTTCGAACAAAAAACCATTTATTGAAAGAATTTGCTCTCAACTCCTAACCGTCGTAGTACCTTCCATCATCAGTTCAGCAACATGATATGACGATAATTATACACAAATGTCTGTTTTGCTTTGTAAAAATATGAAAATCATTTGTTGTGCTATAAAATTTTAATGTTCCCTTCGATTTCTCTGGGATCCCCTCATCAGAATTTGACTTTGTGACAGTTGGACCACCTCGGGAATGTAAGATTTCGAATAAAAAACTATTTATTGAAAGAATTTGCTCTCAACTCCTCACTGTCGCAGTACCTTTCATCATCAGCTCAGCAACATGAGATGATGATTTCTATGCGTAACTATCTTTTATGCTTCAGAAACTATAAGAAAATCAATATGTGTGCCTATAAAATTTGAGAGTTCCCCTCGATTTCTCTGGGATCCCATCATCAGATCCTGATTTGGTGACAATGGGACCACCTCGGGAGTATAAGCATACGAACAAAAAAAGAATTTTGAAAATCGGTCCACAAACGGCGGAGTACTCGGTGAACATAATATATAAAAAAAAATACATACAGCCGAATACAGTACCTCCTGCTTTTGGAAGTCGGTAATTAAAATCATAGGCGTTTAGCCAGTTGCTTCAACCGCGTTGACCCTATTACCCGTTTTCACGTAGGAATGAAGCATTTTCCCGCGGTAGCCTATGTTACTCAGGGTGAATGCAGCTTTCTAATGGTGAAAGAATTTTTGAAATCGGTACCACGGAGTTCCAAATAACGCGCGCACCTTGTTTTCTCTGTGATCGGAACAGTAGTTTTTGAGTGTTCATTATAAACATACAAAAATACAAATGTTTCCTCTTTATAATCTTAATATATATATTTCTTGTGTGCGTGTGTATGTGACTGAACTCCTCCTAAACGACTGGACGGATTATGATGAAATTTATTGTGTGTGTTTAAGGGGATTTGAGAATGGTTTAGATTCACAATTTGGGACACTGGAAATGTTTTTTAATTACTTTTTTACTTATTTAGTTTTCCCATATAAATTGTTCCTGCCTGTCAAACGTTTTGTATTCGTGCCGTGTCGTTCTAAACTTTGACACAGTCAGAATAACTGGACAGTTCGTATGTCATTATTTGTTTTATATTTTTGTTTGATAGTAACATGAAGTCTCTTTAAGATAATAAGAAAACAAATCCTCTTTTATTACTTTTAAGGCAGGACAACGTCTGCGGGGTCCACTAGTATTAGTATAAATGTAAATTACTAGCTGTAAAAACACAGTCAATCACATAATTTCTTAACATCTTAGTACATATCGAGAACGCTGATAACACCACTGTTTATTTTCTCTTCTGCTTACACTTGCAACACAATGATTCACATTATCTCTTATCAAACGATAGTACTAACGTATCGGGTATGCCTATTGGCATTCTACGGACGTAACGGCAAAATACACAAAAATGTCTGAACTAATTAAACGCGAGCTGTGATAATCGTGTGATGACTATTATTTGTGAGGATTTGATTGCTTCGGACGATAAGTTCCAAAAAATGTTGTTCAGATTAATTTATTTTTGACACAGTGCGTGTGAACTCTGTCGAAAATTGGATTTTGCTGTGAAAAATAACAAAAATGTAGTGTTAAAAGTGATAAGGAACAGGTTTTCGGAATGAAAATTAAAAATCCATTTTCGTTGTTAACGTTACGTACGTAGAATGATTTTTGTATTATGAAATTTTAAAGATTAAAGATTACTTGGCTTCAACCCTTTTTGCGTTCCACTGCTGGGCACGGGTCTCTCCCCATTATTGGGGTGGCCTGGAGCTTACTCCACCATGCTGCTCCAATGCGGGTTAGTGGCCAACGCGCTGTCGGATGTTCTCAAACCGCCCATAAGGCCTCTGACAAGGTTTAACGACTGTTATCTATCGACAACAACCGGGACCGACGGCTTAACGTGCCCTCCGAAACACGGAAACACGCATGAATTTTTTTGCCACTAGGGGTCACCCATCTCAAACCCGGTTTGGCTTAGTTGCATAGATCGCTTGCGTTCTACGGCTAACCGCCGGGCAATGCGCGCTTCAAGATTACTTAACATGTTTTAATTTAAATTGGCCTGGCCTGCAGCTTCTCCGTGTTTAGTTTATAAAGGGTCATCATGAGACTCGGTACTATGAAGTGAAAATTGGATGTTTGGGGTATCACAAAAGAGTTTCATCTATATCAAAAATTCATTAAATTTGGACTGACCTAAAGAAAAGAAAATATTTTATTTGCACAAATATGGGTAGCAAAAAACGTTTTACAAAAATATTTAGATCGCTATATTTACCCTTTAGGGTGTACAAATTTTATTGTAAAAGTTATATAATTACAATTTGAATTATAAACTAATTATGTACAGTAAACACTAAAATATACAGTATACTTAAATAATTTTACATTGTTATCACTTTAGCTACTTTAATTAAATTTAACCCAAGTTTGTGCTTTTTATTCAAATTTATTTTATTTTATTTGAACCATGCCTAAAACCAAAACCAAAACAAAATCTCGATTCCAAGACTCCAAGTTACATCTACTTTCATAGTTCAATTATGAAAAAATACTAGACTATCTACATCAAATAACAAACTTAAAATGCTTCTTTAGAAAATCCCCAAAAATTTTGAAAATCTAAAATCTATAATGAATAAACTCAAAAACTACAGTTCTGATTTCAATAATTCTTTCACCATTAGAAAGCTACATTCACCCTGAGTAACATGGCTACTTTTTACCGCGGGGAAAATGCTTCATTCCTACGTGAAAACGGGTAATAGGGTCAACGCGGTTGAGGCATCTGGCTAAACGCCTATGATTTTAATATAGCAATGAAGCCTGGAATAGCACATAGGCTATTTTTTATCCTACGTGGTCCCATTAAACGGGTCCACGCGGGCGAAGCCGCTGGCGGAAGCCTAGTCATTAATAAAATGAAATGAAATGAAACGAAACGACACGACACGAAACGAAATGAAATGAAAATACTTTATTGTTGACTGTTTACATACATACAGTTAGATGTTTAAAATTATTATAAGAGGTTAAACAGTCTACCATGCTCTGGCATACAATATTATATTATATTACTTAATTAAATAGCATTTTAAAATATTTTTTAAATTAAAATACTTTATTCCTTCTACTTCTATCTTCAGTGTATATGTTGATATATAAAGAAAACAGCTTTTTAACTGCTTTCTTATACTAGGAATGCACTATTTAGTAGCAGATTTAAAACGCTTACTGTTTATGAAACAGTTGGAAGTGGGACAATGTAATGTTTTTACGCAACACTATACTAGTCACAGTTCTAGTTGTAATGAATGCAAATTATGTGTTCTATGCAGTTAAACCAATTATCCATCTCGCTGTTTGCACGTTTCTGAGTGGGCAGTCTAGGTTTTATCATCTGGAAATTTCTACTTTGCTGAAACATTTACATCTGTCTTTTAAAAAATGTTGGTATACCATGTCGAGTCCCTGTAGCTTCGGGATTAAGAATAGAGCTACGGTATCCCCTGCCTGATCGTAAGAGGCGACGAAAAGGGGGCTTCCGGCGTTGCGGGCAGTAAGAGTGGGAGCTCGATCCGTCCAGCCAGCAGCCCCGGGAAGGACGGTGGTGTGTGCGTGGCCGCATACCGCCGTAAGCATCGGAAAATGCAGGAGAGCACATCAGCTCTACCGAAGATGGGCCCGATCTGGGGCGTCGCGCGTGGAGGACACCGGTGCGTTCCACTGGAGATCCCGGAGTCCTCACCAAGCGCAGAGGCAGGCCACCGAGGGGGTTTTAGTGCAGTCAGAAACCACATAACCCTGTATGCTCTTCCAAGGTTTCAGGTACCTTTTGAAGGTTTCCCCCCGATAGAAAAAAAGGTGCGGGTGCCATGGACACACATATATACACAAACATAAACACCTAGACCGAGAACAGAAATTTAAACTCATCATTTAATTTTCTGCTTCGCTGGGAATCGAACCCGGGACCCTCCCTCACAGAGAGTATTTTTCATTGTAGTTGGTAGAGCTTTAATGGTTCTACTGAGTACCATCGCTTCACCCGGCTGCTTTGAATCAATTCTATTGATTCTGGAGAAAGGTGCAGTTGCCGGCCACATTTACATGAAGCGACCGACCATTCTTCGGAGTGGCATGGCAGCGCAACTGTATACGACCACAGGCAAGAGCTTGGCTTGTATGTGATTGTGTGTACATGTCATGGGCTGCAGCGACCACTTAACACCACATGGCCTGCATGCTCGTTTTCTACTCCATTCAAACAAAAAGAATCTTCTGCCTTAATAACAACAGATTCACACTTCGTAAAATAGGGACACACTTTAACTCACAAATATTACTTACTAGCAACACTTTACTGTGCCCACTGCTGGGCACGGGCACAGCCCCATTACTGAAGAGGCCTGGAGCTTACTCCACCATGCTGCTCCACGGCCATAGTCCACCACGCAGGCCAAATACGGATTATTGGACATCACGCCTTCGAGAAACTATGAGTTTCTCTCGGGCGTGCACGGTAATGGAAAACATCGTAAATAATTAAATATCACAATACTTACTTCCATCACCGTGGAGCAGCGATAAATACACATTAAAAATTATTTGTCAGAGGTGCTCCATAGATGATAATATTTTACTCAGCGAAATATTGGTATTGTTACAGGCGAAGTGAGATGGTTGCTCGGCGGTTGTAGCAGCAAGATGTCGAACCAGGGCGGGCTCAAGCATGTCGCCACCGAGCCGACGCGACTTGAGAGTAAACGTGAGTCTAGTTCTTATATGGTAATCCCTGCTAATATTATAAATTCGAAAGTAACTCTGTCTGTCTGTCTGCACGCTTTCCCGCTTAAACTACTGTACCAATTTTAATGAAATTTGGAACACAGATAGAGTGGACCTTGGGAAAGGACATGGGATGTTTTTTATCCTACGGGAACCTATAAAACGGGTCCACGCAGGCGAAGCCGCTGGCGGAAAGCTAATAATGTATATTGGTTAATTTGATACAAAGAAAGCAATACCACGATAGCGTATTTTGTATGGGACCAAAAATATATAGCAATCTACGGTCTCACCGTTAAAAATTTATTAAGGGATGGGAAAAAACCCAGGCCTGTTTTACACCCTAAATACTTGATTATCAAAAATTTAATGTGTTTTTTTTTATTTATTTATTTATTTATTTATGTGAAACACCTTAAAACTAAGATTCACAAAGGCTTAAACCTAATGCCTATTGGCATTGTCTCCCGGTCGACCCTGGGTGATGTTGAGAATGTGAGGTAGGCTTTCATAATAAACAAGCTACAGGAACAAATGATTAAGAAGAAAAAAAAAGTTATAGTAGAGTAATGATATATTATAACTACATACTAATAATATAATACACATACATATATATATATATATATATACATAGATACATACATACATACATACATATATACATACATGCATATACATACATATAAACGTACACATATTTATAGGTTATATCTATCAAAGAACACGCACCCCCAGCTTAAGGAAAATCGTTTCGGAAACTTAAAAAAATTACTTCTTAAATTTCTTACTTACTTAAACTTTCGCCCCTTTGTTTTCCCTTAGTCATAGATATCGATGGTACCCTCTTCGCAGTTTACAACTCATTACTTTTATTGGGCTCTTCAATTCTCTCTTATCTCTATAATATTTGTTAAGCCCGTACTAAATTCTTCTAGTTTCTGCGTTTCGTAGGTTTTCCACTTAAGAGACTTTCATGTCGATACCTTCGGGATTAAGAATAGAGCTACGGTATCCCCTGCCTGAACGTAAGATGCGACTAAATGGGGGCTTCCGGGGTGGCGGGCGGTGAGATTGGGAGCTCTATTCGTCCAGCCAGCGGCGCCGGGAAAGACAGCGGTGCGTGCGAGGAGGTTTTAGTGCGGTACAAATCCCACATTACCCGGTTTCCTTTCCCAAGATGCCGGGTACCTTAGGCTGGTTTTAGTGTCACGCGGACCGACGGCGCGGATAGCTCCGCGCGGAGCAATATGTATTAAAGCTTAGGAGCGTTTTAGGCCTGAAACTGCGTTAAGCGTGCGCCCGCGCGGTTTCATACAAAAGTGATCCGTGGCGGGGACCTGCGCGGGCGTCCGTCACGGGGAGGCGCGCCCCGCACCCACGCAACGGGGCCCGCCTCCGTGCGACGGAACCCGTCGCGGGGGCACGCGCGGTGCCCGCCAGCGGTAACACGCACGGGCTTGTTCAGTTAATAACGCTAGGTGATACGGGTCGCACGCACGCTCGGAGAAAATCAAGGACAATGTCTTTCGATACAGAAAGGGTAATTGTGGAAGTGCAGTGTCACCCTGCCATATGGGACCAGGGGAATGAACTGTATAAAGACCGCGATGCACGAACAGCGGCATGGGTAGAAATTTGCAAAGAATTGTTTGAAAATTTTGAAAATTTCAGCGAGGCGGAAAAAAAAACAACAGGTAAACATTTTTTACTAAGTAATATATTTTAGGTAAGTAGGTACTTACATACTATTTGTGTTCTCAATGTGTAATTATAATAAATCTACGGGTACGTATTGATACTTATTATACAAGGTTACTTTAGACCAAGCTAGAATTATATTAATTATTATTGTGTCGTGTCTCGATACCTATCATCCCTATTTAGTTTTGTCCACTAATATACCTAAAGTAAAGTATGGATGAACAAGTGTGCCTTTACTTCATACAGTGAGGCTCGAGGACATCTCAAAAAATACTACGATCTTGCCACGACACCTTACCATCTGTGACGAAATAATCAGCGAATTTATCGCGTATTGTATACGCATCTCTTTGGGTGTTCCCAAACCCATAGTCGACGTCCCGAATATGGCGTGGTGTAATGACAACATCGTCGACATTATTGTCATCTTGCTTAGATCTAATAAAATTATGCAGAATACATATCGCTTTAACAAAACAAATGGCGTTCTCTTTTGAAACGTTTAAAGGACGATGAAGTATTCGAAATTTATTAGCCATGATACCAAAAGTTGATTCAATATAACGTCGCGCTCTTGTTAACCTATAATTAAATATTTTTTTCTTATGGTCCAAATTGAGAGCTCGAGCATATGGCCGCATGACATAGCTAGACAACCCAAATGCTTCATCTCCTACAACAACGTAGGGCATTGGTACGGTTGCTGCAGTGTTGGTTGATTTATTGTTGTGTAGCACAGGTAACGCTTTAGCAGGAGGTATATCCAATAAGTTATCATTCATTTGTTGGAACAAGCGGCTTTGGGTGAAAATTGCAGAATCAGATTCTTTACCCTGTACCCCCACATTTATGTAGGTAAATTCATAATTTGCGTTACACATTGCAAGTAGAACAATGGAATAATAATGCTTATAATTGTAGTAAAGTGAACCGCTGTGAGGAGGTCTTATAATACGTATATGTTTCCCGTCTATTGCACCAATACAGTTGGGAAAATTAGCTTGCGTCAAAAAACCATCTGCTATCTCTTCCCATCGCGCACGGGAAAACAATGGCATGCAGTCTTCCTTCAGCCTTTCATTTATAATTTGACAGACTTCTTTCACAATTTTTCTGATTGTGGTTATTCCTGCCTGATACGCCAGATGTAGGTCCACGAAAGTATGTCCGCTTGTTACGTACCTGTAATTTTTTTTTATGTTTCAGTCACAAAAGTGCAATCACGATGGAAAACTGCAAGGGACACATACATGAAAGTGAAAGCAAGTAAAAAAAAACTGAAATCAGGTTCAGGTGCTAAAACAGGCAAGAAATACATTTATTTTGAAATGTTAACATTTTTAGATTCGAACTCAAGTAATGAAGCAGATGAATCTATAGAAAATCAGAGTGAAGATCAAGACTCATCAACAAATGCAAATAATAACATCTCAGTACCCAGCACCAGTACCGAAAATTCAAATCTTGAACGTGCAAATAATAATACACAGCCAGAATCATCACGAAAACGTAAACACCAATCACCAACTCCTTTTGAAAAAGAATTGTTGCAATGTGTAAAACAAAACAATGTTGATGCTGATGACGAAGACTTGAACTTTTTTAAATCTTTAATTCCAACAGTCAAAAAATTTAATACATTTAAAAAATTATTATTTCGAACCAAAGTGTTAGAAGCTTTGATTGACATCGAAAAAGAAACAGTTATTACTCTGGATGATTTACCATCAATTAATATAGGTTTATCAGAAACGCAAAATACAATTAGCACGATTGATTTAAGATCACTTAATATCAGAACAGAAACTCAAAACACAGACACAACAGAAGATTAATTAGAATTATATGAGAATGATGAAGACTTCAAGAATATTATTAAGACTGCTCTAGACTGCTTTAGTAAGTATACTGCTTTAGTAAGGATACTGGTATTAATAATAAATAATACCTTTCAAGAATGTCTCATTGATGGTGGGTAATGTTAATCGAAACTGGATACTTTTTGAGACAAATACATTTTTTGTCTAAATTTTATGATACTTTAGAAAATGTGTTTACCTCATTAAGTCATTAAGTAAAAGAAAATTATCCTCTTTCAATGCGACACCCTGAATAAGTAAAAAGAATATATGATTCGGTATGATTGTGATTCGGTATACACTATCGTTATAGAAAAAATGATGATAAGATGATGATAATAATTAGTATTGTAGTAAAAAAATATGTTATTTTGATTCATAAGAAAAGAAATAATGTTAATTAGTAATAATGTACGAGTAAAAAGCTGTGATTATAAAAGTGATTTAAGAGCAAAGAAATACTTAATGTTAATTAGTAATAATAATATTAAGAATGTACGAGTAAAAAACTGTGATTAATGAGCAAAGAAATAATGTTAATTAGTAATAATAATATTAAGAATGTACGAGTAAAAAACTGTGATTAATGAGCAAAGAAATAATGTTAATTAGTATAAGCAAAAATAAAGATGATGAAGAACAAATTATAAAGTAATAATAATATTAAGAATGTACGAGTAAAAAACTGTGATTAATGAGCAAAGAAATAATGTTAATTAGTATAAGCAAAAATAAAGATGATGAAGAACAAATTATAATTGTTTACTTACCGCAATGTTATTGCCAGCCTTTCCATTGGTGATATGACTGATAAAGATTTTACTTTTATATTGTTGATCTTCAAATATGGTTCCAGTTTCGAAAATAATTCGTCATAGACCTGTACCGAAACTTTAAAATATTTGTAAAATGAGTTATCATTTTCTCTTAATTTACTGAACTTTACAACAAATTCCCCGCACAGCAACCTAGATTCAATAAACGGGCTTACTGGCTGCCGTTTTTTTTTTTTCTAGTCGTCGTTTTGCTACGTAATAATATATTAAGTTCTCCATCGACACGACTATACATGCACACCGTTAAAATTGAACTAGCGGCACTGCGTAAATAAAATAATCCGGTCTCCGCGACGGGGACCCGTCGCGTTCCCACGGAGCCCACCCGCGTGTACACGCGCGTAGACACGCGACGGTTGCCCGTCGCGGGCGCCCGCTTAACGCAGTTTGAGGCCTTAGAATGGCGCGGAGGCATCCGCGCGGACAGCCATCCGCGCGGACGCCTCCGCGGCAGTCCGCGCGACGCGTCCGCGCCGCGGAGCCCTCCGCGCGGATGGCTGCTCGCGCGCCTCGCACTACAGTGACCGTTTTAGTTTCGCGCGGAGCGCACGCGTCCGCGCAGTACAATCATAGCGACTCGCGATGTGGACACGGGGCGAGTTATTGATGAAGTCCGTTTAAGGAAATGTTTGTAGGATGCCTCTGACCCCCTGTACAAAAACAGAGACGCAAAGAATAAAGCATGGGAGGAGTAGTTGAAGAACTTTGTTTCGTCAGCCCTCAAATCGCCGTATAATGTCACAAATTCCCCCGCGACGGCTCTCTGCTCGATTAAAGGGTGAACATGTAGTCTCCTTCTACGCATTTTTTTTCCTTGTGTAATACAGGGCAATAATAAGTAACACTCTCCTCATTGGATGCATTGTTCGCGTCTGTACTCCGAAGCAGTCAGCGCGATACTAAAACGACTTGCGCGGATGATCCGCGCGGTTCACGTCGGCGCGGAACGCTCCGCGCCGACGGTCCGCGTGACACTAAAACCAGCCTGAAGGTTTCCCCCAGATACAAAAAAGGTCGTCATAGGTTTTCGATCCGTCTACACTCATTTTGCTTACGCTCTTTTTTGACGACCCGCGTGGCGCAATGGTTACATGCCGGACTGCCAATCGAGGGGTCCCGGGTTCGATTCCCGGCGAAACAGAAATTTGAATGATGAGTTTAAATTTCTGTTCTCGGTCTGGGTGTTTGTGTCTGTCTTTGTATGTGTACATGGTACCCACTACACAGGGTATTATTTACCTTACTGTGGGGCTATGAGTGTGTAACGTTTAACGTTTATTATTCTTTAGATCTTACGCCCTAAGTTACACATCGATCCTTACGATATTATTAATATAGTGGTAGCAAAAAAAAAATATATTTTTAAGATATGGACTATCGTGCTCAGATTCTTCGCCAGCGATTTATTAATTTCGCTCACGTAATCCTAATTCATTCCGCTTGGTCGCCATTGTTTAGTCGTAAACACCGTAACGTGATTATCAATGGCTAAGACCTTGTGTACATTAGGTGGAATGAATATTTGATGATAACGTGGAATCCGGCTTAAATCCCGTGATAGAAGGTTTGTTTATTTTGTAATTGGTATCTGCCAGCGAAATTAGCAAGTAGTTATAAATTAGCATGTACATACATTGTTAGTCAGTTTGGGGGAGGGCTGGATTTTAGTGTGGGGCAGGTGCGAGCTCAATTTGACCGCGACTGGTTTGAGAGGAGGGGCCTAAGTCAAGATCATAGAGCAAAGTAGAAATGTTATAACCTGCAATTTGCACCAGAAACCAGAATAAGTAGTTCCTGAGATTGGCTGCAACCCTTTTTGCGTCCCACTGCTGGGCACGAGTCTCTCCCCATTATTGGGGAGGCCTGAAGCTTACTTCACTACGCTGCTCCAATGCGGGTTGGTGGAGTTCCTGAGATTAGCACGTCCAAACTACCAAACTCTTTAGATTTTCCCCGTTTTTACAACATTTTTCACCGATGCTTCGCTCCTATTAGTCGCAGGCATAATGTTATATAGCCTAAAGCCTTCCTCGATAAATGGACTATCCAACACAAAAATATTTTTTCAATTCGAACCAATTGTTCCTGAGATTAGCGCGTTCAAACAAACAAACAAACTGTTCAGCTTTACATATTAGTATAGATTTCAGCACAGCATACATATTAATAGGTAGATGGAGAAATCATTTAGACACCTAAGGATTCAATTGATTCGATTAAATATAGTGTTAAAGCCAATAAGAAATATTTAAACCTCTAACCTGAACCGAAGTCGTGCTGGTGTTAATGGGGAGCGCACGGCACTCTCTGTTGATTAGTCCCTTTGGGCCGATAGTTTCGGAATAAACTCTCACGGCTCAGCACGACTGAATACCTTTGAACACCAAGACCACCATACAGATAGGAGGATTGCTGTTGAACTAACTTCAACCAGATTTTTACGATTGACATTGGGTGTCAGTGTTCTTTTTAAATTACTTCCAGGCACTCCGCTTTGCTGTTATATCATGACTTTCATGAAATGTTGCAGGAGAGCGTCGTCGTGGTGCGGCGGGCAGGGCTGCTGCGTTACGCCGGGCGCCTTCGGACTCGGACTGCTCAGGGGAGACCGCGTCGCTGTCTGCTGATAGCGGCGACAGGGCCGTCAGGCCTGCGCCCCAGCCGCCGCCAAGGGGCAAGTCTAGGAGGTAACATTCCACGTAAACCCCAATAAGGTAAACCAGGCTCTTCAAATTGTGTGATCTTCCATTCGCTCGGAGAGAAACCTTCAAGTGATCCCAAGAGATACCGGATTAAAACTATAAAAATTTCAACGTGACCGTCCTAAGCCGTACTACGAAATCTTTCGTAGAATAAAATAAATCCAGTAAAAACATGTTATTGAAAAAAGTTTCCCCTGCCGCTCCTTTCGAAGCTTTTTTTTTTCAACCTTTTTTTATGTCCCACTGCTGGGCACAGTTCTCCTCTCACAAGTGAGAGGGATTTGGGCCATAGTCCACCACGCTGGCCAAGTGCGGATTGGTGGACGTCATGCTTTCGAGAAATTATGAATTTCTCTCAGGCATGCACGGCGATGAAGAACATCGTAATCAATTAAATATCACGATATTTTCCATCACCGTGGAGCAGCGATAAATGCGCACATTACAAATTTCTTTGTCAGAGGTGCGCGCCGAGGATTTGAACCTGGGATCGGTCGCGTAGAAGACCGCGGCTTTTACAACTCGGCCATCGCTGCTCGTAGTAGTGCGTAGCTTACGATGTGGTATCTTCTACTGGGACTTTTGGCTGGACGGCTAGAATTTCAACTATAGTTATCCGCAATCCCAGATTCCTTTTATTACCGACTTCTAAAAGGAGGAGGTACTGTATTCGGTTGTATGTATTTTTTTTTTTATATATGTTCACCGATTACTCCGCCGTTTGTGGACCGATTTTCAAAATTCTTTTTTTGTTCGTATGCTTATACTCCCGAGGTGGTCCCATTGTCACCAAATCAGGATCTGATGATGGGATCCCAGGGAAATCGAGGGGAACTCTCAAATTTTATAGACACACACATTGATTTTCTTATACTTTCTGAAGCATAAGAGATATTTGTGCATAGTAATCATCATCTCATGTTGCTGAGCTGATGATGGAAGGTACTGCAACAGTGAGGAGTTGAAAGCAAATTCTTTCAATAAATAGTTTTTTATTCCAAATCTAACATCCCTGAGGTGTTCCAAGTGTCACCAAGTCAAACTCTAATGAGGGGATCCCAGAGAAATCGAAGGGAACATTCAAATTTTATAGCACAACAAATGATTTTCATATGTTTACTAAAGCAAAACAGGCATTTTTGTATAATTATCATCATAGCATGTTGCTGAGCTGATGATGGAAGGTACTACGAAGGTTAGGAGTTGAGAGCAAATTCTTTCAATAAATGGTTTTTTGTTCGAAATCTTACATTTCTGAGGTAGTCCAACTGTCACCAAGTCAAAGTCTGATGATGGTATCCCAGAGAAATCGAAGGGAACATTCAAATTTTATAGCACAACAAATGATTTTCATATTTTTACTAAAGCAAAACAGGTATTTGTGTATAATTATCATCATATCATATTGCTGAGCTGATGATGGAAGGTACTACGACGGTTAGGAGTTGAGAGCAAATTCTTTCAATAAATGGTATTTTGTTGGAAATCTTACATTTCTGAGGTGGTCCAACTGTCACCATGGCAAAATCTGATGATGTGATACTAGGGAAATCGAGGGAAACACTGAAACTTAATAGGCACACACATTCTTTTAGTCATATTTTTTAACATAATACAAATATTTGTGTCCGGTAATTAACAGCTCATGTTGCTAAGCTGATGATTGAAGGTACAACTCCTCAACGGTTAGGAGCTGAGAGCAAATTCTTTCATTAATTTATACGTTCAGGTGGACTTATAGTAGTATTCTTTCAGGGTATAAGATGGCTATTAGATAAACATGATTATAAAAGGTATCTCTTTAACGTTTAGAAATTAACTGAAAAAAATATCAATTATGCTTATACCTACATATGTGCATAATTATTAAATTTACTAAAAAGAGTAAAATAAATTAAGTTTTTAACAAAAAAATAGAACCAACTTCAAACGGTAAAAAATAAAATTGTTCAGTACCTACTTCTTCTTGCTTATGGTAATGACTCTTAAAACTATTTTTGAAGTCGGGCCCTTAGTAAAATGTCCTGTCTTAGTAAATATAGTGTACCTTTCGTTCTGAATGGGCACCGACTCCAATATATTTTTAACAGTCATTACCATAATCAAGAAAAAGTAGGTACTGTCCCACTGTCTGTACTGTTGGTGCCCATTTAGAACGAATGGTACGACATTTTAGTAAGGGCCCGACTCCAAAAATAGTTTTAAGAGTCATTACCATAAGCAAGAAGAAGTAGGTACTGAACAATTTTATTTTTTACCGTTTGAAGTCGGTTCTATTTTTTTGTTAAAAACTTAATTTATTCTTACGTCAAGCTTTTAGTAGCTATTTCTATTCTTGTCTTGAGCTGTAGGGAAAATTTAAGAAGAGCATACCATTACAGTCGGTGCTATACTGTTGGATGTTGGGTTATACCGCATCACAAGTCTTGAAGGTAACTTCGGATAATAAGTAAAGTGAACCCGGGTTTGTCAAATCCTCTATTGAATAAATCTTAATATATATAATTCTTCTGTGAGTGTGTATGTCACTGAACTCCTCCTTAACGGCTGGACAGATTTTAATGAATTTTTTTGTGTGTATTCAAATGGATTCGAGGATGGTTTAGATTCTCAATTTGGGCCACTGGAAATGTTTTTTAATTTTTTTTTTATTTAATAGTAGTTTTCCCATATAAATTGTTCCTATCTGTCAAACATTTGTATTTCGTGCCGTGCCGTTCTAAACTTTGACACATTCAGAATAACAGGACAGTTCGTATGTCATTATTTACCGACTTCCAAAAGGAGGAGGTACTGTATTCGGCTGTATGTATTTTTTTTATATATGTTCACCGATTACTCCGCCGTTTGTGGACCGATTTTCAAAATTCTTTTTTTGTTCGTATGCTTATACTCCCGAGGTGGTCCCATTGTCACCAAATCAGGATCTGATGATGGGATCCCAGGGAAATCGAGGGGAACTCTCGAATTTTATAGGCACACACATTGATTTTCTTATTCTTTCTGAAGCCTAAGAGATATTTGTGCATAGTAATCATCATCTCATGTTGCTGAGCTGATGATGGAAGGTTCTGCGACAGTGAGGAGTTGAGAGCAAATTCTTTCAATAAATAGTTTTTTAATCGAAATCTCACATTCCTGAGGTGGTCCAACTGTCACCAAGACAAAGTCTGATGAGGGGATCCCAGAGAAATCGAAGGGAATATTCAAATTTTATAGCACAACAAAATGATTTTCATATTTTTACTAAAGCAAAACAGGCATTTGTGTATAATTTTCATCATATCATGTCGCTGAGCTGATGATGGAAGGTACTACGACGGTTAGGAGTTGAGAGAAAATTATTTCTATAAATGGTTTTTTGTTCAAAATCTTACATTCCTGAAGTGGTCCAACTGTCACCAAGTCAAAGTCTGATGATGGGGTCCCAGAGAAATCGAAGGGAACATTCAAATTTTATAGCACTTCAAATGATTTTCATATTTTTACGAAAGCAAAACAGGCATTTGTGTATAATTATCATCATATCTTGTTGCTGAGCTGATGATGGAAGGTACTACGACGGTTAGGAGTTAAGAGCAAATTCTTTCAGTATGTATTTTTTTGTTCAAAACCTTATACTCCTTAGGTGGTCCAACTGTCACCATGTCAAAATTTGATGATGTGATACTAGGGAAATCGAGGGAATCACTGAAACTTAATAGGCACACACATTCTTTTAGTCATAATATATTTTTTAACATAATACAAATATTTATGTCCGGTAATTATCACCTGATGTTGCTAAGCTGATGATTGAAGGTACAACTCCTCAAAGGTTAGGAGCTGAGAGCAAATTCTTTCATCTCTTTAACATTTAGAAGTTAAAGTGAATTTTGTTCCAATTATGCTTATACATATGTACAGAACTATTAAAGTTACTAAAAAGAGTGAAATAAATTAAGTTTTTAACAAAAAAATAGAACCGACTTCAAACGGTAAAAAATAAAATTTTTCAGTACCTACTTCTTCTTGCTTATGTTAATTACTCTTAAAACTATTTTTGGAGTCGGGCCCTTAGTAAAATGTCCTGTTATAGTAAATATAGTGTACCTTACGTTCTGAATGGGCACCGACTCCAATATAGTTTTAACAGTCATTACCATAAGCAAGAAGATGTAGATACTGTCCCACTGTCTGTACTGTTCGGTGCCCATTTAGAACGAATGGTAAGACATTTTAGTAAGGGCCCGCCTCCAAAAAATAGTTTTAAGAGTAATTACCATAAGCAAGAAGAAGTAGGTACTGAAAATTTTTATTTTTTACCGTTTGAAGTCGGTTCTATTTTTTTGTTAAAAACTTAATTTATTTGTTTTGTATTTTTGTTTGATAGTAACATGTAGTCTCTTTAAGATAATAAAAAACAAATCCTCTTTGAACAACGTCTGCACCCGGGCGGAGCTGGGCGGGACCACTAGTATTATATAAGAGACTACCACAATGGCATGTACATTGTACAACCGCAGTTTTAGACAGAAGAATGGAATCGCGGCAGAGATGCAAAAAAGACGCAATATAGTCGATATGTTTTCAATTATTTTTGCTTTAAAAATTATATTTTTCTTGTATGTTCGCAGTCGTCGCCGAGGCAGTGAATGGGAGGTGCTAGAAGGATTGAAGGACGGGCAACGCTTCGACAGGAGGCCGGAGGTGTTCAACGGTTACCTGCACAAGAAACGGAAATGGCCCCTCAAGGGATGGCACAAGGTACCCATATTCCAATATTGTTTTATTGCATTTCCAATCGATCCATACTACTTATTTGATAAGTCAGTCATAAGCATAGCTCAACAACCGCACTTTGGAGTGAATATCTCTACTATCCCTACTAATATTATAAATTTGAAAGTAACTCTGTCTGTCTATTTGTCTGTCTGCTACGCTTTCCCGCTTAAACTACTGAACCAATTTTAATGAGTGGACCTTGGGAAAAGACATAGGATGGTTTTTATCCTACGGGAACCCATAGAACGAGTCCACGCGGGCGATGCCGCTGGTGGAAGGCTGTTGATATATATATGAGCTAATATTTGTATTAAAAATTTTAACAAAAAAAATTAACTGACTTCAAATTAAAATTTAACTATTCCAAAATAAATTAAAATGCACTAAAAAATAAGAAAATATTTGCGTATTCTACAATTTAATAGTCAACTTACATTTTTCCTCTCGTCCATATGTAGGTACGATCTGTGTTTACCATATAATGTCGGTATAATTATTGTTATTTTTGGAGTGTTATGTTAAGTAAGTTACAAGTTTCATATTCAGCTACAGTAAATAGCATGCAAATATAGGCAGGCGCGGTCACAGCCTTCAATTTTGGGGGGGGTCGCCAAGAAATTTCGGGGAACAAGTGTCCCAAATTGGCTTGTTTCGCCTTCCTTCTACGCATGACTGATGGATTTTGGGGGGGGGGGTCATGTCCCCTGTGACTCTCCACCTGGGACCGCGCCTGAATGTAGGTACATTAGATACTGACATTGAAAATTATGATACATAACTTTACAGTAAAGTTAACGAGAATATGGTGCTATTAAAAGTGTAGTTCCCTTTATAATTCTTCATACTTTTACGAAATGATCACACGAAAATACACGATACTCCGCACGATCGCGCTTAACCTGTATCCAACCGGGCCGCTTACGCGCCAAAACACTCTTTCGACCGGGGGTCTAGAGATTTTTTGCCGCGATACGCACTACGAGTGTTATTTATGTTCCTGCGACCAGATGTTTACACTTACAACGACTCCAGTTACATTTCTCGGAAGGGAATGAAACAAGCTTACACCTTATAGCTATTAAGTATTTCTACGATGTGTTTTGTTTTTATAATCATCGTTCAAAGCCAAACAAAGAGTCCGCATGTTTAGATTGTTGTTCTGCTTGGTATAAAACGAATGTAACATATAATCAAAGAAAAAATGTGGCACATTATATATATATTCAGAATCTACATGAAAAGACCTTTCTAATAAGGTATAATACAAGTATTTTTTTATTTTTTGTTTTTTTTATTTTTTGGGTTGAAGTTACGTAATGTTTTTTTCGCGCGCCGCACATGACGGTGTATTGAAAATTTAATTGCAATGATAGTATTAGTCGTATTCATTTAGTTATTCCTTTATTCTTTAGGTAAAGTATCTCGAAACGTTGTATATTTTTTTCAGGTTCATTGAATGAAAAACATACTTCGTAGAAGATGAAAAACGAAAAGTCGGAAAAAATATGAAAAAAATTCGAGGTCACGTTAAAATTCATTTAACGAATTTTATAATTAATCTAATTAAAATCAGGGGGCACACTCATAAAGAATAAGAAATTGCCTTTCCTGCAATATAATTTTCATTGACACTTTTCATACACAAATAGACGTAAAAATGCCAAGAAAAGTAATGAAATTTTTTTTCATTACTTTTCAAATCACGCAAGCAAACACGCAAGCAACAGAGTTTGTCAGTGCGCATTACTTATTGTAAAATTAACCTTATTGCGTACTCCATAAGGCGTCGACGGATGCACGGTAAAGTCTGTATTCGTTTGATTTTATATTCAAATTATAAAGAAAACTAATTACTAATCGAATAATATAAATAAAATATAGATTCCCTGATAAATTATCTTTATACTATTAGTGATTGTCATGGTTTTGTAACGTAATAATAGCAGAAAAAAATATAACTTCAATGCGCAAAATTCACACACAGAATTGATCTTGATTCATTTGTATAACAATGATAAAATATAGCAAAAGATACAGAAACGGATTCCTTATAAAATAACCTTTCTACATATGTATGGCAGTAATGGTTTTTAACCACTAAATTGTGTAATAATTGAGCTAAAACCAAAACAGCGCCATTGTTGTGGCGCCGCGCAATTCCACTTCATTTTGAAAACCTATTTTACCAAAAATTATGACGCGCATCAAACTTCTGGATATTTGTTATTACTAAAAACACTATAAATGAAATAATTTTAAAGTAGGAACTTCCACTTTTTATTATTATTTGAATGGAGTAGCAGAAGAGCATGCAGGCCACGTGGTGTTAAGTGGTCGCTGTAGCCCATGGACATCTACATGCAACCTCAAGCAAGCATAGGTAAGTTTTGTCTGAGGTCGTATGCAGTTGCGCTGCTACTCCGGAGGCTGGTGGTCGCCTCATGTAAGTGTGGCCGGCAACTGCACTTTCCCACCGAAAAACAATAGAATTGGTTCACGGCAGAAGTGGGTGCAGCGGTGGTACTTCCCCGAGCAAACCATAATAGGTCTACCACCTACAAAATAATATGCTACAATACTATCTTGGATGCAACCCTTTTTTGCGTCCCACTGCTAGGCACGGGTCTCCCCATTATTGGGGAGGCCTGGAGCTTACTCCACCACGCTGCTCCAATGCGGATTGGTGGAGATGCGGGTTAGTGGCTAACCCGCTGTCGGATGTTTTCAAACCGCCCATAAGGCCTCCGACTAGGTTTAACGACTGTTATCTATCGACAACAACCGGGCGCGACGGCTTAACGTGCCCTCCGAAGCACGGAAACGCGCATGAAATTTTTGCCACTAGCGGTCACCCATCTCACACCTGACCGCGCCCGTTTGGCTTAGCTGCGTAGATCGCTTGCGTTCTACGCTCGCCGCCAGGCTATGTGCACTTCTATACATACTTGATTTTACTTTTTTTTTTACTTAACAATACTATCTGCCTGTGTGAAAAAGAAAGCTCTAAAATCCATACTAATATTATAAATTCGAAAGTAACTCTGTCTGTCTGTCTGTCTGCTACTCTTTCACGCTTAAACCACTGAACCAATTTTGATGAAATTTGGCATAAACATAGAAAGGACGTTGAGAAAGAACATAGGCTACTTTTTGCCGCGGGAAAATATCTCATTCCCACGGGAAGCAAATGAAATTAATAAAATGCGCCGTGTAGTGTTATAAATACACTACATATTATTACTTACTTCATTCAAGTCCATTATCATATTATATATAGTATATTCTTTGATTTTATTCTTGTACTTTGCTTTTCCTTATTATTTCTTTACAAAATTATTTACTTTCTGTGTTTCTTTATTTACATTTTGACGCAGCTATAAAATTTGTCATGTCTGTATTTTATGTTTCTTATTTTTTTTTTAATTCATTTTACGGCATTGTATAAAAATCCTTTTAGCCATTCATTATTAAATGAAAAGAATTTTTTTATGTTTCTTATTTAATTTAATAGATTAATAAAGTATAGTATTGTCTTTGGCTTATTCATGTTTTTTGTATTATAATTATTATAAATTGTTATTTTTAAATAATAAATGTTCATATTGCTGTTCGTTAGTCTGGCTAAAAATCAAGAACGGCTGGACCGATGTGGCTAATTTTGAAGAAGTCCAGGGAAGGTTTAAACGGTTAGAAATTTTTGGGAGCATTGCGAAATTAAAAGTAAAATAACTTATTTTATTTTCCTATGTAAACTGTTAGTAACAGTAATTGTCAAACATTGATTCTTCGCGCTATCGTCCAATAGTTTGACATAGTCTGAATAACAGTTCATCTGTCACTATTCGTTTTTAATTTTTTATTTGACAGTAACATAAAAACTCTTTGAGATGATCTAGAAACTAATCCTCTTACAAAACTTTTGAGGCAGGACAACGTCTGCGGGGTCCACTAGTATTGCAATAAAGCAATAAAATGTCCATTGCAGCGTTTCTTCGTAGTAGACGGCGGCATACTGGTGTACGCGCGGTCGCCGACGGACGTGGCGCGCGGCCGCCTGCACGGCTCCGTGGACGTGGGGCTCTCCGTGATATCGGCCAAGGCCAGGCGGAGGCGGATCGACATCGACGCCGACGAGTTCATATACCATCTGCGGGCGAAGACGCCGGACGTGTTCCGTACCTGGCTTACTGTGCTTAAGGCGCATCGGTGAGTATACTGCACTTTACTGTTTGGTATAGGATAGATACAGCTGGCGTATAACGGTATAACGTAAGCAATCTGCTCATCTAAGCGAAATGGTTGGATATGAGCTAGTGGCAAATACAATGCGTGTTTTCGAGCTTCTGAGGGCACGTTTAACTGTGCCGTTTGTAATAGATAATCAGCAGTCGTCAAACCTTCTCAGAGGCGTTATCGATAAATAACAGTCATTAAGATTTGTCGCGAAGCCCCTTTTTTGGTATCGGGGGGAAACCTTCAAAAGGTACCCGGCACCTTGGGAGAGGATATCGGGTTATGTGGGATTTGACCGCACTAAAACCCCCTCGGTGGCCGCCTCCGCGCTCCAGCGGAACGCACCGGTGCCCTCCACGCGCGACGCCCCAAAACGGGCCCATCTTCGGGAGAGCAGATGTGCTCTCCTGCACCTTCCGATGCTTACGGCGACATGCGGCCACGCACACATCGTCGCCCCTCCCGGGGCTGCTGGTCGGACGGATCGAACTCCCACTCACACCGTCCACAACCCCGGAAGCCCCCTTTTTAGTCGCCTCTTACAATCCGGCAAGGGATACCGTAGCTCTATTTTTAATCCCGAAGCTACAGGGACTTTGTTGAAGGCCCTATGGTCGGTTTTAATATCCGACAGCGGTTTCGCCTGTAAGCCGCGCCTCCACCAACATGAGTTCATGTTATCTAATGATGAAAACTCCCTTTAATCACTGTAAGTCATGTATGGAACACGTCATACATGACTTACAGTGATTAAAACACATCAGTAAGAATTTCAATCAGTTTTTTCAATTATGGCCACGCATCATCTGTAAAATATGTCAGTGTCAAGTTGCAACATTTGCATATAAAAAATGACACGGCTCAATGGACGCGGGCTCTCTGTGATATCGGCCGAAGCTAGGCGTAGGCGGATTGAGATATTCGCAGACGAGTTCATATACCATCTGCAAGCAAAGATCCGCTGATGTGTTCCTTACTGTCCTTAAAGCACATCGGTAAGGTAACTAAAGGTCACTACATTTCTTTTGAGGTAATATCAAATAAATTAATTATCATTAAATCAAATAAATAATTTTCTGCAAACAAAAGTTACTGAAGAATGTTACGATTTTTTAGAATAACAATAATAATAATAAATAATAATAAAAAGTCTTATTTCTCTTCACAAAGGCAGTATAACAAAATATGGAGAACATAACAAAGCTAGATTAGATCTCTGTGAGAGACTGAAGTCTGTACTAGGACAACCTGTATGACAGATCTCCAGGCCCCCACCCCAGATCAGTCTTACTATGGTATTCATGTACAAAAAGAGGGTTGAATTTTACATCTAAATATCTAAACAACTTTGGACTTTATGTGGGTGTATTATGAAGAAAGCAGAAGCATGTTGTTTTTCAGTGAAACTGACTTTCTATGACCCAGCAGCTCTATCGAATGCTAAATTCAAAATCTGATTTTTGTGTTCTCTTATTTTGTTGTGTGTGAACTCAGTTTTTTTTTTAATAAACGTTACACACTTAAAGCCCCACAGTAAGGTATATACCCTGTGTCGTGAGTACCATGAACACATAAGAAGACAGGAGCACTAGGTTGTTCATATAAACCTCACTCATCTCAATTTCTACGAATATTAAATAGTTCTGTTTAATCAGGTTATACCGTCAACACTTGCTGACATTCGGAGCTCGGGAGTCCGTTCCCAAAATCCACGCGCCCCTGGAGGACTTACCACAAACTGATACATCATCTCGTAAGTATTTTTTTTCAGAACCTCTTGAACATAATTTTGCGAGGATTGATAAGGAAACTGCATAGATTTCAATCGATTTACTCTTAGGTATTAAAATAGAAGAAAATATTGTTATGACTTACTCTGTGTATTATAAAATCAAACACATTCTACCTGAATGCAATTGATTCTTAGAAGTCCCCATAATATTACTTAGAAAGTTATTACTTCCAGTTGAATATCCTTACCATCTTTGATTTATAGATATATCCCTAATAATAATTTATTCCTTGAAGGAACAACGGGTTCAAGCATTGAAATTACAACCTTAACCTCATTGGATAAAATTCAAAACACTACCTTACCTCTCACCTACATCCCGTCTACGGCACCCACAAATCTATCATCTGAAATGAAATCCTATGTTAATGCAAATAAGAATCAATTTACACTTAATGACTGGTCCTGCACTGCTCAAAGTAGCAGACTGCTGCCTTTGAAATTTGAAGAGCTTAAAGAAAATACGTCAAAATTATCTACCAAAGAAAACAGATACAGGAGCATTAGTTTAATTAACTTATCAGGAGATACAACGGAAAGTTTCAGTCCAAGCCCTGATACAAGTAATAAGTCGCCAATTTCTTTTAACACGACTGACGCTGAAAAACCAATGCACAGTACTGACTTAGAGCTAAATTTGAAGTCGCCTGATCTTCGGTCTTCTGTTTTATGTGAATATCGTACTAACACACCACATAATAAGAACCTATCTAAGAAAATTATTAAAGAGCTCCAAAACTTGTCAAAGTCAGTAGTAGGCGATACTGTGATTGATAGCAAGGATAGAACTATATCTTTACGATGTAAAACTGAACCGATACTAACGTATTGCTTTTCGACGCACAAGATTTCGCAAAATGTCGACGTCTCGCCGATGAGAAGAAGTAGAAAATCTACTAATTTAGTAAAGTATAGAAACATATCTTGTGAACCACCCCTTGAGAATCCTTTAAATATGGTTATGCTCTTGGGTAGCAACAGTAACTTGCTTACAAAACAACAAATAAAGAAACAGTGTCACCAAAGTGCTCATTGCAACATTGTACTAACAAAACATATCGAAATGCAAACTGATATCGAGAATAACGACATTAACATGTTAAAAGATACTGTTACTGCATCTGATCTTGACAATATTACGGAAAAACTAATGAAATCTATTTTCGACAACATGGCAACCACGTATGATCGCAAAACCATCAATGTTAGAAGTTGTATTAATCAAGTTGTAAAAGAATTATACGAGTCCAAAACATCTAAGTCTAACGTACACCCTATTATAGCATTATTCAAATCATTATTGGAATATTGGTTGAAAAATACTTCTTTAGAAAGTGTCAGAGACGCAGTGAGGCGGGCTAAGTCTATTGACAGACAATCTAATAAACATTTTACAAAAGACAAAAACACTTCCAGCTTTAATGTACAAAATGTTAACAAACAAACGCAGTTTCACGGTACGAGTAATACGGTTAATCAGAATATATCCAGAATTCTCGTTGACATTATGAATAAGAAAGGCAAGTCAAATAAAGCTCGCGGTCCTCGTATTATCGACAGCTCAGAAAAAGAACGGCGAATACAGGAATTAGAAAGAGTTTTGAAAAATACAGTATACATTTGTGAGACTACACAGAACAGAAGTAAAGAAAAAGATATAAAAATTACCAAAACACTAATTGATAACTTGGAAAAGATATCGCAGAAATCTGCCAACAAAAGTTCTAATGATAATGCTAATATAGATACTTCCAATTCGTCATCTGAACTCCCAAAAATACAAGATACAATTAAACATCTCATAAGTGACACGTCGTTGCCTCTAGACATCGCAAAAGATTTCTTAGGTGCATATTTAGATTTGCTTCATAGCAGCAAAACTTCTAAAAGCAGTTCAGAATCGACAAACAACTCAAAAATGAACTCCATTCCTAATTGTGATGTTCAAACTGAGTCTGTTCAAAAGAGAGCTTCTAAAGGAATAACTACGAGACAACACATTGAGGGTGATACAGTAAAATCCGATAAGAAAAACATTGATGCAGGACAACTTTATTTGAAAACTGTATTAGACCGCATTACAAAGATATTTTGTAAAGAAAAACAACAATGCAAAATTGATAACAATAGAGGCGAATATGACACAAAGTGTGGCGATTCAGTTACTTATAATAATTCACTCGAAATAGATCTCACAAATTACAGTCTCCAGCATAAATCAATGAATAGTAATCCAGACGTAAAAGAGATAACTTCAGTCACCATGAAAATAAGAGAGAAACAAGCCGTTACTCAAGAAATTAAATCAAGCCTCTTATGTTTAAAGTTTTCTGACGCAAATGCAATAAAACTACAAAGTTTAAAACCTGTATCGCCAATCAATTTTCATTCTAAGTACATTGTCGAAAAACCAATTTCAGCTAAAACAAAATTAACGACTGACTACGACTTAAATGCCTTTAAAGAGTTTGATTTAAAGCCCTATGCGACAAGCAGTGATGCTACATCAAAAGAATATGGATTAGTAAATAGCGATCACTCAATAAATATACACTCACAACACGATAGCGTTCGAGATCCTGATTCTGTTAAATCATTTCACGGTGATAACGACACTTGTTATATTCTGTCTTCCTTAAAATGTCCGTTCCAAATTCAAATAAAGAGGAATAATCCAGGTTTTGATACTGCAGACAATATAGGACCAACATCCGCTACGCCAATTACAACTCAAGATTTCCCTGAAGAAATATCAATGTTTGAAAAGACCCCGAAAATCATAGATGAAAAGTTCATCTTATTATTGTTAGAAAATTTAACAATGTTGTCGAAAAATATCCCGGCCCTCCATAGAGATATAAATGTCCTATACATACGATTGCGCAAAAAATATGAAAAAGTAATCAAAAATCAAGATTCAAACATTAATAATCAAGGCGTAGGTCTGTTAGGGAAGATTTATGTTGATGAAATTAACAGTAAATTTGTTGAAGATAAGGAAACACAATTTGATAAATCTATATTCTGCAATGAACAAAAAGAAATAGCAACGAAAACTAGTGATATGTCTTTAAGTAAACGTGACAAGTCCTTGACTGCTTTAATTATTGAAGGTCAAACGAGTATGGATATACAAACTGAAGAATGCAATTGTGAATATCGTTTAAAACCGTGCAGAATAGGATTTCTTTACAATGATACCCTAAAAGACGTGTTTAATACAAGCACAACGCAAACGCCTACATCGGAGAAAGAAGGTGACACAAAAATAGAAAAAGCGGTTTCAAACCAAAATTGGTACAGAAAAATATGTACAAAAGATTGTGCTATAAGCACATTAATACAATACGTTTTGGATGAGAGCAAAACTTCACGAAACTTCAGAATTGAACCAAAACATGCAAACAAACAATTACAACTAAAAAAGAAAGACATAGATGTAAATAAAACTAAGAATTTAAAAATTGATACAGGACATTCAAACAAAATACGACAGGATTTGATTAAGGAAATAAAATTGCTATCACCATCATTTAAAGTATCGACGCAGTCGCAAACAGAGAGACAAATACGAAAGAATTCGCGCGCAGATTTTATTGTTTACGAACTGTTTTCGCGTGAGAAAAACAACTCAAAGAAATCTAGCTCAATGATAGATTTGAATTGCGCAGTTAGAGAGAAAAGCGATGACTTGAAAACTATATACAGGTGCACTAGTTATCCTTCCCATAACTCCGGTTAGTCCTTTATTATAGTTTAAACCATTTAAAATTACATACGTATATAGATTTTGGATATATGTAAAGTCACGTATTCATGGTAAACATTTGTTTAGCAACATGGTTGCATAAACATGTTGCGGAGTTGCTGTCAACATCTTGCGGGCAACATTTGTGTTGCGGAGTTGATCACGCCATGTTGCAGAGTTGACGCCCGACGAGCGAAAACATCTGTTTATCAACAAATGTTCACGTGTGTGGACGTGTTTGCAACTGTTTATAAACATGGCGGTAGTGTTGAGTAACGATAAAATTATGCAATTATTAGAATTATTTCAATCTAAAGCGTAACTATGGGATTCTTCTATCAAATAATACAAGGATAGACGATGAAAACAAAAAGAACGATGCAGTTCAAGCAATAAATAACAACACTACTTCCTCTGGCAACATTTTATGGACAACTTATATTGATTTAAACAAAGTTTCCAGCAGTATTCTCGCCGTTCATCAACAACGTTGATCAACTGTTGCTAAACAAATGTTTACCATGAATACGAGGCTTAATATTAAAAGTAGGTAATAATATGATTTAGTTTCTGCATAGAGGCGAAAAAACTCATTTCTTTAGTTGATTAGTGATGCAACAGTCAGTTAATTTTATATAGAAGTAGACAACGACTAGTGTACATTATAGATTTAAATAGGCATGTAATAAACTTGTTGCATGACTCTTGGCAATCCCTTCCTTTTTAGCGTATTTGTAGAGTTAAGACTGCTACTTTATTTTCATTGACATTGACAGCCTCCGTGGCGCAGTGGGTGATGAGCCGACTGCGAAGCGTGAGGTCGTGGGTTCGATCCCCACCCAGGACAAATATTTGTGTGATGAACATGAGTATTTGTTCTGTGTCTGGGTGTTAAATTATCTATTTAAGTATTTATTTAGAATTATATATGTATGTTTATCAGCTTTCTGATTACCATAGCACAAGCTCTGCTTAGTTTGGAATCAGATGGCGTTGTGTGAATTGTCCAAAGATATTTATTTATTTATTATTTATTTATTCTAAAAACTCTGGATTTCAATGAACTTTAGAATAGTATTTAGAGAAAATATAAAGAAATGTATTTAGGAAAGAACAATTTATTGTGTGAAGATATATTTTTCAATGTAATCCTGAGTTTTTTATTCTCACTAAAACAATAATCGACATCTATTGTATGGCTCGGGATACATAATTCAAATATTTTTAAAATAAAAACTAAAACATATTAAGTAATTCCCCCGAATAGGTTTGTAGCTATGTGACGTATTAGTTTAATGTAGATGTCTAATATTGTTTTTAAACACTTGTACCTTACATTTGACATCTGAATCTCCATGAACAAAACTCCTGATTTTTGCTCTTTCGTTGAATGGAAATGCAATCGTGGAATCCTTTTTGTCACTGAACACTATTTTACCCTAATGTAAACCCTCGCATGTGAAACTTTAATCAAACATCTCATTATTGAATGTTTCTTGCGAATCTTCAAAATGCATACTTTTTGTAGTACCCCCTTGAATTTTGATTTAAGTATTTTGTGGTTCCTTATGTTCGACAATTCAATGTAACGATGAAGGAATGGAAAAACCTTATTTTTATTTTCTATCAAGTAAATTTACAAATAATAAAAACGGTATCGATAGAGCTACGGTATCCCCTGCCTGATCAGAGGCGACTAAAAGGAGCTTCCGGGGTTGCGGACGGTGAGAGTGGGAGCTTGACCCGTCCAGCCAGCAGCCCCGGGAAGGACGGTGGTGTGTGCGTGGCCGCATGCCGCCGTAAACACCTGAAGGTGCAAGAGAGCACATCTGCTCTCCCGAAATGGGCCCGTTCTGGGGCGCGTGGAGAACACCGGTGTGTTCCACTTGAAATCCCGGAGTCCTTTCCACGCGCAGAGGCAGACCAACGAGGGGGTTTTAGTGAGATCAAATCCCACATAACCCGGTATCCTCTCCCAAAGTGCCGGGTACCTTTTGAAGGTTTCTCTCAGCTCAACCCGACACCCAAAAGAGGACGTAGCGCTGTGAAATGATTTACGTTCAATAATTGTATTAAAAAATGAATAAAAACTGTTCAGTTCAATAGCGGTGGCTCAAACCCGCTCAACTATTTGCCAACCCTTGGCCAACTTCAATTTACATTAATCGTGACAAATTTTAAATGCACATCCGTATTTTCATATGCACATGGGATGGGAAAATTGGGATGTTGACTAAAAAAATTTTATTGGTTCAACAAAATTATAATTTTGATATATATACATTTTTAAACAAAAATCTTGCATTGGTGCCAACAAAGATTACCAGTCGGTAGTCAAGCCAAACTGAAAACAAACCGCCCAAAAATAAAATCTACAATTACTGGTCGAGTTGTATACAATTTCATATTATGGTACAACCAATGATATTATATAAAACAAGAATCTAATACCTTTAAACGAGCAATTCTTGTATATATCTAAATATATTTTTTGAATCTCGGAAACGGCTCCAAAGATTTTGATGAAATTTAGTACACTGGTTGCGGGGATGATAAATCGATCCACAATTTTTTATTGATAGAATTTGTCGTTTTTTTTAAATGTTTATGCAGTTAAATATAAAATTACTCTTACCGACATCTATTGGAAAATATTAATAATATATTGTGGCGTAGAAAGCCGTCAAATGGTCAACATTTGACAATCCACCCTTCAAACAAACAAATGACAATGTCGATAATTATAAAAGACCTCAATAAAAATTTTGTCAAGGGAATTAAAGCTTTCTTGGTCGAATGGTTACGAAAGCCGACTGCGGAGCTAGAGACCCGGGTTCAAATCTCAAGTAGGCAAGTTGCGATTTTTTTTGTGACATTTTTTTTTTTTAATTGGGAGCTAGGTATTTCAAAAGGATTTGTAAAGTAACACTAAGTCAATGAATGCTTTGCTTAAAAATAAACCATGTAAATAAATTGTTTTTATCCGAGCAACGCTCGGGCGTATTATTATAGTTTTAAAATATCATTAGGTCCAACCGAAAACTACGTAAATGAACTAGCAACTTTAAATGAGGGATGAAAACATAATTATTATGGTACATTATGTACCTATTGACCGACTTGCGTGGCGCAATAGTTACCATGCCGGACTGTCAATCGAAGGGTCCCGGGTTCGATCCTTGGCGAAACAGAAATTTGATTGATGAGTTTAATCTGTTCTCGGTCTGGGTGTTTGTGTTTCTGTCTTTATGTGTGTTCATGGTACCCACGACACAAGGTATATTATTATTTACCCTACTGTGGGGCTATGAGTGTGAATCGTTATTTATTTATTTATTACTAGCCTTCCGCCAGCGGCTTCGCCCGCGTGGACCCGTTTAATGGGTCCCCGTAGGATAAAAATAGCCTATTTGCTATTCCAGGCTTCATTGCTATATTAATATCATAGGCGTTTAGCCAGTTGCTTCAACCGCGTTGACCCTATTACCCGTTTTCACGTAGGAATGAAGCATTTTCTCGCGGTAAAAAGTTACCTATGTTACTCATGAATGTAGCTTTCTAATGATGAAAGAATTTTTGAAATCGGAACAGTAGTTTTTGAGTTTATTCATTACAAACATACAAAAATACAAATATTTCATCTTTATAATATTAGTATAGAAGTATAGATAATATTTTTTGTCATTTTAGTCCACCACAATCACGATTGCATTCCCGTCAACCCCCACCCCCTCTACCCCCTATGCCCCCTCACCACATTGTCTGTCCAGGGCTGGTAAGCCCGTCCGGCGCGGTGCGCACGCAGGCCGGCTTCGTGTCGGGCACGCCGGGCGGCCGCCTGGCCAGCTGGATCATAGGTAGGTCGATTGGCTTCCCAATGGAACGTTCCAGAACTTGCTGGGACTTTCCAGCTTCTTGCAATTGGCTTTACAGCACTAGGCACGCGAGTCATTTCAAACAGGACTTCCTAGGACGTAACTTAGAGCTTTAGCTAACAAAATTGGGATGTTTATTAAAAACATTTATTGGTTCAACAAAATAATAATTTTTTGATATTACATTTTTAAAGTATTTATTTTCAAATTTAGTGATTTTGGAAATTTAATATTTAGTGATTTCAGTACATACCTAACGGAAGAATTTTTATAAGCAAAAATGTAAAAAAAATTGAAGGGCATTGAAACGGTTTTATTTTGCTTTATGCATGATTTCGTTTGCATGAAATTAGAACTGCTGCTTATAATTTTCTACCTCTCAAATCGCAATATGTGTTGCATCAAATCTTTCAGCTTTTTGACGTAAATTGATGTACGCCGGCTGCACGCACGAAAAAAGATGACTCATTGTACGTTACGATCGGCGCTTGTAGCGTTACATTGAGGCTTGAGCGTTCGGCTTGCGCCGTTCGTCGACTGTTTATAAAGTCAACTGAAAAGTTAATGTGGTTTTCATTGAATTGTTATGACGTTTTAACGTTAAACTGTCGTGCGTAAACCGAATTTACAGACAACCAATTTTTTCTTCACAACCCTTTTTAGGCGCTAGGCGCAAGTCTGCTTTTTTTTTTGGAGTTGAGAGGGACTTAGGCCGCAGTTGTGGTTCTCTGTGCTCGTTCGTCAGAACTCTAATCAGATCAGATCTCATACCGTGCATGTCCTAAGTCCTTCTCGATTTCGATGTTTATCTATAACACACACAACATTCACACATTCTGCTTTTTGAGGTTATACTTCTTTTGGCGCGTTTGGATGAGAATGAATTTGTGAGCTGCTCGCGCAGGAACGACATGATGAAGTTAGCCACAGAATAGAAATAATATCAACACTGAATATAGTTACAGTACTAAACTTAGTGTCCATACTATGTATATAATAGGTAGATATTCGTAAGCCAGTGTTGTGAAATATAGTATTCATTAGAATAATTAATTTTGAATATTATTTTAAAATAATTATTACGTGAATAAAACGTTTTTTATTGAAACAAAATATTTTTTGATTGATTTTGATATTTATGGTCGATTGCTACTGCGTTGGAGTTACTTCAAACTTTTTTCATACGCCAAAGAAATATAACTTCTAACGCGGGTACATAAGTACACACACTTTTTTTAAATAGTGTGCAAAAAAACTTTTGCTAGCTTATTTTGAAAGCTAAGGCCATACTAAAAGTATGTACAATCAAATAACTATTTAAGCAAAAAGTATATGAAGAGAATTTTACTGTACAATGTTATCATATTATTAGCTGTAATCGTTTGTCCTCAATACATAGTTTATTTACAACTCTACAAATGTTACACATATTAAAAGCTACCTCTAAATCCTAACCTAATTAAATATAATGAAATGAAAGGAAATAATAATTAATATAATAATTAATATAATTAATAAAGTAATTTTTTTTTAATAAAAACTTTAATAAAAATTTAACTAAGTGCTTAAAATAAGGTTTAGTCGTGGAATGTGCGCTTAACTAATTCTTGAACACACGCTTTTTCTTTGGTTTTATTATATAAAATTAAAATCCTACCATATAATAAGACAATACGATACAGGCAATACGATAAATAGTATATCCTCTTACTTTTGTCAACTTAGTAATAAAAAAAACTTATCCCCTCGTCATCAGAATCTGGAGGCCCCTTGGAGAGCGCCTCACGAGAACTGGGTCAAGCGCAGCTTTCGGTACAGCAGTTACAACGCCTTCTGGACGCCTTGGAGTTGCACCAGCAGACGCATCATGATACTGATGTAAGTGAATTCATACAAGACGTCAGAAATATTTCAACATAATACATAAAACTGATCCACTATGAACGCTGCCTAAGTGCAATTTGGTGAACATTATGTCTTCGATAAATTGTGTTAGGCTCTCACGGTGATAGAGAACATGGTATTGAAAATCACAATTATATTACTGGCAACAGTTTGATGACATCTTGACTGATGACATGATATAAAGTTAGGTAAAAACTACTTTGCAACAATAGGGTCTTGGACACTATGCACAAAAAAATTCAAAATCCTTATCTTAAAAAGGTTGCACTAAATCACGCTTGGAAAGCAATATAATTGTTAATTCTTTTTTGTACATGATTTATATTACCGTTTAAATTAATAATAATTAAGTCAATTGACTATATATGATAAGTGACGTCACTAATCACTTTCACATACAAAATGTATGGGGATGTCACGTTTTGACAGCTCATTAAAATATATCAATTGACTTGGTAGTCCAAGACCGGATTCGCAATCAAAACGTATGATGGTGTATACTTTTTTATGCAATAAGGTGCTATTATTATAAAACTACAACTCGTATCGAAGCCGAGTTTGAACTGTAGTGCTTGAAATGATGTAAACTAACAGTTTCACAAATAAAAACTACATGAAACAAAAAAAGGTTTCGTACCACTGTGCGCCGCGCGTTGTAGAGTCAATAACCCTGATGATGCTCGGTTTTGGGGCGAAACACGTGTTGGTGGTGGTGCTGTTTTACCCGGCCCCAGTAAGGGATACTGCTGACCTGTCCACCCACTCCTGTTCTTCCTTTTCCGGCATAAATGCTGACCACACTTTATTAAACATATATAAGCTCCGCTTTCCCTTCCATTCACCAGTCTATCCCCGGAAGTCAGTCTATGACAATCGAGTCTTACCAAAGGATCCCAAAATTCTAAATAACTAATTTGTTTCTTTTTAGTTAATTAAAATATTGTTTTTTAAAAAGGGATTTTAAATTAACCCCGTAACAGTGCGTATGTTTGTGTAGGTATATTTTTATTGTTGTATGTGCATGTATCCGATGTGGGAGGGAGGTGCTATTGCATGAAAACACCAACATACGTTCTGATTGCGGATTGTTGCAAAGTAGTTTTTACCTAACTTTATAACAATGGAGTTCCGCAAAGTAACGCCTGATTCTATTAATGGTGACTTGATGACCATATTGAGATTTGGAGACCATTTGGAGCGTAAAGTACATTTTATGGATTAAAAGTTTTTTATTTTTATTTGAATGGAGCAGCAGACGAGTATGCACGCCACGTGGTGTTAAGTGGTCACTGCAGCTCATGGACATCTATCTACATACAACCTCAAGCAAGCATAGGTAAATCTTGTCTGAGGTTGTATGCAGTTACGCTGCTACTCCGGAGGCTGGTGGTCGCCTCATGTAAGTGTGGCCGGCAACTGCACCTTTCCACCGAAACACAATAGAGTTGGTTCACGGCAGAAGTGGGTGCAGCGGTGGTACTTCCCCGGGCGAACCATAATAGTTCTACCACATACTAAAGTATTCCATTTATATAAGTAAACCATGTTTATCTTTAATAGATCTAACGAATATATTTACAGGTGCATGCAATTAATAATGTTGAAGTTGATGTTTTGTAAACCATTCCCTCCTATGCTGAAGATTTCTGGAAATTACATGGTATTGATAATGCATCATTAGAGTAATTTAACGTAGAATTGTGTCATAATTATATAGTAGTCTTCTATGTAATTAACAATCTTTGGAATGTCTTTGGTGGGCCTAGACCTCCGATTCCGAACCGTTTATATCCATTGGCCTGGCATATGCAAAACGAATCAATGCTTCGGAAGCCTCGCTAACCTTTTGGTCCTGGTAGTTATCGATAGATAGCAATCGTTAAACCTTGTCGGAGGCTTTAAAAGCCATTTAAAAACATCCGACAGCGGGTTGGCCACTAACCGCATCTCAACCAAACCGCATTAGAACAACGTGCAGCAGTGGGACGTAAAAAGGGTTGCAGCCGATGAGACCTCAGTATGTCAGATATAGATGTAATGTAGATTTTGGTAGATATGTAGTTTGTAAGACAAGCACCACAAATATATCTTTTAAATTAAAATGATGAAATCTATATTTTCATTGAAGGTATCCTTGGAAGGTGCTTCTCCCAACGTGAAGAAGGACCGTCGCAAGTTCGGCCTGCGCAAGAAGAAATCCAACAGTAAATGCGCGTCAGTCGAACTACAGCCGCCCCACATCGATCCTTCCGCTTCTCACATGGTAATTTGTCTTACAGCCGTATTCAAGAAGCATACTTGGGTACCATGCAAACATAAAGATTTGAAAACCACCCAGACCGAGAACAGAAACTCTAATTATTTTTTTAAAGCCCTGCCTCGCTGCGAAACTAACCCAGGACTCTTCAAATGGCAGTTCGGTTTTAAATCGCCTTAATTATTTATTAATTTATTTTATTATATTATTATAAGAAAAAAATTCGTGTAAAATCATATGGCTTGACTTAGTATTTATGTAAATGCTACTTCGATACCTATTATCCCTAAATTTCCGTTTCCAGGCCTTGTCCACTCTCACAGCCCCTCCGTCCCCCGGCGGCGGTGCGTCTTCGGTACCCAACTCGGCAGCTTCCCTACCTATCGGTAAGTCTTTCTCTTTCTCATTCATTCTCATTCTCTTCGTGTGTAGACCGTATGGGTGTTAGATAGTTTGACGTGTATATAGGTATTGTTTTAGATCGGTGTTTGAATGTATTCATACCTAGTACATATATGTATATATTACTTAACGAAAGTACATGGAAAAACAAAAAAAATGTTTCATGAATTCATAAAATAAAGTTGTACGTGGAATAAAATGAAATGAAGAATTTCGAAAACAAAGTTTTACTATGTACTTTTGATGTTTTGATTAGTGATAAATATATTATATATTAGATAATATTTTTAAATAAGTATGAGCACCTATAATATAGAGATAATTATTATTATTAATTCACGAGTGATTGTGTTTAATCTACTTATTCTATTTAAAGTTAGAAACTTTAGTAACTTTACTTGTGAGTAAAATGTGTTTGGATTGCTTAGATGTTCGTAATAATAATATTGTTTTGAATAATTAACATCATGTCTCCTCAAGGATTCTACGAGATCGGTAAGTTTCGGCATGATTTGTCCGCCATTTTGTGTAACATTGACACCAAGATGGCGTCATAAGTTCACTTGATGCACGTAATGCTAACATCGCATACAAACTAATGATATGGAACGTAGCATAAAATAAACAATAGTAATGTCAGCTAAATCATATATTACATTAAAAAACGAATCATTGTTTTAAGAGTGAATTTTGCATGACGTAACGCTATGCAATGAATGTATGAAATTTAAACAGATGCAGATTCTAATGTACTCTTTTCTCGTTTTGTCTTCCAGCGTTTCTTTCAACATTTCTGGCCTCCACTTTAGTTCGTAAGACCGTTTTTTATTTCTTTTATTTCAGTCACCTTCCCTCCTTTCATGCGATACGCGATTACACCGTTGTTTTTATTTTAATTGAAATATTATTCACTTTTTCAATCGAGTTCATTTTTTTCGTGTCTTCGTTGACATGTGCAAATTTGTGATTTCAATTTACGATTTCGCGATTGATATATTATGTAAAAAAGAGTTTAAATAAAAGTTCTGACTACTTCTGACTGGGTTAATATTATGTTAAATGTTGGTGAGAAATAAATTTTTGTTGTCCCGTGCGTTATGACTTATCAGTTACGATATCCTTACACTGAAAGTCTTCCATTAGTAGATTTAAAAAATGAATGGGGAAGACTCAAATAGCATTTTTTCTTGTAATTTTTCTTTTTGACCATGTCGGCAGGCGGCGGTGGCAAAAAAAGTTTAGTAATTTTTTACACGTTAATAACTTTTTTCTACTTAGGGCAATATTCCGATGACAGAAATTGATTTTTGAAGATTTTAATTTAGTTTGCCGTAACGCATGGGATGACCAATATTACCGCATGCATTTTATTATCTACTACAACGATTAAGGTGTTGTCGCGTAACACGATTTTTTCAAACTTCAAATCAAACTCACAAAGCCAAAGCTTTCTTAGATTAGAATTTCATTGAATATATACATACGTGCAACGCATATGCACGCCCGTATGCGGGCCTTTACTTGCACGTTGTAAAATAATATACGCTTGTCATGATCTCTAGTGTATCGACATTTGTATTTCAAATACTATATGTTACTGAATAGAAGAAAAATAATTTAACATATGGTACTACCTACTTAGGAATGTAAATGAGCGATCAATCCCTACATTTTCATCGATTTATTTTTATTGTTTACTTTGATTTTTCTCGACTATCCTGAATTTAAATCAAGGTGAGAGCCAAGAGTTTTCTTTTTTTTTTTAATTTAAGTTTTTTTGTTTCATTTTAGAATAGAGTTTATTGGTTTTTCTTGACAAAAAAAATCATAATATATGTCTTTCTACTATCGTCTTCTAAATTATGTATATATATATATATATATATTTTTATATTTCCCTACATGAAATTATAGATGGAAATTATCGATGAAAAAAATATTTTTTACGACAGATATTTTTTATAGCTGTGAAAAAACTAATAACCTAACCTAACCTCATAATAATTACAAGTAAAAGAAGAAATTGTTTGTGTATTATAGGGCATACAGTATCCAGAAGATTCCAACATCGACGACTCGCTTTGAAAAGCTATACCGATGGTATGAAACGCAAAACGGCTAAAGTTCCCCTAATGCCTTACCATTTGTGTCATAAATCGAAGTCCACAAAAGTACAGACATTTATTAAAGTGTATTACCACATCTGTGCCCTTCAAACTCATCGAGTCCCTCTGTCTTTTTAGGTTTTTCCGTATCATTTAGCTCGATTGTGCTGTCCTTATCTTAACCTTGTTTTGTTTGTACGATCATCTTGGAATTATGAACTTTAAATGAGTCATTATTTATTTGGGTACGTTCAGTAATGTTTACAGAATATCAGTCTGTAAAGGTATACTTAGCAACGCAACTGTGTAGGACCACAGACAAGACCAGAGCCTGGCTTGATTTGCTGGCTTGTATATTTATTTATATATGGTCGGCTTTTTCGTCTGCCTTGTAAGAAGGGAATGCTTAAAATAAATTATTTAAATTTCATAGAGGGTGGTAGGCTAAGTTAAATACCAATTCTGTATGACAAACCTGATCGTTAAGCCAAATTCTTACGGATTAGACGCGTGTAATGTTGTCATCTCATTTGAGAGATGTTCTGAATGACCTTGTTTTACTTATCAAGTAGATTTTCCGGGTTATCTTAGATAACAAATATCTTCAGGTGATCTATACGTAATTCGGTCATTCTTTAAGATTTAGACAAGAAAATTGCCATTATGGATTCTATTCATTCAAAATAAAGCATACTTTTGTGTGCAGGTTTCCGCTAGACTGATATGTAATGACGTCATATTTGAAATGAATCAGACTACAATACGTTTTTCCGAATTTTAAAACCATAAGTAGTAGACGTAAAAAGTTATATAGATAAATTCGTCTTCAGACGTACCAATTTTTCTTTGGAATATATTACTGGATTTGTTTATTTCGTTTTATGGTGTGAAGTATTTACAAGAACTCAAATTTTCTATATACATAATAATTTTAGATGAGATTATACTTTCATTTGAGAAGTGAGAGAGAGAGGGAGTAATCAGGAAAATTTTACTGACCACGATAGTTTTCGAACGTCAGTTTTTTAGAACAAGTGATTGATAATAATGAAGTGACTTTGAAATAACTGTTCTTAGCAAATTTCTTTTTGGCAGACGAGTTATGAAAACATTTGTCTGTACTACAAAACTGTGCCTTATTTTCATTTACTGTAAAAGTGACAGAAAACAAAAGATTATATAAGTGGTGGTGACTTCAATTACAATGACTAGTGACAGTGGAGGTGTTTTAGTGCCTTTTGGAAAACTGCTATGCTATTACATATTTGAGGTGCTTAGAAAGTGTAGGGAGGAAGCGGAAAGTAAGTTTTTAGTACTACTCGGCAAATATAACCTGACACCTGGGAGGCTACTCTGTACGCCCGTATCAGAAACTTCGCGAATTTTCGGGCCTCAGTTTTGATTAGGACTTACGAAATTCTAGCAATATTATTTATTCATTGTTAATGTTACCAAAGACAAAGCTAATCTTATAAATTCATGAAAAAATACGGTCTAAATATATCAAAAATTATTCCGAAAATGTTAGAACGTATGGACATACAAAATAGTCTCCCAGGTGTCACGTTAACTTGACCTAGTATAAGTCAATAGCTGCGAGTTTTAGCGGGAAGCTGAAAAATTCATGTTTTGCTCTTGTTTTATTTTCATAATATTGGTGTATTAAAATAATATTAATAAATAATATTATAAAGAGGAAATATTTATATTTTTGTATGTTTGTAATGAATAAACTCAAAAACTACTGTTCCGATTTAAAAAAATTCACCATTAGAAAGCTACATTCACCCTGAGTAACATAAGCTACTTTTTACCGCGAGAAAATGCTTCATTCCTACGTGGAAACGAATTATAATCAAACGGAAATTTCATACAAATAACCTGTGTACGCATTTTTTAAATTCTAATGTCATTTATCAAGCCTCTGCGTGACCTCAGAAACACAGTAACATTATATAAAGCTAAGTAAGAAACAGTTTATTAAAAGTATGCCTATTTTGTTAGACTGTAAACCTTAGAATAATAACGTTAAGAACATCAGTCTTCATAGCGCGCTGTCAATATTGAAGCACTAAATAGGTTCCTACAGCAGTGACATCTGACAAACAATTTATTTCGATTTTTACCAAATTAACTATAAAATACTACACAATATTGAAAACACTGTGAAAAGTTATTTTATAAGATTTCTTTTGTTTTTAATAAGTGTGGTGATAAAATTTAATCTTAAGTCTACGGATCTGCCCGGCGTTTGGTGCCATTAATGGCACCAATCAACATGCTTCTTGGGTGCGCGAACTTGGTTTCTATAATGTAATTGTAATTATTCTAAACTGTTAACTAAATAATGTTGTTGAATCATATATCACTTAAATATATTTACCCACATTCTCATTGTTCCTACTCTTTGCATGTTATGATTTAACAATCTTCTTAACACTGTTAAATAACAGTAAGCAACAAAGCAAATAAAACATACACACAATTTAATCATACTAATATACCTAGTTATAACAGAATTATTTAATCAAAACTATGCTTATCGCTTCGTACATATTTGCTACAGGCTAAACACAATATGCATGATTAATTTAATGGTAGTTTGATATCAGTGTACCAATATATTATAAATAAACATTTGTAAGGAAGGTACATTCGCTTCATTGGCATACGTATTGAAAGGTTATATTATATTACGTGACAAATTTACTTATATAGGTAATACAAATACGTTTTGTTACTTATAATGAACTATATATAAATAAATGACTTAGTCGTTCTTGACGCTTTGTGTAACCTCTGGAGAACTATGTTGTGGTTGGTTACCTCGCTGATGGCCCGTCAGCAATAAGGTTGTTATGGAGATCCGTAACCGTCATTATCGGATATTCACGAATTCAAGGACAGATTCTACATAATACATGTTACGTGTATGATGAGTTCTCATCATACAGAGATTTGAGAATTGATAACAGGAATAGCAGCCGTGTTCCTTGCATTTGCATTACAAATCCAATTAATGTGTGTGTTCACAAAGAACGAAAATCGAAATTCTTTCTGGCGTCTTCCGAAAAAAAAAACGAAAATATTGAATGGCTGCAAGGATTTAATCCAATACCATAAAACTAATAAAAAAATAAAAAAATTGGTTGTCTGTAAAGTCGGTTTGCAGACGATAGTTTAACGTGACAACGTCATAACAATTCAATGAAAACCACATTAACTTTTCACTTCACTTTATAAACAGTCGACGAACGGCGCAATGCGCAAGCCGATCGCTCAAGCCTCAACGTAACGTACAAGCGCCGATCGTAACGTACGAGTACAATGAACGTAACGTACAATGAGTCATCCTTTTTCGTGCCGGTGTTCATCGACGTTGTCACGTCAAAACATAGGAAGACTCCCTTAATTTAAGAGAAAATCTCCTAAGATCGAAGGGTTCATACAATATTTTAGTTTAGATCTGCTAGTGATGATCCGCGTGTATTTTTGTGGGTGGTACGCTTACGCTACTTCCATAATCTTTATTCACATTGGGAGACCAGTGTTTATACACCAACATAGTATGTGTACTTAGAATAAATATGTATAGAATGAGTATCTTCATACAAGCGCGCTGTCAAAATTGAAGCACTAAATAGATTCCTACAGCTGTCACATTTGACAAACAAAATATTGAAAACACTGTAAAAAGTTATTTTATTAAATTTCTTTTGTTTTTTTATTTTTAAAAGTGTTGTGATAAAATTGAACCTTAAGTCTTACGGAGCGGCCCGGTGTTTGGTGCCATTAATGGCACCAATCAACATGTTTCAATTTGAGTGCGCGAACTTGGTTTCTATAATGTAATTGTAATTATTCTAAGTATGTGTACAATTTCCAGTTTCTATGGTGAAATCTCTGTAAAAACCATTTAAGCATAAGATAAAAATCCCTTCAGAAGACATATTTTCCCAGTCATCCTATTCAGTGGTGTGAGAAAAAGTGGTGGATAGAATATCTCTGCAGCACTCTTTTAAGTAATTGAATGATCATTACAGCATGTGCGGCCACGCGTCCCCAGTCGCTGCCGGGCGCGGAGGCCTTGAACGCAGCGGGACCGACGTCCATCTCGAGCCTCACGCCGGATCACCAGCTCCGGGAGGACTTTACGGTCCTGGCCAAGGATCTCGTCAGCAGCTTGAAGAGTGTTGTGGCTACTTTGGTATGTGGAAATCCTTTTTTATTTAGAAACCAACGATCAGCGATGCATTTCCGGTCGAATCATGTAAGTTTCTGAAATCTTCTGAACGAATACATACGTATAACCTTTTTTTTTTCATATATTTTTTTTTCAATAAAGCATCCTTTTTTGTACGCATAAAATAAATAAAAAATGTTTCACCGTTTTTTGGCTTGGAATAATACCAAGGTATGCTCACGTGGAATGTTTATTTGTTGGATAGGATATTGGATGGGATGGTTTTCAGCGCTTGGAAAAGGACTCGGGTCTGATCCCGAAACGGGCCCCAATTGTACTATCAACCAACAGCTTTTTGAAAAGCAAAAGCTCTGTAGATTTAACCGCTTGTGACGATTATAAACCGAATATTTTTTAACTGCGTGAATGGTAAGCGGTGTGTGAAGCGCGATGAGTCGCGTGGCCGTTGTTTGAAGGAGAGATGTTTTTTTTAGTTTTCTTGAAGATGAACCTACAACCTAGCTACATTCACTCTGAGTAACATAGGCTATTTTTTGCCGCGGGAACATGCTTCATTCCTACGTGAAAACGGATAATCGTCAACGCGGTTGAAGCAACTGGCTAAACGCCTATGATTTTAATATATCAATGAAGCCTGGAATAGCATATAGGCTATTTTTTATTCTACGGGGACCCATTGAACGGGTCCACGTGGGCGAAGCCGCTGGCGGAAGGCTAGTTATAAATATAAATTTTGATCCTTAGGTGTGCGAGCGCGGGCGTCTCCGCGCGGCGATGGACGCAGCCGACGCCAGCGCCGCGCCGGGCAGCACGATGGTGGCCGCGTTGCGAACTAACCTCTCCACCGCGCTGCACCAGAATTCCGGTAAGCATTGCCTTGTGTGATGTAGGTCGGTGTTGTTTGTTGGTTTGCTGCTTTTTACTGCCGAGAGAGATACAAAGTTGAATGATACCTTAAGGTATGAAACCTTAACGGTTGGCTGGTAGAGAATGCTCATAGCATTAAGTCCGCCTTCTATCCGATGCTTTTGTACAGTAGAAAAGTTTAAATAAATATATGATTTGTAGTTTTGGTAGGTTGATGATTACGCGATTTGTTACTTTACTTTTCTTTACACTTTACGCGAGTACATTTTGGATCTATATGTTAAGACTTATGATAGATCACTTCGGTTTTTGGTTTATTGTTTTGTTTTGAGACTTGCTACACTTTACTAGACAAAACAAATACAAGTCTTAGTAATTTGTGGATTTGTTTATTAGTAGCTTTATAATTTTACTATGTTAATCAATGAATGATTTTTTGAGGCTTATTAAATTTGAATTTTGATTTTGATGTTTTTTTAATATTATTTTTGTTTAAAGCTTGCATGTAAGTTTCATTATTTATAATTATTTAATTTAATCGTATTATAATATTTGTCTCACGAATGCTGGTAATGGCTCACTGTAAAGTTACAATACAGTGCAGCATGGTTACTATAGTAACCTTCTGGTAAAGTGAACATGCGCACATCTCTACACCCTTGGTTAAAACATTCGTCGGGTAAAATTTCTATACCAATGATAGTTAAATCGTCTGTAAAATCCATCTTACTCCAATCATTACTTCAATTCGATATTCAGGACTGCAATTAGTTATTTTTTATGTAAAAGTTTATGTATTAATATATTAACTCGTCGTAAGTTTCGAGTTTTAATAAATGTAGCTATTCATTTTTAATAAAAAAAATGCTCATCGAAGGTGTATGATAAATATTATGTCTTTAATATAAGATCTCGATAAACTTGTCGTCCCGTAACATGTGAATCTTATTATTTTAATCGCTGTAAATTATTGTGATATATACTTAAATCATGGGATTTTTAACCTTTCGTTCGAAATTAACTTCAATACGTATATCAACTCAAACTCAAATTCCACATTTCAAATTTATTTTGATCTTATATTAAATATTTCTTTGTTATATTAGACTACTTTCATGTTGAGCCTGGTTGCATTATGCGGACGGAAAATTGTTAGTAAATCGATGTTATATTCATTTTTATGAAACACTTTTTTAAGAGGATCTTTCAACGAACTTAACACCTTATGGTCATTATGAACAGACTCTTGCCGATTCCGCGAATTGCGTTCTAAAGTTTAAGATTTACAGCCAACCGAGATAGTAAAGCTTTTACTTGTTATTATTCAAATAAAATTGCGGTAACGGTCACGGAGTAACATCCCTAGTGCGATGCACCCAGGCCCAACACGTAGGGTTGTAACGCGGCAAGTCCGTATATAATGACGCGCGAAGTGTTGCGCGCAGAGCTGCGGGCGCGGCTGGCGCGCATCCACGACGCCTCCGACCTCAACGACCTCTCCGCGCTCAACCGCAACTCCGAGCCCGTGAGTACACTATCTTGTCATCATCATTTTTGCTGAGCATCACCGTTCATCATCATACATTTCAGTCTTAATACACACAAATCATCACCATCATTCCGAAACATCATTCATCATCATCTTGCCATACTTAATCTGTCTGTGTGCGTAAAACTGTCATGAGTTACTATAGTTACCAGCCACTACAGTATCGCTTCGGTGTTGCTGAATGAACAGCTTTGATAACGCACACGTAGATAATATATGTGTATATCAGACCACCACAATTATTATTATAGAAAATCTACAGCTTCATCCCACTTTACTAACATCTTACAATTACCAAAAACTTTTCACTTACTTTCTCTGTCATTGTCATTGCAACTTCCATCTTCCATCATGTCAACTTAAGTCAAAATAAACTTTGTTCGTGCGGAAACAGAATAGACGTTATATTATGTTAATGTTATATGAATATTCCAGAACCGTCAGTTCCAGCAGTCGCTCAGCTACAGCTCGTCTTGTGTTTCCGCATCGGAGTTTTTCGACGCCGAGGAGCACGAGGACGACGACCTCAAGCCGGCCGAGATCATCGATGCTGACGAGGTAAGATTTATAGCGCCGTGACTTTTAATAAACTGTACTTAATGTGTCTACAAGAACATAATATGCAGATGTATACGCATACGCTCGCTGGTGGATCTGTTTCGAAAAAATATATGAACAGCTAAATAATATATCCTCGGGCATACGTCAGATTTTCTCATATGATTAGAAAGAATAGAATCACAATTTCTTGTGATACCCAGGACCTCCATGACGGAGAGACACACAGAAAAACAAAAGACGTTCGAACAGCCCTATCGTGCTTGGTTAATTTCATATCAAAGAAAAGATTGACGCTAAAAATGAAATGGATAAACTGAATATAGCTGTACTAATAACGCAACTGCGTAAGACCTCAGAAGACTAAATCTTTCCGGACGTACTAGGCATATAACCATGGAGTCCCGGTAGCTTCGGGATTAAGAATAGTTACGATATCTCCTGCCTGATTTTAAGGGGGGACTAAAAGAGGGCCTGTGTTCCCACTCTCACCGCCCACAACAACCAGCTAGTAGCCAAGAGAAGGACAACGGTGTATGCATGCCGCCGTAAGCATCGGAAGATGCAGGAGAGCACATACGCTCTGCCAAAGATCGGCCCGTTCCAGGGCGCCGCGCGTGGAGGACACCGGTGCGTTCCACTGGAGATCCCAGAGTCCTCCTCACTTGCAGAGGTAGGCCACCGAGGGGGTTTTAGTGCAGTCAAATCCCACATAACCCGGTATCCTCTCCCAAGGTGTCGGGCACCTTTGCAAGGTTTCCTCCCGATACAAAAAAAAAGGTAGATGACCATGGGCTGCACTAGCGGCTTACCTTCTCATAGCTTGTATGCTCCTACTGCAGTAAATTAAATAAAAAAAACCAAGTGTAACATGGAGTGTAAAGCATCATATAAACTCGTCGTAAATATTATCGTAAATCGTATAAAAATTAATATTTTTAGCATTGTCCGTAAATGTATATTCCACAGATACGTTAATTCAAAGCTTACTGGCGTAATTAATATTTTATTTTATTTCACATAAGTTCAATATACCTGAGCCGCAACCCATTGAAGAAGAATTCAAAATAATTGAAATCGTCGATACGGATGAGGTACTGCCATGAGAATACCGGTTTGAAATTTAGTTGCTATCATAACGTACGCTAGATACCTTTGACGATTTGACAACCCGCGTGGCACAATGGTTACCATGCCGGACTGCCAATCGAGGGGTCCCGGGTTCGATTCCCGGCGAAACAGAAATTTGAATGATGATTTAAATTTCTGGTCCGGTCTGGGTGTTTGTGTTCCTGTGTTTGTTTGTGTCCATGGTACCCACGACACAGGGTGTTAATTACCTTACTGTGGGACTATGAGTGTGTAACGTTTATTTTGTTTTATTTTATACCTATATTCCGTTTTCCGTACTTTTGAAAACTACGCCTCATCAGATAATCCTATCAATAATATCTAAACACATTTTGATACCTATTAAACTTTAATTATTGCTATTGTTAGATTTGCTATTACTATTGCTAGAAGCGCGCATGGCTCGGCGGCTAGCAGAACTGCTAGAACGCAAGCGGTCTATGCAGCTTAGCTAAACGGGCGCGGTCGGGTGTGAGATGGGTGACCGCTAGTGGCAAAAATTTCATGCTCGTTTCCGTGCTTCGGAGGGCACGTTAAGCCGTCGGTCCCGGTTAATATCGATAGATAACAGTCCTTAAACCTTGTCGGAGACCTTATGGGCGGTTTGAAAACATCAGACAGCGCGTTGGCCACTAACCCGCATTGGAGCAGCGTGGTGGAGTAAGCTCCAGGCCTCCCAATAATAGGGAGAGGGACCAGGGTGCCCAGCAGAGGGACGCAAAAAGGGTTGCAACCAATTGCTATGTTTTAAAGATCATAAAATAATAGGTAGACTTTGACTAGTTTAGTTGTCGGCTAAAGGATTTTTCGTTTAATCAGTCTTTTTATCCAGTCCTGTCATCGACCGAATGGCAGTTGCGATTGTGGGTGAAAGCACATGCACATTCTATATATGTGTGCGTTACCTAAGAAGCTACTAGTAACTATAGTTATCTTAGTACTATTTAACGTAATCCATATACATAAACTAAATATTTGTAGGCCGGTGTGATAGAATTGGACGGTGATTCGTCGTCGGAAGCCGGGTCCCTGAGCAGCGAGGAGGGCTCGGCCAGTTCAGACAACTCTGACGCAGCGAGTAAGTAGAATATGCACTAACTTTTATCTTCTAACTTGAAATGATCTATATATCCGTTTGGTGTGTATCACAAAAGCGAACTTTCATGTTTCTTTAATCCATTTGATGTGTATCACAATAGGGAACTTTCATGGTTTTTTTATTTTTATTGTATCAATCAATCCTATTTGGCATAGGAGCATAGAGTGTTCTTAAGGGACCACATCGATAGGAGCACCCCGAGAGACAGAAACACGAGCCAAAGTTAAACAACACCGCGAGGCGTTGAAAACGGTCAATACTAACGAAGCAACAGATATGACGTCACCTTTTGAGAACGCAGTACTCGCAGTACGAAAAACTATGGTAAAAACAAGTAATTTGCAATTTTAACCGTAAAAAACTGCGTTATATCTGTCATATTTATTTTTTCTTGTTAAGTGATTCTAAAAAAATATTAAAAACATTATTGGATGTAATAAAAAAAACTAAAATTTTAATATTTCACATTTCTTTATTTTCATTTTGGCATTTTTATTTGCAATTTTCCCATTGAAATATATACATTTTACGTAAAAATAAAATTTATGCATATTCCCTGTTGAGACCTGATGCGGAGGGTACCCGGTTTTTTTTATTACAATAGTTAAACTCCACAGATTTGGCGTCCGTCCTTTTTTTTGGTACCCGGTTCAATCTCTGCTGCTTTATACACTAGCAAAATGACCAAACCACGTAACTTAGGTGTTAAGTTTCTTAAGTTTGGGTTTGTACTTGTTGTAGGAGATCTGATTACTTTTTGAAAATGTAAGCCATATAGTCTCTCGCGTTGGCAACATTTGACATGAATTTTATTTTTACTGGGATAAAACTTTCCATCATTGTGTATAAAGGGAGCTATATAAAGTTTATATAAAATTTGTGTCAAAAACATGTAATTTTCAGTAACCGGCACTTTGCCATGGGCTTAGGCAGACGCGGTTGTAGCCTTCAATTTGGGGGGGAAGGGGTGGGGGGTCGCCAAGAATCACTAAGAAATTTGGGGGAAGGGTGACCCAAATTGGCTTGTTTCGCCTTCCATCTACGCAACTGTTCAATATTCAATTCAAATAATCTACTATAATATTGTTACGCGCTTTGCGTAATGAAAATGCCGTTGGTAACGTAACATACCGACCTGTCTCCTGGTCCTCGGAGTGCGCTCCTCTTCTTCTCGTTGTACTAACGGCATCCCACTTCTGACACCAATTGTTACGCGCTTTGCGTAATGAAAATGCCGTTGGTAACGTAGAAGGCGTTTATTGTCAGCTTCCACAAAAATCCACTTAACAGAGTCCGAATCACAATGCACAATCACTATAGTCCAATATCTTCGCTTGAGTCGTCGAAATAATTCTTCCTTGTCGCTTGGTAGAGATCGCTTCGGTTTCACTGCCGGAAATAAACTGCCCAGTCGCGGCTCGGCGCGTGCCTTATATACACTACCCATGGTTCTCTAGAAATTTCCCGAACCACCAAATACAATAGGCCCGTCCCGAACCTTCCTTTATGTTATTACGCACCTATGTACAGCTTATGTAGTTATAAACAATAGCCGCGGCCCGCGATGTAAACAACCTATACATGTACGCTATATATAGGTACGTACTCACCGCGGATCCCGAATTTGTTTACTTGTAGAAATCGATGTTTTTCTTATCACTGATTTTTCGAGAACTTTCTTCACTGTTCGATAGTAGACCAAATACCTGTTTATGCGTTTTTGGGGTTTTGCTGTACGACGTTTTGTTTTCGAGTTATAGCTACTCAAAGTCGTAACAATATGTACTATAAAATTGTAATTTAATATTTGTAATTCAATTTTAAATTAATTCTGTCTGTAACAATACAATTGAACTGCTATTAGATTTATATTTTTTGACATAATATCACTTTTGTTGTATGGGAGCTCCTTTAAATATTTATTATATTCTGTTTTTTATTATTCGTTGTTATAGCGGCAACAGAAATACATAACCTGTGAAAATTTGAACTGTCTTGCTATCACGGTTCATGAGATACAGGCATACAGCCTGATGACAGACAGACAGACACCTGAGGCTTAATATCAGGGCACCCTTCGGAACCCTAAAAAAGTGGGAAAAAAGTTATTGCAAACTTTACTTCAACAGGCATAGCAGTAGTCCCGGTAGAGTCGAACCCGTGTCCGCTAGCGGGAGGCTGGACGCGCCGCACGGAGCTGCCGGCGCCGCGACCCACTCCAGGCGGCCCGAGCCTCTGGAACCTCCTGTACAAGAACATCGGCAAGGACCTCAGCCAGATCTCCATGCCCGTCACCATCAACGAGCCGCTCAACATGCTGCAAGTCAGTATCCATCTATACTAATATTTTAAATAGGAAATAATTGTATTTTTGTATGTTTGTAATGAATAAACTCAAAAACTACTGTTCCGATTTCAAAAAAATTTCACCATTAGAAAGCTACATTCACCCTGAGTAACATAGGCTACTTTTTACCGCGGGAAAATGGTTCATTCCTACGTGAAAACGGGTAATAGGGTCAACGCGGTTGAAACAACTGGCTAAACGCCTATGATTTTAATATAGCAATGAAGCCTGAAATAGCACATAGGCTATTTTTTATCCTACGGGGACGCATTAAACGGGTCCCCGCGGGCCAAGCCGCTGGCGGAAGGCTATGTTGTATATAAATTTGAAAGTGTGTTTGTTTGTTTGTCCTTCTTTTGCGTCGCAATGGGCCTACGGATTGACCTGACTTTCTGTAGGAAGATAGTTTGGAGGAGTAGGAGCATAACAGGCTACTTTTTGCCCGAAGAAAATATCTCATTCCTATGGGGGAGAAATGTCGTGTGTCGGATTGACGACCCGTGTGGCACAACGGTTACCACGACGGACTGCCAATCGAAGGGTCCCCGGGTTCGATTTCCGGCGAAACAGAAAATTTGAATGATGAGTTTAAATTTCTGTTCTTGGTCTGGGACAAACAGTGTTTCTGTCTTTGTGTGTATCCATGGCACCCACGATACAGGGTATATAGAGTACTAGTCGTTCCCCTCGGTTTCACCCACTTTTTTTTTAAAGTATCCCATTTTACTTCTGATAACTCCAATAATATACGTACAAAGTTTCATAATGATCAGTTGAGTAGTTTTCGCGTGAAAGAGTTACAAACAAACTTACTTTCGCATTTATAATATTAGTAGAATAGGCCCTACTGTGGGGCTATGAGTGTGAAGCGTTATTTAATTATATATTAATTTATTAAATGTGCAACCCACGTGGGCGGTGCCGTGGGTTAAAAACTAGTAATCTCTACTTAATTATCTATAGTATCTATACTAATATATAAAGCTGAAGAGTTTGTTTGTTTGAATGCGCTAATCTCAGGAACTACTGGTTCGAATTGAAAAAATATTTTTGTGTTGAATAGTCATCAATATCATGCTATGACTAATACCAAAGTCTATGCGGACCAAGTCGCGGGCGGCCGCTAGTACTAATGGGTATAAACGACTGTTAGCCTACGGAGAAATGGTACAAGACCTCAGGGCAAGTCTCAGGATGCAGCAACTATCAAGTAACACCCAGTTGATTGATTGCATGATTGTATGCATGCACGCTCGCCTGTTACTTCTATCCAAGAAAAAGCGCTGACATTCTTAAACTGCTAGACCGATATTAACCAAACATAGATAAGAACCACCGGGCGGAAACTGGCTTTTGAATAAAAAGAACCGCAAGGAAATCGGTCCATTCGTTTGAGAGTTACGACGCCACAACCAGACACATACACAGACAGACGTCAAACTTATAACACCCCTCTTTTTGCGTCACACACAAAATTTAAAAGCTATAAAAATGAAATGTTGACTTCCTTGTACAATTCTGTTTTTTAATGGTACGTTCCATCAGGATTGATGGATTTTTAAGTCTGGGTGACACCATTCGGCGTTAATACTCTTAATACTCAAATAATACTCTAAGGGCCTCTTTCACCACCTTCAAGTTAAGTGACAAGTACGCTAATTTGCGGTTAAAGTCACCCGTAACTTCAATTTCTATTTCACGATGTTCGAGGAGCACTAATCATTGATACACTGACCAGTACTCATAGCTTTTACTTGCCAATTAACTTCACTTGGGACGTAACTAATCAGCGATTGGAGATGTGAACGAGGCCCTTATTTATGATTGTGTCAAATCTACAACATACATTTACGGAAACCCATTATCATGAATGTAAATCAAGATGTGAGCGTACTTATTTAGACTTTTTTTCCTTGCAGCGCCTCTGCGAAGAGCTGGAGTACTCGGAGCTGCTGGACGCGGCGGCCGCCTGCCGCAGCAGCGTGGAGCGCATGGCCCTGGTGGGCGCCTTCGCGGTCAGCGCGTACGCGGCCGCCGCACATAGAGCCGCTTCAAAACCATTCAATCCGCTCTTGCACGAGACTTACGAGTGTGTACGGGAGGATAGAGGTTTCAGATTCATCGCTGAGCAGGTTAGTTCTTTTATCACGGGAAACCTTCAGAAGCTACCAGACCTTAGAATAATTACGTATAGAATGAGTGTCTTCATATAAGCGCGCTATCAAAATTGAAGCACTAAATAGATTCACACAGATGTCACATCTAACAAACAAAATATTTTTATTTTCACCAAATTAACTATAAAATACTACAAAATATTGAAAACTTCACTATGAAAAGTTACGTTATTAGACTTCTTTTGTTTTACAAGAGTGTTGTGGCACAATTTAACATGACACCCGATGTTTGGATTAATGGCACCAATTAACATGCTTCAATTTGGGCACGCGAACATGGTTTCTATAATGTTATTATTCTAAGTACCAGACATTTTTTTTTATTTGAATGGAGTAGCAGACGAGCATGCAGGCCACGTGGTGCTAAGTGGTCGCTGCAGCCCATGGACATCTAAGGTAAGTCTTGTCTGAGGCCGCACGCAGTTGCGCTGCTACTCCGGAGGATGGTGGTCGTCTCATGTAAGTGTGGCCGGCAACTGCACCTTTCCACCGAAACACAATAGAATTGATTCACGGCAGAAGTGACTTAGGTTCTACCACCTACATGTTGAATACGGTTTAACCCTTTGTGAAATTTAGTTTATGGTTTTTCACATAAAATAAATAAATAAAAAAAATGTTAGGAAAAATTCCAGTTTACTATCCGTTCAATAAAACTCTCCTGAGTTGCCTACCTTAGCGCTTGGAGAGGTCTCCGGGATTCCCAGCGGAAAGCACTGGTGTCCTCAACGTGATACCCTCCAAACTAGGGAGAGCTATTCAGCTCACCTACACCCTTAACAGCATTTTCAGGAGAAAAAATTACGCGCATGTAAAGGCGTTTGCCGTAATGGTATGGTCGTTTCGGCAAACGCGCCTAAAATACTTTCAATCTGCTCTAAGTGGTTACGATAACGTGTGAACTCTCATCATTTTTCCCAATCGCGCCAATATAACTTCAATATTGGCCGTTACATTTGAAATTTGTCTAAATATCTAGGTCACCTAAAATATGATGATTGGCCGCAACCCTTTTTGCGTCCCACGGTTGGGCACGGGTCTCTCCCCATCATTGGGTAGGCCTGAAGCTTACTCCACCACGCTGCTCCAATGCGGGTTGGTGGAGATGCGGGTTAGTGGCCAACCCGCTGTCGGATGTTTTCAAACCGCCCATAAGGCCTCCGACAAGGTTTAACGACTGTTATCTATCGACAACAACCGGGACCGACGGCTTAACGTGCCCTCCGAAGCACGGAAACGCGCATGAAATTTTTTGCCACTAGCGGTCACCCATCTCACACCTGGCCGCGCCCGTTTGGCTTAGTTGCATAGATCGTTTGCGTTGTACGCTAACCGCCGGGCCATGCGCGCGCTAAAATATGATGATTAAAATTAGAGTATTTGTCGGTAAATTAAATGTTTGTATCCAACGCAGGTGTCCCACCACCCGCCCATATCGGCGTGCCACGCGGAGTCGCCCCGCTGGTGCTTCTGGCAGGAGGCCCGCATCAAGACCAAGTTCTGGGGCAAGTCCATGGAGTTCCAGCCTGCCGGCAGAGTCCACGTGAAGCTTCTCACTACCGGTGACCACTACAGCTGGAACAAGGTATACTAATGCTAAACTCAACAAATTTTCTCATTTGTAGGTGGTACAACTTTAGTCCCTGTAATTTCAGGATTAGAAAGGATTAGCTTAATAGAGCTACGGTATCCCCGCCTGATCGTAAGAGGCGACTAAAAGGGGACTTTCGGGGTTGCGAGCGGTGAGAGTGGGAGCTTGATCCGTCCAGCCAGCAGCCCCGGGAAGGGTGGCGGCGTGTGCGTGACCGCATGTCGCCGTAAGCATCGGAAGGTGCAGGAGAGCACATCTGCTCTCCCGAAGATGGGCCCGTTCTGGGGCGCCGCGCGTGGAGGACACCGGTGCGTTTCACTGGAGATCCCGGAGTCCTCCCCAAGCGCAGAGGCAGCCACCGAGAGAATTTTAGTGCGTTCAAATCCCACATAACCCGGTGTCCTCTCCCAAGGTTACCGGGTACCTTTTGAAGGTTCCCCCTCCCCTCCCCGATAACAAAAAAAGGTGGTACAACTTTAATTGTCACCACTATACCCAGTTCTGCCGTCCAGTTCTGTCGGCCTGCACTTGCTAGTCAGACTTAGATGATACAACCACCGGGAGACAAAGGTCTCACTCTCTCCGTGATAGAAATTACTCTACCTCGCTTTTCTCCAATGCAAGTTGGTGGAGGTGATATTACTATTATTGTTCTTTTGTTCCCAGGTAACGACGTGCGTACACAACTTGTTCGGCGGGCAGCGATGGGTGGATCAATATGGCGACATGCACATAACGTGTCACGGGACGGACATCACGTGCAAGTTGAATTTTATCAAGGTAAGACACCTTTTTTAATTTGTAAATGCAGTAGTAGGCCGATGGGGAAGAAAAGTTCATGAATAGCGACCACTTTTCGGCAAAGGAGTACAGGCCGCCCTCCAACCAGGCGGACTGATGTCCTAAAGAAGACAGCGGGAAGCTGGAAGCTGGAAGCGGGAAGATTCAGAAGGACCGGGAGGAGTGGTATACGTTCGTGGAGGCCTACTTCCAACAGTGGACTACGAAAGGCTGAAAAGAAGAAGAAATACAGTAGTTCAAATAATAATAATAAACGTTTCGTTTTTAAGAAAATGCGAATGAATGAAGCATAGCAGAATGCGCTGTAGTAAACTAATTTTCGTTCACTATGAAGTTTGTTCCTTCAAAGTAAACGTCAAGAAGGTATTTGCGGGGGGAGGGCGACGCTCAGCTGGCTTCATCGACATAGTCGCGCCCCCTTTAAGCCTAAATTTCGCATAACTTATACAACTTTCGCATAACTTACATTACTTTAGTATGTTTATTGAAAAACCTCTAAAGTTAGTGAGAGGCATGGCATAATAATATGCTACTCACGTCGCGTCACAATAAATTTAAATGTACAGTATAGTGCATTATATTTCAAACATTAGGCGCTTGACTATTATTATAGCAGGATATTTTAAAATCTGTTATTATACCTATAGTCCGGCCAACGAGACGTGATAAAAAATGTAAACAAAGTTTCAGGGGTTCAAAACATTTTTATTTGAATAAATTATATACATAGCATATATAGGACCCAGCCCAGCTTCGCTCGAGCGATTAAGTGATATACATTAAAATTTATTTTACAAAAACCCATTTAAGTTCTAAAGGCAAAAAATAGATCAGATGCGCGATGAGAATGCGCGCCGGGGGATGTTATGATTTATGGTAAAACAAAATATCATCTTCTAAAGTATTTATTTGATTACATTTTGTACAATTTTAATCTGAATTGACGAAGCTAATTAACGTTTTTATTTAGATAAGGATTAATACATGCGTACATGTATAGGTTGTCTACATCGCGGGCCGCGGCTATTATTTATGACTGTAGGTACATAACTATAATTGCGTTAGTAACATAAAGGAAGGTTCGGGACGGGCCTATTGTATTAGGTAGTTCGGGAAAATTCTAGAGAACCGTGGGTAGCCGTATGTAAGAATGTAAGGCACGCACTTGGTGATTTGGATTCTGTTGAGTGAATTTTTGTATAAGGAGACAATAAACAACTTCTACGTTGCAAACGGTATTTTATTACCCATAGGGCGTAACAATATTTACATCACGGTTTTGCCAGTTTCGTTATAACTGGACGAGTAATAATAGGTAAAGTCAGTAAGTCGTCAGTAATCAGTCAGTCAAGTCAGTTATAAATTCAAGTAAAGCGATGGCTTTTTTACCAGAACGTGACCAATGGAATTTTGGAGGCAAGCTGTATAAACATATTTTCGCACTGTTATTTTATTTCACAACACTCGTACACTGTAATTAACCTATATCGAACCAAATGCCATCAAATTTATCCGATATTACTCAAAATTATACCAATAACATGAAAATAAAACAAGAGCACAACATAATGTCTTTTTCGACTTCCCGTCAAAATGCGACCAAATGTTGACAACTGTGGTACTGACTGCTTTCCTGTACCTCGAAACAGGCAACAAAAGATGTCGTTAACTAACTGTCGCCATTACTGCATACGTGTGATAAGGACAGAGATAATTATTGCTCGCTCTCGCAATAGTAACTTGGTAACGGTCCGTTTGTTTACATTCTTTATCTCGTCTCGTTGGCCGGACTATATTTCCTTATTTATGTAATAAAGGTAAGCTGGTAAGATTTAAAAGTGATCCATTTGTTTCAGGCGAGTTCGTGGTCCAGCAGCCGACACGAGGTCCGTGGAGCGGTGACGGAGGGGGGGTCGCGGCTGCGGCTCCAAGGCCGCTGGTCGGAGGCGCTGCACGCGGGGGATCCCCCCGCAGCCAGGTGCCTGTGGCGTCCTGGTCAGTGTACCCTTTATTAAAATGTTGTAGCAGACTGCAGGCTCCACGTGCGCCCACGTGACATTGAGGTCGCTGCAGTTCAGGCCACATCTATCAACATCAAACAAGCCCAGTTCACTGCCTCATCTAAGTATAACTGATTACTATAATTATCAGGTAAATAATCTATGTGAAAAATATGAAGGAAGAGAAAGAAAGAGAAGAAGAAAGAGAAGAGAAGGAGAAAAAAAGGAAGCGCGCATGGCCCGGCGGTTAGCGTAGAACGCAAAACGATTGCATAAAACTAAGCCAAACGTGTGTGAGATGGGTGACCGCTAATGGCACAAAATTTCATGCTCGTTTCCGTGCTTTGGAGGTCGCGTTAATCCGTCGGTCCCGGTTATTGTCGATAGATAACAGTCGTTAAACCTTGTCGGAGGCCTTATGAGCGGTTTGAAAACATCCGACAGCGGGTTGGCCACTAACCCGCATCTCCACCAACCCGCATTGGAGCAGCGTGCTTGAGTAAGCTCCAGGCTTCCCCAATAATGGGGAGAGACCCGTGCCCAGCAGTGGGACGCAAAAAGGGTTGCATCCAGCCAGCCAGCCAAATAATGTATAGTAATATTATAAAGCTGAAGAGTTTGTTTGTTTGTTTGAACGCGCTAATCTCGGGAACTACTGGTTCGAATTGAAAAAATATTTTTTTGTTGGATAGTCCATTTATCGGGGAAGGCTTTAGGGTATATGACATCATGCTACAACTATTACCAAAGTTCACGCGAACGAAGTCGCGGGCGGCCGCTAGTAACTAATAAACTGAACCGGTCGGGTGCGACTAACTAATTATCGGCTTCTTTGGTAACGCATAGAAACAGTGTACACATTTACACCCCTGCTCTGGAAGCATAGTAACCAATTTCGTAATACAATAAAGTAACTAAAGTAAATAATAACTATTTGCATCTCGTCCATACTATACTTCTCCTTCTCTAGAAATCCACTCAATTACGAAAAATTTAAGCTATGGTTATCAACGTTCACCAAATGCTGTTTGATGAACATCATCTGACAAAATTTGTGTGACTCTCAACATGTATGTCTCTTCATCGTTTTAAAGGTTCTCAGGACCAGGGTCCTGTTCAAGATTCGGAGTGACAGTCTTAGGGCTTCGTTTACCATCTCCAAGTAAAGTTTGATTAATTACGTCCCAAGTTACACAATCTCACTCATAGCCCCACAATAAAGTAATTAATACCCTGCGTCGTGGGTACCATGGACACATACAAAGACAGGAACACAAACACCCAGACCGAGAACAGAAATTTAAACTCATCATTCCAATTTCTGTTTCGCCGGGAATCGAACCCGAGACCCCTCTATTGGCAGCCCGGTAATAAACCATTGCGCCACGCAGGTCGTCAAGTAAAGTTAATTGGCAAGTAAAAGCTATGAGTATGGGTCAGTTTATCATATGATTAGTGCTACTCGAACGTCATGAAATTGACATTCAAGTTACGGGTGACTTTAACCGACCATTAGCGTACTTGTCACTTTACTTGAAGGTGGTTAAAGAGGTCCTTAGCCAAAGATTTAAACATTAAACTGCCAATGGTTAATGTTTGCGTGCAAGAGGTACTAAGACTATATTATAATGTTAATGACGATTTTAGATCTTTTCTTGGTCTAGGTATTTATGTCCTTGGCCGCATGCTGCCGTAAGCATCGGAGGGTGCAGGAGAGCACATCTGCTCTCCCGAGGATCGGCCCATTCCAGGGCGCCGTGCGTGGAGGACATCAGTGCGTTCCACTGGAGATCCTGGAGTCCTCCCCAAGCGCGGAGGCAACCACCAAGAGGGTTTTTGTGCGATACCAAAAAAAGATGTTTGCGGCCTTGTCTTTGTGTAAGTCCACGCCCACGACACAAGATGTCCTACTGAGGAGCAATGAGTGTAAAATGTTATTTATTTATTTAATGACACATTTTTTTCTCGTTTGGTCTACAGGTGCAATGCCCCCTGAACACGAGATGTACTACGGCTTCACGAGATTCGCCATGGAGTTGAATGAGCTCGAGCCCGGCATGAAGGAAGTGTTGCCGCATACGGACACGAGGCTTAGGTACTTTTGTTATAGTTCTTTATTCTATACTAGACTTCCGCCAGCGGCTTCGCCCGCGTGGACCCGTTTTATAGGTTCCCGTAGGATAAAAAACATCCTATGTCTTTTCCCAAGATCCACTCTACATTTGTTCCAAATTTCATTAAAATTGGTTCAGTAATTTAAGCGGGAATTTTAGCGGGGAAGCTTTCGCATTTATAATATTAGTAGGGATTAGTTACTTTTATTACAGACTTGACGTCTAGTTCGTTGCAGTTATATTATGCAGCTCCGTTTTTACCGACTTCCAAAAGGAGGAGGTACTGTATTCGGCTGTATGTATTTTTTTTTATATATGTTCACCGATTACTCCGCCGTTTGTGGACCGATTTTCGAAATTCTTTTTTTGTTCGTATGCTTATACTCCCGAGGTGGTCCCATTGTCACCAAATCAGGATCTGATGATGGGATCCCAGGGAAATCGAGGGGAACTCTCAAATTTTATAGCACAACAAATGATTTTCATATTTTTACTAAAGCAAAACAGGTATTTGTGTTTAATTATCATCATATCATGTTACTGAGCTGATGATGGAAGGTAATATGACGGTTAGGAGTTGAGAGCAAACTCTTTCAATAAATGTTTTTTTGTTGGAAATTGCACATTGATTTTCTTATACTTTCTGAAGCATAAGAGATATTTGTGCATAGTAATTATCATCTCATGTTGCTGAGCTGATGATGGAAGGTACTGCAACAGTGAGGAGTTGAAAGCAAATTCTTTCAATAAATAGTTTTTTATTCCAAATCTTACATTCCAGAGGTGGTCCAACTGTCACCAAGTCAAAGTCTGATGAGGGGATCCCGGAGAAATCGAAGGGAACATTCAAATTTTATAGCACAAAAAATGATTTTCATATTTTTACTAAAGCAAAACAGGCATTTTTGTATAATTATCATCATATCATGTTGCTCAGCTGATGAAGGAAGATACTAGGAAGGTTAGGAGTTGAGAGAAAATTAGTCGGTGCCCATTTAGAACGAAAGGTACACTATATTTACTAAGACAGGATATTTTTGATTTTACTAAGGGCCAGACTCCAAAGATAGTTTTAAGAGTCATTACCATAAGCAAGAAGAAGTAGGTACTGAACAATTTTATTTTTTACCGTTTGAAGTCGGTTCTATTTTTTTGTTAAACAATGGTGTTTCCAAAAGTAATTTAAAAATCGATTCAAGTGTTTGGGACATAATCATTTCTCGAGAAGCTTTTTTTTTACCACTGACTATCCTAGTATTATCCACGCGTTTAATAAAAAAGTGATCCTACTGTCGTACAATTTGCGTGGTTCGACTGTATAAGTAATTCTATACTGGCGCGGAAAGCGAAATAGAGTACGTGCGCGGGCGCTGGTTGTAATAGTGACGAATGCTGCTCTGCCCCCCTCTCGCCGAGGCGGGGGACGCGGTAAAGTCCAAGCTACAGCGACCACGTAATCATAAAGGTCTGCTACTTCGTTTGGTAAAATTTTTAGCGTACAATTTTCAATCATGGTTTTTAGGGTTCTGTTCCCGAAGGGTGCCAACGGGATCCCATTACTAAGCCTCCGCAGTCTGTCTGTCTATCATCAGGCTGTATCTCATGAACCGCGATGGCTAGTGTTACACACCACAGTACAGACAACCTAATCATAGACATAATTCATAACCCATCTTAATGTGTACTCTTATCATAGATATCAATAAGTTTTATAATGTAAATAAATAAAAGTGAATTAATAATTCAACAACAAATATGATAGGAACACGTATAATTTTATATATCTACAATTATTGTTAATATTTGATAAATAGATGATCTATTGACTTTGTAACGTCGATTTGAAACCGAGGACGTTTAGTATAAAAGAATCGCAGAACCCTGATGCTGTGCAGATCTTCTGTACAAGGGCTAAGGCGTTATCATGCCCAAATGCTGAGTGAAAGTATAATATTTGATTGTGTAAATGTGTGTAATAATACCCTCGTATAAAGTGTTAGAGCCATCCAACTTACTTCTGTTACACTAGACATAAGAAAATTTCACAGATGATGTATTTCTGTTGCCGCTATAACAACAAGACGATTTCTGACGAGGGCGAGAGGTGACTGCTCGAGCGAAGCGAGGGCTGTCATCGCCCTAGTCTGAAATCGTCTTTGTTTCATCCCGTGCCACACACTGTATTTTTCATGTCACATGTAATGAAACAACGAGTTTTGATTTCTGTAGCCAGTTGAAGTAAGACTATTTCAGACAAATAGCGCAGTAATATCGTATACTATAAAATTTTTGACAACGATTTAACGACAGCTGTCAGACGGTTATGATTTTTCATATCACATGCATTGAAACAGCGAGTTTTGATCTCCTTTTGTTTATTACAAATGCGATTCTGACAGACTTGAAATAAAGACATAAATAATAAATAAATGAATGTGCCGGACACATTCGCATTGGTTTGAAATTGTCTTATTTCCTTTATTGCCTTCCCCTTCTTCCTTCTCCTTCCTTTATTTATTTTATTGTTTCATTACATGTGATATGAAAAATATTTAATTTCGTGTTCGTATCAAAAGGCCGGACCAGCGTGCGCTGGAGGAGGGCGACGTGGAGACGGCGGAGCGGCTCAAGCACCAGCTGGAGCAGGCGCAGCGGGAGCGCCGCCGCGACCGCCCCGACCCCGCGCCCCTTTGGTTCCGGTATGCTATTCACTAATTCTAATTGCGAGTCAAGTCAAAACTTGCTATTCAATAATTGACAAAGAGAAAGACTTTTATTTGCACAAATATGGGTGTTTACAAAAGGTGTTTTTGACGTGGTCTTCTAATTCGATGGAGCCGGCCGCACGCACGAAAAAACATGACTCATGCGGCGTTACCTCGCTCTGAGGCGTTCCATTTTTAAGGCTTGAAGTGCAAGCGAGAGCGCGGAACGAGCGACAAAGATGCACAATCGGTCTACGCGTTCGGCAGCGTTCGACATCTTTCTCTCTCCTACTTGAGTGAGCGATGCGTCCGCGCGGACAGCTGCTATACAATAATACATTTACATGTTTTTGTCAAGTATGAAGTGCAGTGAAAAGTGAATGTGGTGTCAATTGTTTATAGCAACAAGTATTTTCTTATGACGTTGTCACGTTCAACTATCGTCAGTAAACCGACTTTAGAGACAACCGATTTTTTTTTATACATTTGGTTCGCCATATTTACCTTCATGAGGTATGCAAATATTACAATAAATAAAAAATTTAATAATTACAAATTACAAATATAAAAATGTACATTGAAATAGTGTTATTTATTTTATTATATTTATATTACTTTTATCATTATATGTACCCACATTGCGTCTTTTAATTTATTAATTTTATTTATTTTACTTTCCGTATCGGATCCGATCGTCGGCTTTGGGTACCCATATTGCTCGTTTCTTGGAATATTTTTTTACCGACTTCCAAAAGGAGGAGGTACTGTATTCGGCTGTATGTATTTTTTTTTTTTATATATATGTTCACCGATTACTCCGCCGTTTGTGGACCGATTTTCAAAATTCTTTTTTTGTTCGTATGCTTATACAAAGTATTAAAGCAAAAAAGGACGATGTTGACCTTTACCTATATAATTTAAATTTTAAAGTTGACGTCCTCTGCTTTACTGAAAGTTACTTTAGGGAATTAGAGTCACAAAGTATACAATTACAAGAATTTAATTTAGCATCACATTTCTCAAGGAAGAACTCAAAAGGAGGTGGTACTTGTATTTATATTAAAAAATCTTTGAATTATAATAAATTAGATTGGCTTGTGGAAATGTCAATAGAGAGGAGTTTTGAATGCTGTGGAATTTATTTACCTGATCTCGAGTACACGATAATATGTATGTATAGACCTCCTAAGAGTAATATCCAGTTGTTTTTCTATAAACTCGACATAATTTTGCAAAAACTTACTAGGAAATCTCGAAAATTTAGGAATAAAATTGTACTTCTAGGTGACTTTAATATAGACTTGTTAAGTGAAAGCAGTAGCACCAAAGAGTTTGTGGAGTTGTTAAACACCTACAAAATGCATTTTACTATAACAGAGCCAACACGGGTAACTTGCCATTCTCAAACATGCATTGACAATATAATAACTAATCTAAAGTCCTTTACAACACAAGTATTACACAATGGATTATCAGATCACTCAGGACAGGTCATAAAAATCCCATGTAAATTAAACTTTGATATAAAACATTGGTACGTGTACAAAAGGGAAGTAGATAAAAATTTGCCTATTTTATTAAAGTACATGTCTCAAGTTAGTTTTGCAGAAGTATATAAAAAAACAGAAGCGAGCGCCGCCTACATGACGTTTCTTAATATTTTTAAAACCATATTTGATTGTTGCATACCGATTAAAAGGGTAAGGGTGACTGTTTCTAAAAAGTCTAATTGGAAATCAAAAGGCATTAGAAGGTCAAGTAAGAAAAAGAGACAGCTTTATTTGAACTTAATAAAGAATAGGTCGAGTAGGTCTGAGTCTTACTATAAATCATATAAGAAAATTTTAAATGAAAATGAAAATGAAAATGAAAATAATTTATTTGCACAAATATGGGTATTACAAAAGTTGTTTTATGTACATTTATTAGTTCGCCATATTTACCTCAGCGAGGTATGCAAATTTGGAGGACAGAATTAAAACGTATATTAACAGTATAACTAAAATTACTTATAACTAAATTTATTATAATTGAAGACAACGTTGATTTTATTTTAACCCATATTTTGCGGTTTTTATTACGATGTTTTATCAATTCTACTATAATTATAAAAGGTGTTTATGTTTAATACGAGTTATATTTTTATCTGGGCCATCGGCTTTAGGCACCCAATTTACAGGGTTTTTATACACTGAGAGGAAAAAAAGCCGGCGGAAAAAAAACCTCGCAGGTTTTTAGTCCCGTAAACCCGAAATCCCTCACGAAGTTAAAGTTCGTCGTTTAAAAATTCAGATATCGAATAGTACGCTTTTGTAAACAAGAACGTTTTAAGTGCTCGTTTAAAATCACAAATTGTTTTAGACTTGAGGGATTCAGGTAGGTTATTATATATTTTTGGTCCCATGCAAAAGACGCTTTTGTTATATTGTTTTGTTTTTGATGCAATTGAACACAATTTTTTAGTATGTCTTTTTGATTTTAGAGTTTCATAGTTATTTAAATCTTTTTTTACCATTAGGGATATTTCATATATGTATAGGGAGGGAAGCGTCATTATTTTTAAATCTTTAAAGTGTGGTTTACAAGAGTCTATTTGATTTATTTGACATATAGAACGAATACATTTCTTTTGAGCCTTAAATACCTTTTGAATTCCCGTTGCATTACCCCAGAATATGAGTCCATATCTAAGAGTCGCACCAACATATGCATGATATGCACTAAGGACAGCTGTTTTATTCACTATTTTTGATAGTTTATATAATGCAAATGCAAATTTATTTAACTGTTTGCAAACATGTTCCAAATGGGACTGCCATGTTAATTTATTATCTATATATAGGCCTAAAAATTTTGTTACATCTGTTTCAGACACTATTTTTCCTTTATAGTTTATATTTACAGGTTGACCATATGATACCCTATTTTTGAAAATCATTATATTAGTTTTATCAAGATTAATTTTTAGATTATTGTTATTTAGCCAGTCTACTAATAATTCGAGAGAATTGTTTATTTCGGTTTCATAATTACTTGTGTCATCGTTTGTAAATACAACTGTACTATCGTCAGCAAAGAGTATCATTGGCTGTTTTATGACTCTAGGAAAATCATTTATATAAATAAGAAAAAGTAATGGACCTAAAATACTTCCCTGAGGCACTCCGTATAGTACTGCCCTGGGATGAGAGTAGTATTTTTCCTGTGTATTTGTCATATTATTAATTTTTGTAATTTCTGTAAGTTGATATCTGTTAGTTAAATAGGAATTTATAAGTTTCAGTGCATTATCTCTCACTCCATATTTTTCCAGTTTATCAATTAATAGTTTATGATCAACAAAATCAAATGCCCTCGTCATATCCATATAGAGTCCCGTAACCTGCCTTTTATTATCTAAGCTAATCATTACTTTTTGTAAGAAGTTAAATACTGCTGTATTAATTGATTTATTTTTCCTGAACCCTACTTGCTCATCGGCAAAAATAGAAAACTTTTCAAAATAAGAGTATAGGTTATTGTGTAATACTCTTTCAAATATTTTGGAAAATATTGGTATTAATGCAATGGGTCTGTAGCACCCCATGTCCTGTTTGTCCTGCTTTTTGAAAATTGGCTTGATGATAGTTACTTTTAACTTATCAGGAAATATACCGGATTCTATACTTAAATTTGTAATATATGCCAATACAGGTGCTATTATATTCGATACTTTTTTAATAATATTAGTACATATACCGTCATAACCCGTGCTATTTGTGTTATTTAAATTATTAATAATAGTAATTATTTCATCCTTAGAGGTGGGCTTTAAAAAAATGGAGTTACTATGATTACTGTTAATTTTATGTTTTAAACTATTGATATTAGTGTTACAATTGTTTTCTATTTGGTCAAGGAAATAATTATTAAATTCGTGAGCAATTACTTGCGGGTCGGTTATTATGTCGTTTCCTACTTTAATTTGATCAACGTCTTGTTTAGGAACATTAATCGTATGCTTGTTTATTACTTTCCACGTAGCCTTAGATTTATTATGAGCATTCTTAATAAAATAGTCATTTTGTGACTTTTGTGTTAATTTTATAATTGATTTCAATTTTTTTGAGTAGGCTTTAAATTTGTTTTTAGACACTGTATTTCGAGATATTCTGTATTTCCAAAGTAAAGATCTTTTTATTTTTGAACACTTTTTAATACCCTTAGAGATCCATTTATGTCGTTTGTTAGTAGAAATTTTAACTTTTAAAATAGGAAAACATAAGTTATAAAATAGCTGAAATGTTTCATAAAATATATTAAACGCATTATTAATGTCTTTACAGAAATATACATCATGAAAGGTTAAATTACTTAAACAATTGATAAATTTATTTACATTTTCTATACTGTAATCACGCCGGTAAGCATACCAATGAGTTATAAGACAGTGTTTTTTTACTGGGCATTGCAAAATCTGTGCAGTATGGTCAGACAACGCAAGTTCAACTACAAATGATTTACATCCTCTAATGTTGTGGGCAAAGTTATCAATGCATGTTTTACTACAAAGCCGAGTTGGTGTCTTAATGCATAATTTAAGATTAAAAGAATAAAACATATCTTCAAATTCAAACGTAATTTTATTTCTTTTCAGTATGTCAATGTTAAAATCACCACATATAACAATTTTTTTGTTCTTATAGCAAAGCTTACTTAGTAAATTTTGCATATTATTGAAAAATGTATCATAATCAATTATATTATTTTTTGGCGCTCTATATACACAAATTTAAATTAAAAATTTAAAATCTGTAATAAGATATTCTAAAAGGCTGTCTAATTCTAGATACTTAAGTAATAGCTCTAATAAAACTAAAGCTACATGGGGACTCATTAAATACTTAACCAAACCATGCAACCAACTAAGAGAAACAATAAAAGATATAAAAATCGGTACATTAAAAATTACGGACGCTTCAGAGATAGTAGAGCAGTTCAATAATCTCTACATAACTCAAAATATTAATAACTCATTTGTAGATACATATGTCCCTCAGTTTGATAGTTCTTGTAAAAGTATGTATCTAAAACCTGTTGATGAATGGGAAGTAATTACTATAGTTAAGCAACTAAAAAATAAAAAAGTTGTGGTTATGATGGTATCTCCACACAAGTAATTAAGTCTTGTATAAATGAAATTGTCAAACCTCTCGTGTATATTATCAACATAATGCTGGAAACCGGTAGCTTTCCAGATGATCTTAAGGTTACTTTAATTAAACCCCTTCACAAAAAAGGTCCTAAAGATATAATTAATAATTACAGACCAATAGCGTTATTGCCTAGCTTCTCAAAAATTTTCGAAAAAGTAATTTTTAGTAGACTAGTTAACTATATGAACAAAAATAACATACTTAGTGATTTTCAATTTGGATTCAGGCAAAATAGATCCACCTCTTGCGCTATTTACAGGATGCTTAAACAGGTTTGGACTAATATTAATAATAAAGTAAAATGTGCTGCTCTGTTTGTTGATATGACCAGGGCGTTTGACTGTGTTGTGCATAACATACTTTTACGACAATTGGAAAGAATAGGTGTTCGCGGTATTGCATACAAGTTATTACAATCTTACCTAAATAATAGAAAGCAAGCGACGGTACTAACAACATTTAACAAATTGAACAATACATTAGAAGAGGTACAATCAAAATTCGCAATTTGTAAAATCGGTGTCCCTCAAGGTAGTGTTCTTGGTCCACTATTATTTTTGATGTATATAAATGAACTACCCGCCATAGCTAAATACCCATGTGTAATGTTCGCTGATGATGCAACAATTTTATTTTACAACGATAGTATTTCAGTTGAGGATTATAGGCATGAAATAAGAAGTACACTATTAACTATAAAAACTTGGCTAGACACAATGAACCTCACGGTAAATTTAAACAAAACTAAAATTATGCAATTTAAAAATTATAAACAGAATTTAGAAAATCTAAATATACAACTAGATTCAGTTGAAATAGAAGAAGTAGAACAAACTAATTTCCTAGGAGTGTCCTTAGATACTCACTTAAACTGGAAAAGTCACATTGATAAAATTAATAATAAAATATCTGCCAATTGTTATGCGCTTTCAGTATTAGTGGATGCGTCAACTCTTGAAGTAGCTAAAAGTTTTTATTATGCAAATATTTACCCCCTTCTAACTTATGGCATTATATACTGGGGAAACTCTGTCAATGTTAAGTAGAACATTTATATTGCAAAAACGCAGTCTTAGAATAATGTATGGTAAAGCGAGCGATGAATCTATTCGCTCATTGTTTTCCGAAGAGAAATTTCTTACATTAACTAGTATATACATATTGGAGATTTGTACTTTCGTTTTTAATAACATAAATTCATTTGAAAAGCAAATAAACATGCGCATAAGAGATGTACCCACGAGGCAGAAAGATAGTGACGCTTTATATTTACCTCGAGTGAAATGTCAGATTTTCAAAAATAGTACATACATATTTGCTATTAGAATATTCAATAAATTACCCATACATTTCAAACAATTATCAGGTAATAAATTTAAAAGAGAACTAAAGCAATGGCTTATAAAAAAAGTATACTATAGTATAAACGAATTTTTTGATGACGTGCATTAAAATGGTTTGGGGAGCTTCCGCGTAAAATATTAACTCTAAACAATGCCTGAGAGTTTTTTTTCCGCCGGCTTTTTTTCTCTCATTGACCCAGTGGTGGGTAGGCATCAAAAGCCGATGATCCGTTAAGAATATTCTTAGCGGATCTTAAAATAAAACTATTTGACTAGGTACTTAGCTATTTAATTTTAATTAGTAATATAATATTGTATGCCAGAGCATGGTAGACTGTTTAAACTCTTATAATAATTTTAAACATCTAACTGTATGTATGTAAACAGTCAACAATAAAGTATTTTCATTTTCATTTTCATTATACTCCCGAGGTGGTCCCATTGTCACCAAATCAGGATCTGATGATGGGATCCCAGGGAAATCGAGGGGAACTCTCAAATTTTATAGGCACACACATTGATTTTCTTATACTTTCTGAAGCATAAGAGATATTTGTGCATAGTAATCATCATCTCATGTTGCTGAGCTGATGATGGAAGGTACTGCAACAGTGAGGAGTTGAAAGCAAATTCTTTCAATAAATAGTTTTTTATTCCAAATCTTACAGTCCTGAGGTGGTCCAACTGTCACCAAGTCAAAGTCTGATGAGGGGATCCCAGAGAAATCGAAGGGAACATTCAAATTTTATGGCACAACAATTTCGATTTTCATATTTTTACTAAAGCAAAACAGGCATTTTTGTATAATTATCATCATATCATGTTGCTCAGCTGATGATGGAAGGTACTACGAAGTTTAGGAGTTGAGAGAAAATTCTTTCAATAAATGGTTTTTTGTTCGATATCTTACATTCTTGAGGTGGTCCAACTGTCACCAAGTCAAAGTCTGATGATGGTATCCCAGAGAAATCGAAGGGAACATTCAAATTTTATGGCACAACAAATGATTTTCATATTTTTACTAAAGCAAAACAGGCATTTTTGTATAATTATCATCATATCATGTTGCTGAGCTGATGATGGAAGGTACTATGACGGTTAGGAGTTGAGAGCAAACTCTTTCAATAAATGGTTTTTTGTTCGAAATCTTACATTCCTGAGGTGGTCCAACTGTCACCATGGCAAAATCTGATGATGTGATACTAGGGAAATCGAGGGAAACACTGAAACTTAATAGGCACACACATTCTTTTAGTCATATGTTTTAACATAATACAAATACTGATGTCCGGTAATTATCACCTGATGTTGCTAAGCTGATGATTGAAGGTACAACTCCTCAACGGTTAGGAGCTGAGAGCAAATTCTTTCTTTAATTTATACGTTCAGGTGGACTGACAGTAGTATTCATTTAGGCTATAAGATGGCTTTTAGATAAACATGATTATAAAAGGTAAATCTCTTGAAAGTTTAGAAGTTAAGTTAAATTTTTTTCAATTATGCTTATACATACCTACATGTACAGAATTATTAAAATTACTAAAAAGAGTGAAATAAATAAAGTTTTTAACAAAAAAATAGAACCGACTTCAAACGGTAAAAAATAAAATTGTTCAGTACCTACTTCTTCTTGCTTATGGTAATGACTCTTAAAACTATTTTTGGAGTCGGGCCCTTATTAAAATCAAAAATGTCCTGTCTTAGTAAATATAGTGTACCTTTCGTTCTGAATGGGCACCGACTCCAATATAGTTTTAGCAGTCATTACCATAAGCAAGAAGAAGTAGGTAATTTCCCACTGTCTGTACTGTCGGTGCCCATTTAGAACGACAAAATACGACGAAAAAACAAAATAGTACGACATTTTAGTAAGGGCCCGACTCCAAAGATAGTTTTAAGAGTCATTACCATAAGCAAGAAGAAGTAGGTACTGAACAATTTTATTTTTTACCGTTTGAAGTCGGTTCTATTTTTTTGTTAAAAACTTTATGTATATATTTATTTATTACCTGACAACACCTTGCTAACAGTTAAAAACCAAACACAAGAGTGAATTACGTTAAAAATAAAGTTATGTAGATGTAATACTGCTGTCAGCAGTAAGACCCTCCAGGTGACGTGCTGCAGCTTTGCTTAGCTGATTTGTGGTACATGTAAATATCTGGGTCAAGCCGGTGAGAGTAGGAGCTCGACCCATCCAGCCAGCGGCCGGGAAGGACGGCGGTGTGTGCGTGACGCATGCCGCCGTGAGCGCCTGAGGGTGCAGGAGAGCGCATCTGCTCTCCCGAGGATGGACCCGTGCTGAGCGTCGCACGCGGAGGATCCGATGCGTTCCACTGTAGATCCCAGAGTGCTCCCCAACCGCAGAGGCAGGTCACCGAGGGCGTTTTAGTGCGGTACAAATCCCACATATATTATCCAGGATAAACCGGCATAAAGGAATGCCACAAAAACCTGGGAGGTTTTTTCTGCCGGCTTTTTTTTCTGTCAGTGTAAGTAAGTGTTCTTTTAATTATTTGACTGCAGGAAAACGATGGAGGGCGGCGAGGAGACGTGGGTGTTCACGGGCGAATACTGGCGCGCGCGGGACGCCGGCTTCCCGCACAGCGCCGCGCCGCGCCTGTGGTGACCGCGCCGCCTGTCGCTGGTGAGTCGCCGTCGCTGTCGTCCCACTGCTAGGCACGGTTCTCCCCATTATAGGGAGGCCTGAGCTTACTCCACCGCGCTGCTCCAATGCGGGTTGGTGGAGATGCGGGTTAGTGGCCAACCCGCTGTCGGATGTTTTCAAACCGCCCATAAGGCCTCCGACTAGGTTTTACGACTGTTATCTACCGATAACAACCGGAACCGACGGCTTAACGTGCCCTCCGAAGCACGTAAAATGCGCATGAATTTTTTGCCGCAAGCGGTCACCCATCTCACACCCGACCGCACCCGTTTGGCTTGATCGCTTGCATTCTATGCTCGCCGCCGGGCCATGCGCGCTTGGAACTTTAGGTATTTTCAGAGATATTTGATGATTTATACATTTTCTGAAAGTTCCCCGATTTTAAGGGAAACAAATCACCCTGTATACGGGGCATAAAGCTTACGGACCCGTGTGACGCACTGGTTTACATGCCTGCCTGCCGATCGTAGGGTGCCGGAGCGCCAGGATCGATTCCCGGCAAATCAGAAATTTCAATGATTTGTTTACATTTCTATTCTCTGTCTGTCTGGTATCCATGGTACCCACAACACAAGGTTTATCTACCCTACTGTGGGACTATGAGTGTGAAGCGTTTTAATGTGGTTTTTTTTTCTCTTTCAGCGTATACCCCAGCACGAGGTGCTCTGTTAGTGGTTGTGTACCCGCTTCCCGCTTAGCGTTTCGTATAGCTTTACACGATCTTAGCCTTTATCGTCGATAACTTTCCGTGCAGATTATATAAGCTCGGTAGAACAATAAGGAACGAATTCGCATACACTTGCTTATACTACGCCAATATAGCCTCTATTGTTTGTATACTAACTCATAGCTGTTAAGGATCAAATTCGCGTACTAATTATATAAGAGTTATACGATTGTCTTATATATTTATGAATAATGAGTAATGAGATAAAAAAGAAATCCTGGTTGCGGAAACTATAGGCCGACAGCTTTGTTGGTTTGTGGGGGCCGGGGGAGGGGTGATAAAAAACGATACACAACGGTCTGGAAGTCTTATTCATGATAAATAAAAATGAATGAAAATCCTTTATTTACACAATATTTATAAATTTTATAAACAAAAAAGTTATCTCGCGAAAATTTTCATTGACAAATTATGTTTATTTACTGTAATGATTACAAATAAGTAACTTTAATATTAAATGCCATTATAAAATTAACGCGAATAAACTGAAGTAAACATCATTTAAAAAAAACATTTTAACTGGATGTTGTTTTCGATAAAATAAATACACATAATGTATTAATATTATTACCGAGGTAATTTGTTACATTTAATTCAATTCAAATTACTTATAGCTTTGGCAATTTTTCGTATGCTTAAATCAGTCTCCAACAGTTATCTTCAGACCTATCCTTGCGTAGCAGTGCAGTGTCCAGTTTTGTTAATTGGGTCCAGAGTAACTATTAACCAATTAATCCATTGTCCACTCTTACTAGGCTGCCCTAACCACCCCCATAGTCCTTACCTCTCCCTGTCCCCGCAAGCCACAAGAGTGTCATAGCACAAGTTTTCGGCCTACAATAACGAATCTAATCATGTTTAATAGTGAAATAATTCTATAAATTCCTATTACGTTACCTGTAGGTATGTAAGATTGTGAGAGTTATATATTTTTGTTGTTTATGTTTTGGTATTTACAAATACAAAGTCAACTATTATTTTAATGAACTTAAAAACCTATTGATATTTATCGGTATTATAACGGTATTAAAAATAACGGTTAAATTTATCAGTTATTTACTAACACTATTTCACATTTATTGAAATTGGCAATACCGTTTTTTCAATGAATTGTAGCTGCAATAAAATTTAGTACAAAGCTACTTAAATGATAAATGTTGCCAGTGTAAAATAGAGCTTGCCATTTAGGGTTAAAATTGTTATGTAGTACAAAATGGTACTCTGCTAATATATTCAGTCTGTGGAGAGTTCAAAGTTATTTGATAGAATGTAATGGGATAGAAAACGGTTAGAGAATGATAGAGTTTAAAAGAAAAAGTTGGAATTGTATTGTGATGCGAGTAGGTTATAGATTCGGTGAGTGTAATACTGAAGCCTAAATTTATTTTAAATTTTACAACAAAGAATCTTTTCTGCCTGCTAATAATGTCTGCGTGTATGCGTACTCGGATAAGCGAATGCATGGAAAATTATCTTGCTATAGAATCAAACTAAATTTAACATCGTCATTAGTCATTGTGCGGTAATCGGCTGATTATCATCCGCTTTAGGTTCGTTAAGGGCTAAGAGAAAAAAAGCGGGCGGAAAAATAACTTCAGCCCTGTTTCAAACAAATTTTCAGGTATACTGGTATTTTAAATGTAAGTATGGCTGTTGGGTGACAAAGAGCACACTTTAGGTTGGCTGCTGGGTGACAAAAAGCACACTTTACAGCTGTAGTGTGTGTCAATGGGATGATCTATGGGAGAATGTCGGCAGCGCTTGGCAAACGGAGAAAATAATAATCGATATTTTTTTGTCCGTTGTCGGAATACTTTACCTTGGTTAGTGTGGTAGTTCGTCTTCCCCCTTCTGTATACCTTGGTTAGTCTGATGGTACCAACGTCTGTATTTGGATAAAAGATCGAGATATTCTAGAATAACTGTTAGAATATGTCAAATCATCAGTCACAGGCGAGTAACAGGTAACTATAGTACTGAGAATGCGTACGCGCATACACCCCTACGACCATGATAAAACACCATTCGTGGGATAAAAGAACTATAGTAACTATTAAAGTAAAATTGGGCTTCAGTAAAAGGTTGAAGAAATGCTATGGAATATCGAACTACAAAACGTAGTAAAAATCAAATGTCTTACTTATATTGTTTAAGCACCATTCATATCGGTGATATGTAACCGTGTTGGAAGTGAAAATATAACGCCTTATGTAGAAGTGTTATTTTATGTCCCGTGATCTATAAAATGGTATTTATGTACTTGTAACCTAACTTATAAACGTTGTATACTTGTGATATTTATTTCATGTTTTATCTTACTCAAACACGTCAATGTAGACATATGCCAAAGCAAGACAAAACATGTTATAACTATGACAAGCTTATACAAAGTTTAATATTTATTTACTAACGAAGTATTTCTGTCTTTACGCTTCTCCTTCTAAACAAGTAGAATTTTTAATGACATGGCTGTGAATTATATTTCCATTAATGACCTGAATAAGAGAATACAGTATATTTCTTATTTACGTGTACAGATATTACTTAAGGCGGCTACACACGGTCAAACTGATAATTTTGTATGAAAATAAAATGACAAAATTGTCAATTGATCGTGTGTAGGTCGCTTAACGAAAAATGTTTTCATTAAATGAAGCTGTATTGATATTTATTCTGTTTAATAAATTGTGAAATCTATTAAGTTATTGCTAAATCCTACGTCACTAAAGACGTAACTTAATACTGTGAATGTTTTATTTGTGTACGTATTACACAGTGATAAATCGACGTTAAATCAACAGATTATATTAAGCACGACTATCGAAAACTGACGCGTACTTACTATTCACACATGTGTATTTTCATGTTGCGACGGGTTGTGACGTCACGCTTTATGCGCGTATGTTGTGTAATGTTTGTTTCACAGACAAAACACAATCGCAAATTCTGTACCCGTGTACAGAAGACGCCACAGGATATTACAATAAAAATGTGTTTCGGTGTTTTGAACGTTGCTTTATCTCTGCGAAAATTATGTACATTGTGACGATAATGATAATTTAATAAATAATAATCTCCTATGAAATTTTATATTTACAGTATTTGATTTTAATTTCACTAATTACTGGTATCGTTATAAGTATGAAACAATAATTTTAAACCTTTCAGTAGCTGCTTGTAAATATTAATTGTATAATGGCTGCAAAACTAATATTTTTTTACAGTTCACGCATATTGCACGTTGAAATGAAATTATTTGAGGTCGGTGAGTTTTCATCTTTTAACGCTTCTTTTTAAAATGCCAGAAGATTTTTTTTAAATATATGGATCAATATCAGCACCATACGAAACATTTTAAGTAAAAATTAATTTAATTTAAATTTTGATTTTTTTTACAAACGATAATATATTGAATTTATGAGGACCTAATAAAAGTTTGTTTTAAAAAAATAATTGTCAATTTCGTTACATAAATAAAATTATTTCACTAAAAACGTAATGTGGACTTTGCAAATTAATACTTTTAAAAGATCATGATGTTTATTTAAAAAAAATTAGTCTACGTAGTTCTTTGCTCTCTTGATTGAAACATACCGAATAATTTCAATTCGACACATTTTCTCGTCATTCTTCACTGCTTATGAATAAATTTAAGAGTTATGTCAATTGAGGGATTTGGGAGTGGGAGTGTGGGAGTTTCGTGTGTTAGGTACCAGGAAATTGGCGCGTTGGGAGTATTAGTAGCACAAAATTGCAGGTTTGGGCAGGTAGGTAACTTGAGAGGTACCAGAGAGGCTAAAGGTTTTTGATAGAGAAGAGATGTTGTTTTTATATCTTCTATGCCAAGTTATTAGATTTTTGACAGCTGTCTTGCCATTAGCTGTCTTTCTTGTCAGCATTACCTCCATACAAGGTCGTTTCAAGATTTGTTGATAAATATGAGACTGTGTGACAGAAATGTTGTCCAGTTAACGTTATCTTACCTTTCTGTAAAGCCGTCAAAATAGTAAAAATTTGAACATTATTTTTGTTTTTACATGTTCTGTGGCTGCGTGCGAATGATGATTAGTTGTGGTGTTAACGGCCTACTCTAGTCCGATTTCAATTTATATACAAAAACTTTTTAAGACATCCATTATGATGTTATTTAATTGCATGATGTACAATTTTATAATTCAAAATCAAAGTATATCTTTCTATATCAGCATTCATCTTGCTGTAAAAGAAATAAGTTTAAAGTACAAGTCGGTACTTTAATTTTTACAATAATACATTATATGTTTACTGCAAAATACTACTCGTAATTAAAATTATTTGGTAGATCTGGAAATAATTTTGTACATATACATTTATATTACTGTTTAAATACACACGCAATAATCTCATAAATCAATTAATTAACAATAACTACACTTCAAAACTTATGTTACAAATGCCTTTAAAGTAAATTCTGGTATCATCCAGATCTATTAATCAGGTAAGAAGATACAGGGGGTCAAAAGTGGCTCGAAGCGGTTCGGGTAAATAGTGCACGGTGTGCGCGCGGCCTGTGCTTAGAACTTGGCCGGCGCACTTTTGTGCGCTTTGATTAGTCATAATCACTTGACACTGCATCGAATATATTTATACGGTTTCTAACAAAAAAATAAATACGAAAAATATTTAAAAAATCTAAATTTGTTATACAACAAATGTGTACTAATTGTGTTATATAACAAATTAATTTAAGATACAGTCATGTTCAATATCGCAATTTGGTTAGTTTTACCGTGTTCATCTTACATTAAGTAAAAGAAAAAATATTACAATGGTCATTTTTAAACAGATCTAAAAATATACAGAAAAGTCTGTATGATTTAGCATATAATCCTAAATTAGTTCCTTATAATACATTTTACAAAACGCTTCGCTTCACTTAAATATAATCAAAATTTCATAATAATGTATGTCAAATTGGCTAAAAATCATAGAATACACAATATTAAATGCAATAGATTATTGTCCTTATTTATAATTTATATGGAAACCAGTATTACTATAGCTACACATTACAATAGCTTGTCACAAAAGATAACTGACTTTTATGTAACGATCTGATTCCTATCATTATAAGGCACTATAACACAAAATGCTATCCCTACTAAATTTTAACTTTGCTTCGTCAACGCACTGCCCACTAATAAAAAATAAAAAGACCTTTAGTCTCTAACTCTCTGCTTTCTAGTTTCGTGAAGGTTATCTTACTATGCAGTGAGCTACAAATTGTCATCTTTTATGATAATTTTTTTAGTGCGAATAGGTTATACTAATCTTACGCATATGCTGAAATTGAGATCACAAATTTGGTTTTCTTTTTCCGGATCTGTTTCTTCATAATAAAGTGAATTGAGCATTGCAAAATGTTGTATATCAAATCAACCCTCTCATTCATAAAAAACAAGTTTTATAAATGAAAGGCATGAAACAAACATCTTTGATATTTTTATGAATACAAATAAAACCTACTCAGTATCCTGAAATGGACACTGAATCAGATTGAAATAATTCTTCATCATCTGCCATGGTGCTCCGCGGTGGAGATAATGTAAGAAGTGATAAATTCATAAAAATTATAAATTGGCAGATTTCCTCAAACAATGATTCTTATAAAAGGTGACAAAATTTCCAGTTCACTGTAACTATTGTATAAAACTTTCTTATAGGATAATATTATTATAATGGATGTTGTTGCTAGTTTAGGCGTTCGTTAGGTGTTTTGTAAATAGCGGTTTTGACATTTTATTTGCGCTGGACGTTTCCCCACTTACGAATGCTTATTTGACTCAAAAATTCCAATGAAATAAGTTATTTTTATAAAAATTAATTCGAGTTTTATATCAGTAAACAAAATATTTGTTTTATTTGCTTATCCAGACATATTCATATATTATTCCGTAACTTTTTTAATAACTATTATAAATGAGTGAGAAATAAGTACATATATAGAACTAGTCAGTACATTTCCTCAGTTATTTTTATCAATGAAGAGATTATATACTTACCGTCCACATTTTATATAAACAGAGTTTTAATTTTGTTATACTCATAGAACTAGATTTGTTATATTTATTTTAAGTAGTTGAAATTGTTACTACTATTGCTATATTCGAATAGGGTAGGATTAATAGGCGATTAAAAAGACAAAGATAAGTTATACAGAGAATAATAAAATAATAGTACATACCTATAAGACGGATCAATCATTATTTTACTCGTAGCTAGAAAAATTCATTAATACGTTTTTTTTGTTTTGCAGTCATGAGAATTCGTAAGTTGGAAAGCGTTCAATAAACCTTAGTTTTGCTATACGGGTTCCGCAGGTTGTTTTTAAATTTAACGTTAATGCAGTATTTTATGTGTATTGATCTTATTGTGGAGTCAATTTTAGCCGATATCTTGTGAGTCAAAATCACGGGCAAAAATGGGAAAGTTAGAACAGCAATGAGAATCGCCATCAAGTAATCTTAAAGGTTCCACAGAAGTATGAGAAGTTAATAGCCGTATCCGGCTATCGTAGATGAGGCGCGGCCATTATGGGCTAATTAGAAGTAAGGCCTTAGAAAACCTCATGCTATACTCGTGTCATGTCTAAAGATACATTTTTACATGCATGGACTTCAATGACATTAATACTATAGTGTTGCTTTTTCTGAATAGTCTTCGATAATGGAATGACAGAATTGAATAAATGGTCATAGACATCCAGTATTACTTTGGAAAAATTGACTCCACGGTAAAGTTCGAATAGGTCACACTAGCGATCGTTCATTTGAAATCGACAATAACAATGTGGTTTGGTGTACGAATAAACTTATTATGTTATATAATTAACTATAGTGCTGTTGGGTACTAAAGTGACGCCACAAAATTATTCCACTCTGAAATAACCTTACTTCTGCAAGTTTTAAAGTTAGAATTTCTTAGAAAAGGCAAATAAAAAGTTTGTTATAAGCATGATAGTTTTTTTTTTCTCTTATTTACTTACACTACAGTGTAAAAATTAAAACAAACTTACAAAAGTATGGTTATTTTGCGTGTAGTGTTAATGGCATCCTTTTTAAATATACGTTGTGATGTGATCGATTATTTATAATTATAATTAGTGATAATAGTGATAATATATTACTTTTATCTTTTCCACTCAGCTTCTTGTGGGCCTATAACGCTGAAGTTAATACTTACGATACTTTAGTTAATGTTGGTGTATCCTGGTCGGTTTTCCGTACTAAGAGAGAAAAAAAATTTATCTTATACTTATTATATATTATATTATTATTATGAAATCGAGTTTATGAACTGAACCAGTACACAGGTAATGAAATTCATTACCTAAAGTTATACTAAACACTTTTTTGTCTGAAAATTCGTCAATCAGCGACTGGAAAATCGGCCACAATATGTTAAATTTTGTCCTCTATTTTTTATTGCATCTGTGAAAATCGAAACGACAACGTTCAAAAGAATTAATAAATTAAAAAGTTTGATATTATGTCTTTAAGCAGCTTGATTATCATGACACTTATCTTATTTGTATTCCGTTCGAAAAGGGTGTCGTTCGTTTTCGTTCAAGTCTTGTCAAAAGAATATGGTTGAATATTTTTAACTCATTTATCGTTTTGAATCATTGGTATCGGTTCTCACATATTTAATCTCGGTTTTATTTATGACTGCACTTGTTAATTAATTTTAAAATTCGTGAGTTTTTTATCTTGAAAGAATAGTGGTATACAATTATGGCGGTTAAAATTATGATTACTGGAAACTAGTATATTTAAGGACAGAAATTTGAGAAATTTATAATTCCTTTCAAGCTTAAGTGTATTGATTAATTTATAGATTTAATTTACTCGGGTCTAATGGTGCCTGAAATAAATATTGTATACCATCGTTCATTTCATGAATTATCGTTTTATTTTCTACGTTAATTTAAATGCATAGCATTTTTGTTTTCGTTTTAGTATTCTTCAATGTGATTGTGTGATTAGAAATCTGCGTAGCGTGGCTAGCTTGTGATAATGTGGTTTTATAGTATTTTGTGGAAAGATTGAATATAGTATCTGCATTTATTTACCGACGATGTAGCCTCTGCTGAGTATACCTCGTGGAAACGCATCTTCATATATCATCTTACCCGAATTGGCAACATGTGTTTAAAATATTATCATTTAGCCAAGCTTTTGCTTTTAATTTCATCATATCATAAATGAAGATATCTTCGGTGAAAAATCAGTAGTCGATACTTCCTAAATATACGTTTGCAGTTCGTATGCGTTTGTATCGTGTATTTTCTTGCCGTTCGTTAATTAATGCCGATTTAAATGCTGCCATATTTTATCTTTCCACTGATGGGATTTTCTTTTCAAATTTTCCACTTTCTTGCTACTGTTGGTGGTATGTGAATATTATTTATTACGACTGAAATAATTCTGGACAATGAGACCCTAATAAATTCTGAAATTTACCAGCTTAACTGTCGCTGATTTGCTATATTAAATAGCATAATATCAGGCATCATGACAATTCAAAATACATATTATTATTTACAAACCTTCAAAGATTCACCTATCATTGTACAGAATTACTCTTTTCTGTCAAATAAATAATATTATGTATTTCGAATTGTCATGATGTCGGATGAAAGAAATAAGTCTTAATAAATATAAATCACTTATCGAATATACTATTATAAGCTTATTGTGTACATACATATTGTTCAGATTTAGCTACTTCGTTGACGATCACTAGATGGCGCCACTTGCAACAGGAGTGTCATGTTTTCGCTCTGAAATGTGCTAACGCAGATAGAGTCCTCTTTGTTTAAAAAATCTTCGTAATTTGTTAAAATCACTACCATGACTGTTGATGATGGTTCGGGCGAAAAGAATAAAACAATAAGGATATTCAATGGAGCCAAAAATAGGTTAGGCGAAGTCAATTGTTGTGCGTGCGGTGTACCGAAAATTTTACCGATCTCCAATGTTTTAGAACGTCATTGCATTTGAACTCAAAACAAAGTTTTTTCTTAATATTTAAAATTTACTTCGCCAAACCTGCTTGTCCCGTCTTTATTTGAGAAAAAAGGTTGAAACATTAGTAAATTAATATAAAAAATACAAAATACCACACGC